>JAPQWV010000019.1:4912000-6238500 GCA_027422505.1 Craterostigma plantagineum | reverse complement strand
GGAATTGTATACTATACCAGTTGGTATTATAATGACAACAGTTGGTATAATTAGAATAACAATTGATATAATAATCAAAACATTGGTATGTTGTCCAATTTAAATAGCGTTATTATAATTTACAGCGAAATTGGACGTTATACCAACTGATGTTGCTATTATACCAGAAATTGTAGAAATTATATCATATGTTTTGGTTATTATACGAGTAAGTAACGTTATTTGAATTTTATACAGTGAAATTGGACGATATACCAACTGATTTTGAAATTATACCATAAACTGTAGAAATTATACCAACTGTTGTCGTAATTATACCAACAGAATTGTACACTATATCATTTGGCATAATAAAGATAATAGTTGGTATAATTAGAATAACATTTGGTATAATAATCAAATCAGTTGGTATGATGTCCAATTTAATTTCATAAAACGGTATTTTCGTCCGTTTAGTATTTGGGATATTAATTACACAACATCTTCGCAAATGGGTACTGAAAAGGAAGATTTTTTGCTAGGGGTATTGATAAGGAAGTTTAAACCTTGAACGGTTACTGATAAGGAATTCACCCTAGGGAAATTTTCTCAGCCCTGTCAGGGCCTGAATTCTGTCAGGAAAAAGTTAACTTAAGAATTCGATTTCTGGAAGTACATTTCATTGTTATAAAGTACCACTTTTCTGCACCACCACTTCATTGTTCTGCAGTACCACTTTATTGTTCTGCAGTACCACTTCATTGTTTAGAAATCCATCATCCGATACTAGTTCATATACAGTTTATAACACCTGTGTAAATTTAGGTCCTTATCTCTAAATTTTAAGAAAATTGGGTCATTTAAACTAAAGATTTTTCAAACCTGAAACCTATTTTAAAACATTTTGGTGCCTGAACCGTAATATACCCTTTTTCTTTGGTGTAATTACGTGTCAGGTCCAAAACATGTTTTAAAATAGGTTTCAGACCCCTGTCAAAAAAATCATAGTTTTGACCCATTGTTTTTATAAAATTTAGAGATAAGGACTTAGATCTACACAGGTGTTATAAAGCGTAGTATCAGATTATTGTTTTGTGTTATTCAGGATAATGAAGTGGTACTGCATAACAATGAAGTGGTATTGGAAAAACAATGAACTTGTACCACTGAACAATGAAGTGGTACTGCAGAATAATATGTACTGCAGAACAATGAAGTGGTGTTGTAGAAATCGAATCTTTAAAACTATGAATTATGAAACTTATGTGGGGGCCTGAATTATAAAAGCCCCTTTTCTTTTTCCTCAGAGAATCGATAAGAAAACATTAAGCTATAAACTGCTAGGGGAATTTACAGAAAATAACCTTTGACATATAAACTTGTAAGTCAAGAAACTTAAGTTGGAGCCTGAATTCTAAAAGCCTTTTTTTCCTCGGAGAATCTACGAGAAAACATTAGCTATAAACATGCTAGGGGAATTTACAGAAAATAACCATGACATAAAAACTTATAAGTCAGTATCCTGTTAGTGTTTTTATATGTAGGTGTATCTGTTAGAAACTTTTTTTTGCACATTTGTTGGTACCTGCTCCGCCGCAAGGCACGTCATATAACACTAGGTACCATATAACAACGTATTGTGGTACATAATACAGTGAGAAAATGGTACATCATATAATCACATAACATATTAAGGTACATATAGAAATGTATAGGGTACCATATAAAAGCGTGACATGAAACATAATACACATATAAAAAGGGTACGTCAAGACTGAGAAAATGGTACACACAATCAAACGGGTACTGTATAAAAAAATTTCTGCCAGATTAGGGGTGTAAACGAGCCAAGCCGAGCCCCAGCATGGCTCAGCTCGAGCTCGGCTCATAAGACATAAGACAGGCTGGAGCTCGGCTCGAGCTCGATCGAGCAGTAAAAATCAAGGCTCGAGCTCGGCTCGACAATTTATCGAGCTGCTCGAGCTTGGCTCGATAAGACTCGAATTACATCAAATTAAATAATTCGAAATGCTCGAGCTCGGCTCGATAAGGCTCAAATTACATCAAACTAAATAATCTTTGCTTTCTACACATTGTGAAACTGTGTCATATATCCCCCCCCCCCACATCTAACTCTTAACGTTCTCACTTGTTTCGAAAGTTTTGCAAGTAGAGCAGCTCCAAGCTCCATTACACAATCAATGGTTCTGCCATACTCCACTACACTTTCCAGGCTCCACCACCGTGAAGCAAAGCACCAGCAATCAACGATCAACCCACAAGTGGCTCGTGTGCCTTTCAGTAATTGGAGCTTGTGCATTGAGATTGGGGTGTTTGAGAATGACATGGAGCTTTGTGAGTCGTGTGTGCTGTGGCGGCTAGGAGGAAATTGAATTCATGTTAGGGTTTTTAATGAGTTAATTTAGACTTTAATTGCGCCAAAGCCCACATAATAAGATATGCTATAATAATATAAAAAACTAATGTGGCTCGATAAGCTCGACGAGCTATCGAGCCTACATATAATTAGCTCGAGCTCGATTTTGACCGAGCTCGAGCTGAGCTTTGGCCAAGCTGCTCGCGAGCCGTTCGCGAGCAGCTCGGTCGTTTACATCCCTATGACAGATATACTAACTTGCAAATTTTTTATTCAATTGGATATTTATGTAGATTCACCAACATGTTATAAGATACGTGTGTGTGTTTTGTTTTAAGAAGTATTTGAGGTAAAAACATGTGTTACTTGTTCAAGCAACTGCCAAACAGTTATTATGATAACTACTTCCATTTTATATCGTACGTATCTTAATTCATTGGGCTTTTTACGACAAATTCCTTATTAATTAAGCCTTGAGAAATTTGAAGAAGAAAAGGGCTAGAAAATCACTAGGGCTGCTGATTACAGACTGTGCCCGAATATCTTAGCTAAATAAACAAATGTTACAATAATTACAATACCATTATTGAATCCACAATTCCACATACCTCTAGCTAAATAAACAAATGTTACAAACAAATGTCACATGTGAGGATACCAAAAAAAAAAAGAACGAAATATTCACATATAGGAAAAGGAAGACACATGCCATAGGCTTTTTAATTAAAATAGGGTTTTTTTAAGCCAAAATCGATAAAATAGGGTTAATTTGATGGAAATTAACAAAATCGAGCGAAACGTGGCTATTAGAAGCGACGCCGCATCTATTGGTAGCGACGATGACGTGGAAATTAATAACCATCGCGAAAATACAGGTGGGCCCGACTGGACCCGCATGTGGCCCGCGTCGCAGTTATTTGACGCGACGACGCATTTAATAAGTGTGACGGTTGACCTAGACACAGTAATGGCCACTAAACCCACCACTAAACCCACTAACGACCCACTAACGACGGCCCATACGATAATGGGACAGCGTCGCTGTTAATGGACGCATCGTCGCGTCTATTGCCTGCGACGTCGCGTTTAATTAATGCGACTTTCTCCCCTATTTAAAGCCGCTCGATTTCGATTATCAATTCATAAAATTTCATACATATCCAATATGGTGTCTAGAAAAATTCAAATAGTTGTTTATTATGGCGGTGAAATCATACACGGATCAAACACCATACAGTATAGTCTTCAACCCATCGGTTATCGACGAATTCGTCGCGATACCAATTTCGAGCAATTTCTTAGTATGCTGTACGACATGACTTCTGTCGACAGCAATGCTTTCTTTTTAATCGTTCGTGCGAAGAACGAATACTATCAACACTCACAACTGTATCATAATCTCCTGCTATTGTCTAGTTATGCCGACCTGACATACTTCTTGGATCCCGACAACGAGCTCGATTACATCGAGGTCTTTGTCGAGGCAACCGAGATCGTTTAGTCCGAGCGCAACGTATATCCTCCCGACGAGTACACGAATACCGCGCCGTAGCTTTTCGATTCCTGACATTGCTTCAGTTACTGAAGGATTGACGAATATTTCGTTTGCCCCTGACAAAGATATACCTTCGAGCAGCAGTAGCGTTCCTATTAGTTCGACGGTGGCGCAGCCTGAGATCGATCATGACGCCGTCCAAGATGACGTCAGTGACTCTGAAGCCGATGACGAGGGTGGGGCACTAGACGATTTGCCAGATCCCGCAATTGCCGATGATGAAAATGACGATGAACCAATGCCAAGTGAACTAGAAGAGAATAGAGCATTATACCAGTCGGTGTCGTTTAATACCTCTTATCAAATGGCTCCCACAGAAGCTGACGAAACTGGTGGTGATTTTTACGACACGGACGATCCCGCATTTTACGTAGGTATGACGTTTAATAGCAAAGAACAATTAAAATGTGCTGTTAACGATTACCATTTGAGGGTTGTTAGACATGAGTACCACGTGACCGAAAGTAACAGAACTGCATGGAGCGTGAGATGCAACCACAACGACGATTGTAACTGGACACTGCGAGCAGTCTTCAAACCGAAAAAATTTTTTTGGAAGGTGACGAGATACGGTGGACCGCACACATGCTTCACGCACGAGTTGGCCAGCACCCATCGTAATGTTTCGCGTACTGAAATCGCGAGAATATTAATCCAAACGGTAAAGAACGACCCACAGTATTTACCTAAAAACGTGCAACAGCTCGTAAAAGATACCTTTGGGTACGATATTCCGTACATTCAAGCATGGCATGGACTCAAGCGAGCAAAAGAGATTGTTTATGGTACTTGGGAAACATCAATCCAACAGCTTCCTATATTCATGAAAGCGTTGCAACGATACAACCGCGGAACGGTGGTGAAGTGGTGGCATCTTCAAGACATGTCTGGAGTGTAAAAATTCGGGTATGTATTTTGGGCATTCAGACCTTGCATTGACGGCTTCAAGCATTGTCGTAGAGTGGTCTGTGTCGACGGTACGCACTTGTATTCGAAGTACAAGCATAAAATGTTGATTGCATGTGCACTCGATGCAAATCAGAAAATTTTTCCACTTGCGTTTGCCATCGTTACAACCGAAAGCTTACATTCTTGGAGTTGGTTCTTGAACTTGCTTAATGTTCATGTATTGGAGGGACAAGCGGTATGCCTAATTTCAGATCGCCATCTAGGTATTTGTTCGTAAAAATTAATCCTGTTGTTGATTTTTTTGTTGTTGATTTTTTTTCTTTTTACTAAAATTATTTCATGTTACCTACGAACTGTAATGCAGGTTTAGTGTCCGCAGTAGAACGGCTCGACGCTTACAGGTCTCCAAACGGAGTGCTGTGCCTAATAGGTAACAATTCACGTCTTAAATAACACGTCCAAAATAAAATAAAAACATTCTTTAGTACCATGTCAGCCTAAAGAAGGACAAGTAACTAACCATAACGTCGATAAATGCACTATCTCCCATCTGGAATCCTCGGTTCATGTGGATCGTCGATGGAGAGATGTAACGACGGGTGACCCTCCAGTACCATGGATAGTAATCTGGAGTGCACTGCGCGCCACCAACTATCTCCATCGCACCGACTATCCTCTCGTAGCGAGACACCCACAAGGCTTCGTACTGCTCGTGGAAGGCCCTCCAATCCCTTCCCCCGACATTACGTGTACTGTGTCGATGAAGATCAATGTCGAGCTGTCTCGGACGTTGCGGGACGGACTGAACCATCCCGAACTGTCGTAGCACGCGATCGGGATAGTGCCACTCAACGATGTTATAGAAGATGAGTGGACACGACGATCGAACGCATGCTGGTCGAGAGTCGGCTCTCAACGCCATAATCTCTGGTGCCTGATCGTCGTAGGGTGCCCAGACAAACTGCTCCCAAGACATGCTATCTATCGACTCACGAATCGCTCGCAAACTCGAGTGCGTCGATGTCGTATGATCGAAAAGCGCATTCCACCTGAAATCAAAAAAATATAAATATTTAAATATAAAATATATTAAAAAAATAAATACTTTTAACATTCAAGAAATATCTATTAAATATAAAATTTTAGGAACAAAATATTAAATATTTTAGTAAAAACTACGTAAAATATATTAAATAAAAAAAGAATATATATTAAATATATTAAATATTTTAATAAAAAATACCCTACCTCGCAGCATGTGGCGGCATGGGCAACTGAATTCCATCTTCTTCGGTGGGCATCATCCGAACTCGCGGACGGATAATAACGGGCTGCACAGGTAATATACGAATCCATGCCCATACCTACACAAAATTTAAATTAGTATGTATACACCTCAAGACAATTCAATTACACAAACTAACGCACCTGAAGCAACCGTAGAGCACCACCGATGTTCATCTTCTGACGCTGACACGAAGTACATAGCTCTCTGTACAAGAAAGCCAGCACGGCACTGCCCCAACTGTACGTGTGCACGGCGTCTATGTCTTCGAGCAACGGGAGTAAGGTCATGGGCGTCGAGCTGCCGCTGGAGTCGGGGAACAAAACCGATCCCATGAGTAATAGCGCATATGCACGTGCCCGTTGATCGACCTCATAATCTGAGCTGTGATCATCGATCTCGTTGGCTTCTAGCCAGTCTGCAAATTTCCTCAGCGACACCTTCGTCCCGGTGTACGCCCCGATAGCAGGTCTGTAACCAGTCAGCTCCTCCAAGTAATCGAGCCACTGATCCTGCGTCCTGTGCTGGATAACACCACTGACCGAGTGACCATCAACGGGGAGTCCCCACAGCACACCGACGTCCTCAAGAGTGACGGTGGCCTCACCCACAGGCAAGTGGAACGTATGCGTCTCCTTCCTCCACCTCTCTACGAGGGCCGTGATCAAGTGTGGATCTAATTTCTGAGATCCACAACTATACACGCCGTAGAAGGACATAGTATCCAACCTCTCCAGAACACGACCGTGCAACCGCACCGGTCGTGAAAGCTTACCCCAGACGACACTCTCCAAACCCCTAACGGTCAAAGGTGTGTCGAGGGCACCATCAGCGTTGGATAGTACATCGTTACAACGATGACTATCCTGGAATATCAGAGGTGATCTATCGATCGGACCGTAATATTCGTTCGTATCCATCCTAAATTAGCGTTTCAAAGTCAATATCGCAACAAAAAACAATAAACAAACACATAAATTGACTCATGTACTAACAAACGAATCAAATAACCTAGAAACCCAATTTCAAAATTACGTTTCGAAATTAGGGGAAATTTCTAAATCGAATCACTTATGTAAAATTAGTGTGTTATATCAATCTATTAAACAACCCACAATATGTAAAGCACATATTATACAAAAACACAAACTTAAACGCAAGAATTCGACGAAATTTAACGAAACATCAAAATCAAGATTTAAACAAATTAGGAGTTTCATACCCAAAAAAAGCTTAATCGAAGATGACGAGGAAGAATGGATCTATCACGTGGTGTTGGCCGCCGTCGTTCGCCGCTGTAAATCGCCGGAATCGGTGGGGAGGAGAAGAGGAGAAATGGGGAGGAAGAAGAAGAGCTCGCGGCCTTTATTAAGCACGTCGTCGCGGCTATTAACCGCGACGTCGCGCCTAATAAGCGCGACGGCCTGTTTACTGGGCCAACGGTCGGCCCAGGCAATTTTAATTTAAAAGTCAGGCCCGATTTTCAAATATCGGGCCCGATCAGGCCCGCGTGAAGCCCATCGTCGTTGCCACGTCATCGCCGCGGGCAATGGATGCGGCGTCGTTATTAATAATCACGTTTCGCTCGATTTTGTTAATTTCTGTCGAAGTAGCCCTATTTTATCGATTTTGGCTTAAAAAAACCCTATTTTAATTAAAAAGCCCATGCCATAAATTTAAAGATGCAAATTAAATAATTAAAACACACATCATTCAATTGATTCACATCTGCCCATGTAAGCATGTTGGAATAACAAGCCCTTTGTTCTTATCTCTAGTTTGCCTAAAAAAACATATCCTTGAATGTATTCCATTTTCATTATATATATTCCATTTGCGTAAGCTGCAAAAATCAATATTAATTCAAGATGAAGATGCTCTCCAAGAATTCTAAAAATGCGATGGCTATATTCTTCTTGCTAGCCCATGTTCTCCTCATCAATGGTATCTCTTTTCATCACTTAAATCTTTACTCAGCTGGTGAAATAGAACCAAAACTTGATCAATTTCTTGATATATTCTGACCTTTTTCTTGTCTTATTTCATTTTGTTATTTTATAGATGAGGCAAGTGGGTTGGTAGCACAAGAAGGAAATAATAATAAAATATGCAAATACTTGAGCAAAAAATACCATGGAATATTCTGCAGAGACATAAAGTGTGGTGAGGTTTGTAAGAACAAAGAAGGCTTCGTAGGCGGCGACTGCAGAGGTTTTCGCCATCGATGCTATTGCTACAATTATTGCCCTTCCCATTAATAATAAGTAATCATTAGTTGTTCTTCAGAATAAATATTCAATTAAATAAAGCTAGTCATAGAAGAATATTCTTCTATATGATTATCTTACTTCCTCCCTTCCTCTCATCTGTGTCTTTTATCGGTTATCAAGTAATCACATCTATGAAACAGAAAATCACTGCGTATACAAACAAAAAGAAAAGAAATATATATATATATATATATATATATATATAGATACATATATCTCAAGAACTATGTTATTACACTTGTTCTTTATACAGAAATGGGCCTATCTGACGATAAACCTAAAGGAGATCTTGATCTCTGTCGAGAGATGATCGACGGTCTAGATCTCATCTCGGGCGGATGCTGTCGAAGATCGACGAAATCGATCCTTTCAATCTCTTGCTTTATTTTTCTTACTTGGCTATGAATCCCAACTCCTAATTTGTGTAATAAATCTCCACCAACTATATCATCGTCATCCTTCTTCATACTATCATCTTTGTTGTTGCTGTCCATCGTTAGAGAGAGAGAGAGAGAGAGAGAGTAACGACTAACTGTTGTGTTGCAAAAAGGGTCCTTTTATAGAGGAAAGATATGATCGAATGGAAAGAGCATAGGCATTGGACACATAAGGCCAAGACATATATATGTCTAGAAAGTGTTTTAAAAAAAATTCAAGTGTTATATGTTTGAAGGCAAGAAAAAAGGATCTTTTGATTAGGATTTGACAGAAGATTATGTATGTGGTGTGAGTCTACCATTGGTAGAATTGTTGAAGAAAATCTTGATTATTTTAGATTTTAATTTTTCTTTGGTGATCCTAAAATTGCTTCTAGAGAGGATCAAACTCATGTTTCACCTAGTCTTATGTGGCAGGTGTTAGAGGCAGTTATGTGGATGGCTAAGACCAATTTTGACTTTTGACTTCAAATATTAACATGTAAGATAATTTTGGAATACCATCACATGTTCGTGTGTTTTTCTTTTCTTATGTTTATTTTTTGAATTTGTTGATTGCAGAGGGTAATTTGGGAAAATGAAGAGTAACATTATGACGTCATCCTTGACGGTATGGCCGCGCGAAGAAGGTTAGTTAGGTTCGTTGGGTGTTCTTCAAAGACACGAATTCGCCACGTGGTTTGACATAGCCAGAAAACTCGAATCATGTTTCTGTTATTATTATATTATTTCGAGGCAAATTATTATTACTTAATAGAGTTTGGTGGATTGTATTGATCAGAGGACAGCAACTACATAACTATAATTGGAATTTTATACTCTCTCCGTCCCACTAATTTTATCACATTTTGCCATTTCGGGCGTCCCACTAATTTTATCACCTTTCATTAGTTAGCAAAAAACTATCACTAACAATCAATATAATAATATTAAATATCCTTAAAAGACGTGTCAAAATATACACTTTATTACCTTTTCATTGTACTATATTATTATAATAATACCACCTTAATTTACGTGCTCGGTAACTTATGTGATAAAGTTACCGGGACGGAGGGAGTATGTTTTTGTCAGGTTGCACAATTCAATACGCCATGATTATGTCGTCTTTCTTGTGGTTCAAATTTTCTGAATATTCATTAATTACCGAAAAAAAAAAGAAAACAGAAATTCTTTCCACAAGTTTTGCAATAAAAGGATGTAATTTCAATGTCATATTGGGCTTATGTTATTGGGCCACATGATGGGCTTTGTTGAGCGCTGATGACCCAATTGAAATTCATACCATCCTCTACGTTTTCCTCTCGTCAAGCGAGCGCTCAATCTCAACGTTGAACCTCGAATTGGGCGATGTCGAAGATGAATTGAAGGTAAACGACTCAGTTTCTTTATCTTCTTAAGCGAAATTAAATGGTCAGCGTATTGGGCATATCATCGTTGTTGTTGTCGTGCTCATCCCCATCCTAATTTTTTTAATCCAATGAATGCCTCTTACCTCATAGTTGGAAGCCTCTAGGGAAAAAAAGGCATTGATTGGTTTGGTTACGGATTTTGTTTCAGGTTGAGAAAGAGGAAGAATGTCCGTACTCCGTGTAGGGACAAGAAGATCGCTCGACAGACGTGTGATCTGGTGAACTATTGCCAGCATTTTCAATTTAATTGCATTTCTATCACTTGTACTTCTGGCTGCACAGTACAGAAGATCACCAGGGGATAGTTCCATGCATTGTCATAAGACTGCTTTTTTGTCGTGTCCATTGGAGGCGAGAGTTGTGGTTTTCCCCTAGTTCTTAGTATTTCCTCTAGAAAAACGCGGAGAAACCAATCTAGTTGTCTGTGGAGTCACAGAGTTTTATTTCAGAATTGGTATTCTGTCTGGTCATTATTCTCAAAAGTTGTTTCGTGATCTTACATTTTCCATTGTAATCCAGATATAAACAATGCTCATGATTATCTGTAGTGTGCCATCTTACAGTGGCCCTCCGACGCTTGTCGTTTCCCTATTCGTTTTATGATTTCCTGTCCTAACTTTTCATCATGGTTTTTTTGTCCTAAATTTTGTCTGATGTTATCCAGATTACGCTTCTTTTGTCCCGAAGACTGCAAAAAGAAAGTGGAGCGACTTTTGAGGTTGGTTGGCCTTTTAATTCATTGCTCATTGCTATAAGCTGTGATTACTATCTAATTCTTGTGTCTAAGTGAATTGACCTGGAATGGAAACTTTGAGATGAATTTAAGTAGAGGGTAAGCACGAGGATTGAAACTTGTTTGTATTTTCTTTGCCTATCAAATCAATTAGTTGTTTTTGGTTTTTGTCACAAGCGAGGATTTTTCGCTTCATTTAACGTGCGCCCACGAGCTTTCAAAACTGTCCGCTTTGTCGCGTAGCGACGTGGAACTTCTCTGGCGGGATAAACATCATCTATATGTATTTTCGCCTTTCGGCATGGTAGTTCAGTATAAACTTAAAACTCTTATCATATAGCCGAAAGAAAGAGGGAGAGTTCTCTTGTCCTAAAATTCTCTCCAAGAATCTTCACTTTAGTCTCTTCGAAAGCTCTTGCGTCTATACAGTTTCCCTGATTTCGGTTTTCCCGTTCTAACAATCCTTTGATCAAAGCATGAAGATCTTCACTCAATATATACTTGCATCTCCTCTTTGCATTGTTTTTATTTTGGTCCCTTCTCCATTAGTCGTTATTAATCCAATCTCAATCAAATGCCGAGTGATCGATCCCGCATTTCTCGCTCATTCGAGGATTGTTGAAGTTCAGACCTATCATGATGGACAACATCATATCAACATGGACTCTGCAATGAACTCTGCTCAAGACAAGTAAGCCCTCTTGCCTTTACCCTGAGAACTTAGCTATCGTATAAGTTAAATCGTTTTCGTGGGAAATGTTTCAGCGTAAATTTGATTGTGCCCCGTTGGCTGCTGTATGAGATATGCTTATGTTCATCGAAGTTATACCAATACTTTTTACGCGGATCATTCGATACTATTACTAGCGGTCGACTTTTTATTCTTGGCACGTCTGATTTTCCAAGGTTTTTTCATGTGTTGTTTTGATCTTCACCTGTCGAAACATATTTTCAATCCTACTATGACCTCGCGTGATTTACTACTTTGCTACATAACTTTCACCCTTCAAAGTCTTTTGATCATTGGATCACGTCTAGTTTTAGATCTGTTTAAGACTGTAGTGTTCCTTCCAATGTAATAACATAAACTGCTTTGTTTTGACTTCGTTCATTGCAGTACTATTGTTGTTCGAAGCTGATGTCATTAAACACTACCAAATTCCTTAAAAACGGATCCGAAACTGAAAATTGCACTGAAAACATCGAATTTTGATCTTTATATGTGTCAGCATGCTGTAATCATCTATTTTTGGGCTTCATATCAGGCTCCAGAAAATCATGGCGGTTGATTTAATAATAAAATACTAAGATGGTGACAGACACATCGTCATCTTTACTATTTATAACCATTTTGACGGCCGTCAATGAAAATGGTAATCATCTTTTCTCTTTCCGCACTCTAGAATTATTTTTCGGCGCATTTTTGTACTGATTTTACTCGTAACAACTTCATTGTAATCTTTAGGACACGTGACGCTGAGGTGCTAGTATATGGACACGTGTCAAGTTCTCGGCGGCCCTGTCATCGACACAGCACATTCCACACGTGGTTAGTTACCTGTTACCGGAGGTACCGGTAAGTTGAAATTGCTTATTTATATGGTTGAGCTGCCATTTCAATCCTCTCATCTTTTGATTTGGGAGCTTTCAGCTAAGTTTGTTTACTCTTTGGGCGGTGCTTTGATTTAGTTGTAGTTTCATAGCTATTTTTCCTCTGTTTTTTTATTTTCACCTCTTTTGATACGGATATTATCATGGAGAGAGACTTTCTTCGATTGAAACCAGCGGATTGTGTTGCCGTGAAGGAAGAGTACCATGATGTTGGAGGCTTTGAAGAGTCAGTTGACGTCATCACTTGTTTGCCCTTTTCTCTTTTGGCAGTAAATGTTAGTTTAGTGCTTAGTATTATTGCTTGAAAAGTTCTTAGGATTTGAGGGCTTCCTTTGGATTGTGGTTCCATTTCTTATGATGGGGTGTGCTTTTGTTACAGGATTTGCAAGGAGCTGTTGTGTTCCATGGCCATTTTTACCAAGCAAAATGTCAAATTTCCCTCATTTCATGCCTATGCTGAACCCAGGGCATGATCATGAGAAACCTTTGAAGATGAAATCGATTATCCTTCCATCGTTCGACATGAACAAAGAGCCCTCATTGGATTTTCAGGTTTGCCGCGTTTCGAATTGTGGTGCTAACTACAGATATGTCTTGTGGAATTTAGAAAAGACTCAGTTTTGTGTTTTCATATATCTCTCAGAATCCTGGTGGTAATTCTATGATGATGGAACAGTTTCATGGTGATGACAGTTATCTTCTCCACCTTCCAACCGTACGTCAGCCGTAAGGTAAGAAGAGAATTGATCAGTGGCCAACTGCCGAGCCTCGAGCCATACACATCAGATGTTCTGACGAATGCTTTTTGCAGGGATGGTTCGAGGCACTCGACGAACTCGGGCGCTCAGTTTACCATATTTTACAATGGAACCGTTCACATCTTCGACGACATCTCTCCCGTGAAGGTTTGGATTAACTAATTTTGGGCTCTGTGATTCATCAACTGTCTTGTCTTAATTTCAAGTTTATTTCTTTTCCCCAGGCTCAGGCAATCATATTTCTTGCTGGAAATGGTTGCGCCACATCGCAAGTGTCTCAATCCAAGTATCAGAAGGAAGCAGATAATAAGCCATTGTCGACTTCAAGAAACCAATCGACGAACACCGTGAGCCCTTTCGACACGCTTTCTAGTAACCCGATAATCTATCCTTTGGCCGCCCCGTATAGCCATATCAAACTGTCTCCTATTGGAACTTTTGCTGCTAACGCTATAGTACCCTCAGGTCTCTCCTTGTAGAAAAAATGGAACATAAATATCTTCAGCTTTCGACAGCTTAATTGACTGCCTTTTTCGATCTGTGGCTGCAGGTGTTACGCAGTCCCGCAAGGCATCGCTCGCTCGGTTTTTGGAGAAGCGAAGGGAGAGGTACTTTCCTTTATTATTTCTGGAATATATTCTTTTACGTTCAATGTAATCGTCGGTATTTTATACGCCAACAGGGCCACGAATGCCTCGCCATACGGCACGGGCAAGAAGCCACAATACGATGGCGTGCCCATTCGTGATCTGTAACTAATACCAGCTTTTGATGGAACAGTAGTACTTACTATGAAGTAATATGTCAAAAAGTTTCACTGTCTTTTTTCTTACTTCGAATATTAGACCCATCAATCAGTTATAGATGAGTTGAACTCATAGTAACACTCAGAGCAAACAAATCCACCTTCTATCCTATTATGCCCCTGGCCAAAATGCATACTACAGTAGGGCTTATTACAAAAGCTGCACTTGGGAAGCTTAAGCCAGCAATCGAAGCAAAGCTCGTCCCCGCAGCAAGAGTCGTCGAACTCTCCGCCTCTGTCCAAACACGTCCCGCAATTCGAGCACCTAACTATGCACGGATAGCATCCCTTGCATTCGTCCCGAGG
Organism: Craterostigma plantagineum; assembly: GCA_027422505.1. NCBI lineage: Eukaryota > Viridiplantae > Streptophyta > Magnoliopsida > Lamiales > Linderniaceae > Craterostigma > Craterostigma plantagineum. The sequence goes on along the minus strand of JAPQWV010000019.1, from coordinate 6,224,063 downwards.
GCAGTCGAAGACCATCCTAACTCGTTCGCACTTTGGGCAAATCCCGACGTCTATCATGTCGAGTGGCGGAGATGTCCTCGTGTGGTAATAGATTTCTTTGCGTTTTTGGTTTTGCAGGTGCGGGTCGATTAGGTCGAGGAACGTTTGGTAGTCTTCGTTTCTTATGTTGTAGATGCCGTTTACGTGGAGGGTCTTCAGCTTATTTAGGAGTTTCGCGGCTTCGGTGATTCCTTTCGGGGTTAGGCTCGTGCAGCCTGGAACGTGGAGCTTGAGGAAGAAATACACGCACGTATATGTTAATCGTACTGCAAAAGAAAAAAAAAACACAGGCGAGAAAAGTAGACGGATGGGCGGTTTCAGAACACTCAACTCAAGAAGGGATTGTAATTAAAGGACATTAAGTTATAAAATATTGAAACAACACAATGATGCGATGCGTAAAAAAATTTCGATTGTATTGTATCCTTAAATTGCTTCAATCTTAAAAGTTAGTATCGTTAAATTGCAACTCTACTGATTTTGATTGCATTCTTAAAATTGTTTCAATTTTGAAAGTTAGTGTCATTAAAATGCAACTCAACATGATGGTTGTGTTGAAATTGCCACCTATATTTCCCTCATTAAGTATTAGCTAACGCTACATCTCCCCTTACCTTTAACTAATCCCAGACGTTTATGACAAAATTACCCTATTTATTAAATATTCAATTCTAAAAGTATGTAAAATTGTAATTGAATTAATCAAACTTAAAATCATCCAAAATCATCTGAAAAGTTCATCCGAGATCAATATTTACATTCACCAACCAAACACCGTAATAATTCATATCTTCCTTTATTTAAACACAACTAAAGCTAAAAACAGATCCTCCCGACAAACGGACCCTTGCATCTTTCATTTCAAGTACCCCAATCTTGCAACAACCCCTAAACCACTCCTATAATTTGAAGGGACGGAATAAAAAAGATCTTAGGAACGATTGATATTTATAATGAATTTACGTTGCAAATATGTAACGATCTTCCAAATGCTTTTTGGAATAGAAAAAAACATATAGTTTCTTTACCTTATGAAGATGATTTTAGTGAGAAAAATATTCCCACTAAAGCTCGTCCTTGTCAGATGAATTCTGAATTATTAGAATTATGTAAAAAAGAAATAACTTCTCTTTTACAGAAAGGTTTAATAAAACCTTCAAAATCACCCTGGTCATGCACAACTTTTTATGTCAATAATGCGGCAGAAAAGGAAAGGGGAGCCCCTAGGTTAGTTATTAATTATAAACCCCTTAATAAAGTTTTGAAATGGATTAGGTATCCTATTCCTAATAAAAAAGATCTTTTAAATCGTTTATTTAATGCCATTATCTTTTCAAAATTTGATTTAAAATCAGGGTTTTGGCAAATACAAATTGATGAAAAGGATAGATATAAAACTGCCTTTACTGTTCCAATAGGACAATTTGAATGGAACGTAATGCCTTTTGGTTTGAAAAATGCTCCTTCTGAATTTCAAAATATTATGAATGACATATTCATTCCTTATAGTAATTTCATTATCGTTTATATTGATGATATTTTAGTCTTTTCAAAAGATATTGAAACACATTTCAAACATCTTGATATATTTAAGAAAATTGTTATTCAAAATGGATTGGTTATATCTAGTCCAAAAATGGTTTTATTTCAAACTAAAATACGATTTTTAGGTCATAATATTGAAAAAGGAAATATTAATCCAATTAATAGAAGTATTGAGTTTGCATCAAAATTTCCAGATCAAATTTTAGATAAAACTCAGCTTCAAAGATTTTTAGGGAGTCTTAATTATATTTCTCCTTATTATAAAAATCTTGCTATTGATACATCTATTTTATATGATAGATTAAAAAAGATTCCTTGTCAGTGGACAGATAGTCACACTGAAGTAATTAGAAAAATTAAAAATAAGGTTACGCATTTACCTTGTTTAATGCTAGCTAATTCTAATTGGCAAAAAATTATTGAAACTGATGCTTCTGATTTAGGCTTCGGAGGAATCTTAAAACAAGTTTCTCCAGAAGATAAGAAAGAATATTTAGTTAGATTCCATTCGGGGAAATGGAATACTGCTCAGAAAATTATGCTACTATAGCTAGGGAAGTACTTGCTATAGTTAAATGTGTTCTTAAATTTCAGGATGATTTATATAATCAAAAGTTTTTAATAAAAACTGATTGTCAAGCTGCGAAATTCATGTTCCAGAAAGATTTCAAACATGATGTCTCCAAACAAATGTTTGCGAGATGGCAGGCTCATTTAGCACCATTCGATTTTGAAATCATTTATAAAAAAGGGAGTGATAATAGTCTTCCCGATTATCTTACTCGTGAATATCTTTCATGAATTTTGCAGATATGTCCCAATATGGGAAAAACTATCCCTCTAATAGAGGTGGTAGAGGTGGCAAAAATGTTATTGCTCAAATGGGCAATAAAAAGCTGGTTAAAGAAAACCTATCCTCAAGTAATACCTTGAGCAGTGAAGAATTTAGAGAATTCATTGAATATAAAAAGCAGAAAGCAAAGTCTGCTGAAGGAACATCTTACGCAAAAATAATTGCGGAAGAAGAAGATGAGGTCGATTATGAGAAAATTTCTCATACTGAGGTAATTATATTACTTGAATTTAAAGATTTAAAATGGTCTGATGAACCTTGGACTTTAATGTCAAGGTATTTAGACAAAGCATCATATGCTGCTACTTTTTATAAAAACCGTGACACTTATGAAAATATTCTAAGGTCTACGGGAACATGTGACTTTGATCACTTTAATGCGGGAAATACCCCGTATGCTTTGAAAAAGGGTTATACCTTTAGCAAAATAATTTTTAAGCAAATTATTTCGCCTGAAAAATGGGCTATACACCCATTAAAGGATAGAGAATATCTCCATCCTGAGTTAAAAACTCTTGTTAAATTTAATTATTACGATTATATCGATGCTTTTTATAAAGTATTTCTATACCAGAATGAAAGTAAAAACATTCTTGGTGGATAAAAATTTGTGCGGATGTATATAAGTCCGATATACCAAATTGGTTTTATCAATGGTGGCTTTCTTATGGAGCTACAATTGAAATTCTTAAAGAACCCTTCTTTGGATTATAGCAAGAATGGGTTAAAGTTTCTCCGACTCTTATAGAAGCGGAACATAAAAAAGAATGTATTGAAGGAATGGCTTCTTTACATTTTTATATTGAATTTAGTATTCCTTGGATTTGGAGATGGACTCCAGAAGTGAGTTATACTCAACAAAAAATTCCATGTTTAAAAAGAAACTTTTATATAAAGTTTTGGAAAAAAATGATAAGAAAAACAGCCACTGGTGAATATGAAAGCCAGCAGACGATCGATAAGATCGAAGAGAAAATTTCTCTTTATCAAAATGCGATTAATAATCGTGAACAACGAGAAGCACCTAGTCCTTTTGAGATGATTTCTCAAAGGATTAAAATACAAAAAGGAAAAATGAAACCAATGAAATCATTGATGTCTACTTCGAAGAAATTATGGTTTGAATATCGGAGATATTCCGATGGGGACATCTTCAACAATTGATGAAGACGAAGACTATTGTTTAGCTGGTGAAGGACAAGAACCAGAAAATCCGGAAGATATTTTATTTGAAGAAGTAAATGACAATACAATGGACCTCATAGGACAAGACATGGCAATTATTAAAGACCAAATGGCGCTAGTTGCCAATAAAATCAAAGAAAATAAAGATGCCATGGATAAGCTCAGAAAAAGTTGAAAGAGACTTCAACGATGGAAAATTGATCAACTTTAATAAAGTTAAAGTTAGCTTTAATAAAGTTAAAGAAGACTTTATTGAAGAAATGGAAAACAGCTGTCAAGATGCTTTTACAAGTGGGGCGGCTACGAAGAAAATTTTTCTTTACTTTAATTATTGTACTTTACTTTTTCCCTCTTTAAATAGAGTTGAAGCTCATAAGCTTCAGGGGTGCTTTTCTTTACGCCCTTTGTACTCTCTCCTTCCTCTCTCTTGTAATTCCCTCTACTGTAAAATAATCTAAGAAATAAAAAAAAAAAATTTGAAAGTTTGCTGTACGACTCTCGTCTCTTCAAGTAAGTCTAAATTTTGTTTTTTTTAATATTTATCTTTTGCATAATTTAGCCTTAATGGAAGGCTAAATATTCGTTAAACTACATCAAGATGCCTTAATACTTAAATCATGGTTTTATATCATATATATATATATTATATTAATATGATGTAATATTTTCATTTTAAAAAATCTCTTAAAAATCGATTGAAAGAATTAAATTTTGAATAAAGGTTATAATAAAATTTGATTTCGATTAATTCTTTGTTGGCTCTTGGCTAGCCCGTGTTGCCGTAGAAAAGGCGTTTGAAGGGTAAGGCTGTTACCAATTGAATTAATTGAATGAAGATTTTATTATGTAAAATTTCCTTGTATTCGATGATTTAATTCTAAAGATCACAAAAATAATTTGTTTTCGGATTAATGGTATATAGGCTGGACTACCTTGGGTCCGAACGGGATCAAACTGTTTACAGCTTGATAACTGGACTAATAGGTTTAACAACGCCACGTACCATTTTCCATCTTTTTGTACAGTTTTTAAGCTTTTTGTAAAAAGATCCTAAAAATGGTATCAGAGCCATGGTGAGGGTATTAAGAAATTCTGGTGTAGTTTAACGTTCTTTATCAAATGAATTTGATAAGACGTAAAGATACTACTGTTAAAAACAGTATTGAAGAGGAGTATGATATTCCTCAAGATTTAGACAAATTAAATCGTTGGACAATTCCAAAAATAGATTATAAAATAATCTATGAATTAGGAACTTTTGAAAAATTAGGTTTAAAACAGGTAGTCAAAACTACCGAAGAAACTATCTCTCTCAACAACGAAGAGATGGTTATTAGACTTCTAAGTAATAGAGACTTAGAAAAATATAGATTGAATCATAAGTTTATCCATATTGGATTAGTTCAGGTTGCTTTTAAGCCTTTGACTTTAGAAGGTTTACCAGAGAGCTTTATAGCAGCTCTTAGAGATGGTAGAAATCTCGACTGGAAACAATCCCTTATGGGAATAATTCAGTCTAGTCTGGCACATGGACCAGTTTATTTTAATCCAAATCTCCAATTATCTTTGACTGATGTCAATATATTGGATGCTCTGACATTAAATGTCAAAACTCATGGATATAATTACGCTCCGGGTTCGGAAGTAATATGTATCTGTTATAGAATTTATTATAAGCCTTTATATACACTCAATCCACAGTGTAAAATCGTTGATAAACCTATCAACGAAACTGTTCTTATAGAAACTAATTTTAATAGATCTAATATTACAACTCGTAGATCGATCTATAAAATGGGAAGAAATACAATTTCCAGAAAACTGGACAATTGAACGAGCTATGCCTCTTCTGCCTAAAATACAAAACAATCCTACCCAAATAATACAATCTACAAATGGAACTGTTCAAATACAGTTTGATCAAAATCGCCGATCTATAGATATTAGAACTCCTAGATCTAGAATAACTAGATCAGCCTCTTCTCATTATCATATATCACCATGTGATTATATGATAAAATCTCCTTCTAGAGCTTCGACTTCTCAAGTTAGAGAATCAACCTCTAATGATTATCTTCAAAATAGAGTTGAAGAATTAAGAATTAATTCTGATAATATTGTTCATGGAATTTCTAAAACTAATGACGAGGAAATAACCGAGTCAGAAATGGATTTTTGTGTTTAATGGATTTAAAACCCCAAATTGATTTTAGTCCGGGTTCTCCGGCAAGAAAAGAAATTCAAAAAGAATTTAATTTACCCAAATGGGAACTCTTTCGAAAATGGTTTTTTGAAAGTTTTAATAATCAAGATAAAATTATTATCCAAAATAAATTTTATAATGATTTGTCAAAAAGAAATGAAAAATTACCTTTTATTCCTTGGTTTTTGACAAATTATTTTAAAAATATGATTTTAGTTCTTGAAAGAAGTTATAAGCTTTCAACGGGGAAAAATATGAAGTCAATTTATCCTCCTCAAAGTAGTTTTCAAATTGAAAAGGATAATGAGATTCGCTATTATAATGCTTTTCAAAAATTATTTGAAAATGAAACTCTTACTGTTACTATAAATCATATAAATAGTCTTTTAAAACAACAAAATTATACGAATATGTATGTTATTGTTTTAGGAGAACAAATTTCTTTATTAAAGAAAAATATTGAAGAAATATCTGTTTCTATTAAAGATATAAAAAATTATCTTTTAATGAATAAAGACAAAAATTTAAGTGAAATTAAAACAGCTAATATAGCTTCTACTAGTATTCAACCTCCTCCTGAGATTGTTGATTTTAAATTAAAATCGATTACTCAAATTGAAGATTTAATTGAAAATAAGCTTAAAAATTTAAAGCTTAACACTTTAAGTGAAGACTTTGAAAATCAGCTTGAAAATTCTGATAATTTTCATAATACTTTTACTGAAGAAATTAATAAATTAAGAAATTCTTCGAAATTTGCTAGTAAGCCCATTCAGACTAAATATTATTACCCAAGACCAACTCCTCAAGATGTTCTAATTGAAGAACATGATCTTACTATAAACAACTCATATAATGGTCATTGCATTTATGAATGGAATTTAGATGGCTATACGGAAAGACAAACTTTCGGTATGGTTCATAGGATGATGATATATAGTACAGTCTGTAAAACTCAAGGTAATGCAGACAAAACTATAGCTCAAATGCTTGTTGCTGGCTTTACTGGTCAGTTGAAAGGTTGGTGGGATAATTATTTATCTCAACAAGACCGAGAAAGTATTTTCCTTAATGTAAAAGAGGAAAATAATACAATTATTGAAAACGCTGTTTATACTTTATGTATAAACATTGTAGAACATTTTACAGGCCGATGGTCTGATAATTCTGAAAATATCAGAACTTTGCTCCAAAATCTTAGGTGTAAAACCCTTACATCGTTTAGATGGTATAAGGATACTTTTCTTAGCAGAGTTATGGAACTTCCTGAGTCAAATAGTACTCATTGGAAATCCAAATTCGTTGATGGTCTTCCTTTCTTATTTGCCGAAAGGGTTAAGAAAATCCTTAGAAATGGAGAATCTAGTATAGATTATAATTCCTATACTTATGGCAGATTAATAGGAACCTGCATACAAGAAGGTTTAGCTTTATGTAATGAAATAAAGCTTAATAAACAACTCAAGAGACATTCTCTTGACGAGAAAAAAACAATTAGGAGAATTCTGTAGCCAATTTGGTTTAGAAAATCCTTCTACGAGTAAACCTCGTAAAGAGTATAAACCAAAAAAATACTCTCCTAAACAATATGAAAAAAGAAAATATCGAAAATCTAAACGAAGAGAACAAAAATTCTCAAGAGATGATAATAAGAATAATCAATACAGAAATAAATTTCCTCTAATTATTTGTCGCAAATGCGGTAAAATTGGTCATAAAGCATCAACTTGTTGGACTAAAAAGAAAATTAATAATTTGAATATTGATAATGATTTAAAAGAAACATTATCAAAAATTCTGTTGGAATCAGATAGTGAAATTTCTTCGAGTGATGAAAACAATATTATCGAAGATATTTCATCATCAGAATCTGAAGAATGCCAAAATTGTCATATAGGACAACCTTGTTCTAAAAATATTAAAAGTTCAGAATCTGAACCGGAAGATAATTTATATCAAATTATATCTCAATTTCAAGAATTAGAATTAAATGTTCTAGATAATAATCTTTTAGAAATTTTAAAAGAAACAGAAGATCCAGATTTAAAAAATCATATAATTAAACGATTAATCCAAAAAGAGGAAGAAACTTCAAAAGAAGATATTCCTAAAATAATTAAAACTGAATCTTATAGTATGGCCGAAGTAATGAGATTACTTCGTAATAAGAATAAAATAAACAAAACTGAATCAGTTGTTAATATTAAAGATTTGACAATTGAAATTTCAAATCTTAAAACTGAAATTAAGAATTTAAAATTAAGTCATATCGATTTAGAACGAAGATTTTCTAAATTAGAAAAAGGGAAAGAAACTGTTAAAGAATTTGAAATTAATGAAGATTTCGCCAGTACTTCTGAAAATATTCAAGAAGAAAATTTTCTTTCAACATTAGAAGTTATTACTTCTCAAAAATGGCTTGTTAAAATATCACTACTTATCGATGGAAATTTTCAAAAGAATCTGATTGCACTAATTGATAGTGGAGCAGATTTAAATTGTATCCAGGAAGGAATAATTCCTACTCAATATTTTCATAAAACAACTCATTCTCTAAGCTCTGCGAGCGGAGAAAAGTTGCAAATAAGCTATAAAATTCCCAAGGCCTTTATTTGTAAAAATAAGGTCTGTATTCCTACTTCATTCTTGCTGGTCAAGAATATTACAAACCAAGTAATTCTTGGTACTCCGTTCCTTAGGAAAATATTTCCTATTCAAAATATTAATGAATATGGATTTAAAGGTAGCTTCGATAACAAAGAAGTTTACTTTGAATTCATTACTGAACCTTTTACTAGAATTCTTAATGAAATTAAGGATTCTATTCTTATTAAAGCAAAAGAAAAACAGGTAAATTACCTTAAGCAAGAAATTAATATACTTACGATTGAGGATAAAATCCAAAATCCTAAGTTACAAGAAAAAATTAAATTACTTTATAATGAATTTACGTTACAAATATGTAACGAATATATAATATATATATTACATACCTTTGTGATGTGTGGGTTTTGGGATGCGATCCTCAAGAGCGCAGAGTCCGTAATATTCAGGCAGTTGATTAGAGTAAGACTTTGGAGCCCCCCTTTGGCTTTGGACAAAATTATGTTTAAGAGATGATCATCGTCGATGCGCGAGCTCAACGGTCGATCTACGACGATGTTCTTCAGCCAGGGGATTATGTCTGTTTCTACGGCGTTTCGAAGTGATTTGCAGACACGTGTCATCACTAGGAGCTCATAGAGATGGAGGTAAGCAAGCACGAAGAACATGGCTTCATGTGGAGATGATGATGATGATGACGATGATGATGATGATTCTTGATGTTCCTTGCGATGATGATGCTCTTCTTCTGTGTCCATGGATGGTTAGTAATTAGTTGTAGTTATTACACCAATAGCTGCTTATTAGCTTCTCGGACGAGGTTTCTCGTTTTTCTGTAGGGAGAGAATGAGCAAATGTTTGTACTATGTGGGAATATTGTGTGGCTTGCGTTGTTTTGCTATGTTTTTATCCAAGAATTGTTTTCTTTATCGAAAAAGAAAAAAAAAAGAAAAGAACCCAGCTAAACGTGTACCAACCAATCTCATGCATTACAACGCTATATTATAATATAAAAATAAGAATGGGTACTAAGATGAAAACAAATCATATTCATATTATTATTAAAGAAAACCAACCCATTACGTAAATAAAAGCCGAAACAATATGGTTCGTCTAACAATTAATATATATATATATATATATATATATATATATATATATATATATTACGTCTATCTTTGCATCCCTTTTTCAACCATTGGAAGCCATGATAATCCCACGATATTCTGTCTCCGCATTTCTATGCCACCCAATAGGACAAAATATCTCAATAAATTATAATTCAATATATAATCAGATCGTTAAATCAATAATTTTATTTTGATATATATATATATTATATATATATTATATATATACATATATGAAGAAAAGAGCTTACAAGATGATCCGTTGTTAGAAATCATGAATTAAATCAATTCAGATTAATGGTTTTGGTGATTGAACTAAACTCAGATTACAGGATAAACATAGGAGAAACCGCGAACACGTGGTAATATAATCACGTAAATAAAAACCGGATCAAGACTGGATATTGAAACAAGACTGAAGACCAGATCACTGATATTGGATGTGCCACGCTGGACAGAAACTCAAATGAAGTTAAGGCAAGACAAATTGAAGACTTCTGACAAGGAATTAATGCAATGCTGACGGATAGAGTCAAGTTGTAGTCAAGCCAAATAAGGAATAAAGTAAAGTGCACAGAGCGACTACTGTAAAGACCGGACACCCGGACATACCCAGTTTGGGTAAAGTCAATAATGCACTGTCCGGTGCACAGTCGTATCTCACAACGGCTGAAGGTTTTCAAGCACCTTACTGAGAAATTCAAAGAATAAACAAATCAAACCTAAAACGCTTACGACGGAAAGAAGAAAAATTAGGTGTTTTCCTCACTGTATTAGGCCGGTTTCGGTTAGTAAGTGAGTTGTTCTCAAGGGACTATAAAAAACTCTTGATAGTAGCCGAACTGTAAAAAGCTGTCTAAGTGGTGTCTAGGAGTTTAGTTAGCTGAGTATAGCCGTGTGGGTTGTACTGCGTTACTCTAGCTAAGGAGGTTGTGCCACGGGGGTTGTAAAACCAAGTCTTCTAGTGGTGTCTTCCATGCGGGGAAGAAGGGGAGATGTATGAGATTTTTGGCTCCGAACTTCCAGAAACAAACTCGTGTGTTTCACAAATTCACACACAGAACCGACCGGTTTGCTTCCGCACAAGTCACTTACACAAATATCAAGCACCGGTATCTAATCTTAACTGGTTGAGAACCGAAAAAGAGACAAGTGTTTATTCACCCCCTCTAAACACACAACCGATCCTAACAAGTGGTACCAGAGCGGGTTACTTGGTATTTGTTATATTACCAACCACAACCATCAAACAAGTTTCCTATGTTTAGTAGGGAAAACTTCCTTGAATGGAAGATAAGGATAATGACTCATCTCTGTGTGCAAGATGAAGAGATGATACATGTGACAAATACAGGACCGTTCGTGTTCACCAAGGTAAACGTACGACATGCTGCGCATCCTGATGAACCACTTGAAGTCCCAAAGGAAAGACACGAGTTAACCTCAGTAGAAAGGAGTAAGGCAAATCTCGACAACATTACCAATGACACTCTGTTTAAAACACTGGACATAGGTATTTCAGGCAGGCCATGATGTGCTCCACTGCGAAGGAAGTATGGGCAAAGCCCTGTCAAATCTGCGAAGGGAACGAACAAATGCGGGAAAATAAACTCTTTGTTGCCATCCAGAAATATAACACTATCAAGATGAAGCCAGGAGAAACCATGATCGATTTCGAAGAACGACTCTAATTGATTTAGTGACTATGAAAGCGAGGGAGAACTCGCATGCCTCATGGCATGAAAATTGACTTACGAGCTTGACCAATCGACTTCAGAATTCAGCTATGAAGAGATAATGGACGCACTCCAAAATATGGCTGATGAATATAGAAAATTATATGAGAAACTAAGAGAAACAGAAAAGAAAAAAAACCGGTACAGAAAAATACTGGACCTTTAGTTAAGAAAATTACTCAACTGAAAGAAGAAAATAATACGTAAAGGAGACCATCAGGGACAAAGAGTCAAAAATTGACAACATTAGTCCAGTCATGGACCAAGTCGTCAAGGACTTTAGGCTGTCGACAGGAAATGATGAAAGGTATGAATGATTGGACCGAGCTGAGATATGTAAAGCAATCACATAAGGGAAAAACATCTACAACACATCAGTCAACCGCTTTAAGCAAGGTAATACAATCCATTCGACCCTCTAGTTATGATCCAAGACCTGTTATTCTGGAAACAACTCCAGAAGAACCCTACTGGAATTTATAAATAATAAACCCTCAGTTCCTCACAAAAAGGTTATACCGCATCCGGTAAGGGGGAATATCTCTAAAATAAAAAGAACAATAATCTTTGCGTCAGCTAGAAAAGGAAAGATCTCAACAAATAAAGGGAATCCTCTTCGTACAAACAGTAATGATTCTAAAAAGTCAAGACCTGATCTTCCGAATCAGAAAAATCGAATCTGTACATACAAAAGAAGACCGGAGTCGCAAAGGTATATTCACAAAAATTACCGGTCAAATACCAATCAGAAAGTAAATACTTAATAGACCCAAATACCAGAAGATATATAAGGATTATCCAGATCTGGATACCAAAAATCCTAATCATCGGACCCAAATCAAAAGGGTACCTAGGAATATATCTACTTGTTCAGGAATAACTATAGAAATTCAGCCAGTCAAGATAATTTCTAGGCCGCAGCTGCATGGCATTACACAGTCACAAGATATAAGATTGAGGAAAAAGGGGTTAAGAAGAAGCAGATGTCACACTGGAACTAGGCGTAACTCAACAAACCGACAAATGGAGACCACCCTTTCCAAGTCACCTCCTGAAGCTAAGTTCATTCGTCTTAACAGTACTCTAGGACTTTTAGATTTACCCTAACAGTCCTAAGCACGAAGTCAGGGGAAACGTTGTTATGTCAAATTAATTGATTGCGAAGTTGCCTAGACATAATAAAAATATTGCATTTTTATATTTTAAGTACCGACCCTTCCTTCAACAATCGGTATATTCTTCACAAACCGATTCCGTTCTTATTCAATGCACTTCACCAATGCAAATATTGCATGTTTTTCTTAACATTGTTAGAAATCATGAATCAAAGAATTCAGATTAAACAGTTTTGATGATTGTCCAAACTTGATTAAGTATACCGGTTAGAAGAAGACTAAGAGACCGGATACCAGTCAGCAGGTCGCATGGGCACAAAAGACCGGATATCAGTCAGAATGTCATAAGACTGGATATTAGTTAGAAGGTCACAAATGCGTCTGAAATCGAAATACATATACCGGACCTGCCATGAGCAAAGACCGGAACTCAGATATCGGACCGACAAATGCCAAGAGCGGAGTTCAGTTACCAAACGTGCCACGTGTACGAAGATTCAAGTTTACTCAAGGCGGGATAATGAAAGCCTCTGATGAAGCATTTAATGCAACGCTGCCATGAGGAGCCATGTCGAAGTCAAGCCAAGCTTAAAGAGGAATAAAGCAAATGGGACAGTATGAACTACAACCAAGACCGGACAGTACCCATTTTGGGTAAAGTGCATTCAATGCACAATCCAGTACATGGAGCCATCTCACAACGGCCTTCTTCATCAAAGAACGAGTATATATATCAGAGAAGAGGCACTGAAGATGGTATGACACTTAACCACGAGAAATCAAAGACAAGATTCAAATCTCTACAAAACAAAGCGAGACATTAGAAAGTGTTGTCCTCACTGTACGATAACCGGTTTGGTTAAGTAAGTGAGTTATTGTTTTTCCGATGGACTGTAAAAAGATGTTGAAGTAGGTGGATTATATTTTACGACTGCCTAGCGATTCACTAGATAAGGCTGAGGGCAGTCGGGTAGGTTGTACTGTGATTGTATAACTGAATTCTAGTGAACATTCCTTGCGAGGTGGAAGGGGAGGCGTAGGGGATTAAACTCCGAACTTCCAGAAAAAAACTGGTGTTCCTTGTCCACACACACACTAACACATCACATTGTTTATTGGTTTTGATTCATAACCGACCTACAAGCTTCCGCACATAACAAACTTAGAAAAATATCAAGTACCGGTATTAGCCCTAACCAGTTAACTACCAAAAAGGCATCAAGCGTTTATTCCCTCCCTCTAAACGCGTAAACCGATCCTAACAAGTGGTATCAGAGCAGGTTACTTGATATTTCTTTCTAACTATGACTTTATCAGATCAGCTTATTATGTATAGCAGGGAAAACTTCCTTGAATGGAAGATAAGATTAATGACTTATCTCTACGCGATGACGAGATGGTCGATGTGTTAGAAACTTGACCTTTCGTGTTCAACAAAATAAACGAACGATACGCTACACATCCTGGTGAACCGCGAGAAGTTACCAAGGAAAGATACGAGCTATCAATGCAAGAAAGACGAAAGGCAAACCTCGACAACATTGCAAAAAACATCATGTTCAAGATCTTGGATATAGAAGTATTCAGACAGGTCATGACAAGCAAGACAGCAAAGACAGCAAAAGAAATGTGGACCAAGTTATGTCAACTTGGCGAAAACCAAGAAGTCGATAAGCACAGGGATCATCCAGTAAAAGGACTGGAAGGAGGAGAAACCTCCAAGATAACACAGGGTAAGCAAGGTGAACAAAATGAAAATACTAACACTTGCTTTAAATGTGACAGGACCGGACACAACATCAATAACATCTCCAGAGAGGAGGCAAATCGGCTCAAGAGAAGAAAGAGGTCACAAGTCTTTGTGACTAAAAGCACTCCCACAGATGGGATGATACTGATTCTGAAGAATCCAGTTCTGAAGGAGAACCGAGTGAATGTGAAAATGAAGAGGAATCTATCTACCTGGTAGGAGATCGATCGAGTCCAGAAGATAAGTTCAGCTATGAGGAAGTGCTAGAAGCTCTGGAGACCATGGCTGACGAATACTAGAAACAAAATGAAAGGCTAAAAGTGGCAGAAAAGGGAAAGGCACCAGCACAAGAAGATACCGGACCTCTGTTTGAAAGAATCAATCAATTAGAGGAGGAAAAACACAAACTAAGGGAGGCAGCTGAAAAGAATGCCTCAGTAAACCAAAGATTATCTGCCTTGGTCCAGTCATGGACTAAGTCAACAGAGACATTCCGATGTCTTCAGGGATCCTTAAGGGATGCTGGTGACCGAACCGGGCTTGGGTTCAACGAAAGAGCTAAGTCGGTGAGGGGACGACGTCCACACAACCGACTACCTCAAATGTAATCAACTTTGTTCGTCCCATAAACTATAACCCAGTCCCCCTTCTTCGTATGAACAGGTCTAAGGAAACTGGAGTGAAACATTGTAGAGTATACGTTTAATTGTGCTTGGTATTATTAGTTGTCCTTGTAATTAGGGGCGTTTTGTATAGTAGTCCTTAAGGACTAGTTTGATATTTATACCAAGTTTGTTTGGTATAAATGCATGTAAATCAATTGTGTCGAATAGAGAAAGTTTTGAAGATTGATCCGAGAGGCTAGCAATTCAATTTCTAGAGAGAGAAACAACAGTAATTTCTCACTCTAATCGAATTCTCTCTCTCTCGTTCTTCAAATGAGTTTTTCGATCGAAGCTTATTGATTATCATTATCGTCGAATTACTTTGAATTCTTGCTTAGGATCTTAGAGTTGTTAATCGTAGGACCTAACAATTGGCATCAGAGCAGATTCGTTCTGTTTGGATAAAAAATTGTTAGATTTGGATCGAAAATTTAATTATGTTCACTGTTCATCGAAGAACATTTTGGCGCGAAATCTGTTTTCGATCCAATAGCATAATTCTGTGCCTAATTGACTTGAATTTGATGTCTCTGTGCTTGTTTAAGTGTCAAATGTTGATTGCGATCAAATCCGTAGCTGTTTGAACTTCGTATTTGGATTAAATCGATTTTGTGAGTTACTGTTGCGTAAGAACATGAAGAACACGTTCTGATTTTGACTAAATTCGACATATTGTGCTTCATAACGTGTTTAATTGCGTGTTTTGTGCGTAGTTAGTAATCGATTGCGAGCAATTACCTGAAAGTTCAGTGTCCAATTCTTTGTTTTTGCTTGAATCTGTGATAATTGTATTCTGTGATTTTTCTAGATCGTCTTAATTTTTCTCGCTAGGTTTTGCGATCGGATTAATTTCTCGATCGAAAAACTTGGCGCGATAATTTTTCTCGAACAGAATACGAAGTTGGTGCTAAAATCGTCAACACTAGAAACGATTTTAGTTAGAAATAATTCTCGAGCATTATTTAGCGAAAATCTTTTTCGAGGGAGACCGATTTTGACTTTACACGCGTAAAAACTTTCTCTCGAGAAACACTTTCGGTCAGACATTTAAAGTTTGATCAAGCTAAAAATCATTTACACGCGAGAAACTTACTAACGTACTGTTTCTTTACGATCGAAATAAATTCACGATCCGGAAATTTTTCTCGACCGAACGATTTTGGGCAATTTATTTCGCTCGAAAAAAATTTCACTGACAAACTATCTCGTACGTAAACAGTACATACTATATTCTATTTCGACGGAATTATTTTTGATCAAACTTTAAAGATTGAATCGTAAATAATTCTCGATCTATTTTTCGAATCAAACGCTACTAACGAATTTCGTCACTTGTGAAGCACATTATCTTCAAACATTCAAAACTCATAACGAAGATCCTTCAACAACTCAACTACAAAACAAAATGGATGCATACTCGCTCGGAAATGACAACTGTCCATCGATTTTGCAACGAGGCGAATATACTGTGTGGAGGAGCCGCTTTCTCAATTTCATAGCTCTAAAAAATCAAGCCGAGAATTGACTGAAGTCACTAGAAGAGGGACCCGCACAGTTTGGGTACATGTCCCCGGTGACGAAACGGCAACTACTCAAATTCCTGCATCTAGGCGACTGAAGGAGCCTAGGGAGTACACAATCGAGGAGAGAGCTCGAGCTAAGGCAGATCTAGTAGCCATGAACACCCTCATGCAGGGCATCCCCAATGACATATACCGACAGATTGATAGCCTTTCATCGGCTAAAGGAATGTGGGATGAACTGCATAGGATGATGCAGAGGACGGAAGTTGGCATAAAGGCCAAAAAGGCAAACATTCTCACCCCTTACGACTCCTTCAAAGCAAAGCATGAGGAGAGTCTCTACGAGATCTACCAAAGATACCTCACTCTTCTCAACGAGATGAGGAAGATAGAGATCACGAAGACCAACATGGAGACAAACATCAGATTTTTATCTTCTCTGCCCGCGGAATGGAAGAAAATATCCGCTCAGATTCGACAAAATAAAGATTTAGAGGAGTTGAATGTCCATGCCGTGTTTGACAATCTCGCACAGCATGAGGATGATATAAGCGAGATTCTCAAGGAGCAGAAAGGCAAACAGAACGAAGACACTGTTGCCTTAGTCTCGGAGAAGAGGAGCTCAAGATCAAGAAAGGAAAAGATCGTTAGGCCTCTTTCACCTTTAGAGTCGGAAGAAGAGTCGACGTTGAGCCAAATCTGAAAGCACTAGGAAAGCAGCTTGCTCTCATAGGACAAATGATGAGCAAGAAGTACTTCAAGAAGAAGTCTTCAACCTCAGCCAACCGACTTCGGACTACAAGCTCTAAAAACAAAGAACGTGCACCAGAGAGTTCCGAAGTCAAGAATCCTAAGGAGGCTAACAAATGCTTCAACTGTGGCAAGTCCGGTCACTTCGCCAGAGAGTGCACTCTTCCGAAGAAGAGAGATGCCAACTACTACTCGAGGAAGCTCCAATTGACGAAACAGAAGGAAGACGGAGTAGCTCTCATGGCCGAACAGGACCAATGGCTCGAGGACACGTCGACTTCTGAAGAAGAGAATTTAGCTCTCATGGCCCGTCTCGACAATGAATCAGACGCCGGGATATCCAATCGTACGGACGACGACAACACATCCACTTCGTCACAAGAGGTAGTCTCTTCTTCCACATTATTGACCATGTTAGATTCATATAAAAAACAATATGCTAACATGAAACGTGAGCAGAAAAGTATTAAGGAAGTAGAGGATAAACTCGCGAGATCACATGAGAAGATAAATAGTCTCGAATTAGAACTTAGGAGCTCTAGTGCAAAAATAGATGAACTTACTAAGAGCCTACATTCTAGAGAGACTAGTCAACCTCAACTAGGACAATAGAGCGAAAAGATTAAGGAACTAGAAGATATGCTAGCAAATAACTACAATTGCTTGGTTAGAAATCTCAACGAGAAAGCCATTTTAAATTGTAGGATAACCGAAGCTACCTCTAAGATCACTAACTTAGAAGCTCAATTAAATATCAAATGCTAAGGTTAGTGAGCTTAGTGAAGAACTAGACGTCTGTCAAGCCGCCAAACTTACGGTAGAAAATAACTATGCTCTCCTAGGTGAGGAACGCAAGAAACTATATGCTAAAATTAAGAAATTAGATGATATAGTTACGCGTAGGGGACAATCCGAACAGACGATATTTTTGAACAAGCCCAATGATATAGAGTTCTATAATCCTATAGAAGGCATAGGTTTCACTAACCCGCGTGTTTTACAAAAGAAAGAAATATACGATGTTAAACACATGGGCCTTAGTACCCCGTCCACATGGGAAAACAATAATCGGAACCAAATGGGTATTCAAGTGTGGACCTTAGTACCCCGTCCACATGGGAAAACAATAATCGGAACCAAATGGGTATTCAAAATAAGAAGAACGAAGATGGTGAAGTGATCCGGAACAAAGCAATGCTAGTTGCGAAGGGCTACAATCAACAGGAAGGCATCGACTACGACGAGACATATGCTCCTGTTGCCCGAATCGAAGCTATCCGCATTCTCCTGGCTTATGCAGCTCACAAAGACTTCAAAGTCTATCAGATGGATGTTAAAACCGCCTTTCTCAACGGCGTGTTAAAAGAAGAAGTCTACGTCGCTCAGCGGGAAGGCTTCGTTGATCAAGAAACTCCCGATTACGTCTATCGATTGGACAAAGCTCTCTATGGACTAAAACAAGCCCCATGTGCTTGGTACGATGTCTTGAGTGATTTCCTCGTGAAGTCTAGATTCATACGAGGAACGATAGACACAACCCTCTTCATCAAATGGCAAGACAAAGATCTGATGGTCGTTCAAGTATACGTCGACGATATCATCTTCGGATCAACAAATCCGCGGGTTTGCACGAAGTTTGGAGATCTTATGAAAAATAAGTTCGAGATGAGTCACATGGGAGAGGTGCAATTCTTCTTAGGACTACAAGTAAGGCAACTCCAAGATGGGATTTTCATCAGTCAGACAAAATACATCAAGGATATTCTAAAGAAATTCCATCAAGATCAGAGCAAGCCTCTTAGCACTCCTATATCACCAAGCTGCAAGTTAGATGCCGATCCCACTGGAAAGCCGGTCTACATCACACTATATCGCAGTATCATTGGATCTCTTCTTTACCTGACTTCGAGCCGGCTAGACATCATGTTTGCCACTTGCTTATGTGCCCGTTTTCAAGCCGATCCCAAGGACTCCCATATGCTCGAGGTCAAAAGGTCATGCGTTACCTTAAGGGCACTCTACCCTCGGACTATGGTATCCAAAGGGTACGAACTTCAATCTTATCGGCTATACTGACGCTGATTATGCAGGTTGCCGAATGGATAGGAAAAGTACGTCCGGTGGCGCTCAATTTCTAGGCGAAAAGCTGGTCTGCTGGTCATCCAAAAAGCAGAACTGTGTGTCAACTTCGACGGCCGAAGCGGAATACGTGGCAGTCGCCAGTTGTTTCTCCCAGATGCTGTGGATGCGGACTCAGCTTCGCGACTATGGGTACAATTTAAATAATATACCCACATATAGTGATAGTCAAAGTGCCATCGCTATTACTTGCAATCCTTTTCATCACTCACGCACATAGACATTAGATATCACTTTATCAAAGGTCATGTAGAAAAAAGCACCATAGATATGTATTGCGTGAACACGGAGTTCCAACTAGCTGCCATTTTCACCAAGGCGTTGGATAAAAACGATTTCAATTCCTTGTCGGAAAATTAGGCATGTTGAATCTTCCGTAATACGTGCTTTACCAGATCTTATGTGCTACAAAATGTTCTATGCTATGCGTTTTCGTTGCTTATCTGTCTTATCTTGCGTGAATTTAATAAATAAATAAATAAAATTTTTAATACATATAAAAATACTATATATATATACCTATACTATAGGGGGATGAAGAAATTCTTTAGGATGCTTTGATCTAAAGTCACTTAGAATTTTACCCCGACATGTGGATCGATTTAATTGCTTAATTTTGTCAGTCTAAGTCGCATTCTTGTGTCTAAAGGTCATTAGGTCGCTCCACTAGACACAAAGCCACTATACATACGAGATGTCTCAAGCCTTGTTCATTTCTTTCCTTGGATCTATTTCTCGAGTGACTCACACATCAATTGCTTGTCTTAACTAGTGATACTTGGCTTCATATGCACTTTGCCTCAGATCGTTAGGAAAATGATAAGGGCGCTTAGGTTATTCCTCAATCGGCCTTATAAAATCTTTTTCCCTCTTACTCATTTGTCCTTAGTCATCCAATTTGAGCCTTCTCCGACGTCCTTTTCTTCCTTTGTAATCCCATTCCCAGCCCTCAACTGTAATCTATACTCTTCGGATGGTTGTTCAAACGAAAAAAGGAGGGGGAGAAAATAAGGAAGACGATAACAAAAGAAGGCATTGCTCAACGCACAAAAATCAGACCAAAGGAACCTGCCTTCCGACTATCTCTTAGAAGGTGGCATGGATCCTGCTGTGAACTTCTCCAGCGATAATCCCGTACGCTCGTCAGAACGGCTGGAAAGAGGAGCACCACGAAGTGAACTTCTCCAACGATAATCCGGTCTTATATCGGGAAACGAGAAGAGGAGTGCAGCCTCAAGGACGAATTCCATAACCGTGAACTTTTCCAAATAGATAATCTCTGAAAACCTCTCGAGCTATTAAGAGAAGAGGAGCACGGTATCGGCCCGAGAACCAACAAGAAGAACTTCGCCTACGATAATCTCCTATAGCCTCGTGGAGAAGCGGAGCTTCAGCTTGAGCATAGCATAAAAGGGGATATTCTTAAAAGAAAAGGAAGGAGTAAAGATCGAAAAACAAAGAAGAGAAGATGCTGAAAAACAAAAGGGAGACGGACGTAGAAATGGAAGATGACGAAGAGATAAGCTCACTTTCCTCTAAATTCCTTCCCTTCTAAGTCCTAGCCAAACTACAATCCTTACAACCCTTTGATTCCAAACGACGGTCTCTCGCTTAGGTGAAATGATTAAAAATGCATCGTTCACAGGTAAATTGACCTAAAATTGCTTGTGTTGACTTGAGCGTTATAAATATAAAAATCCCAAGTTAAAAATAATTGAGTACTAGAGCGAACCTAGTAAGAGTTGTCGAAATGGACCAGTCTATGAAGTTAGGACTTTAGTTTGACGACATGACTTGACGGCATTTTCTTCTTTCCAGTGTCTCGTAAAATTTTAGGTGTGACGATTGATCAAAGCAAAATAATCTGAACCCATACTATAATAATAGTAATATGAAAAAAAAATCCATTTTGCACATTTTGACATGAAATATCATATTTCATATGCGTTGAATTGACTAAATGCGAGTTTATTTTATTCCCGCACATTCTAAATGTAATTTTCAATTGCATTGGTACTGAATTGTTTAAAAGCGATAAGTTTTATTCCATTGCTCTTACCCTCACACAATACCTCTAGTACATGTTTTTGGGGATCATGTTTATATGCTTACTAGGCAAAATTGTGTGTTCTATGCTCGTGAATTGAAGAGATTTCATATGCTTGCATAGTTAGTCAATTTTTGCATTATTTGAGGGGGAGCAAATATAAAATTCGTGCATTAGCTCCAAATACTCTTGACGTTTTTCTCTAAGCGTTTCAGATTCCTAAACAAAATTACGGAGCAAGACGTCGACACTACAAGGAAATGGGCTAGTCACAAGACCAAATATTTCATGCCTAAAATAATTGTTGATTAACTCCATTATTTCTAACGTCCTCTTTCTAAGTGGTACAGATTTTTGATCTCTGCCAAGGGAGCTAGACGTTACTACACGGAAAATACAGGGAGTCAATTGCATTTATTTTACTTCTAAGGGGGAGCCTTACAATGTGATTTTACTTGAAATTGGGGTTAATCTGAAAATTTTAGAAGTACTTACTATCGAGAAATGGATATAAGAATTAATTCGCTATCATAAGTTTCTCGATCGTAAGACAGTGTTGAGAACAATTGTTGATTAACCGCGATAGTTTGCGATCGAAAAATTTGAATTGAGAAGCAATTTTCGAATATTCTCGAGCGCAAATAGTAATGGGCCTGATCCATTTAATCGCAAAACGTCAAATCGCAAAATCCCAACATTGTTCTGCAGCGAATTAATAAAACTTCACTTTCTTGTTAGTCGAAAAACTTTTTCTCACGCAACCCTAATCGCAAAAAATCTCTCTCGCGAAAAACTTTCACAGACAGCTTAAATTTCTCAAAAACATTTCGATTTTTAACACCAAACTGTCTGTTTAAGGTAGAAAAGAGATTCTTTTAACATTTGCGTGTGATTTACCTTCATTAGCATCTGCATTTTGAAGTTTTTCGCATGTTTAGACTTAGATTTTCGACTGTTCTTCAAAACTGAGAAATCGTATACAGTTTTATAGTGATTTAGGCTTGATTATGAGTGTTATCTGAGATTAATGCCTGCACTTAACATAGTTTCGATGTTCTTGATCAAACTGGTAGAATAAATCTTCGGAAAATCTGCATCTTCAACTGAGATTTAAGTTTCAATAAAACTGGATTTTTGAATGTTTAAAGGTATCGAAGAACTTTGTCGATCGCAAACAGTCTTAATTGAATTCCAATTTAATTGAGATACTGTTTGTATCGAATTAGTTTTTCGATCGATAAAATTCTGATTTAGTTGCTAAGATAAGAAGATTTTGACCGAAAAATTATTTACCATCGAGAAATCTAATTAGGATTTTAGTAAGCGAAAATTTAAGCACTGAATAGACAATTTAGATGCAAATTTTATCGAGCGTAAAACTTACTATCGCAAAATAGAATTTCGATTTAATTTCAATTTGGTCGCAAAGATTTAGCAGCGAAAAATTAATTTCTCAACGCTTAATTTTTTCGATCGTAAAATTCGCCGCTTAGGACTTAATTGATTGAAAAATTTCTCTACGATTGACTTAGTCTTTCGTTGACTAATTTCTCGATAGAAACATATCGCAGCGAAATTTTCTCTCTTACAATCGAAAATCACATACCGCTCGACAAATTTTCAAATCGAAAAATTTTATTCAATCGAAGAAAAGTTTACGATAGTAAATTTACCTGGGAATTAATTTCTCGATTGTAAATTTACGCGAGATTTTCTCGATCGTAAAATTGACCGACTACAGTCTAGATTTCAACTTCAACACTTAGAAAATTTTTCTAAGTCTTTTACTCTGTAGCGAACATTAGCGAATAAAATTTTCTCGATCGAAAATCAAACTGAGTCATTACAATTGAAATCAATGCATAGGAAATCATTTTCAAAATCAATTTTATCGAGCGAAAAAATTCTCGGCATGAACAGTGACATTTTTTTCGATTAAACACTTAGCGAAATTTCGAACTATCTTTCACGCGATATATATTTCATTCGAAATTACATTCATGCCATTACGACTTTTCAAAATTGAGCATACACTATGCATTGATACCATTTCAATTGAAAATTCATCGAACATGCTATTACTTGCAATATTATTATAGTTTGATGAAATTTATTCATATTTCAACTGAAAATAAAATTGAACTAATAAACATTTATATACCTTATTTTTCAGATGGATCGCTACCCGAAATACAACCACATCTACGATCACAACCTTTATCTAAAAGTTCACGATACGAACTTCCAGCTCGATCTGAGCATGTTTAGGTGTCCAGACGAGATCATCGTATCGATCCTACATGGCCACCCCATCTGGCATGCATTAACGGCCACCGCATCAGTGCCGATGGTATATCTCCAGCAGTTCTAGGGCTGCATACAAGGAGAAGTGGACAATGGAGCCTTCAGATTCTCAACAAGGATAGGGACGCGGCATATCAGCATGGACAAGAACCAGTTCGGCATGGTACTGGACTTGCCCCGCAGCAATAATTACGACCCGCTCCCATCGGATGCTGAGATGATTCAAAACTTCTTGCACATGGGAAACCAACCGCCGCTCACAAGATTAGCTTAGTCCAGAGCAGCGAAATCCCACGCCCGTGGAAGACACTATTCGGAATAGTGAATAAGTGTCTGTCGCCCAAGCGCGCAGGATTCGATAAGGGCAACAACAATATTTTGAGGATCTTCCACGGCATCGCCTTCTCAAGAAATTATGACTACACTCAGCTGATCTGGAACGACCTCGCGGACCAGATTCGGCAGAAGGAGAACCGGCGATCAAAGAACGTGCCTTATACTCGGTGGTTCAGCATCATCATCAGGGAGATCATGGCGTTGCACCAGACAATCCCTACTCTGCCTCCTGGCGGAAATTACCAACCACCAAGGCTTAAGTTCTTCCACAACCCGCGGCTCATGGACCTGGACCAACCGTCGATGCCGATCTCATTCGAGCTCCTTCGTCTCGCGGATCCCATCCGTCTACATGCTATACTGCCGGGATAGGAATCTCACCGAGAAAATGATTCGAGGGCCCTCGACAGTGCTTGGAGCTAGCCCGCATCAACAACCAGCTAAGCCCTGAGGACGCGATGATTGATGATGTCGCTCAGGAGCTAGCTCAGGAGCTAGCTCAGGAATCTCCATTGGTCGAAGAGCCAATGCCCGACGTAGATGATACGTTGATAGACGTCATGGCTACAGAGATGGCGCTCGAGGCTCCTGCTCATGACATACAAGTGGAAGTGTCCGTGAATGTTGGCGTGCTCGAAGAAACCTTTGAGGAGGTTCTTCAGCCAGTAGCACAGCCCGAAGTAGAATTGGGGCAAAGATCTTTTCCATGGTGACGGATCAGGCACTGGAGGACATCCATCGTGACCTCACTCTTCACACGAAACTACTCTCGTGGTGTTTAGATCGCAGGCGCAACCCGAGCCTGCCACAACGCCCATAGAGCTGAATCTTTAAGATTCGACTCAAGGATTGGGTGGAAGTCTCATACAGTCACAACCTCAAGTGACTGTGAGCCAACCTGAAGAGTCGGTGTCTACTCAAGGGTTGATAACAGGCGACATCAGTCGTCTTGGTACATCTCAGGAGGCGTCCGCACCCATTGTGACGAACGAGCAGTTCCAGGCCGCTCTCTCTGCCGCTGTACAGTCTATGGAAGACAAAATCATGGAGAGAGTACTCCAAGCACTCGAGACATCCCGAAGAGATACCGGGAAAGCACCTGTCTCTGAAGGCACCTCGTCACAACCCAACCTCACACCTCCACAACCACACCCACCGACCCTCTACAACACTCTTCCATCCTAATCAACCCATACACTATCCCAATTACCGAGCTCCATGACATCCTTCTGGCCCGCCTCATCGGTCTTACCATACGGTCGCCTTAGGAAGAGTCCCTCTATAAGCGACTGGTAGACCATCTTGAGCTACCTACTCAATCATGCCGAGGCCAAAGCTCCCACTCCCAGCGCAAACATGACAATCCTAACGATCAGGACCATCATGAGGGGGAGAAGAGGCCAAGAACATCAACAAGTGGCCAAGGACAAGGCACCGGCGCTGCACAGACAAGCGCTGGAGCTGGCGAAACCCATACTACCCACCAAACCCATACTACTCACCAAACCCAAACTACCCACACCACGCACCGCACCGCCCACATCAACCCACCAACCTTTTACCTCAGGACGCCTCCGCCCACACCACCGATCTACTGAAGCCCCTTGCTTCAGGAAGAAGAAGCAAGTGCTGCGATGCTTGGAGCTCTAGCAGCTACCCAAGCCACTCCCTCTGTCGCTCCAGACCAACCGGGACCCTCTGGACATGGCGTCAATCCACACGAGGTCCTAGACAAGTATATCGTCGAAGGACAATGGATGACCCATTCCATGCCTGATGAGCATCAAAGACGACGGCTTCAAGACCTTCGACGCTTTCTACAACAAGTGTCTATAGACCTCGTAATCATAGAAGACGAAGATCTTCAGGAAGGTGAAGACTACGAGCAAGATATCCCAAGGCTACCAGAGTTAATCGCTCAACGGGCGGTTCCCTCTACAAGGCTAACGCCAGGGACCGTTCGGATCGACACGCCATGGGAGAACATCCAAATAGAAGTCCCTTTCCTAGAAAAAGTTCGTGAGAACATTTGGAGGTCTCCGGACAGAGTGAAGAAGCCGAACGAGTTTGAGCTTAGAGGGATCTCTCATTGGGATCAGCAGAAGAGGATGACCTACCTCTGGATGCTGACCAAACTAGGACCTGATATAAGGCTGGGGATGACTAAGGCACAAGCCAAGAGCCATTATAAGAGTCTTCCTCCAATAAGCCAACTACTCAGCGTCTACTGTGATAAAGGAGGACTTCCAACACCTCACTACACCATTGAGCGCGTAGACAGAACTCGAGAAGATCTAAGCGAGAGCGACCTACCGTACATCCCTGCTGAAGAAGTTTACAACTTATATCAGCTATATGTGGAAAAGTACAAAGGTCCTCAAGGCTTCATCAAGAAAGAAGGACTCGAGGGTCTCTACCAGTTCATGATGTGCCAAGTCAAGTACTATGCCGTACACGACCTTCAATTGGCTCTGGAGAGCAATATGAAGAAGGTCAACATGACCGCTCCGCTCAACAAAGGAGCTGAGATCGAAGGGCTTCCCAACAATCACGTGCACATCAGCTCAGTCCTAGGCATCACTTACCACAATCCAATAGCAAAGAAGAATAGGTTGATGCTGAAGACTGAAATCAACAAGTTTTTTGATGGGACGCTCAAGGTCATCAGGAGGAATATCGAGCAGAGGTTTTAAGAAATAAATAGAGACACTATGCTGAGGATCCACAGGTTTGTGACAGAACAGCCGCTCCTAATGGAATTGCTTGAAAATATCGAAGAGCGACTGGAGCTGAGGATCACGCTGAGGAACTACGAGTATGCGCTGGGCTTGCGCAGATCGTATTACGCTCGATGGGGACAAACGGCGCAGAAACGCAATCAAGTACAAAGGGGGAGATTTTAGAGTATACGTTTAATTGTGCTTGATATTATTAGTTGTCCTTGTAATTAGTGGCATTTTTTATAGTAGTCCTTAGATTAGGACTAGTTTGATATTTATACCAAGTTTGTTTGGTATAAATGCATGTAAATCAATTGTGTCGAATAGAGAAAGTTTTGAAGATTGATCCGAAAGGCTTGCAATTCAATTTCTAGAGAGAGAAACAACAGTAACTTTCTCACTCTAATCGAATTCTCTCTCTCGTTCTTCAAATGAGTTTTTCGATCGACGCTTATTGATTATCATTATCGTCGAATAACTTTGAATTCTTGCCTAGGATCTTAGAGTTGTTAATCGTAGGACCTAACAAACATAGCTCCAATCGCTCGACTTCCCACATAAGGATAGTACCTCAGACAAAATTACTTCACAAAAAGGGAGACCTCAACCAAACAACGGTATCGGTATGCACAACAAGTTACAGAAAGGAAAATCCCAACAACCAAAGGGAAATACCAGTGCAAACAACAACCTACGAAGGGAAAGACCTCAACAGTCAAGGGGAATACCGGGGTGAACAACGATCTACGAAGGAGAAGACCTCGACAACCGAGGGGGAACGCTCACAACACAAAACCAGAGACACAAGGTTACAGAAGACCTAAATACCGGTCTCAGAACAGGAAAAATAAATATAGATATCTTATCGATCCTATAACTGGAAGACACGTTAGGATAGTCCAAGTATGGATACCTAAGGTATTAATCTCTAACCGGACCCAAAATAGCATGGGTACCAAGGATTTTGTCTATTCTTGCAGGAGTAGTTGCAGGAACTCAACCAGTTCTGCTGATTACTAGACAGCAGATGCTGTTGGTACATGCCCATGGAAAGAAGGACTCTCGCTGAGATCAAACCATATGCCAAGCTAACCTTTACATTTTGAAATAGGTACCAAGGTAAAGATGTAAACATAACTAGACTGTGTCACTAAAACTGAGGCATAACTATACTAACCGGATGAGGAACCAACAAGACCGACAATCTGAATTGGTATAAGCAAGAGCTTACAGTCCAATACGGTTGGTTACCTATCCAGAAAGTAAATAATAAATCATCTAAGATCCTAAATCTTCCTAAAATTAATTAGGAATAATCTAGTTCATGATCCATATTCGTCACTAGTATACATGAAGGGAAACTAGATAAAAACTGTTCTCTCTAAGCTTAGCACTAATGTTATGTTTTAAGGACCATGGCACATGATGTGAGTCAACTAATGACAGACCAGTTTAGGAAATGGTGCAGCAAAGAAAGAGAACCGGATGACTGACAAAAACAAAACCGATGATCAAAATTCCAAGCAACATCAGTCAGCCAAGAAACCAGGAAAGAAGCTCCATACTAGGAAAGTCAAGCAATATAGGGATCAACTGGTTTCAAAAAGCACGCTATCTATCTAAAGGAAACCTGCACAGTGTATCACAAGCAGCTCACACCAGAGGAGTCAACTAAGCGGGAACGCTCAAAATACAACCATGCAGGGTTGAACTACTCTCCGAAGATGGAGCTATCCTCAGGGAGTGCAATCAAGGGAATTCGTAGAAGATCTGTCCAGTCTTTGGAATTCAAGTGTAAAAAGGGCAACCAGTTTAGGAAATAACTACATCTCCAGATGAATAGCATTAGGAAGTTCCACATGGAGATCATAAGGAAGCAAAATCAGCGAGAAAGTCAACAAACATGGATCAACAAGCAAGTGTTTAGAAGATCAAAATTCAGAAATGGACGGAAGTTCAATCCTAATATAAGAGGCAATAGAGTGGAAGTACCGAAGTTTTCAAACCGGCACATCACTCAAAGATAATCGAAGGCCGTGCAATCAAGAAAGAGAGACTGGATATGGGAACGACAAACCGGCAAGCTACGAACGACTACAGCAAACCGCTTCTCAAAGCTAATTCTATCCTCTTTCTAAATGCATTTGGGACTTATTGACTTATCTTAAGGTCCTAGCAAGAAGTTAGGGGGAACGAAGTTATATCAAAACTAATTGATATAATAAGTTGCCTATACATTACAAAAAAATTAGTGCATATAGATGATTTGAGTGCAAAGACATTTATTTCTCTTACGGTCAATTCTTCATTACTCTGGTCTATACACTTACCTCAATCAGTTTCATCTAAATTCGGCACTAATCAGTATACACTGAGAAATGTAAACATATGAGTCTCATATTGTTTAAAAATAGAGCCATACAAGCCTGATACCGGGGCCCTTCTGAAACCGGAATTATCTTTTGACCAGTGGATATACATATAACCCTTACTGACCGGATAAAGACCAAACTTCTTCGATTACTGCGCTTCATCAATGCACATATTATTGGTCTTGGTACAACTGGCTTTGAGTTTGCAGGTTATTTAAGAAGGTGAATAGTCATGTCATCAATGAATCTCTGTCACTGGACAAGACATAAAGTTCCGACGCACTGATAAGAAGATAAGCATGGTCAAGAATACTGTGCACCCATGACACAAATCAACAGAAATTCCTCGGCTATTTAAAGACCTCACAACCTTCTTCAGACACCCAGCAGCTTACCATCGACTAAGTTCAAAATGCCTAAACCTCCAAAACATCCACCACCCTTAGTCAGGATAAGCCTAACAACCAGAAAAAGCCTAACAAGTCCGAGTCCAGTTTTCTTATCCAACCACTTCAAGGCGGTATTAACATCAAACTGGATGAAGACCCACCCATTAGGGCATTCAAAAACCTCTTGGCGGTCCGACAAAGATGCAAAGACGCTGCTTCGGACCAGCAAGGCTTTTAAAGCAAGTTCGACGGCACAGAAGGCGAGCTCTGGGATGATCTCTGAGGATAGGATGAGTTGGAGAAGATGTACCCAGTCCTCAGCTTCCCACACAGAGTTGAACAAAAGATGCCGCGGACCGGGCGATCCATCCTGGCACTACATGGACCCAAAGGAGAAGATGGCGACCATCCAGTCCCTTGGAGATCATCGACCCACCCAGAAACGGCGTGGTAGCTGAGCGGTTGAGAAACCATGGGAAATCCTACCGCTCCTACCAGTTTCTCGGAGAAAGAAAGGTCGAGAACCCACCAAGAAACGGGACTGGAATAGGAACCGGTTACCCGGGATTGAATGCATGCCAGATATAAACCCGGATACCGGCTTCTATCAGATTCGTTGTGCTTTACGAGGAGGACACAAGTGAAGAATCACCTCGAAGCAACATCTGATTCCCCGAAGAAACCCTCGACAAGGCGTGGGTACCGGGGTTATCGTAGCTCGAAGAGCTGCTAAAACGGAGCGGGTCAGAAGAGGACTTCTTCAGACCTTTAAGCATTTCGTCTAAAGCTGAGCGATTTCGTGTTAAGAATTGCCAGCACAGCAGCAGAGCTACTGGTCTCATTGTGCTTCAAAAGGAGAGAACAACGGTAATGATGACTATCTTGCACAATGACTACCTTCCCTCATACCGGACAAGTGATTGCCAAAAAGGGGGAATAAGAGTACTGCCAGTTGAGGAGAAAGTACTAACGAGGTTAGGGTGAGTAGTGCCAGTTCAAGGAGAAAGGGCAGATGGCAGTACTGAACGAAGCAGCAGGCAAACCGAACGTACAAGAGAGAGCTGGGATGCCAACAACCGGAAGATCGAAGAACTGTGGCGTATCTATGGAATAGACAAGCCAACACTGGCTGTAAAAAGCTGTGGGAAGAAGAGTGATACAAGTACTGCTAGTTGAGGAGAAAGGGCAGATGGCAGTACTAAGGCGAAGCAGAAGGTAGACCGAGACGAACCAGAGAGACCGAACGATGCCATCAACTGGAAGATCGAAGAAGTGTAGCATATCTAAGGAATAGATAGGCTAACAACGGTTGTAATAGATCAGTAGTTTATGTATCAAATTTCCTTTGATATAATAAATACCTTTCTGCTTCGTTGAGTTTTGACAATCACCAAAAAAGGGGGAAATTGTTAGAAATCGTGAATCAAACAATCCAGATTAAACAGTTTTGGTGATTGTCCAAACTTGATTAAGTATACCGGTTAGAAGAAGACTAAGAGACCGGATACCAGTCAGCAGGTCGCATGTGCACAAAAGACCAGATATCAGTCAGAAGGTCATAAGACTGGATATTAGTTAGAAGGTCACAAATGCGCCTGAAACCAAAATACAGATACCGGACCTGCCATGAGCAAAGACCGGAACTCAGATATCGGACCGACAAGTGCCAAGACCGGAGATCAGTTACCAAACGTGCCACGTGTACGAAGATTCAAGTTTACTCAAGGCGGGATAATGAAAGCCTCTGATGAAGCATTTAATGCAAGCCTGCCATGAGGAGCCATGTCGAAGTCAAGCCAAGCTTAAAGAGGAATAAAGCAAATGGGACAGTATGAACAGCAGCCAATACCTAACAGTACCCATTTTGGGTAAAGTGCATTCAATGCACAGTCCAGTACATGGAGCCATCTCACAACGGCCTTCTTCATCAAAGAACGAGTATATATATCAGAGAAGAGGCACTAAAGATGGTATGACACTTAAACACGAGAAATCAAAGATAAGATTCAAATCTCTACAAAACAAAGCGAGAAATTAGAAAGTGTTGTCCTCACTGTACGATAACCGGTTTGGTTAAGTAAGTGAGTTATTGTTTTTCCGATGGACTGTAAAAAGTTGTTGAAGTAGGTGGATTGTATTTTACGACTGCCTAGGGATTCATTAGATAAGGCTGAGGGCAGCCGGGTAGGTTGTACTGTGAGTGTATAACTGAAGTCTAGTGAACCTTCCTTGCGAGGAAGAAGGGGAGACGTAGGAAATTTAACTCCGAACTTCCAGAAACAAACTGGTGTTCCTTGTCCACACACACACTAACACATCACATTGTTTATCGGTTTTGATTCATAACCGACCTACAAGCTTCCGCACATAACAAACTTAGAAAAATATCAAGTACCGGTATTAGCCCTAACCGGTTAACTACCAAAAAGGCGTCAAGCGTTTATTCACCCCCTCTAAACGCATAAACTGATCGTAACAAACATGTTTTAGGTAAAACTGGCATCAGGTCTGCAAGTCTATCCGCAGATAAAGATTACATAACATGATACCATATTAAATGCTATGACACGGTATGTGACATAAAACACTAAGGTAATTAATGAGAAGGGTAAAGCCCGATAAGCCCATCTTGAAGCCTGCTAAGACAATAGAAGAATTTGAAAGGATTCAATGCATTATTTTCTTCCTCAAAACCTCACAAGCTCACGAAATTTCCTATAAGCCCTAAAATTCCCAAACTACAGTCAAATCCTCTTGTAATCGCTCCAATGGCACCTCACAAATCAGGGATGACCCGAACCATTCTTCAAATCAATTTTAACGACAGACCGACGAAGACTCCGACTGCTTTCCCGTTCTTCAAGCCCTAAAGCAGTCAGGACTGTAAAAATTTATGGAATGTTCTTATGATATCTACCCAAAAGTGCTACGAGAGTTCTTTGACTATGCCATTACTCATGGCAGCAACCTCCGGTGCATCATCAGATGATATTGGGATTGAGCCCAACTGGTTTGCCGAAGCTCTTGAGTTGCCACAACAAGGTGAATATGATTTCTCCTTCATCAACGAGAACCTGAAGGAGAACAAAAAACGATGATGTCTGGAGCACCCCTCAAGGACACTGAGAAGAGAATTGTTCTCAGACCAGCATACCGACTACTTCATAATTTTCTAGCTAAAGCAGTGGTGGGCAAAGCTGGGTCATTTGACATTTTGATCACGGAAGTTCAAGCAATGGTGGCAGTGCTCACGAATCACAGAATAAACTGGGCGGAAATAATTTCAAGACCCTAGCTGCCATCGTGCCCAATAGAAGCACGCAGTTCACGAATTTGCCCCACAACTATCTTTTCTTCTGTCCCAGAAAGTCCAAGAACTGGGACATGACAGAAACTCATGCCTGGTCAGCTGGTCAAGGCCACATATATAAGCCAGCTTACCCTGACCACCTCTCCGAAAGATCCCATCAAGAAACCAGCAAAGGAACCGGGAAAGAGAAAGGCCTTAGAACAACCAGCGACAGCGAAGCCAACCAAGAAAATGGCGGTTGAAAAACCCAGAAGTCCAAATCAGCGAAGAAGAAACTGATTCTGTCTCTTCAGGCACATAATCAGACCTGCCAATCAGCAAAGTGGTGGCTAAGAAGAAAAGGACCAAGTTAGCCACTAAGAAGAATCAGGTTGAAGTCTCTAGCAATCCTACAGTCACGTCCGGACTAATTGAGACTGAGGTCACAATCACATTTACCAGACCAGAGACTGCACGGACTGAAGCCCCACCTTCCGATGAAGTACCGGTCTCATCACCGATCGGACCAAGGACAGAAGCTGCTACTAAGGGCAAATGCAGCATGGTGATAAGGGAACCAGAGGCTATCCAGTCAGTGTCCTCTGACAAAGGCAAATGAAAGGCTCCAATGATCTCATCTCCTCAAACAGTTGTAGACACTGCGTGGGATTTAATAAGTGAGGAGATTGAGGAAAAGATAGCCCAACCAATCAAAGACTTTGATGAATGGGCTGCCGTCAGGTACACACCCTTTAGTTGCAGATTATCAAAGGACCGGATGAGCAAGGCAAGGAAGAGATTATTAGATATCTCGGCATTAAGACTATCAAGGAGCTGCTCCAGTTGCGGGAACTCTACACCCTCCTTCTCAAGATAAACGAGCTTCAAGTATACATCAATCACAGAAGAGCAAACTTCTAGCCCACATCTGTTAGTGGGTATGATGACCTGGAAGTTATAGCACGACTGGAAAAAGAAAAGATCAGCCATGAGCACCAGTTCTCTTCTGCGATGAATGAGATAACTGGTACATGTCCGATCGCCACCTCTGTACAGCCAATCAGCCCCATACCGGTCCCGGTAGTCGATCAGCAACTACGGACGGAAGAATCGATCTCCAGTTCCGCTCTCGAGGCCACAGTAACGGATGCTCCAAGGAGTCCAACAATTAGTGAAGTGAATGAAGCACTGGCTAGAGTGCCATTTGTGACTAGGACGCAAGAGACTGAGGGGGAAATTCCAGTCTCGGCCAATGAAACTGGAAAATCCATTCCAGTAGAGGCAACACCAAATGTGGAGACAGTTTCAGTGGAAGACCAACGGACTGAGGTATAAATACCGGGTGAGACTTATGAAACTGCAACTAATGACGAAGTCTCTGTCACAGAGACTTCGCAACTGGAGCAACAACAAAAAGCTCCTAACATTTGAAGAAGCTGGAATCACAATGGAAGTCGAGGAACCAGAAGCCCTCGAAGTTGAGCTGCCACAACAAGAGGCGCTTCCACCGATCTGGAACAGTCCTCAGTTCCGGTTCACACACACGAACAACAACCGGAGACTGCAGCAATAACTACCTCACCCTCCTAACCGACTGAGGACTCACAACATTCGCAACCACATCCATCAAATTCCAATGTGCCTGTCGCTACCGGTGAACCTCAGGTCTCCATCTCCACAGGGACAGTCGCCAATGTCAAGGAAGTATCATTGGTAAAAGCAATGCACCGACAAATGATGCTTCTTGAAAAGACAGTTGGGAACAACAAGGAGAAGACCAACGAGCAGTTCAACACCTTGACGACCACCTTAAAGGAGGATCTCAACAGCATTCACACTGACATCAGAGGTAGTGAAGATGCTCTTAAGGGGAAACTTGCAGCTGTCAAGACCCAGTTGGCAGAACTG
This sequence comes from Craterostigma plantagineum, assembly GCA_027422505.1. NCBI lineage: Eukaryota > Viridiplantae > Streptophyta > Magnoliopsida > Lamiales > Linderniaceae > Craterostigma > Craterostigma plantagineum. The sequence continues at coordinate 6,189,461 of JAPQWV010000019.1, read as the reverse complement.
GTTCAACTGATGGCAAATCAAGCTAAATCGGGGAGGTAATTGACAAAAAGGGAGAAGTAGCAGGGCAAGTGATGGAAGTGCTGGAGGCGGAAGCAGAAGTCAAGAGACCCAAAGGCCAAGTGAAAGTGGGCCAAGTGGAAATGGTGGTAGGGGAGTTGGTAGAGGCCAAATTGGACGAACTATAAGTCAACCACCCATCTTCATATCTACATCTCAACCATCTAGCCTACCTGTGCACAGTGTAGGCGTACAAGATTCCAGCTACTCAAGGCAGAACAAATCGTAATACGGGACGTTAAATTGGTCTATCCAAGCACAACACTGGTAGCTGAAGCTGGACCACTTGAAAGATCGTACAATCCTGCGGTACTGAGACACATAGCCTGCAATCTCACTGAGAAACAGGCATCTGATCTAGAATGGTGGATCTCAAGCGAACAACCTATATCGAGCTCAACAAGATGAAGGATGTTCGAGAACTAGCCAAATCTAAGGACTAGATACGCTAGATTGAGTGTATTAGACAGGTTGCCTTGTATCAAATCCTTTTTGATATAGTTAACGATTCTTCTGCTTCTCTGAAAGGTTTTGTCGATCACCAAAAGGGGAAAATTGCTAGAAATCATGAATTAAATCAAATCATATTAATAGTTTTGGTGATTGAACTAAACTGAGATTACCGGATAAACATAGGAGAAATTGGAAACACGTAGTAATATAACTACGTAAATAAAAACCGAATCAAGACTGGTATTGAAACAAGACTGAAGACTGGATCACTGATACTGGATGTGCCACGCTGGACAGAAACTCAAATGAAGTTAAGGCAAGTCAAATTGAAGACTTCTGACAAGGAATTAATGCATGACGGATAGAGCCAAGTTGAAGTCCAGTCAACCCAAATAAGGAATAAAGTAAAGTGCACAAGGCGACTACTGTAAAGACCGGACATACCCATTTTGGGTAAAGTCAATTAATGCACTGTCCGACGCACAGTCGTATCTCACAACGGCTACAACTTCAAACCTCAAGCATAAATAAAAAGGAAGACAAGTTGAAGGTTTCCAAGCGGCTTACTGAGAAATTCAAAGAATAAATAGATCAAGCCTAAAAAGAAGAAAAATTAGGTGTTGTCCTCACTGTATTAGGCCGGTTTCGGTTAGTAAGTGAGTTGTTCTCTCAAGGGACTGCAAAAAACTCTTGAAAGTAGACGGAATGTAAAAAGCTATCTAAGTGGTGTCTAGGAGTTTAGTTAGCTGAGTATAGCCGTGTGGGTTGTAATGCGTTATTCTAGCTAAGGAGGTTGTGCAACGGGGGTTGTAAAACCAAGTCTTCTACTGGTGCCTTCCTTGCGGGGAAGAAGGGGAGACGTAGGAGATTTTTGGCTCCGAACTTCCAGAAACAAATTCGTGTCGTTCACAAATTCACACACACAGACTACATCTTCCGTTCGGTCTTGGTACAAAACCGATCGGTTTGCTTCCGCACAAATCATTTACACAAATATCAAGCACCGATATCTAGCCTTATCTGGTTGAGAACCGAAAAAGAGACAAGTGTTTATTCACCCGTTCTAAACACGTAATCGGTCCTAACATCCCTTGTCGACTATCACAAGGGCACCAACAAAGTGATGCAACCTTCATATTATTAATTAATAAGTGATGATTTTAATTAAACAGATTATAAGTCAATAATTAAAATCTCTTCATATAGATATGTAGAGGAAAAACGATTGTATTTTTCATTGCATTCTAATCTAAGACTAACTTTTTATAAATAATAATATATGCACGTCATAAGTTGACCGGGGAGTCGCCTTTGATTGAGCCTTTGTGTGTTTGTTTCATTGTCATTTCAAATATACTAGATAAGTAGTTACCGCACGATGCGCGGCTACGATGAAAACTCAACCCGGAAAAAGGGTCATACATAACAACAGATAATTCTTCAGCCTATCTCTACGACCATTTTCTAAGCATTTTGTCTAGGAACGCAAGCACTTGATCATGGATAAAATTCCACTTCAAACGAAAAGTTTAATAATCTACAAAGCACTCCTTCAAATGACAAATGCTGCTCATTCACCACAAATCATTACAAATGATTCTCTGAATGGAGAAAAGGCCAACTTGTTTCTTCAAGTAATAAAGGAAGCCGCCATTAGCTTCGCGAGGACCTTTGACCTTTGTACCTGAATCGATTTCCCGCAGTTTCTTAGGATTTTGAAGGTAGGAGAACCTTGGATTTTCGATTCGATTCCTTATTTGCTGTTCAACTTAGCTGAGGACTTTTTGTACTACTACATTCAAATGAGATTCCAAATTGAATGTTAATAAAGTGAAGCTCTCAGACTCATATATGCGTGTGTAAGAACATAAGAATAACGGACAAATGTAGAGAAGAATTAAATATAATATGTTAGGACATAAATTGTTTAGGTTGTTAAATGTATTTGAGAAAGCTGCTAGAACATTGCATGGTCGGTTCTTTTGCTGTCGAGCTCTAGCGATCACTTAGCTCAGTCCCATGTCCATTTTGTCATATGAATGATTTGTGTGTTTTGTTTTCCACCATTCTTTGTTTGTTGTATCGTATTATACCAATCAATTGCTCCCTACATTTTCGCACAAATACATGAGAGGAATGAAACATCTACACCAACACTTAACGAGACCTTACAGAACCCACCACGCCCTTAGGCCAACGATTACCAATGTTTTCTGGGAGAATATCAAGTCTGAATTCTCATTGGCTGCTTGCAAATGGAATCATCCGCCGACTTTTAGTTGTAAGATCGTCCCTAATTCTTCCTCAACTGCAATTTTTCGCTCCATTCTACCCTTACTTTTTCTTCTGCTTCCTTTAGTTTTAGTTCGACTCCATCTTTTGCTGCCAAAATCTCCTTGCATTGAGCATTTTCGAGCTCCGATTTCTTGCATACCTTCGAATTGCTTCAGTAACGTGAATTTCTAATCCGCACTGATTCTGAAGATTGAGGAGAGAATTCTCAATGAGTAAGATTTTTTCAGACAACACCTTGTCGTCGTAGGACATCGAATCATTTTTTCCTGTAGGAAGCTTCTGAGCTAACCTTCTCCAAGAAATCACCCTTTTCTCGCAAATCGTCCATCTGATTCACTGATTCTTCCGCTCGAAAATAGCCTTGGTTCAATTTTGAGCTCCGTCCTTCATTTCAACGAAAAAGGAGAGAAGAGATTGGACTGGCCTTCTCTGTAATATCGAACTCAAACTTTTTCTTTTCGACCTCGAGATTTTGTAAATCCACATTCAATTGATTTATCATGCGATAAGAACCGAAGAATCTAACACTCTTGACTCTTGAGTCTTGAGCAACCTTTCTTGTTCGAATTTTAGAAGAGCTGCTTTCAAAAGGAAATCTTGCACCTGAAATCGGCGGGCTCAAGCTTGTAAGATTTTGACAGGACGAATGTTTGACGTCTTTGTGAAGGAAGTGACGTGATTAGGTATAACACAGTATTTTGCTTGAAGATTATCCCTTAGACATTGGTTAGATACAATATTGCCATTATGACCGGTAACTTGCAGAACTGGCTACAAACAGGTGGCTTCACTCTCTTATATTAGTGAATTCGCCTCACTAACAAATTATAAATTAAAATGAACTAAGCATATCATATATGTAAGCATATCATATATACTAAGTATTTTTAAGTGTTTTTCTCTCTTCATGAGTGTGTTTTTCTCTCTTCATGAGTGTCCCTTTCCCCCGTCTGGGGTTTTTTTAAATCTTCATACTACCAACCTCACACAAATACACAATCCAGATCAGATCAGACGTCCTGTCGTAAGCAAATTCGACAACAACCTCGTCGCCTAGTATCGCGCCTCTTGCCTGCCGGATACCCTTCACCCTACGAAATAAACATTGATCGATCATATTTGTCTTCCTTTACGTCCTTATCTTTTTCTTTTGGATTCATATCTTTACCCTTTTTCCGCTTGTTTTGTCTATTTTGTAGTATTGGTAGAGACGCCGCAATTCATCTGCAGGTTTCGCCGGCTCTGACTTTTCTGAATAGCTATATCAATGATGGCTTCGAAGGATATTGATCTGACAGAGGAGGAACTTAGTTGCGTTCACATATCTGATGCTGGTAATCCACCACGGACACATCACGAAACTTATTTGGCCGTTGGACGCATACTATCGAGGAAGACATATAATTTTGAGGCGTTGAAAAGAACACTAGTGGCTGCTTTCAATACAGTGAAGGGAGTCGAGATAAAAAAGATTGACGACCTCCGTTTCCTTGTGCTGTTTAACCACAGAGTGGATAGGCTCCGTGTCCTAAACTCCTCCCCATGGGCGTTTGAGAAGCAACTGGTGGTTCTAAACGCACTGGATGGCACAACCGACCCGGATAGTATTGACATGGGCAAGTGTGAATTCTTTGTTCATGTGCATAATCTACCATTGTGGGCGCATACTGAAAAAGTCATAGCACTCATTGGGGATAGTATGGGGGCTTCATCGACTGGGATAATGGCAAAGCAACCTTGGGGCTCCCGTATGTTCGTATCAGGTGTCGCATGGATATCACTAAGCCTCTACGGAGAGTGATGAAAATACTAGTGGAGGGCCGGGAGGTGTTTCAAATCAAGTTTACGTATGAACGCCTTCCAAATTTCTGTTACCTTTGTGGACTCCTAGATCACACGTCGACTACATGCGAGTTACAGTTTGATGATAGCTTCGAAGATCCGGGGGAGAACGTCCCGTATAACTCTTCACTCCGAGCTGCGAGATATGTGGCCTCGATGGACAAGATTAAAGGTTCGGTAATTTCTAAGCCGGCTTTCTCGGCTGACACTCGCCGGAAGTCTCCATCCCGTCGGGGCTCCGAGCAGAATCATACCCCAAGAAATGAGGGAAAATCGATGGAAACAAATCCCACTGATTACGGTGATCTTGGTCATAACTCCTCCTTTCCATATTCTGATAAGCAAGATCATAGCCTAATCAAGTATCATCATCCCTTAATTAGCTCCCCTTATCCAAACCGCCCAAAATCAGCCAATACCCCACGTCCCTCCCAAATTATGGGAATTAATGATTCGATGGTTGTTCATTCCAGCCTTACTCTCTCACCTACTAAAAATACCCTTGATATACCTTCCTTGACTATAACTACGAACCGAACCGACCTACCACACCCACATACCCATCCACTGACCCGAACCCCATTAACCGACCCATCTAACACCGAGGTGCCCAAATTGACCCACCCATGTACCAAAAATGAATCCAAAAAAGACCCAAGACCCAACCTTCCGACTGAAACCCTAAATCCTTGTACAAACCCTACCATAAACCCGAACACAAACCCTAACCCAAAACCTAACCCCAGCCCAAAACTCAAGGTACATGTATCCTCCGAAAACACGTCGGCCGAGCTGAAAGCAAAGACGGGTCACCAGTTTCTCGGATATGAGCCACCTGCCGTTGTTCAGACGCTCCTTCAACAGTACGAGGCGGGCACGCTCATGCAACAAGCCACCTCAATTGAAGCTCAGACCTCCCATATTCCACCACCGACAATACTTCTTCCCATTAAACAGGAACCGGAAGATGGCGTCGTAAAACCTAAGCGCACAAGACTTAAGGCCATGGCTCGCTCTCGGGTCTCTTCACCCTCCCATCAGGCAAATGCGACGGCTCAAAAGAAAAGGAAAGGTGAATTCACAGAAGCTAGTACAGCAGCGAAACGGCTCATGCTTTCTTCTGAGGATTATATGGACATATCAGATATATCGGCGGAGGCTGCGGGTCAGCCCCGCCGGGAGCCATGAATTTATTAAGTTGGAACTGTAGGGGCTTGGGAGGAGCCGCTACAGTTCATGAATTGGAAAAACTCGCCCGTTGTTACCGCGCGGACGTGATTTTCCTTATTGAAACAAAATGCGGTAAAGGAAGGTTCGAGTATGTTAAGCGAAGATTGAACATGCATGGAATATGTGTGGAAGTTGATGGACGTAAGGGAGGTTTAATTATGCTATGGGCTCGGGAACTTACAGTTTCCCTTCGATCCTTCTCAAAATTTCATATAGACGTATCCATCCAGCACAGGGGTGGAAATGATTGGTGGCGACTTACGGGATTTCATGGCGACCCATGTACTCATCTTCGAAGGGATAGTTGGAAGCTCCTTTCACGACTGGGCGATCAAGGGACACATAAATGGCTTTGCCTTGGCGACTTCAATGAAATCTTAGAGCTATGCGAAAAAGTGGGGGTCGCCCTCGCCCAACACGACAGATATACGATTTTCGCGAATGCTTATTGCAATGCGGACTCTCAGACTTGGGATTCTCGGGTCCGCCTTACACATGGTCAGATCGCACACAAGCCCCGTATACTATCTATGAACGTCTTGATCGGGCTTGCGCCTCGCCGGAGTGGAGTCTTATGTTCCCTGATACAAGGGTTCGTCATGTCCCTACATTTTCATCTGATCATAGCGCTTTGGTCGTCTGCTTACAGCCTCATACCCCTCGCCCTAGGTATCAACCGCGGTATTTCCGTTTTGAAGCAAAGTGGCTCCTTGAGGATGAATGTACGAAGATAATTCGAGATTGTTGGCAGTCAACACAAACAAGCGAGACGGGGCGCGCTTGGGTCTTACTACAGCATAGCCGAAGGAGACTATCTGACTGGAGTCATCAGCATTCCCAACATTCACGTGGGCGTAAGGAAACTATCGAGAAAGAGCTCTTACATACCACGAGTTTACCGGTTACTATTGAGTCCCGAGCGCAGGAAGCAAACCTACGACACGAGCTCGATAAAATCCTCAGGCAGGAGGAACTCCATTGGCGTCAGCGAAGTAAGAGTGAGTGGCTACGAAACGGCGACAGGAATACGAGGTACTTTCACCGGTTTGCTTCGACTCGGCAGCGAAATAATCAAGTTCTGGGGCTGCGTAACGAGGATGGGGTTTGGTGTGATGTAAGGGAGGACATTGAGAATACTGTTACAGAATATTTCCATAAGCTGTTTCGATCTAACGCCCCATCGTCGTCAGAAATTGATATAGCTATTCGGGCGATAGAGCCGCGTGTTACGACGGAGATGAACGAGGCGCTTCTGAAACCATACACAAAAGAGGACATCGAAGCAGCCCTTTCTGGTATGTTCCCGTATAAATCTCCTGGCCCCGATGGTTTCTCACCAATTTTCTTTCAAAAATATTGGGATTTTGTCGGTGAAGAAACATCAAAATTCATCCTCGACTTCTTGAATAAGGGCATCTCGTTACCGGCCATACATGATACCCATATAGTGCTTATTCCCAAATGTGAAAACCCCGAGAATCTTACACAATTTCGACCTATTAGTTTATGTAATGTCATTTATCGTATCTCTTCCAAATGCATTACTAACCGGTTAAAACATTTCATGGACCATATTATTTCTCCCACCCAATCCGCCTTTATTCCTCACCGATTAATTACAGATAATATTCTTCTTGCCTTCGAGTCTAACCATGCGATGAGACAAAAAACAGGGCGAGAGGGGTTCTGTTCCCTAAAATTGGATATGAGCAAAGCTTACGACAGGGTCGAATGGTCTTTTCTGGAGCGGGTTTTGGGTAAGTTGGGTTTTCATGTTGCATTTATTAGGCTTATAATGTTATGTGTGTCCTCCCTCAAGTACTCTTTTGTGCTTAATGGTCGCTCTTTTGGTAGTATATCTCCCGAAAGGGGATTACGCCAAGGGGACCCGTTATCACCTTATCTTTTCCTTTTCTGTGCGGAAGCTTTTAGCAGCTTATTGAGGGAAGTCGAAACTAATCATGGGCTGCAAGTATCACGGTTTGTCGAGGAGCACCGGCTATTTCGCATCTCCTCTTTGCAGATGATACCCTTATATTCACGCGATCCAATGCCGGGAGCATGCGAACTATACGTGGCATCCTTGAAATCTATGAACGAGCCTCTGGTCAAACGGTGAACTTAGGGAAGTCGTCCGCGTCTTTTTCGCCGAACGTTGATGAATCAAGCAAAAATTTATGCTGCGCAACCCTTGGAATAAACCAAGAAGCTCGACATGATCTATACCTAGGGTTACCTTCAGTCATGGGTAGGAACAAGAAGGAAGTCTTCAACCATATTCGTGATAGGATATGGAAACGCGTTCGTGGCTGGTCGGAGAAGACCCTATCACAAGCTGGGAGAGAGATCCTCATTAAAGCGGTTTTACAGGCGATTCCTACGTATGCGATGAGCGTCTTCAAGCTGCCGCTGTCGCTAGTCCGGGACATTCAAAAACTAATCTCGAAGTTCTGGTGGAGCTCGGTCGATAAACAAAAGCTCCATTGGGTCTCTTGGACGAGGATGTGTAAACCGAAATCTGAGGGAGGTATGGGCTTTCGTGATATAAAGCTATTTAATGAAGCGCTTCTTGCTAAACAGGTGTGGAGGATATTATCGAAGCCGGAGAGCCTCCTTAGCCGGGTGTTAAAAGCTAAATATTTCCCTTATGGGACCGTTTTGGAGGCTGGCCTAGGCTCGAAACCCTCAGCAACCTGGCGAGCTATTCATTCGGCGCAGGGCATTATTAAGGCGGGGACCCGTTGGCGGATAGGAAGTGGCCGCAATATTAATATATGGTCTGACCCGTGGCTGCCTCGCCCGTGGTCATTTAAGGTGGTAAGCCCAGCACGTGCCCAACTCGGAAATATGACGGTGGCGGACCTTCGTTCCTCACCGATGGGGAGTTGGTCTCCTACGCTAATTAGATCGCTGTTTCTACCTATTGATGCGGAACTGATCTTGGGGTGTCCCTTAAGTATGACTGATGCACCTGATAAGTTGGTATGGCATTATACGAAGCAGGGCTCCTTCACGGTGAAGTCGGCTTACTACGTGGCTAGGGATATGGATCAAAGAGGCCAAGCGAGCACTAGTTTGACGCAAAATGCATGGCGCTTTCTCTGGAATGCAAGTGTCCTACCCAAAGTTAAGGTGTTTGCCTGGCGACTGTGTATGAATGCTCTACCAACGGCGGCAAATCTCGTTTTACGGAAGTGTCTACATCAGGAAATGTGCCGTAAATGTGGCGCCCCACGAGAAGATGATAAGCATATTTTCTTGGAGTGCCCAACAGTGAAGTCAATCTGGAAAGCCGCGGGCTTCTCATCTCGCATGCTGCGTATATGGGGAACGTCAGCTAAAGAGTGGGTGCAGGGCTTACATGATCGCTTAGACTCGTCATCCTTTGATCTCCTCCTTTCGACTTGCTGGGCTATATGGCAAGCTCGAAATAAATGGGTCATGGAGGACGTTGTCGTGTCGCTGGGCAGTGTTCTTTCTCGAGCACAAGATGGTATCTTGGGTCCGCAGGCTGATGTAGAAGGTCCACCAGTTCGGAATGTGAGTCGCCCTATCTCTTGGCGATGTCCTGACCAAGGTGTGATTAAACTTAACTTCGATGGGGCAATTCATAGAGCACGGCATGGGGCTGCGTTTGGCGTGATTGCAAGAAACTCTGACGGAGAGTGCGTTGGGTGGTGGACGAAGTTCTTCTTGGGGGACTTTGATCCTGAGGTCATCGAGGGGATGGGAGCAAGATGGGCACTTGTGGTTGCACGGCTGAACCAATGGCGCAAGATCGTGATTGAAGGTGATTGCGCTAACATTATCACGAAACTCTCTCAGCGCATTACAGATTCATCTACAACAGGATGTATACTCGAGGATTGCCTGCGGTTTGCTCGAGATTTCGACATGTTATCTTTTAACCTTGTCCGCCGTAGTTGTAATGGTGTTGCTCATTTTCTTGCCAAAAGCCTTGGTGTTAATGGCGAGGGACGTTCCCCACCATCCCAAGAAATGGCCGACCTGTTATCTTTAGACCTTCGTCTATAATGAAATATAACCTTCTATGTTCAAAAAAAAAGTATTTTTAACACACCCTATTGTGTGCAATAATAAAATTAATTGTTAGTGGATAGCTTTAATAAGTAATATAAAAATAGCATGAGGTAGTTATTATGAGGTTAGGTAAGGTACAAGATTTAATTAGTTTTTTAAATTTTTAATAGTAATTAATGTAGAAAAAGTTCTGATTAGTCAATAGACAGACCAATATACACTCTTTATAAAAAGGTATTATCTATACTATTTATTAAGTGTCAGGGTTGGGTATAAACCGTATGTTTGGTATGCCAACTAAAATAAAAATAATAATTTGTACTCTTTTATTAAGCCTAAAGGTTTAGGATATAAAAATGAAGTCACCTACAATATTTTATCCCTCTATTTTCAGTATCTATATATTGTATAGCACGCATTTGAGTGTGCAAATACTAGTATTATTAAATGAAAAGAAAATCACTCACTACAACGCATTTTTCATATTGTCATATTTACCCTACTTTTTCGATAATTATTATAGTATACATTTATATATTATGTAGCCCATGTATGAGTGTGCATACGAGACTTGCATCTATATATATATATATGCCATTCACCACTAGAAACTTGCAATTATGGATTCGATCGATAAACAATTAACCCATGTCTCAACACTTACTTAAAAATTAAATTTACGAGAATCTTTTGCTTAGTACAGTACAGAAGAAAAGGAAAAAGAAAACTCATATTCCAATGCACTCTTTCTCTATAATAATACAATCCACCAAACAAAGCGAAAGCAAACACAGGAGATATTTATTTATTATTCAAACACTGTGTACTATTGCAGTAAATTTGGAAAAAGAAACATATGACTTTCCTGGCGTATTAAAGTACCAAAAAGCAGACTCTCAGTCTCAAAGTATCGCTCATAAACCAATTAAATAGCATAGCTATTTACTATTGATAAGTGAATTGGGCTTTGTCCAGGTTGTAAAGATTAGTTCCTTTAGTCGATGTTGTCTAGTAACCGATTTTACACTAAATATTACTGTAGCCTTCGTGTAAATATCTTATCAATAAGTCACTTCCACATAGGGCTGAGCAAAAATATCCAAAAACCGGATTCCGATCCGGTATCCGATTTTCAAATCCCGAAAAAACGGATATCCGGTTTTAAAAACCGGATCGGATATCCGGTCCGATTTATTTTAAAATAAACCGAATTGGATACGGATAGTGGTTTGTCTAAAATCCGGATATCCGGTATCCGATTTCATATTTAAAAAAATAATAAAAAAATAAGAAAAATAGCTCAAAATGAAAAATGAAGGTCAAAAAAGGAAAAAAAAATCATCCAAGTGGCAATATTTATATTCATATTATTTTATTATTGCCAAAACCTTTGTAAATAAAAAAGAAAAACAAAAACATCTAGATGCAAGTTAAAAATTTAATGTGAATTTGTGGTACTGTGTTAATTATTTATTATGTAATTTTGAATCATAAAATTCACATATTGTGTTAATTACTATGTCTAGAAAGTTTTATATGAAAAAATATATTTTTTATTTTGATAAGAGAAAAGAAAATATTAAAAAATATAAAAATTAAATATAAAAACCGGATGCGGATATCCGATTTAAATATCCGAATAAAGCGGATATCCGATTTTCGGATATCCGATTAAAACCGGACCGGATACGGATATCATTTTTTGATATCCGAAAATCCGGATATCCGAATATCGGATATCCCAAAATCCAAATATCCGGTTTTGGTCACCCCTACTTCGACATATTTATTATCCATTGGAATCTAAATGTACGGTTCGTTGGTGACATGTCAATAGAACAAATATAAGAAACGAAACTCTCATATTAATATTCAACAAAGTTTTGACATTACACAATACACACATCATAATAGACGTATAATATATATTAATATATTCCAAAGAAGAAAAAGCTCCCATCTCTCTCACGCGCCGCCAGCTCACAAGCTCAAGTCCACTGCTTCGGTGGCCTCCCTCTTCCCCTCTTCTCCCCCACCGCCTGCGGCGGCACCTGAACTCCGGCGGCCTTAGGCGGCCTCCCACGTTTCTTCCCGGCGGTGGCACCGCCGTCCTCACCACCTGCATCCGCCGCGCTCTTCCTAGGCCTGCCGCGGGGCCTCGCCGGCGCTGGAACTTCTCCGTCAGGCAGAGGCTCCTTAACCTTCGGCGGGCGTCCGCGGCCTCGGCGGGGCGGGGCGTCAGGGTCGGGTATGAGGTAATTGTTCTTGAGGAAGATGAGTTGACCCGAAACCTTCATTCGGGTCAGGTGGTGGGTCAAGAGAGTGTTGTGCGCCGGCGGCAGTTGGCCGTAGGTGGCTTCGATTTGCTTTGAGATTGTCGACTTGTTCGAACCTTCCTTGTCGTTTAGGGCTCTTATCGCCGCAATTATCATCTGTGCAATAAAGATTTTGATCCATTTTCTTAAAGAAAAAAAAAAAAGCAGTTTTTTGGGGAAATTAAGGTAGAGATCTCAACATCATTTCAAGAAAATAACATCCATGAGGAGAAAGCCCACAAAATTTTCATCAGAGCTGACGTAAACAAAGTAGTCAAACATCAAGCGAAAACCTAAATCTTCAAAAACTAAGAGAAATAAACACGCACAAAACAAAGGGAAAAAAAAAGAAAATTGTGTAAGAAGAGAAGAAGAAGAAGAGATGCAGTGAGTGGTTTGTACCTCAGGGTACTGCGGCAAAGCAGGCGCCTGCTGAATGTTGACACCACCTTCTTCTTCTACTCCTTCACTCTCCATGTCCTAATTCTTACCACTTAACAGTACAACAAGGAAAGAAAAACACAAAAAGAAAAAATTCAAGACTCCATGAATGAGTACCAAGGATATAAATTTTGAGAGGTGATTGATTTTTGTGAGAAGTTGACGGGATTGTAAAGCGAATGCAAGAGTTGTATAAATAAAAATTCATGAAAAAGGAGAAAATTGTAAAGAGAGAGTGAGTGTAGTTGGGTTGAGGAGATCCTACGGCTGGGGTTAGCTCTATCGGTTTTGATCGCACGGTTGATATGTTTATTCATGGCTATGAGTGAAACTTGGATCGATGACGTGGCTATTGTGCATGGAGAGTGTGGTTTAATTCGATTGTCGCGGTGCGTTAACCATGGTTAGAAGTTTCGGTTTCGATACGTTTCGATGATGGAATCGGACAAACTGTTCTTTAAATGTTTCGAAACATGTCACTGACTTTACGGAAAAGGCATACGTTATTTGTTGAGAAAAATACGATCTATTTCCTGTTTATTTCGCGAATTTAAAAAGTTATATTTTCGAAATTTATTGTGGAAACGTCTAGAAAGAAAGCTTCGTTTCTGAATAGGGTGGATACAGTGGCGGAGCCATAGCAATCAATAAGTGGGGTCCAGTCTAATTGGACCCCACACCTTATATTTTTAAAATTTTTCAATGTGGTCCATATAGTATAAAATTGTTCAATTTTAGTCCCTCACCAAAAAAATTGCACTATATTTCTAATTAAAAAAAAATTCCAGTGGGGTCGGACCCCACTGGTACTCAGGTAGCTCCGCCTATGGGTGGACATCTATGTGTACATAATATTAAACAGTCTTCCGATGGAATATCGACATGTAAATTCGATATGTCGATATTTACATGATTTAGTGTGGTGGAATGTTAGCATATTGATGAATTACTTTCACATTCAAAATAAAAATGAAGTTAGGTTTACTTTTAGGAAAATTTGTTAAAAATAATCCATCCTATTGAGTTTCTTCCAAAAATAAACCAACCTTTAGATTATTTCAGAATAAATCAGCATATACTAAGTCTCTTCTCAAATTAAACACAGGTGACTTGTAACCTATTCAACCGGTTAAATATCATTTCTTTTAGTTTTTTTTCATTTATTAACATTTATTTATTTCTTATGGTGCGACTCCAAGTGGCGCTGCTCTTTTTCTTTTTGAAAATATTCTTTTTTGTATTTTCTTCTTCTTCCCTTTATTCTATTCCATTTTCTTTTATTATTTCTTTTAATTGTTTTGTCGTTTTTAGGCTTGCAAACGAATCTAACTTTTTTGTTCGATTCACAATTCGAATTCGAATATTTAGAATAGAATCCGAATAAGAATTTTTTTTTATTCGAGAAATGTCCAAATACGAATATGAAATCACAATATTCGATTCGAAAATTAATCGAATTATTTGATTTGAATAATTTAACTTAAAATATAGTATAATACTAATATATATTCACATATAATAACTAAATAAAACATTTAAACATAATATATTATAATTCATTATAATTTTAAATATAATTTATTATAATTCAATATATATTTTAAATATAATATTGTTTATATTTTATTAATAATAAATGACTTAGACGAATATTCGATATTCGATTCGGATACTCGAGAAAATATTCAAATTCGAATAAGAATCGATTTTACGATTCGATTAAATATTCGAGTATTCGTATTCGTATTCGATTGCCATCCGAATACGAATAGAATATTGTGGTGGCATTCGACTCGATTCGATTCGTTTGCATTCCTATTTGCTGTTTCTACGTGACCGGTGTTCGAGCAGATTTTTTGTTACGCATTCTTCGGACGTACTAAAATCTAGGGGAGCAAAATATCCGGAAACCGGATTCCGATCCGATATCCGATTTTTAAAACCCGAGAAAACGGATACCCGATTTTAAAAACCGGATCGGATACGGATAGTGAAGGAAAATGAAAAATTATTTAAAAAATGAGATATCCGATATTCGGTTTTATATTTTTTAAAAAAAAAACTAAAAAATAGGCAAAAAAGAAAAATGAAGGTCTGAAAGGAAAAATAAATTCTCGTAGGAGAATATTTAAATTTATTTTGTTTTATTATTGCAAAAACTTGTTATAGAATTGAAATAAAAAAACATGAAAAAATCGAGATGCAAGTAAAAAAATTATTTTTTTTGTATTGTGTTTATTATTTATTATGTAATTTTGAATCATAAAGTTCTCACATATGAAAAATATATATATAAAAATGATTTTGAAAAGAAAATAATAATAATAATAATAATAATAAAAGAAATTTTAAGTTTAAAAATGGATGCAGGTTCTGTTTAACATATCCGAATAAAGCAGATATCCGATTTTCGGATATCCGATAACGGGACCGGATACAGATACCATTTTTTATATCCGAAAACTTATTTTTAATCACTCGATATGCACTAATATATAAACTTATTAATATTCCTCAATATTTTTTATTGTAATTTTTTGTTTAAAATTATTATTGTAAGTTAGACGTAATAATTTTATTTAAATTTCCGCTTAACATTTTATGTTTAATTTTCATCATTTGTTAATTTAACTATGTGTAAAATATTTATAAGTTACACGTAGTTATCGGTATATGTAAGTTAATTAAAAAAGAAAATAGAAACAATGAAATAAAAAAGGAAGGAGAAGAATAAAAAAAAGAAATAAGTTTAACCCGTTGGATAGGTTGTGTGAGTTTAAGGTTCAATTTGAGAAGAGAATTAGTATAGGTAGGTTAAAGGTTGGTTTATTTTTGGAAGAAACTAAATAGGATGGATTTAACAAAATTTCCTTACTTTTATAGTTCTTGTTTATGGGTTGAATTAATGTTTTGCCTGTTGGGGATCCCGGTTGTACCGAAATTCCGCCCAAGATCTGCCGGAAATAATAAACTAGAGAACACAAAGATTTAACGGGGAAAACCTTATGTTAACGAAGAGGGAAAAACCACCCGGGCAACAAGGCCGCAGAAAATTCGCTATGTGACTATTACAATCACACAATTCTTCTACACTCGCCTACACCCAAAACCCAACAACAACGACCCGAAAGTAATTTTACCGGCTAATTTAAACTTACCCCAAAGGGAATTTTCCTAGAGTTATAACTTTCTAATGTGTTGGTGTACATTCTGGGTATAGCCCTCCTTATACAGGAGATGAAACTCACATGCCTTATTGTTATATCCGGTGTGGGATAATAACAAAGGCACAAAATGGGCCTAAGCCCAACAACCTACACCTTGTGACTTTGTCCGTCTTGACAGCTTAACTTGGCGTAGATCCACATGGCTTCCGCCATCATCACCATAAAAGCATATCCACTTGGAATTGCATCCAAGCATTTCTTCGGCCCATGTCCAAACAACCTTATTGAAATCTGTGGTGCAACTTCCACTCTTGGCTTGCGAGGAAGTTCATCAGCCCTCGATACGAAAGTTCCACCACACACCTTGCATCACCGCCAAGCCAATGTCCGTGTGTGAAATGTAGACCTGCTAATACTAACATGCCCTCTCTCATGACACTTAGCGACATGCCATAAGGATGTCCTTGTCTCTCTAAGAAAAACTCATCCATCGAGAGAGAGAGGGAGAAAAAATTAGCGTCTTTCTCAGTATCTCCACTTACCGACTTGGAGCTCCTTGCCAAAACTGCTCCACTTTTCTGACAATTTCTTTTCACGTGCCCAGATTGTCCATCCCCGCGATGCATTCGGGGACGAAATCGCTCCCGTCCCCGTCCCCGCCGGGATCCACGAGGGGCGGGGATTCCCCGCGGGGATTCTCCTCCCCTTAATTTTTTTTAAAAAAATAATATTTCAAACATAATATATATTTGAATATATTTTTCTTATGAATATTACATAAATTGTAATTTAATATATTATTTGTATTAATTTACTATTATTTAATCATATTTTGATATTAGTTTACTATTATATATTATAATATATATATAAAAGGGGATTCGGGGACGGGGCGGGGATCCCCACGGGGAAAAATCATTCCCCATCCCCGCCCCGCGAGGATAAAATCTCGGGATTCGGGGCGGATCCCCGCGGGGACGGGGAATCCCCGCTCCACTGCCAAGCCTATTCCTGTGTTCATAATGTCGAAGAGACCAGATGAGTCTCAGGGCCTGATCCTCATCGTCCATCTTCACTCCAATGGATTCCAGTTCCGAGACGATCCCGTTGAGAACGCTTAAGTGATCTGAGATGCTTTGACCTTCAGCCATCCGCAATGTATGAAATTGCTCCTTCAGATACACCCGATTTGAGACGCCTTTAGTCTGATACAACTCTTCGAACTTTTCCCACTACGCTTTTGCCTACGAGATTCCATGCACATTTGCAAGGACATTCTTGGCCAGATACAGTCGTATCGCACTTTCCGCTCTCAAATTCTGTTCCTCCCAATCATCATCGCTTACTCCTGATTTGCTCGCACCAGTTGTTTCGTCGGTGCTGCTGGTAGCACCGCTTTTGGGAACTCCCTTGCCTTCAAAGCCTTGTGTAACCCCGACTGAATCAATACATCATTGACTTGCACTTGCCACAAGCCAAAGTTGGTTCTTCCGTCGAATTTCTCCACATCAAATCTCGATAGATTCGAAGACCTATTTCCAGACATCTTCGTGGATTTGTGAACACGAACTTCGCAGAAAAACGAACAACTCCTCTGCCAAAAACCCTTATGCGCTCAAGCTCCACCCGTCTAGCTCCACCGCACGAACAAACCACTTGGGTTTCTTTTCTGATGTGGAAGATCAGACAACGCTGCAACCACAGAGCATACTATGAACGCAATTAGGTTAACCTCGCTCTGATACCACTTGTTGGGAATTCCGGCTGTACCGAAATTTTGCCCAAGATCCGCCGGAAATAATAAAACTGGAAAACACAAAGATTTAACGTGGAAAACACTCTGTTAACGAAGAGGGAAAAACCACCCGGGCAACAAGGCCGCAGAAAATCCACTATATGACTGTTACAATCACACAATTCTTCTATGCTCGCCTACACTCAAAACCCGACAACAAACAACCCGAAAGTAGTTCTACCGGCTAACTTGAACTCTCACCCAAAGTGATTTTCCTAGAGTTAATTGTTAACACAGTTAACTTTCTAAGTGTTGGTGTGCGTATAATTTAGAGTATATCCCTGCTTATATAGGAGAGGGAACCTCATGCCTTATACCGGTGTGAGATAAATAACAAAGGCACAAAAATGGGCCTAAGCCCAACATTGCCCATAGTAATATTTGTGTTTTATGTTTTGAAAATTTATTATGCAATTAATTTGCATCGGAAAGATTTTGATTTGATGACGTATATTGCATTCCGTACTTTATGATAGAAACTATGGGCTCTCAAATCGATGAGAAAATTGGGGTTTGGTTCAGTTACTAGTACCACTATTTTGTCACGATTCATTAACCGGTCGGATCGTTTTCAATACGTTTGATAATAAAATATTACAAACTTTATTATAAATATTACGATTAAAATGTAACTTAATTTATGGGGAATATCATTTTTATTTCACAAAAAAAAACAAATGGTACATATTTTCGTATTGATTGTGGAAATGTTCAGAAATAAATATCATATGTATCTGTAAATAGTGTGTTTTGAAATTTGAGGTGTCGAAAAATTTGAGGGTGGTTGTACAGATATTTTTACTAGAGGTGTCAAAAAATCCTGCAGGCCCGCGGACTGTCAATTTGAGGGAGGCCTGGGCGGGCAAGCCCATGCAGGTAGGGGTGAGCATTTAACCCGCCGGACCGCCCCACCCAATCGACCCAACCCGCAAGTGTCGGGTTAGCGATTTGATTGGTTGGTTTGGGTTTTAAAAAATAAAACCGCATATGTTGCAATTGGGCTTGGTTTTGTGTTTTTAAAACCGCATAAAGCCGCACCCAACCGCATTTAAAAATATAATACTCCCTCCGTCCCGGTATTTTTTGGACATTTGGAATTGGGTTCGGTTTTTAAGAAATATAATATTTTAATAGTATAGAGGAAGAAAAGTGTATGGGTGTGGCACGTCTTTTAAGAATATTTAATGTTATTATATTGATTGTGTGTGATAGTTTTTTACTAAATATGGAAATGTATAAAAGATAGTGGGACGCCCGATTTGGTAAAATGTACAAAAGTTACCGGGACGGAGGGAGTAACATTTTGCTATATTGTATTCAATAATTCATAAAGTAAAAGATATAACTCGTAATAGTAGTTAAGGCAAAAAATATTAATTATTTTTTACTATTGATACAATGAAATCGACTAATCATAATACGTTGCGTAAAGCTATAAGTTTTTTATAAAAAACAAATATTATATAGTGAAAAAAATTTGTGTGCTATCCAATGTAACCCTTCTCGTTTATTCGAACTTGGAATCAACAACTATAACACTTGAAGTTTATAGAAGACGAGTTAAAACTAAAATAGATACAAGGACAGGGCCTCGTCATAACACATTGCGTGAGCTAAGTTCTAAACGATGCTCTTTTTTTTTAAAATAGGTATTATGTAGTGAAAAAAATTATGTGTCTATCCAGTGCAACTCTCCTCGTTTATTCGGACTTGAGATAAACAATTATAACACCTGAAGTTTATAGTTTTAGAATCAAAACATTTATTTCTTCTAAGGGAAGATTTTAAATAAAAAATCAGCCCTTGCTTTATTTGCTTTACCAAAAGTCGGCCGTGAACAAGAATATGAGCTTTTAATCAATCGGACTTCTTATTATTTATTACTATTATTGATACTATGATAATAACATTTTTGTATATAAACTTCTATATTTGTAAATAGGTTGACATATCTTTTTGCTCGATCTATATTTAAGAATATTACACTTAATTTTTCGTTATGATAAAAAAATTTATTAAAAAACCCGCAAAAACCGCCCCAACCCAACTGCACCCAAGCAAACCGCAATCTATCGGGTTACAATTTTCATGATCGGGTTTGGGGTATATTTGAAAAACCGCAATACATCGGGTCGGGCTAAAATTTTGATAAAATTGCCGTAACCGCACCGCGCTCACCCCTACATGCAGATCTGGCAGTCCGTGGACAGGCCCGTTAGTTATTAAATATATATAAATAAATTATATTAATTTTATATGTTTGAGGTACGAACTATAGTATAATCAAGTGTAATTATACGTATAAATTATCATTAAGTGGCTCTAATAGACTAGTGATAGTTTCGAACTTGAATTCTTAGTTTTTTCCTCTTATTTTTATTTTTGTTAGTTATGCACGGCTAAGCTCGCCAGGCCCGCGGCCCGCCTGCAGGGTGGAGCGGGCATTCATGTCTCGGGCCCGCCAAATGCCGGGCCAGTCTGCACTCGCCCCGCTAAATGGAGAGCTTTCACGGGCTACGGGCCGGCCCGTTTGACATTTATATTTTTCACTTCACCTACTTGTAGTAACACAATAAACAATCTTCGGTATGAGATCGTCATATTGTTTTTACCTGATGGGATTTCACATGAGTCAAAATAAAACTTAAGCATGTTTTTTCTTTCCAGCTGCATTAATGTTTTTGCCTTTAATAAAAGTTGCTTTAATAATTATATTTGAAAATTTTTTGTTATACATTTAACTTGTATCAAAAAATTCACATTACCTCGTATAAGTGGGCTCTCTAATACATAAGAATATTGTGGTTTAGTTCACTTAAGATTGTGGATCCTGACGTGTTAACTACGATTAGAAGTTTCGGTTTCGATACGTTCGATAATAAAAACTGACAAACGTTTTTTGTAGGGACGATTTGAATTCAGGCCCCCCATAAATTTTGCAAATAGGATTCAGGCCACTGTCAGAAATATTATAGTGTTAAGGACCCAATTCAGAATTTAACATAGAATAAAGGTTGAGTGACGAAAATACCCTCAAGAATAGTTAGGAAGTGGTATCCAGCGCGCATGTTCTGTTATCAAATTGCAACATAACAGGAAGTGTTACTGATGAACGATGAAGTGGTACTGTAGACCCATGAAGTGGTACGGATGAACAGTGAAGTGGTACTGTAGACCCATGAAGTGGTACTGGTGAACAGTGAAGTGGTACTGTAGATACATGAAGTGGTACTGATGAACAGAGAAGTGGTACACCATTTGTAGACCCCTGAAATGGTACTGTTGACCAGATAAGAACTGGTACAGGAGACCCATGAAGTGGTACTGTTGACACAGAGAAGTGGTACGTCATTTTGTAGACCCATGGAGTGGTATGCTGAACGAAGAAGTGGTACAGAAGAACTCTTATGTGTTTCTTGTGCAAACATTTACACAATTTCTGCTGAAACACTTAAGAATTCTGCTGTACCACTTCTTCGTTCAATAATACCACTCATAGGTCTACAAATATGATGTATCACTTCTCTGTGTCAACAGTATTCATGGGTCTCCCGTACCAGTTCTTTTCTGGTCAACAGTACCACTTCATGGGCTACAAATGTTGTATCACTTCTCTGTTCATCAGTACCACTTCACTGTTCACCAGTACCACTTCATGGCTCTACAGT
Organism: Craterostigma plantagineum; assembly: GCA_027422505.1. Lineage (NCBI taxonomy): Eukaryota > Viridiplantae > Streptophyta > Magnoliopsida > Lamiales > Linderniaceae > Craterostigma > Craterostigma plantagineum. Next base: position 6,168,157 of record JAPQWV010000019.1, on the reverse strand, counting down.
ACCACTTCACTGTTCACCAGTACCACTTCATGGCTCTACAGTACCACTTCACTGTTCACCCGTACCACTTCATGGGTCTACAGTACCACTCCATGTACAGTGTATACCACTTCTTCATGGTTGAAGAAGGTAATGGCAATTCTGTGTAATTTCTGCATACAGGCAGGGGCAAATGCGTCATTTTTCTCAAAATTGATCCTTAACTCTAAGTCCAAACTTCAAATAGATCCTTATTTCTTTTCCAAACGTTATTGAGTTCTAAAATCTAATGAAAATATGTTAAGTGGGCCTGAAATACAATTAACTCTTTTTTGTAAATGCATTCACCAACTTTACGCAAAGGGCAAATATTATTCTATGAGAAAATATCATGCGTATTTCGCAAATTCAAAAGAATATTTTTCGTGGAAACACCTATAAATAAAATTAAACGCAGTTGTAAATGAGTTTTGTTTCTCTTTATTTCTTTTTTTTTCCTAATTCAATGTGGTGTGTATGTAAGGACATTTTTTATTTCACCTACTTGTCTGTAACATTAAATAGTCTTCAAGTTGACACGTAAATTGTTAATTATATTATGATATATCGACTTACATAATCCAATATACTAGATTGTTACACATTGAATATCCTTCAAAGCCTAAATAAAATTGAAGTCAAGTTTTAATTTATTTTTCATTGTTCAGGTTGAATTAATGTTTTGCACATATAGTAAGTTTCATGAAAACTTCATGTTATGAAAATCATATTATAAATTTAATTTTCATCGAAGGATTTTCATTTGAAGAGACGACTGACTGAGGTATATCGCATTATCTCGTATTGAATAGAGAAAATTTGGGCTTTGGATTCAATGAGAGGAAAATATTGAGTTCGTATTCGACATAATGAAATGAAATGCTGCTCTCGTTGAAAATGTGGTCCAATCCAAATGGTACTTGCCTTGCCTTGCCTTGCCTTGAGTTAATTTGTGACTATTTGTTTTTTTTTAAAAAAATACAAAAAAGTCCATAAACCATTAATCCTCAAATGCATTACACATTTAAGTCCGGAATTTAAAATTGCAAGCATACATTAGAAACAAATTTCGAGATATTATAAACAATCATGATTCATCAATAATGAATCATCAAATTTAAATCGTGATTCATCACAATGAATCATCAAAAATGTATGATTAAATGTGAATGTTTTTGGAATATTAATGACTCATGAATTATGATAAGATGATGTGTATAAAAATATATTGTATTTTTGTATGAGTGTATAGATAATTAAATTATATTTTAGTGTATAATTTTAGTATAAATAGGCGTTTTAAGTTGCATTGTAAAATCATCAATATAGAAAATATATTATCCCCCTTTAAATCTCTCCTTATATTATAATCATAATATATATAAAATAATCTTAATAAATCATAATAAATATTTTATAACACGTTATCAGCACGATCACGCTCCACCGTCAAGATCAACCTCCGCCGTAGAGATCAACTTCAACCGTCGAATCAACGTCTTTAGAAGTTCTTTAATTTGGTCGAGGTACCGTAATTTTGTACTAATCGTTGGTTTAATTGTGGTATACGACTTTCTATTTTTACTAAGGTGATGAGATCCAGATTTTGATTATCGGTCAAAACTCGTGAAAATATTTTAGCGAATTTTAAAAAAATAGTTAAAAAAATAAATAATTTTACTTATATTCTTTATATTATAATTTTATCTATTAACTTATTTGATTTTAAAATTTTATAGAATCATGTCGTTGCTCTATCTGATGCTTGAAGAACATCTGTTTATGTGTATTATTGTTACGTGGGCACTTATTGGGATGCTGGTAATGTTTATTTGGATGTTGATAGAGTTTTTCATACGATTTTTTTCAAAAGAAGATACTGAAGAAGAAACTATCAAGGATATCAAAGAAGAGTAGTTATGAATCTCTTTTAATACTTGTTGTGTTTTTTTTATTGTTTATATTTTATAGTAATATGACGAACTTGGCAAGCCTCGAATTTGTTGCACTCGATATCAACGGCAAGAACTATTTATCTTGGGCACTAGATGCCGAAATTCACCTGAAAGCCAAAGGTTTAGGTGACACCATTATCGCTGCGAAAACCACAACAAATCAGGATGCAGGCGCAACCGACGCTAGTGGCACAACCATATCCATCACTCCTCAGGATAAGGCAAAAGCCTTGATATTTCTTCGCCACCACATTCATGAAAGTTTGAAAACTGAATACTTAAATGAGAAGGATCCAGCTGAGTTGTGGAAAAGTTTGAAAGAACAATACGACCACCTGACAACTGTTATCCCGCCGAGAGCAAGGTACGAGTTGATAAATTTACGACTGCAAGATTTAAAATCGGTGAATGAATATAACTCTCCAGTTCATAGAATTACTTCTACATTGAAATTATGTGGAGAAGCAATCAACCGATGATGATAAGCTCGAAAAAACATTCACCACTTTCCATCCGTCGAATGTAGTATTACAACAACAATATCGTGAAAGGCAATTCAAAAGGTATGCAGAACTAATATCTGTTTTATTATTGGCTGAGCAAAACAACGAATTGTTGATGAAAAACCACGAATCCCGACCAACCGGTGCGGCTGCGCTCCCAGAAGCGAATGCGGTCAGGTGAAATAATAATGATAATAATCGAGGTAATGGTCGTGGACGTGGACGTGGAGGATATCGCGGCCGCGGACGAGGCCATGGTCAAGGCCGTGGTCAAGGCCGAGGTCGTGGCCAAGGATATTATGGTGGTGATTATTAGTACTTCCGTGGTGGTTATCATAACAATCGTGGTGGTTATCAAAGTCTTCCCCAGAAGAGGAAAAGCTATGATAATAAAGATGAGAATAGGCAAACCGAACAAAAGGATAATGATGAGCGATGCTATCGTTGCGGTGGTTTGGGCTATTGGTCGAAAACTTGTCGCACGCCCAAACATCTCGTTGAATTATATCAAAAGGACAAAGGAAAGAAAATTGAAACAAATCTTGTTCAGGGTGATCTCACCTCTACTTCTGGTGTCAATGATGAAAGTACTCATTTCGAGGCCGCGGATTTTCAATAAGCTTGATGTGATTCCCTTATGTGTTATTATCATATGTTTAATTATGTGTGTGTTTACATGCTTGTATTATATGCATGTATTATATGCATCGTTGTGTTAAGTTATTTGTATGTTTGCATGCTTTGTTATCAATAATAATGGTTAATTATGTGCTTATTATTAAGGACATTCATACAATGGATACGAGCATGTGCAATGGAGAATTATGTCTCGTAGACTGCGCAACGACTCATATGATTACGAGAAATAAGAAATATTTTGATCATCTTGAAATGAAATGAGAGAGTGTCATTACTATCTCGGGCAGTACAAATGTAATTGAAGGCTCTGGAAGAGCTAGCATTTTACTGTCAAAAGGGAAAAGGTTAATAATCGAAAATACCTTATATTCTCCTAAGTCTCAAAGAAATTTACTAAGCTTTAAAGCTATTCGAAATAATGGATATCATGTTGAGACGGCAGAAAAGGGGAAACGTCGAATATTTGCACATGACAAAAGTAATTTCAAATGATAAAAGAATCGTGGAAATATTACCTTCTTTTGACTCTGGGTTATACTATACATATCTAAGAACAATTGAGTCGTATGCTATCGTAAACCAGAAGTTTACTGAAGACAATACATTTAATGTTTGGCATGACCGGTTGGGCCATCCCTTTCAATTATGATGCGAAATATAATTGAAATTCACGTGGACATTCGATAAAGAACCAAAGGATTCTTCAATCTAATGAATTATCTTGTGCTGCTTGCTCTAAAGGGAAGTTATTGTTCGGCCATCACCAATGAAAGTAAAGAATGAATCTATTGTATTTTTGGAACGTATACATGGTGATATTTGTGGGCCGATACACCCATCATGTGGACCATTTAAATATTTTATGGTATTAATTGATGCATCGAGTAGACGGTCCCACGTTTATTATCTACAAGGAATGTGGCATTTGCGAGGTTGCTTGCTCAGTTGGTTCGATTAAGAGCACATTTTCCGGATTATCCGATAAAGAAAATACGCCTTGACAATGCTGGCGAATTTACTTCCAAGCCATTTAATGATTATTGTATGTCTATCGGTATTGATGTTGAGCATCCTGTGCCACATGTTCATACGGAAAACGGTCTTGCAGAATCATTGATTAAACGTCTGCAATTAATTGCAAGACCATTATTGATGAAGTCGAAACTTCCCTCGTCTTGTTGGATACATGCTATATTACATGCAGCGGCACTAATTCGCATCAGGCCAACAAGTCACCATGATATCTCCCCGTTACAAATGGTTTATGGTCAGGAACCAGATATTTCCCATCTAAGAATTTTTGGATGTGCGGTATATGTTCCAATTGCGCCAAAGATGGGACCTCAAAGGAGGTTGGGAATATATGTCGGATTTGAATCTCCATCTATTATAAGATATTTGGAACCGCTAACTGGAGATTTATTCACGGTTAGATTTGCCGACTGTCACTTCGATGAAACAAATTTTCCGACATTAGGGAAAGAAACAGCTGGAAAGAAATATTAGTTGGAATGGATTATCGCTAAATCATTATGATCCTCGAACGAAAGAATGTGAACTGGAAGTTCAGAAGATAATTCATTTACAAAGCTTAGCGAATCAATTGCCAGACAGCTTTACTGACCCAAAGAGAGTGACTAAGTCACATATTCCGACTGTTAATGCTCCTGCAAGAATTGATGTTTCTACGGAACAAACACGAGATATTGAGCCTAAACCACAACTGAAGCGTGGTAGGCCATTCGGTTCCAAAGATAAAAATCCTCGGAAAAGAAAATGAGCAAATAATAAGAATGGTCCAATCGAGGATTTATCTACTAAAGAAGAGTCGATGGGCATAAATGACGATACAAATGAAACTCAGGTACCTGAAGATATTGAAAATAATGAAGAGATCTCCATCAATTACGCCCAGAACAGAATTAAATGGAACCGATATAAAGTCAACGTTGACGATAAATTCTCATTTAACGTAGCGCTACTTGAAATGAATGAGATGAATGAAAATGAGGATCATGAACCACGGTCTGTAAACGAATGCAGACTACAAAAAGATTGGCCAAAATGGAAAGATGCAATCGAGGAAGAACTAAAATCACTTGAGAAACGAAAAGTTTTCGGACCTATAGTCCGCATACCAGAAAATTTTATGAGGAGACGTATTCTCCTGTGGTGGACGCAACTAGTTTACGTTATATAATTAGTTTGGCAGTACGTGAAGGACTCGATATGCGTCTAATGGATGTCGTCACTGCTTATCTATATGGCTCACTTGACAGTGACATTTATATGAAGCTTCCGGAAGGGTTTCAGCTTCCTGAAAATTCAGGGTCGCGAGATGAGTACTCAATTAAGCTAAATAAGTCGCTTTATGGATTGAAGCAATCCGGGCGTATGTGGTATAATCGCCTAAGTGAATATTTATTGAAAGAGGGCTATACAAATGATCAAATTTGCCCTTATATATTTATGAGGAGATGTGAAAACGAATTCGTCATTATAGCAGTATATGTCGACGACATCAATATAGTTAAAACTCCTCAGGAGTTGTCGAAAGCGGTTAATTGTTTGAAAAAGGAGTTCGAAATGAAAGATCTCGGTAAAACAAAATATTATCTCGGACTGCAAATTGAATATTTGAAGAATGAGATATTTGTACATCAAGAAACTTATACGAAAAAGGTGTTGAAAAGGTTTTACATGGACAAAGTTCATCCACTGGATACTCCCATGATCGTCCGTTCATTAGACGTGAATAAAGATCCGTTTTGACCACGTGAAAATGATGAAGAGATTGGTCCTGAAGTACCATATCTTAGTGCTATCGGAGCGCTAATGTATCTTACAAGTCATACACGACCTGATATAGCGTTTGCAGTAAATTTATTGCAAGATACAGTTCTTCGCCGACTCGTAGACATTGGAATGGAGTTAAACGAATAATTCGATACCTTCAAGGAACAACTGATATGGGACTGTTTTTCTCTAATGAGTTGAAAACAGATTTAATTGGGTATGCAGATGCTGGTTTCTTATCCGACCCACATAATGCACGATCACAAACGGGTTACTTATTTACGTATGGTGGAACTGCTATTTCATGGCGATCAGTTAAACAGAGTTTAATTGCCACTTCATCTAATCACGCTAAAATACTAGCGATTCATGAAGCTAGCAGAGAATATGCCTGGTTGCGATCGATTATTCAGCATATGCAACAAACTTGTGAATTATTATCGGAAAAGTTACTTCCGACAGCATTATATGAAGATAATGCAGCATGCATTGCCCAACTAAAGGATGGATATATCAAAGGTGATAGAACAAAACATATATCACCAAAATTTTTCTTTACACATGAGTTGGAGGAAAGTGGTGATATTGTAGTACAACAGGTGTGATCAAATAAAAATCTTGCAGATTTGTTCACAAAAGCACTTCCCCAATAATTTTCAGAAGGTTAGTATATGAAATTGGCATTCGAAGACTTGGAGATTTAAAATGATGTCATCATCAGGGTGAGTAAATATGTGTTGCACTCTTTTTTCCTTAACTGTGGTTTTTCCCATGTGATTTTCCCAGTAAGGTTTTTAATGAGGCAACAAGCTAAAACATATTCTTTGAAAAACATCCAAGGGGGTGTATTATATACAATCATGATTCATCAATAATGAATCATCAAAATTGTATGCTTAAATGTGGATTTTTTGGAATATTAATGACTCATGAATTATGATAAGATGATGCGTATAAAAATATATTGTATTTTTGTATGAGTTGTATAGATGATTAAATTGTATTTTAGTGTATGATTTTAGTATAAATAGGTGTTTTAAGTTGCATGTAAAATCATCAATATAGAAAATATATTATCCCCCTTTAAATCTCTCCTTATATTATAATCATAATATATATAAAATAATCTTAATAAAACATAATAACTATTTGATAACACGAGAGATGATATAAAAAGAATATGTACCCATGAGTTGAAAAACCTATCAACCAACAACAATAGCCAATTACCTTGTTCATTTCAAATAATGTTCATAACACCACAAAACCCGATTCATACATCAGCAATCAAACCGACCCAAAGAAACCACACCTGACCCGAGCAAAATCTGTACTATCTAAATGGATTCGTATGAGAGCCCGAAGAAGCCATAGGAAAGGCCTCAAACCCCGCGCCACAAACGGGTTGCTCCGCGGGTCCACGTACAGGTTCGGCTGGGGCTGGGCTTGCGGGTAAACGGGTCGGAACGGGTCGAACATGCTGCTCTGATGAGGTGGCACGTACATACCCATTTGGACCGTCGGCGGTATTCTCGGGTCGCTGTTGGGCATGGAGAACGGGTCGGAAACTTCAAATGGATTCGGGGCGGGCGACCCGTGTAAGGGTTGCTGCTGCGATGATGCGCTGAAAGCGCCTTCTTCGTACAAACTGTTGAGGGTCAGTGAATCTAATCCACCGGCCTATATAAAATTACAACCCAACATATAAACCAATGTTTGCTTAGACTTAGAGAGCGATATATTTGTACATTCAATAACAAAATTCAAGTAAAAAAATCGCCAGAATTGAATACCGACGATAAATAGTATAGAACGTAGAATATTACCAATTGCCTATCTTGAACAGCAGATAAATCGGTGCTTGGAGTGGAAACAAGGGCAAGTTCCCAAGCCGTTGGATCGAAATTCTGCGCCATTGTTGCCCCCGAGCTTAATGGTTCTGAGCCTGCGATATATTCTCAGCATTTATCATATCAAAGATCACGAAATAATTTTCGAATTACATGATAAAAATATATAGAAAAAGAAGAATCAATTTATAGGAATGAATTGCTGACCAGATGGAACTATGGCCAAAGCCAAGCATTGCTTTCCTCGATAGCAGATGATGCTCTATGTGCAGTTGCATCAAAGTTCGCATTCAAGCCCTGTAGACATATGACCAACTTTCGACATGAACAAAAAAATTCTCGACGGGTTTTAACTTTCAAATTTTCTAACATCTGGCACCCAATGATGTGACAAAATGATATTGCAAAATTCTATATCCAAAATTAAACCAAATCATGCCAATATATATATATATATATATATATCTATAACAATATATTATTACCAGAAGATCATCTGTGTCCAAGAGAGGAGGAGGAGGTTGAGGGGTAGGAGTTTCGGAAGAGGAGATGGCAACTTCATCTGTGGGCGGCGGTGGCGTTATAGATTCCTCTGACGGTTCTTTTGTTTCATGGGTAGCTTCTGTAGTATCATCTGCTTCCTTGTAAGTCAGCATCAATCTCTCGGGATATTCCTGTCCAACAACGTTTGAAATCTTACATAAGTGAAAGTTCATCACTTCAACAGAAGAGGTTAAGAATAATCGGCATGTTGAATAACCAGGGCCACGCTGGGAACTGAAACCATTTGTGGGGCTTCTCTTATGTATTCGTCCATTGTTGCTATGAAGGATTGTGGTGGGTGGAAAAATTCAGAGAATAATGTAGCAACTTAGGCAGTTCGACAATAGATGCGAGCAACAGGTTGATGTAGGATTTCTGAATTAAGGTAACTTAAATAAGGAAAGATGATTCTTTGTGAAAGTTTACCTCTCTCAACACTGGGAACTGGAAATTTCTTGCAAGTTCGAGTCCTTTGCAATCTTCATAGAACTCAGCGAGGCTAATAGCCTAAAAAAACGTTCACCGTTATAATGTTATCAGAAAATGGATATGATTCATTGAAAAAAATTGCCCAATTATGATATTCATTTTTCTTCAGAAAAGAATTAACCTGCTGTCCAGCTCGTTTATAAATGTCAAGGGCTTTAATGGCTTCGTGTCTTGGCATCTCGAAAAACTTAACGCAAAATAGAAAAAACAAATAGTAAAGTCAGAGATGACCAAGAGTATAAGATAAAATAACTGCACATTGTTAACAAAGTGTGGGCCATGCGTTAAATTCAGTTTACCTTGTCCACGAGATTGATTATTCCATCATTTATGGCGCAGTATATTTTGAAACTCTTTTTGAGCACCTGAGAATTAATTTTGCCCATGCTTCAACAGTTCACTATGGAATATGAAAGCAATCTTTCAAAGTAGAAAACATACCAAGGCAAGCGCATATTGGATTACATGATTTCTAGCTGCAGCTCCTTCAGGCTGAAAACATGGACAAAAAATATAAGCTGCCCTTTCCCGTTAGGAATTCAAATTTAACGAGAAAAATGAGGGAAAAAAACAAAATAAACTTATAGATGCTATTTAATTGAAAGACGATGTATCATAGTCAAGGATTTAGAAAGCATACCCGACAACCGATAAGGCGATAAAGCAGCTGTTGCAGAGCAGGCAATTGCTCTAAGAGTTCCTCACTGTCCAATTCTCTAGTTCTGCTATATCCCTAACAAAATTACAAATATGTTAATACCTCACCAGCTAGAAACTAACCCAAGGAATAATCAGACGATGTACAGTTACAAAATCGATTTCGTTACTGTAGATTCATTATCCAATAAACACTTACATAGGTGTATATATTACATTTAAGGGAAAAAAGGAATAAACAAACAGACCTTATCTTGCCCTTGTGCAGGTCTTGGAAGACGTTCGGGTTCAATGTCATACTTAAGTATCCTAAAACATTCTAATCGTTCTTCCAAGAAAAAACCATATGTTCTTACCCAAGCAGAACAATCCCAAGCTGGAACGAGAAAAGAAAATTAAAACTCAAACAAATTGATCAAAACACAACCATTTATTCTTAAATAATGTTCAATTCGCTGAAACAACCGTCTTCTTTGGCATGGGAAGAAAATCTTGACGGGACTCAGAAGAAGAAGAGGAAAATCAATTCGATAAGTGTGTTTTACCAACAGGACTCGAGTTATCCTTATAATTTGACACTTGAAGGATCCGTCCTTTTTGTTGGAAACTTAAGAAGTGTTCCCTAAATGTTTGATCACCGTCCCTTAAAGCTCGATGAATAACTATAAGTGTTTTCAGTGCAACCTGTTAAAAATGGAGTGGAAATCAGAAGCAGATCGTGTAACTATACAGCGAAACAGAAATTATCCAAGTCCAAAACACACTGTTCTAAATCAAAATGAGATTAAAAAACAACAACTTGACGGAGAACTCATGATAAATTATAAAAGTAACACAAACATTTGAAGCTCTCTAGTCAGCACATTACCGTCCAATTATGTGTCTTTGCCAATCGTCTTCCAATTGCATATATGCAGTACGTAACATCAGGCCGAGGCCGGATCGGTGATGATGCCGCCAAAATTTCTGCATAAAACATCCGAAAACTAACAACATCGCAGCGAGTCTACTCATCTTTTTAACCCAAAGAAAGAATGGAAACTCAATTCCTCTCATTTATTCTCCATTCAGATTTTTGAACATAAACTTCACCCTCCCACCAATTTTCATAGAAATTTAAACCCGCCTTAACACTCCACACCAAAAAAGGGGGGTATAAGTCAAGTCTCACAAATAATCAAAGACTCTTTCAAGATCAAACACAGAAAAACTAGGCCAAAAACCCAATATAAATAAATAAGACTAAGCAGATCAACACCACAGATTAACCAGATCTAATCTAGCGGAATTAACAACACGTATAGAATACAGAAATCATGACGAGTGAAAAAAGGGGGACAAAAAAACTCACTTCTGATGTGTCTTTCTTTGGGTGGAGACTCCACATGATTCGTCGCCTTAACGATCGACACGTCTAAATCCTATATTTAGACAACACCAAAAACGTTAATAAAACTGTAACCACAATTAAATCTCGTCAATCGTTCAATTGCACAATCAGATCATCATAAATCTTCAACATCTCAGCAATAAACAAGCATCAGAAGTCAACATAATAGGAGTAAAACTGAAAACCTTGTAATCGGAATTAACATGGGCAAGTCCAACTTCAGTGCGGTCTTTGAGAGCACCGTACGCTTTCCGCCATGTCTGAAGCGTTCCCATTATCTTCGTTCGGTCAGTAATAGCAGCCTTTTTCCGATTCCTCTCTCCTCCTCTTAGAGAAAGTAATAATAATCTATATATATAAAAGATGAAGAAGAAAACTAGAGAAGAAGAAACAGAAGTGACTTGTTCTCCGTTGATGACAACTGACGTTTAGGATTATGTACTTTTCACGATTATTTACTTCATCGCGTTAATTTTCCTTTTTTTTTTCCTCAAATGTTTTTTACTTATTTTTCTCTGTCTATTTTAAATAGTTGAGATTGTGGAGAACTAGAGAAAGGAAGGATTGTGAGTTGTCGACCATCATCCTAGGGGTGAGCAAAACCGGATATCCGGATTTTCGGATATCCGAAATTCGGATATCTGGATTTTCGGATATCAAAAAATGATATTCATATTCGGTCCGGTTTTAATCGAATATCCGAAAATCGGATATCCGCTTTATTCGGATATTTAAATCGGATATCCGCATCCGGTTTTTAAATTTATTTCTTATAGTATACTTTTTCATATTTTCTTTACGAAATCATTTTTTTACTTCTTATCAAAATAAAAATATATTTTTTCATATAAAAATTACTACACATAGTAATTAACACAATATGTGAATTCCTGATTCAAAATTACATAATAAATAATAAACAATATCTTAATTCATGATTCAAAATATATTCTGTTCAAAATCATTTTTTTTATTTCTTATCAAATAAAAAATTAATTTTTTCATATAAAAATTTCTTCACATAGTAATTCACACAATATGTGAATTCATGATTCAAAATTATGTAATAAAATAATATAAATATAAATATTTCTATAGGATTTTTTTTTCCTTTTTGACCTTCATTTTTCATTTTGGGCTATTTTTTTATTTTTTTATTTCTTAAATATAAAACCGGATACCGGATATCCGGATTTTAGACAAACCACTATCCGTATCCGATCCGGTTTATTTTAAAATAAATCGGATCGGATATCCGATCGGTTTTTAAAACCCCGTATTTTGAAAACCGGATATCGGATCGGAATCCGGTTTTCGGATATTTTTGCTCGGCCCTAATCATCATCATCATCAAACTTTTTTTCCCCCTCCTTTTTGCAATTATTACGATTGCGAAAGGTGATCTTTGATTTTGCAAGCTAAGCCTAGCTTTTAACAACATTTTTATACAAAAAGAAAGAGGAAGAAAAAGAAAAAGTCTATAATTCCAGTTTGTGTTTCACTAAGTTTTACTATAGGCATGCGATGATCTGATTTTAAACGGTTTGTAATTGTCATGCATTATTAATTGTTTCTACAATAAACTCTTGGAAAATAGATTATAAAAATAATTCTGGGAATTTAAGGCAGGCGTCGTTGGTTGTTGAACAGTTCTGACATCATTTTGACCTCCGAAGTTCTTAGCTCATATTAAACTATATTTTTTTCTCTTTCAACATCTTCATGTGCAATCATTATCGTCCCCTACAATCACGCAGTTTGAGAATTATTCTTGACCAACAATTAGATGTTTTCCCACAAATAAAATAAAAACCTCCAATCATCAAAGAAACCTTAATTAAAAAAAAAAGAAAGAGACCCGCAAAGACAAAACACGTTTAAATACGCTCATTCAAAATTAGTGTCAGTAACGCTTTGAATTAGAATTGCAAATACTCCCTATGTCCCAAATATTTATAGATATTTGGGAGTTAGCAGAAACTGAATATTTTAATAATATAGGACAATTAAAAGGTAAAAATGTGTATATTTTGACGCCAGAATATATAATATTATTATATTGATTGTTTGTGATAGTTTTTTTTTGCTAAATAAGGAAATGTATAAAAGATGTGGGACGCCCGATTTAGTAAAATGTGTAAAATGGTTTGGAATCGACGTAGTATAATTAACTTTTTAACAATGTTGCAAAATTAAACAACTTTTTCAATTATTATTACTACCACAAAACTATTTAAAATTACAGTTTCAAAACTCTCATACAAATAAGCAATGTTCTATTTAAATTATATAATTGACCCCAAGTAAATTTAATCATTTTCAATTGAAAGATTTTAAATAAAATCAAGTTTTCTTTCCTTTCACACGTCTAAGCATCTAAGGAGAATCTTTTCATTAATATAGAATATCTTTATTTTATTATCATTATTTTGTTATTTAAAAAATATAAAGATCATATGAATAGGAAAACCTATTGAACGTTCCTTTGAAGTTACCATGGACGACGGAGACAAGCGCACACCCATCTACACTAGCTTCGAACAAACATCATCTTTATCAGGCTAGTTTCTCCATGTTGCTCCATGTAACTGATTTATTTTATTTTGTTTTAAGAATTACCTTTTTATGTGGAGTATATGCAATAGATTATATGAATCATGTTACGTCTTTTTTCCACGACATAGATATTGATGACAAGGTTAACTACGTCTTTGACATACAACGAAATGCAACTAGAATAAACATGTTCATTGAAGAAGTTTATGTGATAGAGATTCCAGGTGCATTTATTATAATGGTTTTACATTTTTTCTAGCTTCTTTAGTATTATTTTATAAACGGTGAATTTGAGGAAACTTGAACTAATAAGGGGCGACGATACTATGTCGTCCTTCGGAGAAAAGGGTATGCTACGCGGTCCGGCGAAGAAGGGTTTGGTGGGGTCTACGGTGGAAATCAGTACGTTGATGACGAGGATAAGTCGTCGAATGTAAAGGGGAAGAAGGACAACAACAACAATAACAACGACGGTGGTAATAATAAATAAGCTTAATTTTCTCCCAATATATATGATGTGTGTGTCTTTGCAGTTGCTATATAATTGTCTTAATTCGACGACATGTGTGTTTGATGTTCATGAATCAAGAAGAATTCGATCACAAACAAGGTAGTGAAGTGAAGGAGAAGGAGAAGGCGAGGAACCAGCAACGAACTACGACGACGATTTTTTATTTTCTTCTCCTATGTGTGTTTGATGTTATCTTTTCTGTGTTTCGTAATTTGTCGAGAGATGTAATAGTAGTGGAATAAGAAAAGCTTTGTCAGTGTATCAAAACTCAAAAGTGTGGCGCCCCGCCTTCTACTACTTATTTTATTCCTAATTCGCATGACTAACTAAGTACTGATAGTAAAGTTATCCGAAAATACGTATAAAATTTTTTCTTTTATATAAAGAAAATCATCTTGTACAATCAAAATATTGTCCCAACACTAATTACATAGATGGGTACATAGACGCAGCAAAGAAAATCCTAGCGCCCTCCACACAGGTCGCATCCATGTACACACTTCACCCTCAAAAGTCCCCGGAGGAGTCAAAAGTTAGCCTTGCCATAAAAAAGATCACGTACCGTGATCGTACGAACCTATAACACATAAAAACATGGGATGGGCTATAAAGCTCAGTAAGTGAAAATTATGCATGACGTGCACGTGTCGTAATTAGCAAAGGCACCCGCGCCCATGCTTTCTAATTCTCATATCTCATTCTCTTTCTCATTCTAATTCAGGGCACTCAGCTAACTTGCTACGTGCACCATTCTGAGCTCAATTCCAATAAGGATAAAATACAATAGTGGGCTACTCCAGCTGGACCTACACTAGGGTTTTCCCCCAGGTCGTTTACTGGTTGCCAAACTATATAGCGGTCGCCTTCCCTGGTCACCGGCTGTGCCCAGACCAGTTAACTGGGTTGCTATTTACCGGGCAATTCAAGCCAGGTCGCTTCATCCCGCTACAATTAAAATTCAAATACATATATTCGACGGCTTACATCCCGTCATGGTGCTTTGTAGAAGTAGCTCTGACTCAACTTCGAGTCGACATCAAATGTCCATATCGGCAGATATTCATCGCACACAGGCGACCATATACTGTGCGTGTTCACATCTCATAACCCTCGTGTAACTCGTGCATACACGTGGAAATGCATACGTGAATAGTACAAAATATTTAACATGTCATTGCACGTAACAAGTAATTCACATAATTCCACAGAAGCAGATAATCACATAAAATATGTACACATAATTTATTTTATGTGTTGTATTGAAAATCCCACTTACCTGTCGTCCGTAGATTTATTTGCTACTGATCCGGCGCAATTTCTAATTCTCGACCTTAAGCATAAAATTACTAGGTCAGTATACTATCTAACTTATTTGATTATCTAGTTCTCGTAGTTCCTAAATATTGAACTATCAGGTTTGGAACTGTATTAGATAAATAGCTCGTTAAAAGAATAGCTAAGTTAAGTCAAGCCCGCGAATTGACTTCCCAATTCGCAAAGTGGTATAGTTCGCCAAGCTTGATCAATTCGTGACCTACTTAGAGTTATTTAAGTTCGTGAAGTTCCTTGTCCCACTCACAATTCGTGAAGTTCCCATCTTATGAATTCGTGACTTATTTGATTCGTAAAGCACCACGTTTAGTTCACGAATTATCTCCAACTCGCCAAATTCAATCTTTATAATATTGTTTTCTATTCCCTTGTGAATCCCTATGCAACTTATACATCGTGACTTTCTCCTAGTGCTTGCACAATTCCCACTCTACTTTGTTGACTAGTATTAACTCGTGTGAGTGCTCATTGGTTTCTGAAATACCCACTTCGTGAATCACCTAAGACACATGTACTTCACTAACCTATATCTCATCATTTTCATTGGTTCACGAACCCTCTCCAATTCGTGAAGTTTCTTATGTCACATAATTCGCCAAGCTTGTGATATTAATATTTCATTGTTTAAACTTCACCTAATTTCGCCAAGTTCTCAATCTTCTAGCATGCTCTCTCTCAATTCGCCAACCTTCATGATACTATTATTTTATTCCATGCTTCGCCAATTAACCCATTAGAAACCCTTAAAATTCGTGACATTCACCTCCCTAATAGTTCGCGGCTACAGTTCGAAATAATATTTCACGACCTACACTGTTAACATTTAGAACTATTAAACTTTTCGATCAAAAATTATTTTCCCCCAAGAACAGTATGCTATTCATAAGAACTTTAAACATTTTAAAGACATTAAAACCCTAAACATATTAAACTTGTACAAACCGTATTCTCATATAACTGTTCGAACTTGATAATCCTTAGAACCTATTAATATATGAAATAAGATATGAAGTTATAGTAAGAAAATTATACCTACCCCACGGTTTGGTGTGGCTCTAGCTAATCATTTCAGAAGCCCTAGTTAACTAAACTTGGACAGACCCTAATCGTATTAAATAAAAATTATTAATAAATTAATATTTTAAATTAAAATAAAAAATAGAAAAAATTTACCAGGAGGGCGGGCCAGGCCCGCCCGGCCCGCGCCCGCCGTGTGGCGGGGCGGTCCCCAGTTTTTTAGGCCCGCCAGATGGCGGGCCAGCCCGCCTCGCCCCGCCAAGTGGCGGGCTTTGGCGGGCGGCAAGCCAGCCCGGCCCGCCCCGCCAAATTGACAGTACTACTATTCGATGGCTTTTAGCTAAACTAATATAATTTTCATTTCATTCTTATCTCTTAGTTGGCGTATTCAACTTAACAAATGACATCAACATCATTTTATCAACACTTATCCCATTCTAAGTAATCTCTTTTATTATATATTATTAAAAGAGTTACCTATCAATTAAGTTTTCGTCTTACCCTTTGTTTGAAAATTGTGCACCTTAATGATTCTAATTTTGAATATCACTAGTTTTTGACCCGTGTGATGCACGGGGACTATAGCTGAAAGTGGGTCTGAGTTGGTCCTGAAAAAATACCGGGCTCGGACCTTAATTTCTAGAGCCAAAACATAATCGGCTAATCTGTCCCGACCTGTCAGACCCGCGGCTGACGTCCCGTTGGCCAAAAACTCGGCGGTCCGCGGGTCAAATTGGACGCGCTATAGTAAAAATTTGAAGTATTACAGTCTTAAATTTTATATTTCTGATTTTTACAATCAAACAGTAGTATATACGTACAATATTAAACAATACAGTCATTCAGGATTACATATGCGTACATTAAGAAAAGAAAAATCAACAAATACAAATACATTTGGAGGAAACTAAATGTTGAACCATAATAATTAGTTGTTCGATACATGTGACTGGAAACTATTTGATTGGAATTATCATAAAATTTTTGCTCATTATTTCCATGATATATGAAATTGTAAAGAAAATCCTTAACACAAAAGATATACCAGTCCATGAACCCAACCCTTAAAAAAACAACATATCTCCAATTTCAAGAGCACTTTGAGACAAACTCAAAATAAAAAGAAACAACAAAAGAAAAAAAGAAACAAACGCCATCGGATCAGAACAACCATAACAGGCCAAAAGAAAAGAAATTGCACCGCACTACCTGAAAAATTAAGATTATTAGCTACATCATCATTCCCCATAGATTGAATCCCAATTAGATTCTTCTCCAACATCAAATTCATAAAAGAGAAAAAAAAAGAAAACGATAGATGGGTCGAAGATTCAATTCATCAATATATAGACAAACTCCATACTGAATGCACACCATAATAATTTAAGATCTTCATGCGCAATGACCGAAACTTGCTTGATCGTCACAAAATCTCAGTTATCCAAATCCAAGCTCATGTACACTCGTCTGCACGCTCCTTTCCCGATTTCATCTCCAAGCATCTTCAATTCACCAAAATTTATCCACAAAGTGCGTAACATCAATTACTCCTCAAAAGAAACAAAACCTCGAGAATTGTCAAAATCACCGAATAAAGATCCACAAAGTGCGTAGCATCAATTACTCCCAAAAAAGAAACAAAACCTCGAGAATTATCAAAATCACGGATAAAGAAAGAAAACACCTTACGTATGTTGTCCAATTTCTTGGACTTGTGAACTGCAAATGATGTCACCTGCTGAGACATCACGATCAAAAACCCTAATCCTATTAATATTTTTAAAACAAAGGAGGTGGCCGCATATTAAAATATAGACATTTTCTAATTATAAAAGATAAAAAATATAGCAATGGCATGTGTAATTTGTAGACAATCTATGCGTGAGCCGTGAGGTTTGTCGGTCCTATTAATATTTTTAAAAACAAAGGAGATGGCATCATATTAAAACATATATATATTCATAATTATAAAATATAAAATATAGCAATGGCATGCGTAATTCCACCCTCATATGGGCCTAAAACAGTCATGAATTGTTGTTCATGACATGTCGCATTGTGATTGGCTAAGAGAATGGTCAATGAGAGTCCACGTCCAACTTTTATATAGTATATATTCTTCGATAATTTCACTATTTTGTTCCAAAATTCCTCTATTTAATTTCATATGTATATCTTCTACAAAATTATTTTTTAAGTCCTAACTCGGATTTTCTACCAAGTCAGTCGTCCTATCAACACATAATTAAATAAACACGTAATATGCAGTCACGTAAACATATAATATGTATGCAATTTATTGGCCAACTTACTCGCGAGACCCGGGTATTACAAAAAGAGAAGCAGATGAATATGGAGACGGATGTTAGGTCATTTCCAACCCAAAAATCATTCTCAACACAAATTCATTTCCAAATTTAAATGCAGTAATTGTTCTCTAATCATTAAATTTATTCACTCTCCCAAACTTAAAATGTAGTAATTTTTCGACAATCATTAAATTCATTCACAAATTTTCGCAAATTCAAACGATATTTTTGCAATATTCTCTTTCGCATCAATTTTATAATTTTTCATACGACCCACATATTACTCACATTGTATTATAAATATTTTATATACAATGTTCCACATTATTCATGTGGTATATTTAAATAAATAATAAAATATTATTATAGTAATTTATGTAATAATATTTAATTACTAAATTTGGTACGACTTGCTTTGTTAAAGACAAAAATTTATGCGTTTGCTCGAATGAAAATGTATGTATAGTTTATAGGAGCGACAAAATGACATGAGACCCGTTTTGGTTATGCATTGAATGTTGATTGAAGTATTTTTTATGTTTGCGTCTAATTATTGGCATTGATTGGAGATGGTTTTGTATTTTCCTTCACGAGCATTATTAACCTATGAAAAAAGGAGAGTTGATTGAACTTAATATACTCTTATCTTCTTCAACAATGGCACATGATTTAAATATAGCCATAGTTTTATTATATAGACTTGGGAATTTTCTACTGGAAATCATAGATCGTTTTCGTCCTAGGGTTGATTTTTTATAGTTTCGTTCGAGTGAAGAGGAAACTCGTCGTGGCCCATATATGAAAAGGCTTTTGTTTCTTGAGCTATATACAAGGTTGTAAAAAGCGTTAGGCGCTATCTAGGCGCCCGAGGGGGGCCTAGGCGGTTTCTAGGCGGATATTAGGCGGTATGTATTTTTTATTATTATATTTCTTTATATCATTACCTATATTAATTTCAACGCAATTTTATTATAACTATAATTGTCTCTAATCTCTATATATAAAATCAAATTATATTGTTCAATGTGGGAATGGAATTCAACCTAAAAAATAGACTCAAACTAAAATTATAACACGTATACTATATATATAAAATAGACAAAACTATATGAGGTATATTGAAATCGAACCATCATCAAGTACATAGAAGAAATTTAAGTTTTAGGTTCCATCCACTGGACCACGTTTCTTTTGATTTTTATACACGTGGCTGTTCTATATTGTCTGCTTTTGATAACTCAATCCCACACCGATTGTTGCACTAAGATTCTGTTGGAAGCTCATCTATATAAAGACAGACAGCTTTAATGCGAATTTAGTATGAGGCCATCATATTTTAAATGGGCCTCGCATATTCAGTTAGTTTTATTTCTATTTTATTAATTCTTCTGAATAAGTTTGATAGGCCCAATAAGGCCGCATAACTTGATTTTCGGCCCGACTAATCGGCCTGTTCGTCTGACTAATCGGCCTGTTCCTCCGATTACTCGATGTAATCGGCCTGTTCCTCCGATTACTCGATGTACCGAATTTGTGGCCGTTTAAGTGATATTCGCGGCGTTGGTCTCCGAGTAGCGCCTAGGCGGCCGCCTAGGCCGACTTCTACAACAATGGCTATATATGTAGGTTAAGTTTGAGCGAGTCCAACTACCGGCCCAATAAAACAGATTGCAATATCTTTGTCTCGTATGTCAATGCATTAACTTCATATTAAGGTGGAACATAATAGATTTTGCTAATTTGATCTAGACATTTATCACCACAAAAACACTAAAAATAAAACGTGTATTAAATTGAAAATAACATCCTAACTTAGAACTATCCAGTCACTTTCTTGGGCGTTCTAAGTTACTAAAACGCGCTCATTACAATCATAACAGATATATACTTGAGAGACATCACGAGATTATATCCAACTTTGCGCGAGTTCTCTCAGAATCTCTTGCATGTTCTATATATGATTGATAAGGGTGACCTTCGATCCAGCATTCCTCCTGACCTGACAGCTCACAAAGAGCAGAGTAGGAGATCGAGTCTGAAGGAGGCAAGGACTAGGTACGAGGTCCGACCAAAAGCAATGTATGAAGATGATATTTGGAGTAGCTAGAGAGATATCGCCGAGAGCTATGGAACTAGACGGAAGGCCAAGGAAAGCAATCGAGAGAGCTACGGAAGCGTTCTGGAGACCTGACGAGGAAGAGCAGTACAAAACCCTAGACGCGCCTACGGTATAAATAAAGGCTCTTATCCATTCTACAACATCTTCCACGGCCCACACACACCAACACACAAGAACACACGCACACACATACTCTCTCTCCCCTTTTGTATATTCTCCTTATCCTGTAGAGCTTGGAATCACTTGTAAACATGAGGGAATGCGAGATCGAGTGTGTAATCTTATCCCATTAATAGTGAATATTCTCCGGCGGCCCGTGGACGTAGGATTCACCCGAATCTGAACCACGTAAATCTCTGTCCCTTTATATTTTCCATCCTTCTTTATATCCTCCACCACGATTTCATCCGTTTCGTCCATCACCTTGATTTCCGGACCACAAGTCTTGTTGATCGGGGTCGTACCGGCATCAAATGGCGCCGTCTGTGGGAAACGAGGTTTGGAACATGAGATATGGAGTCGTGGCTTGGATTCAACGGCTGTTTTGGAAGTTTCACGGGCTGCTGTTCCTGGGTTCTCTTGGCATTTTATCGAACACTTGCTGGGAGAAAGTGTGCCTCGCCGTAAGCATGGCCATCGGCCACCTTGGCCTCGCCGTCAACGACCAATCCACTACCCGAACATCGCCGCCGAGGCAACAACGGCCACCGTTCAAATCTGCTGTCACAGGGGCAGAAAATACTAATTGAAATCTCCAAGGCCGATATCTGAAAAACGAGCCGTCGCCGAACACAAAGGGCCTATTGCCAAAGCCCTAATATGAGTTATTGAAGCATGGGTTTAAGGAGGCTTCTTAGTCAAGTTCAGAGGCAGGAGGTGCGAATGAGGCTAATCAGCAGGTCGGGCGTTCGGTCTTCTCTATATGTTGGAGGAGTCCACGAACTCCTAGATATTGGCAGAAGTACCCTTGGGAGATCAGATTATTCCGATAATCTGTCTCGTCGATTGCGCGAAATAGATGAGTCAAGTGATGCTTTATTCCTCAAGGAGCTCAATCATAGAAATGTTCCCGAGGCAATTGTGGGGGTGTTTGAGGGCCAACAGTCTAAAAGCTCTGGCGCTCGCTGAATGTGCAAAAGCTCCGGTGAAGATTGATAGGCTGGACCAGAGCGAGCTTCTTAAGACGTGGCACAGAGAAGTTTTAGGATCTGCTAATCTTCACGAAGGCTTTGAGTTAAGGTAGAAGAAGCTCTGTGCTTCTTATTTCGCAGATGACCGCCGCTCCGGTCGACGGTAATGACCATGCCGGAGATTGCTCCGGTTGACGGTGCTGTCCATGCCGGAGATTGCTCTTCGCGTCCGGTTGTAAGTTTTCTAACTTTTGGGGTGTCAAATTGAATTATAAAAGTAGGGTCAATTCTGCTATTTTCTCTGGGGCCAAATGTTGCGAAATCTGAAATTGAGGGGCGGAAAGAGGATTCTGATAATATTTGGGGCGTCTGGTTATTTTATCAAGGGTTTCAAATGGGCTTGGGCCTTGAGCTATAGGATTAATTTATATGGTTGCTTAAACCAACTAAATGCTTGGGCTTTTAGGCCTGATGGGCTTTTCAAATATTTGGTTGCTAATATTATTTTATTGGCCTCCATGACTTATTTCTGTTGGGCTGCAACAATTATTTTTCACAGCTGAAATTATTTTAATTGGTTTCTGAAAATAACTATTTTTGGGCTATTGAGATTAATTATCAAAGCTCGCTGGTATTAATTATTTCCGTTTGCTAAAATAAATTAAATGTGGGGGGGTTTTTAGGGTCGTTAGGCTTAAATGAATTGGGCTTGAATTATTTTATTAGGCTCTTAAATTAATTATCTTAGACTAGAATATTTGGGCTGCTGGAATTATTGTCATTGGGCCGCTAGCCCAATAGGTCTCCTTCAGGACTCCCAAAAGGTACAAACAGGACATGCAGTCACAGGCGTACTATTGTCAGACTGACATGCCCTCTGTCTGACCATAATGTGATCTGCACCCTCTTTGTGTCCTTGGTCGGCTGTAAACAGTCCTATCCTTTTGCAACACCTCGATGTTCAGGATTAACTGGGATTATGCGCCTCCTCCTACTTAGCTATTGATCTCCGATTTAGCCACCACATATCTTGAAATCTGACCTTTCTAGATCGCCGGATTAGGAGAAATACTAGGCTATGTGCTAGAATTTATTTATATAAGGCTTATTTCTAACCTGCCATAACGCACTATTTAACAATGCAATTACTAAATATCATTTCATTATTATTTTTATTATTATCTCACGACGCTCATTATGTCTCGTGCGTTGGAGTTGTTTGTGGTTGTCGCTTTGTAGATTTGGCAGGTATAACGATCCAGCTCTCCGCTGGCAACCAAAGTCTCCTAACATTGGCCTAGCCCCAGGCAGGAACCAAAGTCTCCTAGCTCTAGACGGGGTTGGAGACCATAAGCTCTGGCCTAGTTCCGGGTGGAAAAAGATGCCCAGGCCCCAGGTTGGGTCGAATACCTGTTGGCTCCCGAACTGGGATATGCCCCTGTTGGCCGCGCAAAATGCGCCCGCACAAATGTGCCCAAGCTCCAGGTTACCCTGGATTGACGCCTGATACGGACTGGGTGCCCAAGCCAATGCTTGAGGGTTGCGCGAAGCATGCCTGCGCGAAACGCGCCCGTAGAAATGTGTTCGGGCTCCAGATTACCATGGATTGATGCCTGATAAACCGGACTGGGATATGCCCAAGCCAATGCTTATTGAATGCGTGAATGCGCCTGCGCGAAATGCACCTGCACAAAACGTGCCCAGGCTCAGGTTACCCTGGATCAATGCCTGCTAAACCCGAACTGGGATGCGCCTTGCTGGCTTTACGAAAAACGCCTCTCTGGCCCGGATGTCCCGGGTAAACCTTGCTGGCCTGGATCCTTCCAGGTATGAGAGAAAGCTCCTAGGCTCCGACTCACCCCAAACGGAAGATAGAACCAGCCAATGCTGGCCTCGCACAAGGTGGAAAGGTTCACCGGCGTGCTACGGACCTGATAAAAGGCGAAAACAAGGGGTGTCAGATCTAGCCTACCCAGGAGTCTCCCAGGTACATGTTTCCATTCGCCCATAACCTCTTGGATGAAAGTTTTGAATGCAAATGCAGTGGGAAGTTGGGAAGAGAGTACACTGGGAGAAGGAGTCTCCCATGAGCAAACATTCATACCACTGCAGCCTACGAAGAAGGTCTGACGCATACTACCAAAGTATAATGATGGGAAAATTGAGGTTGGCGAATGAGGAGATACACTCTTCTTATACTTCGAATGCGGCGTTAAACATCAGTACAATTCGAAGGGGGAGTGGTGAGTGGTAGCAGTACATGTCCCCGCATTCACAGAGAGGCGGGCCACAAATACTTAAGGAAAACATTCCTGGGACGAAGATAGGTTCAAGGTGGAAAGATTATCTGGTAGCCTACAGACCTGGCGATGACGACCCAACCTATAAAAATGAAAGCAAGGGGCGCTGGGTTCAACCTATACAAACATCTCTCAGGTATATGTTTAAATACACCAATAACCTTTCGGATGAAAGTGTTGGATCCGAATGCAGTAGGATGTTGGGAGGAAAGTGCAAGATGCAGAAATGTCGCCCATAAGTAAACATCTAGGGTATTGCAATCTACCGAGAATGACCAGCGTGGGTACTCAAAGGCAGCGTGTAGGGGAAGGATGGAGGTCAGCAATAAGGAGGCATACTCTTCACTTACTTCGAATGTGCTGACAAGCATCAGCACAATTCGAAGTAGGGGAGTGGGGAGTGGTAGTAGTACAAGTTCGGACATTAATAGCAAAGCGGGCCCAGAATACTTAAGAAGAAAAATTCCTTCGAAATGAGGTAAAGGCACGAGCAAAATGCAAAGGAAACATGCCACGAAGCCCCCGAGACCTGACTTAGTGCCCAGACTGGAACAAGCCCGAAGGCCCTAGCCTATCTCCAGGTGGGAGCCTCCCCAGTCAGTCTACGGACCTTGTGATGACGGGCATCCAATCCACGAAAACAAAAAGGTCATGTCCGACTTAGGAGGATATCATTCAGGTAAATGTTTAAATCCGCCACTAACTCTTCAAATGTATGTTCGGATGCGAGTGCAGCAGTGAGTCAGTTTAATGAGCCAGAAGTTGGATTAAGAGTCACCTCAGAATCCCCTTTAAAGGCCGGAGGAGCGCTCATAGCCGCCACCGCTACATCCAGAGTGGAAGCTGGCTCTCTTCCGGTAGCGAAACCTCCCAAGAAGTAGTGCCGCATGAGAGACTGAGAGATATTTTTGGCAGAATGGTGTTCCCTCTAGCCTGTCTGCAGAACGCCCTCCCCGACGCATTGAGTCGAGTCACTCCTCACTTCTTTCGCCACCTCAGCATTAAAATTTCGCTCTAGATTAGCTTTCATAGCCATCTCCTTCTCTGCTAGCATGTTCCTGGCCTTACGTTCAATCAAGGCTTGCTGCTCCTCCACGAGCTGGTTCATATGGGACGCAAGCTCATTCTCGTTGGCAGCAAGAACAACTGCACCCTGCTCTTCAGAGTCCTAGCTCAACCCCAAGCTGGAAACAAGGTCCACAGGCCTCAGCCTAGCTCCAGGTAGGACCTCCTTGGTTGGCCTACGGACTGGTGAAGACGAGCTCCCAAATCGCGAAATCGAAAGCGATGAGCGACAAGTCTAGCCCAGGTGGACATCTTTCAGGTATATGTTTAAATCTGCCAATAACCTGTCGATGAATGTTTGGACGTGATTGCATCAGGATGTCAGAAGGAGAGTGCATGAGGAGAGGATGTCGCTAACGCTAGAAACGAATATCATGTGCCCTGGTCTAGCCCAGGCGGAAACTTCAGCGTTCACTATAGATCTACGAATCTGCCGATGACAAGTCCCAAGACTATAAAACAGAGGCAGTAAGCCCTAGCCTGTCCATGTAATGCTAACTTCATAGCATTGATACTTCGACTAGCTTTTGATGTAGGTTTCCGATCAGGTTTCTGGTATGGACCTCCAGACGACCAATGATAGGTCGTCAGAAGCTGGCGCAGAACTCCCAGCTCCCGCACCATGAAAGGAGGATGCAGAAAGGAGAGCAGATAGCAAGCATGATAGCTAGCACGACGCCAATACCATTGATGCTGTGCTGGCACAAGAAGACCCAACCTAACTGTTGGGATATCTAAGTCCAGCTCCGCCGAACCAGAAAACCCAACCTAACTGTTGGGATATCTAAGTCCAGCTCCGTGCTGGCAAGTAGAGGCCCAATCTAATTGTTGGGAAATCTAAGTCCAGCTCCGTGCTGGCATAGGGAATCCACCCTAACTATTGGGATATCTATCTAAGTCCAGCTCCGGGCTGGCACGTAAAGGCCCAAACTAACTGTTGGGAAATCTAAGTCCAGCTCCGTGCTGGCACAGGAAACCCGATCTGTCTGCTCGGGATATCTAAGTCCAGCTCCGCGCTGGCACTAGAAGACCCAACCTATCTGTTGGGATATCTAAGTCCAGCTCCGTGCTGGCACTCGGAAACCAAATCTATCTGGATTAGGATATATAAGTCCAGCTCCGTGCTGGCACACGAATGCCTGACTTATCTGTTTGGGTATCTAGTCCAACTCTGCTCCGGCGTTTAGGACCCGACCTACTTCATCAGGATATCTAAGCTCAGCTCTCCGTTGGCACACCGAGACTGGCCTACTTCACTGGGGATATCTAAGTTAAACCATGAGCTGGCGAGTGGAGGTTCGAATTACGTGTTCAGGATGTCTGAGTACAGCTTCCCACGGGTTTCTGAGTCGAGCTTCGAGCTGTAGCCTGGCATGTTAAAGGAGCAGAAGGAGATGCCATCTGATTTGGAGTACTCTGGCTGTGTTACTACGTGAAGCATAGTTTAGAGTAAGGGAGTAGTGAATAGGGAATGCCCAACCATATGTTTGGAAGAGATTATTTACTCCGATAGAAAGATAGCAAAATTAAAGGTGCAGAACCACACGAGTGACTAAGACTGAATTCTCTGCAGCAAAGCCCCTGCACCTCTACCTGACTTTCAGTTCGAATGCTCCAGCTTGGCTTTTTGATCCTTCGCCAACAAATCTGTGGCCTTGCACTCGATGAGCTGCTCCTGTTCTGCCGCGAGCTTGATAACTCATCCTTCAGCCGACCTGATCGTGGCGTCCCTACACTTCAGCAACTCGGATAGCTCCTTTGGGACGAGCCACAACCGGAGAATTTTCCAGCAGAGTGGACACCCAACTTATCAAGGGAGACGGACAAGGTCCATGACATTATAACCCGGCTCCCACTCTAACATACGAAGACCTGGCTCCTGGAGCAGGAGCCCTGCATCAGCTCTCCGTCGACAAAGAGACATGATCTATGCAATCAGGAGTCCATTTTCGAGCTGATGAATGGAGATCTGATCCATCTTGTCAAGACTCACAGGCCAGCCTTTTGGTAGGAGGCCTGACCTATACGATCAGGAGTCTAGCTTCGAACTGATGAACGAAGACCTGCTCTACCTTCTCCAGATTTTCAGTTCTATGTTATCCTAAGAAGACCCAATTCATCTACTTGTGATTTATGAGCCGGCTCCATGCTGGCGTATAAAGGCCCCCTTCGTCTATTTGAGGTTCCCAAGTTCGGCTCCAAGCTGCTCGCGCTCCGCCGACTCATAAACACCAGATCTACATCATCAAGATTTTCAAATCCAGCTTTCTGCTGGCAGAGGAGCCTGATCTACCCGGATTTCAAAGATCAGTTCTCCACCAACAAGTAAAGGCCTGGTCTACCTGACAAAGGGTTCAACTACGAGCTGGCAAATGGAGGATTTGATCTATCTAATCAGGATACCCTACAAGGCATTGGCCGGCGAATATCCAAGTCATTTGGTCGAGATTGCTGAGCATATCTCCGTGCAGACACATGAAGTCCTAAGCTGTTTGGGACTTCTTGGGAAGTGGGAGAAAATGATCATGCACAAAGGGAAGGAATTCAAGGACACAAGGGGAGGAATGATTTCTTAGTAATACTCCGAGCTGCAATACTTAGCATATTGCAACTCAGAGTAGAGGGACTGGATGATAGGGGTGACCTTCGATCCAGCATTTCTTCTGACCTAACAGCTCACAAAGAGCAGAGTAGGAGATCGGGTCTGAAGGAGGCAAGGACTAGGTACGAGGTCCGACCAGAAACAAGGTATGAAGATGATATTTGGAGTAGCTAGGGAGACATCCCCAAGAGCTACGGAACTAGATGGAATGGCCAAGGAAAGCAATCGAGAGAGATGAGGAAGCGTTCTGGAGACCTGACGAGGAAGAACAGTACAAAACCCTAGACGCACCTACAGTATAAATAGAGGCTCTTATCCATTCTACAACATCTTCCACACGCTCCACACACACTAACACACCAAGAACAAACACACACACATACTCTCTCTCCCCTTTTGTATCTTCTCTTTATCCTTTAGAGCTTGGAATCACTTGCAAACATGAGGGAATGCGAGATCGAGTGTGTAATCTTATCCCATTAATAGTGAATATTCTCCGGCGGCCCGTGGACGTAGGATTCATCCGAATCCGAACCACGTAAATCTCTGTCCATGTATATTTTCCATCCTTCTTTATACCCTCCATCACGATTTTGTCCGTTTCGGCCCTCACCTTAATTTTCAGACCACAAATCTTGTTGAGTGGGGTCGTACCCGCATCAATGATAAAAGTACTTCAGAAAGATTCATGAATTTTAACTATTTACTTGCTGTAAAGTAAAGTAAAGGGTTTTTCTTTTAGGGTTTATCCTTTAGAAGACTAGCATCGTAATCTTGGAACGATAGAGATTTGGCCGGAAGGGAACACAGATATGCTTCATTTGGGCCTGCCGATATGTATGTAGGTCATCTTTACAAAAAAAATATATTTATATATAACATTAATCTCCCCTGATAAGAAAATCATGATACAACACATAATAGCAGAACATCGATTCTTTGGGTGGTTTCTAACTCGCATTTTAGCTATGATTACGGCTATTGGTCTTTACTGTTGTTGACTAAAACTTGAAGAAGAATCATGATTTAAAATATTATCAAATTCAGCACGTATTTTATGCATCAATATCAATGTATTAATTCTTTGGGTCTTTCAAAAAATAGCCCTTGATTCAGTCAATGTTAAAAAATAGCTCGTTGACGTTTTTTTGTCAATGGCCTTCATTTATCTGTTAACCAAACCCTCGTCAATTAACTAAAAATAAAAGAACAAGAAAAATAAATATACATACAGACTTTATATCTATATAAAAGAAACGAAACCCCATTTAAAACGCACAGCAGCGCGTAATAATTACTACAACTGCCCAGATCGATCCAACCTTTCTTCTTCATCGTCTCTAAGAAAAAACAGCCTCATTTTCGTCACTAACTCGAGCTCGAAGTCTGTGAAACCAGTCTTATAATTTCAAGTGACTATACTTTTGTGTGCTATGATATTATATGACTATCATAATTGTATGGAGGTAGAATCAAACTTCGAAATTATTTAATCCACTGTAAAATCGCGTGAATAATCGCATGGTCCCGGCATATGAGATCTGTGGCCTGCGGCTCATGAGCAGTGGACCCGCGCAAGCCAATGCGCGTTGGATGCGCGGGACCCCAGCGACCACGCGAGGGACCCGTGAACTCACGCAAGGGACCCGTGCTCATGTGCGCGGACCCATGCTTAATTGCTTGGGGCCGTGCGCATAGGTTTGGTCCCATGCACAGCAGACCAGCCCCGTGCGGAATTATATTGACTAGTCAACAATCATTGGTCAATTATTGTCTATTACATTTTGTGTGACTTGTCAGTGTCGTACAGTAATGTCAAATTAATTTGATGTAGTTTCGATGAATGAATGATTTAATCATAACAAAAAAATTTAATATTAACGAAAAAATATTTAATTATTGTGCATGATCCCCGCATATGAGCGCTGTGGTTCTGGGCTCTAAAGCAGTGGACCCGTGCTAGCTGATGCGCGTGACCCTTGCGTCCTCGCAGGGGTCCCTAGATTTCACGCAAGGTCCCGTGCTTATGTGCCGGGACCCGTGCTCAAATGCTTAGCCCCATGCTTATGTCATAACAGTGCTATCCGATTTGATGTTATTAAAAATTGTTTGTCATGTCATAACAGTAATGTCAATTCAGATAAAAATAATTTACAAACCAACCAACGTTGTTTTTCATGAAAAAAGATACTTATATTGGGAGGATAATTATTTAAACTACAAGCCACTTGAATAAAAATTACATTCATTTTGTACCAAACCAGGAATAAAAGTCCTTAAGGAAAATACAAATTGCAAGAAATTTCCTAAAATCGACAATTTGCTGCTGTGTAAGATTGGAGACGTCGTCTCGAAGTGATGCGCAATTGATGGGCAATGCCTCCGATGCTTTCGCCCAAACCTTGCATCGAGTTGAACCACTCCTCGTACGTTTCGGAGCGTCGATCGTAGTCGTCTCAGAATTGCGCAAAGTCGTCTCAGAATTGTGAAAAGTTGTTCCCGAGCTGCTCGAACCGATCGCTAAGCTCGTCGAAGCCGCTGCTAAGCGTGTCGAACCGATCGCCAAATTCCTCGAACTGCCGGTCCACACGGCGCAAAAATTCGTCAAACTGCTCCGATGACGTATACCCATAACCCGTGCAATGGCCCTGACTGTGGCGGCGATGACGGGGGCGAATGTAAGTCGCCTCCGTGAATGGACGACGGGACGTAGGCAGAGCCCATGCCCCTCTCTTCGTCTTGCCGTGATCTGATAGAGAGATGAGGGACGGACTCTGCCTCATAGTTGGCTTCAATTGCCGCCCGTCGGCCATGATCTCCTACAGCCACACGATGATCGCACCTAACGTCCACCCTGTCCATCAGTAGGGTCGCCACCCTATCGTACACATCGTGTGGCTCACCGACGTCGAAGTGGCTGTACAGTAAAAATAGTCGGTCTCTTCTCCAGCCAGCCTTAATAGACCTCGTACATGGGATCCACGCACGGCATTGGCAATATCCACCAACTTCGGACATCCCTTACGAGGCCAATGTTTCGTGACCCACCGGCATATACGCGGCCTCGCACGCTCCAACTCTATAAGTTCAGCGAATCGGTCAGCGATGCCAGGTTCGCATTCATATGCTAATATCTGAAGATAAAGACACAAATAACCTTAGCAAACAGACGAAACCCTAAACTCACAAAATTATTCAAAGATAAAACCCTAACCTGAAGTGGATGTACGAATTCACTGACCAGCTTACTCTTCGTATTATCGTTTAAAACTCGTTTCAGCGACCATATTGCCGCTTTCAAAGCCACCGTGACCCAAGGGTTACGGTCGAAGGCCGCCGAGTCTTCGACTAAATAAACGATCCAAGAAGGAAGGGTGGTATCCTTCTTGGAAAGTTGAACCAGTAAGACGTACCCCGCAAAGTAGAGGTTCACCAACTTCAACTTTTCGTCTTCGACGCGCATCGTATCGTTGGCAGCCAACTCCAACCGCTGCTTAACGTGCGACAAACGAATCGTCAGCACCGTTTTTGTCTGGTCGAGGGATGAATTCCTCAATTCGGTTCACTACCAGTTTGCCTGCGAACTCCATCGCTAGCATGCACGGGTCCCCACATCTACATCACCCTGGTCCCCAGCGCAGCATAGCACGGGTCTCTGCGCTAGAAAGCACGGGTCACGTACTATGTTGCCAGGGTCCCCTCGCTGGCACGCACGGGTCCCCAGCCCAGCATAGCACGGGTCTCCAGCGCTAGCAAGCACGGGTCCCGTGCTATGCTTTCTAGGGTTCCCAGTGAGACAAAGCACGGGTTTATTGCCATGGACCTTGCGTTTCACACCGATCCCTGAGATTCAAAGCACGGGTCCCCAACCATTGCAAGCACGGGTACCCTGCGGCCTGAGATTAGGGTCCCATGCGATGTATACGACGGGTTCTTCATAAATTAAAAAAATTGCCTTCATTGTTTGGGATCTCGCCTGAACTTCCATGGATTTCGAGCTTGAAATTCGACTGTGAAGAAGGGTGTGAAGAGAAGATGGAGAAAGCTTGTCGATTTTGCAAAGGGCCCGTGAAGTGAATTTATTTATTTACGTTTGCTTTCTCAGATTCTACAGTAAACCTCTGTGAAAAGCTGTGATTTTTCGTTAATGTTGTTGATTGCCACTAAAGAAGGGTAGAATAGTCTTTCTACGCAGAGTAACTAAGGGTACATTGGTCTTTTGACATTTACGAAGCTATTGTTTTTAAAGTTGACTATGTCAAAGGCTAGTTTCTAAATAATCCGAATTCTTTACTTTGAAATAGCAACATAAAGCAACGGAAATACTCTCACAAGCAACCGACGACGCTATCTCTGTTGAAGAAGAGGACAAACTGGTTCATAGTACCAAAAGATCTAGGAAAATACATATAAACAAAGAAAGAGGCAGTCCAGGAAATGGAACAAACCAAGATCTCACCAACATTAGGGATTAGGCTGGAAAGAGAAAACTCTCGTTTAGAGACACAGTGATAGAAGGATCAACACCTAAGTTTGGAACAGATGAGGTGGGATTAGCAGACCAAGATATAGTTTTAATTTACAAAGATGAAGAGGTAGGGTCAGAAGGAGACGATCTCCAATTCTCCAAAGAGCAGCATCAGAGGTTCAGGGCCCCACTTCGATCCGCACTCATAGTAGAAGTACTAGGAAGACGGGGAGCTACCTCTATCTCCAACGAAGGCTTGTTCAGATCTAGAAACCAAAAGGAGGATTCAGATTGACGAGTCTTGGATATGATTATTTCTTAGCACGCTTTGATATCGAGAATTTGAACTACGCAATGGCCCTTGGAAAGTCTTGGATCATTATCTAGCAGTTCGTAGGTGGACACCCAACTTCCGTGCTTCCCAAGCCACCATCGATAAGGCGGCCCTATGGACTCGCATCCCCGATTTTCCCATTGAATTCTTCAATGAAGAGGCATTACAGATAGTCGGTAATCTTATTGGAAAGACGATAAAAATTGATATGGATACTAGCGACAGAAAATTCGGAAGTTTTGCCCGTTTGTGTGTTGAAGTAGACTTGACTAAGAGTCTGCGACAAGAATTTTCGCTCCTAGGTAATCGTTACATGATCATGTATTAAGGGATCCACCTGATCTGCTTTGGATGTGGCATGTCTGGACATAAGAAAGAGGAATGTGCGCTAACATGCCATGACAACCAAGGGCACTATGAAAAGGGGCAGGCGAAACGGAGCCAAGGAAAGCTAGTCGTAATGATAATTCACCGACGGAAGAGACGTCAAGGCCTGCCAAGGAAACACCGGTCGGACATGGGCCGTGGACCCTGGTTGGAAAGGCTCGAAAAGGAAAGCCCGTGTTCCACGTGAAATTTCCTAATACGTTGGGCAGTAAATCTGGCGGTAATAAAGGGAGTGACGTTGATTCAGGAACTCGATTTGGGGAATTAGCGATATATCACAGATATGGATAAGGACGAAGAGGTCAATATAGTGGCTGGCCCGACAACCCACGCTCAAGAAAGGAACCATAGGTCAACCATACACGATGGGGCCCAACAGAAAACGAAAGGAATAAGACTAGAAGTTAGTAAGGAGCCCATTATGAGCTTAATATTTAACGTAAAGAAGCCCAACAACAGCCACACAAGTCACAACACAAAAGTTAGTAAATTTAATGGTCAGGGACAAAAAGCCCTCACAAAAAATCTGTAGGAAAGTTCACATCAAGGGATTGCAACAACGAAGGAAAATAACCGGTCATTACAAGACATGAGACTTACCAGCAAACCCAAAAGACACTTCATGAAGCCAAGCTCTTATCCCAGAGCAAAAGATTTACCTACAACGGTACTGGAAAAACCTCCATCAAATGAGAGAATACAGTAGATATCAGAGCAGAATATTAACCCACCAAAACAGTTTCAAAACAGCAACTTGGAGCCCGACCCTGACCCACCAAACAAGAGTGCGCCCGAACAAGATTCGAATGGAACAGACATGCAAGAGGATGTTGAAATAAGAAGTGATGATGCGCAGACCGTGGAATTGGGTTCCCTGATCGAAAGTGCCACTGAGGTGGTGGAGATGGTACCGGAGCATTAAGTCTCCTGTGTTTCAACTAATATCTGTTAATAATGCAATTACTATCATGGAATTGTTGTGGAGCAGTAAAAGAGTTTTAAACTCATTATTAAAGGAGTTAATTCGGATCAACCTTCCGGATATTCTAATCATCTTAGAACCACGAATTAGTGGTGTTAGAGCAGATCATGTGTTGGAAATTCAGGAATTTCCACTATGTAAGAGTTGAGGCAACTGGGTTTTCAGGTGGAATATGGGTTTTTTTGGAGGCCTAATTCAATTAAAGTTTCAGTTTTGCAACGCGCCACCCAATTCCTTCGCATGCGGATTGACATGGGTCAAAACTGTTTGGGAGTTAACGGCAGTCCACAGCTGCTACGTGACAAGACTTATGGAATGTACTCACTCTAATTGCCAACAATATCACATTGCCGTGGCTTGTCGATATTGGAGGAAGAAAAGATAGGTGGAGCTCCATTCAATCCAACTCGGGCAACGGAATTCATCAATAGTCTGAACCGATGCCAACTTGTCGATATGGGGAGTATTGGTCCGAAATTTACGTGGATGAGAGCAAAACGCAATAAGCGAGAATGAGTTTTTGAGAGATTAGATCGAGCGATCTGCAACTCCAGTTGGAGAACGTTATTCCCAGAAGCAAGCGTGAAAGTCCTACTGAGAATAAAATCTGACCACCACCCACTTATTCTTGATGTTCATGGCTTTCTACGGCCTGTACAGAAGCGACATAGACCTTTCCGCTTTCTAGCAGCATGGCATATGCATGGAACCTTCGGCCGCCTACGGGGGCCCTTGAAATCAAATTTGGAGATTCTCAAAGGGAAACTTATAGACTGGAATAAGAATGTCTTCCGCAACATTCATTTTCGGAAACGTGTGCTCCTTGCAAGACTAAGCGGTATATAGCGTGCTCTATAAGGAGATCCAAATCCATTCCTTGAAGACTAGAGGGGCAAGTACATAACTCGAAACAGTCCTTGCCCAAGAAGAGCTTACATGGTTTCAGAAAGCAAGAAGCGACTGGGGGAGATACGGAGACCACAACACAAAGTACTTTCACACGAATACGATCATTAATCGCAAGAGACTACGGAATGAGGTCTTGAAGGATGGTGAAGGTTCTTGGGTGGAAGATGATAACGCGCTTCGCGACCTAGTTGTTAGCCACTTTCATGCCATATATAAAGAAGATCCAACTGGGGGATGCCTAGAGACACTCTCTTCATTCCCGACTTTACCTTCAGACACAATGGAAACATTTAACTTGCAGGTCACAGAAGAGGAAGTTCACCAAGTAGTCTTTGGTATGGGTCCGTTCAAAGCTCCGGGCCCGATGGGTTTCATGCTGTTTTTTACCAACGCAATTGGGAAACGGTTAAATCAACAGTCTTGGATTTTGTGAAACGCACAACGGATTGGGAAGAGTCGGTGGCTGGAATAAACGAGACAGAAGTTGTGTTGATCCCGAAGATGGAATAGCTAGAGACGATCGACCATTTTCGTTCGATCAGTCTATGTAATGTGACCTACAAGATGATAACAAAAATCATTGTGAGTAAGCTACAAGAGGTCAGGAGTGTTATTATAACACCTAATCAAGCAAGTTTTGTTCCAGGGAGACACATTCAGGACAATATAGTCATTGTGCAAGAAATCATATATTCCATGCATAAGCTGAAGAGAAGAAAAGGCTTCATGAGAATAAAGATCGACCTTGAGAAGGCATATGACAGGTTAAGCTGTGATTTTTTGAGGCAGACCCTAGTGGCTTTCCCCTCAAGCTCATGAATACCATTATGGATTGTGTAACGACCCGTATGACAAACATTATGTGGAATGGAAGCGCTACAGAAAAATATTCATATGGGTCGAGGTCTTAGACAGGGTTGCCCATTGTCCCCTTATCCTTTTGTTCTCTGTCTGGAACGATTATCTCATCTAATACTCGATCAAATGGCGATTGGAACATGGAGACCGATCAAGCTTGGTTGAGGAGGACCTTCAATTTCTCACTTGATGTTTGCTGACGATATACTTTTGTTTGCCGAGGCTTCAATGGAATAGATGCAAGTAATATCTTCCCTCAATACATTTTGCCAGGCATCAGGCCAGAAAATAAATACATCCAACTCGGCTGTTTTTTTCTCGAAGAATGCCTAATATCGAGATAACATTGAACAAATATGCTCATTCCCTCAGACACTTAACCTTGGAAGATATATGAGAATCCCTATAATACATGGACGAGTAAAGCGAGAAACTTTCTCTGACTTGATAAAATGTATCCAAACACGACTAAGTGGTTGGTTGAGGGCAACATTATCCCTAGCTGGCCGAACCACCATTGCCCAGTCAGTTCTACAATCTATTCCGACATACACGATGCAGGTATTACGTATGCCCATGAGCGTGATTAAGGAGTTAGAACGACTATGTAGAGATTGTCTTTGGGGCCATGACACAAATCGGAGACATGTTCACCTCATATGTTTGGACATGGTGACTCGACCACGCGACATTGGAGGTTTAGGATTGACAAACTTCGCATCATACAATCTTGCACTATTGGGGAAGCTGGCTTGGGGCTTTATTTCAAGACCAGAGGAACTATGTGTCCGCGTGCTTAGGGATAAATATGCTCGACGTTTTCTACAATCTCATATGTTGGCCAATGCAGCGTCTGACTCATGGTTATGGAAAGCCATTGTCCTTACACGATCGCAGTTTGAAGACAAGTTAGGTTGGGTCGTTGGGAATGGAAAGGCTGTGGAAGATTCATGGGTTCCTAATTGTGGCCCTTTAATTAGACATGCAACAAGAGAGTCATCTGAGAACGAAAAAGGACGACGTATTAGAGATTATACTAGTGAAGGTGGAGAGTGGAAATGGGAAGATATGATGAATGTTCTGCCATTAAGTGTTATTGTGAGTATTGCTTCAATTAAAGCGCCGAGTTCTACTGCAAGGATGGAGGATATCCCATGTTGGCTTGCATCAAGCACGAGCGAGTATACGGTGGTGTCGGCATATAAACTATTTATGGACCACATGAATCTACCGCAAGAAAAACTTTGGAAAATGATTGCGATGGGAGGGTCCTCAGCGTATCCGTCAATTTCTTTGGCTTGCAGCTCACAACAAACTTCTTACCAATGAAGAGCGATTTCGTCGTTGTATTGTTGCATCCCCTACTTGCTCTTTGTGCTCAATTGCAACAGAGTCAGTTTTGCATGTGCTGCAGGACTGTCACATAGCTCGAGAGTCATGGAAGACATTAGTCAGCCCAAACCGGATGGGCATATTTTTCTCTACCGATCTTCCCAAGTGGCTGCTTCATAACTTAGATACACGGAAAAATCCTAGCTGGTCGAAGCTCTTTGGTACTGCATGTTGGCTTTTATGGGGGTGGAGAAATAAGGATATTTTCCAACAGATGCTCCTTGCCCACATGACCTTACTCGTGCGACTATACGTACATTTGCTTCGTTCTATAAGATGTGGGATTAGGGTTGTCAATGGGGCGGACATTCCTCGTCCCGCGGGGATCCGCCCCGTTCTCCTCCTTATTCTACCCCCGCGGGCAGGGACGGGGGAAAATTTTTCCCCGCGGATATCCCACCCTGTTCCCCGCCCCGCCCCGATTATTAAAATAATATATATTATATTCAATTAATATTACTATAAGATAAATAATATTAAAATATACTTTGGATAATATTAAAATAATATAAATATGATTAAAATATTGTTTAAATGATATAAATAATATTAAACTGAGTTTTCATAATATAAATAATACTAAAATATAGTTTAAATAATATTAAAATAATATAAACCAATTTTTTAAAAAACAATAGGATGGGAACGGGGACGATTTTGTCCCCGTTTGCCTCGCGGGGACGGGGATTGGATCCCACCCCGAACCCGCCCCGTTGACAACCCTATATGGGATTCTTGTCAACAAGTCACTGGCCAATCTCGAGTGTGGGTGGACGTGGGCTGGGTTAAACCTGAAACTGGAGTCCTCAAGCTCAATACAGATGGTGCTGCTCGAGGAAACCCCGGACCAGCAGGAGCGGGAGGAATCCTCGAGACGAGGAGGGAAATTGGATTAGAGGATTTATGCAAGGTCTGGGAAGTGCCTCCTCCGTTGTGGCCGAGCTGTGGGGAGTGTTCACGGGCCTCGACATGGCGTGGGAGATTGGATGTCGACGGCTTCTTGTAGAAGTTGACTCACTTATACGTGGAAAATGATATCACACGACCATGGTCATGCAATTTTCCTTCGCCCTTTGATTGATGCTATTCGTCAACTCACAACACGGGATTGGCAAGTTATTACAAGGCATGCGTTTCTGGAAGGAAATTCTTGTGCTGATTGGCTTGCTGTGAGAGCGGTGACAATGCCAATTGGAGTTTATCTGTTACATTCTATTCCTAATGGGCTCTCAACATCTCATACCCAATTTATAATGTCCCATAAGTATATTTATATGACATGAAATTTACTATTATTCTTCTGAGCATATATTGGGTCCCTAAATTTATTTTTGGGGTAACATCAACTACCCCATTTCTTAAATTTTTATCAACTAACTCCACATTTCATTTTATTTATTACCACTCTCTAAATCAAAACATTCCTATACATCACTACCCAAACTCCGCCACTCATATTTGTCGATGGTACTCACATCAAGACAAAGTGTAAGGGTGTGTTGGTTACCGCCGTGGCAAAGGATGCCAAGGATGACTTGTTCACGATAGCATATGGCGTCATAAGCATTGAGAACGATGAAAATTGGGAATGGTTTCATGCAAAGTTGAGGAGCATGTTCGACCACTACCCGACGATGGTGAGAGAACTCACTTTTTTTCAGATAGGCACCCAAGTATTGTAAAGGCTGTTTCGTTGGTATTTTCGGGATCCCATCATGCACATTGTTTGCGTCATTTAGTTGACAACTTCAGAAAGTATAAAGGCTGTGTACTTATTATAAAGGCTGTTCAAAATAACAAATATAAGTACTACACAAATACCAACTTAGGTACCATAAAACTTTATATTTTGGTACTACAAATTATGTTTATGCAGTTTTTATGATTTGGTGGCTTTACTATATATATTGTCACTCATGACTTGTCTGTATCCGTTTTTTAGACGACGAGGCATTATCCGTTTGCTCAACAAGAAGCACTGGTGTAGTGTTTTCAAAAAAGCAGCACGCCACGACAGCTAGCAAGTTTTCCGAACACATCACCAACATTATCCATTGTATGCCCTTGGCCCAAAAATTTATTACAGATTCTCAACCAAATTGCTGGGTGAGTTCATTGTTTGATTGGAAGAGGTGGGGTGTTATTAATAACAATCTAGCCAAGTGTTGGAATAGTTGGGTAAAGAGGCACGGTTGTTGCCGGTGAAGGGCATGATGACAACATTTGTGTGAAGATAATGATGCAAAAGTACAAAGACGTGAAAAAGGATTAACCCTTTCCGATGATCTTTGCCCGAAACTAGAGAAG
Source organism: Craterostigma plantagineum (assembly GCA_027422505.1). Taxonomy (NCBI): domain Eukaryota; kingdom Viridiplantae; phylum Streptophyta; class Magnoliopsida; order Lamiales; family Linderniaceae; genus Craterostigma; species Craterostigma plantagineum. Next base: position 6,128,739 of record JAPQWV010000019.1, on the reverse strand, counting down.
AAACTCGTGACCAATATAGAAAGTAGTTCTACGTTGAAAGTGAGAAAGTCTATCGCCGTTACATTTGAGGTTGTTTCTCAAGATGGCTCATTCTCCGTGAATATACAACAAAGCTCTTGCTCGTGCAAAGAATGGGATGTTTATGGGATACCATGTGAGCATGCAGTGGCGTGTATATGTTCGATTCGGTTATATGTTTATGATTATTGTGATCCATAATCTGATCCCAAAAGTATAGGGATGCATATCACGCTATCATCAACCCTATTCCGACGCAGGAGATGAATGCTCAAGCCGTTGATAGAGAGTATATTCGTGATCGTGACATCCGTGTTATTCCTGGTCGCTGAAAGATGCGAAGGTATCCTTCACAAGTTGATGAAAATAGAAACAAGTGCAAAATATGTGGAAAATATGGGCATAATCACCGTACGTGTAAAGAAGTCGTTGCTACATAGCTTACCTACCGTATTTTGCATGTATTTTGTTGTGTTTATTTTGTCGTTTTGTCCATATGGTTGTTATGCCATCTTTTTGTGGTTATGGCATATTCTCTTGTCGATAGGTTGTCCATTGGTTATGATACATTCTTTTGCCGGCATGTTGCCGATAGTTTTATGGCATATTTTTTGTATTGGTTATGGCACATTCTCTTGTCGATATGTTGCCGATAGGTTATGACACATGTCGATAAGTTCCCATATGTTTAATTTTTGTTATTTGCCGCAAACGTCTATGAAGAGTATTGTGAGATTACAAACAACATACGCATGATACCACAATAGCGTACTATATGGTACAACAAATTCCACATATTAGTACTGCAAATGTATTTATATTGGTATGACAAATTATAGTTGGCGTGTTTCGACGCCGTTCACATTGTACATAAATGATATTACAAATAGCCTAAGGAGGATACTACAAGAAAGGATTATTTGGTACACCAAAGACCTTGCTTTAGTACTACAAAAGTCTTTATATTAGTACAACAGGTTAGAGAGCGTACTACGACAATCAAACAAAGGGTGCGATAAAGGTAATAAAGAAAACCTACAGGTGGTACCGTAACAGAATACTTATTGGTACTACAAATGTCCAAAACTAGATACCACAAATAACTTTATATTTGAACCACAAACTAGAGTTGGCGTATTTCGAATCCAACAGCACGATACGTAAAAGATACTACAAACAACCAAATTGTGGTACAACAAAATCATATATAGTGGTAATTCAAGTGTCCGTATGTAGGTACTGCAAATGTCCTGTATTGGTACATCAACTTATTGGCCCAAACGAATGGTGCGACAAAGGTACTACAGAAAACCTACAGGTGGTACCGTAAAAGTACATATAGTGGTACTACATGTGTCCCAAGGTAGGTACCGCAAAAATCTTTATATTGGTACCACAAACTAGAGTTGGCGTATTTCGAAGCCGGTAGTACGGAACGTAAAAGATAGTACAAAAAACCTAATTGCGGTACTGCAAAATCATATACATTGGTACTTCAAATGTCCGTATGTAGGTATTACAAACGTGTGGTTATTGGTACCACAACTTATAGTCGGCGTATTTTGGCATCGTTCGGGTTATTTTTTGGTCCGTGAATACGTTACCATAGTTGGAACTTTGCAATCTCTGCCAGTACCCGAATAGAAGTGGGACCGCATTACAATGGACTTCGTCGTTGGCTTGCCAAAGACTGTGAAGGGCCACAATGCTATTTGGGTCATTGTTGATAGATTGACCAAGTCCGCCCACTTTCTGCCAATCAGTTCAACCTTTTCCTTAGAACGATACGCAGAATTGTACATTCAAGAAATAGTACGACTCCACGGAGTCCCAATTTTGATCATTTCCGACCGCGATTCAAGATCCTTATCCAAATTTTGGATGAGTTTGCAGAAGGCCATGAGAACTGTTAGGTCCTCAGATTAACAACTCTACGATCTTAAGCTAGAATCCATAGTAATTCGATCGTTTAGATAATCAATTTTCTTGGTTCCTCGGGCTATTGGCTTCGGCTTGTCCTTTTTTATATTCTCGGGTTGATCTGTCGGACAATTCATCCTCCCTTGGACTCGACCTTATCGGGTGAGTCTTCTCACATTACCCGCGGAACCATCCTTCCGGGTCCCCTCCTCGAAGGGTCTTCACTCGCGACTCCGTTCTCCATCCTCGGGGCTCGTCCCTGGGGTTATCCGCCTCAGTCGTTATCCTCCCTTCGCGCCCTCCGATTCGCGGGTTATCTCATCGCTAGTGTTATTGCTAGCTGAAAATCCAAAGGGTAGCAAATTACTATGTAAAATGGTCTGATAAAGGAGCAATCTTGGATAGCTCTATATTTGATATTCGGGGTCAAAATTTTCGGTATAAACAATGTTTTTTGACAATGCAAGGAAAATTTGTACAATGCGTCAATGATTTCATATCTGCTATAGGACGCTTGGCAGTGCATCTTTTGGCAAAAATAAGATTTTCAATTAATTGTGTCCTGTAGCATTTCATATGCACGACATAAATGCATATTATCTTCGATACAGTACTGTTAGTCACTTACTATTTCAAAAATTCATATACTCGAATAACTTAGTTTAAATGGACTTTATAACCTTTTTGTGTCTAAGGGATGAAATATTAAGAAATTCATCAGATAATTAGAAAATAACTCAAGGACATCAGGTAAGTGGGAATTTCACTTACAACACATAAATTAATTATGTATGTTTATCTTACGTGACTATTTGATTCGATGAGAATATGTAACTGTAACGTGAATTATTTATTATATACGATTGTATGGTAAGTATTTGTCGCATTATTCATGTAGAATGAACATGTGCGCGCGTGTATTATTTAAGGTATTTCCGGAGATGAGCGTGCATTGTATTAATCGCCTGAGAGCGAATTATATTTGCCGATATTGGCATTTTATGTCGACTCAAAGTCGAGTCAGAGCTACTTCTACTAAAGGCACCATGATAGTAAAATGATTAATGAGGCAGAAGGTGTACCCAGGAAGGTGGTGATCCAGCTATGCTGGTGTAGGGATACCTGGTGTGTCGCACTGTCGTAGTAGCGGGAAGAGGCGATCTGGAGGAGTCGTCTGGTGAATGGTGAGCTGGGGGAAAACCCTGGTGTGGGCCTAGCCGACGACCAGGGAAGGGACCACATGATAGAGGAGCGACCTGGTGATTGGTGACCTGGGGGAAAACCCTGGTGTGGGCCTAGCCAGTGTGGGCCAACTATCATATTTTTATCCATTTTGGACATGGGCTCATAATGGTGCATAACAAGTTAGCTGAGGGCCCTGAGTGAAAGAGGAATGATGCGAGGATACGAATATTAGAAAGCATTGGCACGGATGCCTTTGCGAGTTTGGCACATGCATAATATGCATATTTCCACTTACGGAGCTTTATAGCTCATCCCATGTTTTATGTGTTGTAGACGCAAGTGAACACGGTATGTGATCATTTAGTTGGCGAGGCTGATCCTTTCGAACTCCCAGCAAGTTTTGAGGGTGGTGTGTACATGGATGCGACCTTTGTGGCGGGTGCTGTTTTATTTTGCCGTGCTTTTGTAACAGATGTTTGTTATGCATTTAAGACTTGGACAACTTTTATGATGTAAAATATCAATGTGCTGTATTTTATGTAAAAGGAAAATTCCATATGCACGTTTGCAAGTATAATATTTTCTATTCTTATTAGTCACGTAAACTAACTTAAGAAAATACTATTAGATGGCGGGGTGCCACAGTGCGTGAGGTCGCTGTGGTCATGGTGGATCTTGGATCGAGCGGTTCCGAGTTCGCTATCACCGCCTTCCACCTCCTCGACCTCGTCATCGCCTCAAAAGCATATCAGCCATACCTGTCGAATATAAGCAGAAACAACATCGCTCGGGTACGAACTTGATGTCATGTTAGTAAAATAAAATGCGTGTGTGTGTTGTGCGCATTTTGTAACGAGAGAGGGTGAGTGACAGATTCGAGAGATTAAATGAGAGATTAGGAGACTGAAAGATAAAATGTGAGAAATGATGAACTATGATGGTAAATTTATAGTATTTTTTGATAGGGACAAAAAATTTGCATTTGCGAAAAAAAAATAAAAAGTTAAAGCTGAAAACCGATCTTATCGGATCCTAACGGATTCGAATTTGATTCCGGCTATAAACTAGCCGTTGCTGGTTTACCGGCTCCCACTACCAAAATGAGAGGGAACAAACAACGGCTTTTTTTGTTGTGACGAAATGGGTTTGTGACGCGAGTACCGTCGCAAATATTTGCGATCGATTTTGCGACTGAAGTTTCTGGCAGAAAGTGAGCGGGTTCTAAAATTTTAAAACCCTCCCAAATAACATTTTGTCTCTTAGTTTCCCTCTGTCTCTCTTTTCATTCTCTCCATCTCTCTCTTCTCTTCTCTTCTCTCCTTCATTCTTTTATTTTGTTCTTTTCTTGGCTACTCGGATCTTGCGGAGGATGTTGTTGCAGTGGATCTGGTAGCGAGGGAAGGTTAGGCTCTGTGGCAGCGGATCTGATGGACGGCCGATTGGCGGTGGATCTGCCGAGAAAAGGTCGGCGGCGGCGAGAAGACTGATGGGTAGATTCTGGGCGGCAGACTGGCGAATGAAGGTAGCAGTAGTGACGAGAGGGCTGATGGGCGGCGATTTAGCGATAGAAGGTATCAGCATTGACGCACCAGATTTGGTTGTGGTGTCGTCTTGGCCGCGACGCGCCGTGCCGAATCTGGTTGTGATGTTGTTGGCTGGCGACGAGCTGTGACAGGTCTGGGTGTTACGTCGTTGGGCGGGGACGGCGACGGCGACTGCAACTGGCTGCGAAGGCCTTGTGGTGGTGGGGTGCGGCTGGGCTTCGATGGGGTTCCAGTGCGGTTCTTCGGTGGGGCTCCGACGAGGAAACTCTTTTTCTCACTCCGATTGCGACGGATTCCATTGCATGACGTGGCAGAATACCGTCGCAAGATTCCGTTGCAAATCAGCGATGACTTTTGGTTCTGTGACGCACGATTTATCGACTGAATTTCCCCATCGCAAATTCGTCATCCCTTTAGCGAAGGTTGTGACGGTTTCATCTGTCACTAACCAAGCTCTTTTTTGTACGTTCGGAACCGGAACCGGAACCGGAATGGGTAACGACCAGTTTACCAGTTCCGAAACCAATTCGGTAACTGTATATACCCGATTCGTTCCGGTTCTGGGTCGGTATTGGGTGGAACCGGCCCAAAGTGTTATGTCCAAATTTATCCAACCTAGAAGGAATCTATTGATAATCTTTAAGAATTCAGAGTTAAATCGAAGATTACCTCATTGGAAGCTTACGAGAGAAAACCTTTGATACGAAGCAAGGGAGTGCGATTTCTTTCTCTCCAAAATTTTCATTCCTTCAAGCCCTTGTACAACACACTCCTTACTTCCTAAGGAGTTCACTTATATATACCACCTCGTGGTATATTTACACAAGTAGTCCTACAAAATAACTAATCACAATTTAGCCCAGGACTACTAATTTGCATAGCAAGACTAAGACAACTATATTAATTGAATACAATTAAATAGTTCCAACAATCTCCCCTTTTGTATTCAATTTCCAATATAGCGCGGGCTGTCTTCGTCTTGCAAGTGAAAGAGTCCTCGAAATCTCCTCTTTTAGAAAATCTTCAAGCTCATTTGGTCTTCTAGGCATCGTTTTTCTTCAAATCTTCTTTTGAAGTTCTTCTCCCAAAAGCCGTAAGATGTACGAAGTTCTTGCCGAATTTTGGAAAGTCCGCGTTCCATTTCTCACATTGAAAGCACACGAAACTCGAAACTCCCCCTAATTGGGTCAACCTTGTGTTGAGATCGGGGAATCCGATGTGAGGTTTGGAGAGGTGAATACGTTTGGCAACTTCAGTCCTTGATGATGCTTGAGTCACGTGTCATTCGGTCCTCGGTCCTTGCTTCTTCTTGCGGAAGCAAGAGGCTTGAGAAAGTCGAGGAGAGGGCTCGGGGTTTTAGCCATCTTCTCCGTTTCGCCAGATTCGTCTTCTCAGAATGGAAGTTGTCTGGTTCAGCCTCGAAGAAACGTCTCTAGTTCCAGAAGAAGGTAGGCCGTCTCTACCTTTGATTTTTTTTGTTGTACCGAGCTTCCTTTGAATGTGGCGTTGTGAGAGAGACCGGTTTCAGAGTGGTAAACGCGGCGGAATTTGGTGGGTAGACCGACCGATTGTGTATGCATAACCCCTTCTCCCCCTCATGACGAATCGTGTGAACGATGTCGGCATGTTAATTTCGTGGTAGGTAAGGACAATACCAAAAGGTCGGTGAGGGTAATAACCGGACGGAGCCACAAAGGCAATCCATCGAAATAAGTGTCGGGGCCACATAGGCATCCCGTTGACATCAACTAGGAGCAAAGCTCGTAGAAGGTGGCCGAAACCGTTGTTGCTTTGATGTTACAACGGTCGGACTTCCTTCCAATCCTTGAAGCACGTCTTTTAAAAGGACATGTCTACGGAAGTTCTAACGTAATCACAAAGATTAGGTGTATTAAAAAGTGTATGTGTCTAAAAAATTTGAAAATTCTGGGAGTGAGGACACACTATCGCGAGCGATCAATAAAAGCGTGGTACGGGGTGGAATACCACTTAGTTCAATATCTCCCGTTTCCGAGTGAAACGGTGATAGCATACGTGGTTCCCCGTGATTTATGAAACACCTATCTTTTGAGAGATAGACGAGTGAGTAAGGCTCGGTTGTGCATGTGCCGTTGGACCTAATGCGACGACTTCTACCCGGGAGCTAATTAAAATTAACACCTGTACCTATGAGGGTTGGTCCGAAAATTATGTGAGATAAGGGAGTCATGTATCTTCAAAGACTTCATAGGCATCATCGAAATAATCTTGCTTGGTCTCAAATGCTCCAACGCGTTCCGGGGTTAGGATCAAGTCGGATTAGACTGAACCATATGAACATGAAATCCGTGCTTCCGGGGTACGTGAGAAGTGTTGCTCTAGTTGAATTAGCAAGCCCGATCGGTCGATACAAATACGGAGCATTTGATCTTCACTTAGATCGTCGCCGTCGTCTTTGGAAAATATGGTCCGTTTGAAAGCTCGATATTCTTCATGGTACGTCCATCTTTGGATGTGAGAGAATAAATCAGAGAAGCATATCGAAAAATAGAAAGGGAGGTTTTTTTATATAATTTTTCCTCTTTTTTTCTTTTTTTATCCATTTTTTTATCTCTTTTTTTGCATATCTAATCAATTCGAAAGTTAAAGCATGAGATTTACCATTGAAGCTTGAGAGAGAAGTTAATTGAAGAACAAGCAAGGTTTGACGCTATAATCTTCTCTCTAAAATTCCAATTCTTCTATTCGATCCGAAAACCATACTAAGCGCACTCCTAATTTTCTTAGGAGTTCACTTATATATACCACCTGGTGGTATATTTACACAAGTAGTCCTATACAATGACTACAATTTAGCCCAAGAGTACTAATTTGCATAGCAAGACTAAGACACCTCTATTAATTGAATACAACAATATAGTTCCAACAATCTCCCCCTTTGTATTCAATTTTCAACATTGCGCTGGTTGTCTTCGTCTTGCAATGGAAAGAGTCCTCGAACCTTAAAATCTCCTTTTTTTATATCCCTTTTTCTTATCTTCTTTTTTTATCCATCTCTTTTTTTTATCTCCTTTTTTTATAGATATATATGTATGTATACTATTCATATAATAGTATTATATTTATACCTCCGAGAAAGTGCGACGAAAAAAACTTGGCAAGAAACTTTATGATGAAAATTTTCTCGAGAAAGTGAAGAAAAAATCGGCAAACTTTTTCGGAAGGTTTTATTTTTAATTTAAGTATAAAAGATAAAGAAAATCAAAGTATTTATTTATGCTTTCCATATCCGAAAATGCTTCTTTCTCCCCCTAAAAATATGCGTAATTAGCTTAACGAATATTACGAATCTCATTCCCTTAAATCGCTCGTTGTAAGTTTTCTCCCCCTCAAATAAAGCTCATTAAAAGGTACTAAGCGAAAAATGGTATTTATCGTGTCCGTTCGTAATATGCATTTGAAAAGTTTTCAAAGAAAATAGGTATATATATTTTTCTTTGACGAAATTCATATGCATATGTAAGTTTGAAATATACCTCGTTGAAACTTAGTTGTAGTAGCTCACGCCTCATCCCTTTATCATGTACGTGGAGCCACTACGTCGAATTCCATACATGAGGGAAATCTGCAAAACTATCGGGACTTTGGTACCCATTGTTGTGTGGGTCATCCCGTATTATTAGATAACGATTTAAGCATAAAAGGTGTCAAATTTAAAAGTTGTCATAAATCATCCATTAATGAACCTTTCGGTACCTAAATTTGTTTGGAACTACCTAAATTTTGTGAAGAAATAGGAACCCATGTGGGAGTGATTTGACACGGATAAGGCATTTCCGCTCGGGTGAAAGTGTGTTTCGGAGAAGGTTTAAAAATTTTCTCCGAGGCCAAGAGCACAAGATGTTTCTTTGAATGAACCTTGACCGGATATTGCATTGAGGAATACGAGCATATAGAATTGTAAGCATCTATCGCACATAAGTCGATTTCCTATGGTTAGAATTCACACCTCTCACATTAGAACGAGCAGAATTCCGAAAATTATTTTCAAGTCTAGGCTTTTTAAATGAAAAATTAGTAGAATCATTTGAAGCACACGATGAAGCTTGTGCGCTAGAGCTTGAAATATTTTCGTGAAAAATTTTCTTTTAGAGAGTTAGACTTGTAGACTTTTGATCTTTATTATTCAGTCTTGGAGCTTTTCTGTTCTCTCGTTTCCGCGGGACTTGTTCCTTGAGTATAGAAAGTGCGGGACTTTTACTTTGAATTTCAGCTTTGGTCAAGATTGACGTAGAATTAGTAAAAGTCGTTTCAATTGTAGGAACGAGATCATCCGTTTGCGTCCCTTTATTGTGTTTTGACATGGAAGAAGCTTTGAGATTAGATATCTCCGTTAGAAGTGTATTCTTTTCTGCTTCAAAATTCTTTCATTCCATTTCTAATGTAGAATTTAATTCCTCGATGTTCTTAAGAATGAAAGGTGTATCAACGGAAGAAGAATTTTCAGAATGACGAGATTGTGCTTCCTTGGTCTTAGAAATTGCAAGAAGATTTTCTAATTGATTAATCTTAGAGTAGAGCTTCCCACGTTCTTCTCTTAAGAAAGCATAGTTATTTTGAGCAGTGCTCTTCTCGGCTTGACAGGCGTCTAGGCTCTTTCTCGATTCATTAATCTTAGAATTAGATTTATCTATTTCGGCTTCTAGACTAGTGACCTTTTTGCTCTCAACTTCTAGTCTACACTTAAGGAGACTTTTCTCGTCTAAATTCCTAAGTAGACACTTATGGTTGTTGTCTAGCCTGTCCTCAAGTTCCTTCACTATCGAACTATGTTTCTCTAGTTGAATATGCTTAGTTCTCACTAACATTCGAGCTCTTAGTTAGTTCATCTACTCTTGCACTAAAGCTCCTAAGCTTAGATTCGAGACTAGCTATTTCCTCCTTAGACTTAGATAATTCGTCCTCTAACTCTCTTGTACTTTTCCGCCCATTTTTCATGTTAGCATACTTAGTTTGTAAGGATTCTAACATGTTAAACAATGTAGAGTTAGAAATAACTACCTCCAGAGAAGACGTGCCTGCCTCTTCATTGCTCGTTCGCTTCCACAAGCTCGCTTCAGAGGTATCCTCAACTCGAGCCATGAGAGCTATATGGTTTGATTTATCTTCGTGATAGGCCATCAAGTCGTAGCTCTCCTTTGGTTAAAGCTAGAATTCTTTTCTTCGTTCTCCGAATTGGATGAGGACTCAGTCTTTGACACCTGTTTTCTTAGCATTTTTGTAATTAACTTTAATTGTTGTACGAGTCTTTTAAATCTTGATCCAGTTTAATTTTCTTCTAATTTTTTTGTTGGTTGGATATTTTGATCGTTGACGTGTTTTGTAATTTGGATTTTTTTTAATACTGATTAAAATATTTGGCTTTTAAGATTTCAGTTTCGAAAAGATTTTGGTGTATAATGTTTAATTTAAAAATTGAATAGTATTTACCAAAAGCTTTTCTATAATGTGCCAGTAGAAGATTACTGTTTTCGATCGAAAAACAAATTTTATTAAGTTTTTTTTTTAAATGTCAATATAAAGCACTGTTTTCGATCAAAAATAATTTGCCAATAAAAGTTATTCGAATTATAAAATTTTTCGCTTGAAAGTATAAAACACAGTTTTCCGATCGAAAATTATTTCTGAAGGAAAATTTCGAATGTAATTTTGAAAGAGCAAATGTTTTTCGATGGCCGTAAGAAAAAAATTTCGATGGCTTTTAAAGTTTTGCTTGAGGTAGTAAAATAATGATTAAAATGATGATGAAGTGACGTGCATGCGAATGTAATGATTGTTATGTTTCACAAATGCTACTAAGATTTTCGATGGTTCTCAAAACAATTGCAATGTGGTTCTCGCGTTAATAATTCCCAGACAAAGTTTTTCGATGCTTATGTTACGAAGGAAATTATTTCCAAGAGCCAAGTGGCACTTTGACTTTTCAAAGTTAGATAGAGATGGTTTTCAATCATAAAAGACACGTGGAACAGTTTTTCGGTCGAAAAGTATTTCGATCAGCAATCAAGCCTTAATTATTTTCGATCATAAAAAATGATGGTTCTTGATACTGTTTTCGATCGTTAGTTTCTCGGTCAAACCAATTTTTCGATATAAAAGACAAGTCAATGTGTTTCTCGATGTGCCTTTGTCAAAGCTGTGTTTTTCGACCAATGCAATTACTGTTTTCAATCGAGACAAAACACCTGTCTTCAAATGTATGAGAGATAATTGTTTTCGATTGGTTGCTACAGTAACATGAATAAAAAGTTTTGCGATTGTAGAACTTCACTAAAGCTTTTTACGAGACTTGCAAATATAGAGCTCAATCAAAAACAATTAATAATGCAAATTAAGCTTGGGTTATTGATCCAAGATCATAAAAATAACAATTCTAACACAGGATCAAACCAGAAAATAGCAAAACATGTCAGATTTTCAAGAATTTTATGAAGAACACGAAGAACACATTTTATCATAAATTCGAACGAAAACAGCAAATCAGTCTACCACAGTCCGGGTAATCGATCGAAATCATGAAATTGACAAGAACAAACACTCAAATTAGCACAATCAAAGCAAAATCAGCCAAATTTTAGAAAATCAGAATGAAGCTCCAAAGAACAATTTCAATCAGATTTTCAAAATTCGCTAAAATTTGTGGTTCTATCGAACGAAAACATGCTCAGATCAATTGAAACACACAAGCAAACCTCAATAACATCAAAACAAGTCGAATTAAGAAAATCAGCGTTGAACAGTGCCAATTTCGCGATGAACAGTAACTCGCGATGAACAGTAACTCGTGCAATTTTTTTTCCCAGATTTTCAAAATTCGATCCTAATTTTGATTCAAATCCTAACACGCTCGGCTCTGATACCAATTTTTAGGTCCAAATTTATCCAACCTAGAAGGAATCAATTGATAATCTTTAAGAATTCAGAGTTAAATCGAAGATTACCTCATTTGGAAGCTTACGAGAGAAAAACTTTGATACGAAGCAAGGGGGTGCGATTTTTTTCTCTCCAAAATTTTCGTTCCTTCAATCCCTTGTACAACACACTCCTTACTTCCTAAGGTGTTCACTTATATATATCACCTCGTGGTATATTTACACAAGTAGTCCTACAAAATGACTAATTACAATTTAACCCAAGACTACTAATTTGCATAGCAAGAATAAGACAGCTATATTAATTGAATACAATTAAATAGTCCCAACAAATATCCATGTCTACACCAGATACATATTAATTCCAAAATTAAACATGAATTTCAACATATTGGTCATCATATATTTGTTTCATAATGAAGTCAAGACTGGAATTTGCTTCATCTGAGTTCAATATCTGGAATTTGGTCGAAGAAAAAATCTTACCTGAGTGGTGTCATGCATGAAGTTGCCTTCTATTGCTTGTATACTATCGGATCGCTACAATGTGCTTAAGTGAGTTAATTGTACAATGAATAGTGTACAAAGTGGTCGTCAATGTAAATCAAGTTGGTTTAGTTTATGTTTAATTGGTAATTATAATTTAAATTTACTTATGTATAAAATTATAAGTACAATAATTTTTAACAAAAAATAGTAAACTAAATATAGTAACTTTTTTTGGTACGAAATAAATTCATTACCACCGATCAAAGTTTGTACAAACACCCGGCCTTACATCGCCACAAGACCATCAAACATTTTCACATTCACTCAGCCTAACAATACTAAAAAGATAGATTCATCCGAGCTGCTAATCCTCGTTATACAGCAACCTGAAATCCGAATTATTTAAAATATGGCCTTTGACATAGTCACCATTAAAAGAATAACCTCATAAATGCTAAAAGACCAATGTACCCTTACTTACTCTGCGTAAAAGACTATTCCACCCTTCTTTAATGGCAATCAACAACACTTAACGAAAAATTACAGCTTTTCACAGAGGTTTAATGTAGAATCTGAAAAAGCAAAATTAAATAAATAAAGAACCCTTTCACTTCACAGGCCCTTTGCAAAATCGATCAAGCTTTCTCCCTCTTCTCTTCACACCCTTCTTCACAGTCGAGTTTCAAGCTCGGAATCCATGGCAGTTCAGGCGAGATCCTAAGCAATGCAGGTATTTTAATTTATGAAGAACCCGTCATATACATCGTACGAGACCCTAATTTCAGGCCACAGGGTACCCGTGCTTGCAATGGTAGGGGACCCGTGCTTCGAATCGGGAACCGTGTGAAGCGCAGGCATCCACGGTAATGAACCTGTGCTTTGTCTCTGGGAACCCTAGAAAGCATAGAACGGGACCCATGCTTGCTAGCGCTGGAGACCCGTGCTATGCTGCGCTGGGGACCCATGCGTGCCAGCGCGGGAACCGTGCTTGCTAGCACAGAGACCCGTGCTATGCTGCGCTGCGGACCTGGGCGATGTAGACGTGGGGACCCATGCGCGCTAGCGATGGTCCCGTGCTTCATAGACGGGACCTGTGCGTGCTTCGCGGGACCCCTTCTCTGCATTTGCACGCATGGTCCACAGCACTAGCAAGCAGAGGTCTGCGCTAGCAAGCACGGGTCCCGTACTATGAAGCACGGGTCCATCGCTAGCGCGCACGAGTCCCCAGTGTAGCATAGCACGGGTCTCTGCGCTAGCAAGCACGTGTCTCGTAGTATGTTGCTAGGGTCACCGTGCTAGCACGCACGGGTCCCCAGCACAGCATATCGCAGAGACCCGCTTGCGCTATCGATGGACCTGTGCAAGCGCAAGGGACCCGCACGTAAGCTCAGGGTCCCCGCGCACCATGGCAGGGGACCCGTGAGCCTAGGCCTATCTAATAATATGCAATTTGCCCACAACATATTTCATTCGATTAATTAGGTTACAATTTTGCATTTTTAGGTTATATTGAAGAAGCAAATTGCCGGAGGCGACGATGATCGGGATTTCCGGTTGCATCTCACGTGATTTACTGCGAAGTGAGCCAGGAGATAATCGGTTGGCTATCGAGGATGAGCTGGCAGTTTTTACGGAAGGGAGTCCGTTCGGCAGGCTTGTCAACGTTGCCGCCGATTTAAATCAGTCGGCGTAGCTGTTGTAGTATCTCATCAAGAGACAGACAGAGCTTCACGATCGCGATGAGCTTTGGATGATCCTCAGGAAGAAACCACTCCGTTTTTCAAAAACGGATATTGCCCAATCACGGGCTGAAGTTCGCAGCCGAACCGGCAGTGAACCGAAGGGAGGAATTCGTCCATCGACATTTCCCGACAAAATGGCACTGACGATTCGTTTGTCGCACGTTAAGCGGCCGTTGGAGTAGTTGGCTGCCAACGATACGGTGCGCGTCGATGACGAGAAGTTGAAGTTGGCGAACCTCTACTTTGCGGGGTACGTCTTGCTGCCCCGACTTTCCAATAAGGATACCACCCTTCCTTCTTGGATCGTTTATTTAGTCGAAGACTCGGCGGACTTCGACCGTTACCCTTGGGGCACTACGGTCATTGAAACGAGATTTAAACGATAATAAGAAGAGTAAGCTGGTCAGGATTTGTACGTCCACTTCAGGTTAGAGTTTTATCTTTGAATGATTTTGTGAGTTTAGGGTTTCAACTGTTTACTAAGATTATTTGTGTCTTTGTCTTCAGATATTAGCATATGAATGCATACCGATCGCTGAACTTAGAGAGTTGGAGCATGCGAGGCCGCATATATGTCGGTGGGTCACGAAACATTGGCCCCGGAAGGGAAGTCCGAAGCTGGTGGTGCCAGTACCACGCGTGGGTCCCATGTACGAGGTCTATTAAGGCCAACTGGAGAAGAGACGCATGCCATGGTTGTTGGTACAACGACGTTGGTGAGCCACACGATGTGTACGCTAAGGTGACGACCCTATTGATGGACTGGGTGGACGTTAGGTGCGGTAGTAGTGCGGCTGAAGGTCATCGTGGCCGGCGGGCGACAATCGAAGCCAATTATGAGGTAGAGACCATCCCTTAGCTCTGTATCAGATCACGGCAAGATGAAAAGAGGGGCATGGGCTCTGACTACGTGCCTTCTTCCATTCACGGAGGCGACTTCCATGCGGTGCCGATACCGCGAACTAGAAGAGCGAAGCGAGCCGCGCTAGCCTATTCGTTTTTCAGCAGCAAGCTACGGTCTAACGATCCCCTAACCTCCACAGGCAGGGCAATCACACAAGTATGGATATCCGTCGTCGGAGCAGTTCGATGGATTTTTGCACCGCATGGACGGCAGTTCGAGGAATTTGGCGATTGGTTCGGCACGACGCGCTTAGCGGTGGGTTCGAGCAACTCGGGAACGACTTTTCTCAATGACGACTTTGTGCAATTTCGAGACGATTACGATCAACGCTCCGAAACGTATGAGGAGCGGTTCAACTCGATGCAAGGTTTGGGCGAAAGCATCAGAGGCATTGCGCATCAGTTGCAAGAGCTTCGGCACGAGTGGACGAGTTTATTCGCTCCACGCACACATACCAACATGCCTTATCACGGTAACTATCTTTACCCTAATTCAAATTTAATTTACAGTGTAGCTTATATAATATGCATCGTAAGCGACGAGCCAACTTCGACTTGGTGGGATGAATTTGTGAGGCGGGATCCACCCAGTTCGAACGCATGGGGATGGTCGGGCTATGAATACGACTGGAATTCTTACATTCCATTGCAATGGGACGGTGAAGTTGACGCGCAGAGCGAGGCTTATTATGAGGTCGACAGATCTACTTGGAGGGGCGTCGACTGGGATCAGTCGACGACGCTAACGTCGGCAGTTGCGGATCAATCAACGGGGCAAACGGTGGGAGAAGGTGTTGTCGAGGTGACCCCGGAAAAGCGGCAGAAGAATCCGTCAAGTGGCTGCAGTCGCCATACACTGAGCCTCCGTCGACTAGTTAGACGAAGGTGAAGCTCTCGGTCGTGGACGAAAAAACTCGTGATGTCGGGGGCCGAACAGAGCAATATACAGGCCTTAGCAGACGACGTTACGTACAATGCGTGGTCGACAGGCATAAACGAGATTGGTTTGTGGATCTAGTCACGCCAACGAGGTGGCTTGATGACATGGTATGCACTTGAACCATTAATTTTGCGATGAACTGTATTGTAAAGTCATTGTTGTTTTGGTTTTTCAGCATATGAATGAAGACATGAGAGGATTCCTCGACATGCAGAAGTCTCATACATTTACTTCGAAGAATGTTGCGTACATGTCTTACGCCTTCAAGATATGTCTCGGCCTCGAAGGCATGGAGGACGGAAAAGTCATAAATGGGATGCTTCCGATGTGGACCAACTATGCGCGCGGACTTCAGGATGGATGGCCGTCAATCTCATGGACGAATGCAGATTGCATCGTCATCCCAGTGAAAACTATAGCACATTGGGTGCTCGGCGTTGCCTGGAGGAAGAAGACGATGACGATATACGACTCCGACGAGTCTTGCGACAATGACATGCGCAACCTTAACAAAGCATTATCGTCACCTCAAATATTAATCTCGGCGATATTGGTCTTCATGGGATTTATCAAGACTCGCCTTAGGAAATGGACAGTTAAGCGCCATTCGAGGTTCACCAAGCAGGAAGGAAGGTAAGTTTCATTCCTCATTATTCGTTAAATTTTTTACGACGATTTCTGTATGAGTGTGCAACATTTCAGGGGAGAATGCGGCGTTCATGTGTTGCGAGCGGCAATGAGCCTCATGTTTCGAGATGACGACGTCTCCAATCTTACACATCAACAGATTGTAGATTTTAGGAAATTTCTCGCAATTTGTAGTTTTCGTAAGGACTTTTATTCCTGGTTTGGTCCAAAATGAATGTAATTTTTATTCAAGTGGCATGCATGGTATAAATAATTATCCTCCCAATTTCTTTTTATGAAAAACAACGTTGGTCGGTTTGTAAATTGTTTTATCTAAAATTGACATTACTGTTATGACATGACAAACAATTTTTAATCACATCAAATCGGATAGCACTGTTATGACACTGACAATAATTGAGCATTGTTGACTAGTCCCCGCACATAAGCATGGGGCCACGCATCCAACGCGCATCAGCTAGCGCAGGTCCACTGCTCTAGAGCCCAGCACCACAACGCTCATGTGCGGGGACCATGCACAATAATTAAATATTTTTCGTTAATATTAAATCTTTTTTTCGTTATGATTAAATTATTTTCGTTATGATTAATTGTTTTTCCAAAATTATATTTATAATTTGACAAATAAAAAATTTTTATACCCGTGAGCTTCATTCATTCATCGAAACTACATCAAATTTGACATTATTGTACGACACTGACAATTCACAGAAAAAGTAACAGACAATAATTGATCAATGATTGTTGACTAGTCAATATAATTCCGCACGGGGCCGGTCTGCTGCGCATGGGACCAAACTTATGCGCACTGTCCCAATCAATTAAGCATGGGTCCCCGCACATGAGCACGGGTCCCTTGCGTGAGTTCACGGGTCCCTCTCATGGTCGCTGAGGTCCCACGCATCCAACGCGCAGGTCCACTGCTTATGAGCCCCGGGCCATAGATCTCATGTGCGGGGACCCTGCGATTATTCTCTCAATTTTATAGTGGATTAAATAATTTCGAACGTTGATTCAGCCTCTGTACGATTATAATACGTCATATATTATCGTAGACCACAAAAGTATGGTCTTTTGCAATTATAACATACGATTTTTCGATTGTTACATCCTAACCAAGTCACCAGCATTTGGCAAGTTACTGATATGTAAATTTGCTCAATTATTGTGACATCTAACTAATTCACCAACGTCACATTCAAAACAATACCCAAATAGTGTAAACTTTTTTTTGTATACATTAACGACTTAAGAGTAATTTATTGGTCAAGATTACTTTTTTGCTCGACAAATTTTTTGTTATGATTAATTTTTTAAGTTTTAATATGTACAAAATTATATATGTATTATAATTAATGAAATTCTTTTTAAAACCCGTGACTTGCTTTTTCACACATCAAAAAGCACATCACATTTGACTAGTAATTATGACACTGAAATCAAAGCTGACATGTTTCAGATAATTAACTGACCAATAACTCACTAGGGTTTACGACATTTTGTTGACTCGTCAACGTAATATCCACACGGGACCAGTCTGTTGCGCACGGGACCAAACTTGTGCATGGGACCGTCGCGCATAAGCACGGGTCCCCGCACATGAGCATGGGCCCCGTGCGTGAAAGCAAAGGACCTTTGCGCATAAGCATGGGTCCCGCGCATCCAATGCGCATAAGCTAGCGCGGGTCCACTGCGCATGATCCCCGGGCCACATCGCTAATTTGCAGGGACCCTGAGATTATTTTCGCGATTTTACACCAGATAAAATAATTTCGAACTATGATTCAGCCTCCATACAAATATAATTTTTCCTGTATATAATGTCAATTTTTTATATAGAGATTAACTTGTTAAGAGTAGCCTAACCCTAACTTTCGAAACCTAGCTTTACATACCTCAAACAATATCATGATAGTAATTACGTACTCTTACGTTATGAAACCATAATTACGTTACTCTAAAAAAATATCATTTCATAACACACATAATTAGGTTATTACATTAGAAAACCCTGAAGTTAGATTAACGAGTCCTAAACCCTAACTTTAGATTGAATTGGATTGCGGAATGTCTTTTGGACCGGTGAAATATTCCAACAGAACTTGGGATACAACTGACGAACTTCCTTGCCGATGTCTACGGCGACGATGAGAAACCCCGCATGCGTGCTTGCCGCGGTACGTTCGTATTGAGAAAAAAGGGAGTCATTGTCCTGTGCAGCTCGTACTCGCCATGTGCATCCGACGCTTGCGTATTTCACTACGTACATGGTTTTATTTGACCCGACCAATTTGAACTTGAAACAGACATCAAAGGCGACGTTAGTGATCACGTCCTTGACTTCCTTCTTGTCCCGAAATTCCTGACAAGTGAACAAGCCTGAACCATCCCCAAATCCATACGTGCCATCGTCATGTGGATAGGTATGCTCCGGGACGTCAACATCGTCATTATCACTTTTCGAAGCATAATGTTCCTTGGGTTGTTCGACTAGATCATATTCATTCTCATTTTGATTCTCGCACTGTCCAGTTTGATCTTCTTGAAACCCTCGAATTCAGAAAGGTGGTAAGAATGGTAGCTGGATGTGTCGCCCATGTAACCCTCCACGGGATGGATTTCCTCATTTGCGTCGTACTGCTCTATTAGACCGACGTTGAAGTTCGATTTGTCCTTAAGATGAGCTTGTGGTTGTGTGGCACTGACAAAGGACGCAACCTCAACATGGAGCATGGGTTTAGACTGTGGACCACCAAAACCAAGGTATGCACGTATACCGTAGTCATTCTCGATGTAGATGGGTCGTGGAAAATCGTAAACTACGCTAGGCATATAGCTTAACGTGAGTTTGGAATTTTCGCTGCGTAGCGGAAATACCTTTACAATCTCATCCTTCACGTCTTCTAACGTGCATTTTCCTCGTCGACCAAGATTGATTGCCATCTATGAGTAGGAAGAGAACACCACTTCGAGGTATTGTCCTCGCAAATTATCCACTAAGCCTCGACTTGTAAACCAATGTTAGTGATCATCATGACTACCGCATGTAATAGAAGTAAAATTTAGTAGAACTAAAGCCCTACTTGCTATAGCCCTAACAACTTGCAAAAACCCTAACGTCTTGCGAAACCCTAACATCTTGCGTAACCTTAGTTTGCGAAAATGTTATTTTCGAATGTGTTTGATAATGTTTCGAGACATAATTGAACCCTTAGCTTGAAAAACTCTAAGAGCTTTAAAAAACCATAAAAGCTCTCGAAAACCCTAACATAATTCACGGGACCCCTGCACTGGTCCCTCAATGCTCATGTGCGCGGAACCCCAGCTCTAGTGCTTGGGACGCAAGCTCTAGTGAGCGGGACCCATGCCCCAGTGCGCGGCCCATGCGCTGATGCGTAGCCCATGCGCTGATGCGCTAGGAGCCCCTGCATTGATGCGCGGGGACCCTGATATAGTGCGCGGGACTTGCGCTCTAGTGCGTGCGGCCCCTGCACTGATGCGCGGCACCACGACACCAGCGTGCGGGGATCGTGTAAAGATGTGCGGGGCCCCAGATCTAATGCATGGGGCCCTTGCGGATATAATCATGAAGCATGACCACGAGTTTCGTCTTTTCAACTAGAAATTCGACACTCTCATCGCCAAACATCACCTCTTTGACACAATCACATAATTTTGAGGGTTAAAATTCATAATTCGAAACGAAAAAAACTTACTGTAAAGAGTTAGAACTGGGTATTTCTTTCAAGACTTGTTTCGTAGACTTCAAGTTCGACTTAGTGACGAAAATGAGGCTGTTTTTTCTTAGAGACGATGAGGACGAAAGGTTGGATCGATCAGAGTGGTTGTAGTAATTATTACGTGCTGTTGTGTGTTTAAATGGGGTTTCGTTTCTTTTATGTAGATACAGAGTCTGTATGTATATTTATTTTTCTTTTTCTTTTATTTTTAGTTAATTAACGAGGGTGTAAAAGAGATGGTTAACAATTAATTAAAATGAAGACCATTGACCAAAAAACGTCAACGAGGGTATTTTTTAAACATTGACTGAGTCAAGGGCTATTTTTTTAAAAGGCCCCTGAAATCCTTGTCCTAACCAAACTAGTAATCCTACTAAAAATACCTCCCGCGTCCTGCTTGCTACCTCCATGCAGTCGAGCATTTCGCTCAGCCCAGATATGATAAACCACAGCAGCAATCCAAGCTAACACAATCCTCCCTCTCATGCGTTTCTTCTTCCCCACTTGAATCAACCAACTTCTCCATCGATCAAATTGGTACGGACAACAATCTACATCCAAGCAACACGCTAATTGTTGTAGGATATTCCTGCTAAACAAGCACTCAAAAACTAGATGGTTAAAAGATTCCACCTCCTGTTCGCAAATCATACGCAAAGGCTGCTCTACATGAATCCCCCAAGCCGATAATATATCTTTTGTGAGCAACCTTTTCTGAACCAACAACCAGAGGATGAAGCTGTGCTTAGGTATGCTGTAGTGATTCCAAACAGCCTGGCTCATATGGCATTTGAGAACACCTACAGTGAGCCACTTATACCCTGTTTCAAGCGAGTAGACACCATTTGCATTTGATGCCCACACATTCCCAATATATCCAGCTCTAAAGATCTCTTTAGTCTTATGGAGCTTCATCCAATGCCAACTACAGTCCATAGGTGGAGAGTGAGCCCAAAAAGAACCGTCTTTCATATTTCATGCAACCATTTTACCCAAGAACATAAGCTTTCATGGCTAGGTGCCAAATTTGCTTACCAACACTAGCAATGTTCCAAACAGTACGGTTCTTGATGTTTAAACCACCTCTGCTCTTAGGTAGACAGACTTTCTCCCACTTCACCAATGCCACAGGCCTACCTTCTTCAAATCCTCCCCAAAGGAAATTCTTGCAGATTCTATCCACTTCTTTTATCACACTCTTAGGAAGTAAGAAAATGGTCCCCAATAGCTATACATGGAGGTAAGCACAACATTAATAAGTGAGCACCTTCCAGCATAAGACAGTGTACAGGCAATCCAACTTTTGATCCTTTCCACAATTTTATCCACTAACATCTGACAGTCAAGCTTACTCCACTTGGAAGGTGACAATGGCACCCCCAAGTACCTCATAGGAAATGTCCCTAGGCTACAGCATGTAACCATTTGTAAAGCATTCTCCAGCTCCTGTGAGACCCCAGCAACATCAAGGTTAGACTTGCCCGAGTTTGCTGTCAGGCCAGAAAAAGCTGAAAATGGTGAAGAGATTGCATCACATCCTGAAGAGCTTGCATCACAGCCTGAACAGAGCCCATGGTAGCTTCAGAATATCAAGAGATCATCTGCAAAACAGAGATTAACTTACACATTGGATGAAACCTGAACTGATCTGCTTGGGAAGCAAGGTGCAGTCTCCTGCTTAAGTATTCTATAACAAGCACAAAAAGAAGAGGAGAAATGGGATCCCCCTACCTGAGCCCTCTCTTCCCATTTAAGGAGATAGCATATCTGGTCATAGTCACACATTGCATAATCCAACCACAAAACTGTTGGGGTGGGCCCGATTCATCGACATCGGTCCCCGAACCGAGCGGCGTAGGGTGACGACTTTCGATTTTTAATATCTAAATTCGACCTTACGCCCTTCGGCTTCTCCCCTAGGGCCTGAGATACTACCCTAAACCTCGGAAGACCACGGTTAATTCGAATTATCAAAATTCGAATTTGTTTCAGAATTATTCGAATTAATAATTTAGTTCCAAACTAATCGAACAAAGCGGCAGCCAGACATTTTTCGATTATTTGGTGACCGAAATGATTTCCAATAAACACCAAATTTTCCAGAATAATTCTACACTTCCCAACATTCGGAACGAGGGGTTTTTCGATTTATTCCAATGTCATTTGGTATTTTTCGTATAATCAATTAGGTGGCTAGAAACTATCAATTCGAGTAACACGGCACCCTGCTCTCTTTCGACTATTTGATGATCGACAAAATAATTCTACACTTCCCGATGTTCGCAACGAGGGGTCTTTGGAATTATTCGATATCGTTGGGTATTTTTCATAAAATCAAATCGTTAGGGTTCGAGGTATACCTTCGGTGATCATGACTTCTTCTGTCGTCACCTCGGATGGACGTCGCTGCACCTCATCTGGATCCCGGGGCCTCCGGGCTAGATCATCATGCCGGTATGACCTTGATTGAACCTCCGAGACTGCTCCCGATAGATGCAGTTCGGTTCGAGCGTTAGGACTCGTCAATGTTTAAAATAATATCTGGAAAATTTCCCTGCCATGATTAATCCCTTAGTTAGACACTTTGAGCCTGAGCCTATTCGTTTGCTTACCTCGTAAATTATAAAAGCCACTGACCCGAAAAAGCCTCTAGAGATTATCTGAACCTGAGTTGATTAGAGTAGAGCAGAAGTCGAACTTGAGGGTTCCGTCGGTTTTATGTACGTGGCTTTTTCTTTGCTTTTTTCTCTCTAGTTCTATATCTTAAGAAATTTACCAAGTCCTCTCTAAAATACCTTAAGCAACCCACGTTGCTTTATTCATGCTTATTTAATTTTATTTTTTTAATCGAGACAAACAAGTGTCAAGTTCTACACATCCCACGTTGGGATGTGTAGATTTTTCTATATTATTTATTTTTTTATTAATTTCAATTCGGCCCTTGAGGTTTCTAAATTCTCAATTTAGTCCCTCAATTTTAAATAATAAAATAATTAAATCCAATCTAATTATCTTAATTACGATTGAGCCTCACTTAGTTAATTAATTAAGCACTCAAGATAATCTTAAGTCCTAATTATTTCCGTGACCGTCACTGAAATTTAATTAAGACGTCGACACCTCGTATCAACTATGTCACTACTTCAACGAGTCTCATTCGTTAGGTTTCAGAGAAAAGCCCGCCGTTTTTGTTCGAGTTCATTACAATTTTTAAGTGCGACTCTCTAGGTCCGTCTCAACCGGCATGGGAGGAATCAACGAATCCCGGTATACACCTAGCCAATCCCGCGGTACCGGACAGATCCCAGTTGAGAACGAATTTTGATCTAATCGAAATTCGGGCGAACCGACTATAGTGTATACATTTAAATACTTCATAAGCCTTTCACTTGCGTCCCGGTTAGGTGAGAGCCATGCAAATGACAAACTCACTAACCTAACTCTATGTTCGAGACCGAACCGATTATTTAAACTTCGCTCCATATCTAATACAAGCAAGTTTTTCAAGCTTCGGCCGAAGGCTTTATAATCGTCGTTCTCCGAATACCTCATATGACATTAACATATTCGAATATAGGCAGTGAATCCCGACAGTAGTTATAGCCCGGCAATCACCTCCGTAAAGTCGGTTGCCTTTCGCCGCTGGCCCGTGTCCATATATGAACACTTGCGGACCTAGAGAACTAGCGGCAAACCAAAATCACCAAAGCAAATCCGTCAGTGACCCTATCGGTTTGAGGCTGCTATAGTCATTCGTTCAATCATTGACAACATCCTAGCCATGTGATTGAGACGAATAGGAGCCGAATGTCCGAATACGCGATCTCTCTGATCGCCGATATCTCCATCACAACCCACAACCTCTCAGGTAATCGATGACACTACCGATACATGTGGTCGTCAATGAATAAGTCATATTCGGATATCTAGTCACCCACCTAGAATACTTAGACTTACGGACTTTTTATTTAATGCTGGGATTAAGGATCGTCCGGTGTCTCCTCTCTCGTCCCCACGAGAATTAGACGACCAACTCAAACATTTGAGTGTTATTTATTTATCGCACTGCCCGATGGAAAGCAGACATTAAATTCGATAAATAATAATGCATTTATTACAATGAAAATAATATTCATTAATTTACTTGACGATATATACAATAAACCTGTCTAGCAATTTGTGCGCCCTATACTATTCCTAGTCGTATGGCATTCCGAGGGCATACTCCGTAATAACCTCCCACTTGCACTTGAATGCCATGCGATGCACCTAATGCTAGTCGAAGTGGTATCGTAGCCCCATATGTCCAGATGCGGTTTCATAACTGCTTGGGACAAGGGCTTCGTGAGCGGGTCCGCCACGTTTTCTGCGGTGGCGATTTTCTGCACGACAACCATCCCGTTGTCAAGGAACTCACGTAATACGTGATATTTTCTCTCGATTTGGATTTGCTATGAGATTGTGGTTCCTTTGCTTGTGCGACCGCACCTCTATTATTGCACCAAAGTGTAAGCGGTCTGTCAGCAACTGGTACCACAGTAAAATCCTCAAAGAACTTTTTCATCCAAACTGCTTCTTTAGCTGCCTCTAAGGCTGCTATGTATTCTGCTTCACACATGGAATCAGCAGTTGGCTTTGCTTAGAGCTTCTCCAAGACACTATCCCTCCGTTGAGCACGAATACAAAACCTGAAGTAGATTTTCGGTCATCCACGTCCGACTTGAAGTTCGAATCGGTGTAACCAACTAGTCCCGCTCCTCCATAAACCAGCGTTAAATCTTTAGTCCTTCTAAGGTATTTAAAGATATTCTTAACGGCTGTCCAATGTTCTTCCCCTGGGTTTGCCTGAAACCGACTAACCACGCTAACAGCGTAGGCAATGTCCGGGCATGTACACAACATCGCGTACACCCACTACAGACGCATAGGGTATTCCACTCATCCGTCGTCTGTCTTCTTTGAGGTGACATTGATTTCGATAAATGGACCCATGACACATTGGTAAGAACCCTCTCTTAGAGTCATCCATTCTGAATTTCTTCACGATTTTCTAAAGGGCCTGAGATAAGCCGATCGTATGGTTCACTCGATCCCTGAACAACTGAATACCGAGAATATACGTCGCTTCTCCCAGGTCTTTCATTGAGAACTCGGTTGAAAGCCACGCTTTCACCGACGAGAGCATCCCAATGTCGTTTCCTATCAAAAGGAGACCACGTACAATACACGGAACGACACCATACTCCCACTG
This sequence comes from Craterostigma plantagineum, assembly GCA_027422505.1. Classification (NCBI taxonomy): domain Eukaryota; kingdom Viridiplantae; phylum Streptophyta; class Magnoliopsida; order Lamiales; family Linderniaceae; genus Craterostigma; species Craterostigma plantagineum. Next base: position 6,103,448 of record JAPQWV010000019.1, on the reverse strand, counting down.
CTCTTTATATGAACACATGGCTCATTTACATTTTTCACGAATCCAAAGTTCCGAACTGTTTCATTGAGAGGCCTGTTTCAGTCCGTAAATGGACCAATTCAGTTTGCACACTTTGTGAGCATCTGCATGCGACTCAAAACCTTTTGGCTGCTCCATATAGATCTCCTCCTTGAGGAATCCGTTAAGGAACGTCGTTATGATGTCCATATGCCAAATCTCATAATCATAGTGCGTAGCTATCCCGTGATCCGGATAGACTTGATCATATCTACAGGCGAGAAAGTCTCCTCATAGTCGACTCCCTCTTTTTGGTTATAGCCTTTAGCAACCAACCTCGACTTGTATGTCACAACTTGTCCGTCAGACCCAATCTTTCTTTTGTAGATCCATTTACAATCGATTGGTCTAAAACCACTCGGTAGGTCTACAAGAGTCCAAACTTTGTTAGAGTACATTGAGTCCATCTCAGCCCGCATAGCCTCAATCCATCTCGTTGAGTCAATATCAGATATAGCTTGATCGAAAGTAGCGGGATCTTCTATTAGAAGTCCCCTAGTCGCAACATAATCATGTTTGACGTGTGACATGCCATACCGCTGTGGTTAACGTGGCACCCTTTCTTATCATCGCAAGACTGATTCATTCGGACCATCTGAATCCTGTGTGGGCATTTCGGTCGACTGCCGCTCGAGAGTGACCTCACGTCCAACGCCACAATCTCGAATGAACTCTTCCTCGAGAAAATGTGCGTGTAGGCCCACAACGATCCTCTGATCATCGTGAAAATAGAATAGGTACCCCATAGAGTCTTCATGATAACCTATGAAACGTCCTTTTATTGACCTAGACTCCAATTTGCCTGTTTTCAGCTTTTTCACATAGGCGGGGCAACCCCAAATCCTAATATGTGATAAGCTGGGTAAACGACCAGTCCATATCACATACGGAATGCGGTTAACAGACTTCGAGGGACTCCGATTTATGGTATAAGCCCGTTGTCAAAAGTGTTTATCCCCACAATGACATCGGCAAATCTGTATAGCTTAACATAGAACGAACCATATCTAATAAAGTTCGGTTTCTACGTTCGGCCACTCCATTCAACTGTGGCGTGCCGGGCGGAGTCATCTGTCATAAAATACCGTTCTCCTTCAAGAACTGGTCAAACTCGACACTCATGTACTCGCCACCTCGATCTGATCGAATGGCTTTAATGAGTTTCGATGTTCGGTTTTCCAGCAACGCCTTATACTCCTTGAACCTTTTAAGTGCATCAGCTTTATACCTCATCAGATATACTAGTCCATAACGACTGTGATCATCCGTAAAGGTAATAAAATAGTGGAAGTCACCCCGAGCTTTCACATTGAATGGCCCACAAACGTCTGTGTAAATCAAACCGAGTATTTCTGTGGCTCTATTAAATGTCCCGGTGAAGGGTGATCGAGTCATTTTACCTTGGAGGCACGACTCACAAATCGGATAGGGATCTGATCCCAACGGTGTCAATATACCGTTTTTCTCCAACTCGTGGATCTTACGATCTCCAGCATGACCTAATCGAAGATGCCACAAGTATCTCGCATTTATTACCGACTTTCGTTTATTTGTGACAGTATTCACAGTTACTTCGTTCTGTGTATTTAAATAGTACAATCCATTAAATAGTATCGTGCTGCCAATATTTTTATTTCTATACATAATGTGGCATGTATTATTATTAAAACTAAATTCATAACCATTCCTGCTCAAAACAGGAATGGAGACGATGTTCTTAAATCCCCTCGACGCACATGCCCATAAGATAAAACAAGAGATCTTGATCCGACGTGGCATGCTGAGATACTATTCCCGCTTCCCACTCTGACCTCAATCTCACGCTCCCCAAGCGCTCTACTTGGTCGCAGACCCTGCGTGGACACACAAATGTGAGTACTAGCCCCTGATCCAATATCCAAGAAGTAGAGTATACAGATGTAGAACAAACTATTTCTAAAACAAGAAGTTCCATACCTGACAAAGCCTGCTCACCCTTGAGCTTCGGACAGTCCCACTTCTAGTGGCCCAGTGCTTGCGATGCAGACACCTATTCGTCGGCTTTACACCGGTCTGCTTCGATTTCACAGAAGATATTTTCTTCTGAAACCTTCCCTGTCGGCTCGAGCTTGTTGCCCTTCTTCTTTTTGTATTTCTGGGGCTTCGAGGAGGTGGCGACAAGTACAGTTTGCTTTGCCCTCTTCATCTGACTTTGCGCCGTGCTAATTGATTCATCGGATCAGGAAGCAATAGCGTCATGCCATTTAGATGATAGTTCACAATGAACGCGTTGAAGGACGGAGCACAGACTGCAAGATGAGATCGTTTTGAAATTCCCGATCAAATCAATTGAGAGTCTCCAACCTCTCGATCAGGGTGATCATGTTCATTACATGTTCACCGACGTCCTCACACTCGACACCTCGATCGGAAGAGCTGCATCGAAGTCGCATAGCGAGTCGTCCTAGACGTCTCACCGCGAAGCTCTTTCAAATGTTGAACCATCACTCGAGCATCATCCATACTTTCGTGGCTACGCTGCAGTGCATTACTCATCGATCCGAGGACATGAGCCTTTACGAGCTTCTCATCGCGCAGTTGCTTGTCATAAGCGGCACGAGCCTGCTCAGATGCCCGCGCCCCTGGGGCCTGCGGCATTTCGGAGTCAAGGATATAAACTAGGTTCTCAATCTCGAGAAAAATCCTTAAGTTGCGAAGCCAGTCTGAATAGTTTGCCCAAGTCAACCTATTCTCCTTGAGCAGTACATTTAAAACAGTCGACATAATTTCACAAAGAGAGAAAATGCTGCAGAAAAAAAAAGGCATATTAAGTCGATTGTATAGGTTATCAAACACGAACAAGGACTTTTTATTCCGTTTGACTCCCACTATCGTTTCATAAACTCCATTCCCCCTATGGATGTTATGGAAGTTTTGTTGATAACTTCGATAGTGGAGCTGATGTCCCCGTGTCGTTTTATTGGTTTGCAGCGGCCCACGAAGTCGTTCTCCGCACGAATCGACCTTGTCAAATGTCTCAACTATCTTTGTCTCAGTCAGGGACCCCGCCGGCAATTTCGGAACAAGGCGGTTTGACTGTCTAAGTGTGACCTATCAACTTTGCTCAAAACCGCACACTTGAACTGTCCATTTTAACGGACAGTGTGGTCTTGGCGAGCGGCAAAAATGCACCCAAGCAAGCCAAGATGAAAGCAAATGCAAGGCACAGGTATACCCGTAACCAAACCTTGCATTTAGGTTTCGTAACAACCTTGATAGAAGACAAGGCATCCAATCCCTTTACTCACTTAGTATTCCTTCGGGAGATACTTCAGTAACTCATAGCTATTGGAAATTAAGCACGAGCACGTAAATGCGTTAAATAAATTCCTAACCCTAGGAAAGCAATTTAAATGGACAAATATACGGGCTATTTCTAGACTGGTCCTATCACATGGGTCGTAAAACGACCGTGGTCTTCGATCATCGACTCATTGTTACGATGGTTGTCGAACGCTCCAATCTCGCCTTGCGTCGAACAGACGTCATTTTATCTAGTTTATCTAATAAAGTGATAAAATACAACACGAGGGGGGATTATTTCCCGAACATCCCGTAATCCATGTACATACCGGGGGCTGCAAACGTCCCTTAGACAAATAACCCGGTTAGAACCTAAGCCCGCGTAAATGTCCCACATAAACATGCAACACAGAATTTTGACGCCGGGTGCCCGAACGACGTCACGAGCGATGATAGTCTCCAAACTACATGAGCCTTCGGTCGAACCATTCATGAGCCTTAGCTCTGATACCAATGTTGGGGTGGGCCTGATTCATCGATGTCGGCCCCCGAACAGTGCAACGTAGCAATAGCGGAAGCGCAGTTTGAACCGAGCGGCGTAGGGTGACGAATTTTCGATTTTTAATATCTAAATTCGACCTTACGCCCTTCGGTTTCTCCCGAGGGCCTGAGATACTGCCCTAAGCCTCGGGAGACCACGGTTAATTTGAATTATCAAATTTCAAATTTATTTTAAATTTATTCGAATTAATAATTTAGTTCCAAACCAATCGAATGAAGCGGCAGCCAGTCGTTTTTTGATTATTTGGTGACAGAAATGATTTCCGATCAACACCAAATTTTCCAAAATAATTCTACACTTCCCAATGTTCGCAACGAGGGGTTTTTCGAATTATTCCAATGTCGTTTGGTATTTTCGTAAAATCAATTCAATGGCAGAAACTATCAATTCGAGTAAAGCGGCAGCCTGCCCTCTTTCGACTATTTGATGATCGAAATGATATCCTATCGATACCAAATTTTCCAGAAAAATTCTAGACTTCCCGACATTCGCAACAAGGGTCCTTTGAATTATTATGATACCGTTTGTTATTTTTCATAAATCAAATCCTTAGGGTTTGAGGTATACGTTCGGTGATCGTGACTTCTCCTGTCGTCACCTCGGATGGACGTCGCTGCACCTCGTCTGGATCCCGAGGCCTCCGCGCTAGATCGCCATGCTGGTATGACCTTGATTGAACCTCCGAGACTGCTCCCGATGGCTAGACGCAGTTCGGTTCGAGCGTTATGACTCGTCAAACGAATCCTCCCTAAAATACCGTAAGCAACCCACGTTGCGTTAATGACTCACATAATGAGTAATATGTTCTACAGATCCCACGTTGGGATGTGTAGAATTTTCTATATTATTATTTTATTTTTTAATTAGACCCTTGAGGTGTCTAACTTCTCAATTTAGTCCCTCAATTTTAGATAATAAAGTAATTAAATCCAATCTAATTATTTTAATTACGATTGAGCCTCACTTAGTTAATTAATTAAGCATTTAAGACAATCTTAAGTCCTAATTATTTCCGTGACCATCACTGAAATTTAACTAAGTGGTCGACACCTCGTATCAACTATGTCACTACTTCAACGAATCTCATTCGTTCGGTTTCAGAGAAAAGCCAGCCGTTTTCGTTCGAGTTCATTACCATTTTAAGTGCGACTCTCTAGGTTCGTCTCAACTGGCATGGGAGGAATCCACGAGTCCCAGTATACGTCTAGCCAATCCCGCGGTGCCGGACAGATCCCAGTTGAGAACGAATTTTGACTAATTGAAATTCAGGCGAACCGACTATAGTGTATACATTTAAATACTTCTTACGCCTTTCACTTGCGTCCCGGTTAGGTGGAGCCATGCAAATTTCAAACTCACTAACCTAACCCTATGTTATAATCGAGACCGAATCGATTATTTAAACTCCGCTCCGTATCTAATACAAGGTTTTCCAAGCTTCGGACGAAGGCTTTATAATCGTCGTTCTCTGATTACCTCATATGACATTAACATATTCGAATATAGGCAGTGAATAGCAGTCAGAGCCCGGCAATCACCTCCATAATGTCGGTTGCATTTCGCCGCTGGCCAGTGTCCCATATATGAACACTTGCGGACCTAGAAAACTCGCGACAAACCAAAATTGCGAAAGCAAATCCGTCAGTGACCCTATCGGTCTGAGGCTGCTACAGTCATTCGTTCAATCATTGACAACATCCTAGCCATGTGATTGAGATGAATACGAGCCAAATGTCCGAACACGCGATCTCTCCGATGACCGATATCTCCATCACAACCAACAACCTCTCAGTTAATCGGTGATACTACCAATACTATGTGGTCGTCAATGGATAAGTCATATTCGGATATCTAGTCACCCACCTAGAATCCTTAGACTTACGGACATTTTATTTAATGCTGAGATTATGGATCGTCCGGTGTCTCCTCTCACGTCCCCACGAAAATCAGACGACCAACTCAAACATTTGGGTGTTATTTATTTATCGCACTGCCGGATGCCAAGCAGACTTTAAATTCGATAAATAAATAATAATACCTTTATTGCAATGAAAATAATATTCATTAATTTATTTGACGGTATATACAATAAACCTATCTAACAACCTATACATCATCGTGCGCCCTATACTATTCCTAGTCCTCGTATGGCATTCCGAGGGCATACTCCCTAACAAAAACTTAGGAGAGAAGTTTATTTCTGAAGGAGAGACTCCAAGAATGCCCAACTGACAGTGTCATAAACTTTCCTTAAATCTTTGTTCATGACACATCTGGAGGAGATATTCCTTCTTTTGTAGTGTCTGACCAATTCTTGGCTTACCAAAATATTACGTATAATAGAACGACCTTTGATAAAGGCACTCTGATTGTCATGCACAAGTTTAGGCAGCACATCATTAAGCCTCGAGCATAGCATCTTGGATATACATTTATCTAAAATGTTGCAGCAAGCAATTGGCCTAAAGTCCAAGACTGTGTTAGGCTGTTGCTTCTTTGGTGTCATAGCAAGGATAGTGCTGTTTAGCTGCTTTGGCATGAAACCATCCTGAAAAAACTCCAAGACAGCGGCAGTAACTTCCTCTCCCACCACAGACCAAGCATGTTTGAAAAAGCCACTACTATATTCATTTGGGCCTGGAGCTTTTTGCTCATTTTTGGAAAACGTAGCAGCTTTCACATCCCCCCCCCAATAAAAGGTCTATGAATTTAACTGTTCCTCCCCGTTCAAGTACGAACCCTGCAGTACGGACCTAACATGAATCTCTTCAGCCATGGATAAACCTGGGCCTAATAGCTTCTGATAGTGTTCCAAGAACTGCTGCATGATTTCTCCAGGTCATTTATCATCCTCCCAGCTTCTGTTTGGATGAAAGAAATCATGTTCTTGTAGATCCTCTCTTTTATGGCAACATGATAGAACTTGCTGTTTTGATCCCCAAGTAGCAGCCACATTGCCTTAGCCTTTTGATCCAGGTAATTTGAAGAAGCTCTACTCAGGAATTCAAGGTCTTTGGCTATCTCTCGTTCCTCGCTCATAAGATCAACATTTAAAGGATCAGTGTGGACCTTTTCCTACACTACAGCCAGTTTCTGTCTCTGCTGATCAGCCATGTTCACTATATCAGAAAATAGGGTTCCAAAGTTTAAAGCCTCTCGTAGAAATGCGCTACTGTTCTGAAACTATCTCCAGAAACTGAGGAGACATAGTCCACGTGTTGAAGAACTTGAAGGACTTATGTCGTGTCATAGCCTTCCTATTAGAGATAAGAATAGGAGAATGGTCTGATACACCCTCCGTAAGAAAATCAACCCCCACCTCACAAATTGTTGCATCCACAAGCCATTAATAAAAACTCAATCCAGTTTGCTCCAAATCCTATCACTAGCTTGTTGCTTATTAGTCCAAGTATATCGACAACCTCCCATCGCATAACCTCTAGTGAACAGGTTTCCAAGCAAAGCTGGAAGTCCTAAATCTCACATAACTGCACAGGGTTTCTCCATATTCTATCATCAGGCATCAGAATGCTATTAAAATCCCCCCACACCATCCAAGGAAGGTTCACGGCTTGATGGATTGAGCCCAGATCTTGCCACAGTCTCAATCTCTCCCTGTTAGTGTTCCTCCCAGTAAACACATGTCATATAGAAACTATCTCCATTATAGCACACTTTAGCATGGATGAGCTGATTAGTTTTTGCACGACATCCACGCCATAATTTGCCTCCTTCCACACCAGGATCATTCTGCCATTAGGTTCGCATTCCAGACTGGTCACAACTTTCCAACCATCAAACATAGATTTCATACAACGCTCCAAATTCCCCTATTTTATTTTTGTTTCAATAAGACATAGCAACTCTATGGAGTACTTCTTGCAGAAGAGAGAGACCTGTCTGTGCTTATTAGGCATATTAAGGCCTCTAACATTCCACATTGCTGCTTTATCCATGGGGGGAAATGTCAACCCTCTGCTTGGAAGGGTGTTGTATAAAAATCTCCTTGAGTGTCTTTCCAAATGATTTTTTGCGCCAACAGTGGTCCATGTTTCAAGAGTAGCCTTAGATATGTTATCTTCGGCATTTGGTATATCACCAAATTCATCAGTAGTTCCTGTATCAACCATTGTCCCAACCTCCGCACTAGGTTTGGTAGTCTGCACAGACTTCTTAACCCATGTACGAGGTGGAAGGGATGGCTTCACTCCATCCACCTTCTTGCATTGGTCCTTCTCGTGCCCATGCATCCCACAATTTGAGCACTTAACATGTCTCCACTCATAGGTAACCTTTTGCTCCACCACATGTTCATGCTCGTTGACAAAGTAGATCAAGTCTTTTGCCCCTTACTTAGTTCCACCTCTACAAGTACTCTAGCATATTGTACTCTTTCTTTCTGCATCGTACACCATATAGCCATAATAGGTGTGCCCAGAAGGCTAGCCAATCTGCTCAGTGACTTGGCTCCCCTGTTTTTGAGATCCAACTGCGGAAATTGGATCCATATCGGAACACTATCCACATCAATCTTGCCAAATTGAGTATCAGCAGACCGCGGGGAGATGATAACTGGTTTCCCATCAGATTGAAGAAGCATACCTGCCTACAAAACCTCATCCCTGGCTTCAGCAGAGTCAAACTTATGACGCCCGGGGCCGAAGAGGGCGGGGAGTGATCGACAGTACCAGAGAGGTGCACGGACAAGGAGCGGCTCCAGGCAGGCTTCTAGGCGAAGGGGTTATGAACAAACCGATCCGACACCCGAATGAGAGGAGATCGTGAGACTGGCAACGTATAGGCGTGTCAGGCGAAGAATCGAATAAGAGAATTGAATTGCATGGTGAGGATAGAACACTTTCAAATGGGATATGAAAGTGTTGGTATCGGGGTTGAGTCGGGGTTGAGTGAACGTTGCATACACGCATATTTCACCTACTGAGCGAGGAGCTCAGGGTTTACGCGTTGTAGGTACCGAGTCCGGCGCTAATTAGCGTCGCGAATAGGCGGGCTGACGGCTGTGCTCCATGGACTTTTGACGGAGGGGCCGTACATGGATGCGACCTGTGGAGCGACGTTAGGGTTTTGAGCATTTTGCTATCATAGGGCTACGGCCAATGTAAATCCATGATGATGTAGATGACGTTAGGTGAAATACATTCTAGTTTGGAAAATGTTTTTTTTAGAAGGGTCTTCCGCGACTTACGTTGCAAAAATCCGCCACTAATTAGTATTAGAATGTGAGGGTCGCTACAAAACTTCACCAAAAAAGAGCCCCCTCCCAACTTGCAAGACCGTTGCAGCCCCATTGTTTTCCATAGACGAGTTAAGAAACCATTCATAACAGCACAAGGAGGATTTGCCCCCAGAACATAGCACATTAGGGATGAACTCCGGTATTCAACTTCCTCTCTCAATTCCTCAGTATCGATTTTACCTACAGAAATATCCCCTTCACACTACCAAAAAAAGCTCAAACAGCGACTACAAATAGCGACTACAAATAGCGACTAACGCCACTGTAGTCGCTGTTTTTACAAAATAGCGACTACTAATGCAAACAACAACTACAGAAACAGACGCTAATGTAGAAAACAGAGTCGCTGACTATTATTGCGACTACATTGGCTTAATTTAGCGACTACAGTTTGTAGTCGCTAAATCCGACTACATAATTCGCATTAAAATCAGTCGCTAATTTTGTATTTGCGACTATAATTATTGATATTAGCGACTACATAAGTGTAGTCGCTATTATTTATACCCTAAATTCCGCCATCGTTAAATCCCAAACCATTCACAGTTCCCCCAATTCTGAGAATTTCCTCCCATCGTGTACCAACCCGTCGTTCCTCCCGACCTCCGCCGCCGTCCGCCTTTGTCCGACGACCTCCGCCGCCGTCTGCCTTCGTCCGACAACCTCCGCCGCCGTCTGCCTTCGTCCGACAACCTCCGCCGCCTCCTCCTTCGTCATGTTGTCTGCCGTCGCTCGCCTTCACCAAATCAGAAACAATCGCCATCGCTCGCTCGTCGTCGCCGTCGCTCGCCTTCGTCCGCCTCTCTTCGTCGTCCGCCGTTCTTCGCCTCTCTTAGGTTCGATTCCAGTTGTGTCGAGGAGGGATGAAACTTTGTATGTTCTTGCAGCCCTGCAGTTCCCGTCGCCTTTCTCACGGCGGTCAGATCCGCGCTCCCAACTCCTCCACCGCGGCCAGAAATTTCCTCTACGACGTTAAAATCGCTCTGATCCGGCCGCTTAGTTGCGCCACCGCTTGAAATCGTCGCTGAGTCTCTGTTAAGGTATATACACTTCATAAAATTATCAATAAATACTGATCTTTTCTCTATAATTATTGCCGCATTTTACTATTATTCTACACCTCAAGTGAGAATTAAGATGATCTGGTGTATATGCGTTTTGAACTTGGCCGGTGACCACTGACCAGTCAATATAATAATCAAATATCTAGAATGCATATTTATTGTTTTGCCATCAGTAGGAAAGTTCTGTTGGTTCAATGCTATGCCCTCCAGTTCCTTTAATGCATATTCTGGATTTCAGGACCTCTATAGATTTTTCCCATATATTGCCTAGCATTGTTATTTAGAAGAAATATTAGCTTATCTGATGTATATGCTGTTGGCAGAATTTGAAGATTCGCGTCAGTCCTCCGAGATTCCTGAACTTCTCAGATAATGAGTAGATAGACTTGGATTTTCCCAGTAAGTTTAAAAAAGGGAAAAGCTCAGCCCTCGCAGTTCCCTGCCGCCACAGTTCTCGGCCGCGCTCAGCTGCTCCGCTGCCCTCGCCTGTCCCCGCTGCTTCTCGTCTCTGCCAAAGTCAATTCCGAGGTAAGAACGCGGCTTCTCTCGAATTTGAAGTCATTGTCTAATAAGGTTTGCCTATTTATGTTTGTTTTGTTGGTTTGATTTATTCTTTGACGTGTTACAACTTCCTAGGCAGCTTTGATTTATTCATTGTCTAATAAGGTTTGGAAGCAAAAGCTTTGGACGAAGTTGGACGATGACAAGACCATCTTTAGAGAAGGTACACAAGCTTCGATGTGTTGGTCCCGATTGCACCAAACAAGGAATCAAAGAGGCTTTGATGGAATAAAAAGGGAGAGGTTCTCACCTTCAAGTGTGTGTAGTGTGTGAAAAATAGGGTTAGCCTTTTGATCTTTGATTACTTTGAAAATAGTGTTGGTAACACCTTATATACCACATTAACCCTAGGTATATTAAGGCCCATACACTAAAGATTAACTAATTACATTCTAGTCCAAACCCCAAGCTAAAAGGATAATTACAATATTAATCCCAAGACTTAAACTATTGACACAATCTATAAATATCATAACAATCTCCCCCTTTGTGTCAATTGTTGGGAGTTGTGGATCTTGGGCATTGTGGTGGTGGATTAGCGAGTGTGTGTTTCGCGAAGTCCTAGCTTGAACTCGAAGGCGCGGAGATTCCTTCGAAGGACCATTCGATCAGCTATAGCGTCAATGAACTTCGCGAACTTGGATCGGCAGTGTGGGTCTTCTTCCGAAAGGATGCGGCAAATTCTCATGAGCTTGTCTTGGATGATGGTGAGTGTTCCATCCGAGAAATTTGCCACTTCGGAGCAGCGCAGTAACCTCATCTTTCCCTTGTAGTTCGAGTAGGCGACCGCCGGATCATCTTCGTCGATCACATCGCCCTCTCGGTAGTCGTCCGCGTTCTTGAAAGATGGGCGAGTCAGGTTCACCTTCTTTAGGTTGTGCTCCACCACCATATGCAGATCGTGGGTGGCGAAGAATCTGATCTGTCGGAGCATGTGGCGCTTGAGAGCCACATAACCCATTGTGACTGGTTCAGCCCGTACGAGATGTCCAGAACTTCTGACGACGAGTCTGAACTGTTTCATGGAATCCAGCATGCTGTACAGATCACCCAGGCGTAGAAACTCGAAGTCCGCCTCACTCACTTCACTGTAGCTCTCATTCTTCCTCATTACCGTGAACACTGGATAGTGGACACGTCCTTTCGACTCTTGGCGAAGGTCAGTGACTTTGCAGATGGGGGCCCGATTCATTTCCAGAGCGATGTTTTCCTCATCGGACAGCGTCCTCTTTGTGCACTTGTGGCAAAGAAGGCTCCATCGATAGAGCTTCTTCTTTTCCTCGCTCCAATTTTGAATGTTCATCAACTCATATTCGTCGAAGGTCGTGATGATCTGCTCCTTGCGCCGCCAGATCCCCTTCCTGATCTCTTCTTGGAATGGCGCGGTGATCTTTTTGTTGTCCCACGGTGCTTCCGGTATATCCGCCGTGGGCACATCTGGTTGAGCAGCAGGAGCCTCAACTTGCTGCGCTTTGAATTGTAGAATGTTCTCGAGCTCGGCGGGTTCGACGTCGTACTCCTCTCCGTTGTCGTCGTCTGCAGTGTTGATCAGCGCAAGCGATGCTTCCTTTAGCAGACGTCGAGCATTTTCCACCAACTTCCTGGCTGCTACTGCATCGGCGGGTGTGTACAGCCATTCATCGTTAAAGATGTAGGCCTCGATCTCGTTCTGTGCGCAGTAGAAGTCCTCGGAAGCTACGTTGGAATCGGTATTGAGAGGGGTATGGCTGTGTGGTGGCGAGGGTGTTGCGTCGGAGGAGTTTGTGGATTGTGGGGATAGTTGTGGTGGGGATTCTGGTGGCTCGGTCGAGGTGATGGTTTTGGCGAGGATAATTTGGGTGTCGGGTGGTGGAGATGTGGTGGTGGCCTATAACGTCGATGTGACAGTTAGAGGTTCTGAGATGGTGGGTGGAGAAGGTGTGGTGGTGGTCTCTAACGCCGATGTGACGATTAGAGGTTCGGAGACGGTAGTAGGTGGTGGTGAGGGTGATTTAGCTAGTGACTCGGGGTTAATAGGGTGGGATTTTTGGCTGGTGGGGTGTGAGGTTTCTGTTGCGGGCGTCGTTTCAGGTGCAGAGGAGGAAGGCGGCGTTGATTGTACTGGTCCTTGAGTTTGTGAGGCTTGCTGCCTATCTTCCCCTCGCGGCGATCTTGATCATCGTCTTGACCGTCGCGCCTGATCCCGCTAGACTCGCCTTGAGTGCGGCAAGTCATTGGTTGAGTCATGATTTTCTTCGTTTGCTGTTCCTCCTCGTCGAGTTCCGTCATTGATTCGAATCTTGCTCGTATGATGTAGAAGAGCTCCTTTGCGGAAATGGTGGAGAGAACGGCTTCTGCGTCCACATTTTGCGTTGGTGGTGGCGTCTCCGGGACCACACCTTTGCCTTTGTCGATGGTGGACACATCGAGACGCGCATAGACTTTGTTGAGGATGGACGTCTTAAGAGTCTTTGCAAACTCTTGAAGACGAGTCTCTAGCGCGGTCTCGGTGACGAACTGGGGTAAGTTTAACAAGTTGGAATCATGAAGAAATCCAACTGTCACCGAATCGGAGAAGATAGCCGATCGGCCGCCCGTTTGCACAGGACGGGAAAAGACGGGGTCACTAAGACTTCCCGTTGGCATCATCGATGAGACAGACTCAAACGAATGATGGCCTAGGCTCACGGTTGTTGTGATGTTGGCCGTGCTAGGTCTTCCGTTCTCAGTCACAGAGACATCACCGAGCGTTCCGACAGAATCACGAAAACTCTGTAGTGCAGTAAAAGGTATATGTGTCCTAGAAACGTATGAAATTATGGGGAGTGAGGGCACTAGACTCGATGTGATTGAAGAGGATGCAGTCTGAGGCGAATGACTGCTTGTTTCAACATCGACTATCTCCAAGTGGGATGTCGATGGCATACGTGGCTCCTCGTGGAATGAAATATCTTCCTGTAGAGAGGAAGATAAGTGGATTGGTGGGGTCGTTTGTGTGGTTGAGCCAAATGCCACGTCTTCTACTCGGGAGGTGAACACATCACCTCCTGTACCTAAGGGTTGGGCTCGGCTTGTCTGTGACTGAGGAGGTCGATCGTGTTTTTGTTTCGATCGACGCTCCGTGGTGCGGCTTACGTCATCCTCACGCGGCCGTTTTTTCGGTTCGCGGATGGAAGAGGATGCGGCGCGACCCGATGACTTTTTAGAAGTGGTGGTGGGGTTTTGGCTAGTCCCGGGGTTAGGAGCAGTGGGGTTGATCTGCTCCGCTCCGTAGGGACAATGGATAGTGGACGGGGGCTTTCGCGGAATGTGGCGGTGGAGGCGCGATATTCTCGTACGTGCGGATTGGTCGGGTCTGCATAGGCGAGAATGTCGTCCGGGATTATCATAGCGTGTCGATCTTTCGCCGGAGTGTTTTTCTTGGCGACCTTCTCGACAATGGGGATTACGAAGTGTTCAGTTGCTGGGCGGACGCGGATGTTGGTGGAGAACAGGCGAAAGTGTTTGATGAACGCTGGGAGCCACCGCATGTAGGGTACAAAGCGGTTTGTGACTGCCTTGGCGACTTCCCGATCGCGACGTTGAATCATGGAGACGCGGTCCATCCATATTATTTCAGCTTAGTTGTACTTGCGGTTATGGGCGATGCCGGTTAGGATGGTAAGGATTTGATGGTTGCCACGGTCCTGACCATCATGCTTCCCTGACATGCATTTGTTTATCAGTAGATACAGTGTTCGCCAGGGTTGAGGTAGATTGCGTGTGGTGACTTCACTGAGAACAAGTGGGCCCTTCTTCTTCTTGTTTTCTGGTTGATAGCCCAATCTGTCGATGTCTTCAATAAGTTGTTCGTGCGTCGGTAGTGGATCATAGGATGAGTAGACAGGGAGGTCAAGAACTTCTTGGACGATCTTGTGGGTGAGGACTACTGTCTCTTATCGATTGTGGCGGACATTGCTGAAGCGCGGTAGTGTGGTCCAGCAATCTGCAACGTGTGCCAGAATTGTTAAAGATAGACTTGCGCTTCTGGCTCGCCATGAGTGAGGGCGTGGCGGAGTGGATGCCCTTTGAGGATCTCTATGATGATGGGAGCATCGCACCGGAAGTTGTCCAAGTCCACCATGTGGTTGTTTGGTATCAAGGCAGCCCATCTACTTGTTGGGAATACCTCCTCGATCGGTGGAACGTACGTCAATGTATTGAGTTCGATGCGAGCGACGTCCCTTTGAATTGCGGCAGCCTCAAGCGCTTCAAGTGCTTCTTGGTTTGTGTTAGTCATGTCTGTGCTCGACAGAAATTGAAGCAAATTAGTACGGACTAAATTGCGAGAAGATGGATTATAGGTAAGTCATGGGTAAAATAACTAAAATGAAGCATAAAAATGCCCAAAATCGTAAAGATAAAAGTAAAGTTAAAACTCAAGCTAAGTAAGAGTCCCTTTGAGATAAAGGCGTTAAGATAGAATGATGGTCATGTGATGGTGAGTTTCGACAATTTTAGGAATTCATATGAAATTTTTCCAACACTTAGAAAATTTTCAGGATTGAAGATGTTTATGTGAGATGAGAAAATTTTGGTGTAGAATTTCGCGTAAGGAAATTTTTCGCAAGTTAAGACATCTAGCAATTTGTCCAAAATTTTCGCATGTAATGAGAAAATTTGCTGATTATCACACATAGACAAGTCAAGAGGACGTTTTCGTATTTAGTGTAAGATTTTCGCATGTAGTGGGAAATTTTCGCACATTAAGGAAATTTCGCATTCAATTTATCCATGAATTTTCGCGTATAAGGAAAATTTTCGCACGTTAAAGAGATTTAAAGAGATTTCGTATTCAGAGTAAAGTTTCACATATAGTGGGAGATTTTCACATTCAAGTTATCAAATTTATAAGTTATCCAAAAATTTTCTCAGTTAACATATTTTCTCAAAAGTTATTAAATTTTCGCAAGTAGAGAAATTTTTCAAGTTAGCAAACTGTTGCAAGTTTTGAATTCT
The DNA here is from genome assembly GCA_027422505.1 of Craterostigma plantagineum. Taxonomy (NCBI): domain Eukaryota; kingdom Viridiplantae; phylum Streptophyta; class Magnoliopsida; order Lamiales; family Linderniaceae; genus Craterostigma; species Craterostigma plantagineum. The sequence goes on along the minus strand of JAPQWV010000019.1, from coordinate 6,087,688 downwards.
TCTCAAGTGAAATGAAAGTTTCGCGGAGTGATAAAGCTTTGAAGAGCAAGTGATAAAATTTCTCGGGTTGAAATTTCTTAGTTTTGACAAGTGAAAAGAAATTTCTCGGATAAAAGTTTTGCAGATTGAGAAAGTTTCGTGATCCGCGAAAAGATGATGCATGTAAGGGTTGATAAATTATTGAACCACTGTAGCTGCGAAATAATTGATTAGCATGGGTCCGAGAAAAATTTAATTTTGCAGATTGAGAAACTTTTGGTTACTGTAATTGCGAAATAGTGAAGATGCGAAAAAATGTAATATGACGTGAGGTGTATGAAAGTTTTGCGGGGCATGACTCACTGTAGCAGCAAAAGTTTTAATCGTAAGAAAATTCTCGGATGAAAACTTTCGCGAGACTTCACACATTGTAGCATCGAAAATTTTAACGCAAGAAATTTCTCGGATAAAATTTTCGCGGAACCTTACTCACTGTAGCAGCGAAAATCTATCGTTACAGTATTTTTCCTGAAAAGTTTTGAAGAACACTGTGCGAAAACGTTCAAAGCGACGCTGTGATTTTTGCGTTAGACCCACTCAATCTTAACCAAAATGCAATAAACTGGACCCAATCGTCTCGAAATTTGACGGGCAATACATATTTGGGGGTTTTAAACACCGAAAAGCTAACATATGCCCGAGTTAAAGCCGAGAAAAAAATAATTTAAAACCTAAAATTTAACAGTCGGGGCTAAAAACGAAGCAAATCGAACGAGAAGCAATTTATTTACGATGTATTCATACCGAGAAGCTGATTTTGACGATGGAGAACGCATAAAAACGGAGTTTGAAGACGGAAGAAGATGACGATTGCAAGGGTTTGAGAAATTTCGAAGAAGGAGGGTGCGAAATTTTTAAATTTTTCTCGAGAATTTGGAAGGATTGTTAAAAGAGTTAAGTGTTTTGGGGGGTTTTGTGACTGTTCATGCGAGATTTTGAGTAAAATGAGCCGAAATTCGCGGGCTTGTTCAAAATTGGATCCTGGGCCGAATTTCGCGGGCTTCGTCAAAATTGGGTCCAACAATTGACCCAGTTTGACCAAAAATTAAAATTTCAACCCAAAATTCAATTGGTCCAATTTTGACTCCCCAAAATTCAATTGGTCCATTTTTGACTCCGTTTGACCAAAATTTAAATTAAATTTCAGCCCCCCCCCCCTCTTTTTTTTAAATAGGCAAAATCAGAAACTCCCCCTTAATCGAAACCTCCCCTTTTAAATAACGGAAAAAGCAGAAACTCCCCCTTAATCGAAAACTCCCCCTTAAGAGACATAATTCAGAAGACACATAGAGAATGAAGTGAAGTGAAAAGACATATGTACACTTTATCAAAAGTTCATGTAGGGTCGATTGATCACAACTGAATATTCAACATGCCCAACATAGTCACAAGGTGTTGGAATCGTTTGACATCCAACGATTTTGTGAAAATGTCGGCTAGTTGATCTTCGGTAGTGACGTAGTGCAATTCAATCGTCCCTTGTTCAACATGTTCTTTGATAGAGTGGTGACGAATATCTATGTGTTTCATTCTTGAGTGATGTACCGAATTACTCGTCATCGCAATCGCACTCTTCGAGTCACAATAAATGGGAATTTTATCAACATGAAAATTAAAATCTCGTAGTTGGGTTCTCATCCACAAAAGCTGTGAGTAACAACTAGCGGCGGCGACATATTCTGCCTCCGTCGACGAAGTTGAGACATAGTTTTGTTTTCGAGTTGAGACATAGTTTTGTTTTCAAGAAGACCAACTCACGAGTTTACCGCCCAAGAAGTGTGCAGCTCCAGAGGTGCTTTTTCGATCCATCTTGCATCCTGCGTAATCCGAGTCAGAAAATCCAACCAGTTTGAAGTCCGACCGAGTGGGGTACCACAAACCCAGATTGGGTGTTCCTTTGAGATAGCGCAGAATCCTTTTGACAGCAGTGAGATGAGATTCCTTCGGTGTAGCCTGAAAACGAGCGCAGATTCCTGTCGAGAGAACGATATCCTGTCGACTAGCAGTGAGGTACAGAAGAGAGCTATTATCCCACGATAGACGGTTTGGTCAACGGGAGCACCAGATGGGTCCGCGTCGGGTCGGCCAGAGGATGACATAGGTGTAGCAGCAGTCTTAGCATCCTTCATTCCATATTTCTCGAGGATGTCATGGATGTATTTGGACTGGTTGATGAAGATTCCGTCGGGGAGTTGCTTTACTTGAAGACCAAGAAAGAAATTCAGCTCGCCAATCATACTCATTTCGAATTTCTCTTTCATCAATTATGCGAACTCTTCACACAGTTGTGGTTTAGTCGATCCAAAAAGGATGTCATCAACACAAATCTGTACTATCATGATGTCCGCGCCACTCCGTTTGGTGAAGAGAGTTGTATCCAGAGATCCTTTCTTGAATCCAGACTGAACAAGGAAGTCTGAAAGGACGTCATACCAAGCTCGGGGAGCCTGTTTCAGTCCGTAGAGGGCCTTGTAGAGTCGATATACGTGATGAGGAAACTCTTCGCTCAAGAACCCTTCAGGTTGATCAACGTACACTTCTTCTTTGAGAAATCCATCCATTTACGGTTATTGCTTCTGTGAACATAGTAGCTTCAGAAATGCAGTCTTCACGTCCATTTGGTAGACTTTAAAGTTCTTGTGAGCAGCAAGGGCAAGAAAAATTCGTATTGCTTCGATCCTGGCAACGGGGGCGAAAATTTCATCGTAGTCGATGCCCTCTTGTTGATTGTACTCCTTAGCCACAAGTCTTGCTTTATTGCGGATGACAACACCGTCTTCATCCTTTTTGTTCTTGAAGATCCACTTCGTGCCGATAATGGATCAGTTGTGAGGGCGTGGTACGAGTTCCCAAACTTGTAAACGTTCAAACTGATTTATTTCCTCCTGCATTGCAATCAGGCAATCAGGATCGTTGAGAGCTTCAGCTACTCGTGATAGTTTGGCTTGACTGAGATAGCAAGCGAACAGACTTTCATTCATCATAGCCGAACACGTCGAAACACCGGATATGGGATCCCCAATAATCTGATCCGTAGGATGAGAGCGAGCCCAAAGTGGTACATTGGTCTGTGAGGAGCTAGCCGCATTTGTATCGATTGGAGGCTCATTAGGTTGGGGTCTGGTGTCCAAAGAAGAGATCTCAATTGTAGTAGATTGAGAGGGTTCAGCATCAGGATCAGCAATGTTCCCAGGGTCGGGATGTCGTCTTCGTTGAGATTGAGATCATCCAAGTTTGGAGGGACGACATCATCGCCGCTAGCTGGTGGTGTAGGTGGGGTGTGTGTAGCGGTAAGTTGAGTGGTGGCGCCGATAGAAGTACTCGAAGAGCAGATCGAGATCCAGTTCACCAGAATTGCCCTCAGATGAGGAGGTTCTCGTCGTTGAAAGTTGACCTTTTGTCAACGACTGTAGAAGACCTGGTTATAGACTGATATGAGCAGAAGCCATGAGGTCACCTTCATTTTCGTCAAAAGGTGACATTTGTACTCTCTATTACTGATCGTTTCTCCTTAAGATAGACTCCGTATGCCTTCGAGTTCAGCGAATATCCAACAAAGATGCCTTCAAGTGCTTTTGGATCAAGCTTCCCAAGATGTTGGCGATCATTGGCCACAAAACATCGGCAAGCGAAGACCCTTATATAAGATATATCTGAGATACGACGGTTATTCAGCATCTCGTATGGGGTGCGGTTGAATCTCTTGTGGATGGAAGCCCGATTCTGCGTGTAGCAGGCCGTTTGAATAGCTTCCCCCCAAAGAGAGTGAGGAAGGCCGGAATGGATGAGGAGAGTCCTAGCTGCTTCAACTAGTGTCCTATTCTTACGCTCAACGACACCATTCTGTTCCGGTGTCTTCACATCTGAGAACTGCTGGGTGATGCCCTGAGTGGCATAGAAATCACTGAGCTTCTTGTTCTTAAACTCAGTTCCGTTGTCAGTTCTGATAATTCGAACCTTCTGTTGATGAAGAGTTTGGGACGTAACAACAAACTCGATGATTACATCAGGAACTTCATCCTTTGTACGAACGAGTTTTGTCCATGCGTAGCGTGAGAAGTAGTCGACAATCACAAGAATATATGGCCTTCCTCCGAGTGTAGCCGTAGGCATTGGGCCACATAGATCCATGTGTAAGAGCTCGAGGATGAGCTTAGAGGACGGTGTTTCCTTGGAGATGTGAGACGATCGCTTCATCTTCCCCAATTCACAGGCAGAGCAGAGGTGTTCCTTATGATATAACAGTTGGGGTAGACCGTTGACGAGTTTATTCTGACGCAGTTTGTTGATATCTTGAAATTAAGGTGTGAAAGACGTTTGTGCCATAGATCGTTCAACTTGGGCGCATCACGAGAGAGAAGGCATATTGGTCGAGAGGTCGTAAGATTGAGTACGTAGAGGTGAGACGTGCGCGTTCCAGAAAGAAGAGGCAGTCCCGAGCCATTGGCAATGCTGCAGATGTCAGATTCGAAGAGAACCTTGGTAAAAGGAAGATACGTTCTGGTAACATAATTATCTACGTTCTTAAAATATTGGGATTCATTACATAAAGAGGAAAGACGAGTATAGGATGGTCTTTTCTTCTTGTCATCGAAGAGCGGGTTCTCCTCTATTTCAAATGAACTCCCTTCCAGAGACGTCGAACTCACATTTCCTGTATCCATAGGAATACGAGAGTGAGTGTTTGAACAAGTTTCAGCTTCAGGAGTCATCTTCGCCGTCCTCTTACATTTACATGTTTGAGAATCGGGTACTTGACTCGATAGAGGCATTGTTCGTATTGTGAAATTGCTCTAGTGTAAAGATTTTGCTAAGTAGATCATCTCGCTCCTTCGCGAAGGCCTTCGGCTCTAATTCTAGTGTTCGTTCTAGTTCTGCTATGAGCAGAAGTTTCTATGGGATATATAGGTGCGAGAGAGCGCTTCTCGGAAAGTAATTTCCTGTTCTTTGGTTGGGAGTAGAGTTTCGACATCCTCCGAGAGTGAAGGTATCTTAGTCTTATCACTAGCATTCAATTCTGTGTTGTCATACGCGATTCGCGATTTCCGCCCAATGAATGTTTTGTACCCTCTTTTCTTCCGAGATGACAACGGAGGATGATCTCACAAATGGCATAAGCTGCGAGGGAGCACCCTTTCTTGTTTGCAGGAACGTAGTGTTACACATGTTATACCTTTTAACCGATAGTGGCGTTGGTTTGCAATTGCTGGCCAGGCCGATTCCCTCCCGGGCATCGTAGAATTCTGTTTCTGCCGGTTGGTTAAACTGGCATAAGATACATGTGTTTTTGTTTCTAAGGTGAAACTGCTCTTCAAGTTCTTTCACCTTTCGGTACAGCCTAACTCTTTCCTTAGTAAGCAGTTCATATTGTGCTGTCGTCAAGAGACGAGATGTTTCACATGAACCGATGGACAATGTGGTTTCCTTAACCTTAGTCTCACTTTGTTTATTCTTGTTTTGCAGACGTTTGACTAACGCTTCAGAGGCAATTAGTCGTTCGTTTGCGCAAGCGAGCTCTTCTACTTTTAAACTAAGTAAGGCATAGTTGTTTTCAAATTTTAGTTACATCATAATCCCTAGCGTCTATAGTGGGTTTCTTAATGGTGTGTCGGTGATTAAACACATAATCAAGTTGTGAAATTCGTACCTCAGACTCGGCGTTGGTAGGAGTCTTAGCTGCATTCTCACCGGTGTTAACCATCTCCTCATCCTCATCATGTTCGACCAGCCTTGCCATGCAGCAATCTTCATCCTTAGGATCCTCGTCTTCTGAAGTGTCGTTCACCCACTCAGCTTCTTCGGTGAGAAGAACTTTCCCACTTTCCATTTTGCGGGTCATTCTGGCCTTACGGTCGTAATAGCCAGAGTCCTTCACGCGTGGGGCGTGGCATTCCTTGGCAAAGTGGCGCAACTTTCCACACCGAAAGCACTTCACAGACTTTTGAGGTGCGGATTCCTCCTTTTTCTTTATCGGCTTAGCTTCCTCCGTGGGAGTGGTCTTTTTGGTGCCGCTAAAGGTTCTTTGGCGATTGGAGGAGGATGAGGATTTTTTCCCGATCTTCTTTGAGACCATCTTTGTGAGCATTGCCAGTTGGTTGCGTAGATCACGAACATCTTCATCAGATTCTATATCAGCTTCGGATCCTGAAGAGGTGTCAGATACAACAGCTGGTAGCTTCCCTTTGTTCTGTTTGGTCTTAGAGGCGGAAGACCGTTCGGTAGTCTTGTTCGAGAGGAGAGCCAGTGGGTCGACTCGAGTGTTGGTGGACTGAGGTTGCACGTAAGGAGCATAGGCAGACAGGCTGTCGTAGAGGGCATGGATGGATGTGTTGGACAGGTCCTTACTCTGAATCATCATCACGGTTGTATTGCCCCAATGTGGTTGGATGATACCAAGGAAGCGGTTGTTGATATCGAATTTTTCCCTCGAGATCTTAGCTTTCTTGAGTTCATTGATGACCTTCAAGTATCGGAGGTATGTGTCACGCAGCTCCTCTCCTTCATAGGCCTGGAAGTGTTCATACTGCGAGAGACATGCTGATTTCCTCCCCTGAGCACTCTCAGTTGTACCTGCCATAATTTCCACTAGTTCATCCCATATTTCCTTGACAGTTGTGCAGCACTCGATGTGAGCGTAGACTTCGTTGCCCATAGCCTGGAAGAGGTAGCCTTTGGCAGTCTCATCGGCCTGTAGGCGAGCCTTTTCATCCTCATTAATGGGGCCTCTTCTAGTGCGACGTTCATCCATGGGAGGGTTTGCGTTTGGTTGAGCAGGGATGATTGTCCAGAACTTGCTGGACCGTTGAAGACGGAGTCCAGTAGGTATTGAGAGAGTGGTGCGCCTTTGTTCCTGATGAACGTGAGCAACCTGTTTGTCCATATGCTGTAATCGCCTTGTCGCAGCATTGGGGGTCCGGTGTCGGAGTCCACTGTTGAGATGTCATTTGTGGCAGACATGGTTGGTGCAGTCGAATCGTCCGTGGTTTTGATCTTGTATAGATAAAAGGGTTAGTAACGAACGAGATGAGAAATATGAGTTTAACGAGTAGAGTTTGAGAAAATTTGTTTAAAGAATTTCTTAGAACTAAGTGAACGTGTGTGATGGTCGAAAACGTATGAAGGGAAAATATATCTTGAAGTTCGGAGAAGTTCTAGAAATTTAAAAACGAGATTTGAGGAGTAAATTTTGTCAAAAGTGGTATAGGGGGATAGGATTAAAGTGTAAGGGATCAAGACTTGAATGAGTTTGAGGAAAAATTTCAACACGAGAAAGAATTTAACACGAGAAAAAAGAATTGCGGTTTGAGAAGATGTTCGTGATTACAAGATAAATTACCCAAGAAATTTTGGTTGAGAAATTTTCGTGTTTGTGTGAGTTTAATGAAAGATTCTCGGACAGAAAAAGGAAAAACAAATTCTCTGTTGAAAATGATTTTCTCGGATTTTAAAAACTTGTCATGTGATAAGGTTTCTCAGTTGAGGATTTTAAAACTTCGCAAGAAATTTCGCATCGAGAAAGTTTCTCGGATTTGAAAAATCGTGGTTTTGAAAATTTTCTCCGAGGACATAAACTTTCTCGGCTGAAAATTTCTTGGATTTGACAAACTTTCTCAGTTTCAAAGAATTTATGCGGATTTGCAAACTTTCTCGGTTTTTTTAAGAAATTTCTCGACTTAGATAAGTTCTAGGAATAGACTTTCTCGGGTACAGAATTTCTCAGATTTTGAAAGTGGGCAGTTGAGAAAACATGAAGTGACACAGAGGTATTTTCGCGATTTAGATAAATTCTCGGAATGAAATTTCTCGCATATAAAGTTTATCGGATTTTGAAGAGTAAGCAGTTGAGAAAAAAATGAAGTGACAGTGAAGTGAAACAGAGAAATTTTCGCGGTTTTAGAAAGATTCTTGGAGTGAAATTTCTCGGATATAAAAGTTTCTCGGATTTTGACAAGCTAGGCAGTTGAGAAAAATGGACTGAAAGTGAAATTTTCGCGATTTTGAAAGATTCTCAGAATGAAATTTCTCGGATTTGAGAATTTCGCGGACTTGAACGACACAGCAAGAAATTTCGCGGCCAAGAACACTAAGTTACTGTTCCATTGCTTGTCGCGAGTTTTACCAGAAAATCGTCCGTTTTCACTCAAATCTCAACCAAAATCACTCAAACTTGAACCAAAACTTCAGAAATTCTTCCCTAAACACATATTCGACCGATTTGTGAGCTAAAAACAACAAAAAGCGGATCAAATCGACCAAAAACAGAAAGAAGGCCGAGATGACTTTTTCTGATGAATTTTTGCTTCGATCTTGCTCAAAACTCGTTAAAACTGATCCAAAAGTGTTCTAAAAACATTTTAGGCATAGAATCAATCTGGGAAAGGTTTTAAACACAAAAACGAAGTATTATACACCTTTGATCTTTCTCGGAATCGAACGAAACTGGATTCAAATAAATGCAGATCGATCCGCGTTTGCTCTGATACCACTCGTTGGTCCCCGATTGCACCAAACAAGGATGTTAGGAATATTTTATTGTGTTCAATTAATTATTTTATCTAAGCCTTGTAATTTTATTTAAGTAAAATGGGCTTTTATTTGTAAAGCCTAGTGAGCTTATTTGTAATGGGCTTACAAGGGCCCAAGTACAATATACCAACATGTGGTATAAGTACTAAAACCCTAACACATAGTTAAGGGTCTAGTGTGTGTGAGAAATACAAAGAAAATAATTTTTGTGAGAGAAGCTCCAAACCCCTCTCAAGAACACGCACGCACGCCCCCACGATAAGTTAAATTCTTCCCATTATTTTCGTGGTTAAAATGCTAGAAATGTGTTTTAGTTGGATAGATTAGGACCAACAAGTGGTATCAGAGCAAACACGTTAGGATTTGAGCAAGTTTTTGAATTTTTTTTGGGTGTTTTTTTTTAGTTCGAATTTCTGCCTCGTTCTTGAGTTTTTTTGAGTTGATTTTACTGATTTTACAAGCTCAAGAACTAATTAAGGTGTTTTCGAGTGATTTGAAGTGATTACCCGACACTTTTCAGTTGATTTGGGTGAGTTTTGGGTAGAATCGGATCTGTTTTTCGTCAGTTTTCAATCCAGAATCGGGTAGATGAACAAGTCGCCCGATTTCGGATTACTGTAGCAAATCACTGTAGCGCCCGATTTGAATTGGTCACTGTAGCAACAAGTCGCGCGATTACTGTAGCAACAAGTGCCGATTCACTGTAGCATCAAGTCGCGCGTTACTATAGCAACTTGTCCGATTGCAAACGAGTTTCACAAAAATCACTGTAGCAATTCGCACGATTTACTGTAGCAAATTCGCTGGTCACTGTAGCAAATCGCCCGATTTCACTGTAGCGATTTCATATTTCGCCCGATTACTGTAGCAATTCGCCCGATTACTGTAGCAAATCATCCATTTCACTGTAGCGATTTCAAATTCGCCCGATTACTGTAGCAATTCGCCCGATTACTGTAGCGATTTCACTGTAGCTAATCAACTGTAGCGAATTCAATTCCACGCACTAAATCGCACGATTTTAATAAATAGTTCACTTGTTCCTCATAGAGCAAATCGGCCGATTTCAGTAAATTCATTGTAGGAATACGAATCGCTGAATCACACGATTTGGTACTGTAGCTAGAATTTGCAAATCACCCGATTTTGAGACTCTCGGCGAATTTCAGTCCTTTGACAAACAATCGCCCGATTCTGATCCTCTTTGAACAGCAATTCGCCCGAATTAAATTCGGTGAATCTTCACTTTGCAAATTCGCCCGATTTTTGCTATCGATTTCAGAACTTATAATTTTAGTAAAAAAAAAAAAAGAAATCTTCATCATTCAAAAAAATTTAATCGGGAAATCCAATTCTCACTAAATCACCCTTTGAAATTCACACTTAACACTCTTAGATCACAAAAAAAAAATATAATAAGTAAAATAAAATAAAAATAAAAATAAAAAAAGGAAAATTGAACCCAACAGTTACAGTCTGTTTAAGGCCTTTTTTCGAAAATTTTCATAATATATTTTCCAGGTCCAAATTTGTCGGTGAAACGACGTCCTTGTAAAATTTTGAAAGCAAATCCACAAACGTGTCAACGATCACATATCCAACGATCTACTTAGAACATTCAAGCATATTATAGAAAAAGACTTGACATTTTCTCGAAGTTTCGAAATCATCACACAGTCTTCGGGTGTAGACAAAAAAAAAAGAAAAAGAATTCAACGCTTAAATTCTTAAAACTTCGAATCAATCAATGGCACCCTTCCACAACTCCCATAGTAAGAAAGGCGCCGAGCCAATCAAATGCTATAACTGCAGCAAACCTGGGCACACGGCTATAGACTGCTTCCTACCCAAAAAGAAGGGTGAAGAGTACTACTCTAGAAAATTACGACAGATTAAAACAGAAGATGGACTGGGCTTGATGGGAGAACAAGACAGCTGGCTCGATGAAACATCTGAAAGCGAGCAAGAGAGTATAGCCAAAATAACCCTGGTGAAAGGAGATAAATTGGAGCCGAATGACATGGAAGCAGTCGATGGTGGTAAAAACGAGGAAGCGTCTTCAGAAAGGGAGGTAGAATCTATTGACCCCCTTTTGTATTTCGAACTCCAAGAAACATTTACGGCTCTTCATAGCAAGTTTAGGTCAGTAAAAAATGAACTAGCTAAGACTATAGTCGATCTAGATATGACACGTGAAAAAGTAGATAGACTAGAAACTAGCTTAGCTAATTCCGAAGCCAATTTAGCTGAATCAGCGTCAAAAGTCATTGACTTAACTAACAAAGTCTCAAACTACGAGCAAACAACAAGCAAATGTGTTGATCACGAGAGGATAATCAACGACTTGCAAGCTCGATTTGATAACAATTATCAATGTCTGCTCAGGCAGCTTCAAGAGATGAGTAATCTTGATTGCCTGCTGGAAGTAGCGCAATCAAAAATTGACAGTCGCGATGCTGAAATAGTAAAGTTGAAGACACAGGTTAGCGAGCTAAACGCTAAATTGACAACTTGCATCGACGAGCGAATCAATAAAACATGCGAGTTCGATCTCCTGAATAAAGAACGTGTAAAACTGTATGCTAGGATTAAAAAGCTAGAGGACCTCCTAACAAAAAGAGGACAAACAGATAGAACAATATTCTTGAATAAGCCTAGAGACATAGAGTTTTATAATCCACGAGAAGGATTAGGATTTAATCCAAACTCCATTCCGGTTATTAAAAAACCTCTACCTCTGTATGACGTCAGCTTCCTAGGATTAAATATGCCTAGACTTATGCCCTTTACTAACTCATCTGCATCCGATGCATTAGAGAAGAAGAAGAGACATAGAGAGGACAGGGCGGAAATTTCTTTTGACTATGATGAACTGAATAACAGTGACAAGACAAGGGAAATACCTTTGTCTGATGACTATTTAGATGCTCTTATTCCCCCTTCAACACCAATCACTGCCGACAACACGTCCCGTGACTTAGCACAATCCAGGCCCTCTAGTACATATACACCAGCAGTTATTAAGGAAATCTATGACTTGCGCTCGACCCTAGAGTCCGAAAAAATTGTTTTTCAGTTAGAAAATGACGTGCTATTGACAGTAATTTCCTCGCTCGAAAAACAAATCAATAACATTATAGCTTCAGCGTCTCCACAAATGTCTCTAGCTGAGTCTAAAATAGAAACTCTAACCAACCCTAGGACATTAAGGAAGCAGAATGCATCGAGAAAATCAATGCGTACCAACTTATCATCGCATGCACCTACAGGTAAACTTTTAAACAGAATGAAAGGAAAGGAGATAGCCACAGGAGACGACCTATTATTTAAAAATTGTGCCCCTTCTAAAAATGAGGCAATTAAATTTAGAGCATCAAGTTCAAATTCGCATAGTATGCATCTGTCACAAGCTAAATCTAAAATTGCCACATCTCCATCGCTTTCATTTTCTGAACCTGTACGGACATCTATTCTCTCTAACTTCCACTATTCTTATGATGATGCACTTGCCTTAAATTCTCGTTTTAGATTAGCAAATGCACATACAATCAAGAACGACGAACGCTTCTTTGCTAAGTCAGGCTCACAAACTCAAAAGGAGAAGATTCAAACGAACAGAAAGACAAAGCCTGCTCATTCGTCTCCCAAGTCCAGTTCTAAACTTGACAAACGAGAAGATCACAAAAGCATCCAGTCAAAGCACCCTAAGACTGAAGCTAAAGCTAAAGTTTTGGGAATTAAGAAAATCTGGATTACAAAACAAGAACTTAGGGCAAGCACCAGCCTTTATTATCCCTTAGGAATTAGAAAGATTTGGGTTCCTAAATCAACAATTAACGCTATAGATAAACCTAAAGTTGACTTAGGACATAAATCTATGAAAGACGCATGCATAAACTCTAGATCTAATACGAAAGGACCCATTCTTATATGGGTACCAAAATCTGCTTGAGATGTTTTGCAGTATCCAGCATGGGTAGGTACATAGAGATGGTTACTCCACACCTGTGACTGGTTGGCGACGCGAGTAACCACGATTATCCCTCACGTATGGTACCTGAAGCAGCCCCACATACGTGATTAAGGAATGGGATGCGGACAGCTAAAACCACACTGACAAATTTGGTAAATTCTAAATATGCATAAAATTACTTGTTCGTAGTTCAATGTATTTTCAATATGCATATGTGCTCAAATGAATAACATACCTACTATGTTAGTAAAATCTAGGAAGAACTGCATTTTATTCTGAAAAACATTTTCAATCCTAGTTTACATGATTAACTAATTTACAAAATCAATTAATTTAGGGGGAGGTTTTGAAATATTTCGTCAATTTTACCTTTACAAAATTTTGAACTGAAATTTCAAATTAATTTATGTTTTTCTCGGAGAACTAAGAATCGCTCGGAACTGCTTTGGATTTTATTTTTAATTAATTGACCGAGCCTATGAATCGCCCAAAACTGATCATCGCTCGAAACTTCCTTTGCAACTTTTGAATCGCCCGAACTTAAGAATCGGGGAAATATTTTTATTTATTAAAATATTTCTTTGTTTTAAGTTTTTATCTTTGAGGTTCAAATTCCCAAAACTTCAAATATTGAGGGGGAGTAGATGTGTTTCGCGAACTAGTCTTTAAACGATTCGTACATCCTTTCAAATGAAAAAAAAGAAAAAAAAAAACACTTACAACTCAAATACGCAAAACACCTTCAAAATGCGAAAACCACTTTCATCACACAAATCATGAAAATTACATCACCAACATACATAGATCATTCTCAAAAGCCAGTACGCTTTGTAAGGACCCAAAACAGAACAGCCATTAAAGCAACAGATAAACACGAAAGAAGAAAGAGCTCGAGCACCAACATATCTAAATTGCGTTTAAAACGACGCCTTAACTCCGCATGTTCCTCGTTCTCTTCATCGTCTTGCTTCTGATTCCAGTTCATTTCCGTCAGCTAGATTTTTTTGTTATGGCATTACTGTGCTGCTCGAATCGTGTCTAGTTATAGGCGTAAATCGACCAACGAAATCATAATAGTCCCGACAAACATGATAAATGATATCGACGGATCTTTGACTTGAGAGCTCAGCGCCGCGAGTGAAAGTGATGCTTTCGTCGTTGCTTATTAGATTTTGCGTCACATAAATCGACTTTGAAAAACTAAGTTGATTTGACATTTAATTTGAAAAAAATTTTTGAACTTTGTGTTACATATTAATTGAAAATCTCGCATATGTCAGTGTTAGGGTGATTTTACTCAGATTTTCTTTAATTGGTTTTTTTTTAGTCAAAGTCTTTTATTAAAAAAAAATAAAAGTTTGATCATTCTCAAAATCGCCCTATTTCAACTTAATCTCTCGGCGATTTCAACTACTTCTAAATATCCTCAGCGATTCTTCAAATCGTCCGATTCCTCAGTTCGCTCGATTTCTCAATCGATTAAATTCATCTGATCTATCAAAATTACCTGACACAATCACTTTCCATCAAATACTAGAATCGACCGAATTGTCAAATCGCCCGATACATCAAAATTGCCCGATTTCGAAATCGACAAAATCACTTTGTTAAAATACCTCTCGTCGATTCTTCAAAATCGCCCGATTTATCAAATCGCTGGATACTTCCAATCACCTGATTCCCCAATCGATCGAACGTGCTACAGTGCATCTTATATATATATATATATATATATATATATATGTATATATATATATATATATACCAAATTCGCCCGATTTTCACTTTTCCCAAAATCTTGTACACGAATCATGCCCATAACGTCATCAAGCTTCGCGGGCCATCTTAAGAACTAGAGTTTCGCAAGTTCAGTTCCCGTGTCATTAAAATTCAAGTTTCACGAACCCTCCTCAGTTCGAGAACCATAGCTCAATTCGCGGGCCAAGCCAAATTCCAATTTGAGACTCAAAGACTTCAAATTCGTTTGAAGACATACATCTTAGAAAATCATTTTCGCATACGGGATTTTGGCACAACACTTTGAGATCTTCGAACTAACAGCACCACACATGTTCGAACTCCTAATTTTATAAACTCGGTATCCTACTTTGAAAATTCTTCAAAAATACCTAGTGAACAACCACACCTGCCAGCATGCATGGTATCTCGACTTGCTCCACATGCATAACTGGTAAGAGATGCGAGCAACCACACCCCCCAGCATGCATGGTATCTCGGGTTGCTCCACATGCATGACTGGTAAGAGATGCGAGCAACCACACCTCCCAGCGTGTATGGTATCTCGGGCTGCAGCATAGACTGGTTAGGATGCGAGCAACCCAACGTAGGTAAATTTTATATACATCCTTTTGTAATTTTTGCATGCATACCATGTTAAAACTTCAAATTGCCTATCTTGAAAATAATAGGGTACATTATAGTTACGCATGCTTCAAAAGACTTTAAATTTCAAATTTTTGCATGCAAACATGAGCTGAAATACATAAATACCCTATAATAGGTATATTTTCATTATGCATACAACTTACAGAATTTTTCAAGCTTAACTTTTACGTATGCATATACGCTGAATTGATAAATGCCTATATCTTTTAAATGGTACATTTTGAATATGCATGTTCTTACAAGATTTTGAAATAGACAACGCATATTCCGTGGCCAACTTATAAATACAATTTTTTTAATTGAGCTAAATTTGAGGGGGGCAACTCTTTATGTTTAAAGAGAAGCAACTCCTATTGTGTTAAAGGAAGAGATAATTAAAGTTTTGAGGGGGAGAGAACTTAAATACTTGAACTTAAGGAAAGAGATTCGAAAGATAAATTTGATAAGTTTTTTTTTGTTGCATCTATTGAGGGGGAGGTATTAAGTTTTAAGACGCATGGTTTGAAAAAAAATATATATATATATATCTACATATATACGTAGTATAATATATAATATACTATTACATTATTAATACGATAATACATACATACATATATATATATTATATATATATATATATAAAGAGGAAAAGAAACGCAAAAAAAAAGGTGGAAAAAAAAGAAGACGAAGAAGAACAAAGAAAGAAACTGCCCCCTCAAGCACTTCGATCTCCAAGACGGACTCCAACCAAAAACAAGCAACTCTCGAGAGTTCAAGAAATCCAAAGGCGACGGTGGCTTCTAGTGCTAACTCGAGAATAACCTCAACCGACCTGCCCCGAACTGCTGACCAAAATCAAGCAGCACACATCATTTTTTACCGGACGTATGGATTTCATGTTCCCATGGTTCAGTCAGACCAAACTGAACCTAACCCCGGAACACAGCTCAGTGTTACTAACGATCTCAAACTCATAAAGCTACCCATATGTGGAAAATCTTGACAAGACTGAAGAGAGGAAGATACAAAATTCCCTTAGCTCACAAATTACTCGGACCAACCCCCATCGGTACCGGTGCTAATTTTATTAGCTCACGGATAGCAGTCGCCTCATTTGGTCCAATGGCACATGCACAACCAAGCCTTACCCACTCATCGGTCTCCCATAAGACCGATGTTTCATCAAATCACGGGGAGCCACGTATGCTATCACCGCTTCACTTGGAAGCGGGAGATATTGAATTTAGTGGTAGTTAACCCCAGACCACTGAACTTTCTTGAACACATCGAGTCTAGGTGTCTGCACTATCTAAATGTTTTATATATTTTTAGGACACATACACCTTTTTCTCATCTTGACTTCGTGACCAGATCTGAACTTCCGTAGATATGTCATTGCAAGACATGCTTCGATGATCGGAAGGAAGTCCTGCCGTGGCACCATCAAAACAACTACGGAATTAGGCCATCGTCTACGAGCTACGCTCCTAGATAGATGTTAACGGGATGCCTAAGTGGCCCCGGTTATCAAGCCCTATCCTCAGGCCGCGTCTCAGAGTTTAACTCTGAACTCGTGTCGACGGATAGCCTTAGTGGCTCCGTCTGGTTATTACCCGTACCGACCTGTCGTGTGTGTCCTCCTTCGCCTCCTATACAAGCATGTCGATCTCGTTGACACGAATCGCCATGAGGGGGAGAAGGGGATACGTATAAATAAATAGGTCGGACCACCCACCAAATTTCCGCCGAGCGTACCACTCTGAAGCGGGGCACTGCTGCACCCAAACGTTACATTCCAAAGGAGCATTGTCACAACTTAAAACACACCCTACGTACACCTTCTTTGGGAGCCAGACGAGCTTCGCCGAGGCCGGACCAGACAACTTACTTCGGCGATGACGAATCTGGTGTCGTGAAGAAGAAGATTCACCATGTTTCAACTGCAGTGAAGGAGAAGACTAACCTGAGTACCTACTATTTTTGCCACGCCAACCACTCTGAAGCCGGGCTCTCATGCATTTGAATGGATAATCTCAAGGTGCCCAAACACATCGTCAGAAAACACACTCCACGCCTACTTTCTTTTGGAGCCAGATAAGCTTCTTCGAGGCCGAACCAGACAACTTCCTTCGAAGATAACGAATCTGACACCGAGAATTAGAGTAATCGTGACCACCAATCAACTCCATTATCTTGTCCCAACAACGCGATCTTCTTACCAAAGATGACGCCCCATATCTACCCATCGCATGATGATCTCCCCAGCTCGATCTTCAGAGGGAGGGCTACGAAAGCAAAATGGGAGCAACACCAAGACTCAAGAGCAAGATAGATCAGAAAATGCTAAATCTCAAGCGTCGTCAAAGAAGCGAAGACCACAGATTCCAAAGACTGAAGTTGCCACCTCAAGTACATCTCATCGACTTTAGAGAACTCCCCAATCCCAATGCAAGGTTGAGCAAATGTAGGGGAGTTGTGCCACTATCAAACGCAGAGATCAGACCTCAAATGACAAGATACGACCAACAACTTCAGCACGGACTTCAGAGATTAAAGCTGCTGATTCGTGTATAGCTCTTCAGTTTAAAGAAAACTCCCAATATCAGCACAAGGTTGAAAGTAAGGGGAGTTGCGACAAGTGAAGGGAGAGCTGGAACACCTAAAGAGAATATTCGACTCGTGTATGCCTCTCCAAATTTAAAGAGAAATCCACAACCCAAAGCTTGATCAAATGCAGGGGAAGTGGTGACTATCAAAGGGAGAGTTCGAACACAAAAAAAGTGATGATCCAACAAGCAGCTTTCAACACTTAAGGGAAGGGAAGTTCAAGAGACAATGAGCTTAAAGATCTTTTAAAGAAGGGTCACATGACAAGACAAATGAGGATGTGATTGAAGAAGAACACGCATGCAAATGGCTTCTCGTACGTAACTCTGATACGTGTTCTTTGAGGAGCCAGGACGATTACAAGACGAAGATAACCAGCGCTGAATTGCAAATTGAACACAAAGGGGGAGATTGTTAGGAATATTTTTTTCAATTAATTATTTTATCTAAGCCTTGTAATTTTATTTAAGTAAAATGGGCTTTTATTTGTAAAGCCTAGTGAGCTTATTTGTAATGGGCTTACAAGGGCCCAAGTACAATATACCAACATGTGGTATAAGTACTAAAACCCTAACACATAGTTAAGGGTCTAGTGTGTGTGAGAAATACAAAGAAAATAATTTTTGTGAGAGAAGCTCCAAACCCCTCTCAAGAACACGCACGCACGCCCCCACGATAAGTTAAATTCTTCCCATTATTTTCGTGGTTAAAATGCTAGAAATGTGTTTTAGTTGGATAGATTAGGACCAACAAAGGAATCAAAGAGGCTTTGATGGAATAAAAAGGGAGAGGTTCTCACCTTCAAGTGTGTGTAGTGTGTGAAAAATAGGGTTAGCCTTTTGATCTTTGATTACTTTGAAAATAGTGTTGGTAACACCTTATATACCACATTAACCCTAGGTATATTAAGGCCCATACACTAACGATTAACTAATTACATTCTAGTCCAAAGCCCAAGCTAAAAGGATAATTACAATATTAATCTCAAGACTTGAACTATTGACACAATCTATAAATATCGTAACAAATTGCTTTTGTTTTCTCTTTCAATTTGAATTGAATGCCGGTGTTTCTTAAACGCGTTTCTGTCACTGCTTTTCAGATGATGTTGTTGCTCGGTTTGTCGGCTACATTTGATTTTAACAGGAGAAAAGGGTCGTGATGACCTTTCGGGACTACAGATTTAGTAGTCGCCAGTGTAGTCGCCAATTGCGACTAACTGGCGACTGCTACAATTTAGCGATAAGGCTTTTAGCGACCATATGTTGTAGTCGCTATTGTAGTCGCTAACTGTATTTAGCGACTAATTTTCTATGATTAGCGACTGATATGTGTAGCCGCTAAAACGCACTTTTTTCGTAGTGTCAGTAGCAGGTTCAAGGAATTCTAGTTTGTAGCCAGCATTCCTCAGCTTAGTGTAGACAATTAAAAATTAATTGTCTATTATATTATTGGGATTTAATGAAATAATTCCAAGAAATAAAATAAAGTCACTTATTGAATTACTATTTATTGAGATATATAAAATAATCCCAAATTAATAAATAATTAATTTAATTAATAAACTATTACCATAAGTGTTGATAATATATTCCTGTAATTCAAAATCAACATAAGGAAAGCCTTGTAGAGATTTGCTAAATAAGTAAAGAAATCAAATCAAATATCATGAAATCGGAAAATACTGAAAGAATCAGGTCAAATATGGAATAAATCAAATCAAATCAAGATCAAACCATATATGGATAAAATCAACCTAAATATGGATGAAATCATCCCAAAAAATTATATTTTCCATCGCCTATAAATATGGGGCTTCAGAATTCAGAAATCACAAGTCCGAGAGCAAAGAGGATAGGAAACTTCGAGAGAATTAGAAGTAAGTCTTTGATAGCATTCGGAAATTCTCTCAACGAAGTTCTTCGTGTTCAAGTTGAAATTTGAAGACGTTCATCGAGACCCGTGCGAGTTTCTCATAATCGCACGGTTGCAACGAGGAAAGCCTGTGCGAGTTTCTCATAATCGCACGACTCAATACTCAAGACCCGTGCGAGTTTCTCATAATCGCACGGTTTCGATGCTCAAGACCCGTGCGAGTTTCTCATAATCGCACGGTTTCGACGCTCAAGACCCGTGCGAGTTTCTCATAATCGCACGGTTTCGACGCTCAAGACCCGTGCGAGTTTCTCATAATCGCACGGTTTCGACGCTCAAGACCCGTGAGAGTTTCTCATAATCGCACGGTGTCGACACTCAAGACCACGAGTTTCTAATAATCACACGGTTTCGACGCTCAAGACCCGTGCGAGTTTCTCATAATCGCACGGCTTAAAGTTTCAAGACCCGTGCGAGTTTCTCGTAGTCGTACGGTTTCGACGCTCAAGACTCGTGCGAGTTTCTCATAATCACACGTTTCGATGCTCAAGACCCGTGCGAGTTTCTCATAATCGCACGGCTTAAAGTTTCACGACCCGTGCGAGTTTCTCACATTGGTACGGTTCAACGCCCAAAACCGTTCACTTGATAACTTCAAGTTCAAGTACTTCGTGATTAAGCTCCAAAGCCCACGAAGAAACGCACATATTTCAAGACGCTCAATAACTTCGTGATTAAGCTCCCCACGACAAACGTTCGACAAGCTCTCTTCGCCAAACCGCGAAGAAGTCCAATTAAGTTTCGTGATTAAGCTCCAAAGCCCACGAAGAAGCATCCACTAGGATTCGTCCAAGCCCAACGGCCCACGAAGAAACTTCAAAGAAAAGCCCAAATCAAGAAACTCAAGATCAAAAACTTTTCTGAAACCCATTCGTTAAAGAATCTGAGGAACAAGTAGAGATAGAGCTCATTAAATTTCATTTGTACTATTTTTCTTATTATTTGATATTCAAATAAAAGAAAATACGCTACAAATTTTTGGCACGCCCAGTGGGACTGTCTCTACCTCTCATCTCTTCAAAAAAAACCCAGAATATCGATGGTTAACTCATCGATCTTCACCGCTTTAAGTTCATCAAGAGAAAGCCTCGGCGTTGTGACTCGAAGTATGTTAAAGATGACTAACGAGTCTCAACGAAGATGTCACCTAGTTGAGATGGACGAAAATGATATGACTTACCATGGTGGGAATGAAGATTCCAATAGCGATTACTTGATGTCATCCCCTCGCTCAACTTCAAGCAATTCTTCAATGCAAAGCAACGCATATGTATACATGACGAATGTCACGACTTTAGAAGAACAAATTGCAAGTCTAACTAGAGCAATTGCAGGGCTAACGAGACAAGTTCAAGAACAAGATGCTCAGATTACAAAGTTGGTTAGCAAAAGCAACAATGCTGATAACAGTAATGCTTTTGATGGAAGAAGAAGCTTCTGCCGTTTCTGAAAAAGAAGAACGAAGAGAAGTCGATGAGTCCTGGGAAATTTCCAAGTTTCTAATGACGCCATGATTCCAATTAGCCAGCTAAAGGAGTTCATCATAGGGGCGATGAAAGATGGAGGTTCCAAGTCATCATCGACGTATTCTAAACCATACACTTCAAGAATCGACAACTTAAAGATATCAAACGGATACCAACCTCCGAAGTTCATATCTGTTTTAGAGTTCACTGACGAAGATTTATTCTTAGGCTCTAAACTGCACAACCGTCCTTTGTTTGTATCTGGTTATACTCACGAGAAGATGGTAAAAAGAATATTGATCGACGGAGGCTCTGCAGTGAACATTTTGACGCTTCGGAGGTTAAAAGAACTTGAAATTCCAATAGAAGAACTCTCTAAGAGTCGCCTAATGATCCAAGGTTTTAATCATGAAGGCCAACGAGCAATCGGTATGATCAGGTTGGAATTAATAATGAGAATATGACGTCAACAGCGTTGTTCCATGTAATTGATGCAAAAACATCCTACAACATGTTTCTGGGTCGTCCATGGCTACACGAAAACGGAGTCGTGCGATCAACTTTGCATCAGTGTTTCAAGTATTATGACAATGGCGTCGTCAAGAAGGTACTTGGAGATACAAATCCATTCACCGAAGCCGAATCATACTTCGCCGACGCAAAATTTTACCTTGAGCGTGAAAAGGGAGCAAGTGAAGATACGATGCGCGAGAAAGGAAATGCACATGCAATTGAAGATCATATACCCATGCAAAAGGATGTAGAAGGGATAACCAAATCATTAAAGTCTTTAACTCAGATTAGTTCTAAGAAACTGCAAAGCTCGCCGATTAAAGTCTGGATTTACTCGTCCGGGTCAAGGGTCCAAAATCGAGCACAACGAATCTTCAAAAATACAAATGGGTGGAGTATAAAGCCCGAAATCTTATGAACTCCTAACTAAAGTAGGATATGATGCAAATGAAGGACCAATATCAGGAGAATTGCCGGAAAATATGAGTAAAAGTCATCTTGAACCCGAAACGTTTAAAAAGGATCTTGGTTTTTCCCCCCAAAAGCCGGTTCACATCGTGTTAAAGAGAGCTAGTATAAATCACGTATCTGAAAATGGATCGAGAATTTACCGGATCAACGACAAGTTCTTGAAGCGTTACTATGCCTAAAAAAAGAAAAAGAAAAAAAAAAGAAAAAAGAAGGAAAAAAAGAAGAAAAAAGAAAAAAAGAAAAAAAGACAAAAAAAGAAAAAAAAAAGAAAAGATGAAAAAAAAAGAAAAAATAAAGAAAAGAAAAAAGAATAGCTCCTTAACGTACGAGCTTAAACTGCATGTTGCTCCTTAACATACGAGCTTAAACTGCATGTTACTCCTTGACATACGAGTCTAAACTGCATGTTACTCCTGGGCCGCACGAGTATAAACTGTGAAAAGGCAAATAAGTTAAGTGCACATGTGTAAACTGCTAACTTATCCTACATAGTCCGGTCTGATACTCCTGGCCCGCATGAGTATAAACTGTGCACGGCACCACCCCCTCAAAAAAAAATAAAATTGAACTACGAGAAATGACTTGATCCCCTAAAAAGGGTACGTAGGCAGCTTGGACATTGTCTAAGTTCAGTCATAAAACAAACGGTGGGTGACCGTTTCGGTATGAAGGTATCTTATCCCCGACATGTTGCTCGAATTCGAATTGGGTCATCTCAACAAATGTCTGAGGACATTTTTGGCAAGAAACAGTTAAAGTACACGAGTCGGAAACGTCAAAGTGGGGGCATTTTGTGATATTTTTGGAAGCAAACGACAAATACTTCAAGTTTATCTCCTCCGAAAGTTCGTCAACAAGACTTGAAGTGAGGGCATTTGTAGACAATTAAAAATTAATTGCCTATTATATTATTGGGATTTAATGAAATAATTCCAATAAATAAAATAAAGTCACTTATTGAATTACTATTTATTGAGATATACAAAAGAATTTCAAATTAATAAATAGTTAATTTAATTAATAAACTATTACCATAAGTGTTGATAATAGATTCCTTTAATTCAAAAATCAACATAAGGAAAGCCTTGTAGAGATTTGCTAAATAAGTAAAGAAATCAAATCAAATATCATGAAATCGGAAAATATTGAAAGAATCAGGCCAAATATGGAATAAATCAAATTAAATCAAGATCAAACCATATATGGATAAAATCAACCTAAATATGGATGAAATCATCCCAAAAAATTATATTTTCCATTATTGAGTATTCTCTACGCCTATAAATATGGGGCTTCAGAATTCAGAAATCACAAGTCGGGGAGCAAAGAGAATACGAAACTTCGAGATAATTAGAAGTAAGTCTTTGATAGCATTCGGAAATTCTCTCAACGAAGTTCTTCGTTCTCATAATCGCACGGTTGCAACAAGGAAAGCCTGTGCGAATTTCTAATAATCGCACGATTCAATACTCAAGACCCGTGCGAGTTTCTCATAATCGCACGGTTTCGACGCTCAAGACTCGTGCGAGTTTCTCATAATCGCACGGTTTCGACGCTCAAGACCCGTGCGAGTTTCTCATAATCGTACGTTTTGGACGCTCAAGACCCGTGCCAGTTTCTCATAATCACACGGTTTCGACGCTCAAGACCCGTGCGAGTTTCTCATAATCGCACGGCTTAAAGTTTCAAGATCCGTGCGAGTTTCTCACAATCGTACGGTTCAACGCCCAAAACCGTTCGTTTGATAACTTCAAGTCCAAGTACTTCGCAATTAAGCTCCACAGCCCATGAAGAAACACTCATATTTCAAGACGCTCGATAACTTCGTGATTAAGCTCCAGAGCCCACGACAAACGTTCGACAAGCTCTCTTCGCCAAATCGCGAAGAAGTCCGATTAAGTTTCGTGATTAAGTTCCAAAGCCCACGAAGAAGCATCCACTAGGATTCGTCCAAGCCCAACGGCCCACGGAGAAACTTCAAAGAAAAGCCCAAATCAAGAAACTCAAGATCAAAAAATTTTCTGAAACCCTTTCGTTGAAGAATCAGAGGAACAAGTAGAGATAGAGCTCATTAAATTTCATTTGTACTATTTTTCTGATTATTTGATATTCGAATAAAAGAAAATACGCTAGACTTAGCTATGTGAAAATTTTCCCAGACATCTGCACTTTTAGGTTTTGGTACTGTTCCATTGGTTGGGAGCGCAACGACATCCGAAATTTTCAGAGACGACCCATTATTGTGCTGGGGAGTAAGGCTTTGTGCATGAGGTGTAGGAGAATGAGTCTTCCCCTGTTTCGAAGCTCTCTTCGTGTTTGCCATAGCAGGCGGATGCCGAGAAGAGGAGCGAAATCGCCATGAAAATCAGCCTCCACCTCCATAGTAACTTTCCTTAAATTTATTATTTAATTTTTTTTCTAAAATTAACATGCCAAAATGACGGGTTATACACATCCCTAGAATAGATAAATAAATCAGTTATTACATGCCAAGTACTATTATGGTCAGGTAGCAAGAAAACTGGAAAATGAATGTTTATTCCTTTGGTTTGTTATTGTTTGTCAAAACGTTTGATTTTAAAGCTTTCGTCGTTTTCCTTGATAGATTTAGTTCTTCATTATTTATTCCTGGAATGGCAATATATAAGAAAAGCATTTTCTCACTAAATCGAGAGAGAAACACTAATAAGGCAAAAGCGACCAACTAGAAAACCTAAATCCTATTCTTTCACGACGATGATGATGTTGAACCTAATCAATAATTCTACAAAGTATTCTACAAAGTAAGTATGATAATTGTTTTGGTTAAGTGGATTAATGTGTTGTGTGTGGTTTAGGATTTCTTAATGTATGTTGATTAAGTATGTGGAGTGTGTATAAATAGCCTATGTACTCATGGATTGAAATCATCCCATTTTGAATTAAGCATCATCTCTAGATCTATTTAGCCTTCTTATTAAATAACAACAGATGAAACTCCATTAGTGACATGTATTGTCATTACAGAAAACTAGGAGTAATATTATAGCACACGAAGAGAAGATGATAACCGAAATTAATGCTCGGTATTGGACCGTAAGTGGAAATACTGTCAGAAAAATTCTGACCGCACCACATGCATGAATGGAAAAAAAAAAAGTAAAACAAAAAAAAAAAGAAACCAGAAAATAGAAAAGCCTAATGATGATAGCGCTGCGTATTATAATCTAATCTAAAAACTCTCTCCACCGCTCGAACTTCAATCGCAGTCTCGTGGACTTCTCTTACAAGCCACGATATCCTCCAAAAACCCCATTACCGCCGCTGCCGCCACTACCTTCGCCGCCGCCCCAATAATCGAAACCCACTTGCCTGGGCGGCAATGGTGGTAATAACAACTCCATGTCATTATGATTGGGCGCAATCGTAGAATTCTGCGAGTAATTATTGATTATTATTCAGCAGAGCAACGGGAGAAGAAACGTTCATCGTCGCCGGCAAATGAGAAATAGGTGCACTATTATTATACTGCTGTTGATGAATGATTATTCCGTTCTTATTGATCCATCGTTGTTGCTGCCCAAGGTTGATCCTATAATTCTGCTGTGGGGGAGGAGGAATTAGATCATTCTTGTAACTATTATTATAAGTCTGACCACCCATGATCATCATTAGCTGATGCTGTTGATGAGTTTGATTATTAGTACAAGGATAAGAAAGAATATTATCGTCTTCATCCTTCTCCAACTGCTTAACCATATTGATCGTCGACTGTATAAGATCGATCTTGTTCTTCAAATCTACGCCGAATTGCCTCAAATCACCTTCAGATTTCAAGTCCAAGGAAGGCAGCCAAGATGGGTACTTTGACTCTCTGTTATTCTTCCTCAGCCTCGCAAGTTCGCCCGCAGCTTTTCTCTTGCGTTCTTGGAAGAAGAAATCTGAGACATCATAGTTTCTGACTAATTGGCTGCCCAATAATAAGTCATCATCGTTCTTCTTCACCTTGTAAGAATGGATGAGTTGGGAGATACGCTCGTGATCTTGACGGGGCCATGTCTCTGTTTGCTTATTAGATCCGTAGAACACAACAGCGCTAGCTTCACCACATAGAGTGGTTAGTTCGTCCATCTTCTTGAAGAGACCCTCCTTCCTTTTCTTGAAAGTTAGGGTTCTCGTCTTTTCGCATGCTATTAATTCCATCCTCAGCTTTCCACGTCCCATCTCTCTTGACAGAATATATTTATATGTTGAGAGCTTTATTGTACAAGAAAGTGATTGGACCGTGGGCATATATTATAGTGAGAGAGAGAGAGAAAGATTCTATTTATTTACAACGGCTACAAAGAATTGGAAACCGACGAGGTAAAATCTAGAACCCTAATTGATTTTATTACCTTAGCAATCGAGATACACTTACCATACACAACTAAGGTATTACTAACGATCGAGATCTTGGCAATCAACGGCTATATTATTATATACCGTCGAAATCAGGTTCGGTTAAATAAGGTATGTTATAAGTTTAATTACAGCAAAGTATTATTAACGGTTTAGTACAATAAAATTGGAAATGGAAAAAAAATCGTGTGTTGGTCGTGGGCGTGTGGGGTAGCAAACAGCGAATTAATCGAATATAGATTCTATTACACCACTGCACTGATTCATTATATTTTGGAACACTATTTGCATGTGCTAAAATATAATTTTTATTTATTATTATTTATGATTTTGAGATTACTAATTTTTAGTGTTTAAGATTAGACATAATTTCTAGATATAAAAGTAGAATAATATATAAGGGTATAAATACAATAAATAGAAAAATTAGAAGTTAGAAGAAAAGTATTCAATTAATTAAATTACATAAGGACTAAATTGTAAATAAGTTGACAGACAAAATTTGACAGTTTATAGCCACCCTAAACCAACTATATAAGAGTATAGATGAAGTCGTGTTTGTATTTTGCACCCCCTAATTAATAGGCACCCCATTTTCTCTATTTGCACCCCTTAATTAATATGTATAGTCTGAAATTGGAGTGATCTATCGAGTCTTTTTTTTTCTCTCTTACGCACATGGCGAAGAAGAGGAAAACGACCAAACAGAGGCCGGCGCCAGTCTCGGCGACGACGCCGCCCCCTACAATTGGAGAACACGATCGCGACACTGATGAGATAAACAGTGGCGGCTCGTCTCGAGGAGAGAAGTCTGCGATTGTCTCAGCTGGTACCGTTTCATTGGATCCGAAATCCTGTACTGTTCCATTGGTGCCGATTTCCCCAAACCGATCACTGGGGATAAATGAGTCTAATGTGAACGAATGGCCATCGCTAGGGGAATCGGCAGGGAGATCAGTGAAATCAAAAGCTGTTATGTCTACTAAACCTAATCCATGGGGTTCATTCAATGTGGATATGATGCGCGATCAGACCATCGTCTTGAGTACATTGAGCCTATTATTAATGGCGGCATTGAAATTGGAGAAGTGGATGAGGATGAAATCAAGAATGAGGTGGAGCATTGGAACTCTGCTATACTATGCTATGTCTTGGGATCAAATCCCCCGTATGGTGTAATGGCTGGGTTTCTGAAACGCAAATGGGATAAGCTAGGGTTGGAGAATATTTGGCAGGTGAGACAGGGGCTCTTCCTTGCTAAATTTGACAGTGTAGCAACCAGGGATCAAGTGTTGCAAACGCAGATCCTCCATTTTGACTGGAAGCCTGTGGTGTTAGCACCCTGGACTGATAGCACTCAGCTCAATACTGTTGG
Source organism: Craterostigma plantagineum (assembly GCA_027422505.1). NCBI lineage: Eukaryota > Viridiplantae > Streptophyta > Magnoliopsida > Lamiales > Linderniaceae > Craterostigma > Craterostigma plantagineum. The sequence continues at coordinate 6,060,015 of JAPQWV010000019.1, read as the reverse complement.
CGTGGAGAGTGTCCCTATTTTGATTCAGATGCCACAACTGGACCTGAAATATTGGGGACCTAAGACATTAAGTAAGCTTTCCAGTCTAATAGGGAAACCTATAATGACAGATAAATGTACCCATAACAAGGAGAGAATTCACTTTGCAAGGGTTCTGGTGGAGGTCAGTCTTACCAAACCTATCAAAGGCAGTATTCAATATGTGAATGAAAAAGGACAGTTAGTGGAACAAAAAATTACCTATGAATGGAGACCTGTGTTGTGTTCAAAATGTGGGAAGTACGGGCATGAGGAACCTAACTGTAGAAGGGACATTAAAAAAGTGTGGAAGCCTGGGCAGAAGCCTGACCCAGCTCTTACAGTGCAGACAGAAAAAATCCACCTGATCAAACAGCAAAGGTTATCCCTGTGTGTAGTAGTGCAGAGGCCCAACCTACCTCAGCCGCTGCCGTAGTTGGAAATGCAGTAATAGCTCAAGATCCTGATGCACAAGGAGTAACAGCTAGTGGTAACTGGGCAGAGTTAGTAATGCAAAGGAGTGCGGGAAGAAGCCTGGTCCATGGGGTTCCCCTTTAAAGCAGAGGGTCCATGGCCATAGCCATGGATAAGTCGGCAGTGTGGAATGTTAGGGGCCTAAATGGCCCCGCAAAGCAGAGAGAGATCTCTCTCTTCTGCAGGAAATATAGTATAAATCTGATTTGTCTTTTGGAAACAAAAACTAAGTCAGGGCAGATGGATGGTGTCTTAAATAAGATGTTCTGTGGATGGGAAGCCACGCACAATTTGAGTGAGCATCCCAATGGCCGCATAGTGGTCTTATGGAGGGGAGGAGTGGAATTAGAAATGCTTTCTAAATCTGCCCAACACATGCATCACTACTGCAAAATAAGGCTGTGGTGTCTTATCTCACTGTTGTATATGGTTATAATGAGCTATCTGCTCGAGAAATACTATGGGAGGAAGTGTTGCAAATTGGGTTGACAACGAATGATCCCTGGTTGTTATGGGGTGATTTTAATAACGTAAGAGGATTTGAAGACAGATTAGGTGGGTCTGCCATTCAGTCAAAAGATTTCATTGGTTTCAACTATTGTATCCAGCAGTGTCAAATGGAGGAGATCAGGAGAACTGGTTGCAAATTCGCATGGTCTAATAGGCAAGGTCAGGAGTCCAGCATTTGGAGTAGAATTGATTGGGTGTTTGGAAACTTGCCATGGATCTCGAAGTTTAGTGAATACACAGCCATTTTCCTACCAGAAGGGGTGTCAGATCCTCCCATCTTGTTGAGGAATATGAGTAAACCTGCTACTCAGAGGAGACCATTCAAGTTTTTTAATATGTGGTGCATGGCCCCTGAGTTTCTGAAAACTGTGGAACAACACTGGGCAACCCAACCTGGCTCTTCAATAGGGAAGGTGTGGGGTAATAATAAGGCTCCGAGGTCCCCTCAGAGAATTAAACAAGTCAACCTTTGCAAATATTGTTAACAGAACAGAAAGAGTTAAAGGGCAACTGAATCTGTCAGCTTGAACTGCACTCGGACCCTTTGCAGCCTGCACTGATTGAAAAGGAGGAAAAACTACGAATGGAGTATAAATTTCTGAGTGAAGCTAATGTCAAGTTCTTAAAACAGAAAGAAAAAGCAAAATGGCTAGATAACGGGGACCAGAATTCTGCATATTTTCATGCTATACTCAAGATCAGAATATATAGAAACAAAGTGACATCTATTCTTGACCAGGAGGGGAATTCTATTGAGGATTATGGGAGTATCCAGCAACACTTTGTGGATTATTATAAAGGCTTGCTTGGCAAGAAAAAAGCTGGACTGGAGAAGCTTGACCGAAATGTTGTCAAAGAGGGATATATCCTAAACCTGAGGGACCAAGTCTCCTTGATCCAACCATTTGATAGAAAAGAGGTATACTCAGTGATGGAATCAATTCATGAGGATGTTGCTCCGGGTCCAGACGGATATAATAGTGGATTCTTTACTCATGCTTGGAGTGTGGTGGGTGAAGACATTATAGATGCAGTTATGGAGTTCTTCAGAACTGGCAGATTATACCCCAGGTTGAACAACACAATTATGTGCCTTATACCTAAGAGTTCTGCCATTGTGTCAGCTAATGACTTTAGGCCTATCGCTTGCTGCAATACGGTCTACAAGTGCATATCTAAGCTGTTACGCGAAAGGCTCAAACCGCTTCTGCCGAAACTCATCCACGGTAATCAGAATGCATTTGTGAAGGGGAGATCTATAGTGCACAATGTACTGTTATGCCAAGACTTGCCAGGTTGTACAATAGGAAAAATGCCTCAGCCCGAGTCCTCATGAAAGTTGACATCAAGAAAGCTTATGACTCGTTGGATTGGGATTTCCTCCATAATTGGTTGTGTCTGTTGAACTTCCCTATGAAGTTTGTATCTTGGATCATGGAGTGTGTCAAAACTGTTTCATACAGCATCTCCCTTAATGGGGAGCTGTCTGGTAGTTTTCAAGCTGCTAGGGGGCTTAGACAGGGAGACCCTTTATCTCCGTTGCTCTTTGTGATTGCAATGGAATATCTTTCTAGTAAGCTTCAGCTCTCTAGTACTGATCCAAGATTCAGGTACCATCCTCTTTTCAAACAAGTGAAATTGGTGAATCTCTGTTTTGCCGATGATTTGATGCCGTTTTGTAAGGGTACTCCAGGGGCAGTCAGAGTTATTTCAGAGGGACTGGAGCACTTTAAGCTGGTAACAGGGCTGGAAGCTAATAAACATAAGTCTAATACCTTCATTGCAGGTGTCTCTCCTAGCATCAGAAAACAGGTTATGGAAATTACTTGTTTTCAGTTACGAAGCTTTCCTATGAGGTACCTTGGAGTTCCTGTTTCTCCCACTCAATGGAGCAGGAGTGCATGCCAGGCTGTAGTGGAAAACATCACTGCAAGAGTTCATTGTTGGGCAACTAGAAAATTGTCTTACGCTGGGAGGCTTTGCCTCATCAATTCTATCCTCTTAGCTGTACATGGTTTCTGGGGGTCCATGTTTCTTCTACCGAAGGCTGTAACAAAGGAGATTGACAGAATATGCAAAGAGTTTTTGTGGGGGAAGAAGGAAAATGGTAAATGTCTGCCTCTGGTTAAATGGGACAAAGTTTGCTGCTCCAAAACCAAAGGTGGTCTAAGTATCCGAGATTGTGTAAAGTGCAATCAAGCACTGGCTGGCACGCAAATATGGGATATTACTTTGGAAGTGGATTCGCTTTGGATTAAGTGGATCAATGTAGTGTACTTAAAAGGTGTCTGTTTTTGGGACTACTCGTCTGCGGCTGATTGCAGTTGGCATTGGAGAAAACTGCATAGGCTCAAGGAGAAGTTCCGTGATGGTTATGTGGGCAAAAATTGGAGAATGTCTGGAGATGGTAAATATTCTGTCAGCTCAGGGTACAAATGGCTCAAGGGTGATATACCAAGATTTCAGCTTAGCAAAGCCATATGGAACAGATTTACCCTACCTAAGCATGCTTTTATGTTATGGATATTAGTGTAGAAAAGGCTATTAACGTACGACAGATTAACCGCATGGGGTGTGGTGGTTGCTAATAAAAGCTGTAGATTGTGTGGTATGGTTGATGAAACAATAGATCATTTGTATTTTGACTGTCAGTACAGCCAGCAGATAGTCCAGAGAGTTGCTGCCTGGCTAAACCTTACTGTACCATTTCTATCATTTGCTGACATGGTTAGTTGGTTGTTGCGAGAAAGGGGGAAAAAGAGGCTACAGGCGCATCAGTTGTGCGTGTTATGATGCTATGGTCTATCATGTATGGAGGGAAAGAAACAGATGAGACCATGCTAAAGGTGAGTATACAGTGGAGCAGCTTGTCCAGAATATTGCACAAGAGATGAAGTGGAGGATTCGCAACATCTGTCACATGAAGATTGCCAATGGAACAGAACTGATGGCTCGAGTTTGCTTATCCCATTTTATAATTGATTTTGTACGTGGGATGTGAACAATGTAAAGGGGTTCGTGGTAAATGAATACAAATCATTTTACCAAAAACAAAAATTATATACCCCATACAAAAAGAAAAAAAAAGAGTTTAATGTTAATAGTTTAATTAATATGTAAAGTAATATTAAATAAATGTTTGTCGATTAAAAAATGTAATTTTCCATCTGCGCGCATGGTCAATGAAGGCCCACCCGCCCTACAAGCGGGTAGTGGGCCTGGTGGGCCCGGCTCGTCCTAAATAAAAAAATAAAAACAAAAAGAAATTATAAAAAAGAAGAAAAAACATTAAAATAAACTAATGAAGTTGAATTACTCATAATCAAATTTAAATTCTTTAATAAAATTTATTTATGTTACTAAATTTGATTAAATGGATCTCAAATATATAAAAAACTTGTATAGTTCATTTATATATTAATTGATTTAGGAAAATATTTTATAATATTTGAGGGCCTGCCGCGGTGGTGGGCCCGTTTGACAGTACTAGTGGTAGGGCGGAGCGGGCCGGCCCGTGGGCCACGAGCATTTTTGTTATTTCGAAATGTGTCATTGGTTAAAATGACTTAATTAGTAATTTTGAATACTCCATATTATTTAGTTAATAGAAAATAAGTTTATAAAATAATTTTTGTTGAACCATGAGATTAATTTAAATTATTAATACGAAAATCAAGTGTATGGAGATATAAAAAGCCGTTGAAATATATGTGCCACAATTCCTGTCTCATTCCCTGTCTCACTTTATTAAAAACGATTCTTATGATTATCGAAAAATATATATGATATGAATATCAAATTGATAATCATAAAACAAGGAATAAATTGGATGTGTTTATTTATTTTTGTCATACGAATCACATGAAATAACGATGATTTTATAATTTGGTGGAGTATATGATTAAAATAATTAATTAATAAAAAAATTTGTGAACCACTTGTTTTAAAATTCAAAGGATCTGATCATTTTAGACATAGAGGGGGACATAATTTGCAGGACATATGATTTCATGCGTGTAAAGAGTGGTATAGGGAGTGTAGGGGGTTCACTTGGGATCCTCTGTCCCACTACATGTCCCATTGTATGTATCAACTAATATATTTTGTTTATAATTATAAAAAAGAGAGAAAAATACTAGATATAGGTGAGACACTTGGGCACATGCTAAAAAATAGATTTGTTTCTCCTTTAATTTTTTGGTATGTAGCTCCTTTATTATATAAAAAGTTTTAATTCTTTTAGTTTATTTAGATAGTAATTATATTTATATAAATATTGCAGATCATCACTTTTTAATTATACTCCAACAAAATAATATTTTATTTGCTGACACGGAATTAAGTATGAAATACGAATATAAAAATGAAGTAACTGATAGATAAATAGATGCTTCAAATTATAGGTTCTAAAACAAAATTCAATTTTCTTTTAATTTGTAATGAAACTGTAGTTACGAGCAAAAATATAATAGGCAATATCCTAATTGGGCATAATTGATCCACAAATCTTTCTCCTTCTGTTAAAAAATGGTGTATTCAATATTCAATGAGATGTGGGTGTAAAATAACAAAAACATGTGAAAGATAAGACCTTTTATACAGTAATGTTTATATGGGTTCCATAATTTGAAAAAGTTTATAAAACAATCACCGTGTATATCCTAAAATTGACACATAAGCAAAATATGTTAATTATTTATTTAGTTAAAAAATGACAAATAAGTAAAATTTATTAATTGGTACATACAAGGGTACATGTATTGGGACACAAGATCTCGTCTGAGGGAGTGTAGGGGTGTGAATGGTAGGATCCTTTACGGTTTTTATCCTCCATAGGCTCATATAAGAGTGTATATATATATAATATAATATATATAATTTTTCAAACAGAGGACTGATTTTTTTATAATATTTTATACTCTTGAGTATTTAAGGGGACAAATAGTATTATGATTCAGACTCTTTACGTTGATTTTGTGATCCACTACCTTTATGGGACAAATAGTACTTATATTTGGGGATTAAATACTTGAAATCGTGACAAAAGTACCTAAATTTAAGCAAGCAATGCCAATTTACACAAAGTACACATCAATTAAAGCGAGAGAAAAAAATGGGTGATCCTAATTGAATCCAAAGCTTGAATTCTACGTAAAAACACCTTAATGAGAACAAAGTACCTAAATTTAGGTCTAAATATCGATATTTATGCAGAAAATAATTTGCATTTGTAGACCTTTTTGGTCCAATGCTTATAAGTGTTTTGATTATTTCAAGTAATTATGTAAAATTGAGGTACAACTTAGATTACTCGATATGTATGATCTATGATTGTTTATGTATGTACAAGTGTTTAAATGTGACTTAATTGTTAAGATAATCGAATTTGTGTGATCTTGTGCTTAACTGGAATATTGTTGTGATCACATGAATATGAACGTTTTCGATGACTGGAATATCACTATATGCTATATATGAAAAATATATTCTGTCTGAGTCATACATGAGCCATACGCGTGATTGATGTATTTTAGGAAAGAATATCAGTGTGATTACCTGGATATGAACGACTGTATGCTATATATGGAAAAGATATTCTGATTCAGTTGTACACGTGATTGAGTTATTTTAGGAAAGAATATTATGATATATCCATTTGAGAACACATTAAGTTGGCTTTTAAATCAGTGAATCAATGATCCTGTTTTCCTTGTGCAACTTATGAACTATATTTTGGAAAGTGATTAATTGATTGAGGTTATATGTGGTAAGATGCTGATGGAGTCTATTTATGGTATGTGTTGAAATCGGATGAGATCACCATATATAGAAAGTTTGTTTTGTCTTATAGTCGGTAGGTAAATTGTGTATCTCTCCTTATGCGATATGGCTATTATAGTTTGGAAAGAAATCAGTGGATTGTGCTTATCACTGGTAATATGCTAAGTGGAACTCTATATAGAATGTGCTGACAACGGGTGAGATTACCACGAATGGAAAGTAAGTCTGTGGAAAATATGGTAAGTTATCATGCATGATTGTTGAGCTATATTGGTTTTTATTCTTGGCATTGTTCTTTGAGTTAATGCTCGCGATTCTTGAGCATACTTTGCATATGTTTCGTGTTTGACTTTCTATGTGAAGTGTTGAAGCTATTTTGGGCCTATATTAAGGAGCACACGTTGCAATCAAGGGTACCGAACCTACACACAAGCAAATTGAATTCCTTTGAGTGATTGAGCGTTGATTTGCGAAAAATTCGTAGTGTGTGTTGAGCTTAGATTTGCGAAACAGTACCTTTTGAGCGATCAATTGTAACTCCCTATCCAAACCCTTGTCTTCGGACGTATTTTGTCTTCGGACATGTTGAGCGCACAAAGGAGCAACAGTGGAGTCTTCCGCATGTGGAGGGACGAATTTGGTGGATTCGATGGCCCTTCGGTATCGAGCTGCGTCTAGAATTGGTTTCCTGGGTAAACGACGTGGAACGAAACTCGGCGTGTGGCTAGAAGGAGGTCTAGTTTCCATAGTTCTTCGGTTGTGTAAGGGTCGATCATTTTGTAACCATAACCGGTAATAGTTAGTGACTGATTGAAACTATTGGGGAGAGCGCACCCTAAGGACAGGATTAAACCCTAGTTGGTGATATATTTATATAAAAATCTCGTCTCACTTTACTTTCAGTCATTTACTTTTCTGTGAGACAAACCCGCGCTTTCAAATAACCAGGTAATATCTTTGAAACGTTTTCAGAAAACCACGTGATATCTTTGAAACAGTTTTTGAAAAATTGTTAGGGATATAACATTGATAATCATACTGCTTTCTAGGAAGTACCGCACTCTGCAATATCTTCTTAAAGAAAAATATTTTTCAAAGAAAAACAAGCCAATTTTTCAAGCCTAATTTACCAACTCCCCTTAGGCATATTTTACACTTCAGCATTGCACCGAGTCATCAAAGACTAAAAAAGAAATTTGTTCTCAAACTTAATCTTAAACTAACTCAAGTACTTGAATCCGATGTTAAAACACCTTAATTGGGATTAAAGTACCTAATTTGGTAAAAAAAAAATACTGATATTTATGACAAAGATACATCCGAATTGGAAAGAGTGACTAACAATTAAAATGGTCGTTTTTTCGTAAGATATGTTACATCGTAATGACATTTATCATCAAAAACAAGTATTTAATCGCCAAATTCAAGTATTCTATGTACGGTGTATGAAGCAATCATTTTTGTCTTAGATAATTCACTGCATTTTGGATATATTTTCCTCATATATAGCTGTATTATTTCCGAAAAAATAAGTATTTATCCTCTGTGAATGTATGATTAAAAGCAACCATTTACTCTTACGTAACTCGATTTAATTCATGTAAGTCCGAAATGACACCATTTCATTAAGGATCTTAAATGGTAAGAACATTTATCATCAACAACACAATTTAATAAGTTTGCTTGCAACGTCACATTCAATTAAGTCAAATACTTGATTTCAACTAAAGGATACCTATATCAAGTCAAAAGTACCAATTTTGATCGATTATCTCTCTACGAGGATAGTAGATCGATTAGAACGGAGGACACCACAAAATAAAATTGACAAACTCTTTTCAGTGATGATAAATGCACTTAATATGTAAGAATTTTTTGATTAAAACTACAATGTTAGTCTTCGATGACTAACATAAATTGACATGTATTTCGGATTAAAAATTCGGTATTTTGGGTTGAAATCAATTATTTTATTTTGATTTAGGTATTTCGCCATCGAATTTAAATACTCAACTTGGTACGAAAGTGAAGATGCGAACAAACTCGTTTTAGTGATGATAAATGTACTTAATATGTAAGAATTTGGATTAAAACTACAATTTTAGTCTTTAATGACTCACCTAAATTGGCATGTATTTTCGGCTTAAAAATATCAGTATTTTAGGTAGGAAAACAAGTATTTTTATTTTGATTTATCGCCATGGAATTTAAGTACTCAACTTGGTACGGAAGTGAAGACGCAAACAAACTCAGTTTATGGTGTTTGTGATGATAATGTACTTAATATGTAAGAATTTTGATTAAAACTACAATTTTAGTCTTGGATGACTAATTAGAATGTATTGTCGGCTTAAAAATTAGTATTTTAGGTAGGAAATCAAGTATGTTTATTTTGCCATCGAATATAAGTACTCAACTTGGAAGGCAAGTGAATATGCAAACAAACTAATTTATGGTGTTTGTGATGATAAATGTACATAAATATAAGTTTTTTTATTAAAACTACAATTTTAGTCTTAGATTACTCACCTCAATTCGCATGTATTTTCGGCTTAAAAATTGGTATTTTAGGTATGAAATCAAGTATTTTTATTTTGATTTAGGTATTTCGCCATCGAATTTAAGTACTCAACTTGATCCAGAGAGTAGTTGCGATGGCGAGTCAAGTACTCTCATTTATCATGTTAGAATTGGAGAAAACTATCGTTTTCGTCTTAAATTAGTCGACTACAATTTCGTGTATTTACACCTCAATTTAGGAATTCCATGTCAAAAATTAAGTACTTTTTGTCCCCGGTTAGGTATTGGATCACATAATTCAAGTACTTATGTTAATCTGAATAAAAAGTGTTGAGCCACCTCTTTTATTCTAGTAATCTCATTTGTCATGTTAGATTTTGATGAAACTATATCTTAAATTACTTACTGCAATTTTTGTGTATTTTATGCCTTAATTAGGAATTCTAAGTGGAAGATTAAGAATTTACGGCTTAGGTATAGATCCCAGAATTCAAGTACTTATGTTAGTTAAAGGTTATGTTTGCGGAAAAACTTCATTTTTTGTATCTGTGATGATAAGTGTCATTATAATATCATATGATCGATGAAAAGCTATCATTTTAGATGACTCAACCCAAATAGATTTCAGTATAAAAGTCATTATTATTGACATAAAATTAAGTGCTTAAGTCTCGCTTAAGGCACTTAGACATTTAACTCAAGTAGTTGATGTAGCTTAGCCATTCATTTTCTTCAATACTCTCTATAATTATCGTGTTCGTTTTGTGAGAATAGCAATATTTAAGTTTTTTTTTTTTGTCTGCGTTTAAGTATTTGACTGCAAATTGTAAGTAGTTTGTATCTGATATTGCAGAAATTCAAAAACAAACATAAGTCTTATGAATAAAAAAATATAAGATATGGATGTCATTTCGATCGGCACAAAACAAAGAAATAATTAGATATGTTTATTTGTTCGTATCATAAAAACCACGTGAAATAATAATGATTTTGTAACTGATGGAAAAAGGACATTATAGTAACCTAATATTTGGGGGAGTTAAAACTAATTTTAAGGTATCTACTTGTAAAATCAAATGAGGAGGGACTGAATCTTAATACTAAAATTTAACTCTAAATTACCCTTATATTAATTCAAACGAGTGATTTGGTGGCATGATGTTAGAAGTATGCAGAATATATGGAAAAGTCGGCTTCTTCATGCCATCTCATTACCTATTTTGTTGACAAGTTGCTGAATTTGCGACAACTAATACAATTTAATCGTAATAACTACAACCTAGAACTACGAGATTGTACTAATGTAATTGTCATGAGGCTCGAAAAAAAGAAAGGGACTATTGGAATTCAGGCCCCATATATTTTGCAAATAGGGTTCAGGCCAATGTCTATACAAATACAGTTTGAAGGCTCCATTTACGAGTTTAAGTTAGAATTAAGGTTGTTGGACGAAAATCCCTTTATAGAAAAGTAGTTATGAACTGGTACTGAACCCCAGTTCTGTTATCAGATTCCAGTATATTGTTATCAGTTATTACATAACAGGAAGTGCTACTCCACGGAAATATTGTGTTATTAGATGGCTAATAAGTGCTATTAACAGAATAAAATAAGCATTTATTCGGGTAAAAAAATCGAATTAACATTCGAATTATTTTTTTTTTTCGAATTGTTTTTTTACCTCGAATTAAAAAATAATAGTTCGAATTATTTGAATTTTTTTTCTCGAAAAAACATGTACCACTTCTCTGTTCAACAGTACCACTTCATGGGTCTACAAAATGTTATACCACTTTCTGTTCAACAGTACCACTTCATGGTCTACAGTACCACTCTTCTCTATTCAACAGTACCACTTCATGGTCTACAAATACTGTATCACTTCCCTTTTCAACAGTACCACTACATGGGTCTACCGTACCATTTCACTGTTCACCAGTACCACGTCACTGTTCACCCGTACCACTTCATGAGTCCATATTACCACTTCATGGATCTACAGTACCACATCATGTACAGTCTATACCACTTCTTCATGGTTGCTTTGCTCGTTTGAAGAAGGCGATAGCAGTGATTTGTAATTCTTTTTGTTTATTATGTGCAAATATGTCTTTTTTCATTGATTAAGTCTTTATTTCTAAATGAAACTTAAATTTAGGTACTTATATCTATATCAAACATATATAGAGTCTGAAATCAAAAGCAAAACTCCTAAATGGGCATGGCATATATTTACCTCAAAAAAGAAAGGGTACCTTTTTCTCTTATTAACTAAGTGTCTTACTATTCACCCCTCTACTAGACCCCCTTTTTACACCGGAAAACACTTGAAATTTGTTATCTTATCACATGAATTCAACAATAATTATTCTATAATAATTTTTTATATAATTTAAGTACATTAATTGAACAAGTTATGTAACAATATGAATTAAATTATTTTATCAGACAACACAACATAAAATATTTAATTTATTTACTATTGTATCACTCATTTTATTAATCCTACAATTTTACATTTATGTCGAAATATTAGTATCTTCAAATTTATCATTATAAAATTAATTTAATAAAAGTGTTTCACATTTTACTTTTTAATTATACATACTTAAATAAACATAATATTTAGCTAAGGATTAATAGATGAGAGATATGATGGAAATAAGTGATTCAAAAATTTTTATACATGCATACATGTAGATACATATATACTTGATGGTAATTGTTAGTACTGTCAATTTGGCGGGGCGGGGCGGGCCGCCGGCCACTTTGACAGGTCTAGTAATTGTAATGCCGTTGCAAAAAATTAACAAACTCTTTCATCGACTCCAATACAATAAATTAACAATTACTAGAGCTGTCGATGAAAGAGTTTGTTAATTTTTTGCAACGGCATTACAATTACTAGAGCTGTCAAAGTGGCCCGCGGCCCACGGGCCGGCCCGCCCCGCTAAAGTGGCGGGTTGAGCTGATCTTTGCAGGCCCGCCAGGAGGCGGGCCGCGGGCTTGGCGGGGCGGGGCGGGCTAGCCGCGGGCCGGCCCGCCATTATTGTAAATATATATAATTTATTAGTTAAATATATATTATAATGAAAATTAATACTAAATATAGAAAATAAAACTAAATTAATTAGATAATATAATTAATGTTATTAATTATGTATAATTAATATCATATTTATTCATAATTTATTAATAAATATCATAACTAAAAATTAAACTTATTACTAAATTAATATTTTAAATTAAAATAAAAAATAGAAAAAAAATTACTTGGCGGGCGGGCCGGCCCGCCGCGGGGCGGGGCGGTCCCCAGTTTTTTAGGTCCGCCAGATGGCGGGCCAGCCGGCCCCGCCCCGCCAAGTGGCGGGCTTTGGCGGGCGGCGGGCCAGCCCGCCCCGCCCCGCCAAATTGACAGTACTAACAATTACCATCAAGTATATATGTATCTACATGTATGCATGTATAAAAATTTTTGAATCACTTATTTCCATCATATCTCTCATCAATTAATCCTTAGCTAAATATTATGTTTATTTAAGTATGTATAATTAAAAAGTAAAATGTGAAACACTTTTATTAAATTAATTTTATAATGATAAATTTGAAGATACTAATATTTCGACATAAATGTAAAATTGTAGGATTAATAAAATGAGTGATACAATAGTAAATAAATCAAATATTTTATGTTGTGTTGTCTGATAAAATAATTTAATTCATATTGTTACATAACTTGTTCAATTAATGTACTTAAATTATATAAAAAATTATTATAGAATAATTATTGTTGAATTCATGTGATAAGATAACAAATTTCAAGTGTTTTCCGGTGTAAAAAGGGGGTCTAGTAGAGGGGTGAATAGTAGGACACTTAGTTAATAAGAGAAAAAGGTACCCTTTCTTTTTTGAGGTAAATATATGCCAGGCCCATTTAGGAGTTTTGCTTTTGATTTCAGACCCTATATATGTTTGATATAGATATAAGTACCTAAATTTAAGTTTCATTTAGAAATAAAGACTTAATCCATGAAAAAATACATATTTGCACATAATAAACAAAAAGAATTACAAATCACTGCTATCGCCTTCTTCAAACGAGCAAAGCAACCATGAAGAAGTGGTATAGACTGTACATGATGTGGTACTGTAGATCCATGAAGTGGTAATATGGACTCATGAAGTGGTACGGGTGAACAGTGACGTGGTACTGGTGTACAGTGAAATTGTACGGTAGACCCATGTAGTGGTACTGTTGAAAAGGGAAGTGATACAGTATTTGTAGACCATGAAGTGGTACTGTTGAATAGAGAAGAGTGGTACTGTAGACCATGAAGTGGTACTGTTGAACAGAAAGTGGTATAACATTTTGTAGACCCATGAAGTGGTACTGTTGAACAGAGAAGTGGTACATGTTTTTCGAGAAAAAAAATTCAAATAATTCGAACTATTATTTTTTAATTCGAGGTAAAAAAACAATTCGAAAAAAAAAACAATAATTCGAATGTTAATTCGATTTTTTTACCCGAATAAATGCTTATTTTATTCTGTTAATAGCACTTATTAGCCATCTACTAACACAATTTTTCCGTGGAGTAACACTTTCTGTTATGTAATAACTGATAACAATATACTGAAATCTGATAACAGAACTGGGGTTCAGTACCAGTTCATAACTACTTTTCTATAAAGGGATTTTCGTCCAACAACCTTAATTCTAACTTAAACTCGTAAATGGAGCCTTCAAACTATATTTGTATAGACATTGGCCTGAACCCTATTTGCAAAATATATGGGGCCTGAATTCCAATAGTCCCTTTCTTTTTTTCGAGCCTCATGACAATTACATTAGTACAATCTCGTAGTTCTAGGTTGTAGTTATTACGATTAAATTGTATTAGTTGTCGCAAATTCAGCAACTTGTCAACAAAATAGGTAATGAGATGGCATGAAGAAGCCGACTTTTCCATATATTCTGCATACTTCTAACATCATGCCACCAAATCACTCGTTTGAATTAATATAAGGGTAATTTAGAGTTAAATTTTAGTATTAAGATTCAGTCCCTCCTCATTTGATTTTACAAGTAGATACCTTAAAATTAGTTTTAACTCCCCCAAATATTAGGTTACTATAATGTCCTTTTTCCATCAGTTACAAAATCATTATTATTTCACGTGGTTTTTATGATACGAACAAATAAACATATCTAATTTTTTCTTTGTTTTGTGCCGATCGAAATGACATCCATATCTTATATTTTTTTATTCATAAGACTTATGTTTGTTTTTGAATTTCTGCAATATCAGATACAAACTACTTAGAATTTGCAGTCAAATACTTAAACGCAGACAAAAAAAAATACTTAAATATTGCTATTCTCTCAAAACGAACACGATAATTATAGAGAGTATTGAAGAAAATGAATGGCTAAGCTAAATCAACTACTTGAGTTAAATGTCTAAGTGCCTTAAGCGAGACTTAAGCACTTAATTTTATGTCAATAATAATGACTTTTATACTGAAAATGTATTCTATTTGGGTTGAGTCATCTAAAATGATAGCTTTTCATCGATCATATGATATTATAATGACACTTATCATCACAGATACAAAAAATGAAGTTTTTCCGCAAACATAACCTTTAACTAACATAAGTACTTGAATTCTGGGATCTATACCTAAGCCGTAAATTCTTAATCTTCCACTTAGAATTCCTAATTAAGGCATAAAATACACAAAAATCGCAGTAAGTAATTTAAGATATAGTTTCATCAAAATCTAACATGACAAATGAGATTACTAGAATAAAAGAGGTGGCTCAACACTTTTTATTCAGATTAACATAAGTACTTGAATTATGTGATCCAATACCTAACCGGGGACAAAAAGTACTTAATTTTTGACATGGAATTCCTAAATTGAGGTGTAAATACACGAAATTGTAGTCGACTAATTTAAGACGAAAACGATAGTTTTCTCCAATTCTAACATGATAAATGAGAGTACTTGACTCGCCATCGCAACTACTCTCTGGATCAAGTTGAGTACTTAAATTCGATGGCAAAATACCTAAATCAAAATAAAAATACTTGATTTCATACCTAAAATACCAATTTTTAAGCCGAAAATACATGCGAATTGAGGTGAGTCATCTAAGACTAAAATTGTAGTTTTAATAAAAAAACTTATATTTATGTACATTTATCATCACAAACACCATAAATTAGTTTGTTTGCATATTCACTTGCCTACCAAGTTGAGTACTTATATTCGATGGCAAAATAAACATACTTGATTTCCTACCTAAAATACTAATTTTTAAGCCGACAATACATTCTAATTAGTCATCCAAGACTAAAATTGTAGTTTTAATCAAAATTCTTACATATTAAGTACATTATCATCACAAACACCATAAAATGAGTTTGTTTGCGTCTTCACTTCCGTACCAAGTTGAGTACTTAAATTCCATGGCGATAAATCAAAATAAAAATACTTGTTTTCCTACCTAAAATACTGATATTTTTAAGCCGAAAATACATGCCAATCTAGGTGAGTCATTAAAGACTAAAATTGTAGTTTTAATCCAAATTCTTACATATTAAGTACATTTATCATCACTAAAACGAGTTTGTTCGCATCTTCACTTTCGTACCAAGTTGAGTATTTAAATTCGATGGCGAAATACCTAAATCAAAATAAAATAATTGATTTCAACCCAAAATACCGAATTTTTAATCCGAAATACATGTCAATTTATGTTAGTCATCGAAGACTAACATTGTAGTTTTAATCAAAAAATTCTTACATATTAAGTGCATTTATCATCACTGAAAAGAGTTTGTCAATTTTATTTTGTGGTGTCCTCCGTTCTAATCGATCTACTATCCTCGTAGAGAGATAATCGATCAAAATTGGTACTTTTGACTTGATATAGGTATCCTTTAGTTGAAATCAAGTATTTGACTTAATTGAATGTGACGTTGCAAGCAAACTTATTAAATTGTGTTGTTGATGATAAATGTTCTTACCATTTAAGATCCTTAATGAAATGGTGTCATTTCGGACTTACATGAATTAAATCGAGTTACGTAAGAGTAAATGGTTGCTTTTAATCATACATTATTCACAGAGGATAAATACTTATTTTTTCGGAAATAATACAGCTATATATGAGGAAAATATATCCAAAATGCAGTGAGTTATCTTAGACTAAAATGATTGCTTCATACACCGTACATAGAATACTTGAATTTGGCGATTAAATACTTGTTTTTGATGATAAATGTCATTACGATGTAACATATCTTACGAAAAAACGACCATTTTAATTGTTAGTCACTCTTTCCAATTCGGATGTATCTTTGTCATAAATATCAGTATTTGTTTTTTTACCAAATTAGGTACTTTAATCCCAATTAAGGTGTTTTAACATCGGATTCAAGTACTTGAGTTAGTTTAAGATTAAGTTTGAGAACAAATTTCTTTTTTAGTCTTTGATGACTCGGTGCAATGCTGAATCGGTGCAATGCTGAAGTGTAAAATATGCCTAAGGGGAGTTGGTAAATTAGGCTTGAAAAATTGGCTTATTTTTCTTTGAAAAATATTTTTCTTTAAGAAGATATTGCAGAGTGCGGTACTTCCTGGAAAGCAGTATGATTATCAATGTTATATCCCTAACAATTTTTCAAAAACTGTTTCAAAGATATCACGTGGTTTTCTGAAAACGTTTCAAAGATATTACCTGGTTATTTGAAAGCGCGGATTTGTCTCACAGAAAAGTAAATGACTGAAAGTAAAGTGAGACGAGATTTTTATATAAATATATCACCAACTAGGGTTTAATCCTGTCCTTAGGGTGCGCTCTCCCCAATAGTTTCAATCAGTCACTAACTATTACCGGTTATGGTTACAAAATGATCGACCCTTACACAACCGAAGAACTATGGAAACTAGACCTCCTTCTAGCCACACGCCGAGTTTCGTTCCACGTCGTTTACCCAGGAAACCAATTCTAGACGCAGCTCGATACCGAAGGGCCATCGAATCCACCAAATTCGTCCCTCCACATGCGGAAGACTCCACTGTTGCTCCTTTGTGCGCTCAACATGTCCGAAGACAAAATACGTCCGAAGACAAGGGTTTGGATAGGGAGTTACAATTGATCGCTCAAAAGGTACTGTTTCGCAAATCTAAGCTCAACACACACTACGAATTTTTCGCAAATCAACGCTCAATCACTCAAAGGAATTCAATTTGCTTGTGTGTAGGTTCGGTACCCTTGATTGCAACGTGTGCTCCTTAATATAGGCCCAAAATAGCTTCAACACTTCACATAGAAAGTCAAAAACGAAACATATGCAAAGTATGCTCAAGAATCGCGAGCATTAACTCAAAGAACAATGCCAAGAATAAAAACCAATATAGCTCAACAGTCATGCATGATAACTTACCATATTTTCCACAGACTTACTTTCCATTCGTGGTAATCTCACCCGTTGTCAGCACATTCTATATAGAGTTCCACTTAGCATATTACCAATGATAAGCACAATCCACTAATTTCTTTCCAAACTATAATAGCCAAATCGCATAAGGAGAGATACACAATTTACCTACCGACTATAAGACAAAACAAACTATCTATATATGGTGATCTCATCCGATTTCAACACATACCATAAATAGACTCCATCAGCATCTTACCACATATAACCTCAATCAATTAATCACTTTCCAAAATATAGTTCATAAGTTGCACAAGGAAAACAGGATCATTGATTCACTGATTTAAAGGCCAACTTAATGTGTTCTCAAATGGATATATCATAATATTCTTTCCTAAAATAACTCAATCACGTGTACAACTGAATCAGAATATCTTTTCCATATATAGCATACAGTCGTTCATATCCAGGTAATCACACTGATATTCTTTCCTAAAATACATCAATCACGCGTATGGCTCATGTATGACTCAGACAGAATATATTTTTCATATATAGCATATAGTGATATTCCAGTCATCGAAAACGTTCATATTCATGTGATCCCAACAATATTCCAGTTAATCACAAGATCACACAAATTCGATTATCTTAACAATTAAGTCACATTTAAACACTTGTACATACATAAACAATCATAGATCATACATATCGAGTAATCTAAGTTGTACCTCAATTTTACATAATTACTTGAAATAATCAAAACACTTATAAGCATTGGACCAAAAAGGTCTACAAATGCAAATTATTTTCTGCATAAATATCGATATTTAGACCTAAATTTAGGTACTTTGCTCTCATTAAGGTGTTTTTACGTAGAATTCAAGCTTTGGATTCAATTAGGATCACCCATTTTTTTCTCTCGCTTTAATTGATGTGTACTTTGTGTAAATTGGCATTGCTTGCTTAAATTTAGGTACTTTTATCACGATTTCAAGTATTTAATCCCCAAATATAAGTACTATTTGTCCCATAAAGGTAGTGGATCACAAAATCAACGTAAAGAGTCTGAATCATAATACTATTTGTCCCCTTAAATACTCAAGAGTATAAAATATTATAAAAAAATCAGTCCTGTTTGAAAAATTATATATATTATATTATATTATATATATATATATATATATATATATATATATATATATATATATATATATATATATATATACACTCTTATATGAGCCTATGGAGGATAAAAACCGTAAAGGATCCTACCATTCACACCCCTACACTCCCTCAGACGAGATCTTGTGTCCCAATACATGTACCCTTGTATGTACCAATTAATAAATTTTACTTATTTGTCATTTTTTAACTAAATAAATAATTAACATATTTTGCTTATGTGTCAATTTTAGGATATACACGGTGATTGTTTTATAAACTTTTTCAAATTATGGAACCCATATAAACATTACTGTATAAAAGGTCTTATCTTTCACATGTTTTTGTTATTTTACACCCACATCTCATTGAATATTGAATACACCATTTTTTAACAGAAGGAGAAAGATTTGTGGATCAATTATGCCCAATTAGGATATTGCCTATTATATTTTTGCTCGTAACTACAGTTTCATTACAAATTAAAAGAAAATTGAATTTTGTTTTAGAACCTATAATTTGAAGCATCTATTTATCTATCAGTTACTTCACTTTTATATTCGTATTTCATACTTAATTCCGTGTCAGCAAATAAAATATTATTTTGTTGGAGTATAATTAAAAAGTGATGATCTGCAATATTTATATAAATATAATTACTATCTAAATAAACTAAAAGAATTAAAACTTTTTATATAATAAAGGAGCTACATACCAAAAAATTAAAGGAGAAACAAATCTATTTTTTAGCATGTGCCCAAGTGTCTCACCTATATCTAGTATTTTTCTCTCTTTTTTATAATTATAAACAAAATATATTAGTTGATACATACAATGGGACATGTAGTGGGACAGAGGATCCCAAGTGAACCCCCTACACTCCCTATACCACTCTTTACACGCATGAAATCATATGTCCTGCAAATTATGTCCCCCTCTATGTCTAAAATGATCAGATCCTTTGAATTTTAAAACAAGTGGTTCACAAATTTTTTTATTAATTAATTATTTTAATCATATACTCCACCAAATTATAAAATCATCGTTATTTCATGTGATTCGTATGACAAAAATAAATAAACACATCCAATTTATTCCTTGTTTTATGATTATCAATTTGATATTCATATCATATATATTTTTCGATAATCATAAGAATCGTTTTTAATAAAGTGAGACAGGGAATGAGACAGGAACTGTGGCACATATATTTCAACGGCTTTTTATATCTCCATACACTTGATTTTCGTATTAATAATTTAAATTAATCTCATGGTTCAACAAAAATTATTTTATAAACTTATTTTCTATTAACTAAATAATATGGAGTATTCAAAATTACTAATTAAGTCATTTTAACCAATGACACATTTCGAAATAACAAAAATGCTCGTGGCCCACGGGCCGGCCCGCTCCGCCCTACCACTAGTACTGTCAAACGGGCCCACCACCGCGGCAGGCCCTCAAACATTATAAAATATTTTCATAAATCAATTAATATATAAATGAACTATAAAAGTTTTTTATATTATTTGAGATCCATTTAATCAAATTTAGTAACATAAATAAATTTTATTAAAGAATTTAAATTTGATTATGAGTAATTCAGCTTCATTAGTTTATTTTAATGTTTTTTCTTCTTTTTTATAATTTCTTTTTGTTTTTATTTTTGTATTTAGGACGAGCCGGGCCCACCAGGCCCACTACCCGCTTGTAGGGCGGGTGGGCCTTCATTGACCATGCGCGCAGATGGAAAATTACATTTTTTAATCGACAAACATTTATTTAATACTACTTTACATATTAATTAAACTATTAACATTAAACTCTTTTTTTTCTTTTTGTATGGGTATATAATTTTTGTTTTTGGTAAAATGATTTGTATTCATTTACCACGAACCCCTTTACATTGTTCACATCCCATGTACAAAATCAATTATAAAATGGGTATAAGCAAACTCGAGCCATCAGTTCCGTTCCATTGGCAATCTTCATGTGACAGATGTTGCGAATCCTCCACTTCATCTCTTGTGCAATATTATGGACAAGCTGCTCCACTGTGTACTCACCTTTAGCATGGTCTCGTCTGTTTCTTTCCCTCCATACATGATAGACCATAGCATCATAACACGCACAACTGATGCGCCTGTAGCCTCTTTTTCCCCCTTTCTCGCAACAACCAACTAACCATGTCAGCAAATGATAGAAATGGTACAGTAAGGTTTAGCCAGGAATCAACTCTCTGGACTATCTGGTGGCTGTACTGACAGTCAAAATACAAATGATCTATTGTTTCATCAACCATACCACACAATCTACAGCTTTTATTAGCAACCACCACACCCCATGCGGTTAATCTGTCGTACGTTAATGGCCTTTTCTGCACTAATATCCATAACATAAAAGCATGCTTAGGTAGGGTAAATCTGTTCCATATGGCTTTGCTAAGCTGAAATCTTGGTATATCACCCTTGAGCCATTTGTAACCTGAGCTGACAGAATATTTCCCATCTCCAGACATTCTCCAATTTTTGCCCACATAACCATCACGGAACTTCTCCTTGAGCCTATGCAGTTTTCTCCAATGCCAACTGCAATCAGCCGCAGACGAGTAGTCCCAAAAACAGACACCTTTTAAGTACACTACATTGATCCACTTAATCCAAAGCGAATCCACTTCCAAAGTAATATCCCATATTTGCGTGCCAGCCAGTGCTTGATTGCACTTTACACAATCTCGGATACTTAGAACACCTTTGGTTTTGGAGCAGCAAACTTTGTCCCATTTAACCAGAGGCAGACATTTACCATTTTCCTTCTTCCCCCACAAAAACTCTTTGCATATTCTGTCAATCTCCTTTGTTAGGCTATTTATACACACTCCACATACTTAATCAACATACATTAAGAAAACCTAAACCACACACAACACATTAATCCACTTAACCAAAACTATTATCATACTTACTTGTAGAATACTTTGTAGAATTATTGATTAGGTTCAACATCATCATCGTCGTGAAAGAATAGGATTTAGGTTTTCTAGTTGGTCGGTTTTGCCTTATTAGTGTTTCTCTCTCGATTTAGTGAGAAAATGCTTTTCTTATATATTGTCATTCCAGGAATAAATAATGAAGAACTAAATCTATCAAGGAAAACGACGAAAGCTTTAAAATCAAACGTTTTGACAAACAATAACAAACCAAAGGAATAAACATTCATTTTCCAGTTTTCTTGCTACCTGACCATAATAGTACTTGGCATGTAATAACTGATTTATTTATCTATTCTAGGGATGTGTATAAACCGTCATTTTGGCATGTTAATTTTAGAAAAAAATTAAATAATAAATTTAAGGAAAGTTACTATGGAGGTGGAGGCTGATTTTCATGGGGATTTCGCTCCTCTTCTCGGCATCCGCCTGCTATGGCAAACACGAAGAGAGCTTCGAAACAGGGGAAGACTCATTCTCCTACACCTCATGCACAAAGCCTTACTCCCCAGCACAATAATGGGTCGTCTCTGAAAATTTCGGATGTCGTTGCGCTCCCAACCAATGGAACAGTACCAAAACCTAAAAGTGCAGATGTCTGGGAAAATTTTCACATAGCTAAGTCTAGCGTATTTTCTTTTATTCGAATATCAAATAATCAGAAAAATAGTACAAATGAAATTTAATGAGCTCTATCTCTACTTGTTCCTCTGATTCTTCAACGAAAGGGTTTCAGAAAATTTTTTGATCTTGAGTTTCTTGATTTGGGCTTTTCTTTGAAGTTTCTCCGTGGGCCGTTGGGCTTGGACGAATCCTAGTGGATGTTTCTTCGTGGGCTTTGGAGCTTAATCACGAAACTTAATCGGACTTCTTCGCGATTTGGCGAAGAGAGCTTGTCGAACGTTTGTCGTGGGCTCTGGAGCTTAATCACGAAGTTATCGAGCGTCTTGAAATATGAGCGTTTCTTCGTGGGCTGTGGAGCTTAATCGCGAAGTACTTGGACTTGAAGTTATCAACCGAACGGTTTTAGGCGTTGAACCGTACGATTGTGAGAAACTCGCACGGATCTTGAAACTTTAAGCCGTGCGATTATGAGAAACTCGCACGGGTCTTGAGCGTCGAAACCGTGTGATTATGAGAAACTGGCACGGGTCTTGAGCGTCGAAAACGTACGATTATGAGAAACTCGCACGGGTCTTGAGCGTCGAAACCGTGCGATTATGAGAAACTCGCACGAGTCTTGATCGTCGAAACCGTGCGATTATGAGAAACTCGCACGGGTCTTGAGTATTGAATCGTGCGATTATTAGAAATTCGCACAGGATTTCCTTGTTGCAACCGTGCGATTATGAGAAACTCGCACGGGTCCCGATGAACGTGTTCAAATTTCAACTTGAGCACGAAGAACTTCGTTGAGAGAATTTCCGAATGCTATCAAAGACTTACTTCTAATTATCTCGAAGTTTCGTATTCTCTTTGCTCCCCGACTTGTGATTTCTGAATTCTGAAGCCCCATATTTATAGGCGTAGAGAATACTCAATAATGGAAAATATAATTTTTTGGGATGATTTCATCCATATTTAGGTTGATTTTATCCATATATGGTTTGATCTTGATTTAATTTGATTTATTCCATATTTGGCCTGATTCTTTCAATATTTTCCGATTTCATGATATTTGATTTGATTTCTTTACTTATTTAGCAAATCTCTACAAGGCTTTCCTTATGTTGATTTTTGAATTAAAGGAATCTATTATCAACACTTATGGTAATAGTTTATTAATTAAATTAACTATTTATTAATTTGAAATTCTTTTATATATCTCAATAAATAGTAATTCAATAAGTGACTTTATTTTATTTCTTGGAATTATTTCATTAAATCCCAATAATATAATAGGCAATTAATTTTTAATTGTCTACAAATGCCCTCACTTCAAGTCTTGTTGACGAACTTTCGGAGGAGATAAACTTGAAGTATTTGTCGTTTGCTTCCAAAAATATCACAAAATGCCCCCACTTTGACGTTTCCGACTCGTGTACTTTAACTGTTTCTTGCCAAAAATGTCCTCAGACATTTGTTGAGATGACCCAATTCGAATTCGAGCAACATGTCGGGGATAAGATACCTTCATACCGAAACGGTCACCCACCGTTTGTTTTATGACTGAACTTAGACAATGTCCAAGCTGCCTACGTACCCTTTTTAGGGGATCAAGTCATTTCTCGTAGTTCAATTTTATTTTTTTTTTGAGGGGGTGGTGCCGTGCACAGTTTATACTCATGCGGGCCAGGAGTATCAGACCGGACTATGTAGGATAAGTTAGCAGTTTACACATGTGCACTTAACTTATTTGCCTTTTCACAGTTTATACTCGTGCGGCCCAGGAGTAACATGCAGTTTAGACTCGTATGTCAAGGAGTAACATGCAGTTTAAGCTCGTATGTTAAGGAGCAACATGCAGTTTAAGCTCGTACGTTAAGGAGCTATTCTTTTTTCTTTTCTTTATTTTTTCTTATTTTTTCATCTTTTCTTTTTTTTTTTCTTTTTTTGTCTTTTTTTCTTTTTTTCTTTTTTCTTCTTTTTTTCCTTCTTTTTTCTTTTTTTTTTTCTTTTTCTTTTTTTTAGGCATAGTAATGCTTCAAGAACTTGTCGTTGATCCGGCAAATTCTCGATCCATTTTCAGATACGTGATTTATACTAGCTCTCTTTAACACGATGCGAACCGGCTTTTGGGGGGAAAAACCAAGATCCTTTTTAGACGTTTCGGGTTCAAGATGACTTTTACTCATATTTTCCGGCAATTCTCCTGATATTGGTCCTTCATTTGCATCATATCCTACTTTAGTTAGGAGTTCATAAGATTTCGGGCTTTATACTCCACCCATTTTTATTTTTGAAGATTCGTTGTGCTCGATTTTGGACCCTTGACCCAGACGAGTAAATCCTTTGACTTTAATCGGCGAGCTTTGCAGTTTCTTAGAACTAATCTGAGTTAAAGACTTTAATGATTTGGTTATCCCTTCTACATCCTTTTGCATGGGTATATGATCTTCAATTGCATGTGCCTTTCCTTTCTCGCGCATCGTATCTTCACTTGCTCCCTTTTCACGCTCAAGGTAAATTTTGCGTCGGCGAAGTATGATTCGGCTTCGGTGAATGGATTTGTATCTCCAAGTACCTTCTTGACGACGCCATTGTCATAATACTTGAAACACTGATGCAAAGTTGATGGCACGACTCCGTTTTCGTGTAGCCATGGACGACCCAGAAACATGTTGTAGGATGTTTTTGCATCAATTACATGGAACAACGTTGTTGACGTCATATTCTCCATTATTAATTCCAACCTGATCATACCGATTGCTCGTTGGCCTTCATGATTAAAACCTTGGATCATTAGGCGACTCTTAGAGAGTTCTTCTATTGGAATTTCAAGTTCTTTTAACCTCCGAAGCGTCAAAATGTTCACTGCAGAGCCTCCGTCGATCAATATTCTTTTTACCATCTTCTCGTGAGTATAACCAGATACAAACAAAGGACGGTTGTGCAGTTTAGAGCCTAAGAATAAATCTTCGTCAGTGAACGCTATAACAGATATGCACATGCTGGCGATGCTGGTGGTTTTAGCTTCAACTTGGTAATCATCACTTTCTTGGGTCATATAACAGGCGTCACAATCCTCATTTGCGCTTCCAAAATCTTCATTGCCAACCAAGATATAATTTGAGACTGCCGACTCAATGTCTAACGATATCTTTCCTTGTCTATCCAATTGCATTACCTTATCATTAAAGAAAAGCAATTGTGAATTGGATGTCCCACCAGACGACGATATTTGCAATAGTTGAGATCGTTGGTTTGTCCGCTTCATCCGGCCGCTTCATTTCAGAGAGATTGATGAGATTCGCTTGTACTAGCTCATCAAAGATCCCTGATACTTCTGAATCTAGGAATGGTATTATTTTGCTTAAAGCTCTTTAAGTGTCAATTTTCTGTCTTTCAGCTCCGGCGGAGTATATTCAACCATGACCCTTTTGCCCTTTTCTCTTCCTCGAAGCTTGAGTGGTGTGACATTTACCGCTATAGACTCTTTAATTTGAGCTTTTGTAAAAGCTTTGCTCCCTTTCTCGTAATTCATTCGCTCCCCAAATTTGGTAACATCAGGTGTAGGTGCTCCATCTGCCCCACTTGTGGCCAGGCTAAATTCCATATCATGAACACGAGTTGTCAGTTCTTCAAAGGTTACGGGCCTAATTCCTTGCAGGATGTATCGTAATCCCCACATCATCCCTTGAATGCACATTTCAATGCTTGTAGCTTCAGATAAACGATCTTTGCAGTTAAGACTTAGGTTCCTCCATCGATTGATATAATCAATGACATGTTCATCTTTCCACTGGCGAGCATTAGTGAGTTCGACCATGCTAACCGTGCGTCGAGTGTTGTAGAAACGGTTTAGGAACTCATGTTCCATTTGGTCCCAACTATCGATTGAACCAGCTTCCAAATCGATGTACCAATCAAAAGTATTGCCCTTCAGTGAACGGACAAATTGTTTGACGAGATGATCTCCATAGGTTCCTGCATCGTTGCATGTCTCAATGGAGTGTGCCACATTTGAAACTTCAGGTTTCTTTTTCCATCAAACTGTTGAACTTCGGAGGTTGGTATCCGTTTGATATCTTTAAGTTGTCGATTCTTGAAGTGTATGGTTTAGAATACGTCGATGATGACTTGGAACCTCCATCTGTCATCGCCCCTATGATGAACTCCTTTAGCTGGCTAATTGGAATCATGGCGTCATTAGAAACTTGGAAATTTCCCGGGACTCATCGACTTCTCTTCGTTCTTATTTTTCAGAAACGGCAGAAGCTTCTTCTTCCATCAAAAGCATTACTGTTATCAGCATTGTTGCTTTTGCTAACCAACTTTGTAATCTGAGCATCTTGTTCTTGAACTTGTCTCGTTAGCCCTGCAATTGCTCTAGTTAGACTTGCAATTTGTTCTTCTAAAGTCGTGACATTCGTCATGTATACATATGCGTTGCTTTGCATTGAAGAATTGCTTGAAGTTGAGCGAGGGGATGACATCAAGTAATCGCTATTGGAATCTTCATTCCCACCATGGTAAGTCATATCATTTTCGTCCATCTCAACTAGGTGACATGTTCGTTGAGACTCGTTAGTCATCTTTAACATACTTCGAGTCACAACGCCGAGGCTTTCTCTTGATGAACTTAAAGCGGTGAAGATCGATGAGTTAACCATCGATATTCTCGGTTTTTTTTGAAGAGATGAGAGGTAGAGACAGTCCCACTGGGCGTGCCAAATATTTGTAGCGTATTTTCTTTTATTTGAATATCAAATAATAAGAAAAATAGTACAAATGAAATTTAATGAGCTCTATCTCTACTTGTTCCTCTGATTCTTTAACGAATGGGTTTCAGAAAAGTTTTTGATCTTGAGTTTCTTGATTTGGGCTTTTCTTTGAAGTTTCTTCGTGGGCCGTTGGGCTTGGACGAATCCTAGTGGATGCTTCTTCGTGGGCTTTGGAGCTTAATCACGAAACTTAATTGGACTTCTTCGGGGTTTGGCGAAGAGAGCTTGTCGAACGTTTGTCGTGGGCTCTGGAGCTTAATCACGAAGTTATTGAGCGTCTTGAAATATGTGCGTTTCTTCGTGGGCTTTGGAGCTTAATCACGAAGTACTTGAACTTGAAGTTATCAAGTGAACGGTTTTGGGCGTTGAACCGGACGATTGTGAGAAACTCGCACGGGTCTTGAAACTTTAAGCCGTGCGATTATGAGAAACTCGCACGGGTCTTGAGCATCGAAAGCGTGTGATTATGAGAAACTCGCACGAGTCTTGAGCGTCGAAACCGTTCGACTACGAGAAACTCGCACGGGTCTTGAAACTTTAAGCCGTGCGATTATGAGAAACTCGCACGGGTCTTGAACGTCGAAACCGTGTGATTATGAGAAACTCGCATGGGTCTTGAGTGTCGACACCGTGTGATTATGATAAACTCTCACGGGTCTTGAGCGTCGAAACCGTGCGATTATGAGAAACTCGCACGGGTCTTGAGCGTCGAAACCGTGCGATTATGAGAAACTCGCACGGGTCTTGAGCGTCGAAACCGTGCGATTATGAGAAACTCGCACGGGTCTTGAGTATTGAGTCGTGCGATTATTAGAAACTCGCACAGGCTTTCCTCGTTGCAACCGTGCGATTATGAGAAACTCGCACGGGTCTCGATGAACGTCTTCAAATTTCAACTTGAACACGAAGAACTTCGTTGAGAGAATTTCCGAATGCTATCAAAGACTTACTTCTAATTCTCTCGAAGTTTCCTATCCTCTTTGCTCTCGGACTTGTGATTTCTGAATTCTGAAGCCACATATTTATAGGCGATGGAAAATATAATTTTTTGGGATGATTTCATCCATATTTAGGTTGATTTTATCCATATATGGTTTGATCTTGATTTGATTTGATTTATTCCATATTTGACCTGATTCTTTCAGTATTTTCCGATTTCATGATATTTGATTTGATTTCTTTACTTATTTAGCAAATCTCTACAAGGCTTTCCTTATGTTGATTTTGAATTACAGGAATATATTATCAACACTTATGGTAATAGTTTATTAATTAAATTTATTATTTATTAATTTGAGATTATTTAATATATCTCAATAAATAGTAATTCAATAAGTGACTTTATTTTATTTCTTGGAATTATTTCATTAAATCCCAATAATATAATAGACAATTAATTTTTAATTGTCTACACTAAGCTGAGGAATGCTGGCTACAAACTAGAATTCCTTGAACCTGCTACTGACACTACGAAAAAAGTGCGTTTTAGCGACTACACATATCAGTCGCTAATCATAGAAAATTAGTCGCTAAATACAGTTAGCGACTACAATAGCGACTACAACATATGGTCGCTAAAAGCCTTATCGCTAAATTGTAGCAGTCGCCAGTTAGTCGCAATTGGCGACTACACTGGCGACTACTAAATCTATAGTCGCTAAAAATTAGCTACTACATCACCGACTAAATTTGTAGTCGGTATCTTCTATTTTTTTTTATTTCTTTTTCTTTTTGTTTTAATTTCAAATTTTTTATTTTAATTAATAAATTAACTAAACAAATAACGGATAAAACAGAATAAAATTTTTAAAATTTCATTAATATATACTAAAATCAATACATAAAGCAACTAAACAAGGTTTAACTAAACAAGTTAAACTACACAACCCGAGCTACAACCGCCCGAAAGGTCATCACGACCCTTTTCTCCTCTTAAAATCAAATGAAGCCGACAAACCGAGCAACAACATCATCTGAAAAGCAGTGACAGAAACGCGTTTAAGAAACACCGGCATTCAATTCAAATTGAAAAAGAAAACAAAAGCAATTTGTTACGATATTTATAGATTGTGTCAATAGTTCAAGTCTTGAGATTAATATTGTAATTATCCTTTTAGCTTGGGCTTTGGACTAGAATGTAACTAGTTAATCTTTAGTGTATGGGCTTAATATACCTAGGGTTAATGTGGTATATAAGGTGTTACCAACACTATTTTCAAAGTAATCAAAGATCAAAAGGCTAACCCTATTTTTCACACACTACACACACTTGAAGGTGAGAACCTCTCCCTTTTTATTCCATCAAAGCCTCTTTGATTCCTTGTTTGGTGCAATCGGGGACCAACGAGTGGTATCAGAGCAAACGTGGATCGATCTGCATTGATTTGAATCCAGTTTCGTTCGATTCCGAGAAAGATCAAAGGTGTATAATACTTCGTTTTTGTGTTTAAAACCTTTCCCAGATTGATTCTATGCCTAAAATGTTTTTAGAACACTTTTGGATCAGTTTTAACGAGTTTGAGTAAGATCGAAGCAAAAATTCATCAGAAAAAGTCATCTCGGCCTCTTTCTGTTTTTGGTCGATTTGATCCGCTTTTTGTTGTTTTTAGCTCACAAATCGGTCGAATTTGTGTTTAGGGAAGAATTTCTGAAGTTTTGGTTCAAGTTTGAGTGATTTTGGTTGAGATTTGAGTGAAAACGGACGATTTTCTGGTAAAACTCGCGACAAGCAATGGAACAGTAACTTAGTGTTCTTGGCCGCGAAATTTCTTGCTGTGTCGTTCAAGTCCGTGAAATTCTCAAATCCGAGAAATTTCATTCTGAGAATCTTTCAAAATCGCGAAAATTTCACTTTCAGTCCATTTTTCTCAACTGCCTAGCTTGTCAAAATCCGAGAAACTTTTATATCCGAGAAATTTCACTCCAAGAATCTTTCTAAAACCGCGAAAATTTCTCTGTTTCACTTCACTGTCACTTCATTTTTTTCTCAACTGCTTACTCTTCAAAATCCGAGAAACTTTATATGCGAGAAATTTCATTCCGAGAATTTATCTAAATCGCGAAAATACCTCTGTGTCACTTCATGTTTTCTCAGCTGCCCACTTTCAAAATCTGAGAAATTCTGTACCCGAGAAAGTCTATTCCTAGAACTTATCTAAGTCGAGAAATTTCTTAAAAAAACCGAGAAAGTTTGCAAATCCGCATAAATTCTTTGAAACTGAGAAAGTTTGTCAAATCCAAGAAATTTTCAGCCGAGAAAGTTTATGTCCTCGGAGAAAATTTTCAAAACCACGATTTTTCAAATCCGAGAAACTTTCTCGATGCGAAATTTCTTGCGAAGTTTTAAAATCCTCAACTGAGAAACCTTATCACATGACAAGTTTTTAAAATCCGAGAAAATCATTTTCAACAGAGAATTTGTTTTTCCTTTTTCTGTCCGAGAATCTTTCTGAACTCACACAAACACGAAAATTTCTCAACCAAAATTTCTTGGGTAATTTATCTTGTAATCACGAACATCTTCTCAAACCGCAATTCTTTTTTCTCGTGTTAAATTCTTTCTCGTGTTGAAATTTTTCCTCAAACTCATTCAAGTCTTGATCCCTTACACTTTAATCCTATCCCCCTAGACCACTTTTGACAAAATTTACTCCTCAAATCTCGTTTTTAAATTTCTAGAACTTCTCCGAACTTCAAGATATATTTTCCCTTCATACGTTTTCGACCATCACACACGTTCACTTAGTTCTAAGAAATTCTTTAAACAAATTTTCTCAAACTCTACTCGTTAAACTCATATTTCTCATCTCGTTCGTTACTAACCCTTTTATCTAACAAGATCAAAACCACGGATGATTCGACTGCACCAACCATGTCTGCCACAAATGACATCTCAACAGTGGACTCCGACACCAGACCCCCAATGCTGCGACAAGGCGATTACAGCATATGGACAAACAGGTTGCTCACGTTTATCAGGAACAAAGGCGCGCCACTCTCTCAATACCTACTGGACTCCATCTTCAATGGTCCAGCACAGTTCTGGACAATCATCTCTGCTCAACCAAACGCAAACCCTCCCATGGATGAACGTCGCACTCGAAGAGGCCCCATTAATGAGGATGAAGAGGCTCGCCTACAGGCCGATGAGACTGCCAAAGGCTACCTCTTCCAGGCTATTGGCAACGAAGTCTACGCTCACATCGAGTGCTGCACAACTGTCAAGGAAATATGGGATGAACTAGTGGAAATTATGGCAGGTACAACTGAGAGTGCTCAGGGGAGGAAATCAGCATGTCTCTCGCAGTATGAACACTTCCAGGCCTATGAAGGAGAGGAGCTGCGTGACACATACCTCCGATACTTGAAGGTCATCAATGAACTCAAGAAAGCTAAGATCTCGAGGGAAAAATTCGATATCAACAACCGCTTCCTTGGTATCATCCAACCACATTGGGGCAATACAACCGTGATGATGATTCAGAGTAAGGACCTGTCCAACACATCCATCCATGCCCTCTACGACAGCCTGTCTGCCTATGCTCCTTACGTGCAACCTCAGTCCACCAACACTCGAGTCGACCCACTGGCTCTCCTCTCGAACAAGACTACCGAACGATCTTCCGCCTCTAAGACCAAACAGAACAAAGGGAAGCTACCAGCTGTTGTATCTGACACCTCTTCAGGATCCGATGCTGATATAGAATCTGATGAAGATGTTCGTGATCTACGCAAGCAACTGGCAATGCTCACAAAGATGGTCAAAAAGAAGATCGGGAAGAAATCCTCATCCTCCTCCAATCGCCAAAGAACCTTTAGCGGCACCAAAAAGACCACTCCCACGGAGGAAGCTAAGCCGATAAAGAAAAAGGAGGAATCCGCACCTCAAAAGTCTGTGAAGTGCTTTCGGTGTGGAAAGTTGCGCCACTTTGCCAAGGAATGCCACGCCCCACGCGTGAAGGACTCTGGCTATTACGACCGTAAGGCCAGAATGACCCGCAAAATGGAAAGTGGGAAAGTTCTTCTCACCGAAGAAGCTGAGTGGGTGAACGACACTTCAGAAGACGAGGAGCCTAAGGATAAAGATTGCTGCATGGCAAGGCTGGTCGAACATGATGAGGAGATGGTTAACACCGGTGAGAATGCAGCTAAGACTCCTACCAACGCCGAGTCTGAGGTACGAATTTCACAACTTGATGATGTGTTTAATCACCAACACACCATTATGAAACCCACTATAGACGCTAGGGATTATGATGTACTCAAACTAAAATTTGAAAACAACTATGCCTTACTTAGTTTAAAAGTAGAAGAGCTCGCTTGCGCAAACGAACGACTAATTGCCTCTGAAGCGTTAGTCAAACGTCTGCAAAACAAGAATAAACAAAGTGAGACTAAGGTTAAGGAAACCACATTGTCCATCGGTTCATGTGAAACATCTCGTCTCTTGACGACAGCACAATATGAACTGCTTACTAAGGAAAGAGTTAGGCTGTACCGAAAGGTGAAAGAACTTGAAGAGCAGTTTCACCTTAGAAACAAAAACACATGTATCTTATGCCAGTTGAACCAACCGGCAGAAACAGAATTCTACGATGCCCGGGAGGGAATCGGCCTGGCCAGCAATTGCAAACCAATGCCACTATCGGTTAAAAGGTATAACATGTGTAACACTACGTTCCTGCAAACAAGAAAGGGTGCTCCCTCGCAGCTTATGCCATTTGTGAGATCATCCTCCGTTGTCATCTCGGAAGAAAAGAGGGTACAAAACATTCATTGGGCGGAAATCGCGTATGACTACACAGAATTGAATGCTAGTGATAAGACAAAGATACCTTCACTCTCGGAGGATGTCGAAACTCTACTCCCAACCAAAGAACAGGAAATTACTTTCCGAGAAGCGCTCTCTCGCACCTATATATCCCATAGAAACTTCTGCTCATAGCAGAACTAGAACGAACACTAGAATTAGAGCGGAAGGCCTTCGCGAAGGAGCGAGATGATCTACTTAGCAAAATCTTTACACTAGAGCAATTTCACAATACGAACAATGCCTCTATCGAGTCAAGTACCCGATTCTCAAACATGTAAATGTAAGAGGACGGCGAAGATGACTCCTGAAGCTGAAACTTGTTCAAACACTAACTCTCGTATTCCTATGGATACAGGAAATGTGAGTTCGACGTCTCTGGAAGGGAGTTCATTTGAAATAGAGGAGAACCCGCTCTTCGATGACAAGAAGAAAAGACCATCCTATACTCGTCTTTCCTCTTTATGTAATGAATCCCAATATTTTAAGGACGTAGATAATTATGTTACCAGAACGTATCTTCCTTTTACCAAGGTTCTCTTCGAATCTGACATCTGCAGCATTGCCAATGGCTCGGGACTGCCTCTTCTTTCTGGAACGCGCACGTCTCACCTCTACGTACTCAATCTTACGACCTCTCGACCAATATGCCT
This sequence comes from Craterostigma plantagineum, assembly GCA_027422505.1. Classification (NCBI taxonomy): domain Eukaryota; kingdom Viridiplantae; phylum Streptophyta; class Magnoliopsida; order Lamiales; family Linderniaceae; genus Craterostigma; species Craterostigma plantagineum. Next base: position 6,026,260 of record JAPQWV010000019.1, on the reverse strand, counting down.
TCTCTCTCGTGATGCGCCCAAGTTGAACGATCTATGGCACAAACGTCTTTCACACCTCAATTTCAAGACTATCAACAAACTGCGTCAGAATAAACTCGTCAACGGTCTACCCCAACTGTCATATCATAAGGAACACCTCTGCTCTGCCTGTGAATTGGGGAAGATGAAGCGATCGTCTCACATCTCCAAGGAAACACCGTCCTCTAAGCTCATCCTCGAGCTCTTACACATGGATCTATGTGGCCCAATGCCTACGGCTACGCTCGGAGGAAGACCGTATATTCTTGTGATTGTCGACGACTTCTCACGCTACGCATGGACAAAACTCGTTCGTACAAAGGATGAAGTTCCTGATGTAATCATCGAGTTTGTTGTTACGTCCCAAAATCTTCATCAACAGAAGGTTCGAATTATCAGAACTGACAACGGAACTGAGTTTAAGAACAAGAAGCTCAGTGATTTCTATGCCACCCAGGGCATCACCCAGTAGTTCTCAGCTGTGAAGACACCGGAACAGAATGGTGTCGTTGAGCGTAAGAATAGGACACTAGTTGAAGCAGCTAGGACTCTCCTCATCCAATCCGGCCTTCCTCACTCTCTTTGGGGGGAAGCTATTCAAACGGCCTGCTACACGCAGAATCGGGCTTCCATCCACAAGAGATTCAACCGCACCCCATACGAGATGCTGAATAACCGTCGTATCTCAGATATATCTTATATAAGGGTCTTCGCTTGCCGATGTTTTGTGGCCAATGATCGCCAACATCTTGGGAAGCTTGATCCAAAAGCACTTGAAGGCATCTTTGTTGGATATTCGCTGAACTCGAAGGCATACGGAGTCTATCTTAAGGAGAAACGATCAGTAATAGAGAGTACAAATGTCACCTTTGACGAAAACGAAGGTGACCTCATGGCTTCTGCTCATATCAGTCCATAACCAGGTCTTCTACAGTCGTTGACAAAAGGTCAACTTTCAACGACGGGAACCTCCTCATCTGAGGGCAATTCTGGTGAACTGGATCTCGATCTGCTCTTCGAGTACTTCTATCGGCGCCACCACTCAACCTACCGCTACACCCACCCCACCTACACCACCAGCTATCGGCGATGATGTCGTCCCTCCAAACTTGGATGATCTCAATCTCAACGAAGACGACATTCTGCCCGACCCTGGGAACATTGAGATCTCTTCTTTGGACACCGGACCCCAACCTAATGAGCCTCCAATCGATACAAATGCGGCTAGCTCCTCACAGACCAATGTACCACTTTGGGCTCGCTCTCATCCTACAGATCAGATTATTGGGGATCCCATATCCGGTGTTTCGACGTGTTCGGCTATGATGAATGAAAGTCTGTTCGCTTGCTATCTCAGTCAAGCCAAACTATCACGAGTAGCTGAAGCTCTCAACGATCCTGATTGCCTGATTGCAATGCAGGAGGAAATAAATCAGTTTGAACGTTTACAAGTTTGGGAACTCGTACCACGCCCTCACAACAGATCCATTACCGGCACGAAGTGGATCTTCAAGAACAAAAAGGATGAAGACGGTGTTGTCATCCGCAATAAAGCAAGACTTGTGGCTAAGGAGTACAATCAACAAGAGGGCATCGACTACGATGAGACTTTCGCCCCCGTTGCCAGGATCGAAGCAATACGAATTTTTCTTGCCCTTGCTTCTCACAAGAACTTTAAAGTCTACCAAATGGACGTGAAGACTGCATTTCTGAATGGATTTCTCAAAGAAGAAGTGTACGTTGATCAACCTGAAGGGTTCTTGAGCGAAGAGTTTCCTCATCACGTATATCGACTCTACAAAGCCCTCTACGGACTGAAACAGGCTCCCCGAGCTTGGTATGACGTCCTTTCAGACTTCCTTGTTCAGTCTGGATTCAAGAAAGGATCTCTGGATACAATTCTCTTCACCAAGCGGAGTGGCCCGGACATCATGATTGTACAGATTTGTGTTGATGACATCATTTTTGGATCGACTAAACCACAACTGTGTGAAGAGTTCGCATAATTGATGAAAGAGAAATTCGAAATGAGTATGATTGGCGAGCTGAATTTCTTTCTTGTCTTCAAGTAAAGCAACTCCCCGGCGGAATCTTCATCAACCAGTCCAAATACATCCATGACATCCTCGAGAAATATGGAATGAAGGATGCTAAGACTGCTGCTACACCTATGTCACCCTCTGGCCGACCCGACGCGGACCCATCTGGTGCTCCCGTTGACCAAACCGTCTATCGTGGGATAATAGGCTCTCTTCTGTACCTCACTGCTAGTCGACTCGATAATAGGCTCCCGTTGCTCCCGTTACCCATCTGGTGCTCCCGTTGACCAAAAAGAAAAAAAAAGAGTTTAATGTTAATAGTTTAATTAATATGTAAAGTAATATTAAATAAATGTTTGTCGATTAAAAAATGTAATTTTCCATCTGCGCGCATGGTCAATGAAGGCCCACCCGCCCTACAAGCGGGTAGTGGGCCTGGTGGGCCCGGCTCGTCCTAAATAAAAAAATAAAAACAAAAAGAAATTATAAAAAAGAAGAAAAAACATTAAAATAAACTAATGAAGTTGAATTACTCATAATCAAATTTAAATTCTTTAATAAAATTTATTTATGTTACTAAATTTGATTAAATGGATCTCAAATAATATAAAAAACTTGTATAGTTCATTTATATATTAATTGATTTAGGAAAATATTTTATAATATTTGAGGGCCTGCCGCGGTGGTGGGCCCGTTTGACAGTACTAGTGTTAGGGCGGAGCGGGCCGGCCCGTGGGCCACGAGCATTTTTGTTATTTTGAAATGTGTCATTGGTTAAAATGACTTAATTAGTAATTTTGAATACTCCATATTATTTAGTTAATAGAAAATAAGTTAATAAAATAATTTTTGTTGAATCATGAGATTAATTTAAATTATTAATACAAAAATCAAGTGTATGGAGATGTAAAAAGCCGTTGAAATATCTGTCCCACAATTCCTGTCTCATTTCTTGTCTCACTTTATTAAAAACGATTCTTATGATTATTGAAAAATATATATGATATGAATATCAAATTGATAATCATAAAACAAGGAATAAATAGGATGTATTTATTTATTTTTGTCATACGAATCACATGAAATAACGATGATTTTATAATTTGGTGGAGTATATGATTAAAATAATTAATTAATAAAAAAATTTGTGAACCACTTGTTTTAAAATTCAAAGGATCTGATCATTTTAGTCATAGAGGGGGACATAATTTGTAGGACATGATTTCATGCGTGTAAAGAGTGGTATAGGGAGTGTAGGGGGTCCACTTGGGATCCTCTATCCCACTACATGTCCCATTGTATGTATCAACTAATATATTTTGTTTATAATTATAAAAAAGAGAGAAAAATACTAGATATAGGTGAGACACTTGGGCACATGCTAAAAAATAGATTTGTTTCTCCTTTAATTTTTTGGTATGTTGCTCCTTTATTATATAAAAAGTTATAATTCTTTTAGTTTATTTAGATAGTAATTATATTTATATAAATATTGCAGATCATCTCTTTTTAATTATACTCCAACAAAATAATATTTTATTTGCTGACACGGAATTAAGTATGAAATACGAATATAAAAATGAAGTAACTGATAGATAAAATAGATGCTTCAAATTATAGGCTCTAAAACAAAATTCAATTTTCTTTTAATTTGTAATGAAACTGTAGTTACGAGCAAAAATATAATAGGCAATATCCTAATTGGGCATAATTGATCCACAAATCTTTCTCCTTCTGTTAAAAAATGGCGTATTCAATATTCAATGAGATGTGGGTTTAAAATAACAAAAACATGTGAAAGATAAGACCTTTTATACAGTAATGTTTATATGGGTTCCATAATTTGAAAAAGTTTGTAAAACAATCACCGTGTATATCCTAAAATTGACACATAAGCAAAATATGTTAATTATTTATTTAGTTAAAAAATGACAAATAAGTAAAATTTATTAATTGGTACATACAAGGGTACATGTATTGGGACACAAGATCTCGTCTGAGGGAGTGTAGGGGTGTGAATGGTAGGATCCTTTACGGTTTTTATCCTCCATAGGCTCATATAAGAGTGTATATATATATATATATATATATATATATATATATATATATATATAATATATATATATATTTTTCAAACAGAGGACTGATTTTTTTATAATATTTTATACTCTTGAGTATTTAAGGGGACAAATAGTATTATGATTCAGACTCTTTACGTTGATTTTGTGATCCACTACTTTTATGGGACAAATAGTACTTATATTTGGGGATTAAATACTTGAAATCGTGACAAAAGTACCTAACTTTAAGCAAGCAATGCCAATTTACATAAAGTACACATCAATTAAAGCGAGAGAAAAAAAATGGGTGATCCTAATTGAATCCAAAGCTTGAATTCTACGTAAAAACACCTTAATGAGAACAAAGTACCTAAATTTAGGTCTAAATATCGATATTTATGCAGAAAATAATTTGCATTTGTAGACCTTCTTGGTCCAATGCTTATAAGTGTTTTTATTATTTCAAGTAGTTATGTAAAATTGAGGTACAATTAGATTACTCGATATGTATGATCTATGATTGTTTATGTATGTACAAGTGTTTAAATGTGACTTAATTGTTAAGATAATCGAATTTGTGTGATCTTGTGCTTAACTGGAATATTGTTGTGATCACATGAATATGAACGTTTTCGATGACTGGAATATCACTATGTGCTATATATGAAAAATATATTCTGTCTGAGTCATACATGAGCCATACACGTGATTGATGTATTTTAGGAAAGAATATCAGTGTGATTACCTGGATATGAACGACTGTATGCTATATATGGAAAAGATATTCTGATTCAGTTGTACACGTGATTGAGTTATTTTAGGAAAGAATATCATGATATATCCATTTGAGAACACATTAAGTTGGCTTTTAAATCAGTGAATCAATGATCCTGTTTTCCTTGTGCAACTTATGAACTATATTTTGGAAAGTGATCAATTGATTGAGGTTATATGTGGTAAGATGCTGATGGAGTCTATTTATGGTATGTGTTGAAATCGGATGAGATCACCATATCTAGAAAGTTTGTTTTGTCTTATAGTCGGTAGGTAAATTGTGTATCTCTCCTTATGCGATTTGGCTATCATAGTTTGGAAAGAAATCAGTGGACTGTGCTTATCATTGGTAATATGCTAAGTGGAACTCTATATTAGAATGTGCTGACAACGGGTGAGATTACCACGAATGGAAAGTAAGTCTGTGGAAAATATGGTAAGTTATCATGCATGACTGATGAGCTATATTGGTTTTTATTCTTGGCATTATTCTTTGAGTTAATGCACGCGATTCTTGAGCATACTTTGCATATGTTTCGTGTTTGACTTTCTATGTGAAGTGTTGAAGCTATTTTGGGCCTATATTAAGGAGCACACGTTGCAATCAAGGGTACCGAACCTACACACAAGCAAATTGAATTCCTTTGAGTGATTGTGCGTTGATTTGCGAAAAATTCGTAGTGTGTGTTGAGCTTAGATTTGCGAAACAGTACCTTTTGAGCGATCAATTGTAACTCCCTTCCAAACCCTTGTCTTCGGACGTATTTTGTCTTCGGACATGTTGAGCGCACAAAGGAGCACCAGTGGAGTCATTTACTTTTCTGTGAGACAAACCCGCGCTTTCAAATAACCAGGTAATATCTTTGAAACGTTTTCAGAAAACCACGTGATATCTTTGAAACAGTTTTTGAAAAATTGTTAGGGATATAACATTGATAATCATACTGCTTTCTAGGAAGTACCGCACTCTGCAATATCTTCTTAAAGAAAAATATTTTTCAAAGAAAAACAAGACAATTTTTCAAGCCTAATTTACCAACTCCCCTTAGGCATATTTTACACTTCAGCATTGCACCGAGTCATCAAAGACTAAAAAAGAAATTTGTTCTCAAACTTAATCTTAAACTAACTCAAGTACTTGAATCCGATGTTAAAACACCTTAATTGGGATTAAAGTACCTAATTTGGTAAAAAAAAAATACTGATATTTATGACAAAGATACATCCGAATTGGAAAGAGTGACTAACAATTAAAATGGTCGTTTTTTCGTAAGATATGTTACATCGTAATGACATTTATCATCAAAAACAAGTATTTAATCGCCAAATTCAAGTATTCTATGTATGGTGTATGAAGCAATCATTCTAGTCTTAGATAACTCACTGCATTTTGGATATATTTTCCTCATATATAGCTGTATTATTTCCGAAAAAATAAGTATTTATCCTCTGTGGATAATGTATGATTAAAAGCAACCATTTACTCTTACGTAACTCGATTTAATTCATGTAAGTCCGAAATGACACCATTTCATCAAGGATCTTAAAAGGTAAGAACATTTATCATCAACAACACAATTTAATAAGTTTGCTTGCAACGTCACATTCAATTAAGTCAAATACTTGATTTCAACTAAAGGATACCTATATCAAGTCAAAAGTACCAATTTTGATCGATTATCTCTCTACGAGGATAGTAGATCAATTAGAACGGAGGACACCACAAAATAAAATTGACAAACTCTTTTCAGTGATGATAAATGCACTTAATATGTAAGAATTTTTTGATTAAAACTACAATGTTAGTCTACGATGACTAACATAAATTGACATGTATTTCGGATTAAAAATTCGGTATTTTGGGTTGAAATCAATTATTTTATTTGATTTAGGTATTTCGCCATCGAATTTAAATACTCAACTTGGTACGAAAGTGAAGATGCGAACAAACTCGTTTTAGTGATGATAAATGTACTTAATATGTAAGAATTTGGATTAAAACTACAATTTTAGTCTTTAATGACTCACCTAAATTGGCATGTATTTTCGGCTTAAAAATATCAGTATTTTAGGTAGGAAAACAAGTATTTTTATTTTGATTTATCGCCATGGAATTTAAGTACTCAACTTGGTACGGAAGTGAAGACGCAAACAAACTCATTTTATAGTGTTTGTGGTGATAAATGTACTTAATATGTAAGAATTTTGATTAAAACTACAATTTTAGTCTTGGATGACTAATTAGAATGTATTGTCGGCTTAAAAATTAGTATTTTAGGTAGGAAATCAAGTATGTTTATTTTGCCATCGAATATAAGTACTCAACTTGGTACGCAAGTGAATATGCATACAAACTAATTTATGGTGTTTGTGATGATAAATGTACATAAATATAAGTTTTTTTTATTAAAACTACAATTTTAGTCTTAGATGACTCACCTCAATTCGCATGTATTTTCAGCTTAAAAATTGGTATTTTAGGTATGAAATCAAGTATTTTTATTTTGATTTAGGTATTTCGCCATGAATTTAAGTACTCAACTTGATCCAGAGAGTAGTTGCGATGGCGAGTCAAGTACTCTCATTTATCATGTTAGAATTGGAGAAAACTATCGTTTTCGTCTTAAATTAGTCAACTACAATTTCGTGTATTTACACCTCAATTTAGGAATTCCATGTCAAAAATTAAGTTCTTTTTGTCCCCGGTTAGGTATTGGATCACATAATTCAAGTACTTATGTTAATCTGAATAAAAAGTGTTGAGCCACCTCTTTTATTCTAGTAATCTCATTTGTCGTGTTAGATTTTGATGAAACTATATCTTAAATTACTTACTGCAATTTTTGTGTATTTTATGCCGTAATTAGGAATTCTAAGTGGAAGATTAAGAATTTACGGCTTAGGTATAGATCCCAGAATTCAAGTACTTATGTTAGTTAAAGGTTATGTTTGCGGAAAAACTTCATTTTTTGTATCTGTGATGATAAGTGTCATTATAATATCATATGATCGATGAAAAGCTATCATTTTAGATGACTCAACCCAAATAGAATACATTTTCAGTATAAAAGTCAGTATTATTGACATAAAATTAAGTGCTTAAGTCTCGCTTAAGGCACATAGACATTTAACTCAAGTAGTTGATTTAGCTTAGCCATTCATTTTCTTCAATACTCTCTATAATTATCGTGTTCGTTTTGTGAGAATAGCAATATTTAAGTATTTTTTTTGTCTGCGTTTAAGTATTTGACTGCAAATTCTAAGTAGTTTGTATCTGATATTGCAGAAATTCAAAAACAAACATAAGTCTTATGAATAAAAAAAATATAAGATATGGATGTCATTTCGATCGGCACAAAACAAAGAAAAAAATAGATATGTTTATTTGTTTGTATCATAAAAACCACGTGAAATAATAATGATTTTATAACTGATGGAAAAAGGACATTATAGTAACCTAATATTTGGGGGAGTTAAAACTAATTTTAAGGTATCTACTTGTAAAATCAAATGAGGAGGGACTGAATCTTAATACTAAAATTTAACTCTAAATTACCTTTATATTAATTCAAACGAGTGATTTGGTGGCATGATGTTAGAAGTATGCAGAATATATGGAAAAGTCGGCTTCTTCATGCCATCTCATTACTTATTTTGTTGACAAGTTGCTGAATTTGCGACCACTAATACAATTTAATCGTAATAACTACAACCTAGAACTACGAGATTGTACTAATGTAATTGTCATGAGGCTCGAAAAAAAGAAAGGGACTATTGGAATTCAGGCCCCATATATTTTGCAAATAGGGTTCAGGCCAATGTCTATACAAATATAGTTTGAAGGCCCCATTTATGAGTTTAAGTTAGAATTAAGGTTGTTGGACGAAAATCCCTTTATAGAAAAGTAGTTATGAACTAGTACTGAACCCCAGTTCTGTTATCAGATTCCAGTATATTGTTATCAGTTATTACATAACAGGAAGTGTTACTCCACAGAAATATTGTGTTATTAGATGGCTAATAAGTGCTATTAACAGAATAAAATAAGCATTTATTCGGGTAAAAAAATCGAATTAACATTCGAATTATTGTTTTTTTTTTCGAATTGTTTTTTTACCTCGAATTAAAAAATAATAGTTCGAATTATTTGAATTTTTTTTTCTCGAAAAACATGTACCACTTCTCTGTTCAACAGTACCACTTCATGGGTCTACAAAATGTTATACCACTCTCTGTTCAACAGTACCACTTCATGGTCTACAGTACCACTCTTCTCTATTCAACAGTACCACTTCATGGTCTACAAATACTGTATCACTTCCCTTTTCAACAGTACCACTACATGGGTCTACCGTACCATTTCACTGTTCACCAGTACCACGTCACTGTTCACCCGTACCACTTCATGAGTCATATTACCACTTCATGGATCTACAGTACCACATCATGTACAGTCTATACCACTTCTTCATGGTTGCTTTGCTCGTTTGAAGAAGGCGATAGCAGTGATTTGTAATTCTTTTTGTTTATTATGTGCAAATATGTCTTTTTTCATGGATTAAGTCTTTATTTCTAAATGAAACTTAAATTTAGGTACTTATATCTATATCAAACATATATAGGGTCTGAAATCAAAAGCAAAACTCCTAAATGGGCCTGGCATATAATTACCTCAAAAAAGAAAGGGTACCTTTTTCTCTTTTTAACTAAGTGTCCTACTATTCACCCCTCTACTAGACCCCCTTTTTACAACGGAAAACACTTGAAATTTGTTATCTTATCACATGAATTCAACAAATTATTCTATAATATTTTTTTATATAATTTAAGTACATTAATTGAACAAGTTATGTAACAATATGAATTAAATTATTTTATCAGACGACACAACATAAAATATTTAATTTATTTACTATTGTATCACTCCTTTTATTTATCCTTCAATTTTACATTTATGTCGAAATATTAGTATCTTCAAATTTATCATTATAAAATTAATTTAATAAAAGTGTTTCACATTTTACTTTTTAATTATACATACTTAAATAAACATAATATTTAGCTAAGGATTAATTGATGAGAGATATGATGGAAATAAGTGATTCAAAAATTTTTATACATGCATACATGTAGATACATATATACTTGATGGTAATTGTTAGTACTGTCAATTTTGCGGGGCGGGGCGGGCTGGCCCGCCATCTGGCGGACCTAAAAAACTGGGGACCGCCCCGCCCCGCGGCGGGCCAGGCCCGCCCGCCAAGTAATTTTTTTCTATTTTTTATTTTAATTTAAAATATTAATTTAGTAATAATTTTTATTTTTAGTTATGATATTTATTAATAAATTATGAATAAATATGATATTAATTATACATAATTAATAACAGTAATTATATTTTTATTTTCTATATTTAGTATTAATTTTCATTATAATATATATTTAATTAATAAATTATATATATTTACAATAATGGCGGGCCGGCCCGCGGCTAGCCCGCCCCGCCCCGCGAAGCCCGCGGCCCGCGCAGGCTGGCCCGCTTAGGCCCGCCTCCTGGCGGGCCTGCAAAGCTCAGCCCAACCCGCCACTTTAGCGGGGCGGGGCCCGCGGGCCACTTTGACAGCTCTAGTAATTGTAATGCCGTTGCAAAAAATTAACAAAATCTTTCATCGACTCTAATACAATAAATTGTTAATTACTCAAGATATCCTTATTTAGCCTTTAATGATAAGTAGTTAATGATTTCGAATTGGCAGTTATTTAGTGGTTTAAAATATTATTGGTAAGTATATAATAGTTTACATTACTTAATTAGGGGATGCAAATAGAAAAATAGTGTTCCAATAGAATTACCCTAACTCAATTAAGTTGGTATTAATCGCATGGCCGCATGTATGTATATGTATATATATACTAGTGTAGGTGGCCGCATGTATGTATATGTATATATACTAGTGTATATATATGTATGCCCGTCTATATTTGAGGAGATTTATTGGCAGTAGCTTTAGTTTTAGTAAGTTCGCTGAGGGCCCTGAGTAATGGTGGTACGAGTGCTAGGTGCATCGGCGTGGATTGCCTTTGTAGGGAAGGGACACGTGCATACATGCATGATTTCTGCTTACTGAGCCTCAGTGGCTCATTCCTTATGTTGTGTGTTGTAGGCACCAGCGACCACGGTATGTGAGCGCGTTTTGAGGGTAAGGCCGACCTTTCGAAGCTTTGCGCTGCTTTTGGGGCAGACGTGTGTGTATGGATGACGACCTGTGAGGCCGGGGCATATGAGCCTTTTGCTGCGCCGTCACACGAGGAGCCACGTAGTTACGTCTAGAATATAGCTTATAGACCTGACTGTTATTCTTTTGACAACATAATGACGAATCCACAACATAATGACGAATCCATTATATCAATGGAAACGAAAAATTTATATGCAATTTCCAGTAACTAATTATCAAGTACCACGCGATAGGCACGTAGGAAATGCTAGAATGGGCAGTTAGGAAGTCGGGGCGCGCAAAAATACTCACATATTTCACGTAAAACATGCAAGTGTAAAAAAAATAAAGGCACACAACACATAAAAGCACATAATAGTTTACGTGTCCTAGGTGAATATTTCACCTACCTGTCGTCCTGAATTTCGTAAGCGATAGATCCTTAATACCTTGGACCTCTGAATACAAAACGATAGTTATATCAGTACAAAACACGCTCCTGAACGAACTATAATAAAGATAAGTAAAGTCGTTTTGATAATTTTAGGGCTATATTTTGGTTTCACAGCAAAATCACACGTTTTACGGTAGTTTTACGACAGTTTAGTATTTCTCATTGATCATTGGGTAAACGATGTCCGATGGACATGAAATTTTAACAACTGATAGGGGACTTGATAGTCTTGATTCTTTCCAAAGGGATTTTTAATCCAAGGTCAAGATTAGGAGATATGCACGAAATGTGTCACGGCCGTGACGGATATGCACAAGGCCGTGACGCACATCAGAAAGTCATTTCCTTGCCGAAAGTGTCATGGCCGTGAGGGCTAACCAACCTAGCCGTGAATTGCCATTCACGACCGTGAAAGAGGGTTCAAGAGGCCGTGATGCGGGCATAAAGTCGATCTTTAAGCCCGAACTTGGCAGAAACTTCTTTTATTCAGTACCAACTTAAAAATTGATAGAAAATCGTAGAAATTCGGATTCACTCGATTCAAGAGGCTACGAAAAACTTAAGAACTTTGTTTCCGCTAGTTGCAAAAATTTCCGCTAGTTGCAAAGAGAAATATTTCCGCTAGTTGCAGAAATTTCCAGCTTTGCAGCAGAAATTCGAAAATTCATAGAAATTCGAAGGAAGTTCCAATTAAGGCGTTTTCAGCGGCTATGGAAAGCTTAAGGTCTTATCATTCAAAAGAATCAAATTCCATAAACATCGAAGCACTACAGATAGGTCTAACGATCTAAACACCGAAGCTGCACACGGATCTTATTTAGCATAAATTTCCAGTTTCGTGCAGTTCATTTAAAAATTCATAGTAAATAGAAAACGAACCCGACAGGGTCGATTTCAAACTGATCTGGAAAGCTCAAGAAGTTAGCTATCAAGAGAACTAAGTTTCGACAAAATCGGAATACAATAACTAGGTCAAAAACATGAATTATAGAGGCTGCGAAAAATAAGATTTTCTACGAAACTTACCCGGAAATTAATGATGTGGCTGAAATTTTCCTTTGTTCTTGATCTTGTTGAATTATCACCTTCCCCAAACAAGCTCTTTGTATATATTTTGAGATGGTTGTTAGTGGATACATTAGGTAACGTGGGATGACAAAGAAAATAAGTGTAATTTGATTTATTTCTTTTCTTTTTCTTTGTTGTCTCTTTTGCCTAACGACGTACCGGTCGTCATGGTGTCATAGAAGCAGTCCTGACTCAACTGTGAGTCGACATCAGATGTCTATATCGGCAAATATTCATCGCTTTCAAGCGACATTGTACCATGCATACGCTCGTCTCACAATTCTCGTGCATGCCGTGTATGCATGTGTTCATGCTCATGTGAAAAGTACAGAAGTTCATGCTATATCATCATACATAGCAAATAATTCACGTAATCTCGTATAAGCAAATAGCCACGTAATTCACGCTCATAAAATTAATTTATGTGGTGTAGTTGAGATTCCCACTTACCTGTCGTCCGTAGTATCTGCTAATAATTTCGTGAATTTCCTAATCCCTTCCTTAAACACAAAATTATAAGGCCAGTACACTATTTATTTAATTCAAGTCGACCTATTGAACTATATAACGAAATAATATTTACGACTTTACGGACTCAAGAAACCCTAATTCGTAAAATACACCAATTCGCAAAGTGGTATAATTCGCCAAGTTCGATCCATTCGTGACCTACTTAGACTTATTCAAGTTCGGGAAGACTGTTATTACACATATGTACTTTGCGAATTCCTAAAGTACATGATATTGTGAATCAATAATATTCTAACACTTGGAATTCTCCTAGTGACTTTTTATAGTGCGGCTATTAACACCTCACAATTCATGAAGTCCAACCTTTCATATTTAATTCCTCAAACTCACTACACATACAATTCGCTAAGTTTTTATTATGCATAATACTGTTATTTTATTCCCACTAGCATGATACTATTATTCCCACACTTTGCTAAGTTTATCCACCAATTCTTGAAGTGAAGCTTCTCTTTACTGTGACTTGCACCTCGTGAGCATCATGGTAGATACACGATTCCCAATTCCACTCAACTAGTGAAGTTTCACTTTGCTTACTCATTTTGGGCAATTTATTTCGCTCGTAAAATTTTCCGCTGACAAAATTTCTCGCACGAAAACAGTAAATACATTCTATATTGACGAAATTAATTTCGATCATACTCTAAAGATTGAATCGAAAATAATTGTCGATCTAATCTTCGAATCAAACGCTACTAACAAATTTCGTCACTTGTGAAGCACTTTACACCGTCTTCAACCATCAAAATAATCAACGAAGATCCTTCAACAACTCGACTACTATAATACAAACATGGATGCATACTCACTCGGAAATGACAACCGTCTATCTTGCAAAGAGGCGAATATACAGTGTGGAGAAGCCGCTTCCTGAATTTCATCGTTCTAAAGGATCAAGCTGAAAATCTACTGCAGTCCCTTGAAGAGGGACCGGCACAGTTCTGCGTTCATGTACCCGGGGACGAAACAGCTACTCCAGTAATTCCAGCTTCTAGGCGACTAAAGGAGCCTAGAGAATACTCTTTGGAGGAAAGAGCTCGAGCTAAGGCCGATCTAGTAGCCATGAATACCTTTATGCAGGGCATCCCCAACGATATATACAGACAAATCGACAGCCTTACATCGGCCAAAGGGATGTGGGATGAGCTGCATAGGATGATGCAAAGGACGAAAGTTGGCATAAAGGCCAAGAAGGCGAACATTCTTACTGCTTACGACTCCTTCAAAGCAAAGCCGGAGGAAATTCTATACGAAATCTACCAACGATACCTCACTCTTCTCAACGAGATGAGGAAGATAGAAATAACGAAGACAAACATGGAGACAAACATAAGATTTCTATGTTCTCTGCCCACGGAATGGTAGAAAATATCCACTCAAATACGACAAAATAAAGATCTAGAGGAGTTGGATGTCCATACCGTGTTCGATAATCTCGCTCAGCATGAGGATGATATCCGCGAGATTACCAAAGAGCAGAAAGGCAAACAAACCGATGACACGGTTGCCTTAGTCTCGGAGAAGAGGAGCACAAGATCAAGAAAGGAAAAGATCGTTAGGCCACCTTCATCATCGGAGTCGGAAGATGAATCGGACTCCGACATCGAGCCGAACATGAAAGCCCTTGGAAAACAGTTAGCTCTCATTGGACAAATGATGAGCAAGAAGTACTTCAAGAAGAAGTCTTCAACCTCAGCCGATAGACTTCGTACTACAAGCTCCAAGAACAAAGAACGTGCTCCGGAGAGTTCCGAGGTCAAGAATCCCAAAGAGACTAACAAATGCTTTAACTGTGGCAAAGCAGGTCACTTCGCCAGAGAGTGCACTCTCCCGAAGAAAATAGTGCAAACTACTACTCCGGGAAGCTTCAATTGACAAAACAGAAAGAATCTGGAGTAGCTCTCATGGCCGAACAGGACCAATGGCTCGAGGACGCATCGAGCTCCGAAGAAGAGAACTTAGCCGTCATGTTCCGTCTCGACAACGAATTGGTCGCCGAAACATCCACTCGTACGGACGACGACAACGCATCCACGTCTTCAAATGAGGTAGTCACTCTTTCCACATTATTGACCATGTTAGAATCATATCAAACGCAATATGCTAACATGAAACGTGAGCAGAAAAGTATAAAGGAAGTAGAGAACAAACTTGAGAGAGCTCAGGAGAAGATAGATAGTCTCGAATCAGAACTTAGAAGCTCTAGTGCAAAAACAGAAGAACTTACTAAGAGTCTACATTCTAGAGAGACTAGTCAACCTCCTTTAGGACAGCATAGTGAAAAGATTAAAGAATTAGAAGATAGGCTAGCGAATAACTACAATTGTTTGGTTAGGCATCTCATCGAGAAAACTACTTTAAATTGTAGGATAACCGAAGCTACCTCTAAGATCACTGACTTAGAAGCTCAATTAGAAACATCTAACGCTAAGGTTAGTGAGCTCAGTAAGGATCTAGACACCTGTCAAGCCGCCAAACTGACGGTAGAAAATAATTATGCTCTCCTAAGTGAGGAACGCAGGAAGTTGTATGCAAAAATTACAAAAATAGATGATCTTCTTACGCGTAGGGGACACTCTGAACAGACGATATTTTTAAACAAGCCCAAGGATATAGAGTTTTATAATCCAATAGAAGGCATAGGTTACACTAACCCACGTATTTTACGGAAGAAAGAAATGCATGACATTAAGAACATGGGTTTAGCTGCAACCTCTCTAAGGAACATTACGGAATCGACGTATGAAAATGCGTTTGATTCATCCATAAAACAAGCCTCACATGGGCCTGAGATCCCCTTTGACTACAATGAAC
The DNA here is from genome assembly GCA_027422505.1 of Craterostigma plantagineum. Lineage (NCBI taxonomy): Eukaryota > Viridiplantae > Streptophyta > Magnoliopsida > Lamiales > Linderniaceae > Craterostigma > Craterostigma plantagineum. The sequence goes on along the minus strand of JAPQWV010000019.1, from coordinate 6,010,284 downwards.
TAATTGAACAGGACAAAAATAGGAAACCATCCTTAACACCTGTCAGTGATCTAGTTCAAGCCTTACCTCCTGACTCTAAAGAACACTACGAGGAGGTCAAAAAGGTTAATTATCAAAATTCTCTCTACAAACCCCTTATCATAAAACAGATAGAGGAGTCACAGGCGAAACCAGACAAAGAAAGAGAGAATTTCGAAGCTGAAAAGAAAAAATTCTTTAAAGAGATGGAAAATCTCAAGGCTTCCCTGTCCTCCCAAACTACCTCACACGCTATCATAAAAAGCGTGAAATAGAAAAATCGCCTTCAAAAGATCATACGAGCGTTAATAACTCTATTAAAAGTGCTAAGACTAAGTCTACTTCACCTACGTCCACAGGGAGCGTAGAGCCAGCACCGACTACGAAGGCGAGAGTGTCTAGTCCTAAAATAAAGAAGGAGCTAGTAGATTTAAATGTTTCTAAACATGTTATTCCTTCTGACAAAATAAAAGACACTCGTAGTAATAAAAGAGCCATTTCTACGTTCAAAATAATTGCTTCTACGTGCTCACTTCAGCCTATCTCCTATAGAAGTGAAAATCTCGAAATAGGCTCTACATCGAAAATTACTACTAATCATTCTGAAACAAATGCCACAAGGAAGACTCGTAGGAAACAAGATCCAGCCAAAAAGAAAGCTTATGGCACCGTACTTGAATGTACTCACCTAAGGTATCCCGTAAAAATTAAATCCCCCAAGCACCTTAGGAGACTATCACAAGAAAAGATCTTTTCCTCAGTCAAACACTCCAAAGCATTTGTACGTACTGAAATTAACCTTCCCTGTAAGGTTCAACCCAAATGGGTTCCTAAATCTCCGTATAGGACGACAAAAGCCAAAAGGGCCAACTCTCCTATAGAGGCAAAACCCAAACCCACTTTTCCAAAAGTGCAATGGGTTATTAAGACTCTTCCAAAAATAGATTTAGGAGTCATATCTGAACCCAAAACTAAATATGCTAATCCGAGAGGACACATGCTTAAGTGGGTACCTAAAGCTCTCTAAATTATTTTTGCAGATCCATCATGTGTGCTACCTCGACTCTGATTGCTCCACACACATGACTGGTAATCAAGAGCTGCTGAGCAACTACAAAGACCGACCAAACGGCAAAGTCAGATTTGAAAACAACGATTCAGCCTCGATTCTAGGACTTGGGGATATCATTCTGAAGAATCTGACCATCAAAGATGTCTCATACGTCGAAGGCCTCCGCCATAACTTGTTCAGCATAGGCCAATTCTGTGACAAAGGCTTCCAGGTGGTCTTCCATGCTGACCGGTGCAGAATTTTGGATAGTCAGGACACAGGAGTAGTCAGGACACAGAACTCCTTCAAGGACTTCGGAGATCCAATCTTTACACGATCAACCTGACGTCTGTGCGGCCCTCGACAGCTGTATGCCTCATTTCTCAGATTGATTTACAGAGGAACAGCCTATGGCATCAACGACTCATGTAAACAAGAACGCTCTCCAACGTCTTTCTACGAAAAAGTTGGTTCATGGTCTTCCAACTATACAACTACAAAGGGAGCATCCCTGTTCGACATGTCACCTAAGAAAAATGAAGCGAGCATATCATCACGTCAAGCAAATTGCGTCTACTTCTCGACCATTGGAACTAATTCACATGGATCTCTGTGGTCCGATGCAGACTCAGAGTATCAATGGAAGAAAGTATGTCCTAGTTATTGTAGATGACTATTCTCGCTACACGTGGACAAAGTTCCTCCGGACGAAAGATGAGACTGGTGACTTGATTATCAATTTTGTGAACACAACTCAAAATCTGCTGCAACAGACTATTCAAGTTGTTCGAACATACAACGGCACTGAGTTCAAGAACAATCACCTCAGTTAGTTTTATCAGAAACTTTGAATAAGTCAACAATTTTCAGCCGCCAAAACACCTCAACAAAATGGGGTCGTTGAAAGGAAAAATCGAACACTAGTAGAAGCCGCTCGTACAATGCTGATCCAATCGGGACTTCCACACTTTCTATGGGCTGAAGCAGTCAATACCGCTTGTTTTACTCAAAACAGGACGGTGGTTCACAAACGGTTCAACAAGACTCTGTACGAGATTGTGAATAATAGAGTCCCCAACATCTCTTTCCTTAAAGTCTTCGGGTGCAAGTGCTTTGTGGCGAACGACCGAGAGCAACGTGCAAAGTTCGACCCTAAAGCATTCGAAGCTACATTTGTCGGGTATTCTTCAACATCAAAAGTGTACCGAGTATACATCAAGTCCAACCGAACTATTAAGGAAAGCTATAATGGCACTTTCCACGAAGTGGCAGATATGGCTTCTGGTCAATTCAGTCCAGGACCCGTGCCTAACCCGTTGTCCTGCTCAATTCAGTTCAGGACCCATTCTCAACCCGTTGGCTTCTGAAGACAACATTTCAGAATCCGTAATCACTGGTGTGTTGGCACAAAACCAACAGAAGATGGCAACAACTTCAGGATCAGTATCAGACGAAGCAACGAGACTTGCAATAGACGACTTGGATTCTCTCTTCGAACCGGTATATCGGTCATACACGACTACACCTACAATGGATTCTCTACCGAACGAGACCGACATACCAAGTTCATCTCACACCTCTACCCCACCCGATTCAGAATTGCCACAGAACACCGAAGAACCTACAGTGGTCATCGAGGAAGTATCATCAGAGACGATCAATGCAAGTGCAGTATTGGAACTCCCTCAGACAAATGATCAATCGGAGACTATAGGCAATCTAGATCCACAGATGGCTGATGCATCGACTTCAGCCTTGCCTCATGAGCGCAAGTGGACGAGAGGCCACTCGGTTGATCAGGTAATTGGCGATCCTTCGATTGGTGTGAGGACACGTCGTCAACACAGGTCTTTTCAGTTGCTTCCTGAGCCAAAACGAGCCTACCAAAGTAGCAGACGCACTTCGAGACCCGGATTGGACAATTGTAATGGAAGAGGAAATCAACCAATTCGAACATCTTCAAGTGTGGACCTTGGTACCCCGTCCACATGGGAAAACAGTGGTCGGAACTAAATGGGTTTTCAAGAATAAGAAAAATGAAGATGGTGAAGTGATCCGGAACAAAGCAAGGCTAGTTGCTAAGGGATACAATCAACAGGAAGGCATCGACTACGACGAGACTTATGCTCCTGTTGCCCGCATCGAAGCCATCCGCCTCCTGCTGGCTTATGCGGCTCACAAAGACTTCAAAGTCTATCAGATGGATATTAAGACCGCCTTTTAAAATGGCGTGTTAAAAGAAGAAGTCTACGTCGCTCAGCCGGAAGGTTTCGTTGATCAAGAACATCCCGATCACGTCTATCACTTTGACAAAGCTCTCTATGGACTAAAACAAGCCCCACGTGCTTGTACGATGTCCTGAGTGATTTCCTCGTGAAGTCTGGATTCATACGAGGAACGATAGACACAACCCTCTTCATTAAATGGCATGACAAAGATCTGATGGTCGTCCAAGTATACGTCGACGACATCATCTTCGGATCAACAAATCCTCGGCTCTGCAAGAAGTTCGGAGATCTCATGAAGAGCAAATACGAGATGGGTCACATGGGAGAGATGCAATTTTTCTTAGGCCTTCAAGTCAGGCAGCTCAATGATGGAATTTTCATCAGTCAGACAAAATACATCAAGAATATTCTGAAGAAGTTTCATCAAGACCAGAGCAAGCCTCTCAGCACTCCTGTCACCAAGCTGCAAGTTGGATGCCGATCCCTCTGGTAAATCGGTCGACATCACAGTGTATCGCAGTATTATTGGATCTCTTCTCTACCTCACTTCGAGCGGGCCGGATATCATGTTTGCCACCTGCTTGTGTGCCCATTTTCAAGCCGATCCCAAAGAATCCCATATGCTCGCGGTCAAAAGAATTTTGCGCTACCTTAAGGGCACCTCTACCCTTGGCCTATGGTATCCAAAGGGTACGAATTTTAAACTTATCGGCTACACTGGCGCTGACTATGCAGGTTGCCGAATGGACAGGAAAAGCACGTCCGGTGGCGCTCAATTTCTAGGCGAAAAGCTGGTTTGCTGGTCATCCAAAAAGCAGAACTTTGTGTCCACTTCGACGGCCGAAGCAGAATACGTAGCTGCCGCCAGCTGTTGCTCACAGATGTTGTGGATGCGGACACAGCTTCGCGACTATGGGTACAATCTAAATAATACCCATATATAGTGATAGTCAGAGTGCAATCGCCATTACTTGCAATCCTGTTCATCATTCACGGACAAAACACATAGACATTAGATATCATTTTATCAAAGATCACGTAGAAAAAGGCACGATAGAGATGTACTTTGTGAACACGGAGTTTCAACTAGCCGACATTTTCACCAAGGCCTTGGATGAGAAACGATTTCAATTCCTTGTCGGAAAATTAGGCATGTTGAATCTTCCGTAAAATGTGCATTACCTGATCTTCTGTGCTATCACATGCTCTATTCTATGTGTTTTCTATGCTTGTTTGTCCTTATCTTGCGTGATAAAAATAAAAAAAAATATTATAATAATAATAAAAAATACATAATATATATTCCTATATATAATATAAAGGGGTATGACGAAATCCTTTAGGATGCTTTGATCTAAAGTCACTTAGAATTTTACCCCGACATGCGATCGATTTAATTGCTTAAAATTTGTCAGTCGCATTCTTCTGTCTAAAAGGTCATTTGATTGTTCAACTAGACACAAAGTCACTCTACATGCGTGATGATTCAAGCCTTGTTCCTTTTTCCTTTCTTTGGATCTACTTCTCGAGTGAGTCACACATAAATTACTTGTCTTACCTAGTGATTCTTGGTGTCATACTCATCTTGCGTTAGATCGTCAGGAAAATGATAAGGGAGTTTAGGACATTCCTCATTCGGCCTTATATAAATTCCCCCACGTTAGCCCTTAGTCATCCACTTTGAGCCTTCTCCGACGTCCATTTCTTTATTTGAAACCCATTCTCAGTCTTCAACTGAACTCTATACTCTTCGAATGACTGTTCAAACGAGAAAAGGAGGGGGAGATAAGAAAAGAAAAAGTAAGATGATGACAAAAGAAGGCATTGCTCAACGCGCAAAAATCGGACCAAAGGAACCGGCCTTCCGACTACCTTGTAGAAAGTGGCATGGTTCGTGCTGTGAACTTCTCCAACGATAATCTCGTACGCTCGTCAGAACGGCTGGAAGAGGAGCACCACGAAGTGAACTTCTCCAACGATAATCCGGTCTTATATCGGGAAACGAGAAGAGTGCAGCCTCGGGTACGAATTCCATAACCGATAACTTCTCCAAATTGATAATCTCTGAAACCTCTATAGGGATTAAGAGAAGAGGAGCACAGTATCGGCCCGAGAACCAACAAAAAGAACTTCGCCTACGATAATCTCCTAGAGCCTCATGGAGAAGTGGAGCTTCAGCTTGAGCATAACATAACAAGGGATAGTTCTTAAAAGAAAAAGAGGGAGAAAAGATTGAAAAGAAGAAAGACGCCGAAAAAAAAGGAGACGGACGTAGAATTGGAAGACGATGAAGAGATAAGCTCACTTTCCTTTAAATTCCTTCCGTTCTAAGTCCTAGCCAAATTATAACCCTTACAACCCTTTGATTCCATATAGACGGTCTCTCGCTTAGGTGCAATGATTAAAAAATGCCTCGATCACAGGTAAATTGACTTAAAATTGCTTGTGTTGACTTGAGTGATAAAAATATAAAAATTCCAAGATAGCTATAATTGAGAGCAAGAGCGAACCTAGTGAGAGTTGTCGAAATGGACCAGTCTATGAACTTAGGACTTTAGTTTGACGACATGACTTGACGGCATTTTCTTCTTTCAAATGTCCCGTAAAATTTTAGGCGTGACGATTGATCGAAGCAAAATAATCTGACCACATACTATAATAATAGTAAAATAAAATATATCTATATATATATATATATAAAATTAAAAAAAAAAACTATTATTAATAAATATATATATATAGGTAAAGAATATGAAAAATTAAAAAAATATATATATACATATATAATAATTAAAAAATAATAATAATAAAATTCGCACATTTTGACATGAAATGTTATGTTTCATGTTGAATTGAATAAATGCGAATTTCTTTAGTGTATCGCACATTCTAAATGCAATTTTAGATTGCATTGGTACTGAATTGTTTAATGCGATAAATTTTTCATTGCTTCTACCCTCACACAATATTTTAAAGTACATGTTTTCGGGGACCATGTATACATGCTTACTTGGTAAATTTGTGTGCTCGTGACTTGAATTGACTTCATATGCTTGCATAATTAGTCAATTCTTGTGCATCATTTGAGGGGGAGCAAGTATAAGACTCGTAGATTAGCTCCAAATATTTTTGACGTTTTTGCTCTGAGTATTTCAGATCTTTCAAAATTAAGGAGCGAGACGTCGACACTACAAAGAGTGGAGCTAGACACAAGACCAAATATTTCAAAGATAAAATTGCAAAAAATAATTGTTGATTAACTTCATTATTACTAACGCTTATCTCTAAGTGGTACCGATTTTTAAATTTCTGCCAGGGGAGCTAGACGTTACTACACAGAAAATACAGGGAGTTAATTGCATTTTTTTAATTACTAAGGGGGAGCCTTACAATGGATTTTATTTTGAAATAGGGGTCAATCTGAAATTCTTTAGAAGACTTACTATAGAGAAACTGGATACTAGAATTAATTCGCAATCTAAAGTTTCTCGATCGTAAACAGTGTCGGGATCGATTTTGATTAACCGCGATAATTTGCGATCGAAAAATTTGAACTTTTTCGTGTGCAAATGTATGGGTCTGATCCATTAAATCGCAAAATGTCAAATCACAAGCCCGAAAACAAATTAATGATAGTTAATAGAAGTTTAACTTTTGTCAGTCAAAAAACTTTTTCTCACGCAAAACCTAATCAAAAAAAAAAACCCTCTCTCGCAAAACTTTCTCAGACGATACAAAATCCTTCAAAAAAACTTTCAATTTTTCACTCCAAATCGTCTGATTAAGGTAGAAATTCGCTTCGGTTAACGATTGCGAATGATATAACTTGATTTGTAGTTACATTCTGTAGTTTTTCGCACGTTTAATTAAGATTTTTTGACTGTTCTTCAAAACTGAGAAAAACCGTAACTATTTTATGGTGTTTGAGGCCTGATTATGAGTTTTATCTGAGTTTAAATGCCTGCACTTAAGATAGTTTCGATATCCTCTATGAATCTGGTAGAATGAATCATCGGAAAATCTGAATCCTCGACTGAAATTTAAGTCTGAATGAAACGGGGCTTTTGAATGCTTGAAGCCATCGAAGAACCTTGTCGATCGCAAACAGTCTTAATTGAATCCCGATTTAATTGAGATACTGTTTGTGTCGAATTAGTTTTTCGATCGGTAAAAAATTCTGATTTAGTCGCTAAGATAGAAGATTTTGACCGAAAAATATTTACTTACCATCGAGAAATCTAATTAGGATTTTTGTGAGCGAAAAAATTAAGCACTGATTGAAACTGAAGGAAAGAAGAAGAAATGAGAACGTGGATGGTGGGAAAGACCACGTTCCCCACACGAAGTTCGCGAGAAAAGCGGGATGGGGTGAAGAATAGGTCAAGGCAAGACGGTGCGAGGTTAGTATAAAAGGAGGTAGTTGAATCATTTTCCCGGTACGCTTTACAATAACTGAAACTATCTTGCGAGCCTAAGCACCTAAAATCACCCATCTTTTCTGACTTAAGCATCGGATGGGCTACGCCGATACCAATCCCGGCCCCTTCGGACGTTTGTTAAGTTTTGAGTGTTAGGTTCGACGGACAAGACCGCGCGCCGGAGGAAAGAGAAGTCGTGCCATTTCGTCGTTGCAAGAAGTCGTTTTACGCTGTCCACATCATAATTCTTTATGCAAACTCATGCCACAATGACTAGTTGCAAATTATCACCAAACGATTCACTTTACGAGAATATGCATTTTCGAACATATTTAGGACCATCCTTAGGTTTGATCAAAACCATATCATTCAGTCTCATCGAATAATAAAGCGGTAAACATATATAATGGGTTTGTCAATCATAACTGAAAGAAATATGATGCAAAAGACATAATAATGTGAGGTTGAACACGTCATTCGTCAAGCACAAATACGGACTTCTCATTTGGCTGACTCCCACTATTTTTTCCCAAAAACTCATTCTCCCGATAGAGATTTCGGAAACCTCGTTGATGATTTCATAGTGGTGTTGAGTTCCCCGCTCCACAGAAATAAGCCTCAACCTAACGGTTCGTTGGCCCATTAATAGGACGCGGCGTGTCCCACACGAACCAACAGATGGCCTTGTGCCCCAGAGGAACTCATCTCATGAGTGTTTCAACTTCTTCTCCGGTCGGGAACCCTCATCCTAACAGGACTAATTGGGAAATAACCGGTCTAAGTGCGACCTATCAACGTCTGGGTCCATCCTAACTTTTGAAATTCCGCCTGTAGGATAACACTTATAAGGCGTGAATATGTTCGGAGAGTGGCGTTTAGATGAAGTCACCCGTAATATCCATGACAAGAGCGAAATGTTTGGCGCCATAACTCAGAACAAACTGCACGTACACTTAAGCCGTATCAATAACAAGCTTGACTATATATGTCCCGAGCTGACTACGACAAGAGCGAAATATTTGGCGCCAATAACTCGGAACAAACCTCATACACTAAAGCCGCAACACTACGAGCTTGATAGAAGACAGGAACCAAGTTCTTTTTCTCACTTAGTATTTTGTTCAACGGGAGAATATGTCTCGCATGCAAGCACATAAACGATGCAGGTAACTTCAAACAAACATGGACGTAAAGGCTGTAAACCTAGTTTGCCTACAAGACGATCAACGCGAACTATTTCTACTCTACTACATATATTTTACAAATATAACATCTCTTCATCTTCAGGGTAACGCCATGTCTTCGAGCAACCTCCAAGTCCTCGAACGACTTCCTGTATTTACTCGTACGACCACCATATTAAACTAATTTATAAAATTAATAAAGTATAAAATAGGGGGATCAGCTGTCCCGGACAACCCGTATAATATCAAATAAAAAACAACTCGGGGGGACCTTGTCACCCTTAACATTTCACCCGGAAATAAAGCCTAAGTCCACGCTGATGGCTTTAAATGTATTAAAATACATGACATATGTTAGGAATATTTTATTGTGTTCAAATAATTATTTTATCTTAGTCTTGTATTTTATTTAAGTGAACTGGGCTTTAATGTTTTAGAGCCCAGTGAGCTTAGAATTGTAATGGGCTTACAAGGGCCCAAGTATTATATACCAAAATGTGGTATAAATACTAAAACCCTAACACATAGTTAGGAGGCTTGTGTGTGTGAGAAACACAGAGAAATTAATTTTTGTAGAGAAGCTTCAAACCCCTCGCAAGAACACGCACGCACGCCCCCACGATAAGTTAAATTCTTCCCATTATTTTCGTGGTTAAAATGCTAGAAATGTGTTTTAGTTGGATATACTAGGAATAACAATTGGTATCAGAGCAAACACGTTAGGATTCTGAAATTTTTGGGTTTTTTTTTCAGTTTCTAATTTCTACCATTTCTTGAGCTTTTGAGTTGATTTTACTGATTTTGCAAGCTCAAGTGGTAATTAGGTTATTTTCGAGTGATTTGAAGTGATTACCTAACATTTTCCAGTTGATTTGAGTGAGTTTTGGGTAGAAATCTGATCTGTTTTTCGTCAGTTTTCGGTTCAGAATCGGGTAGATGAACAAATCGCCCGATTACTGTAGCAATGTAACTGTAGCGGTAATCGCCCGATTTCACAAATTCATTGTAGCATTCGTGCGAGTTACTGTAGCAAAATTACTGGAGGACTCGATAATCGCCGATTTCAAAATTCACTGTAGCGACAAAATCGGACGATTCACTTAGCAAAGTCACTGTAGCAAATTTTAATCAATCACAAAGAATCGCCCGATTACTAGCAAAGTCACTGTAGCATATTCACTGTAGCGAATTTACTGTAGCAAATCTTATCAATCACAGGCAATCGCCCGATTAAAATAATTTTTGACAGTTGAAACTAGCTACCTCACAAAAAATCGGCCGATTTCTCATATTTACTTGGTCAAAACAATTTCTTTTCGGTCAAAAAGCACTCACTGGGCTTGCAAGCATAAAAACAAAAATATTTATAATAAAATAAAACAAATCGCCCCTTCCTAAACAATCGGCCATTCCTTTGTTCTTGGTCAAACAATTCCTTTTTGATCAAAAAGTAGAAGCAACATGGTGAGTTGTCGGTGAGTCACAATTTCTTAATTGTTCCACTCACACATTCGATAGTGACATTTAATCAAAACACAATCGGCCGATTTCTTTTATTGGTGATCTCCCATCGATTTGTCACTCATTCAATAGGCTACTTCTTTAAATACTCATAAATCGGCCGATTAGTTTTATTTTCAGTACACCACTTTATAAATCGGTCGATCCCAACTTAGACACTCAAAACAACCGCACGATTTTAATCAATTCACTGTAGCAAAGCCTGCAGTTGTTTCTCAAATAGCAAATCGACCCTAATAGATTCATTATAGCAAGTTCAAATTGGACGATTCACTGTAGCGATTCGCTGTAGCAAGTTCAAATCGGACGATTTCACTGTAGCAAATTCGCCCGATTTGCAACTCTCGGCGAATTTCAGTCCTTTGACAAACAATCGCCCGATTCTGATCTCTTTGAACATCAATTCGCCCGAATTAAATTCGGTGAATCTTCACTTGGCAAATTCGCCCGATTTTTGCTATCGATTTCAAAACTTAAATTTTTTAGTAAAAAAAAAAAACTTCATCATTCGAAACTTTAATCGGGAAATCCAATTCTCACTAAATCATCCTTTGGAATTCACACTTAAACTTTTTTGATCCCAAAAAAAAAGAGAGAGAGAGAGAGAAAATTTGAACCCAACAGTTACAGTCTATTTTAGGCCTTTTTCGAAAATTTTCAAAATATATTTTTCCGGGTCCAAATTTATCGGTGAAACGACGTTTTTGTAAAAATTTGAAAGCAAATCCACAAACGTGTCAACGGTCACATATCCAACGATCTACTTAGAACATTCAAGCATATTATAGAAAAAGACTTGGCACTTTTTCGAAGTTTCGAAATCATCACACAGTCTTTGGGTGTACACCAAAAGTTTTCAACGCTTAAATTCTGAAAACTTCGAATCAATCAATGGCACCCTTCCACAACTCCCATAGTAAGAAAGGCGCCGAGCCAATCAAATGTTATAATTGCAACAAACCTGGGCACACGGCTATAGACTGCTTCCTACCCAAAAAGAAGGATGAAGAGTACTACTCTAGGAAATTACGACAGAATAAAACGGAAGCTGGAGTGGGCTTGATGGGAGAACAAAGCTGGCTCGATGAAACATCTGAAAGCGAGCAAGAGAATGTAGCCAAAATAACCCTGGTGAAAGGAGATAAATCGGAGCCGAATGACATGGAAGCAGTCGATGATGGTAAAAACGAGAAAGCATATTCAGAAAGGGAGGTAGAATCTATAGACCCCCTTTTGTATTTCGATCTCCAAGAAAAATTTACGGCTCTTCATAGCAAGTTTAGGTCAGTAGAAAATGAACTAGCTAAGACTATAGTCGATCTAGATATGACACGTGAAAACGTAGATAGACTAGAAACTAGCTTAGCTAATTCCGAAGTCATTTTAGCTGAATCAGCGTCAAAAGTCATTGACTTAACTAACAAAGTTTCAAACTACGAGCAAACAATAAGCAAATGTGTTGATCGCGAGAGGACAATCAACGACTTGCAAGCTCGGTTTGATAACAATTATCAATGTCTGCTCAGGCAGCTTCAAGAGATGAGTAATCTTGATTGCCTGCTGGAAGTAGCGCAATCAAAAGTTGACAGTCGCGACGCTGAAATAGTAAAGTTGAAGGCACAGGTTAGCGAGCTAAACGCTAAATTGACAACTTGCATCGACGAGCGAATCAATAAAACATGCGAGTTCGATCTCCTGGGTAAAGAACGTGTAAAACTGTATGCTAGGATTAGAAAGCTAGAGGACCTCCTAACAAAAAGAGGTCAAACAGATCGAACGATCTTCTTGAACAAGCCTAAGGACACAGAATTCTACGATCCACGTGCAGGTCTAGGCTTTGTTCCAAACCCTACTCTAGCTGTGAAGAAATCCCTAAACCCATATGATCCGTATGATATTAGCTATTTAGGGATTAACATACCTAAATTAATGGCCTTCACACCAGAAAGTGATGGAGATAGGAAGACAGGAGTAGAAATTCCACTTGACTATGAAGCTATGAATAATAGCTACAAGACAAGGGAAATACCTTTGTCTGATGACTACTGCTCTTATTCCCCCTTCAACACCAATCATCCTCGAGAACACGTCCCGTGACTTAGCACAGTCCAGCCCCTCTAGTGCATATATCCCACCAGCAATTAAGGAAATATCTGACTTGCGCTCGACCCTAGAGTCCGAAAAGATTATTTTTAAGGTAGAAAATGACGTGCTATTGACAATAATTTCCTCACTCGAAAAACATATCAATAACATTATAGCTTCAACGTCTCCACAAATGTCTCTAGCTGAGTCTAAAATAGAAACTCTAACCAAGCCTAGGACACTAAGGAAGCAGAATGCATCGAGAAAATCAATTCGTACCAACTTATCCTCGCATACACCTACAGGTAAAATTTTAAATAGAATGAAAGGAAAGGAGATAGCCACAGGCGACGACCTATTATTTTAAAATTGTGCTCCTTCTTTTAAAAAGAAGGAGGCAATTAAATTTAGAGCATCATGTTCAAATTCGCATAGTAGGCATCAGTCACAAGCTAAATCTAACATTGCCACATCCCCATCCATAATTTCATTGTCTGAACCTGTACGAACATCTATGCTCTCTAATTTTCACTATTCTTATGATGATGCACTAGCCTTAAATTCTCGTTTTAGATTAGCAAATGCACGTACAACCAAGAACGACGAACGCTTCTTTGCTAAGCTAGGCTCACAAACTCAAAAGGAGAAAATTCAAACGAACAGAAAGATAAAGCCTGCACATTCGTCTCCTAAGTCCAGTTCTAAACTTGACAAACAAGAAGATCACAAAAGCATCCAGTCAAAGCACCATAAGACTGAAGCTAAAGCTAAAGTTTTGGGAATTAAGAAAATCTGGATTACAAAACAAGAACTTAGGGCAAGCACTAGCCTCTGTTATCCCTTAGGAATTAGAAAGATTTGGGTTCCTAAATCAACAATTAACGCTATAGATATACCTAAAGTTGACTTAGGACATAAATCTATGAAAGACGCATGCATAAACTCTAGATCTTATACGAAAGGACCCATTCTTAGATAGGTACCAAAATCTGCTTGAGATGTTTTGCAGTTTCCAGCATGGGTAGGTACTCATAGAGCTGCTCCATACCCATGACTGGTTTGCGACGAGAGCGGCCACAAGATTCCTCACGTATGGTACTTGAAGCAGCCCCACATATGTGATCAAGGGATGAGATACGTACAGCTAAAACCAACTGACAAATTTGGTAAATTTTAAATATGCATAAGATTACATGTTCGTAAATTTATTGTATTTTCAATATGCATATGTGCTCAAATGACTAACATACCTACTATGTTAGTAAAATCTAGGAATAAATGCATTTTATTCTGAAAAACATTTTCCATCCTAGTACACATGATTAAGTAAGGTCCCCTGAAGTTCGTAAAATGCTTATATTTAGGGGAAGCTTTATTTGTAAACTTAAGGGGGAGAAATTTTACAAATGAAATTAAAATTGCCAACATTATTGAATTTTTGAAATATTTTCGTCAATTTTACCTTGCCCGAAAACGCTTTGGATTTAATTTTAATTAGTTTACCGAACCTATGAATCGCCCGAAACTGAGCATCGCAAACGTCCTTTGCAACTTTTGAATCGCGCAAACTTAAGAATCGGGAAAATATTTTATTTATTAAAATGTTTCTTTTCTTTAAGTTTTTATCTTTGAAGTTCAAATTCCCAAGACTTCAAATATTGAGGGGGGGGGGGGGGGGTAGATGTGTTTCGCGAACTAGTCTTTAAACGATTCGTACATTCTTTCAAATGAAAAAAAGAAAAACAAAAAAAAACACTTACAACTCAAATACGCAAAACACCTTCAAAATGCGGAAACCACTTTCAACACACAAATCATGAAAGTTACATCACCAAAATACATAGATCATTCTCAAAAGCCAGTACGCTATGTAAGGACCCAAAACAGAACAGTCATTAGAGCAACAGATAAACACGAAAGAAGAAAGAGCTCGAGCACCAACGTATCTAAATTGCGTTTAAAACGACGCCTTAACTCCGCATGTTCCTCGTTCTCTTCATCGTCTTGCTTCTGATTCCAGTTCATTTCCGTCAGCTAGATTTTTTTGTTATGGCATTACTGTGCTGCTCTAATCGTGTCTATTTATAGGCGTAAATCGACCAACGAAATCATAGTAGTCCCGACAAACATGATAAATGATATCGACGGATCTTTGACTTGAGAGCTCAGCGCCGCGAGTGAAAGCGATGCTTTCGTTGTTGCTTATTGGATTTTGCGTCACATAAATCGACTTTGAAAAACTAAGTTGATTTGACATTTAATTTGGGAAAAATTTTGAACTCTGTATTACATATTAATTGAAGATCTCGCATATGTCAGTGTTAGGGTGATTTTACTCATATTTTCTTTAATTGATTTTTTTGAGACAAATTTGTTTTTAAAAAAAAAATAAAAAATTGATCATTCTCAAAATCGCCGATTTCAACTTAATCTCTCGGCGATTTCAACTACTTCTAAATATCCTCGGCGATTCTTCAAATTGCCCGATTCCTCAATTCGCCCGATTTCTCAATCGATTCAATTCATCGGATCTATCAAAATTGCCTGACACAATCACTTTCCATCAAATACTAGAATCGGCCGAATTGTCCAATCGCCCAATTCATCAAAATTGCCCGATTTCGGAATCGACAAAATCACTTTAAATACCTCTCGGCGATTCTTCAAAATCGCCCGATTTATCAAATCGTTGGATTCTTCCAATCACCCGATTCCTCAATCGATCGAATGTACTACAGTGCATCTTATATATATATATATATATATATATATATATATATATATACCAAATTCGCCCGATTTTCATCACTTTCCCAAAATCGTGTACACGAATCATTCTCATAAGGTAATCAAGCTTCGCGGGTCATCTCAAGAACTAGAGTTTTGCGAGTTCAGTTCCCGTGTCATTAAAATTCAACTTTCACGAACCCTCTTCAGTTCGAGAACCACAGCTCAATTCGCGGGCCAAGCCAAATTCCAATTTGCGACTCAAAGACTTCAAATTCTTTCGAAGACATACATCTTAGAAAATCATTTTCGCATACGGGATTTTTGGCGCAACACTTTGAAATCTTTGAAACTAACAGTACCACACATCTTCGAACTCCTCATTTCATGAACTCGGTATCCTACTTTGAAAATTCTTCCAAAACACCTAGTGGTCAACCACACCTCCCAGCATGCATGGTATTTCGGGTTGCTCCACATTCAGGACAGGTAAGAGATGCGAGCAACCACACCTCCCAGCGTGTATGGTATCTCGGGTTGCTGCACAGACACGACTGGTTAACGATGCAAGCAACCAAACGTAGGTAAATTTTATATGCATCATTTTGTAATTTTTGCATGCA
This sequence comes from Craterostigma plantagineum, assembly GCA_027422505.1. Classification (NCBI taxonomy): domain Eukaryota; kingdom Viridiplantae; phylum Streptophyta; class Magnoliopsida; order Lamiales; family Linderniaceae; genus Craterostigma; species Craterostigma plantagineum. The sequence goes on along the minus strand of JAPQWV010000019.1, from coordinate 5,994,429 downwards.
TATCAAGTTGTAACTTCAAATTGCCTACCTTAAAAACAATAGGGTATATTATAATTATGCATGCTTCAAAAAGACTTTATATTCCAACTTTTCCCATGCATACATGAGCTGAAATGTATTAAATACCATGTTATAGGTACATTTTCATTATGAATACATCTTAAAGAATTTTCGAGCTTAAACTTTTACGTATGCATATAAGCTGAATTGATAAATGTCATTTTTCCTATTTGAGCTAAATTTGAGGGGGAGCAAATCTTTATTTTAAAGAGAAACAACTCCTATACTTGTGTTAAAGGGAGCAATAATTAAATTTTTGAGGGGGAGCGAACTTAATGTGTGAACTTAGGGAAAGAGACTTTCGAACAATAATTTTACCTAATATGCATCTTTTGAGGGGGAGTAATTCTAAGATAATGCATATATATAAAAAAATATATATATCTCTATCTAATATACATATATAATAATATAATATATAATTACTATTACATTATTAATAAGATTATACATATACATAAAAAAAAAAAAAGAAAGGCAAAAAAAAGGCCTCATACTCTCGTAATTTTGCTTCAAAAGAATTCTCCTGCCTTCCAAAGATAAACTTCAAGGACGAATTTCAAGCCTACAACGGTCAACTCTCTTCAAAAGGCGATAGTGGCTTATAGTGCTAACTCGGCAATGGCCTCAACAGACCTGCTCCGAACCGCTGACCAATATCAAGCAGCACGCATCACTTTGTACCGGATGTATGGATTTCAAGTTCCCATGGTTCAGTTAGACCAAACTGAATCTATCCCTGGAACACAGCCGAGTGTTAATGACGATCTCAAACACATAAAGCTACCCCTATATGGAAATTCTTGACAAGACCGAAGAGCGGACGATACAAAATTCCCTTAGTCACAAATTACTTAGACCAACCCCCACAGGTACAGGTGCTAATTTATTAGCCCCCGGGTAGAAGTCGCCGCATTAGGTCCAACGGCGCATGCACAATCGAGCCTTACCCACTCATCGATCTCCCAACAGATTGATGTTTCACTAAATCACGGGGAGCCCCGTTAGCTATCACTGCTTCACTTGGAAGTAAGAGATATTGAACTAAATGGTAGTCAGCCCCACACCATTGAACTTTCCTGAACACATCGAGTCTAGATGTCCTTACTACCTTAATCTTTTATATTATTTTTAGGACACATACACCTTGTCTTATCGGGACTTCGTGACCAGATCAGAACTTCCGTAGACATGTCATTCTAAGACATGCTTCGATGATCGGAAGGAAGTCCTACCGTTGCAACATCAAAACAACAACGGTTTAGGCCATCGTCTTCGAGCTAGTCTCAAGAACAATGTTAACGGGCTGCCTATATGGCCCCGGTTCATCAAGTCCTGTTCTCACAGGCCACGTCTCAGAGTTTGTCTCTGAAGCCGTGTGATGGATCGCCTTAGTGGCTCCATCTGGTTTTTACCCTAACCGACATGTCTTTTGTGTCCTACTTAGCCTGCTATACAAGCATGCCGATCTCGTTCACACGAATCGCCATGAGGGGGAGAAGGGGATACGTACAAATAAACAGCAAATAAACAGGTCGGAGTACCCACCAAATTTCCGCCGAGCATACCACTCTAAAACCAGGCTCTAAGGCATTTGAAAGGAACATTCCAAAGAAGCATCGGTACAACTTAAAACACACCCCACGTACACCTTCTTCAGGAGCCAGACGAGATTCACCGAAGCCGAACCAGACAACTTCCTTTGGCGATGACGAATCTGGAGCCGTGAAGAAGATTCACCATGTTTCAAGTCCAGCGTAGGAGAAGACTAACCAGAGTATCCACTATTTCTGCCACGCCAACCACTATGAGGCCGGGCTCTCATGCAATTGAATGGATAATCTCAAGGAGCACTGGAGCCGTGAAGAAGAAGATTCACCATGTTTCAAGTCCAGCGTAGGAGAAGACTTGAAACTGAGAAAGTTTGTCAAATCCGAGAAATTTTCAGCTGAGAAAGTTTTTCAAAACCGAGAAAATTTTCCAAAACCACGACTTTTCAAATCCGAGAAACTTTCTAAAACCTCACATCAACAAGCGAAATTTCTTCCAAACTGAAAATTTTTCAACCTGAAAAATCTTAAAACTCAGAAAATTTCTCACATGCAAAATTTTATATCTGAGAAAATAGTTTTCAACTGAGAATTTTTTCAGTCCGAGAATTTCTCTTTAAACACACACAAGCACTGAAATTTCTAAAACAATAATTTCTCGGGTAACTTATTTCGCAATCACGAACCGTTTTGAAACGTTTTCTCAAACCGCAAATTGTTCTCGTGTTAAATTTTTCTCGAACTTATTCAAGTCTTGATCCTTTACACTTTAGTACCACTCTTCCAGACCATTTTGACAAAAATTTTCTTTTCCAAGTTCGTTTTTAAATTTCTAGAACTACTCCGAATTTCAAGATATTTCCCCTTCATACGTTTTCGATCATCACACACGTTCACTTAGTTCTAAGAAATTCATTAAACGATTTTCTCAAACTCTACTCGTTAAATTCATATTTCTCATCTCGTTCGTCACTAACCTTCTTATCTATACAAGATCAAAACCACGGACGATTCGACTGCACCAACCATGTCTACCTCAAATGACATCTCAACAGTGGGTTCCGACACCAGGCCTCCGATGCTGCGACAAAGCGATTACAGCATATGGACAAACAGGTTCCTCACGTTCATCAGGAACAAAGGCGCACCACTCTCTCAGTACTTACTGGACTCCATCTTCAACGGACCAGCACAGTTCTGGACGATCATCCCTGTTCAACCAAATGCGAACCCTCCTATGGCTGAACGCCGCACTCCAAGAGGTCCCATTAATGAGGAAGAAGAGGCTCGCCTACAGGCCGATGAGACTGCCAAAGGATACCTCTTCCAGGCTATGGGCAACGAAGTCTACGCACACATCGAGTGCTGCTCAACTGCCAAGGAAATATGGGATGAACTCGTGGAAATTATGGCAGGCATAACAGAGAGTGCTCAGGGGAGGAAATCAGCCTGTCTTTCGCAATATGAACACTTCCAGGCGTATGAAGGAGAGGAGCTGCGTGACACGTACCTCCGATACTTGAAGGTCATCAATGAACTAAAGAAAGCCAAGATCTCGAGGGACAAATTCGATATCAACAACCGCTTCCTTGTAGCCTCAAACCACATTGGGGCAATGCGACGGTGATGATGATTCAGAGTAAGGACCTCTCCAACACCTCCATCCACGCCCTCTACGACAGCCTGTCTGCCTATGCTCCTTACGTGCAACCACAGTCTACCAACACTCGATTTGACCCACTGGCTCTCCTCTCGAACAAGAGTGCCGAGCGATCTTCCACCTCTAAGGCCAAACAGAACAAAGGGAAGCAACCAGCTGTTGTATCTGACACCTCTTCAGGATCCGAAGCTGATACGGAATCTGATGAAGATGTTCTTGATCTACGCAAGCAGCTGGCAATGCTCACGAAGATGGTCTCAAAAAGGATCGCGAAAAAATCCTCATCTTCCTCCAATCATCAAAGAACCTTTAGCGGCACCAAAAAGACCACTCCTACGGAGGAAGCTAAGCCGACAAAGAATGTGGAGGAATCCAAACCTCAAAAGTCTGTGAAGTGCTTTCGGTGTGGAAAGTCAGGCCACTTTGCCAAGGAATGTCACGCCCCACGCGTGAAGGACTCTGACTACTACGACCGTAAGGCCAGAATGACCTGCAAAATGGAAAGTGGGAAAGTTCTTCTCACCGAAGAAGCTGAGTGGGTGAACGACACTTCCGAAGACGAGGAGCCTAAGGATGAGGATTGTTGCATGGCAAGGCTGGTCGAAGATGACGAGGACGAGGAGATGGTTAACACTGGTGAGAACACTGCTGAGACCCCTACCAACGCAGAGTCTGAGGTACGAATTTCACAACTCGATGACGTGTTTAATCGCCGACACATCATTAAGAAATCCACCGTAGATGCTAGGGATTATGATGAACTTAAATTGAAATTTGAAAACAACTATGCCTTACTTAGTTTAAAAGTAGAAGAGCTTGCTTGCGCAAACGAACGCTAATTGCCTCTGAAGCGTTAGTCAAACGTCTGCAAAACAAGAATCAACAAAGTGGAACTAAGGTTAAGGAAACCACTGGCCATCAGTTAATGTGAAACATCTCGTCTCTTGACGGCCTCACAATATGAACTGCTTACTGAGGAAAGAGTTAGGCTGTGCCAAAAGGTGAAAGAGCTTGAAGAGCAACTTCACCTTAGAACAAACATGAACTCCTCTTGTGCCACTTGAACCAACCGGCTGAAGTAGAATTCTACGTGCCCGGGTGGGAATCGGCCTGACTAGCAATTGCAAACCAACGCCGATAATGGTAAAAAGGTATAACATGTGTAGCACTACGTTCCTACAAACGAGGAAGGGTGCTCCCTCAGAGCTTATGCCATTTGTGAGATCCTCCTCTATTGTCCTTTCGGAAGAAAAGAGGGAACACAACATTTGTTGGGCGGAAATCGCGTATGACTACACAGAATTGAATGCTAGTTATAAGACCAAAAAACCTTCACTCTCTGAGGACATCAAGACTCTATTTCCAACCAAAGAATAGGAAATTGCATTCCGAGAAGCGCTTGCTCGCATCTATATCCCAGAGAAACTTCTGGTCATAGCAAAACTAGAACGAACCCTATAATTAGAGCGGAAAGCCTTCGCGAAGGAGCGAGATGAGCTACTTAGCAAAATCTTTACCCTAGAGCAATTTCACAATACGAACAAACCCTCTACGTCGAGTCAAGTACCCGATTTTCACACACGTAAATGTAAGAAAACGGCGAAGATGACTCCTGAAGTTGAAACATGTTCAACCACTAACTCTCGTATTCCTATGTTTAGAGGGAATGTGAGTCCGACGTCTCTGGAAGGTAGTTCGTTTGAAATAAAGGAAAATCCGCTCTTCGATGATAAGAAGAAAAGACCATCCTATATTTGTCTTTCCTCTTTGTGTAATGAATCTCAATATCTTAAGGACTTAGATAATTATGTTGCCAGAACTTATCTTCCTTTTACCAAGCTTATGTCTATGTGTTGCTGCGGTGACTTTGTTCTCCCACGCTTTCATGAATATGAAACACATGAACACGCAACACTCCGACCACGCAAGCGAACCTCCTACTACGACGCCTTTGCATTCTCCCATTTTGCCTAAACCTCCGGTTAAGCGAACACGCCTTTCGTCGTCAAACGCAAAGTCACCTACTGCTCGCAAGCAAAAGGCGACTAAAACCGAAGCACGAAAACAACAACCACATCCCCCACGCCAATTCATGCATAAGGCACCATACATGCAAGCACAAGTTAGGAAAATATGGGTTAGAAAAACCATAATCCCGCCACCTCAAACAAATAACAACGGGAAACCTAAACTAGACGAAAATTTTACTTGTATCACAAAAAGGTCCCGTCAGTAAACGGGGACCCAACGTTTGTTGATGATTGCAGGTTTGTCATGTGTGGTATCTAGATTCAGGTTGCTCCACACACATGACGGGGAACAAGGAGCTGTTGAGCAACTTCTCCGAGCGCTATCTCGCAAGGGTCTCCTTCGGAAACAGTCAAATGGCGCCACTTCTCGGAACTGGCGATCTCGTCCATGACAAACTGACGATCAAGGGCATCTCTTACGTCGAGGGTTTAAGCTACAATCTCTTCAGCATTGGTCGTTTCCGCGACAAAGGATACAAGGTTCTCTTCGAATCTGACATCTGCAGCATTATCGATGCCTGGGGACTGCCTCTTCTTTTTCGAACGCGCACGTCTCACCTCTACGTACTCAATCTTACGACCTCTCGACCAATATGTCTTCTCTCTCGTGCTACACTCAAGTTGAACGATCTATGGCACCGACGTCTTTCACATCTCAATTTCAAGACTCTCAACAAACTGCATCAGAATAAACTCGTCAACGGTCTACCCCAGCTGTCCTATCATAAGGAGCATCTCTGCTCTGCCTGTGAATTGGGGAAGATGAAGCGCTCGTCTCACTTCTCCAAGGAAACGCCGTCCTCTAAGCTCATCCTCGAGCTCTTGCACATGGATCTTTGTGGCCCGATGTCTACGGCTACACTCGGAGGAAGACGGTATATTCTTGTGATTGTCGACGATTTCTCGCGCTACACGTGGACGAAACTTGTTCGCACAAAGGATGAAGTTCCTGATTTAATCATCGAGTTTGTTGTTACGTCCCAAAATCTTCATCAACAGAAGGCTCGGATTATCAGAACTGACAACGGAACTGAGTTTAAGAACAAGAAGCTCAGTGATTTCTATGCCACTCAGGGCATCACCCAGCAGTTCTCAGCTGTGAAGACACCGGAACAGAATGGTGTCGTCGAGCGTAAGAATAGGACCCTAGTTGAAGCTGCTAGGACTCTCCTCATCGAATCCGACCTTCCTCACTCTCTTTGGGGCGAAGCTATTCAAACGGCTTGCTACACGCAGAACAGGGCTTCTATACACAAGAGATTCAACCGCACACCATATGAGATGCTGAATAACCGTCGTATCCTGAATATATCTTATCTAAGGGTCTTCGGTTGCCGACGTTTTGTTGCCAATGATCGGCAACATCTGGGGAAGCTCGATCCGAAAGCACTTGAAGGCATCTTTGTTGGATATTCTCTGAACTCAAAGGCATACAGAGTCTATCTTAAGGAGAAACGATAAGTCATAGAGAGCACAAACGTCACCTTTGATGAAAACGAAGGCGACCAAGTGGCTTCTGCTCATATCAGACCAGAACCCGTACATTCGTTGACAAAAGGTCAACTTTCATCGACGGGAACTTCCTCATCTGAGGGCAACTCTGGCGACCAAGTGGCTTCCCCAAGACGAAGACGACATTTTACCCAACCATGGGAACATTGCTGATCCTGATGCCGAACCCTCTCAATCTACTACGGTTGAGTCTCTTCTTCGGACACCGGACCCCAATCTATGAGCCTCCACTCGACACAAATGCGGAGCTCTTCACAGACTAATATACCACTTTGGGTTCGCTCTCATCCTGAGGATCAAATTATTGGGGATTCCACATCCGGTGTTTCGACGCGTTCGGCTACGATGAATGAAAGTCTGTTTGCTTGCTATCTCAGTCAAGCCGAACCATCACGAGTAGCTGAAGCTCTCAATGATCCTGATTGGCTGATTGCAATGTAGGAGGAAATAAATCAGTTCGAACGTCTACAAGTTTGGGAACTCGTACCACGCCCTCGCGACAGATCCATTATCGGCACGAAGTGGATCATCAAGAACAAAAAGGATGAAGACGGTGTTGTCATCCGCAATAAAGCAAGACTTGTGGCTAAGGGGTACAATCAACAAGAAGGCATCGACTACGATGAAACTTTTGCCCCCGTTGCCAGTATCGAAGCTATACGGATCTTTCTTGCCTTTGCTGCTGACAAGAACTTCAAAGTCTACCAAATGGATGTGAAGACTGCATTTTTGAATGTATTCCTCAAAGAAGAAGTGTACGTCGATCAACCTGAAGGGTTCTTGAGTGAAGAGTTTCCTCATCACGTATATCGACTCTACAAGGCTCTCTACGGACTGAAACAGGCTCCCCGAGCTTGGTATGACGTCCTTTCAGACTTCCTCGTTCAGTCAGGATTCAAGAAAGGATCTCTGGATACAACTCTCTTCACCAAGCGGAATGGCTCGGACATCATTCTTGTACAAATTTATGTCGATGACATCATTTTTGGATCGACTGAACCTCAACTGTGTGAAGAATTCGTGGAATTGATGAAGGAGAAATTCGAAATGAGTATGATGGGCGAGCTGAACTTCTTTCTTAGTCTTCAAGTAAAGCAACTCCCAGACGGAATCTTCATCAACCAGTCCAAATACATCCATGACATCCTCGAGAAATATGGAATTAAAGATGCTAAGACTGCCACTACACCTATGTCTCCCTCTGGCCGACCCGACGCGGACCCATCTGGTGCTCCCGTCAACCAAACCGTCTATCGTGGGAGAATAGGCTCTCTTCTATACCTCACTGCTAGTCGACGGATATCGTTCTCTCGACAGGAATCTGCGCTCGTTTTCAAGCTATACCTAAGGAATCCCATTGCACTGCTGTTAAAAAGGATTCTCTGCTATCTCAAAGGAACACCCAATCTGGGTTTGTGGTACCCCACTCAATCTGAGTTCAAACTGGTTGGATTCTCCGACTCGGATTACGCAGGATGCAAGATGGATCGGAAAAGCACCTCTGGAGCTGCACACTTCTTGGGCGGTAAACTCGTGAGTTGGTCTTCTCGAAAACAAAACTGCGTCTCGACTTCGTCGACGGAGGCAGAATATGTTGTCGCCGCTAGTTGTTGTTCACAGCTTTTGTGGATGAGAACCCAACTACGAGATTTTAATTTTCATGTTGATAAAATTCTCATTTATTGTGACTCGAAGAGTGCGATTGCGATGACGGGTAATCCAGTGCATCACTCGCGAACAAAACACATAGACATTCGCCACCACTTCATCAAAGAGCATGTCGAACAAGGGACGATTGAATTGCAATACGTAACTACCGAAGATCAACTGGCCGACATTTTCACAAAGCCGCTGGATGTCAAACGATTCCAACACCTTGTGACTATGTTGGGCATGTTGAATTTTCATTTATGATCAATTGACCCTACATAAACTTTGATTAAGTGTACATTTTCTTCATTTTACTCCATTTTCTATAGGTCTTGTGTAAATTTCGCGAAGTAGCCTGAATTACGTCTCTTGAGGGGGAGTTCTCGATTACGGGGGAGTTTCTGACTTTTCTTATTTAAAAAGGGAGTTTTTGATTAAGGGGGAGTTTCTGATTTTTCCTATTTAAAAGAAAAAAAAATTGGTCAAACGGAGTCAAAATTTTCGTTAAAATTGGTCTAAATGTCAAAATTATAAATTTTGGTCAAACGGAGTCAAAATTGGACCAATTGGACCCAATTTTGACCAAGCCCGCGGAATTTGGCCCATTTACTCAATTTCTCGCATGAACAGTCACAAAACCCCCCAAATACTTAACTCTTTTCACAACCCTTTCAACTTCCCGAGAAAATTCAAAAATTTCGCATCCTCCCCATCGAAAATTTCTCAACCTCTCGCATCGTCGTCTTCTTCAATCTGCCTTCATAATCCGTTTTCCTGCATACTCCGTCGTTGCAAGTCAGTTTTTCGGTATGAATACACCCCAATAAACCAATTCCCTTTCGTTTTATCATGTTTTTGCCCAGGTTTTAATATTTTTAGGTTTAAGATTATTATTTTCTCGGCTTCGATTCGGCCGCGTGATACGATTTTTTGTTTAAAACCCCCAAATATGTATTGCCCGTCCAATTTCGAGTCGATTGAGTCCAGTTTATCACATTGTGGTCAAGATTTGAGTGGTTCCAAGGCAAAAATCTTCGCGTCGTTTCGTTCGCTTTGCACTATGTTCTTCACCGAGAAAATTTCTTCCGAGAAAAGATTTTAAAGATAGATTTCGCTGCTACAGTGAGTGAAGTCCCACGAAAGTTTTATCCGAGAAATTCTTTACGTTAAAATTTCGCTGCTACAGTAAGTGAAGTCCCGCGAAAGTTTTATCCGAGAAATGTTTTTTTACGGTAAAATTTCGCTGCTACAGTGAGTCATGCCTCGCGAAATTTTCAAACCCTTCACTTCATATCACATCTTTTCGCAGCTTCACTATTTCGCGGCTACAGTGACTCAATAATTTCTCAACCCATGAACTTCAATTTTTCTCGGATCCTTGTTGATCAAATTTTTTCTCAGCTACAGTGGTTCAACAATTTCTCAACCCATACGTCATTTTTTTTCTTTCGCGGATCACGCAACTTTCTCAACCTGAGAAAATTGTCAATCCGAGAAACTTTTTCACTTATCAAACTGAGAAATTTCAAACCGAGAAATTTTATGACCTGAGCAAATTTTCTTCAAAGTCTTTCTCACCCCGCGAAACTTTCATACCACTTGAGAAAATTCAAAACCGAAATTTTTACTAACTTGGAAATTTCTCTACTTGCGAAACTTTAATACCATTTGAGAAAATGTTTTAACTGCGAAATGTTTGGACAACTTAGAAAATTTCTCTACATGCGAAAATCAGACTACTCACTTGTGAAATTCCTCAACTTGCCTATGTGTTGTAACCTGCGAACTACATGTGAAAATTTTCTCTCCGCTACAAAATTTTTCCCATGTACCAAAATTTTCTCATATCACATGAACACTTTCACTTCTGACAATTTTCTAAGTGTTAAAAAAAATTCGTTTCATTCCCGAAAATTATCGTAACTCGCCATCACATGACCATCATTCAATCTTAACAATTTTATTTCAAAAGGACTCTAAGTTACCTTTAATTTTAATTTTATTTTTACCTTTATCTTTATCTCTATGATTTTGGATTCCTTTATTTTTCGTTTTATTGTTTCACCTACGACTTACTTATATCCATCTTCTCGAGATTTAGTCCGTACTAATCATGCTACAATTACTGTCGAGCACAGATATGACCAACACAAATCAAGAAGCACTTGAAGCACTTGAGGCTGCAGCAATCCAAAGGGACGTTGCTCGCATCGAGCTCAATACGCTAACATTTGTTCCACCCGATCGAGCAGGTCTTCCCAACAAGTCGATGGGCTGCCTTAATGCCAAACAATCGCATGGTGGACTTGGACAACTTTCGGTGCGATGCCCCCGTCATCATAGAGATCCTCAAAGGGCATCCCTCCGACACGCCCTCACGCATGGCGAGCCAGAAGCCCAAGTCTATCTCCAACAGTTCTTGCACACATTGCAGATTACTGGACCGCACCACATCGCTTCAGCAATGTCCGCCGAAATCAATCAAGAAATCGTGGTCCTCACTCGCAAGATTGTCCAAGATGTATTTCAACTGCCAGTCTACTCACCTTACGAACCACTTCCGACGCACGGACAACTCATCGACGACATTGACAGATTGGGCTATCAACCTGAAAACAAGAAGAAGCAAGGCCCACTCGTTCTCAGCGAAGTCACCACACGCAACCTACCTCAACCCTGGCGGACTCTGTACCTCCTACTGAATAAATGCATGTCAGGCAAGCATGCTGGTCAGGACCGCGGGAACCACCAAATCCTTACCATCCTAACCGGCATCGCACACAACCACAAGTACAACTACACTGAGATCATCTGGATGGATCTTGTCTCTATGATTCAACGTCGCAATCGGGAAATCGCAAGGACTTCAAGAACCGCTTCGTCCCTTACATGCGATGGCTCCCAGCGCTCATCAAACACTTCCGCATGTTCTCCCGCATCCGCATCCGCCCGGCGAGTGAACATTTCGTGATCCCCGTTGTCGAGAAGTTCACCAAGAAAAACACTACGGCAAAAGATCGACACGCTATGATCATCCCGGACGAAGTACTTGCCTATGTCGACCCGACAAATCCGCACGTTCGAGAATATCTCGCTTCCACGGCTTCATTCCGCGAGTCCACTACACACTGTCCCTACGGAGCAGACCAACCCCGCTGCTCCTAACTCCGGGACTAGCCAAAACCCCACCTCCACTACTAAAAAGTCATCGAGTCGCGCCGCATCCTCCTCCACCCGCGTACCGAAAAAACGGTCGCGCGAGGATGACGTAAGCCGAACCACGGAGCGTCGATCAAAACAGAAAAACGATCGACCTCCTCAGTCACGAACAAGCCGAGCCCAACCCATAGGTGCAGGGGGTGATGTGTTCACCTCCCAAGTAGAAGACGTGGCACATAGCTCAACCATGCAAACGACCCCACCAATCCACTTATCTTCCTCTCAACAGGAAGATACTTCATTCCACGAGGAGCTACGTATGCCGTCGACATCCCACTTGGAGATAGTCGATGTTGAAACAAGCAGTCCTCCGCCTCAGACTGCATCCTCTTCAATCACATCGAGTATAGCGTCCTCACTCCCCATACTTTTATATGTTCCTTGGACACATACACTTTCTACTGCACAACAGAGTCTCCGTGATTCTGTCAGAACGCTCGGTGATGTCTCTGTGACTGAGAGCGGAAGACTTAACACGGCCAACGTCACCACAACCGTGAGCCTAGGCCATCAATCGTTTGAGTCTGTCTCATCGATGATGTCAACGGGAAGTCTTAGTGACCCCGTCTTTTCCCGTCCTGTCCAACGGGCGGCCAATCGGCTCTCTTTTTGGACTCGGTGTCAGTTGGAATTCTTCGTGACTCCAACTTGTTATACTTACCCCGTTTCGTCACCGAGACCGCGCTAGAGGGATGCTTCAAGAGTTTGCAAAGACTCTTGAGGCATCCATCCTAGATAAAGTCTATGCGGGTCTCGAGGCGTCCACCCGCGACAAAGGCAAAGGTGTGGCCCCGAAGACGCCACCACCAACGCAACCTATGGATGTCGAAGCTGTTCTCGCCTCTCCGCAAAGGAGCTCTTTTACAACCTCTGAGCCCGACTCGAATCAATGACGGTACTAGACGAGGAGGAACAGCGAATGAAGGCTTTCATGACTCAGCCGATGACTTGCCGCGCTCAAGGCGTCTAGCGGGATCAGACGCGATGATCAAGACGATGATCATGATCGACGCGAGGGGGAGAATAGGCAGCAAGGGCAATCTCAAGGACTTGAGCAATCGATGTCGCCTTCCTCCTCTGGACCTGAAACGACACCGGCGACAGAAACCTCACACCCCACCAGCCAAAAATTCCATCCCATTAACCCCGAGTCACTAGCCAAGTCACCCTCACCACCACCTACTATAACCGTCTCCGAAACTCTAATCGACACATCGACATTAGAGACCACCACCGCACCTTCTCTACCCACCTTTTCGGGACCTCTAACTGTCACATCGACATTAGAGGCCACCACCACATCTACGCCACCCGACACCCAAATCATCCTCGCCAAAACCATCACCTCAACCGAACCCCAGAATCTCCACCACAACCATCTTCATCATCCCCAACCCGACTATCCCCACAATCCACAACCTCCTCCGACGCAACACCCTCGCCACTACACAGCCCTACCCCTCTCAATACCGACCCCAACGTGGCTCCCGAGGACTTCTACTGAGCGCCGAACGAGATCGAGGCCTACATCTTCAACGATGAATGGCTTTACACACCCGAGGACGCAGTAGCAGCCAGGAAGTTGATGGAGAATGCTCGACGTCTGCTAAAGGAAGCATCGCTTACGCTGATCAATACTGCAGACAACGAGAATGGGGAGGAGTACGATGCAGAACCCGCCGAGCTCGAGAACATCCTACGGTTTCAAGCGCAGCAAGCTGAGGCTTCTGCTGCTCAACCGGATGTGCCCACTGCGGATAAATCGGAAGCACCGTGGGAAAACAAGACGATCACCGCACCCTTCCACGAAGAGATTAGAAAGAGGATCTGGAGGCGCAAGGAGCAGATCATCACGGTCTTCGATGAATACGAGCTGATGGATATCCAAAACTGGAGCGAGGAGAAGAAGAACTCTACCGATGGAGTCTTCTTTGCCGCAAGTGCACAAAGCGGACGCTGTCCGATGAGGAGAACATCGTGCTTGAGATGAATCGGCTCCCATCTGCAAAGTCACTGCCATTCGCTCGGAGTCGAAAGGACGTGTCCACTATCCAGTGTTCACGGTAATGAGGCGAGATGAGATCTACAGTGAAGTGAGTGAGGCAGACTTCAAATTTTTGCGCCTGGGTGATCTGTACAGCATGTTGGATTCCATGAAGCAGTTCATACTCATCTCCAGAGGTTCTGGACATCTCGTACAGGCTGAACCGGTCACTATGGGCTACGTGGCTCTCAAGCGGCACATGCTCCGGCAGGTAAGATTCTTCGCCTCCCACGATCTGCAGATGGCGGTGGAGCACAACCTAAAAAAGGTGAACCTGACTCGCCCATCTTTCAAGAACGCGGACGACTATCGAGAGGGCGATGTGATCGACGGAGATGATCCGGTGGTCGCCTACTCGAACTACAAGGGAAAGATGAGGCTACTACGCTGCTCCGAAGTGGCAAAGTTCTCGGATGGGACACTCACCCTCATTCAGGACAAGCTCATGAGGATTTGCCGTATCCTTTCGGAAGAAGACCCACACCACCGATCTAAATTCGTGAAGTTCATTGACGCTATAGCTGATCGAATCGTTCTTCGAAGGAATCTCCGCGCCTTCGAGTTCAAGTGAGGCCTTCGCGAAACACACACTCGCTGATCCACCATCACTACGCCCAAGATCCAAGACTCCCAACAATTGACACAAAGGGAGAGATTGTTAGGATATTATTGTGTCATTAGTTTACGTCTTGGGTTATCTATTGTAATTATCCTTTTGGCTTGGGCTTTGGACTAGATTGTAATTAGTTTAATCATTTGTGTTTGGGCCTTAATATATCTAGGTCTAATGTGGTATATAAGGTTTTTCCAGCACAATTTTCGAGGTAATCAAAGATTAAAAAGCAAACCCTAATTTTCACACAATACACGCACTTGAAGGTGAGATCCTCTCCCTTTTCATCCCATCCAAGCCTCTTTGATTCCTTGTTTGGTGCAATCCGGACCAACATTAAGTTTGTGGTCATTTGTGGAAACCCGTTCCATTGCGGAAAATGAAAGGTTTATTAACTTCACCAGTGCCAACCGGATTCCATCAAGTAGGTCGTAAGACACTTAGGAAGTCTGTGTTAGAAACTTTCGATGAATATAGATCGAATTAGTTGTACATTTGTCCAACATATCGTATAGCGTGAGTTTAACTACTAATACAAACGTCACGTCACACTCATATTTACTTGTGACATGCCATTGGATTGATTAGAAGTGGACGATGCAAAGAGAACTCTTTCGCTAGATCCCCAAGATTTGCAACATTTAGGATATACTATTGCGATGTTTGTCTTGAACGTGGCGAAAAAAGTATGGGATTCACAGTGAGAGAAGGGTAGTCTGGACATTAAAAAAATATATGAGAAACAAATTTAGCTATTTTGTGTTGTCTCTTGCTAGTGGTAGTTATCCTTACAACATAGTTCCCCCTATTAATTGGCCTAGGATCAAATCCTAGTTCTTATTTTCCTTTTTAGTTTTAATTTATTTTAGTTTTAATTAGTTATAGTTTTATTTTTAATTTATTTTCCGTTTTCGTTTTAATTTTAAACAAATATAAAAAGACTAAATTATACTTTATTTAACTTTAGACATAAACAAACTATTGTTCCTACGATGACGTTCTTTCGTTCGCCAGAAATGTTATGAAACTCAGAAATAAAGGCAATATCCGAACTTACTTACCTGGAGCAATCAGCATAGTCCAAAAGCAACAAATTCTAATACGAAACGCATCAAATCCTCGGGATCGACTCTGAGAGGATCAACTGCTTGAGGATTGCTTTCTCTTCGTCGATGCGCTTCTTCTCTTCCTTGTTCCGAGGTTTGATCTTCCTCTTCTCTTCCAGGATCCATTTGAAGATTTCCCGCTGCTGAACCTCGGGAGTAGGCCTCGAACGATTGCAGCTTTAGTAACTGGTGGAGGGAATTCTTGCTGTTGTGGTGGTGGAGGGGCCCCAAGTGGTGGTGGAGGGGGAGTAACATCCTCAGTAGGCTCAGATCTTTTGCTGCTCTTCTTTTTGGGCTTTTCCTTCCTTGGCAGTGTAAAGATGTATGCTCCTAGAAATTAGGAACACACGCCAAATCAATTTGAAACGTCTGACCGAAGTTGCACTCGGCATCTCAGGTGGCTTTCCCTCCATTTTTTAGCTTCCAAGCTTTGGGGTCTGCTTCCATCTCAGTTTAGATCATTTTCAAAATGTGTCTGGGCTGGAAGCAAATCCTATGAAGTCAAACACGTATCTTGCGGGTATATCTAATTCAGCAAAGCTAGAACTGCTACGGAAGACAGGTTTCGCAGAAGGTGCATTCCCGATGAGGTACCTTGGTGTCCCCCTTTCACCTACAAAGTGGAACAAACAAGACTGTGAGAAGCTGGTAGAGAAAATAGTGATGAGAATCAAAAGCTGGACATCGAGAAATTTGTCTTATGCGGGAAAATGTTGCCTAATTAACTCAGTACTGTTATCTTCACATAGTTACTGGGGATCAATGTTATTGCCAAGAAATGTGGTGAAAATGGTCGACCTAAAATGTAGAGAATTCTTATGGGGAAAAGGGGTTGGAGGAAAAGTAACAGCGTTGGTGGGATGGGAAACAGTCTGTAAAAACGAAGATTTGGGGGGCTTAATATCAAGGACTGTGTTGTTTGGAACTATGCGAGTGTGGGAAAGCATGTATGGATATTGCTAGCAAGCAAGACAACCTCTGGATAAGATGGGTAAATAGCATCTACCTCAACGACACTTATGGAGGAAACTTAATAAAATTAAGGAGATGTTCAGAACGGGCTATCAAATAGTAAATGGATTGCTACAGGCGATGGGCAATACAGGGTTACATCTGGCTATAATTGGCTTAAGGGAGAGCCGGGGCACTACAAAGCTGCTCATGTTGTGTGGAATAGGTGGAACTTACCCCGACACGCTTTTATAGTATGGCTGATCATGCACCGTAGGATGCTTACAAAAGACTGATTGGCAAAATGGAGTAT
This sequence comes from Craterostigma plantagineum, assembly GCA_027422505.1. Taxonomy (NCBI): domain Eukaryota; kingdom Viridiplantae; phylum Streptophyta; class Magnoliopsida; order Lamiales; family Linderniaceae; genus Craterostigma; species Craterostigma plantagineum. The sequence goes on along the minus strand of JAPQWV010000019.1, from coordinate 5,977,721 downwards.
GCAAATCATATAAAATTTGCCTGCTATATCGACAGGAAGGTGAAACAATTGAGCATCTTTTTTTCTCTTGCTCTTACAATAAAATAGTTGCGGGAGGGATTGGGAAGTGGCTGAAGATAAGGATCCCAGGTCAGTTTGAGAAGTGGGTGAAGTATATCATCGGGATAGGTAAAAGGAAGCATAAAAAGTGTAAAGTGCAAATCATGGCGTTTGCGGCGATGGTGTACTTACTATGGGCGGAAAGGAATAGGAGATACCACACAAATCTGGAACGAGATGTAGGTGAGTTGATACAGCATATAATGAAAGTGGTAAAGGATGAAGTGGCTGCTTTCAGAAATTAAGAAGGGATGAAGAAAATTATATAGCTGAATTATGCGATGGGTTCAGTGGCTGATGTAAATAGATAAAGTCCGTACTGTGAATGGTCGTTATGGTGTCAACACTAGTTACGTGGTAATGAAAAGCTTTCTTATCAAAAAAAAATTAGACATAAATTTAAGTATCAATATTTCATGCAACTTATATCCATACTCTTTTATAAAGGATGTAGGTGGATAAAAACTGTAAATTAGTATGTCAACTGACCAATAAAATTTTTTTCTATATTAATTACTATTAAAAATAAAAATAGAGTTATTAAGCGGCTTTTTAAATAAAATAATGCTATTTCAATTAAATTTTGATAAAATGAGGTTATTTCGTCCGAAATTAATAAAATAGGGCAAAACGCGGACATTAAATGCGACGTCGCGGTTATTAGCCGCGACGATGACAAAAAAGTAAACATCGCTCCTAATGGGCGCGACGCGTGAAAAAGAAATAAAGAAAAGGGCTCTTATACGTGCCACGTCATCGTCGCGGCTAATAACCGCGACGTCGCATTTAACGGCCGTGTTTTGCCCTATTTTATTAATTTCGGACGAAATAACCCCATTTTATCAAAATTTAAATAAAATAGCATTATTTTATTTAAAAAGCCTTATTAAAGCAGCATTTAAAGCATTAAACTTATGATAACTAACTCATTTATTTTTAGTATATCACTTATTAACATTATCCACTAAAAATTAATTTTGATTATTGCATGCGCATAAGGTGTGTTAAAAATACTACTATATATAAATGATTTCTATATTTCTACTTTATATGGGTTAAGTTGGACCGGCAAATCTCTTTGTGGAGCCCCTCGGATCCTGGGTCCGCCCCTGACCCGGCCGGCCCCACAAATATTAAAATCCTCACTATTATTATTAATGTTTCTAACTAATATTTTTATTTACACTACACACTCAATATTATTACATATATATCTCATTATATTTTTTTATATAAGAACAAAATACTAACGTGACGTCGTCATCGAAAAACACGAACCCAAACGACGATTTGTTTCTGAGTTTAAAGTCACGAGTCACCGGCGCCACCGACTTTTCGCAAAGCTTACATTGTTGAATGATTGGTTTTTGGCCGAACCGAAGAACCGGAGGGAGAACACCGTCGACGAGGTCCGGTCTTCCAGTTTGGACGATGAATAGGCATCGAACACAGTTTTAATTAAAAGTCAACTCGAATAAATTGTATTTTTTTACGTTTTTCTTTCTCATTTTATAATTTTTAAGTACTACTTTGTAATTGTGTTTTTATTTCTTTCTTGAAATAAACTTTTTTGGAGGTTTTTTTGAAGTCGAAAAAGTAAATATATAAAATGCTCCAATACTAAACCAATGTAGTTAATTAACTAATTAATAGTGTGCAGTCTCATATCCCATCTCTTCTTCCGTGATTTCCTCGAAAGTCCAAAAGACTTTTCACCATATCGATGTTACATTTTTTCTTTGTATAACTCTAAAACTTAGAATGTCTCATTGTGTGTCCCATTTACCTATTAATTATATTGTTTTCAGGAATTCTAACATTTTATAATTAAAATAAAAGAGATGAATATTAGGGAGTGATGAGAGATACTCGTGTAAAGAGAGATGAAAAAAATTATGGACCTCATGTGTACATGCTAAAATATAAATTTTTTCTCCTTTATCTATTTGTATTATTTTCTCTTTTTTATTTTTTCGTGAACCATAAATCCTAAATCCTAAACGCGAAATCCAAAAGCATAAATCCGATACCCTAAACACTAACCCTAAAATGCTAAAATATGATTTCTTTTTAGTTTACTTTGAATACAAATCGCGCTCTCTCTCTTCACATGAATCCATCGTCTCTCTAATATTCTGTCTCTTTTACTTTAATTATAAATTGTTAGAATTTTCATGTCAGTAATATAATTAGGAGATGGAACGCGTAATGGGACAGATTATCTCGTTCGCTAAACTAGAGTAAAAAAGGATGCATTTCCAAGTAGGGGTGGCAAAATTCCGACGGTGAATGTGAACCATCCCCGTCAGAATCGGAGGCTATTGGGACGGGGAATCCAATAAATTCACTATTATACCAATAAGTAACGTTATTTTTGCAATAATACCAGAAATTGTGGAGATTATACCATCTATTTTCATTATTATACAATAAATAGTGTTATTATAATTTTATACAGCAAATACATTATACCAACTGAATTTGCTATTATACCTTGACTTGTGGAAAATATACCATCTATTTTCACACCAATAAATAACGTTATTAATTTCATACAGCAAAATTGAACATTATACCAACTAACTTTTTGCAATTATATCAGAAATTACGGAAATTATACCATATTTTCTTTATTATACCAATAAATAAAGTTATTTAATTTAATACATCAAAATTGGAGATTATACCAACTAATTTTTCTATTATACCAAACAATTGTAGATATCATACCATCTGTTATTAGGGTTCAATTATGTTGGTATAATAACGAAGACACTTGGTATAATTTCCAATTTAACACTATTCTGTTGGTATAATTAGAATAACAGTTAGTATAATAGTTAATTCAGTTGGTATGACGTCTAATTTAATTTCAGGAAAGGGTATTCTCGTCTGTTCACTGTGTGGGGGTATTAAACACACAACGTTGTCGCGGATGGGGTACTGAAAATGAAGAATTTTCGTTAGGAGTATTGAACACAAAGTTTAAACTTCGAAAGGGACTTATAAGTAATTTCTCCAAAAGAAAAGCAAGTGTTTTCTGTGATAACAATTTTATTTAGCGAACAACGCATAATACAATACAACGAGCAACATGAGAAGAAGAGAACATACAGCAGAGAACAGGCGTAGGAAAAAGACGCGACGAAGAAACACAGAAATTAATCTATATGGTCTGAATACCAATTTGTTAGGATATGTGGAACTCCCCGATAATTATTTTCCCGAGAAATGACGATCTAAATAATAGACGAAACATAAATTTGGATTCTGAACACGAGTATTACGTGGTTCAGCCAGAATTACCTACGTCCACGGACCGGAGGGTAGAACTTCTTTATTATGTGGAGTGATTACAGACACGTACACTGACGTGATACAAAAGCAGCTACAACAATATAAGGAGTAGGCTACAGAAAGAAAATAATCGGAGGAGAAGAAGATCAGTGTGCTGTGTTTTTCCCTTTGCAGATTTTATAGGCAATATTTGCCTCGAACTCGTATGTGAAAGAAGCCAACAAATTCCGCACGCCTTTGACATCTAGTACGGCTGCTTGATAAAAAATCAAAGATGGTTTGATTTCACTGCGGCCTCCAATGAGAATTGGCTTTTGAATTCTCCTTTAATTTGTCCTCTAGCATTAAAATCATTCACTGTACAAAGATCACACTAACACTAACCACTTTAACTAACTAAACTAGCAGAGCCTCGTACAGAAGCAACGGTGTCTAAACCCACGGCACCACCCGCCGGAAAATCCTTCGTTTCTGCAGACCAAAGTGCCGTTGTGGTACGAATGGCAAAGCCCATGGAATCCATGGCTCTGCGATTCGCACACTCTTGCTTCAACCATCACCACATTATATGGGTTCAAAGCCACCTCTGTGTCGTTAATTATTAGTCGTTGATTGTATATCGATAGTAATTGTTTGTAATAAAACAATTACTGGCAAAGAATCCTTGCTGGGAACAATCTCTCTCTGCTTGAATGTTATCGCTTCCCTTGCCTTAACCCGGCCAACAAAGGCTCGTCACTTAGACTCTTCATCTTCTATTCGATTGTCCTCTGATTCTGCTCGGATCTTGTCCTGTGATGAAAAGGATTACTGTCATGGACATAAGACTTACGAGAAGCCATGACAATGAGAAGCAGAAAGAAGATCTTTGATATTGCCTTCTATCCATTAAATGATATCTTGTATTTCTCGTCTCCAGAGAACTTTTTATATGGCCAGATAAAGAGAGAGAGAAAGAGAGAGAGGGAAAGAGATATATATAGGCACATCTTGCATGCATTAGCAAAAGTTAAGACTTTGTAATAATGGAGATTTGAACAAATATATTCCCACATTGTTACAAAATAGTGCAGCTTAATTTTAGTTTTGGTGATTAAAGTTAACTTAATAAGTATATCTCAGACATAGGTAAAAACCGGTAACAGTCAGCAGATCAACAGCGAAATCAGAAACCGGATCAAGACTACATACCGGAACTGCATTGCTGACCGGACTGCATGATACCGAACGTGCCACGCTGGACAGATTCAAACATAATTGAGGCGCAACAACTTGACGACTTCTGCGAACAATTAATACAATGCTGACAGCTAGAGCCAAGTTGAAGTCAAGTCAAGCTTAATAAGGAATAAAGCAGAGGCGCAACGCGAACTGCTGTGAAGACGTGGGTAAAGCTAATAAATGCTCTGTCCGGTACACAAGAGCTATCTACAGCGGGCTTCAACTTCAGACCCAACTATAAATAGAGGGGAAGCAAGCTGAAGACTCCAGGGCACTTTACTGAGCTTTCAAGAACGAGAGAATTAGCTCAAATCTTTCAAAGCAAAGAACATAACTTAGGTGTTGTCATCACTATACTATACCAGACCGGTTAGTAAATGGTTTATTCTCAAGAGACTGTTAAAATCTCTTGAAAGAGACGGACTGTAAAAAGATGTCTAGTGGTGTCTAGCAGTTTAGTTAGCATAATATAGCCGTAAGGGTTGTATTGAGTCAGTCTAGCTGAGGAGGTTGTACGCAAAGGTTGTAAACCGAGACTCCTAGTGATATCTTCCTTGGGGGGAAGAAGGGGAGACATAGGAGAATTTGCTCTGAATTTCCAGAAACAAATTATGTGTATTGCGCAAACACACACACACACACCACATCTCACATCCAGTCTTGCTTCAAAACCGACCGGTTATTCCGCATAAGTCGCACACACTAATATCAAGCACCGGTATCTAACCTTAACCGGTTCAGAACCGAAAAAATCTAACAAGTGTTTATTCACCCCCCCTAAATACGAAAACCGATCATAACAATGAAGCTACAGAAAACATGAGTCAAAACATCTAGCCTAAGATAAAGAACGCATCAATTACTATGTTCGAGTTGTTACGCATCTCCTCAGAGTCTTCTGTCATGTTAATGATGATGGAACATCTTTGTCGGCCCTCAAAATTGCATTTTGAGCGTTGAATTTTTAGCCGTCAAAAGCCTCTCTTATGCGAAGCAAGCAAGTGCGCAAGTTGATGGCAAGGGTGCAACTACGGCTAGACAGGAAAAAATAAAGACGTCTGATGACCCACTTCTCAATGCACATTATACGTCTAGAGCAGTCATGTAGGCAGATTGTTATGCTATTATCAAAATCATGTTACACGCAATACTTCCCATTCAACTCGCCATCAAGCGAAATTATTAAAACCATTCAAAGCAAACTTACTAAAACTTTATATCATTGACATGGGTTTCACAAGGGATGTTCAAATCATAACCTTCATCAGTTAATCTCACTAGAGAAATCAAAACATCAATACTAAAGCATGGAAGAATATGATATCTAACATTTGCCTGTCAACACACCTCAAACTAATTAGGACATTGTCTCCAATGTTACTAAATTGAAGTAAAGAAAGAGTTTAAGTGATATTGCCCAGAATGATGCCTAGATCAACGAAATTACCCGCTAAACTAACAAATGTAGTTTTGATATTATGAGATCACTTTCTTAAATTAATGTATATACTTATATTTTTATAGCCGTTAGTTGGATACTCCAATTCCATACGCTGAAAACATGATATATATATATATATATATATATATATATATATATAAATATATCGCACAAACACGTATAAATGAAATGCTGATGTGGCATATTGACTGACGCCTTACATAACATTTTACGTGTCAATGAATTATATCGCGTCAATATGCTATATCGACATCCGAGATGTCGATTAATGGCACATAGAAGGTGTTAATTAAGACGACATAACCTTAGATGTCGATGTGGGATGTTGAAATGGCCCGAGTTGGTGCCATATCAACAGACGTAAGGTGCCACAAATCCCCCCCTCCTTCTCTCTCTCCCTCCCTCTCTCTCTCTCTCTATATATATATGAGCAATTTTGTGTGCTCACGTTATGTGAGCACCTTACCGGGCACCTGTCGATGTGATACTGATTCGTGGCATGTCGATGCCAAGATCAAGTTCGTGCACAACACACGTCACCTATTAATTAGCTGCAAAGAGAAGCCCCTTTGACTACTATTGGTTTATGGTCCTTATAAATCAAGTTCGTGCTCAACACACGTTACCTCTTAATTAGGTGCAAAGAGAAGAAGAAGCCCCTTGACTAGGGGTGTAAATGAACCGAGCTGTTCGCGAACAGCTCGGTAAAAGCTGGGCTCGAGCTCGGTCAAAATCGAGCTCGGGCTCGTTAACTGTCGAGCCGAGCTCGAGCTGAATTTATATGGGCTCGAAAGCTCGTCGAGCTTATCGAGCCCATGTTTATTTATTTTTATATTATTATAATATTATTACTGTAAAGTGCCAAATACTTATATGATATATAAAAAAAACCCTAATTCTAATTTCTACACCATCGCACAGCCGCCGACTCCACCCCCAACAGTCCAATCCCATTCAAACACCAAACTCCACGGCTACTCTTCATCTCCTCGTGAGTTCATTATCAAGTATTTCAGAATTTTTTGAAGGATATTGGGAAGTCGATACTTGAGAGCTACTCGAGGGTCCTTTCGAGCTTAGCAGTGAGCGTAGCGTCGCGGATCGAAGACGTGCTGTACGTGGACGAGATAACTAAGGAGACGGATAAAATCTTCATCTTCTCGTGAGATATTATCGAATTTCAGAATTTTGTACCGATTAGAATTCTGCGCTCGATCTTCTGAGTATTTCAGATTCTTGAGTTTTTTCTTATTCTTGAGATGTCGATTATGGCTATATTTGTGTTTCTCATGTTGATGGGTCATTGCAGAAGCTTTCTTTTTGACAAATGTTTGTAGAATCTTTTTAGCATTTTATATTGAATAAACCTTGCTGTCAAATGTTCGTTGCAGAAGAAGATGATTGATTCGAGCCGAGCTCGAGCATTTCAAATTATTTAATTTGATGTAATTCGAGCCTTATCGAGCCGAGCTCGAGCAGCTCGATAAATTGTCGAGTCGAGCTCGAGCCTTGATTTTCAATGCTCGATCGAGCTCGAGCCCTGCCATATATTTTATCGAGCCGAGCTCGAGCTGGGCCATGTTCAAGCTCGGCTCGGCTCGTGTACACCCCTACCCTTGACTAACAGCATTCAGGCTCGTAGCTCATAGGAGGCCAGTGAGGCGGTCGCCTCGGGCCCAACGTCGGAGGGGGGCCCAAAATTTTTTATACATGCATATATATATAGAGCACTGCTATCGTGCCCACCTACGGTGGGCAACTAGCGTGAGCAACGCCACGTATACAGCGACGGAGCGCCACATCCTCTAAATTATAAAATACAATTTAATCTAAATTCTTTATTATACCTTAATTAGAACGAAATCGAAAAGGAAAAAGATAATGAAAATCATAAAAGGAATTCTCTCTCCTCTATGCAAACACGATCGATATACTTTTCTATCTCTCATCTCTTTCCGGCAGCACAATCGCGAATCGCCTCCAGCCTCCCCGCTCCGGCAACCAAGGCAGCGTCCACCGCTCATCTCCGGCGCACCCGTTGCCGCCGTGTTGATGTGTGGCGGCGCCGTCCCCTTGTGGGATTTAGTTTTTTTTTATTTCTCAAAATTCGAACATACTTCTGAGGCTTTCGATAATTGCCTTGTTGATCAGATTTGTTGATTCCGCTACAGTTTCCACGGTAATTGATGGTTGTGAAAGGGGGAAGCTAAAGTTCATCTGCTTCTTTTGCAGATGAAAGCAGATTATGCCCGAGACTAAAGATAGGTTTTTAGTGGATATTCTGTAGATTGTTGACCCCTTTTGTTTGCTTGATTGAGCTCGCAATCCCATTTTCATGGTCCGATGAAGGTTCTGATAATTCGTCTCATTGAGGTTTTTTGTACTTTTCCTGTTCTTGAATTTTGTTTCTCGATTTTGAATTTTGTTTTGGTGTTGCCAGCCGTTGCTGTGATAGTTCATTTGATCGAGCGATTATCGTGAGTGATAGTCCATCATATGATATATGGATGAAATGTTTTTTGAAACTAGCTGCTCACATTTTCATTGATGAAAATAGACGAGCAAATCTGATGCACGAAGAAATGAGTATGGCTTGTATGAGAAGAGACCTTACAGCCTAGACATTGTTCTGTTTTACTAGTTACGGTAATTAAAGAATTTGGGATGGGCACCCATATAGAGAACAAGTTAGATGCATTAAACTATCACTATAAATTTGAAGAATTAGTGGTCCATAATCATGAGACTCCAAATCATAATAATCTAAACCTCAAGTCTGTGGTACAATAATAATAAAATAAATGAAAACAAAACCACAACTAACGAACAAAATAAAGAAAGAATTAGTCTGTCTCATGCCATCTTGCTATTCCGAGCATAAACATCACTTTCCTCCAAGGGAGGCATATCTACGCTACGTCGTCATCACCATCGATAGACCCTAATTCTTCTTCATCCATACTATCACCACTATCGTATTGATGTTGCGTAGTTGACCTGTAACATATAATGACCTCAATGCTAGCTGCGAAAAAATAACTGGATGTAAAGCGTTTAGTTAAAAGATATACCCCTCTTGCAACTTGGGACAGTTGCGTTTGTCATGCGACACGCCTCGAAGGCCGCATCCATTGCATAACCTGTACTTTGAGTTTAACTTCTCCTTCGATTGTTTCAATCTTCTTCCACACCCTTTTGGTCTAATTCCAGAAGGATTCATAACCACACGTCTTGCTCTTTTTCTTTCACTTGCAGGGCTCAAACCTTTACTGATGTTGACCTCCTTAATTTTGCGCTCGATAGAATCTATCTGCTCCTCCAAAAACTTTGTCCCTTCATCGGTCAAAGATGCCTGATCAATTAATAATGAACATCTAAAGGATAATATCGAGTGTCGTCTCATCAAGAACTTCTCGAAATCATTCGTGATATTTTCGTCACCCATAATATAATTTGCTCCAACCTTTGCATCTTGCGTCCACCGTTTCATGATATACTTCTCAGGTAGTTCAAAAATTTGCTTCAAACGAAAATAAGCGAGCATATGCTTACATGGAATGCCTTCGAAATCGAACTTCAAGCAACTGCACGATATGTGATCCTTCTGTCTGTCGTGTGTGATCACCCTTGGTTTAGAAGAATTTTGGAAACGGAAAATATTGTACCTCGTCAACTCAAGTTCTGAATGAGCTTCTTGCACGTAATAACTATGACTTTCGTTAATTTCACTTTCAAACTCACTCCATTTTCTTCTCGTGTAAATCTTAGACATCTGATGTTCCATTGGTAGCTGTCTGTTAACTTTAGGACGCTCGTTGACGTCGACGTGATCGGCAACTAATTCTTTGTGTCGTTGGTTTCTGAGTGCCCTGTTGAAACGTATAACGAAATCCATCAATGAGTTTTTCTTCGATACGTATTTCTTGAAAAAGGAATGTGTACTTTCAGATCTCTGGCTGCTGGACATCCCGGCCGAAAATATATGCTTAAAGTATGCAGGAACCCACCTAGCTCTCAATTCATACATCATCGACAACCACTCGTTTTTCTCCAAGTTAGTAGATTTCATAACATCTTCCCAACATTTTTCAAACTCATCTGGCGTCGTCGTGTTTGCAATGGCACTCTTGATGGCTGGGTAGTGATCACGTCGTCGTGTTTCCATACAACCTCATCTGTCATTTTATTTTTTTTGCTGTTGCCTATTCTCGCACTGAACCCAACTGCTCGTGCATATTGGTTGTAGAACAAAAAAGCGTCATCTATTCCATTAAACGACATCCCAATTTTTGGCTTCTTTTCATCCGCAATTTGGGGAGTATGAAGGTGGTCATCAACTTCTTCCATGCTGCAATACAATTTATAATTTATAAGACCGATACTTAATAATCAAACTTGCATTAGAGAAGAAAATAACGTACCTGCTCGCCGTTTGGAATAAGCAGAAATAGGCTTGTTGTCCCAAAGCACAGATCACGATGCCGAAAGAAACACCGCTGTAACAAAATATACAAGGGTCTGATCAATGAATAAAACTCCTATATTTCCAAACCCATTCATATCGATCATCAAGCAAAACGGATGAGAAAAGCATGATAAACCAATTTTTATTATTCCATAAGATTTATGGTTGAATATAATGATTACCTTGGCAGCCCAATCGATAGATCAAAGACGATCTGAAGGGTATAAACCCTTTTTTCTCATGAGGGAATATATCGATCGTGTTTGCATAGAGGAGAGAGAATTCCTTTTATGATTTTCATTATCTTTTTCCTTTTCGATTTCGTTCTAATTAAGGTATAATAAAGAATTTAGATTAAATTGTATTTTATAATTTAGAGGATGTGGCGCTCCGTCGCTGTATACGTGGCGTTGCTCACGCTAGTTGCCCACCGTAGGTGGGCACGATAGCAGTGCTCTATATATATATATATATATATATATATATATATATATATCAAAAAGAATATTATAGTTAAAACTTAAAAATAAATCTATAAAAACTGAGTGGACTAAACAAGTCAGTTGGGCCTTGATGTTAATCAAAGCCCAAATATTGTAATTTATTAAAAAAATTCAATTCAGCCCAAACAAGATATTAAAGCTTTTAATTAAGAAAAAAAGAAAAAGGGAAATGTTATGTGGTTTCTTCTTCTATACTGATACAATATAAAAAGGGTTTCGCTTAGGTTAAAGGATGTCGTTATCTAATGAAATCGTTCACTATTTTCTTATGGGACCGACCAGAAATTAGTGTCCAGTTTCATTTTCATTTTCATAAAATCGCTTTGTTTCATTTTCATGTTTTTTTCGGACCTTTGAATGTTTTTGCTACATGTCACGTTCTATAAATCTTCTTTGCTCCTAACCCAAAACAGAAGCGAAAAACAGAACCGAATTATAAAAACGAATCGAACCAAATTAAAACGGTTAGGATATCGATTAAGTATTTTCAAACATTCCACTATAAAATATTTATTTTTTATTTATTTATTTTAGTTACATTGACCGTTGAAATTTATGCTATATTATACGTATCATACTGTATTTGGAAAAGAAAAAAACTGATCGGGGGCCCGAAATTTAAGTTTCGCTTGAGGCCCGTGATTTCTCAGCTACGGCCCTGACAGCATTCAATGATTATTTAGACTTTTCCTTAGATTCTATTTATTTCCCATACGCATAAGATCAAGAACAAGTATAAGAATTCATCGAAGAAAAAATTATTACTGATAAAATAATGAAACGGTTTAATCTTGTTGACGCTTCGTGCTTTGCACAAGCAACTTATAAAATCGCAAGGATCAAGATCAACTAAATGATTTGATTTGTATTTTCACCAGTATTTTCTTGATCCAAAACTAACACTTTCACAAATTAAAATATTTATATATACATACATATATATATTACATATTCCACCACAAATGTTATTCACAAGAAGTATGATCCTAAACCATCATAGGTAATTAGATTTTCTGCAAATCACATTAAATAAAATTTGACGGGTTTATGAATCGAGTATGTGTTAATATATAAACTAGGAAAAACTTAATAAATCATCCTTACAGATATTCGTGTAACAAGCTTCTCATGCACCCATTAAATGCACTGGATAAAGAAAGATATCGTTTATATATTTATATCTTAAAGGCATTTTTATTATTTTATTTCTAATAGAAACTGCCAAAAAGGATTAGTCGTTTTTGTCGCGCGCAGAAAAAGACTAGTTAATTAGTTTATAAATACATTTAAGGGTACGCACTAAGAGACGCTTCATGTAATAATAATAATAATCCAATGGAAAGCTCAATCAGTTAATAAATAATACAGAAACGGTATCAGCACACGCTATTTTCTATATGATAATATTTATTACAATCCTATCTGCCTTCATTGACATTGTGGTGCCACCTAACTTCGTATACCAAGTCCACCTTTCTCTAGCGACTCAGTCTCATACAGAGTAGAGTGCGTACATAAATAGAGTCGTCATTCATACATTAGTTAGACGACACCCAAGGTTTCCGAACATTAATACGCGTGCACATAATTCAAGGATGTCGCTGAGAGTTATGGAGTTATTAGTCATATGTTTAGGGTTTGTCTTATGGTCGTTTGTGATCCGTGCATGTGCCCGTGATGTGTTGATAGACCCGACCCGGTTGAAAATGTTTGTTGATGAAGTTGAAGTGATACCAAGAATTGAAGGTTTTGATTATGTCGACGGTTCGCCAGTTTCCAAGACATTACACATAGGAATGTTCGAAAAGAAATGGGAACGTTTGTCATTTATATATATAGAGGAATGATATGGCGCTTACCTTATGTGAGCACCTTACGGTGCCAAATCAGCACGCCACTTCAACATCAAATGTATTGTGGCATTAATCTACACATCTTAGGCGTCATAAATCGACACAATATATGATGCTGATGTGCCATGTTCACGTTGAGTATATCAAGGTCATACAACAAATGCCACATAAGATTTTTGTGGTACATGGACTTAACCGTGATATGATTTACGTATTATTGGTGACACAATGTTTCCACAAACCTTTCAAAATTTTGCTATTATTATATGTAATAATGTTAAAGTATAATAAAAACCAAATCTTTCTTCCACGATATTATTTTGTTGTTTAAGTATGATTGTGCTTTTTCTTACGTTTGCACTTGATGATTGCATTTTTTATAATTATTTAAATTAAAATGAGTTGTATCATTTTGCCTTCATTTGTAGCCGTTCTCTTACGTGTTTTTTTTCATCACGTTTCGTCTTCATGTGTAGCCAATTTTTTTTCTTCTCTTTAAATCTAACCCATTGAAAGGCTGGTCACGAGGTAAAGAACCTAAAACCTTTTAGGATCCGGTTTTATTAGACAATGTCGAATAACGTTTTTAAGAAGTTAAGGCAATACTTGTATAATATATACTATATTAAATATTTCAGTTAGATTGTATTGTGTTATTAGGACGAAACTGCTCGGAGAAATATATTTTAATATAAATAAGATCCCATCTTTCGAGATTATCTATATATATTATGAGTTGATTGGGTTGCATGTCAGCATCGCACTTCCTATTGAGTGTGGGTGCAGGTGCTTTATTCCAAAACTTCTTTTGGTGTTACATAAAAGTAGGGTACATTTTACTCTACAACGGAACACATTTTTTAACGCCATGGTGGAAATGGTAATCTATTTTAGATGAGTAGTTATGGTACTCACCTTGCGTGAGCACCAACCATATCAACGCGTCAAATCAGCATACATTTTTATTGATCTATAACATACACATGGGATTAGTGAACCCGTCGAGAGTAGATTGAGCATGTTGACGTGGCACAAAAAAATGCCACAACAGGTGCCCACGGATGGTGCTCACCTGTGAGCACCATAACATTTCTGCTAGTTTAGTGTATTATATTCATCAATGCTTAGCGTATAATTTTTATATATCTTTAAATTTTAGAAGTTATTTTACTTATTTAAACAATTTTATCTTAGTATAATAGTAAAAAATATAAATTGATATAAAAGTTATAGGACCAATTCGAAATCAGGCCCCATTAAGGGTTTGATTTCGAACAGGCCCTATTTGAGAAATTTTAGGTTAAAAGACCCATTTTGTGTGGTGTAAAAAGGTGGTATGAAAGATATATGAACTGTTATAGAATGATCGTTTTGTGTTACAAACTTTCAACATGTATGTCAGAGCAATGAAGTGGTACTGCAGAAAATAAACTGGTATCAGATGATCATAAACTGTTACCGGATTATGGTTTTGTGATACAGAATTTCAACATACTGGTATGTAAGAGCAATGAAGTGGTACTGGCAGAGAATGAGTCCTTAAAACTAAATTTTTTGCCAAGATGGCCTGAATCCTAAATGATAGTTATAGGGGGGCTGAAATGAAAATGCCCCAAAGTTATATCATTTACTTGTTTATATTTTCATTTTAATTAGTATAATAGTTTGCTAATTATAATCCAACTGATCTTAGTTATTAACTTTTTATAATATTTGAATTATTAGCTATTAGAATATACTGTTGAATGCTTTAAATAAACATGTCAATTACACAATTATTAATTTAATATATGAATAAAAGATTTATTTTGAAACATAAATAATAAATACTTATTTATGCATATTTAGATTTAATTTATGTTGTTTTTATTTAATAAATTAAGTGGCAATTTTAATGGAATATTATTTTGGTTTTAAAAAATAGAATGAAGTAAAAACAAAGTAAATATAATATAGTTAATGGGTTGGATTAAATACAGTGTTGCAAAATTGTATTTTTGTGTAATATTGGTTTTTAGTGTTGAGATTGTAATCAAAATTTTGAGTAATAGTAAACATATATGAAAATCTTTCGCTTTTTTGTTTTTCTAAAAAAATATTACAGAAATTCCACCGAGACCTCCAAGCAATCACTGTCTTCGCCTACGGTACATTGATGAAAACCGCCACCGTCCCAGGCCCCACAATCGAAGCCATACACAAGATCCCCACTTACGTAAACTAGACGAACCATTTGCCTTCAAAGCACATACGGACATGGGATAAATCGATTCCCACGGCGAAGCCACCGAGCGGCATGCCCACGGTAGTGCACCTCCATGGCGGCATAGTAGAGCCAGGCAGCGACGGCAACTCAACGTCGTGGTTCACAAACGGGTTCAAATCTAAAGGAGAAACATGGGCTAAGGAAGTCCATGACTACAACAACGCTCAACACCCTGGGACTTTATGGTACCATGATCATGCGTTGGGTTTGACACGTGAGAACCTACTCGCTGGATTAACTGGTGCTTACATCATATGAGATCCAACGGTTGAGGTATCTGCCTATATATTAATTTTTAAATTTATTACGATTACAGTAATCTCCTACAGGATATTGTCTTATCTACCCACTTTGGTTATTACCCAAGTAGGCTTAAAAGTTGATGTGACACCTTACATACTACCTTATCCATGTTGGAACACTTATAAGTTTTGTACACCATGCCACCTGTCAAACTTTAAGCTAACTTGGGTTATTCCAAAGTTGTAGATAATTAAAGGCCCATTCTTGACTTCATCATTATTTCTTGAATTCCATATATATTCTAATTAGGTACGACTCGGACTACCTAGTGGTGAGGAATACGACATTCCCCTGATAATTTCGGACCGTGCATTTCTAAAAGACGGTTCGATATACATGAACGCCACGGGCAACATACCCAAAATACATCCTCATTGGCAACCCGAGTACTTCGGGGACGTATTGATTGTAAATGGAAAAGCATGGCCTTACAAGGTTGTTCAAAGGCGAAAGTACCGATTTAGGATCACCAATGCCAGCAATGCTCGCTTCTACAACTTTTCATTGGACAACAACGATCTCTCATTCACGCACATTGGCTCCCGATTCAACCTACCACAACAAACCAGTCGTGTTGAAAAACTTCCTACTAGCACCATCGGAGATTGCTGATGTCATAATTGATTTCTCCAAATCACGCTCGAATTCGGCTATATTGACAAACAACGCAAACTATCCTTTTCCCGGCGAAGATACCGTCAACCAACTAAATAGCAAGGTGATGAAATTCGTGATAAAACCAGAGAACGTGGTGGACACATCGAGAGTTCCCAGTACGTTGTTCAATTACCCAAAGCCGGACCTTTCACTGGTATCAAAGGTCAGATACATCGCTTTGCTCGAGTACACATATGGCCCCAATGACGAGCCAACACATTTATTGATCAATGGGAGGCGCTTTACTGATAAGGTGACTGAAACGCCTAAAGTGGGCACGACGGAGATTTGGAACGTGATTAATCTCACGAGGATAGTCACCCGTTGCTTATTCATCTCGGACTATTTAGTACGTTGGATCAAACGGGGTTGCTAGACATTGACACGTTGAAGCTGTGCGTGAAGAAATACAAAGATGCAACGAAATGCAATTTGGAAAAGCATATAGCGAAGAACGCGAGGGTGGAAGTTCCTACGCATGAATCGGGCTGGAAAAATGTCTACAAAATGATGCCGACAAATTTGACGAGGATCGCGGTGAAGTTTTCTTACATTCATTCGAACGAGTCATATCCTTTTGACGCTACCAAGGAACCGGGTTACGTCTATCATTGCCATGTAAGTGATTTTAGATTATGCTCTATTTTAACTTATGATGTAGTATAATAGTGATGAAATGAATGCAGATTTTGGATCACGAGGACAACACGATGATGAGGCCCCTGAAGTTGGTTCATTGACGTTAATTGCTTTGGTGAATATAAACAACCCCAATGTTTCTCAAGTATTGTTGTTATGTCATTGAAGTTATTTTGATAGTGTGAATTGTTAAAAACGTAGTTTCCCCAAGTGTATTTGTTATCGTTATTCATAAGTGCTTGGAAATTAATTTTTCTCTGGATCTTAAAAGAAAGTGCACAAGGATGCTGTAATGT
Source organism: Craterostigma plantagineum (assembly GCA_027422505.1). Taxonomy (NCBI): domain Eukaryota; kingdom Viridiplantae; phylum Streptophyta; class Magnoliopsida; order Lamiales; family Linderniaceae; genus Craterostigma; species Craterostigma plantagineum. Next base: position 5,960,660 of record JAPQWV010000019.1, on the reverse strand, counting down.
AATTGGATGGGCAACTTTGTATATGTTAATTGTACTCGATGGGAATGTAAATGGATGGAGAACTTGCTTTATTACGTTTCTTATATGACTTGGTAGACCAATCATCAACTCAAAAGCTTTAGTTAAAACTACCAAATGAATATTTTATATCAAAATAATATGAGCAATATATATTATTATTTAATATAATGTACATATGTAGATCATCGTAATACTAACACATTTTTTCAGACCTTATATTTGATTAACCGAGTTCTGGATACAAAGGAGAAGCCAATGCTTGTGTAGGTGGAGAACAACCTTACTCATTAGAACCTAGCATCTTCTCGAGTGCGATCCGTCCACTCGATGACGTAGATTGGTGTTGGATGAGGATCGATCATGTGTGAGACACTCAAGAGCTGGAATATAAGTGGCTTGTTGTCTCGTTTGAGTTGATCATTTGATACAACACTTCGATCTGGAACAAGATGGGTGAGCGTGAATTAATGATCTGTCTTATCCGCTATTCCCAATGCGAGATTCCCCGTGGCTTTAGCTCGTCTGCCTCTTGACTTTGTTCAGTTCTCTCCAGATCTGCTTCCTTACATCTTTGAGGAAGGGCAATACGATCCGAGTGTTCACCCAAGGCGTTTCGATTTGGACGGTCCCCTTTGTTAGTCTTCGGGGCATCCATGAGCCGAAGATACAAGTTTTCTTCGGCTGAGGTTTGTACTTCGATGGCTAAAAGACGAGATATTAAAATATCGTGAAGCTGGGCTATTTGTATGGTGTAAGGGTTTATGTGTGAGGGAGATGGAGTTGGAGTGTGATTATAGGTTGGGTTGGTGTTGAAGTTGTTGGGTTACCTAGTGTATTCCGGAGATGTCACGTCCCCCGATACGGTGCAGAACAAAAACTTCCCGGGTTTCCCGATTGCCCTCGTAGGTCGGATCGGAATAGTAATAGATATTGACACGTAATAGGGCAGGTCGAACCCGTAGAGAATTATCAGTTGAAACGAGTGGCAGCTCCTCGTCCTTTTTTTGATCGTGGGTTAAGCTAGATCGTCACGCCTACCTTGCGGTGCACCACGGAGTCAATTCTCTAAAGATGGCTAGAGAGAATTGATCTGTCGCGTGGGAGAAATGTGTGTGTGTTATGTGTGTTTTGCCTCTTCTTCTTTTTCGAAAATTTTAGCTCTTTTATGCTAGTATGGACCACGGAATTTTTGCCTATCTAAAGGCTTGGATTTCAATTTCTATGTCCTTAAAGTATGAGTGACTTTTGCCACATTTATCTCTCTCTTTTGAATTCAAAATCCAATCAAGGAAACATACTATAAATAGATTACTAAGTTTGATATTTAAATCAATAAACTATCTTTAAATATGGAATCAAATTCAAATTTTATACTGTATAATTTTCAAAATTTCTAAGCCAATTAAATAATATTCCGAATATTTTTATTCCATATTTATTTATATCAAATATGCAAATTTCGAAAATACACGTCAAAATTAGCTTAAGGTAAAATCCAATTTTACCATCAAACCTTTAAGCACTTGGTCAAGCCCAAATCTTAAAGTTAGTATCATACGAACTCCGACTTCGGCATGAGGCCAATTAAGGCGCTGCCCAACGGCCCAAGACCTTTTAAGGCCCAAAACACTTTTTCTCCTCATCGGTACACGTTGATGATACTTTTTAAGCCTGAATCTCTAGGTTCGACTCAATCGGCAAGGTAGGAAGAGTCGGTAGTTACCTAGCCAATCCCAAGTACGGGACCGTAACCCGATTCGGATGTGAATTTCGACTCAGTCTTTATTCCAAAACCTCACTATAGATTATAATACCACATATAAACCCTTCAGTTGTGTCCCGATCGAGTGAGAGCCATAGTCTATATCAAACTCACCGAACTCGATTCTATGATAAAACGAGACGAGGCAAATTAGCAAACTACCCTCCATGTCTAACGTGAGTTGAATTTAGTATATTGTAATGATTAAAACTTAATAAAAAGAAAGATAAGTATTATACATAGGGATCTGATCATGCATAATAAAGCATGCATATCACGGCATACAATCATTTTTAAGTATCTCATATTCATCGAATATCACATTTCTAAGGTCAGGAGTTTGAAAAAGGAAAAGACAAGGTCGAGTAAAGAACAGGATTATAAGCTAAACTTGTGAGTATGATATGCAACATGAATCTTATGTGCTATATATGAGTTTGATCGACGACTTCATGATATATCGATTGTCTTGATTTACATTGCCGCAATGTATTCGTATGTGATATATGTGATTTGATAGATTTATGATATACGTTTCATTCAAGGTTATTTGTATCTCATTTGCATACATCTAAAAATGAAAGGACAGACCGTTATGACTGCTATGACATTGGATGATACGATATGGATGATACGGTTACGTCCCTGCAAATCGGGGGATGACAGAGTCCTGTACAGGCACACATATATATAGAAACACCACAGAGTCCCATACATGAGCACCTATATGGTTAATAGTTCAAGTTTAGCCGGTTCATAACGGAAGCATTTAAAGCAAAGGAGCATATAGAATTGCATATGTTCTAAGGATTTTATGAATGATGGTGACAGAATAAATGATTGGAACGGTTTATGTGAACTTTGATGGAAACTGTTACATTTACAGTTTGATTTACTGTATTATTATTGTATAACATGTTGCAATCATACTCTGAATTATTGTCTTCACAGTTGTTGTAGATATCAAGCAGGCATCTTAGAACGAAACTCATATAAAGCATGGCTTCATGGTTGGTCGGCTACGCTCTCATCCTCTCTCTGTTCATCGTTTGCATATAGACTATGAAATAGTATCGACTGTGATATTTTGATTGACTAAGTATGATATGTATATATATGTATATTACGCGTGAAAATGATGCGAATAGATGGCACACCAGTTTAGTTATTTAATGTGAAAAGCGAAAAATTTTGTATGTGAATTAATGGATGCATAAAGAGGTATTTAGGATGGCGGTACACGGTAGGCCGTCTGAGAGATTTTCCAGGCAGAGGAGCTCGAATGGGATGTGCATCGGGCGTAGTTGAAGATTCGCCGCCTTGGGATTGTGAAAGAATTTCAACTTTGGAGGTCTGTATTCGCGAACTTATCGTAGGCGTGGAATCTCCTCGTGGACCACCATGAAGTGTTGGATCATCATCGAAACCAACGAGCGTATGGTAGATATTTGTTCTTGGACTTGTTCTCTTGTTGACGTACTTGATCGGACAGGTCATTCCATATGAGCTGGGCCACGTCATAGTTATTGGAAAAGACGATTACATGCAAGAGTCGGAGAATATTACCGTTGGTCTTGTCAAAACCGGCATGCTTTGGTGAAAGACATTTGTTGATGATGCCAAGCAGGGTCTTCCACGGATGAGGGATGCCCTTGTTCAGAAAGTTGAGAAGTTTGATCAACGGCGGGAATGTATCCCATTTGAAGAAACTCTCTGACCAACTCGTTATCCATGGGAAGTGGATCGTAGTTCTGATGAAATGGTAGATCGAGAACTAGCCTTTTTCGCATATGCTATAAATTTCTACAATATCGGACGAACCGTACTTGTGTAATTTTGTCGTAGGTATGGTACTTAAGTTCAAGAAATATTGGGAAAATATCCCTATAGTCCAGGGCTTAACGGCTTTGCTCGACCCTAGCTGTGGTCAGGATACTTTCGATATTTTTTCGAGCATTACCATAACTTTCTTGGAGAAAATGTTGACGATCAGAATTATGCATTCTATCCAAGAATTGTTGTCTTTTTATGTATCTCAGGAGCAAGAAATAGGTGTTGAAGACGGCTCACGTGACCGAGATTTCGAGTGGGAGTAGCTCGCGCGGTACGGGAGGAAACTTACGGAGATTGAAGATGCAAAAGAGCAGGGCGCCGACATCCTCTAGAAGTAACTCAAATGAGATTCAACTCTATTTAAGTCATAACTTCCAAATGCCCGAAGACTTCTATGTATTGGAGTGGTGGAAGACGATGCGAAGCTTTCCCAGACTCTAGAGAACATGGCACGAGATCTTCTACCCGTGCAAGCTTCGAGTGTCGCTTCAAAGTCCGCATTCTCGACTTCGGGTCTAATCACTGGAGATCGACGGACGAGTCTAGTCCGACTTCACTTGCAATGATGACGCTATTAAAGGATTAGTTTTCGGCCGAATTGAAGAATAAATAGGAGAATGCAGTCGGCGAATTTCAAGCATCAAGCTCGGACTCCGGCGAAGAAGCGAGCAAAATTATACTAATTAATCACGATGTAGCGTAGCCGAATTTAATTTTTCTTTTCAATGTATTTTTTCTTTTCAAAGTATTTTTTTATTTCCATTGTATATTTTTATTTCGTATTTTGTATAGGAACAAAAAGCTTTTGGAATTTTTTAACTTAGCCTATACCCAAAAATTAAGGGTTCGAATCGCCCCGGAACACCACGGAACCGCGAGGAACCGCTGGGACATGGGGCGGTGCTAGGGCGGTTCTGGTGACCCCCTTGCGCACCTCTAGTTTGGACAAGACTATCAAGATTGGCTGTAAAAAGAAATATTAAACAAACATATACAAACCTAATGTATAATTATTTGTCTCGTCTTGGCCCATGTTGAGGTCATGTAGAATAAAACTAATGGACGGTGTTAAGTTATTTTATTGACAAAGTGGTTCGAAAGATTACTGATAAAATGGGGGTTTTAGTTATTATATTTAGGGAGGAATGATATGGTGCTCACATAAGGTGAGCACCTTATATAGGCACCTGCTGATTTGGCACCGATTCGTGCCAAATCAGCATGCCACTTCAACATCAAATGTGGTGTGACATTAATCAACACATCTTAGGTGTCATGGATCGACACATATGATGCTGATGTGGCATGTTCACGTGGAGTATATCATGCCACACAACAAGTGCCACATAAGATGTGAACATGTCACATCAGCATCATATGTGTCGATCTATGACACCTAAGTTGTGTTGATTAATGCCACATCACTTTTGATGTTGAAGTGGCATGCTGATTTGCCACCGCAGCAGGTGCCCACATAAGGTGCTCAATGTGAGCACAATATCATTCCTCTATATTTAGGTGACCTAAATATCATAAAGTATTTCTAACTATTTCCAAATGCATGTCTACAATGATTATTAAATGTGTGCTTTAAAATTGTTTATTTCAAAGTTGTATGTAATTAATCGGTCACTGTCCTTAGTGCTAATGACATAATGCTCACTATATCTCTACTTTTCAAGAATTAAATAAATGCATGTGCCTCTTATTCACTCTTTATAGTGATCAGTGAAAGGATTACATTACGGGGGTGTTTGTTTTCGGTGATACTCACATCACCGTGATGTGGATCAAGGTGATATGTCATCACTTTGTTTTGGGGTGATATCTCATTTTGCATATCAATGTGATATTGGAATATTGTGTTTGTCTATTCGCAGTGATGTCTGGGGTGATGTTGAAATGTCATATGTAACCTTATGTTATTATGAGTAAAAATGTTTTAATATGTTTATTTGAGGTAATATTTAACGTGATAGTTATATTCGAAATCAAGTATTATATTTTAAGCATTAAAGCATGTTATATAATTCATAGAATTATTATATTTTTTTTAGGCTTTAAACATAGATTTTTTAACCAATTATTAATTATAAGTATTTTATATAACTCTTCGATAATTATTATTTTGTAAGCTTTAAAGATTAATCAATTATTAATTATAAGTAGTCTATAATCCTTCAACGTAATTTTATTTTTTAAGCATTAAATATAATTTTCTTAAGATTTAAATATGTTGGTTATGTAATTTAAAATATGAATAGGGATATATAAGAAATGAATTTAAAAAGATAAGGGATAATCTTGTCCAAATAAATATTGAAAATATCACTCACATGATGGTGATGGGGGATCACCCTGCTTTTTTTGGGTGATCCAAAAGCTGGAATATCACACCGTATTGATCACCTCGGTGATCCTCATCACCCACGCTAAACAAACGAGCTTATTATGAAGCAATTGAAGGATCACAGTGATGTTTCGTAGGATCACCCCTGCATGTGACTATTATCGTCCAAAATGAAGTGAAATTTTTCCCACTTATTATATGATAGATAATACTATTTAGAAAAAAAGGGCAAAAAAGAGAACTGTGACCTTTTGTAGTGCTCAAATAAAGCAAATCGACCCCCTTCTTCACCCCCTTCTCTCTAACCCTAACTCCTCTTCCAACGCCGCCGCCACCCTCCCCCTCCTCCATTTATGGAGGTAGGGGAGCTCTTTTCTTCGAGTTTTCTCTGTTTTAAAAACAAAGAACAAAACCGTCTACCACCACCGTACCGCCACCGTGCCGCACTCCTCCTTGGAGGTTTCTCCCCTTCCTCCCCTTCGTGGGAGTTTTTCCCCTCCCCTGTAGGAGCATTTCCTCCCTTTGTGGAGTTCCCTTCGGGGTTTGTTTTTCCTTTTTAGGGGTTTGAGAACGGATATTGTGCTATCACTGGTCATTTATGCAATATAAATAGTTTGTTGTTGCAACATTTTGGTTATTGCTCTGTTGTATCTTTGTATCTATATTAGATTTATGAAATGAAATCATTTCTTTTTAAAAAAATAAAGCAAATCGACGAAGCCTATTTATTCATTCCCATGCATAAAGAAATTTTCAACTTTGATATGACAAGTGAGATTATGTAGGGATATTATTATTAATATATTCGTAGTTTTTATGGGTAGGCTAGCTGGAAAAGAAAAAAGAGAGAAGATAAAATATTCTTAGTCAAATTGCACTAACTAAAAATGTCAATAATAGTTCATTACAACGACGAATATACATAAATCCAAAGTGGATAGAAGAATGATCATCATAGTCCTATACAGGAAAGAGAAAGACCGTTAGCGAGTCAATATCGTATCTAAATGCATGAACGAGTCTTCACTTCTTTTCTGTTCATATAACGTCTAATTTGTAGCTTATTTGATTTGCCTTTATTATCATTATTATGATTATTATTATTATTATTATTATTATTATTATTATTATTATTATTATTATTATTATTATTATTATTTAGGTATCAATGGTATCAAAATTCCTAAACTCCAACAAAGTTCAGTATGAAACCATTATCAACTTATAGCTATTTATGGGACAATTCGACTGCTAATCGGACGAACTCCTAAAATGTGCGTATTGTTGTATGTATGTCCATGCATATTATGATCAATAGACATCGTTGGCCATTTTATTCAATCGATATATGACTTGTTCTAATTGGAAAGAAAATTATTTTTTCGACAAGTCTTAAAAGGTTGCTTTTTCAATGACGTGTCGAAAATCCAACCTATTTGGATAAAGACGGGTATTATACAATAAATTCTCGGATTTCGACAAAATTTATTTTTGGGAGAAAATTCAACCCCACTGTTTATCACATGGATCGATTTAGTCCCAATGTTTCCGTGAACCAATTTAGTCACTGATGTTGTCGTTTGAACCAAATTTATCCTGCCGTTAGACCTCCATTAATTTGGATGGAAACTGGCACGTGGCGATATGCCATTGGTCAGATTTGAAAATTCATAAATTAAGATAAAAAACGGAAAAAAATTCCAAAAAAGAGGAAAAATAAAAAAACCACGAAAAATACTAATAAATTAAATAATAAAAAAAGAGTTTAAAATAATTAAAAATAACAAAATAAATTCAAATAAGATAAAGTAAGAATAACTATAACTTAATAATAAAATAAAATAAAAGGGAAAACAAAGATACAATAAAAATGAAATAAACAAAAAGAGAGAGAGAGGGCGGCCACGCCGGCTTCTGTTCTCTATGATGAGCTTCATTATGAGACGGCCCAGCATCTATTTTTTTATTGTGCATTCTCACGAGTCACGACAGTGTGTTAGACTGTTGAGGCGACGCATACGATGGCCCTGGCCGTTTCGGGACTGGCGTTCAGGTATCAAGTGGGCATCCAGTCGTTGGCGGGGCCAGCATCTCATTCATCCAGTCTCACGACATGTATTCGCTTATTTACCATATCTGGCAGGCATGGAATAGGCGATGGCGGGAGGCGATCGTCACTCCACCTGATAGACTAATTGGGTGCGTCCTTGCGCTGGTAACTATGAATTAGTGGTACATCCACTAAGTAAGAGCTGCAGCGTTCCGCTATTCGTAGATTATGGCGTGTGGCATGGTCGATTGTGTTGATAGTCGTTGGTTGACTTGTACCCAGTAGTCTGTTACTAGTTAGTTGTGTGGAGTACATCTCCAACTTTTGTACATTACTTATCGTTAACGTTATATATATATATATATATATATATATATATATATATATATATATATACAGAAATGTTATGGTGCTCACCTTGTGTGAGCACCATCCGTGTGCACCTCTTGTGTGGCATTTTTTTGTGCCACGTCAACATGCCAAATCAACCCCCGACGGGTTCACTAATCCCATGTGTAGGTTATAGATCAATAAAAAATCCCATTATATACTGATTTGGCGCGTTGATGTGGTTGGTCCTCATGAAGGTGCTCACGCAAGGTGAGCACCATAACATTACTCATATATATATATATATATATATATATATATACACGGGACCTTACATCAAAAAACAAAAAGAGAGAGAGAGAAAAGGTAAAAAAATAAAAAATAATAAATAAAGATAAAATAAAGATAAAAAGATATTTATTTATCTAGGTTGATTGACATCTCTAGTCATTGTTGCAAAACTCGGCCTAGGCGCTACTCGGGCATGTCCTAAGCGAAAAACCCATGTTTTGTCGTTCTCGGCGCCGGAGCCGATTAATCGGCGAATAACTAGAGGTTTGGGGACTAACATGTAAAGAAATTAAAATAAAAGAAAATTCATAAAGAAAATAAAACTAAACCTAATTCAATTCAGCTCACACTCTACCATTACAGATCCAAAACGCATCTCTCCGCCACCTCCTGCCGTCGTTCGCCACCGCCCGCCGCCCGACGCCGCCCTCCACCGCCTGCCTTCGCCCGCCGCACATGCCCTGCTGCTGTGCTAATAAAGGGGTAACAAGGTCAGATTGTATATGAATTTAATCTCAATTCTTTAAATCTAAGCATTTGATTGGTGTATGATAATTTATGATTTGTGTATGAAACATTGGAGCCTATTTAGTACTCAATGAGTGTAGATGATAGTCCGTGATGTGTGAAATTTAGTAGCATTGTTTAGGCTAAATTCCAAATCTTCATCTACTGTATCGTTTTCTCTCATTGGTGAAATGTTGGTTGGACTAGACTAGTGAAAGTGATCCTCATGGATGAAATGGGAAATGGTTCAAGATATTTGGAATTTTATTTTGATGTTTAAGTATGAAAATTGAACATTTATGGATCATTTAGTCGTTGTATCTTTTAGATGCTTGTGACTTGGTGCAATGTGATATTTTGAGCTTTCGACTTGTGTTATACTTGCTATGAACGTAATCTAGTTTCTACATTTTTTTCAATATATGGTTGCTTTGAAGGGGTTAGATATTTTTAGTATTGAAATGTTTACTATATTGATGAAAAATAGGTGAACCGTCTAATTTCCGCCTAGAAACCGCCTAGGCGCTAGGCCCCCGTCGGGCCGTCGTTTATGTTTCTCTAATATTACTGCAATATTTTCTTGATTGGAATATGCTTGCCTCTGTCTCTATATCATCCACTCCGATCAAGCGTTTGGAATTTTAATTCACGCTCATGTCCTTGAGCAGGATAACCAGTTGCCTACTTTGCAGACACAAAATTTCCTGCGATTTCATTTTTTTTTGAAGAACTTGCGGTGATAGAATTTACTTATTTTCTTTAGGTTTCTGAGAAGGAAATTAAGAACACAGTCGGTTCCGAGGTACGATATCTCATATGATCCTAATAGGTTGTTTTGGGAGTAGCGTGTTCACGTCAGTTTCAGGGTTGAAATTTTCAAGGTTTCTTAAAGCTCCCAAGAGATTTACCAAGCAAAGACTCTGCAACAGATATTTTACTATGGCTGGGAAATCAACTCCATGCTCTTCTAATGGAACTGGGAATAGTCAGCCAAGACTACACGGCACATATCAGGTTGTTGTGGCTGCAACTTCAGACATGGGTATTGGAAAAGATGGTACATTGCCTTGGAAATTACCAGGTGACCTTAAACTTTTCAAAGAGCTCACTACAACGACGGTTGATCCTAGTAAGAAAAATGCTGTAATAATGGGAAGGAAAACATGGGAAAGTATCCCACTTCAGTTTAGACCATTGCCTGGCCGCCTTAATGTTGTGTTAACAAGGACTGGAGTTCCGCAAGATGCTAATGATGAGGATGTTCTATCATGTGGTAGTTTGCCATCTGCGCTGAAATTATTGTCAGAACACCCTTATAGTTCTTCAGTCGAGAAGATCTTCTTGATTGGGGGTGGCCAGATACTAAGGTATGCATCTTTACTTTTCTCATGTACATTTCTTTTTCGTATATTTATATGAAGTGTAAATGTAAAAGAAAATCTTTTTGTAACCAATGCAGGGAAACACTAAATGCTCAGGAGTGTGATGCGATTCACGTAACTGAGATTATTACTCCTATTCAATGTGACACCTTCATTCCTCCCATTGACACATTGATGTATCAGCCGTGGTACTCGTCGACCCCTGTTGAAGAAAATGGTATCCAATATCGCTTTGTAACGTTTGTCCGAACGAAGTCCTCTAATGCGGAATTTATCAGTTCTGGTAATGACATGAGCTGTAATCGTGGTATCACTAATTGTAACAAGTCTAAATTGTTCGACTTCAGTTTCTTGCCAAAGTTTATCTTCGAGAAGCACGAAGAGTTTCTATACTTGAGACTTGTCCAAGATATTATTTCAAATGGAAATAAAAAAGATGACAGAACAGGGACTGGGACCCTTTCTTTATTTGGCTGCCAGGTATGGTGTAAAATCCAATGGCATCACTTCGGTTGTTTTATCGTCTATTACTTGAATATTCGCAATGTTCTTTTTTCAGATGCGCTTTAACCTGCGTAAATCATTCCCTCTTCTTACCACTAAGGTATGGATAGAGCAAGTGCAAGCATTATCTCCGATGCATTAATTCGCTAGCAGCACTTATTCAATACCGTTGCATGCTTGTGACTGTGTCGATAAACTCCACTTTCCTTCCCTCCCTGTTAGTTTATCAGTGGGGAGATCTACATTTACTTAGGGTATTTCTTAGTTGGCACTAATAAGTAATCATTGTTGGTTTTGGTAAAAAAGAGGATCTTTTGGCGAGGAGTTGTGGAAGAGCTCCTGTGGTTCATCAGTGGTTCAACAAATGCAAAGGTAATTTCACGGTCATATACTATGTCGTTTCTTTTTTCCTAATATCTCATGTTTAATCTCCCATCTTTAGTATCAATTTCCTGAGATTATGCATTCTTACTATCGCGGCAGTTCTGACAATGTGCTTCCCATTGCTCACATATTTCTTGACAAGATTTTGATACTTCCATTTGGATCAACCTTCAAATATAACAAGCTACTGCGTAACATATCTTCTGTACTATATATTTTTTAAATATGAAGTTTCAATTTTCAAGGCTTCCTTCCGTCATTGCAGATTCTACAAGAAAAGGGTGTTCATATATGGGATGGTAACGCGTCCAGAAATTATCTTGACAGGTAACTTTCTTTTCCTCTTACGTCACGTGCTACTCCGCAACTCTGTTGTATTGTTATGCTTAACTTTTATTTAATTTGCAGCATTGGACTGAACGATCGGGAAGAGGGTGATTTGGGACCAGTCTATGGGTTCCAATGGCGACATTTTGGTGCAAAGTTAGCATTTTTAACCCGAACAAAATACATTAACATTTCGAACATATATATATATATATAATATATATATATATATATATGTATGTATGTATCTAACGTTAAAGAGCCATGTCATGTCATCATCTACAGATACACCAACATGCATGCTGATTATAGCGGGCAAGGGTTTGATCAGCTTGCAGATGTTATAGACAAGATTAAGAACAAACCCGACGACAGGCGAATCATCATTTCTGCTTGGAATGCTTTAGATCTCAACCTAATGGCTTTGCCTCCTTGCCACATGTTTGCTCAGGTAGATACCGTTATTCTTCATATCTATGTCTTGTTATTAGATTTTTTTTTATTTGATTTTTTTTATTGCAGTTTTATGTAGCAAATGGGGAGCTTTCTTGCCAAATGTATCAGCGTTCTGCTGATATGGGTCTTGGAGTGCCATTCAACATCGCTTCGTATTCTCTAATGACATGCATCATAGCACATGTTTGTGGTAATAACTACTGAGCCTTATAAGTAAGGACTTGAGAGAATCTTATCTTGGCAAAATCTTTGCTGCTATTACATCGATTTTTATTACCGTTTCAGGTCTTGTTCCCGGGGATTTCGTACATGTAATTGGAGATGCTCATGTCTACAAGAATCATGTTAAACCTCTCCAAGAACAGATTCAAAAGCTTCCTCGCCCTTTCCCTGTAAGTATTCCTTACGTATTTATGTATTTTTATAGGCGTTTTCGCACAATTCAACATCATCTATGGTACAATTATTTGTATTTTGTGGAACAGATATTGAAGATTAATCCGAATAAAACGGACATCGACTCCTTCGTGGCGTCTGATTTCGAGCTAATCAATTACGAACCTCACCACAAGATTGAAATGAAAATGGCTGTGTAGCATAGCAGCACTCTCCCTATCTATTTCTATGTACTCTCCCTATCTATTTTTATGTAATATATTTAGTTGATTTATATCATTTCTTTGTTAGCTTTTTCGTGAAAAATCATTAATGCTTCACACTCAAATGAATATGATTGTATTGTCCTTTGATTTTACATGCTAGTTAAGTTAGTTAAAAGTTGGTATTATCTTTCTATTTTATTAAGGGGGAGAAATGGTTATAGTAACTTTCAGGTGTGGCAGTCATAATTACCATTTTTTACCCTTAATTTTAAATTTATTATCATTATACCCCTCCTAAAATAATTTTTATATTCTTAAAAATAATATAAAATTAAATTTAACCTTATAATTTCGCCTATTAAAATTTAAAATATAAATTAATATTATAAATTTAGTCACGGGTGTGCCAAAAATACTAGTATTCGCTTAATGAGTACTGTACTATTGCTTGACCCGACGTTGAATTGTGGTTCGAATGCAAAGATTTTGATATTATTGGACGTTAAATTGCAATTTTCTCCGAATCTTAACATTCGAAACACCATAGAAGCAGCAACCAAACACTCAACCACCGTTTGCGATCAACGCCGTTGAGCCTCCGTTTACTTTTTAACATTTTCTTCCATCTAATAACGGCAACAAGTGAACAAAATCCCTAATCTGATTCCAATCCAAAGAATCCACGTTCGATTTCTGCGATAAAAAGGCAACTCCCAAAGCCAAGACAAAGGAAGCTACAAACACCGGTTTCGCACAGCTGTGGCGGCCGTTCGAAAGCTTAGAAAGCAGAAATTGCAGTGTTTATCCGCCTCTTTAATGAGGAAGCATCGACTACCCCATTGCTGCCGCTGCTGCTGCTGCTTAATGCTCTCTCGTTCTGTATGAACGAAAGACAAATGATTAATAAAAGTATTGCTAGAAGATGACAGTTTCAGAAGGTGTAATTGCACTGCTGCTAACCTTTTGCCTTAAACTTTTGAGAGTTTCAGTGAGTGCTTCGAGTGATGATTGCTTTGGAGAAAGTTCCTTCCACTTATCAGCAATCTTCCTTAGGTCACCCACGCTAGCTTCAATGTTATCCTACACGTATTAAATTTTACGACAATTAGCTGACTCAAAGAACCAACCAAATCCCGAAAATACAGCTTACGACTTACCCATTGCTTGTAGCATTCAGGGTTCTGCGTTGAACTCCACAAGAAGATGTCGATTGCTTCTTCAGAGAGGGCCTCAATCCCTGTAATTGTGGTTTTTTTTATCTACCTTTTAAACCTCTTCAACTACGAACGAAAAAGGGTGGTAGCATTTCAATTCTCAGGGCTTGACATACCTTCCTCAGCTGCACTGATGGCTATGATCTGTATCTGCTGAGCCACTTGCCTCATTGATTTGCTTCCTGGGGAACCAGCGAGTGCAACATCCTTTAGAGTTGGATAAACGGCCTCAAACCTTTCAGTAGCCTATTATACAAAACCCAATATGTCCTTAATCTTACTTTTTCTCCCAAGTCCCAAGTATTTAATCTTATGGAGTAGTAGATCTGTCCTTACTTTAACTCGGGCAGAAGATGCTGGAAACGTAGCATGTAATAGTATGTCTAGAGATGTAGGTGGAATTAGCCTCTCTCCTCGCCTGACGGCATTGCTTACCAATATGCCACGGGCTCTAGGTGCAGATAGTATTCTGACCCGAGGAAAGGTCGATTGTATCAGCTCAACACTGACTTAAAATCAAACGAGAAATAAAAAGACAAACTACCAGACCTTTCCACCAGCTGCAAAACCAAGTCTCTCAACTGTGGATTAGACCCTGACTTTCAGCCGAGCATAGGCAAGGCATAGTGTGACCATGCTTGCAATCCCACAGGTAGATCACCTTGGCACGCCTGCATCAGAAGGTTCAGCAGAAGCTCAGCAAATATAATACAATCAATAGTATTGATAAACTGTTATGTCCAAACCCACCTGTACTATCATCCATAGAACCACAGGGAGCTTTTCTAGTCCTTGATACCTTAATCTTGGCAAGATACCGATCTTGGATCTCAGGCTTACGACGTAATGTCATCGCCAAAACAAGGAAAACGGCAACCTGAAATATCAACATTCAGATTTAGTGTGCATACAAAACCACAGAAAAGAGGAACATCCTCTAATTCGAGGGGTTAACAGGATGATGAAGACGTGAAACACTTAAAACAAAGAAGTCTTGAAACTGTTGTCCAAGAGGACAGAAATCAAAGTATTAATTTGACTTGTGCTCAAATTGCATTATAAAGAAGAGAAAGTCAAGATGGTGATAAAATGACGCTATCGTAAAGAACAAGCTACTCGTTAAACACATGTACCCATTTCATTGAGGCATGCGAATTAGGCAAAATACAAGTGATAACTTATACACGATAATTTAATTAAGATAGAGAGAGTAGGAATATATTATAGAAATGAAATTAAATAAAATAAGAAGAGGATTCACCTCCCTGAGATTTCGAAGTTGGGGGCTGCACTCCCTTCTTTGAACCTTTCAAACCAGGCTGTTGGGCTGCCATGTCTGTAAGAATGCTGTTTAGCGACAACATAACAAAATTCTCCAATGCTTCAGGAGAACGCTCACTTATCCAGTCGACCGAAGCTTTGTAAACAGATTCAGATATATTCGAAACAGGCACCTAATAGCAGGCAAGATGGTTAAGCAACACTAAACATCCACTAAAGCACAAAGTACGCAATTCAAAGAGAAAGTAGAACATCAAACATGCCCAGGTACTGCAATAATTATGATTATACTTGAAGAAGCTAGCATATGCAGCGACTGATGGTTGATAACTCGATGAATATAATGTAAAACACTTACTTTGGAAAGCTCAGCTATGTTCATATGTACCAATATACAATGCCTAGTGCTATTACAAACTTACATCAGCAATCTTCCCCAGTGTAGATTCCCTGAACATTTTCACCCATGGAAACTGTGAACTGCTGACACCAGAAAATGCACGCCCAAAGTAATCAGCAAACCTCATTAGTTGTATATCCTGTTGCCCTTCATATGATTCCTACAACATGAAACCAATAATATCTCAAAACACTGACCGAGAGGCAAAACAACCATAGTTTGCACAACAATCGACTATAAAATTCAGCAACTATATAATTCAGATGTGTTCTACTGTCTAAAACAGCACATACAACACCTGAAAAAATAGTTTTTTGCAAGTAAATTTTCATTGCTTTGTCTAGCAAGAAATGTATTTCCGGTTAAAAATGACCTACGTTATTCAACACAGTTCACATTGCTCGACACAATAAGCTCATTCATCGCATAAATTAGATCAATCACTTAGAAAAACTGAACACCCATGGGCAAACATTTTAAATTTAAACCATTAGACCTTTAAAATCTAACAAAAACCTCAGAACTCATAATTGCTCGTAAATCTCACGCTGCCACACTCATCAAAACGATCAAAAAGAAATATCTAAAACAAATACCGAAATACTTGAGAGAAAAGCCGCAAGATCTTCAGATCTTCGACGCCGCCTCAGCAACCGTAATCTTCTGCTTCTTCACCTTCTTCTGTTTCTCCTTCTTCTTCTCCCCTCCATTATTATCAAGCCCAACCTCGCCATCTCTGCTTCTGTCGTCATCGAAGTCTTCCCGCTCGCTTCTCCTCCTCGATCCGAGTCCAAATTCGACATTTTCGTATGTTGCGAAATATACAACGAAACCATATTGGAAATAACTGCGATTAAATGACACGGAATTTACGTGTAAAACCCCTGGATAAAAAACCACGGACAAGGTAAAAATTTATTATTGGTGTAAAAACAGAGGTTACAACCTCTCAATCTATAAAGGAGAAAACGGTCACTATCTCTCTTTATAGTCGAAGCAAATACCGAACAAACACTCTATTTTTCCTCTACCCTCTATTTCTCTCTCTCTCCTTTCTATTGGTTTTTGGTGTTGATGTATTTTCTAAGGAATCACTTCTTGCCTATTTATAGGCAAACGCCTTAGTAATATAATAATAATATTAATACAATAATAATATTATTAGGAGTAGTTGAGGTGAGTGGGTGGATTACTGAACCCACTCAACCTACCCATCAATCTCTCACTTGAAGATTTGATTGATGACCAATCAGATCTTCACACCATTCTTCTAGATTGCCTTTGCATGTTACTTATGTTCAGTCAATCCACATGAGGAACGACACCACATAAACTTGTCCACAGGAATTTCTTTGGTCATGTAGTCTGCCAGATTATCTGCAGTTAACTTTTTGCATGTCCACGGTCCCCTCTTCCACTTGTTCACGAAAAAAGTGGTAATGGACCCGAATGTGGGTTCTTGAATGATATGCTGGATTCCTTGCAAGATGCAACGCGCTCTGGCTATCACAAGAACAATATTCTCCTATTTGTGGCCGAGTTCTTCCAGCAACATCTTCAACTATATTGCATCTTTACTGGCTTGCGTAGCTGCGACATATTCTGCTTCCGTTGTTGACGTTACAACAGTAGATTGCAGTTTTGAAACTCAGCTTACAGCACCGCCAGCATGATTGAACACGTATCCGGTTGTGGATCTACTTTTATCAAGTTCACCTGCATAATGTGCATCAACAAAACCATGGACAATGAAATCTGTACTTTCATAACATAAGGCATCCGAGGTTCCCTTGATATATCTGAGAATCCTCTTAACAGCACTCTAGTGCTCCAAACGAGGGTTGGACATGTCAACTCCCACTGCATGGGCAATGTTTGGTCTGGTACAGATCATTGCGAACATTAGACTTCCTACCGCTGATGCATATGACAGTCGAGACATCTCTATCCTCTCGTCTTCATCAGTAGGACACATCTCGGAGGATAGCTTGAAATTAGCAGCAATGGAGTAGATATTGGCTTACTATCTTGCATATTGAACCTTCGCATGATTTTCTTCAAATAATTCTTTTGGGAAAGCCAAATCTTCCGCTTGCTTCTGTCTCGAGAAATTTGCACGCCAAGGATTTTGTTTGTTGGTCCCAAGTCCTCCATTTCGAATTCACTGGGTAGTTGAGTCTTCAAGTCGGTGATACGACCTTTGTTGGGTCCTGCTACCAGTATATCGTAGACGTAAAACAGTAACATGATGAAATCGTCATCGCCAAATCTCTTGAAATACGCATAAGGATCTGAATATAGCCTGTTGTAGCCAAAACTCATTATGAGGGAGTCAAATCTCTCATACCAGCATCGAGGTGCTTGTTTGAGCCCGTAGAGAGATTTGATCAATCTGCAAACTAGATCTTCTTTTCCTTGTTCCTCGAAACCTTCTGGTTGAAGCATATATATTTCTTCATCCAGGTCACCATGGAGAAAGGCCGTCTTCACGTCCAGCTGCTTAAGATGCAAGTCGAATGTAACACACATTGACAAGACCACCCTGACTGTTGTAAGTCGTACCACGGTGAGAAAATTTCGTTGAAGTCAATCCCTTCTTTCTGAGCATATCCCTTTACAACCAGTCTTGCACGGTAGCGCTCTACCTGGTCATCATCATTCCGCTTGATTTTGTACACCCATTTATTGCCAATGGATTTCCTTCATTGCGGTAATGACACCAAGTCCCATGTCTTATTTTTATAGAGAGCTTCAATTTCTTCTTGCATTACTGAAAACTCGTATCTGAATTATTCAGTGCTTCTTGGAAAGTGGTTGGCTCTCCATCCTCAGTTAGAAAACAGTATGCGAGATTGCTCTCTATCTCATAATCTGAGTGCCAACTTGGCGGACTACGCTCGCGTGGTGACTTCCAGAGATCCGGTACTTCAGATTCGACTGGGTCGAGCTCTTCTTGCTCCGATTCAGCTTCAGAAGAATTATATTGCTCCAATTTTCGTTTCACCGGTGTAGTCTTTATCACGCCTTTTTAACTGCTATCATTTTCGACTTGCTCTTGATCGATATCCTCCAAGAAGATAACATCTCTGCTGATAATCACTTTGTGGTCAGTGAGATCCCACAAGCGATACCCTTTACTCCTTCAGCGTACCCCAAGAACAAACATTTCCTGGACTTTAGATCCAACTTTGTCGTTTCTTGGTTGTGGTACATTGCGTACGTTGAACTTCCAAATATAGGAGGTTTGAGTAGTCTGCAGGTGTACCAGTCCACATTTCCATCGGTGTCCGCATCTCAATAGCAGCAGATGGGGCCCGATTCACCACACAACAGGCAGTACAAACCGCAGTTCTCAACATAGCCCTTGTTCTTTCCAACATGCTCCTAACCGCTCCGCCACTCCATTCTGTTGTAGAGTGTACGCCGTGGTGAACTGTCTTCTGATGCCCGCACCTTTGCAGAATTCAGTGAATTCTTTGCCAATATATTCCACTCCATTATTGGATCGGAGACACTTGATTTTTCTGCCGGTTTCAAGTTCAACTCGCGCCTTAAAAGTTTTGAAGATAGGAAACACGTCGTCCTTCTTCTTGATTGGTACACCCAGCATCTCCTGGAGTAGTCGTCTATGAATGATACGAAGTAGTTGGCTCCTCCCAGGGATGCAACCGGTGCTTGCCATACATCAGAGTGGATCAATTCTAGAATTTCTTTGCTTAAAATTCGATGGGGGAACTACAAACGATGCTGCTTGCTCACAGAACAATGCTCGCAAAATGGTAGCTTCACCATCGTGAGACCAGGAAGTAGATTCTTTTGCGCAAGAATTTTCATGCCTTATTCAGACATATGACCAAGTTTCTTGTGCCAAGTCATCGTAGACTTTTCATTTGAACTTGTCGTAGCAACAGTTGATTACCCTTCTTGCGGAGTCTCTCCCTTCAGCTTGTATAGATTTGCAGCTATCTTTTCTCCCTTCATCACCACCAGTGCTCCTTTGAAAACCTTCATGATCTTGTTCTCCAAATTTTTGAAACCAAGATCATCAAGTTGCCCCACGGACAACAGATTTTTCTTCAAGCCCTCTACATGTCGGACAGCATGGATAGTACGCAAAGTGCCATCGTACATCTTTATTTGAATCGTACCGACCCCGACAATCTTCAGCGCTTGGTCATTGCAGCTGTAGACATACCCTTCAAAATTTGGCTCGTATTGATGAAACAATTCCCTTCGAGAGGTCATGTGGAAAGTAACTGCTGAGTCCATGAGCCACACGTCGTTGAATCTTCCATTTTCAGCTATAGTGATTGCGGCTTCACACACCAAGGCTATTCCTTCGTCGTTAGTGTTGGCGGCGTTTCATTGGGCATTGGAATTTTTATTTAGAGCACAACAATCTTTCTTCAAATGACTTTTCTTACCACAGTGGTAACATTTTATAGCCTTCTGAGTTTTGGTAACAAGGCTTTGCCGTTTTTTGACTCCCACTTGGTCCAGACTCTCCGGGTCTTGTCCGTTTTCGGCTCACGTTTGGACCACGTTGTCACGGACCTAGACTTTGGCTTGCTAGCTCCCGTGCGGCACCTAGTCCGTTAAGCAGCCCCTCGCGTGCTTCACTAGGTCAGCCTCCCAAAACGCTCACGAAAGAAAGCAAAGTGTCGGACAACCCTCGGCTTGAACGTGCCTAAGTGCAAGAGGAAAACCCACACAAGTATCTTAGAGAGAGAACTCGACTCTTTCTCACACTAAAGGAATACAAGTGTTTACAATGAAGGCAATTACCACTTGTTGCAAATGAACTACTCTAAGCCCCTATATATACAAGTTGTCCAACCCGATGGACGGCTAAGATCTACTTGATCTAATGGCTATTATTTACAATCTAGACTATTCTAGGAATATCTCAAGGGATATTCATCTCTAGAGAGTTCCATAGCATTCCACACTTGGACCTCTTTGACTCTCTAGAATGACCCGCATTGTTCCGTATGGTTCCACGATCTTCCGGAAGGTTCCACACGAATCCGGATGGGCCAAGAATCGTGGATAACCTCCATAGCTCCGTCTCCCTGTCGAACGGATGCTACGTGCCTCGGCCTTGCTTGGTTAGATCGACGTCCCGCACGCGACAAGCTTGGCCGGTCCCAAAAGTCTTGTTCTGGGGCGCCTCGACACTCTTGGCTCGCATGGTCATCGCCCGATTTGCCCCGACTCTTGGTCAAATTTGTGAGGGCGTGACATCCTCCCCCACCCAACTCGGCAACGTCCCCGTTGCCGTGCCTCCGCATCGCATGCTTTGACCCCTTCGGATGCCTAGTCTTGCCCCCATTGCCCTCCGAAGTCCTCAACTTCCTCGGCATGGCCCTGACTTGGTCACCCAAATTGAATCCTCTCGGCCGAGTCCCTACTTCAGCCGTTTTGTTGGTGTGAGCAGCGTCCTTGCATCTCCCCGAGTCCCCCTTGGCTTCGGCTGGCACCCCTGTGCCTAACATGCCTGGATCGTTGCTAGCACCCCCTTGTTCGAGTCGCATGCTCGCCATGCGTCTCGGCTCCCCGGTCTCGCCTATTGCCTCCTCAGATATTATGGGCACCGAGCACTTCCCGTCCTGCCCAAACAAATACAACGAGCTATGCATAGGCATAAGGATGGCATTGGCCTTACCCATGAAGTCCATGCCCAACACAAGTGTGTGGTCGTCCATTGGCACCACCGTGAAGTCTGCCTGGCCCTCCCAAGCACCAATTTGTAGCTTCACCGCTCGAGCTACCCCGTGCACGGTTGTGTATTCGGACACCATCTTGACCCTCCCCTTGAAGGTCCCAATATTAAGCCCCAATTTCTTGGCCTCGGCCTCCGTCACGAAATTGTGGCTTGCCCCGGTATCGAGTAATGCCTTGGTCTCCTTGCCATTCACCTTTGCCTCGACGAACATGCGCCCCTCGCATGGTTGCACAGGTGGTAGCTTGACCTCCATGGCATTCAATACTTGAATGGCCTCCTCACCACTCAAGACTCGAGCAGCCCCAAGCCTCTGCTCGGGCGCTTCCTCCGTTTCTTGCGCTTTCCCTTGCGCAATCATGGCCGTGAGCATCCCCCTCTTGGGGCATTCCGACACCTTATGAGGCCCCCTGCATAGAAAGCAACCCCCCTTGGGCACGAAAGCTTTCTTCTTGTCCTCATAGTCCCGTCGGCCTTGCGTGGATCCCCGATCTCGACTAGGTGATCGCCCCGCGTCCCGCTCACGAGCATGGGTCTCTCCCCCACCTTTGGCTGAGCCCTCTTGCTCACGCCTTGGAGCCTCCCTTTGATACTCCATGAGTGACTCGGCAACCATTATGGCCTCGTCCACCGACTTGACACCCCGACGTTGGACTTCCTGCCTAGCCCAACTTTGTAGCCCATCTATGAAGTTGAACAACCTATCATCGTCCGTGATGGTAGGAATCTGAAGAGTTAGCATCGTGAACTCGTCCACGTATGCCTGAATTGAGCCTCGATGCTTCAATTCCCGCAACTTCTTCCTAGCTTCATAGACCACATTCTCGGGATAGAAGTGGCGCTTGAGTTCCCTCTTGAACTCCTCCCACGTGTCCAAGCCACGTGCGCCCCTCTCTATGTCGGCATGCACACGTCTCCACCATAATGCCGCAGTCTCGGTGAGGTAGTTGCTTGCAGTACGGATCTTGCATGCCTCCTCTACGATGCCTAGATCTTCAAAGTACCGCTCCATTCGCCAAAGATAGTCCTCCACTAGCTTGGCGTCCCGCTTGCCGTTGAACCCACACGGCCTTGGCACATCGATAGGCCTTTGGCTAGTCGATCCCCCTGTCGAGCTAGCTCCGTTGCCTCCCCCGTTTAGTGCCAATCTTCGGCATAATGCCACTTGCTCTTGCAGCGAATCCATGACCTCCCTCATTTTGGCCATCTCGCCCCGCAAGACCTCGTTCTCGGCCTTCAGGACCTCGTTGGCTTCCCTCAATGCCTTCGAATCCTCCTTGGTGGCCTCGAACTCCTTGAGAACCTGCCCCTGCAAGGTCTCAACAATATCCCTTACCGTCACAACCATCTCAATGTCGGCCTTGACCTTGTCGAGCTCCTCATGAACGTGCTCCTCTAGAGTTGTCACGCTCCCCTCGACATCCTCAAGCCGCCCCCCTATGGTTGCAACGATTTGGCCCATCTCCGCGATGGTGCCTTCCAACGGACAAGGGTCTCGCGCCTTCGATTGATCTCGCTTTTTCCTCCCACCTTGGCTAGGAGCCGGCTCACGACCCCTCTCCTCGTTCACTTGCGCATTTGTCTCGGCCATCTTCGCTAACTTTGGCTCTGATACCACTTGTCACGGACCTAGACTTTGGCTTGCTAGCTCCCGTGCGGCACCTAGTCCTTTAAGCAGCCCCTCGCGTGCTTCACTAGGTCAGCCTCCCAAAACGCTCACGAAAGAAAGCAAAGTGTCGGACAACCCTCGGCTTGAACGTGCCTAAGTGCAAGAGGAAAATCCACACAAGTATCTTAGAGAGAGAACTCGACTCTTTCTCACACTAAAGGAATACAAGTGTTTACAATGAAGGCAATTACCACTTGTTGCAAATGAACTACTCTAAGCCCCTATATATACAAGTTGTCCAACCCGATGGACGGCTAAGATCTACTTGATCTAATGGCTATTATTTACAATCTAGACTATTCTAGGAATATCTCAAGGGATATTCCTCTCTAGAGAGTTCCATAGCATTCCACACTTGGACCTCTTCGACTCTCTAGAATGACCCGCATTGTTCCGTATGGTTCCACGATCTTCCGGAAGGTTCCACACGAATCCGGATGGGCCAAGAATCGTGGATAACCTCCATAGCTCCGTCTCCCTGTCGAACGGATGCTACGTGCCTCGGCCTTGCTTGGTTAGATCGACGTCCCGCACGCGACAAGCTTGGCCGGTCCCAAAAGTCTTGTTCTGGGGCGCCTCGACACTCTTGGCTCGCATGGTCATCGCCCGATTTGCCCCGACTCTTGGTCAAATTTGTGAGGGCGTGACAACGTGCTCCTGATCTTGTCCTCGTCATTGTCAACACTTCCGCCTATTGGGACATTATCAGCTTGTCTTCTTTGTTATTGCGCCGACTTTCTTCTTCGAGAACCGCAGCTGCGATATTATCGAAGATAAGTTTTTCCGCAACTTGGTTGTTGCTCAGATTGATGACGAGTTGATCGTAGGAGTCTGGCAGGCTTTGCAGTAGAAGCACAGCACGTTCACTTGGCTCTATTTTGTAGTCCAAGTCTTAAGTTGAGAGAATAGAGTATTCAACTTGTTGATGTGTTCGGTCACTGAAGAAGATTCTTCCATTCGTAGATGGTATAATTTTCTTTTCAGGAAAATTCGACTATTGAGTGACTTGACTTGATACAGTTTCTCAAGATGATCCCAGATTTCTTTGGCACTAATTTTTTCTTCGACGCTTGATAATATCTCATCTGCTAATGTCAGATGAATATTGGCGATGACCCTCCCATCTATCTTCTTCGAGGCGAATATACAGTCTGGAGAAACCGATTTCTAAATTTCATAGAGCTAAAAGAACAGGCAGAAGACCTTCTCTCATCAATTGAGCAAGGTCCAACTCAATTCTGGGTAGATGTTCCCGGGGACAACACTGCTAACCCTCCAATTCCTGCCTCTAGGCGACTGAAAGAGCCTAGGGAATATACTGCGGAGGAAAGAGTGAGAGCAAAAGCTGATCTAATAGCCAAGAACACGCTTATGCAAGGATCCCAAATGAAATCTATCGACATATCCATAGTATTCCAACCGCTAAGGGAATGTGGGATGAGCTGCACAAGATGATGCAACGAACAGAAGTTTGTATCAAGGCCAAGAAGGCTAATATTCTCATAGCCTACGATTCATTCAGAGCTAAACCAGAGGAGTGCTTACATGATCTATACCAGAGATATCTCACCTCCTAAATGAGATGAGGAAAATCGAAATCTCTAAGACAAACATGGAAACCAACATCAGATTTCTTTCCTCCCTGCCCTCGGAATGGAAAAAGATATCCACTCAGATCAGACAGATAAAGACCTTGAGGAGCTGGATATCCATGGCATGTTTGACAATCTTGCACAGCACGAGGAAGACATAAACGAGATTCAGAAGGAGCAGAAGGGCAAACTTATCGACGAGTCAGTTGCCCTAGTCTCAAACAGGAGGAGCGCAAAATTGCGAAAAGAAAAGATCGTCAAACCTCCTACCCCCTCAGAATCTGATGACGAATCAGATTCAGACATGGAGCCTAACATGAAAATGCTGTGAAAGCAGTTGGCGCTAATTGGGAAAATGATGAACAAACAGTACTTCAAAAAGAAGTCCTCATCATCAGCCAATCGACTTAGGACCTCAAGCTCGAAGAACAAAGAACCTACACCTGAGACTTCAGAGGTCAAGACTATCAAAGAACCGACCAAATGCTTTAACTGCGGAAAACCTGGTCATTACGTCCGAGAATGTACTCTCCCGAATAAGAGAGATACTAATTACTACTCTAGGAAGCTTCAACTTACGAAACAAAAGGAAGCTGGAGTAGCTCTAATGGCTGAACAAGACCACTGGCTCGAGGACATGTCTAGCTCAGAGGAAGAGAATCTAGCTCTAATTGCCCGCCAAGACAACAATCAGCGCCGAAGACTCAAACTCGATGGACAAGGACCAAGCATCTACTTCTTCACATGAGGTGATCTCTCCTTCCATATTATTGACCATGTTAGAATCATATCAATTAGCATAAACTAACATGCAATGTGAGCTAAAAAGCGTAAAGGAAGTAGAGAAGAAACTAGCTAAGTCTGAGGAGAAAATAGCCAGTCTCGAATTAGAACTTATGAGCTCTAGTGCGAAAATAGATGAACTAACTAAGAGCTCGAACCTTAGCGAGACTAAGCATATTTCGTTAAAGAAGCATAGCTCGAAAGTGAAGGAATTAGAAGACATGCTAGAAAATAACTAAAATTGCTTGATTAGAAATCTCAATGAGAAAGCTAATCTCAATTGTAGATTAACAGAAGCAACTTCCAAGATCACTAATCTAGAAGCCGAATTTGATAAATCGAATACTAAGGTTTGTGAACTTGTGAAGGACCTAGATGCCTATCAAGCCGCCAAGGTAACGGTGGAGAATAACTTTGCTCTCTTAGGAGATGAGCATAAGAAGCTATATACTAAAATCAAGAAGTTGGAAGATCTTGTTGTGAAAAGGGCACATACTGATCAAACTATTCTTGAATCAGCCTAAGGACTTAGAATTCTATGACTATAGGTATGGCTTAGGCTATGAGAACCCACATAACCTCAAGAAAGTTGATTGCAAACAACTTTATGATATCTCGTACATGGGTCTCCGACTAACTTCTCTTATGAACTTTACCAACTCAGAAGTAATATTTGAGGAAGAAGGAGCCAAGAGACAAGCCAGTACAAGGGCTGAAATACCCTTTTCATACGTCGAACTGAATCAACGCGACAAAACTTGGGTATCTCCCAAGGGCTCGAGCCTTGAAACTGTTAATTTTCTTGAAGATCATTCTAAAAATGAGGAAGTTCAACATCATCGTTCTGAAAATTCTCTCGA
Organism: Craterostigma plantagineum; assembly: GCA_027422505.1. Classification (NCBI taxonomy): domain Eukaryota; kingdom Viridiplantae; phylum Streptophyta; class Magnoliopsida; order Lamiales; family Linderniaceae; genus Craterostigma; species Craterostigma plantagineum. The sequence continues at coordinate 5,934,340 of JAPQWV010000019.1, read as the reverse complement.
CATCCCTCCTATAGTTAAGAAAATAGAGGAATTACGAATTGCCTTAGATAAAGAAAGAGAGAATTTTGAAGCTGAAAAGACTAAATTCCAAAAAGAGATGGAAAATCTCAAAGCTTCCTCCATCCCAAGCACCATTTCGCACGCATCCTCTCCAAAAGAAATATCATTTTGAAAAGCGTGAAGAAAGAAAAATCGTCTTCAAAAGATCGTAAGTCTAAAAATAAAAATGTTAAAAATACTAACTCTAACTTTGTATCTACTACATCGACAGGGAGCGTAGTACTTGAGCTAGAGAAACCAAAGGCGAAAGTGTCCAGCCTAGATATTAAGAAGGAGCCCATAGATGTTAAAGTTACAAGCTTATCTTCTCCTTCTATAAAAATAAAAGACACTCGTAGAAATAAAAGAGCTATTTCATCTCTCCAGTTAATTGCTTCTACTTCTTCTTTAAAACCTATCATCTTAAGAAGCACCAACTTTGAAATAGGCTCTTCATCTACGAACCAAACATCCATTCTAAGACAAATGTTTCTAGGATGACCCGCAGGAACCAAGATCCAGCCATTAAAAAAGCATATAGCACTATACATGCTTGTTCTCACATAAGGTATCCCGTCAAGATAGAATCCACCAAACACCTTAGGAGACTATCCAATGAGAAGATCTTTCCTCGATCAAGCCTATCAAAGCATTTGTTCGTGCTGAAATTAACCTTCCCTGTCAGGTTCAACCCAAATGGGTTCCTAAGACTCCGCCTAAGAAGACAAAAGCCAAAAAGGCCAAGTCTCCTATCACGGGCAAAACCAAATCCGGATCTTTAAAGATGGTTTGGGTTGCTAAAGTCACTAAAAGTGATAAGTTAGGAACATTATCTAAACCTAATACTAAATCTGCGAATCCACGAAGACCCATTTACAAGTGGGTACCTAAAGCGCTCTAAATTGTTTTTGCAGATCCATCATGTGTGGTACCTCGACTCTGATTGCTCCACACACATAACGGGAATACAAGAGCTGCTGAGCAACTACAAAGACAAACTGAATGGAAAAGTCAGATTCGGAAATAACGACTCAGCCCCATACTAGGAGTTGGGAACATCATTCTGGAAAATTTGACGATAAAAGATGTCTCTTACGTCGAAGGTCTCCGCAACTTGTTCAGCATAGGCCAATTCTCTGACAAAGGCTTCCAGGTGGTCTTTCATGCTGACCGGTGCAGAATATTGGACAGTCAGAACAAAGACTCCTGCAAGGACTTCGGAAATCTAATCTACACGATCAATCTGACGTCTGTGCGGGCTACGACAGCTGTGCCCCATATCCCAGATTACAATTCAGAGGAAAAGCTTATGGCATCAACGTGTGTCTCATCTAAACATCAAAGCTCTTAACGACTATCAATGAAAAAGTTGGTTCACGGTCTACCAACAATTAGTCTACAAAAAGAGCATCAGTGTTCGGAATGTCAATTAGGAAAAATAAGCGAGCATCTCATCATGTTAAACTAGTTGCCTCCACTTTACGTCCTTTGGAATTGCTACATATGGACTCTCTATGGACCTATGCAGACACAGAGTATTAGCGGGCAAAAGTACGTACTAGTGATCGTTGATGATTACTCCCGCTACACATGGACGATGTTCCTACGAACTAAAGATGAGATAGGGGACTTGATAGTTAATTTCGTGAACACTAATCCGAATTTGCTGCAATTATCCGTCCAAGTCATCCGAACGGACAACAACACTGAGTTCAAAACAAGTATCTCAGTGACTTTTATCAGAAACTTGGCATTAATCAGCAATTCTCGGCCGCTAAGACCCCTCAACAGAACGGGGTTGTTGAAAGGAAAAACAGAACTCAAGTAGAGGTTGCCCGTACAATGCTGATTCATTCCGGCCTCCCACACTTTCTATGGGCTGAAGCAGTAAATACCGCCTGTTTCACTCATAACAGGACGGTGGTTCACAAGCGCTTTAATAAAACTCCGTACGAAATAATAAACAAGTGATTACCCAATATCTCATTCTTCAAGGTCTTCGGATGCAAGTGCTTTGTGGCGAATGACAGAGAGCAACGTGCTAAGTTCGACCCTAAAGCATTCGAAGTCACATTCGTTGGGTATTCATCAACGTCAAAGGTGTATAGAGTTTACATCAAGTGCAACCGATCAATCAAAGAAAGCTACAACGTCACTTTCCACGAAGTGGCAGAAATGGCTCCTGCACGCCTCAGTTCAGGACCCGTACCAAACCCGATGGCTTCTGAATACGACAGTTCAGAACCCGTATACACTGGTGTGTTGGCACAAAACCAACAGAAGATGGCAACAACTCCAGATTCGACGTCTAAGGAAGCACCGAAACTTGCATTGGAAGATTTGGACTCTCTCTTTGAGCCCGTATATCGGTCAGAAAACATTATAGCAACACCGTTAGTGGAACCCCCACTCGACGAGGCCAGTATACCGAGCTCTTCAAATGTCCCTACCTCACCCGTTTCAGAATTACCACAGATCAATAACGAACCTACAACAGTAAATGAGGAAGTCTCTACAGAATCACTCAATCCAAATGCAGAATCTGACTTACCTCTATCTCCTGACGGATCTGAAATCAATGGAAGTCCCAGTCCTCAAATGACCGATGCGTCTAGCTCTGCACTACTCCATGAGCGAAAATGGCCTCGAGCACGTCCGATTGATCAGATTATTGGTGATCCTTTGGAGTACGGACACGTCATCAACACAGTTTATTCGGCTGCTTCTTAATCCAAAATGAGCTAACTAAGGTAACAGACGCACTAAAAGACCCGGATTGGGTGATAGCAATGCAAGAGGAAATCAACCAATTTGAGCGTCTTCAAATGTGGACCCTAGTATCCCGTCCGCATGGGAAAACAATCATCGGAACGAAATGGGTATTTAAAAACAAAAAGAATGAAGATGGCGAAGTGATTAGGAACAAAGCTAGATTGGTTGCGAAGGGCTATAACCAACAGGAAGGAATTGACTACGACGAGACATATGCTCCGGTTGCCCGAATTGAAGGCATTAATCTCTTCCTGGCTTATGTGGCTCATAAAGACTTCAAACTCTACCAAATGGATGTAAAGACCGCCTTTCTCAATGGCATACTAAAAGAGGAAGTCTACGTCGCTCAGCCAGAAGGCTTCATTGATCAAAAACATCCCGATCACGTCTATCGATTGGACAAAGCTCGCTACGGACTGAAACAAGCTCCACGCGCTTGGTATGAGGTATTGAGCGATTTCCTCATAAAATCTGGCTTTATCCGAGGAACGATCGATACGACCATCTTCATAAAATGGCAAGACAAAGATTTGATGGTCGTCCAAGTCTATGCAGACGACATCATATTCGGATCAACAAATCCACGGCTATGCAAGAGATTTGGAGAATTGATGAAGAGCGAATTTGAGATGAGCTACATGGGAGAGATGCAGTTCTTCTTAGGACTTCAAGTAAGGCAGCTCGATGATGGGATATTCATCACTCAGACTAAATACATCAAGGACATCTTGAAGAAATTCCATCAAGATCAGAGCAAGCAACTGAGCACTCCCATGTCCACAAGCTGCAGGTTGGATGCCGATCCCACAGGAAAAGCGGCCGACATTACATTATATCGCAGCATCATCGGCTCTCTTCTTTATCTCACCTCAAGCCGGCTAGACATCATGTTTGCCACATGTCTATGTGCCCGCTTTCAAGCCGATCCCAAAGAATCTCACATGCTTGCGGTGAAGCCGATCCTAAAGGAACAAATTTCAAATTAATTGGCTATACTGACGCTGACTACGCAGGTTGCCGAATGGACAGCAAAAGCACATCCGGTGGTGCTCAAATTTTAGGCAAAAAACTAGTCTGCTGGTCATCCAAAAAGCAGAACTGCGTCTCAACATCGATGGCCGATGCAGAATACGTCGCGTCTGCCAGCTGTTCCTCGCAAATGCTATGGATGCGGACTCAGCTTCACGATTATGTATACAATCTAAATAATATACTCATTTATAGCGATAGCCAAAGTGCTATTGCGATTACATGTAATCCTGTTCACCACTAACGCACAAAACACATAGACATACGATATCACTTCATCAAAGATCACGTAGAAAAATGCACGATTGACATGTATTTTGTGAACACGGAACATCAACTAGCCGACATTTTCACCAAGGCTTTGGACGAAAAACGGTTCCAATTCCTTGTCGAAAACTTAGGCATGTTGAACCTTCCGTGATTGTGCATGATGTGATCCTATGTGCATTCACGTATTCTATGCTATGTGCTTTCTATACTTAACAAATGTTATATCTTGCTTGAAATTTTTCATTTACATTTAAAAAAATACATATAAGTATAATATTAGGGGTATGACGATATCTTTAGGATGCTCGATCTACGTCACGAATAGAATTCACTGACATGAGACTGATTGCTTGTTTATATTTTGTCAGTCTCAGTCGCATTCTTGTGTTTCTTAGGTATTGAGTTTGTTCCACTAAGACAAAAAACCACTTCATATAAGTGAGGATTCTAGCCTTCTTATTGTCTCGCCGGATCTTTTCTTGAGTGAGTCACATATTAATTGCTTGTCTTTCACTTGTGATTCTCGGCCTCATACTTGTCGTGTAATAGATCGTTCCGAAAATGATTAGGGCACTTAGGAAATTCCTCACTTGACCAAATCTAAATTTTCACCTTTAAGATTACCTTTTGTCATCCATTTTGAGCTTTCTCCAAATTCCTTTTCTTCAATTGAAAACCCTTTATGCCTTCAACCGACGATTTAATGATTTGGACGGGATATTCAATCAAGAAAAGGAGGGGGAGAATAACTAGACGGAAAATAGATGACAAAAGAAAAAAAACACACGAGGAATGCTCAACGCACAACAAACAGATCAAAAGAACCTGCCTTCTCAACTATGACACTCTCAAAACATTTAAGATGGAGGCATGGATCTTGCTGTGAACTTCTCCATAGATAATCTCGTACACTCGTCAGAACGGCTGGAAAGAGGAGCGCCTAGAAGTGAACTTCTCTAACGATAATCCGGTCTTATATCGAGACAACGAGAAGAGGAGCACGGTCTTGGGTTTGAATTCCATAACCATGAACTTCTTCAAATCGATAATATCTGAAACCTCTCTAGGGAATAAGAAAAAATGAGCATGGTATCGGCCCGCGAACGAACAAGAAGAACTTCGCCCTTGATAATCTCTCAGCCTCGTAGAGAAGCGTAGCTTCAGCTTGAGCAAGTGCTGACGAATATAAAAAAATAAGAAGATAAAAAAATAAAGGATGAGAATGAAAAGACGAAAGAGAAAAATACCGGAGAAAAGGAGAACGACAAAGAAAGGGAAGATGACATAAAGCCTATTTTTCCCAAACAATATCCTTCCCTTCATAGCCAGAGCCAAATTAAAATCCCTCAAAGTCCCTTTGATTCCAAATCGACGGTCTCTTGCAAAGGCAAACTGATTAAAAGTGCCTCGATCACAGGTATTTGACTTAATACAACATGTGTTGACTTGAGCGATATAAATATAAATCCATAGTCAAAAATTAAAAGAGTGCTAGAGCGAACCTAGTGAGAGTTGTCGATATGGAATCATTCTTTGAACCTAGGACCTTAGTTTGCTGACATGACTTGACGGCATTTAATCTTTCAAATGTCGTATGAATTTTTAAGCGTGACAATGATCGTAGCAAAATAATCCGACCCCATAGTATTAATAATATTAATATACATGAAAAAAATAATAGATATTTGCATTCGAATTGAATTGATAAAAATGCATATACTTGTTCTTCCTCATACCCTTGCGCGAAATCACAGTTACATGTATAGGGGAACATGTATCTAGGCTAATCTTGATAAATTGCGTGTTTTTAATAAGTGTCTCTTTGATTGATTTATATGCTTATTTGATGAATCAATTGAGATGCATTATTTGAGGAGGAGCATTTACAAAATTCCAAATATTTTTTATGATTCTTCTCTAAGTGTTGCAGAAATCGATGTAAATTTTCCACCTCAATGAGAAGGACTTCACGAATTTACAGGATTTGGTGCACACGACATTGGTTTAAATTTTGGTTGGTTAAATATTTGGATCATCAACGTGTTTTATGAATTTGATTTTAACCAATTTATCTCAAATATTTTTCAAGAAGAATCAAATAAAATAAAAATAATTGGTTCCAAAATTAACTCTATTATTTTCGACATCTGTCGCTTTAAGCCTTGCAGATCTATAAAATGTGAAGACGGAGTTAGATGTCATCAACCAGAATTACATGGAATTAATTGCATTTATTTTCATACATAGCGGGAGCAATTAAGTGATTTACTCGAAAACTTTGGATCAATCTGGAAACACAGAGAACCTTGCTATCGAGAAATTCAGGCAAAATTCGTAACTTTCTCTTACAAACTCTCGAGCGAAAATTTATTTGGGACCAAGTTGTAATTTTCGTTTGCATACTAACGAGCGAAAATTAAACAGGAACCAAATGAAATTTCTCGATCGAAATTTGTCGCAAGGAAAATTAAACAGTAACCATAGGAAATTTCTCGATCGTAAGTTTCTCGATCGCAAGAAACGGGCCTAGAAATTCTTAAGTGTCTAAAACGTCTAATCAGCCCATTAAAGTACTTAATACTTGAAAATGAAAATCCCTAAATACAGGCCAAAACCCTCAATCGCAAAATTCAACAGTCAAAATTCTCGTGCGAAAAACTTTTTCTCTCAAAAGACGAACGTCAAAACCCTTCAAATCTTTCGATTTTTCCTCTGATTTTCGTCTTTAGAAGGTAGATTTGACTTCTTTTAGGGATTATCGTATGTTTAAACTTCATTTGCATCTACATTCTGTAATCTTTCGCATGATTTTGTGCAAATTTCTCGTCTGTTCAGAATATGAAAACTCGAGTGCTACTTTGCAGTGTTTCTCGATCATTTTATGAGTAAAATCTTCGTTATAATATGCACTAAGATAGTTACGGTGTTTTAAATCATTCTAGGGATCTATTTCTTCGATTATCTGCGTTCTTAAGGATCGATTGAGAGTTAGACTGAACCGGGTTTTAAATGTTTGAAGGCGTCGAAGAACTTTCTCGCTTGCAAACAGCGTCAATTGCATTTTAATTTGATTGAGTTACTGTTTGCATTGTAAAAGTTTTTCGATCGCTAAATTCCCAACTTAAATCGATAAAATAAATAACATAAGTCGAAGTATACTTAAAATCGAGAAATCGAATCTTGATTTTATGCGAGCGAAAAGATTACTATGCGGAATAGTTCAAATAGATGTAATTAAGTTTCGAGCGCAAAACTTACAATAGCAAATAGTAATTTCGATTTCAATTTCATTTTGATCGAAAATTTTAGCGGCGATAAAATTAATTTTTCGACGATAAAATTTCTCGATCGCAAACATCCACAGTAATGATTTTTATCGATCGAAAATTTTCTCGGCGAGTCACCAAGTTTCTCGCTGTCAATTTGCTCGATCGTAAAATTTAATAGCGAAAAACTATTTTTAAATAGAAATACTTTCTCGCTCGATAATTTTCACTACGAAAAATTTTACTCACGTGCGAAAAATTTCTCGACAGTAAATTACTCAATAATTTCATTTTTTCGATCGTAAATTCACACGGAAATTTTTCTCGATTGTAGAATTTTTCGGCTACAGTACTCTTAAGTTCAGAAACTTAGAAAAGTTTCTAAGTCCTTTTTCATTGTAGCTTTCAATAGCGCATAAAATTTTTCGATCGCAAATTAAAACGGAGAATTGTATTTGAAATTTGCACTAAGGAAATTCAATTGAGAACTTTAACTCTTGCGCGACAAATAGCACGGAGTGAACAGTGCTTAAACACTTAGAAAAATTTCGACTGAACTTCAATAAGACCAACATACTTATGTCGCAATTGAATTATTTCTTCAATATTCACTTCGTATGATCTATGTGCAATTTCATAATTCAATTACGAATTTATTCAAACATGCTATGACACGATTCATTATTATGGTTTGATAAATTCAAAATTTGACTCAAATTAAAATTCTTGAACTAATGATTTACATTCTTATGTGTATTTCAGATGGATCATTATCCTACTTACAATCACATCTATGAGAAGGCCAATTACCTCAGTGTACAAGACACTAATTTCCAGCTCGACATGATGTCCTTTCGGTGTCCTGACGAGATTATGGTGTCTATACTACAAGCCCATCCCCTGTGGCATTCTCTGGTGGTGACGGCCTCAGTGCCAATGGTCTACCTTCAACAATTTTGGGGGATGATCAAGAGCCACGTTATTGAACGGGCATACAGCTTCACAACGGTGATAGGGACGAGGCACATAAATATGAACAAGAATGACTTCCGTCTCATCCTCGACCTCCCCTACAACCCGAACTACGAGCCCCTTCCAACTGATGCGGAGCTAGTACGTGACTTCTGTCATGAACCTAACCCAATCCCGACGCGTCGTTGAAGATGAAGCTGTGTTTCGTGAAGACGTTGTAGGCGTAAAAGGTGAAAGAACTGAAGTGTTCGATTGGGGTCTTGAAAGGGCAAAGCAGGAAAGAGATAAGAGACTGAGAATCTGGGCTGATTTGGACCGCAAAGGAGTGGGCTAAGTCGTTGGGCAGATGGGCCAAAAGAATTACTTATGGGCCATATCTTTATTTCACGTTATTATGGGATATATGTTAAAGCCCAAATAGCTAAAATATTATAAAATGCACTGTATGATCGATTATGAGCATTAAGCAATGAAATTAACCTAAACTTCTAATCTTCTTCTGCTCTTCTCTCGATGATCTTCTTCTCCTTCAATCAATTCTAACCTTTTCTTCATATCTTTAGCATCTCCTAATCTGCATATAAGAAAAGTATCAAAAAATAGATAAATCCATTACATTGGTATCAGAGCGATCGAATCTCAGCCAGTGGTTTCATCAATGGAGGAGCACACCTATTTCAGCAAGTTGGAAGCTCAAAACATATCTAGACGAGCTCATCCCAGCTAGTGATTCTGTTTTAGGCGAGGTAAAACTGGCTTACAGTATTAGTGATGATTTTCAGTGTTTGATGGAGTGAACCCTAGGGTATGGATAATCAAATCTGCTTGTTATTTTAAAATGATGCCTCACTGTTCTGATTATCAAAAGATAGTATTAGCAACTCAACATTTTGAAGGGAAAGCTGCTGATTGGTATGTGAAGCTGCCGGGAAAACAAATGAAAATGAGTTGGGAACATTTTGTTGGGTTGACATCATCTAGGTTTGAAAACCTTAGGAATGCTAAAGCCTTTCAAGAACTCGAAGCATTAAAGCACTTCGGTTCGTATTCGGATTATGTCAGCAAGTTTGAGGACATAATCTGGGACATACCTATGGGCGAAGAACTAGACCTCTACAAGGATTATTTCATTTCCCAATTCATCGACGGTCTTGGCCATGAGTTACAGCTTATCCTATCAAAAATGCAACCTCGAAGTCTACATGAGGCAATGGAATTTGACCAAAATCAGTTGCAAATTTTGGATAAAAAGGCTGAACCTAAAAGCTCAGTAAAGGCTATATTTTCGCCATTGAGTAAGGCCTGCCACCCCCTTTTGGATCTTCAACAACACTGGCGAAGTTAGTGACAGCTGCGGTAATAGAACCTACCCAAAATGTGCAGCAAAAGGAAACCAAAGCTGCTGAAGTCGTTAACAGCTTCAAACTGATTAGTGTGCATAATCTTCAAATGAAAGAAGTTTGCACAAAAAAGGGTCCAACTGAGAAACCCTTGTTGGATCCTATATTTGAAGGTGAGAAAACACATGCCAGAAGTATGTTTGGGCTCTACAACTATGACGAAGTCATGGGGTTGTTAGTGGTCAGTAACGAACATGGTCAGAAGGACTTTATAGTGACTAGTATGGTTATCGTAACAGCTGCAACAATTTTCAAAGTTAGAGCAATGACCAATACAGTTATGGTATCTACTCGAGGTCTAAAATATCAACCGTTCGACAGGGGAAGACAAATAACAGCTGCCGCATTACGAGGGTGGTCATGTCTTCCTCAACTAATATTGAATGGACTATAACTGAGGGAGTTACAAGGGGCAACGGGAGATTGGTGGCGGGGAACGTGATGCATGAAAGAGGAACTCGGGTCTAGCCCAATCCACGATGAGGGTTTACGCATATCAAATAAGGTAAGAAGGAAGCATCGGTGTGGGTGAAAAGGTGTACCATAAGCTGCAACTAGTCAGGCAGAGCGCAATGGCTTGGCGAAGGGAACTGAAGCTTTCTGCTAGGTGTTTTGCACCGTTTGACATCTTGAGGAGAAATGGGCCTGTGACGTATAGGGTGAATCTACAGCCAGGAGCCAAAATAAAGCAGCTTTTTCGTGTGAAATCACTGCAAAAATTCGTGAGCCACAGGTTTCAGTCACATCTTTGGGCTCTATACCTGAAAGAGAAAGAAAAGAAGGGATTTTTGGTAAAATCATTACAGATCCTAAGAAAGGGAACTATCTTTAGCATAGATCTAGCCATACCTCAGGTATTGGAGTCGTGGATGAATGGAGGTACGAACAACGCCACCTTGGTCGATGAACAGCCTCTGCAGGCGAAATTCTCGAGGGCAAATCCTTGTGCACAAGGATTTCTTCCACCCAGGGGTATTGTCGTGAACCTAACCCAATCCCGACGTGTCGTTGAAGATGAAGCTGTGTTTCGTGAAGACGTTGTAGGCGTAAAAGGTGAAAGAACTGAAGTGTTCGATTGGGGTCTTGAAAGGGCAAAGCAGGAAAGAGATAAGAGACTCAGAATCTGGGCTGATTTGGACCTAAATGAGTGGGCTAAGTCGTTGGGCAGATGGGCCAAAAGAATTACTTATGGGCCATATCTTTATTTCAAGTTATTATGGGATATATGTTAAAGCCCAAATAGCTAAAATACTATAAAATGCATTGTACGATCGATTATGAGCATTAAGCAATGAAATTAACCCTAAACTTCTAATCTTCTTCTGCTCTCTTCTCTCGATGTATCTTCTTCTCCTTCAATCAATTCTAACATATTCTTCATATCTTTAGCATCGCCTAATCTGCATATAAGAAAAGTATCAAAAAATAGATAAATCCATTACAACTTCCAACAGTTGGGATACCGTCCGCCGCTCACCAAACTCGTACAAATGCAGAGCAACGGGATTCCTCATCCGTGGAAGACGTTGTTTGGGATCATCAACAAATGTCTATCCCCGAAGCACCCCGGCTTCGACAAAGGCAACGACAACATTCTGAGTTTTTTCATGGAATCGTCTTCTCGCGAAATTGCGATTTCGCTCAACTGATCTGGAATGATCTAGACGAGCAGATCAGGCAGAAGGAAAACAAACGCTCAAAGAAAGTGTCGTACGTCCGGTGGTTCTCCGTTATCATTCGACAATACATGGATTTGCACAAGCAGAACGTTCCTCGCCTACCTCCTGGAGGGAATTACCAACCACCGCGGCTGAAATATTTCCACAATCCAAAACTAACGGACTTGGACCAGCCGTCAATGGCATACCGTTCGAGTTGCTACGTCTCGCCGACCCCTCGGGAGATGTATACCAACTCTACTGCGGGGACAATCATGTGACGGAACAGATGATCAGAGGCCCCCCGACAGATTTCACAGTCAGCCCTCCCCAACAACAAAGCCCTGAGGACACGATGATCGATGCAGTGGCCCAGGAGCTAGAGTAGGAGCCTCCAACTCAGGATGTGCAAATCCCTAACGACGATGCCACGTTGATTGATGTTGTGGCGGAAGAGTTGGAACAAGAGGCCCCAACTGAAACACTCCAAGTGGAAGTGCCCATCCATGTAGGCGTGCTCGAGGAGCCCATTGAGGAGGTTCTTCAACAAGTAGCACAGGCCGAGGCAGAAATGGGGCAAAGCTCACTTCCACTGGTGACGGAACAGGCTCGTGAGGACGTTGAACGTGAACCATCCCCTCACACAGCGACCTCATCCGACACGGAGTCCGATGAGGAGATCAGATTAATAAGACGGACTCCCAGAAGACTAAGCATACAACTGGAGTATCTCTTCACCACCGTTACCACCACATCAGACCCAACACCAATCATCACTCCAAGTGTCGTGGCCGAGATCCAGACTCCTCTTACTACCGGCCTCGACATGGAAATGTCTGATGTACAGGTTCAATCTGAGCCTGTCACAACATCCATAGATGCGAATCTTATAGATTCAAATCAAGGATTGGATGGAAGTCTCGGACAGTCACAACCTCAAGTGACTAGAGCCAACCTGAGGAGCCGGTGTCTGCTCAAGGGTTGTCAACAGGCGACATCAGTCGTCCTGGTTCATCTACGGAGGCGTCCACCCCTTTTGTTACTGCAGACCGTCTCAAGGCCGTCCTCTCCGAAGTATTCAAATCTTTCGAAGAAAAAATCATGGAGAGCGTGTATACGACAATCGAGACGTCCCGTCAAGATCGAGGGAAAGCACCCGTCTCGGAGCCAACTTCAGCACAAGCCGACCTCACAACCCACACCCACCGACCCTTTACAAAACTCATCCATCCTAATCAACCCATACACCATCCCAATCACTGAGCTCCACGTCATCCTTCTAGCCCGCCTCACTGGTCTTACCATTCGGTCGCCTCAGGAGGAATCGCTCTATAGGCGAGTGGTGGACCATCCTGAGCCACCTACCCAAACGTGCTGAGGCCAAAGCTCTCACTCCTGACGACGACATGACGACCCTGATGATCAGGATCATCATGAGGGGGAGAAGAGGCCAAGGACATCTACGAGTGGCCAAGGACAAAGCTCGGGCGCAACACAAACAGGCGCTGGAGCAGGTGAAACACAAACCACCCAAACTACCCACACCACGCACCACATCACCACTCTAACCCACATCGACCCACCATCATTTCACCTAAGGACGCCTCCACCCACACCACCGACTCTGACAAGCCCCTTGCTTCCGAAAGAAGAAGCAAGTGCAGCTATGCTCGAGCACTGGCGCAAACCCAAGCTACTCCCTCTGTAGCTCCTGATCAACCATGCCCTTCAGGACATGGCGTCAATCTACATGAGTTCCTCGACAAATTCATATTCGAAGGACAGTGGGCGATCCATTATATGCCCGAGGAGCATCAAGTACAACGGCTCAAGGAAGTTCGACAAATTTTGCAACAAGCTTCGGTGGACCTCGTGTTGATAGAAGACGACGAACTTCAGGAAGGTGTAGACCATGAACAAGATCCCATAGGGCTTTCAGAACTGATCACACAACGAGCGGTTTCCCCCACAAGACAAATGCCAGGGACCGTTCGAATCGACACGCCGTGGGAGAATATTCGAATAGAGATACCTTCCTTGAAGAAGTCCGTGAAAATATTTGGAGGTCACCGGACAAAGTCAAGAAGCCGAACGAGTTTGAGCTGAGAGGGATCTCTCACTGGGATCAGCGAAAGAGAATGACGTATCTCTGGATGCTGACCCACCTTGGACCGGATGTAAGATTGGGGATGACTAAAAGCCAAGCCAAGAGTTATTACAAGAGTCTCTCCCCAATCTGTCAGTTACTAAGCGTCTACTGTGCGAAAGGAGGACTTCCAATACCTCACTACGCCTACGAGCGAGTAGATAGGACTCGAGAAGATCTAAGCGAGAGTGACCTACCGTATCTCCATGCCGAGGAGGTGTACAACCTCTACCAGCTTTACGAGGAGAAATACAAAGGTCCTCAAGGCTTCATCAAGACAGAAGGTCTCGAGGGGCTCTACCGGTTCATGATGCGCCAAGTCAAGTACTTCGCCGCACACGACCTTCGGATGGCTCTGGAGAGCAACATGAAGAAGGTCAACATGACCGCTCCGCCCAACAATCACGTGCACATCAGTTCAGTACTAGGCATCACCTACCACAATCCAATCGCTAAGAAGAATAGGTTGATGCTGAAGACTGAAATCAACAAGTTCTGTGATGGGACACTCGAGGTCATCAGGAAGAATATAGAGCAGAGGTTGGAAGAAATCAATAGAGAGACGATGCTGAGGATCCACCGGTTCGTGAGAGAACAGACGCTCCTAATAGAACTATTACATGATATCGATGAGCATCTGGAGCTAAGGAACACGCTCAGGAACTTTGAGCATGCGCTGGGCTTGCGCAGGTCGTACTACGCCCGATGAGGACAAACGGCTTGGAAAAGAAATCAAGTTCAAAGCCGGAGATTGTAGAATACGATTTTAATTGTGCATTGATTTAATTACCTGTCCTTGTAATTAGGGGCTTGATGTATAGTTGTCCTTAGTTTAGGACTTAGTTTGTAATTTTTACCAAGCTTATTTGGTATAAATAGATGTACAAACATTGAGCTAATAGAGAAGATTTTAGAATTTGATCCGAAAGGCTTGCAATTCGATTTTTAGAGAGAGAAACAAAAATATCTTCTCACTACTCGAGATTCTCTCAAAAGCTCTCCAAGAAGGTTTTCGATCGAAATCTTATTCTATGCAATTCTTATCGATTCCTTTAGAATTCATGCCTTGGATCATAGTTGATTAATTAGGACCTAACACACCTATTTTTGAAAACCTGTTTGGCATTATTTTTTATACCCGAATTCAAAAACAAATTATTTATGAAAAAAACCTAGATTCATCGTCTTCCATAGTTTGATTTTGGAGAAAAAGGAAAAACAAAAATAATATCGGAGATTTTAACGAGTGCTTTTAATTTTCTTATAACTTTATTAATGAAAAATCGCGGAGGATATAATTAGAGCTGTCAAAAAAGCCCAAAGCCCGCAGGCCGGCCCGCCCCGGCCCGCCGGGCGGGCTGTGAAAATTTAGGCCCGCCTCGCGCGCGCCGCGAGCAGGCCCTCCAGAATAAAAAAAATAATTATTATATTATTTAATATATCTATAAATAACTTATATAGATCTTTTATACTTTGTAATTATAATTTTAACTGGAATTAAGTTTAATTTAGTTCAATAAAATAAATAATTATTATTAAATAGTTCCAAATAGGGCTGTTAAAAATCAACCCAACCCACCAACCCGACACGAACCGCACCCGAAAATAGCAGGTTCGGGTTAGCATTTGCGACCTGTTTACGTAGATGGGTAAACTCGAACCCAACCCAATTATTAAGTGGGTCAGGTTAGGGTTCAGATTTTCAACCCAATCAACTCATTTGTCAACCCGTTTAACCCAAATAATATATATTATTAAAATATTATTAATATAAATAAAATAAAAGGAAAATTTTTACTTAACCCTAATTTTCTATCCACTCTCACGCTCACACATGCTCACAGGCCAATAAATTCATCCATTGGAAAATAGCAAACAATTAAATAATTATAAGATTCATGTTCATCGCCGGGAAAGTGAGAATAGCATGTCAATGATCTTTTGTCAGTGCCCCGTTTCTCGATAACATATATTCTATCTAATTATAAAATAAGCTCCACATAAAATCACATATAAATTTGTGTATGATGATAGATATATTTTCTAAAGAATATGTCCATTACGGATTCTCTTCTTGAGTGACGAAGATGATCAGCTTCAACTAGGATAGGGACCACATTTTTTTATTGCCAGATATTCTTATATAAATAAGGAAATAGTTTTTGTTTTTTATCATTACTCTGATGTAGGTAGGAAAAAGGAAAAGTAAATAATAGAACTGGATGATTTCTAAAAGAAACGACTTCTAAGTTCTCCTCATTTAGTTACTCTTTTCGAATTATGTAATTAAACACGTTATTTCCAAAATAATATGAAATATACAGATTCTTTTCTTAAAGTAGATAGATAATATTCAAATGTGCACTGAACATAAATATATATAACGGGAATCAACACATAAATACCTGATAGGAAACAAAAAAGCCTTCAGTCCCTTGTCAGACACCTTTTTAAGCTAGGTACCCATTTGAATAAAAATCTTACAGATAGGTACCTAATCACGTAATATTACCAAAAACCCTTATTTGTTGATTTACAGTTTCATTTCAGTTTTTTTCTCTGCAATTATCAAGCTCCATCCCGCCGTCGACGTGTTTCTTCTTGCCGACCACCTCCTTCCGCTCGTGCCGGCGCCGAACAACGATCGACGAGCCTCTTGAACGTTGGGTTCTCGAAATTGGGTCTCAATTTTGCTAGGTAAGCTTTTATTTTGCTTTAGGTTTGGTTAATCGATTGCACTCGTTTGTTCAACGTTTAGCCCAAATCTGGAGCTGAATGCGATCCAAGAACTCGATATATGGGTGGGATGTTAAGATTTGATAGTTATTGAGGCTAATCCATCATGATTTTGGATTTTTTTTATAGGACTGTACGACGTTGCCATTTGTTATGTATATTACGTACCATTTGCTATGTTTATTACGTACCATTGTACATGTCTATACGGTACCAAGATGTACGTGTACGCAGTACCATAGCAAACTATACAGCCGTACCATTTATACATGTTGCCATATTATTTGAAAATTTGCCGTCTACAAGTTTGGTTAGTGGCGAAACGTTATTTGCATTGTGTGAGTATAAAAAGGGATTCATTCTTAGTCACGATCAATGACGCGACGACGCACGAGATGAATGCTCAAACCGATGATGGTAATTTTATTCGTGACCCGGACATTCGTATTCTTCCCGGTCACCGAAAGACGTGGAGGATTCCTTCTCAGGTAGATAGAACATCCAACAAGTGCAAAATATGTGGAAAATACCATAATAATCGTCGTATTTGTAGAGAAGCCGTATCAATAGAACATCCAGTGTCAATAGGATACGGACATTGTTTTTGTCTAAATGATGCCAACAAGGTACTGTAATATATGCCAATTTGGTACTGTAATATATGATAAAAAGGTACTGTAATAAAGGCCAGTAAGATACCGTAATATATGCCAACAAAGTTCTGTAATATATGACAACAAGGTACATTAATATATACCAACAATGTACTGTAATATATGCCAATTTGGTGTTGTAATATATGATAACAAGGTACTGTAATAAATGCCAACAAGGTACCGTAATATAAGCCAACAAAGTACTGTAAATATGACAACAAGGTTCAGTAATATATACCGTAAGATATGCAAATTTTGCACTGTAATATATGTAAATTTGGTACCGTAATATATGCATGTTTGGTACTGTAATATATGCTAGTTTGATACCCTACGATATGCACATTTGGTACCCTACGATATGCATATTTGGTACTGTAATATACCATTAATATCGTAAGATATGCCAACATGATACTAATATAAGCGAACTTGGTACTGTAACATATGCCAATTTGGTACGTTAATATACGCAACTTTGGTACTGTAATGTAGGTCATTTACGTACTGTAAGTGTACAACATAGGGTACTGTATCGTTTCAGAAGTTGGTACCGTATAAAATAAAGTAAGACTTTGAATTTAAGAGTTGGCTATATTTCGTCAGAAAGAAAGCATTTCAGCAGATGTTGATGTGGATAAAGGAATAGACAATTTCTGACTTTTTCTGTAATAATTGCACACTTTTCTGACATTTTCTGTCATGAGTGGACAGTTTTCTGACGTTTTCTCTGTCATGAGTGGACAGAGACTGACATACAAGGTATTAAATCAAAAAAGACAGGTCATCTGCATGTCGGTGGCTTTCATAAAATGTTTCATGTCATATGTAATTTGGGTACTGCAACCGTGTCTGCGTTGGTACGCTTCAAACAAAACGACAAGTACCCCTACAAAGCTATTTAAGGTACGGTGTCCCTTGTATATATGATACGTCATACTAGGGTTAGTGTTTTTCGACGTCGATCGAATTACTTTTTCATCTCGAACCAACGTAGAACAGTAATATATATATTAAATACGTTTCAGATCAAATTCGGTGCATTAGGCCCCGCACGCATGAATTAAATCTTAGAATACGAAGATTCGTTATAGTATAAGGATACAAACAAGAACATCTACAACATAATTTGAATAATGTGGTGACTGCTACATCTGAAAATTCGGTGCATTAGGCTTTCATATATTTTTTTTCATTTCGTTATTGTTAGGTATTGCCAAAATCATGCTGGACAACGTGATTCGATTAGGAATGTACTTATTTTTCGATCGTATAACAAATGGTACGATATACTTTCATATCCGGGTACTGTAAATGTGTAATTATAGATACGGTAAACCTGCAGGTTATGGTACTATAAAGGTAAATGATAAGGTACCTTCTGTAAAACACAAGGTACCTTAGTGTAAAACAGATAAGGTACTTCACGTGCGATATATAAGGTACGGTATATATTTACGTACTGGTACGGTTAACATGCATATTACAGTACTCTATATGTAAGCGATATGGTACGGTATACTTGCATATCTGGTTACCGTATAGTACGTATGGATACGGTAAATTTCAGGTTATGGTACTACATAAGTAAATTTAAGGTATGGTAATGGTACAACAGATAAGGTACTTCATGTGCGATATATAAGGTACGGTATATATTTACGTAATGGTACGGTTAACCTGCATATTACGGTACTCTATATGTAAGCGTTACGGTACGATATGCTTGCATATCTAGGTACCGTATATGTATACGTATGGATACTGTAAAATTTCAGGTTATGGTACTACATGTAAATTTAAGGTATGGTAATGGTAAAACAGATAAGGTACTTCATGTGCGATATATAAGGTACGGTTGACCTGCATATTCTGGTACTCTGTACGTAAAAGATAAGATACGGTCATACAATAACATATGGTACTGCATAAATTACGGACAGTCGTAGAACAACACAATACAGTACAAAAGAAAACCAACATAAACAACCAAAAGTCTCCAAACAGTCTCATCCCCAACTCAAAAATAAGTTGACCAAACTCAAACAACACAGTCTCCAAAGAGTCTAACAACATATCCAAGAAACTTACTGAAAAAGATCTAGCATACAACTACGCTCGTCACGTAAAATGCGAGCTGCCATAGAAGAACGATACACATCCATGTTTACTTCTTTGCCATATTTCTCTTGGGTGTCGACAACGTACACCTCTATGGTTAAACAAGCATGCACCCAGCAGTCTACGTCGCCAAATACGGGCCGGTTAAACTATGGATCCACGGTCTTCTTACATAGATACCAAATGCAGAACCATTTTATTCACACAACTGGTACCAATTTGGCCAAACAGAGGGTACCAAATGAAGTGATAATGTAGTACAAAAAAAATTGACCCCATTTTCGAAAAACACACTGTTAACAAGCAGTACTATTTCGTTCACACAAGGGATACCAATTTACCGAAACAGAGGGTACCAAATGCAGTGATAATGTTGTACCAAAAAAAATTGACCCCATTTTCGAAAAACCCACTGCTAACAAGCAGTGCCATTCACACAAGGAGTACCAATTTTCCCAAACAGACGGTACCAAATTCAATCATAATGTAGTACCAAAATAAATTGACCTCATTCAAAAAAACCAGTTAACAAGTAGTACCATTTTATTCACACAAGGGGTACCAATTTTCTCAAACAGAGAGTACCAAATGCAGTGATAATGTAGTACCAAAACAAATTGACCCCAGTCGATAAAACCAATGTTAACAAGCAATACCATTTTACTCACATAAGGGATACCAATTTGCCTAAACAGAGAGTACCTAATGCAGTGATAATGTAGTACCAAAAAAATTGACCCCATTCGACCACTTTTGGCAAGCAGTACCATTTTATTCATATAAGGGGTATCAATATGCCAAAACAGAGGGTACCAAATGCAGTTACGATATAGTACCACAACAAATTGACCCCATTCGAAAAAACCAAAATCGACCCATTCCAAAAAAAACCCAAATCAAGCAGCCATGACGAAATACACGCACAAAAAAACCCTAATCGACCAACAAATCAATGTCATTCCAAAAACACGCACAAAAGAACCCTAATCGTGACGAAATGCGACCACTTACGGTAATACTGTGAATGACTTACCAATCGATTTCAGAAGGGAATACAACGACGAACAAGTGGACAGACGGCGTAGAATCTGAAGCCAAGAAAACCCGGGTCGATTTCTGGCAAGCAATCGCGCGATTTGGTTTGGGGCTGTGAGATTTTTTCCCTTTTTTAGGAGCGATCGAACGTGAATTAAGAAATAAGGTAAGAGATGTAAAAAACCAGTTCTACTAGGGGTAAATCCGTCAGTTAGGTACCTATAAGTAAAATAAAATTCAACTAGGTACCTAGGTTAAAAATTACACTGACAAGGGACTGAACTGTTTAATTTTTATTGATGGAGGTATTTAAGTGTAGAAGCCCCTATATATAAAAAGATGAATGAACCCAAAATGACAATAATTATAGCAAGTCTAATAATTTGATTTATTTCCTGAACAGAATAACCCGTGACCCTTCAAATAATCGAACATCATATTCAACTAATTAAATTTGTAGCTCAGATAATCTCAAAAGATAAAATGAATTAATAATCCATTAAGTTGGAGAATCAAAATTGTTTTCAATCAACACCTAAAATTCAGCTTTGCCTTTTATGCAACGGTTTATGGATATAAGTAAAATAAAAACCCAAACAAAAAAATATATATCATGAAGCTTCTTACCAACTCACATATTGCATAGATTAGAGAATAATTTAACAAATGAAATATAATTTGATGAAGTGAAAGCGTTATGGATAATGCAGAAAAGATATATAATTCGATGCGTGTGAAGCAGACAAGACTGGGTCTTTGGTTTAATCTTCCAATGATCTAAAAATAGTAAATTTGTGAAAGCTCTTTACAATGTTCCCCCGTTTAGGAGCTCTGAGGTCTTTACACGTGTTACAGTCACGTGCAACGTGGACCCCACTCTGCCTCGCATATTTAAAAAGAAAAAATAAGACTTTAAAAAAACAAGCAAAGAAGGTAAAATTAAAAATACGTACTTCTCTGCTCCATGTACCGAGGTACACGTGTAGTTCTCACCTACGATCATCACTTATAGATAAGTTCGTTAATGACGCCGTTAAGGTGTTCCGTCTCCCCGTCCCCGCACACCCTCCTCGTCCAATTGGCTGCTGAGACGTTAACGCCGTTACGTTGACGGTGGATTAGTGGGACCATTTGGTAGTTTTTGCGCCATCTCCTCACGCGCTCAGTTTATGTAACTGGAAAGCACGCGCGCGGATTCTCATTCTGTGAGTGTACGTAGGTTTTAAAGTAAATCAAACCTGAAAGTAAATTAGTATAATTATGATGTACTTCGACGGAGTACTAGCACTGATTTTAATAGTGACTACAAGATAAAACGTTAAATTACACGTTTCATATGATTATATTATTTTCCATGACAATAAAATATATCAAGACTGCATAGTATAGTTGACTTTGTAATAAGGCATAAACTCAAATCCAACCATTTTAAACAATCATTTTCTGAAAAAATATTCAATTATCACAGCTACACAAGTTCCCATTCGCCAAAGCAAAGAGTGTTTTAAAAGACAACTTTACTTATATATTTATGGGCAATAAGTTTCATCTAGGTTTCATGTCCCGCCACAAAAGTTTTTATTTCAAGGACCAGATATACTTAAGTATTTTTCAGTACCACTTCATAAATCATAGTACCACTTCATGGAGCTGCAGTACCACTTCATCGTTCTGCAGTACTACTTCATTGTTCTGTAATAACACAAAACGAACCAGTTCTACTTATAACACTTGCGTAAATCTAGGTCCTTAATCTAAATTTTACAAAAATCGGGTCCTTAACCCTAAAAGTTTTCTAACAGGGGCCTCAAACCTAACTTAAAACATCATTTGGAGCTTGAAACTTATTTAACCCTATATTTGTTCCATTATATTAAGGATGTTGTAGAAAGCCCTCAAATAGTAATAAAATAAAAAAAACCATAACTACCTTTAGTTACTATTTGTAGTAAATTACTATTTTGTATTTAATTTTATAATAAATAAATTTCATTTCTGTTTAGAATATACATAATTAAAAATTTAAATTATAATTTCTGTTAAATTCAACTAAAATAATTTAATAAGGTATATTTATATAAGCACACGCATTTGAGTGTGTAGAAAATACTACTCCCTCCGCCCATCAACTTTATCATAAGTTGCTGGGCACGCAAATTAAGGTGGCGTTATTATAATAATATAGTACAATTAAAAGGTAAAAGTGTATATTTTGACACGTCTTTTAAGAATATTTAATATTATTATATTGTTTGTTTGTGATAGTTTTTTGAAGGAAAGGTGATAAAATTATTGGGACGTCCGAAATGGAAAAGTGTGATAAAATTAGCGAGACGGAGGGAGTAATAATTATTGCTATTTATAACACGCATTTTAATTTCCATTAGATGATGTGGCTAATTGAATATCTCTTCCATTTTATTAATCAGGTGTGATGGCATTAAACCGCCTCTCAATTTCACAAAAAAAAATAATAATAAGTTAAAAAACAACGTGTAATCTATAGAAAAATACCTAATTGAATAAAATTTTTACACATAGGTATCCATGTCAGAAAATTTTTTAGTTAAGTACCCGTTCGATTGGGGGTACCATTTTCCTAGTGTTAACGTACCTTTTCATATGTGTATTGCGTACCGTGTTACGCATCTATATGGTACCCATATATGGTACCTATATACGTTACATACGGTACCTTGCGGCAAGCTGTAGCGGGGTACCAATTCTACCTGTATTGATGTACCAAAATACGTTGATATATGGTACCTAAATGTATTGTATGGCGTACCTACTGCGGATCGGGTACCTATCTGCAAAAAATTTATTCTGTTAGGTACCTATATATAAAAAAAGCAGACAGGGTACTGATTTACAAAATTTTTTTCAAATGGGTATTTATGTGTAAATATCCCAAAAACAACCTACTATCTTTTAATTACTATTTTTTTGTTAATTCTTATACTTTGAATTTATAATTTAAATACATAATTAAATTTAAATATATGTCAATTATTTAATTTTATGTAATATTATATATTTATATTAGCACCCCATCTGAACGTGAAAAAGAGTACTAGGAATTATAAACAGGTCCCCTATACTATTTTTAGCAGTAATAACAACTCAAAAGCAGTAATTTCATAGAAAAGTGTTGGCATATTCATCTTCTTCGTCTCTCTCTCTCTCTCTCTCTGGACAATGCCATATTGTACGGTCAGAGTTTTACTGTGAAACTATTCAGTGTTGAGTAATCGAATATCGTGCCCAAAAAAAAAAAAACCATTCACGACGAATCTTTTCTCTTTTCTCTTTTTCTTATTTTTCATCCTTACCCTTTCGTACGTACAACTCTTTTCTTTAGGTATAATTATTCGCAGTTCCTCATTATCTCACTCTCCAATCCTACGAGCTGAAGAACACACCACAAACCTCTCACGAAACTCGCCTTTGATCTCTCTTATTCGCTGAGAAATAAGTTGGTTCGATTTTGTTTTTTGATTTTGTTTTCTGGAAAAAAAGGAACGAAGCTGAAGAAGATGAAGCGAGACCATTCTTATCGCTGTACGAGCAACGAAAGCGATAATAGCAGCGGCAGTTTGTGGAGCGCCGGCGCCGGGACGAAGGCAGCACCATCTTGCGGTGGCGGATGCGGATCGGGCGATGCCGACGTCGACGAGCTGTTTGCGGCGTTGGGGTACCAGCTCCGCCCCTCCGATATGGCTGACGTGGCCATGAAAATCGAGCAGCTCGAACAGGCTCAAGACGCCGCCGCCGCTGCCGCCACCGGCGCGTCTGTGCCAACGGCGGAGTCCACCACCGTCCACTACAACCCCTCCGACCTCTCGTCGTGGCTGGAATCGATGATTACCGGCCTAAACCCTAACCAGGAATCCTTTCAATCCGATCCGTTCACCGATTTCGGCTCGGATCTGATCTCCATACCTGGGAAAGCCGCCGTCCCCGACGATCCACCTCAGAAGAAGCTCAAAACCCCCGTCGCCGCAGAAGCCCCAATTCAAACAGCTACCGCCGACCAGTCAAGGCCCGTGGTCATCGTCGACTCTCAGGAAAACGGCATAAGGCTCGTCCATAGCCTCATGGCCTGCGCCGACGCCGTACAAAGAGACGACCTCGCCGTGGCAGAAGCTCTGCTGAAAAATATCGGTTTCTTAGCCGCCTCACAAGCCGGCGCCATGAGGAAAGTCGCCACCTACTTCGCCGAAGCCCTAGCGCGGCGCGTCTACAAGCTTTACCCCATCGCCGGCCCTCAAGACCTAGCCTTCGACGGCATGTTAGAGATGCACTTCTCAGAATCTTGTCCTTACCTGAAATTCGCCCATTTCACGGCCAACCAAGCCATTCTCCAAGCCGTCGACGGCAAAACCAAAGTCCACGTCATCGATTTCGGGATCAAGCAAGGTATGCAGTGGCCAGCCCTAATGCAGGCCTTGGCTGTACGGCACGGCGGACCTCCGACCTTCAGATTAACCGGAATCGGGCCGCCTTCGGGCGACGGCAAGGACCACCTCCAAGAAGTGGGGTGGAAATTAGCTGAGTTAGCTGAGACGATGAACATAGAGTTCGAGTACGGAGGATTCGTGACGAGCTCCTTGGCCGATTTGCACGAATCCATGTTCGACATCAGAGACGGCGAAACCATCTGCGTGAACTCCATCTTCGAGCTTCATCAGACGCTGGCGACGCCTAATGGGCTCGACGGCGTCCTCCGAGTGGTGAGAGCCCTCAGGCCAGAGGTCTTCGCCGTCGTCGAGCAAGAAGGTAACCACAACGGCTCGGTTTTCTTGGACCGTTTCACCGAGTCGCTGCACTACTACTCCACCGTCTTCGACTCGCTGGAGAGCTGCGGCGGCAACGCCGCCGTGACGGACCAGGACAGGGCCATGAGCGAAGTCTACCTGGGTCGTCAGATCTGCAACGTGGTGGCCTGCGAGGGGCCGGATAGGGTCGAGCGGCACGAGCCGCTGGAGCAGTGGCGGCGCCGGCTGGGTCGGGGCGGGTTCGAGCCGGTTCATCTGGGTTCGAACGTTTACAAGCAGGCGAGCTTGCTGCTGGCGCTGTACGGCGGCGGGGATGGGTATAGAGTGGAGGAGAACGGCGGGTGTTTGATGCTGGCTTGGCACACCAGGCCGTTGGTTGCCACGTCGGCTTGGAGTATGGGTCGGGTCGGGTCGGGCTGATGGGTGATCATTGATTGCCAAGTGTCGTAAGAGAGGGGTTGATGGTGAGTTGAGTTGAGTTTTGAGACCCACCACCACTTTCATGTGTGTTTCTGCTGCAATCTTCAAAATTGCTTTGTTGCGGAAAAAATGGCGCACCTTTTTAGTTCGATCTTTTTTAGCTTTTGTTTTTGTATTGGTTTTCCTCTGTGTTTTAGGTTTGTAGCTATTGACTGTATTATTGAGTAATAGTTACATTTATTTAATTAATTTTACTGTGGTCATTCTTTCGATTTTTGAATGCATATATATAGCTCAGATTTTAATTTTAGGTCACTCTTTTATGATACAACGATTTTTACTTTGTTTTGGTAACCTTACCTGAATAGGAAAATGTAACTACTATAATTGATGAATGTTGGATTATGTTTTAGGGGTGTTTGTTTTGAGTTATTCCTCCAAAACATCATTGTGATCTTCACATCACCTCCTTGTCACTGTGTTTGTTTTTCGTGGATGCTGATTCATCACCGTAATGAAAGCTCACCTAGGTGATCAAAGTGGAGTGATATTCCAACGTTTGGATACCCCTTAAACTAGGTGATCTAACATTACGGCGATGGGGTGATATTTGGAATCTTTATATGGATAATATTACCCATGATATTTTAACATTTATTTCTTATACAAACTTAATGATTAAAAACATAAGATAATATTGATAATTATATAGTAGACTTATAAATGCTTAAAAAAAATTTAAATTCAATACTAAAACATTGATCATTGTAAGTAAAATATCATTTCAACATAAACATATTAATTCACATTACCTATATGATAGACGTAGGGTTAAATATGTCATTTATGCAATATCACCCCGCACATCACCGTAATTAAACAAACATAATATTTTCAATATCACCTTGATGTGCGAAATGAAATATCACTCCAAAACAAAGACAATGATGATATAAAATCTTAATGAATTTTTCAGCGTATGCGAAGCTCTATCTATAAGTTTCCGAGCGTAGGGTTTATCTGCTAATAATCAAACTCTTGGAATTAAATATTTTGGGATAAATAAATGAATGGTAGTTGATGCATTAAAGTTGAACCAGTTGATTTAGAGTCTCAATCACTTCCAACGTTTTATGTTATAACTTTAATTTTTTCCTTAGGGGATAATGGTTGATGTAAGTGTGATTAACTATTATAACGCAAAACCTGACCCCACCTTTCGACTGATTATTTTCTCATTATAGTTCATAGGACCAATAATTGTGCCGTCCATTGATGTGTGTATAATGGCATTTATTTGTTTGGTTGTCATAGTTCATTGCACATGATGGCCACAACTATGGCCCATCAACGTGTTCCGAAACTGTCCATGTGTCAAGCACTTAGAATATACTTAGTTTAATCTATTTTCCTTGAACGTACACCTTATATTTAAGAGTAAATTACATTTCAGGTCCTCTTAAGTTATTTTCATTTGGATTCAGGCCTTATTGCTTTAAATTTAAGTTTAAAGGATCCATATCAAGTTTGCCTTAGAGTTAAGGACCCAATTATGCGAAATAGACCCATTTGCCCTCAAGTTGCGAAAATTACATAGTTAAGCCATCATTCCTCACGTCCGATTTTTTTTGTAGATCTGTGATTCTTACAATACCCAAACGCCCTGAAATCTCATAAATCTTCTACTTATTGAGCGGAAAAAGGTATAATCAAGCCCAATTTCTCATGGGTCCTCGTAACCAAGGAAAATTTCGATGTTATGTTGGAATAATGCTTCAAACTCAATTCGAAATTTTGGCGAGTGAAATCTTGACTTTTGTGCTCTGAAGTAAAATATGTGCCTAAGAAGGGGGTGAATTAGGCCACTAAAAACTTTGTTTTTTGCTTCTTTGATCGATCAAATATATCTTTAAAATGAGGACAGTGAAATTAAGATGTTATGATGGTTATTCCCTTAACTGTTGGTCGAGTGAATCTGCGTGAGTGCAAGTGAATAGAAAAGTAAATAACACCTGTATTTATAGAGTTTATATCCCCAAGTGGAGTTTACTCCTCTCCTTGAGGTTTGCTCCTCAAGAGTTTGAGCAATCCACTATGTTACCGTAGTTGGTTACAGAAGTGACCGATCGCCTAACACAACAAGACTAAGATGAACACTAGACCGCGGCTAGGGTGCCTAACGCCGAGTTTCGTTTCACGTCGTTCCCTGAGAATCCCTATTCTCCGACTGGAAACAGCTCGCTCCCAAAGGTCAGCTGGATCTCAAATCCTCCCTTCACGAAAGACACGCTTCACTCTTGTCTCCTTGTGAGGCTCACTCACGCTCAAATTGGGATGGTGGTTTTTCTAGCTTAGGGTGCACTCAACAATCGCAAATGAAAGCACAAAAGCACAAAGCAGAGAGTAATAATTCGCACATCAAACGCTCTAATTCAGATCTCTGTTCTTGCTATCTCGTGTGTGTGTTCGTTCGTTGTCTGCACCGGACGTTGAAGTGTTGACTTATATAATCGTGTTAGTATCACACACTTCATATGGAATGTCAATCGCAATCACCAGTTCAGCACATCATTCCATTATCGTGCCAAATTAAGCTCTAAGCATCACAACGGTCATATTCATTAATTTGCATGAAATCTTCCTCTAAATACCTTTTCCTTACCATATAGGCAGATCTTAACCATATTTGCACGATGGTACTTACCAAGATACCATAAATGGTTCCACTCAGCATCTTATCAATTATGCAGCACATAAATCACGAATTTCCATTTAATAAATACCATATTCGCACAGGGAAGAATTCGTTTGACTCTAACATTTTTAGATGCAATTGCTAATGATATCTGCATGATTTCTTCATAAAAATAGACAAGTTCCAGTGGATGACGTGTTTTCCATGTATAGCACATATCCTTTCCATGTATAGCACAAGTGCAATAACTTAAACAGATAAGCTCGAATAAAATGCGTCCGTATCATATATTCCTATTTCAGCATATCTTAAAAACGGATAACATTCATGCAATTATATTCTTAGTATATAATATCCATATTTATCACATTCAAGGATATAGAAGATCTCATTCCATATATAGACAGATTCCAGCAGTAATATCATTACCATGTATATCATATTTATCCTTTCTCAAATTAACGCATATCCTTACTCTAAGTAGCATAGCGCAACACATCAAGCATTAATCACGTCATTTACACAAAGATCAAAGTCATTCATCATTTGATTTATTCATACTTTCCAAATTTACGTAACAATGATATCATCGGTGGAATCAATGATCACAGTGGTATCACATAAGTCACGTTGCATGGAATCACAGTGTAAAGATGCAATTCACTCAAATATAAGTACATGATACATACACATTTCGAATTGCTAAATTTGTAGTGCCTATCTCATCTTAAGTACATGGAATCATCAAAACTAAAATACAGTGCACGACCAAAAAGGTCAACATGCTCGAATAATGTGGATTCACACCAATTCGGATGTGGGTCTTAGTAATCGACACGAAATAACAACGAATTTTGTCGCGACCTATGATCCAAACATTTTCAATTCAGTAACAAATAACTTTACCTGGGTATTATTTTCTGCTCCTACGGTAACTCTACCATCAAAACCTATACCAGGTTCTTTACATTGAGGAATAAATGTTGCCTCAGTAATAACAAATAATTTCAGTAACACGTCACTTTATCTAGGTACCACTTTTTACTATTTTGGAAACCCTACCCTAAAGACAATAACAGATTCCTAACGTTGAGGAATAAAAGTTGCCTCATTTATAACAAACAACGAGAAGACAATAACGATTTGTTTCCTATAATAACTACATGCAATTAGTACGAAATAGGGTGTCAAGGGGAAGATCAAAATTCATACGATACCACCCAAAACTCTCTGAAATCGCAGAAATCTTCAACGTTAGAATCGAAAAAGGTAAAACCGATCTCAATTTCTCATGCGTCCTCATAAACAAGGACAATTTTCGATGTTAAGTTGGAATAATGCTTCAAACACAATTCTAAAGTTTTGGTAAAAAAACGAGTGAAATGTCGATCTTTATGCTCGAATAATGAGTATTCACACCAATTCGGATGTGGGTCTTAGTAATCGACATGAAATAACAACGAATTTTGCTGCGAACTAAGATCGAAACGTTTTCAATTTCAGTAACACATCACTTTATCGGGGTACCATTTTCTGCAAGTTCCAAAACTCCACCTTCAAAAATTGTAACTGATTACTAATAAATGGTAACATGTCTTGCCTCATGTATAACACATAATAAAAAAACAATAACGGCTTGTTTCCTATAATATACTACATGAAACTGGTACGGACTAAGGTGTCAAGAGAAAGATATAAAATTCGTATGCTGCCCAAAACTCCCGGAAATTGAAGAAATTTTCGACATTAGTAATCGACAAAGGTAAAACGATCTCAATTTTTCATGGGTCCTCATAAACAAGGAAAATTTTCGATGTTATGTTGGAACAATACTTCAAACCCAATTAAAAAATTTGGTAAAAAAAACTAGTGAAATCTCAACTTTTATGCTCGAATAATTTGGATCCACACCAATTCGGCTGTGGGTCTTAGTAATCAACAATTATTATCGATGCCAGTCATGGAATAGCGAGAAATTTTGATGCGGCCTCAGATTGAACATTTTCAATTTCTGTAACAGATCGTTCTACTATTGGCGACCTAAGATCAAATGTTGAGGTTATTAGTTTGATAATGGAATAACGAAGAATTTTGATGGGAAATTTGGAACGTTTGTCAATTAAAAAGCTGGTTGGTAACACTTCATTTATTCTGAGTAACAATTCACGCATTCTGCGTAACACACCGCTAAGAACATTCTAGAAGGTTCTAGAGTGTCAAAGATATTAATAGTACAATAACTTAATATGACCAAATTGTCTGCAAATAGTACATATGTCTGACAAAAAATAACATAGAAACAAAGATTATAACACATTTGTAGCTACAAGAACCAAAAAATAGCTAGTCAATACCACATTACTATTTCGATTTAATTTCGTTCATAAATTCATTTAGTTGGGATGTATAAGATTGACATTCATGGAAATAAATGATATGATGAAGCTAAATCACAACAAAAGACACGTTTTGCGAATGTTGATATCAATATGTGGAAGTTGAGATCAAAAGTCATGTAAACACATTGCTCTTCTTTCACAAAATATACTAGTATCTCTTTTGATGAGACATATTGATCGACACGTGGTGTGCTAATATAATTTGCAAGTGCAACAAGTGATACTATAAAACGAATACCTAATTACTATCACCACCGTGCGATAGGCAGTGGACCTATAGTTTATAGTGCAGTAAAGTGAGTAAACGAGTATCGAACACAAGGAAATTAAGTACTAATAGTGACCTATCGACTCGATATTTAGCCTAACTAAAATATAAGCAGATGGTTTTACGAACTCTCCTAACAGATTACTCCTAAATCCACTAGAGATTCAAAGCACACGCCTAAAACTGGTAAGGGAGCTTTAAGATAATAAAGATGTGCTCGGGATTCGAATCCCGCTAGGTATTATCGCCTAAGACAGTAAATTATCGTTCCTACGTGATTCTGACTAGATCGCATTAATTTTCTACCCGCTAACGAGTTTGCTGTCGCCCTAAACGCTCGCTGGGATCTAAAATTCAGTAATTACTAATGGCGAGGATCGAGTATTTGCTTTCGCCCTATACTCGAATCCTATCTTCTACGAATGGCCTAATCGTTATTTAGCTGTCGCCCTAAACGATTTTCCACACGATCACTTCAACACATAGACATATTAAAGCGACGAAGCAATTTCATAGATAGATAAATAGTCATAAACACGAGTCACGATAACATACGTCTTAAATACGAAATAACCTAGCGTTTATCTAATCCCAAACACATAGGGAATTTAGCTACTCATAATAGACGGGAAAACAACGAAAGAAATAGAGAACAGAGAAGGAAGACTCATGATCTTGAATATTGGCGAATTAGGAATGGTAGCGTGGATGAATCTTCGTTCCTCGTTCAATTGGGCGTGATTGCGTCGTTGATCCGTCTCTTGCGCTCCGGGACGTGTTTCCCTATTCTTTTTTGCCATGTGTCACGGCCAAGTGCATAGGGTGTCACAGCCGTGACCATCTTCGCTTCAACTCTATGCCCAATGTCACGGCCTCTTGCATCGCACGCCACGGCCGTGACGTTTCCCAGTGATACTTAGCTTGCGTTCTGCTCGATGTCACGGCCTGATGCAAAGGGTGTCACGGCCGTGACCATCAAAAGTGTCTTCTAAATCGACCTCTGGTGGTTGTCACGGCCAAGTGCATAAGGTGTCACGGTCGTGACACATGACAGTGTTCTTCATCTTTGCGTCGTTCTGCCTCGTTTTCGCTCCTTTTCGCCCGAAACTCGTCCTAAGCTCCTTCAACATAAGAAGGTGTAAATATGGCGAATAAACACATAAAATGATTGCTAGAGCTCTATTATATCCCAATTAGATACTACGAAAAATGCATTGAAATACGTTTATCAAATCTCCCCACACTTAAGCATTTGCTTGTCCTCAAGTAAATTAGAATTCAGAGAAGGCATCTATCAGGATAAAGGCACGATTGTTCGCAATTTATCGTCAAAGCATAGAAGCATGAAACGAAACCAAGCAAGCACTCATGGACATTGCACTAGTGACCTGCACCTGTCAATCTGAGCTTCCCTAGCACTGCAAATCGAGACCTATACCTCACAGGATTCAGTCAAGTCACTCAAGTGTATAGTCTAGCATATGGTGAGTCGCTCAATTCGTGCACTAGCCAACCCCTATCATAAACTTGCGAGCTAATCGCATTTGTGGTAAGTATAAATCTGAGGGTCTTTTTGGGGGTAAACGGGTCGAATAATCATGAAGCGACAAGCATATATAATGAACACTTAATCTTAGAGCTAGGACGTAAGCAAAAATTATCAAAGAATACAGCATGATCAAACAGACAGTCACACGTTCCAACATAAGACTCAACGTTCTCGCTGTGAAATCCTAGACTTTTCTGCCCGACCCTCTCGACTCAGTTCCCTTTCATTTTCTGCCCTTTCACCTTAGTTACGCTCTACTTTTGTGCGCTGCCCTTATTCCCTAAAAACATCAAGCTTCGGCTTTTTTCGCAAAGAATACATCGTCACAGCGAATGCCGTGTACCTAGGGATACTTATTACCGAAACCTATATCTTGCCAAAGGGTTATGGGCAGGCTTATGCAAGGGATCGGGTCATTTAAAAAAAGGTCAAATAAGATACGAGTCATTTCATGAATAGCAGAGAAGAACATCAAGTCATACACTGAAACAGTAAGTTCGACTTCTGCTCTATTCTAATCAACTCAGGTTCATATAATCTCTGGAGGCTTATTCGGGTCAGTGGCTTTTCTAATTCACGAGGCAAGCAAACGAATAGGCTCAGGCTCAACGTGGCTAACTAAGGGGATTAATCATGGTAGGATAATGTGGCCATGGACTTAATTCCTAATGCCCTCATCATTTTCGCTATAACGCACCAAAACAGTTTCAACGCGTATCAGGCAAGCAAGTTCTAGAGAAATATAGACTAGGCACGTCACACAACCAAGAAAAATGAGCATAAGCTCGTCAGGCTCAAACTCTCACAACGTAAATGGGTTATGTGTACGAATCTCTCAGAGCAGCGCTATATCTACTCAGGTAGACACGATTCAATCAGTCATGCATATCCTAATTGCTCAGAATAATTCATAACAATGCAGAGTAATTCGAGAGCTCAAAAAATCGTGCCTGAGTTCAATAATTCATGCCTTTCTAACGAATTTTATAGCTCACGGACACATCATAAAAATTTAAAAATTTTCACGTAAGTTCTCAAACTAAATTCCCCTCCCCACACTTAAGTCTGACGTTGTCCTCAACGTAAAAAGGATACAAGGAAAGGAAAAAGAGTTTAAAAAGAACAGGACTCCCCTGACGAGAAAATGACGTGGTCGTGAAGTAGTCGTGATTTAGCGCGTGATGGTCGTGTTGTAACCCGTTATGCGTATCCTGGCGCTAGCAAAGAGAAGACATAAAAAGAAAGTAGTCATAGATTAACTATAAACATAGTTATAAGCATCGAAGGTAGAAATAAAGTAAAAACACACGCAACTACTCAACCAAACGAAACGTCTATAGAAAATAAAAGGAGAAATCCCTAAGGTGGTTGCGGCGGCGGTGGCGACGGTTGCCTTGGGCGAAGGAGGGACATCGACTGTTGGGAGTACTTGAGCGTGGTGTCCATGGCTTGGAGGGCCTGGTTGTAGCAGTCTAGCTCTTCGCAGTACCGACGGTGCGCTTCCTCGTTCCGTCGCTCGTATTCTTCATGTCGGCACCGAGTCTCTTCACTATACCGCCGGGCTTCTTCGTCCCGCTGCAGCGCGTCGGCGTTCGTGCGCATCATGTCCTGGTGTAGCGCTTCGAGATCCGCCGTTGACGCGTACGGGGCGACGCCGGATGACTCGCCCTGATGGTAGCCGGAGGAATAGGAGGGCCCTGCAGTCGTCGTGTCTGTCTCCACCGGGTAAGGGCCCTCGAGGTAAAGCTGGTCGGCAGGGAAGGCTACGTGGTCCGTTTGGCCACGATACATCTCGTGCCAGATGTACACCTTGTTAGCGCGAGTCTAGGTGGGCGCCTTCACCAGCATCATCATTTTGACGAGCATCTCCTCGTTCAGGGGGTTGTGCCCGCCGACTACCTCCATCTCGGGGGCATTCTGTGGCCACAGTCGAAGTCTCCGGACGACCTTAGTGATGAGTGCTCCTATGGCGATCTTGCCATGGCTTCTTGCTTCTGCCTGAGCACCGAAGGCGTGGCCCACCGCCATTCCCAAATGGACTTGTTCGCCTCCCTGCAGCTTAGTTAGGTAAAAGAGGTCACGGAGGGTGATCGCTCCGTGCGAGTCACCCCTCGGTGTGAGCGAGGTCGTGAGGAGGCGGTGGATGTAGCGCAGTCCTGGGCTCCTGAGCGCAGACGCTTTCGAAGTCTTTGGGCTGAATTCTGGCTCGCCTGGTCGAGCGATGTTAGCCCAGCAACCCTGTCAACCTCCCGGTTGATCAAAGTAGGTAGCATAGGGTCGGTGCGGGAATGGCACTGGTACTCCAAGTGCACGGCATTGGTTGTCGACCCTCACTATGAGCTTCTCGTTGAATGCCCGGAATGTGATTTTGTCGTCGCCGTATTCATCGTAGGAGACCGTGGACAAAAATTACAGGGTGAGTTCCTTGTACGCCGGTTCGTCGATGTTGAAGAATGTGGCCCATCCGCTTGAGAGGTACTCGGCTACTTGCTGATCGATGTTGTGCTTTGCCAGCGTGTCGGGGTCGATTTGGTCCATGGGGATGAACTCCATGGCCTTCATCTTATTGTAGCGGGCCGTCTGAGTGTCCTCGGTGAACTGACCCATGGATTCGAGCAGTGTAGGCGGCGGTCCGCGTCGCCTTTGGCGAACAGGTTAACGCGAGGCGGGGTCACACTGAGCTGATGAACGACTTTTACCCATAGTAACTAGAATAGAGACATGAGCTCAACGAGTATAGCAATTAAATTCAAAGCAGCGTGACTCGACCAAAATAGCGACAAAATAGTAACTTGCATATGCAATAACTCATGAAAAACTCAAAGTGGCATTTTATCGAACAGATAACGTGCAGGTGAAGGTATTCATAGCAAGTCCCATATTATAGCAACCAACGTACCCAAAAGTTCATAAGATAGTTTCAAAATCAAGCAAGCAAAAGTGCGCATAGAAGTCATAATAGAACTCAAAACGAACGCACATAATCAGAGTAACAAATTCCAATAATATTGTCCAAAAAGCCCCAAATTTAGAGTTAGGGTTCGTCTTTCCCTAATTTCGAAATTAATAAACCAAATAAGCAAATTAAGCATTCTCAAGGTGTTATTAGCATGTATATCATCATAAAAGAGCAAGAATGACACCAAATTATACCCAATTTCAAAAATCCCCAAATTCGGAAATTAATCGTAGAAGTTCGAAATTCAACCGCAAATTCACGTAATTAAGCATACCCAAAGTGTTCCTAGCATGCATCTATCCATAAAAGAGCAAGAGGAACACCAATTTAAAGAAATTTCGGAAATTCCCCAATTTCGAAATTTTGGGTTCGTCAAATCAATTTCGAAAATCCATGGCTAATTTCTAGGAATTAAGTATTCCTATCATGATAATAACGGGTAAAGAACATAAGAAAAGCATATCTATACCATGGAAGTAGTGAATTCGACAAAATCCCCAATTTACAACGAGATAGGGCAAGAGAGAAATTTCATACTTGGAGTTTTAGACGGGATTAGATAAGAATCGTGAAGATTGGGTGGTGGTTCGCCGGATTCGGGGCGTGGCGTCGGCGTTAGGTGTTGGAGGGAGGTGGTTTGGGGGGTGATGGTGAGGGGAGAAGAAGAAGTCGCGGGAGAGAGAGAGAGAGAGAGAAGAGGGAGAAAAGAGGGAAAAGTAGGAAAAAGAAAGGCTTTTTTCCTTTAAATCCCCGTACGTCACGGCCGTGACTTGTGAGTCACAAGGCCGTGACGAGAGGCAATGCTTGCCTCTGTGTTGTCACGGTCATGACGACTACGTCATGGGCCGTGACCTAGTCGATTAATTGTTTTTAACCCATAAGGGTCACGGCCGTGAAGCTTAAGCTTCTGGCCATGACAAGGGGCAGAGGGTTCCAATGTCGTACGTCACGGCCGTGACGGCTTAAGCCGTTGGCCGTGACAATGCGCAGTGTGCTCCTAAAGCTTAGTCACGGCCGTGACAGCTTAAGCTGTTGGCCGTGACCACGCGTTTTTTTACTAAGCTAATGGCTAAAACATAAACGGGAATACCTGGGTTGCCTCCCAAGAAGCGCTTACTTTACCGTATTTAGCCGGACGTCTTTTCGTGCGCTCAAGTTTGGAAGTCCAGGTAGAGCACTTTCTTTTCGCTCGCGTCTTCCTCTCCTGCGTGATAGTGCTTTTGGCCGTTCACCTTGAAGGTACCCTGCTCCATACCTGAAATCTCAACAGTACCATAAGGAAAAACACGGGTAACAGTGAACGGTCCCAACCAACGTGATCTAAGTTTTCCGGGAAAAAGTCTAAGTCGAGAGTTAAGAAGGACTTAGTCCCCTTCCTGAAACTCTCGTCTTTGCCTAATCTTTTTATCATGATAGGCTTTGGAGCGTTCCTTATACATGCGAGCGTTGTCGTAAACCGATAAATGCCACTCGTCTAACTCGTTGATTTGGAGTTGCCGCTTTCCGCCGGCATTGTCCAAATCAAGATTCAAGGACTTAATGGCCCAGTATGCCTTATGCTCTATTTCTACGGGGAGGTGACATGCCTTTCCATAGACTAATCTATATGGTGTAGTGCCTATGGGAGTTTTTATTGGTCCTAGTATATCCAACTAAAACACATTTCTAGCATTTTAACCACGAAAATAATGGGAAGAATTTAACTTATCGTGGGGACGTGCGTGCGTGTTCTTGAGAGGGGTTTGGAGCTTTTCTCCCAAAAATTATTTCTCTGTATTTCTCACACACACAAGACCCCTAACTATGTGTTAGGGTTTTAGTACTTATACCACATGTTGGTATATTGTACTTGGGCCCTTGTAAGCCTATTACAAATAAAAGCTTACTGGGCTCTAAAACATTAAAGCCCATCACTTAAAAAAATACAAGACTAAGATAAAATAATTATTTGAACACAATAAAATAGTCATAACAATCTCCCCCTTTGTGTTCAATTTACAGTTAAGCGCTGGTTATCTTGGTCTTGTAGTAGTCCTGAGTCATCAAAGAACACGTATCAAAGTTACGTACGCAAGAGCATTTGCATGCGTGTTCTTCTTCAATCACATCCCCATTTGTCTTGTCATGTGACCCTTCTTTAAAAGATCTTCAAGCTCATTGTCCCTTGAACTTCCCTTCTCTTAAGTGTTGAAAGCTGCTTGATGGATCATTACTTTTTGTGTTCGAACTCTCCCTTGGACAGTCACCACTCCCC
This sequence comes from Craterostigma plantagineum, assembly GCA_027422505.1. Lineage (NCBI taxonomy): Eukaryota > Viridiplantae > Streptophyta > Magnoliopsida > Lamiales > Linderniaceae > Craterostigma > Craterostigma plantagineum. The sequence goes on along the minus strand of JAPQWV010000019.1, from coordinate 5,896,918 downwards.
CTGCATTTGATCAAGCTTTGGGTTGTGGATTTCTCTTTAAATTTGGAGAGGCATACACTAGTCGAATATTCTCTTTAGGTGTTCCAGTTCTCCCTTCACTTGTCGCAATTCCCCCTACATTTGTTCAACCTTGTATTGGGATTGAGAGTTTTCTTTAAACTCGAAGAGCTGTACACGAGTCGGCAGCTTTGATGCTTGAAGTCCATGCTGAAGTTGTTGGTCGTATCTTGTTATTTGAGTCTGATCTCTTCGTTCGATTGAGGCGTTAACATCAGTCGTTGGACTCTATGGTCGTCGCTTGATTCTTTGACGATGCTTGATATTTGGCATTTTCTAATCGGTATTGCACTTTGTCGTGGTGTTGCTCCCATTTTGCTTTGGTAACCATCCCCCTCAAGATCGAGCTAGGGAGATCGTCATGCGATGGGTCAAAATGGGGCATTATCTTTGGCAAGAAGATTGTGTTGTCGGGATAAGATAATGGAGTTGATTGGTGGTCACTATTACTCTACTTCTCGGTGTCAGATTCGTCATCTTCGAAGGAATTTGTCTGGTTCGGCCTCGAAGAAGCTTATCTGGCTCCAGAAGAAGGTAGGCGTGGAGTGTGTTTTCTGACAATGTGTTTGGGCTCCTTGAGATTATCCATTCAATTGCATGAGAGCCCGACTTCATAGTGGTTGGCGTGGCAGAAATAGTGGATACTCAGGTTAGTCTTCTCCTTGCTGGAGTTGAAACATGGTGAATCTTCTTCTTCGGCTCCAGATTCGTCATCGCCGAAGGAAGTTGTCTGGTTCGGCTTCGGTGAAGCTCGTCTGGCTCCTGAAGAAAGTGTATGTGGGGTGTGTTTTAAGTTGTACCGATGCTTCTTTGGAATTTTCCTTTCAAATGCCTTAGAGCCCGGTTTTAGAGTGGTACGCTCGGCGTAAATTTGGTGGGTACTCTGACATGTTTATTTGTACGTATCCCCAATTTGTACGTTCCCCTTCTACCCCTCATGGCGATTCGTGTGAACAAGATCGGCATGCTTGTATATGAGGCTAAGTAGGACACAAAAGACATGTCGGTTAGGGTAAAAACCAGACGGAGCCACTAAGGCGATCCGTCAACACGGCTTCAGAGACAAACTCTGAGACGTGGCCTGTGAGAACAGGACTTGATGAACCGGGGCCATATAGGCAGCCCGTTAACATTGTTCTTGAGACTAGCTCGAAGACGATGGCCTAAATCGTTGTTGTTTTGATGTTGCAACGGTAGGACTTCCTTCCGATCATCGAAGCATATCTTAGAATGATATGTCTACGGAAGTTCTGATCTGGTCACGAAGTCCCGATAAGACAAGTTGTATGTGTCCTAAAAATAATAGAAAAGATTAAGGTAGTAAGGACATCTAGACTCGATGTGTTCAAGAACGTTCAGTGGTGTGGGGTTGACTACCACTTATTTCAATATCTCTTGCTTCCAAGTGAAGCAGTGATAGCTAACGTGGCTCCCCGTGATTTAGTGAAACATCAATCTGTTGGGAGATCGATGAGTGGGTTAGGCTCGATTGTGCATGCGCCGTTGGACCTAATGCGGCGACGTCTACCCAGGGGCTAATAAATTAGCACCTGTACCTGTGGGGGTTGGTCCGAGTAATTTGTGACTAAGGGAATATTGTATCTTCCGCTCTTCGGTCTTGTCAAGAATTTCCATATAGGGGTAGCTTTATGAGTTTGAGATCGTCATTAACACTCAGCTGTGTTCCGGGGATAGATTCAGTTTGGTCTAACTGAACCATGGAAACTTGAAATCCATACATCCGGTACGAAGTGATGCGTGCTGCTTGATTTTGGTCAGCTGTTCGGAGCAAGTCTGTTGAGGTCATTGCCGAGTTAGCACTAGAAGCCACTATCGCCTTTTGAGGAGAGTTGACTAGGCTTGAAATTCGTCCTTGAAGTTTATCTTTGGAAGACAGGGGAATTCTTTGAAGCAAAATTACGAGAGTATGAGGCCTTTTTTTTTTTGCCTTTCTTTTTTTTTATGTATATGTATAATCTTATTAATAATGTAATAGTAATTATATATTTTATTATTTATATATGTATATATAGATAGAGATATATATTTTTTTATATATATGTATTATCATATTTATATATTATAGATATATATTTTAATCCTCCCCTTCAAAAGAAGCATATTAGGTAAAATTATCGTTCGAGAGTCTCTTTCCCTAAGTTCACACATTACGTTCGCTCCCCCTCAAAAATTTAATTATTGCTCCCTTTAACACAAATATAGGAGTTGTTTCTCTTTAAACTAAAGATTTGCTCCCCCACAAATTTAGCTCAAATAGGAAAAATGACATTTATCAATTCAGCTTATATGCATACGTAAAAGTTTAAGCTCGAAAATTAGATGTATACATAATGAAAATGTACCTATAACATGGTATTTAATACATTTCAGCTCATGTATGCATGCGAAAAGTTGGAATATAAAGTCTTTTTGAAACATGCATAACTATAATGTACCCTATTGTTTTTAAGGTAGGCAATTTGAAGTTACAACTTGATATGCATGCAAAAATTACAAAATGATGCATATAAATTTACCTACGTTTGGTTGCTTGCATCGTTAACCAGTCGTGTCTGTGCAGCAACCCGAGATACCATACACGCTGGGAGGTGTGGTTGCTCGCATCTCTTACCTGTCATGAATGTGGAGCAACCCGAAATACCATGCATGCTGGGAGGTGTGGTTGACCACTAGGTGTTTTGGAAGAATTTTCAAAGTAGGATACCGAGTTCATAAAATAAGTAGTTCGAAGATGTGTGGTGCTGTTAGTTTCAAAGATTTCAAAGTGTTGTGCCAAAAATCCCGTATGCGAAAATGATTTTCTAAGATGTATGTCTTCGAAAGAATTTGAAGTCTTTGAGTCGCAAATTGGAATTTGGCTTGCCCCGCGAATTGAGCTGTGGTTCTCGAACTGAAGAGGGTTCGTGTAACTTGAATTTTAATGACACGGGAACTGAACTCGCAAAACTCTAGTTCTCAAGATGACCCGCGAAGCTTGATGACCTTATGAGAATGATTCGTGTACACGATTTTGGGAAAAGTGATGAAAATCGGGCGAATTTGGTATATATATATATATTATATATATATATATATTATATATATATATATAAGATGCACTGTAGCACGTATATATATATATATATATATATATATATATATAAGATGCACTGTAGCACGTTCGATCGATTGAGGAATCGGGTGATTGGAAGAATCCAGCGATTTGATAAATCGGGCGATTTTGAAGAATCGCCGATAGGTATTTTAACAAAGTGATTTTGTCGATTCCGAAATCGGGCAATTTTGATGAATCGGGCGATTTGACAATTCGGCCGATTCTAGTATTTGATGGAAAGTGATTGTGTCAGGCAATTTTGATAGATCCGATGAATTGAATCGATTGAGAAATCGGGCGAACTGAGGAATCGGTCGATTGGAAAAATCGCCGAGGATATTTAGAAGTAGTTGAAATCGCCGAGAGATTAAGTTGAAATCGGGCGATTTTGAGAATGATCAATTTTTCTTTATTATTTTCGAAAGTATCTTTTTTCTGGAAACATGGTCAACTTTTTAAAAAAATTGACTCAAAAAATAATTAAAGAAAATATGAGTAAAATCACCCTAACACTGACATATGCGAGATTTTCAATTAATATGTAACACAGAGTTCAAAATTTTTCCCAAATTAAATGTCAAATCAACTTAGTTTTTCAAAGTCGATTTATGTGACGCAAAATCCAATAAGCAACAACGAAAGCATCGCTTTCACTCGCGGCGCTGAGCTCTCAAGTCAAAGATTCGTCGATATCATTTATCATGTTTGTCGGGACTATTATGATTTCGTTGGTCGATTTACGCCTATAAATAGACACGATTCGAGCAGCACAGTAATGCCATAACAAAAAAATTCTAGCTGACGGAAATGAACTGGAATCAGAAGCAAGACGATGAAGAAAACGAGGAACATGCGGAGTTAAGGCGTCGTTTTAAACGCAATTTAGATATGTTGGTGCTCGAGCTCTTTCTTCTTTCGTGTTTATCTGTTGCTTTAATGGCTGTTCTGTTTTGGGTCCTTACAAAGCGTACTGGCTTTTGAGAATGATCTATGTATTTTGGTGATGTAATTTTCATGATTTGTGTGATGAAAGTGGTTTTCGCATTTTGAAGGTGTTTTGCGTATTTGAGTTGTAAGTGTTTTTTGTTTTTCTTTTTTTTTCATTTGAAAGGATGTACGTATCGTTTAAAGACTAGTTCGCGAAACACATCTACCCCCCCCCCATCAATATTTGAAGTTTTGGGAATTTGAACTTCAAAGATAAAAACTTAAAGCAAAGAAACATTTTAATAAATAAATTATTTTCCCGATTCTTAAGTTTGCGCGATTCAAAAGTTGCAAAGGACGTTTGAGCGATGCACAGTTTCGGGCGATTCATAGGTTCGGTAAACTAATTAAAATTAAATCCAAAGCGGTTTCGGGCGATTCTCAGTTCGCTGAAAAAAAGAAATATAAATTAATTTGAAATTCTGTTAAAAAATTCATAAAGGTGAAATTGACGAAAATATTTCAAAAATTAAATAATTTTGGCAATTTTAATTTCATTTGTAAAATTTCTCCCCCTTAAGTTTAAATAAAGCTTCCCTAAATATAAGCATTTTCGAACTTCAGGGAACCTTACTTAATCATGTGTACTAGGATGGAAAATGTTTTTCAGAAAAAAATGCATTTATTCCTAGATTTTACTAACATAGTAGGAAGCACATATGCATATTGAAAATACAATAAATTACGAATATGTAATCTTATGCATATTTAAAATTTACCAAATTTGTCAGTTGGTTTTAGCTGTCCGCATCTCATCCCTTGTTCCCATATGTAGGGCTGCTTCAGGTACCATACGTGAGGAATCTTGTGGCCGCTCTCGTCGCAAACCAGTCATGGGTGTGGAGCAGCTCTCTAAGTACCTACCCATGCTGGAAACTGCAAAACAGCTCAAGCAGATTTTGGTACCCATCTAAGAATGGGTCCTTTCGTATTAGATCTAGAGTTTATGCATGCGTCTTTAATAGATTTATGTCCTAAGTCAACTTTAGGTTTATCTATACCGTTAATTGTTGATTTAGGAACCCAAATCTTTCTAATTCCTAAGGGATAACAGAGGCTAGTGCTTGCCCTAAGTTCTTGTTTTGTAATCCAGATTTTCTTAATTCCCAAAACTTTAGCTTTAGCTTCAGTCTTATGGTGCTTTGACTGGATGCTTTTGTGATCTTCTCGTTTGTCAAGTTTAGAACTGGACTTGGGAGACGAATGTGTAGGCTTTATCTTTCTGTTCGTTTGAATTTTCTCCTTTTGATTTTGTGAGCCTAGCTTAGCAAAGAAGCGTTCGTCGTTCTTGGTTGTACGTGCATTTGCTAATCTAAAACGAGAATTTAAGGCTAGTGCATCATCATAAGAATAGTGAAAATTAGAGAGCATAGATGTTCGTACAGGTTCAGACAATGAAATCATGGATGGGGATGTGGCAATGTTAGATTTAGCTTGTGACTGCTGCCTACTATGCGAATTTGAACATGATGCTCTAAATTTAATTGCCTCCTTCTTTTTAAAAGAAGGAGCACAATTCAAATAATAGATCGTCACCTGTGGCTATCTCCTTTCCTTTCATTCTATTTAAAATTTTACCTGTAGGTGCATGCGAGGATAAGTTGGTACGCATTGATTTTCTCGATGCATTCTGCTTCCTTAGTGTCCTAGGCTTGGTTAGAGTTTCTATTTTTGACTCAGCTAGAGACATTTGTGGAGACGTTGAAGCTATAATGTTATTGATTTGTTTTTCAAGTGAGGAAATTATTGTCAATAGCACGTCATTTTCTACCTTAAAAACAATCTTTTCGGACTCTAGGGTCGAGCGCAAGTCAGATATTTCCTTAATTGCTGGTGGGATATATGCACTAGAGGGGCTGGACTGTGCTAAGTCACGGGACGTGTTCTCGAGGATGATTGGTGTTGAAGGGGGAATAAGAACATCTAAGTAGTCATCAGACAAAGGTATTTCCCTTGTCTTGTAGCTATTATTCATAGCTTCATAGTCAAGTGGAATTTCTACTCCTGTCTTCCTATCTCCATCACTTTCTGGTGTGAATGCCATTAATTTAGGTATGTTAGTCCCTAAATAGCTAATATCATACGGATCATATGGGTTTAGGGATTTCTTCACAGCTAGAGTAGGGTTTGGAACAAAGCCTAGACCTGCACGTGGATCGTAGAATTCTGTGTCCTTAGGCTTGTTCAAGAAGATCGTTCGATCTGTTTGTCCTCTTTTTGTTAGGAGGTCCTCTAGCTTTTTAATCCTAGCATACAGTTTTACACGTTCTTTATTCAGGAGATCGAACTCGCATGTTTTATTGATTCGCTCGTCGATGCAAGTTGTCAATTTAGCGTTTAGCTCGCTAACCTGTGTCTTCAGCTTTACTATTTCAGCGTCGCGACTGTCAACTTTTGATTGCGCTACTTCCAGCAGGCAATCGAGATTACTCATCTCTTGAAGCTGCCTGAGCAGACATTGATAATTGTTATCAAACCGAGCTTGCAAGTCGTTGATTGTCCTCTCGTGATCAGCACATTTGCTTATTGTTTGCTCGTAGTTTGAGACTTTGTTAGTTAAGTCAATGACTTTTGACGCTGATTCAGCTAAAATGACTTCGGAATTAGCTAAGCTAGTTTCTAGTCTATCTACGTTTTCACGTGTCATATCTAGATCGACTATAGTCTTAGCTAGTTCATTTTCTACTGACCTAAACTTGCTATGAAGAGCCGTAAATTTTTCTTGGAGTTCGAAATACAAAAGGGGGTCTATAGATTCTACCTCCCGTTCTGAATATGCTTCCTCGTTTTTACCATCATCGTCTGCCTCCATGTCCTTTTGCTCTGATTTAGCTCCTTTCACTGGGGCTATGTTGGCTACATTTTCTTGCTCGCTTTCAGATGTTTCATCGAACCAGCTGTCTTGTTCTGCCATCAAAGTTACTCTAGCTTTTGTTTGCTTAATCCGTCGTAATTTTCTTAAGTAGTACTCCTCACCCTTCCTTTCGGTTAGAAAGCAGTCTATAACCATGTGCCCAGGTTTGTTACAATTATAGTATTTGATTGGCTCGGCGCCTTTCTTACTATGGGAGTTGTGGAAGGGTGCCATTGATTGATTTGAAGTTTCCAGAATTTAAGCGTTGAAAACTTTTGGTGTACACCCAAAGACTGTGTGATGATTTCGAAACTTCGAGAAAATGCCAAGTCTTTTTCTATAATAAGCTTGATTATTCTAAGTAGATCGTTGGATATGTGATCGTTGACACGTTTGTGGATTTGCTTTCAAAATTTTACAAAAACGTCGTTTCACCGATAAATTTGGACCCGGAAAATATATTTTGAAAATTTTCGAAAAAGGCCTAAACCAGACTGTAACTGTTGGGTTCAAATTCTCTTCGTTTTTTAAATTTTTTTGTGATCAATAAAGTTTAAGTGTGAATTTCAAAGGATGATTTAGTAGAATTGGATTTCCCGGTTAAAGTTTCGAAGGATGAAGATTTTTTTTTTTACTAAAAAATTCTAAGTTTTGAAATCGATAGCAAAAATCGGGCGAATTTGCAAAGTGAAGATTCACCGAATTTAATTCGGGCGAATTGCTGTTGAGGATCATAATCGGGCGATTGTTTGTCAAAGGACTGAAATTCGACGAGAGTTTCAAATCGGGCAATTTGCAAATTCTAGCTACAGTACCAAATCGTGTGATTCAGCGATTTATATTCCTACAATGATTTTATTGAAATCAGCCGATTTGCTCTGTCAGGAACACGTGAACTATTTATTAAAATCGTGCGATTTAGTGCGTGGAATTTAATTCGCTACAGTTGATTAGCTACAGTGAATTTGCTACGGTAATCGGGTGCTACAGTGAAATTTGCTACAGTAATCGGGCGAATTTGAAATCGCTACAGTGAAATCGGGCAATTTTGTAGCTTTAAAAACTGTGGTTGCAGAAACGGGTGTAGTAAATCGGGCGATTTGTTCATCTACCCGATTCTGGACTGTAAACTGACGAAAAACAGATCCGATTTCTACCCAAAACTCACTCAAATCATCTGAAAAATGTTGGGTAGTCACTTCAAAACACTGGAAAACAACCTAATTAGCTCTTGAGCTTGCAAAATCCGTAAAATCAACTTGAAGACTCAAGAAATGGCAGAAATTCGAAACTGAAAAATAAAACCCAAAAATTTCAGAAACTTGCTCAAATCCTAATGTGTTTGCTCTGATACCACTTATTGGTCCTAGTATATCCAACTAAAACACATTTCTAGCATTTTAACCACGAAAATAATGAGAAGAATTTAACTTATCGTGGGGGCGTGCGTGCGTGTTCTTGAGAGGGTTTGGAGCTTTTCTCCCAAACAATTATTTCTCTGTACTTTTCACACACACAAGACCCCTAACTATTTGTTAGGGTTTTAGTACCTATACCACATGTTGGTATATTGTATTTGGGCCCTTGTAAGCCCATTACAAATAAAAGCTTACTGGGCTCTAAAACATTAAAGCCCAGTTCACTTAAAAAAATATAAGACTAAGATAAAATAATTATTTGAACACAATAAAATATTCCTAACAGTTTTAAATGCAGTCCTATATGACCAAAGTGCATCATTCAACTTATTTGCCCACTCCCTACGATTCCCTTCTATGGCCTTTTTAGGATGCGTTTCAGCTCACGATTGACTACCTCGACCTGACCGCTAGCTTGGGGCTGGTACGGGGTGGATAGGCTGTATCTAACACCATAACGTTCTAACGTGCGGGCAAACCGGGTGTTACAGAAATGTGTACCCCTATCACTAATAATACACCTAGGCTCCCCAAAGCGTGAAAATAATGCTCGAAGAAATCTAACGACTACCCTAGCGTCGTTCGTGGGTAAGGCTTGCGCCTCGGCCCATTTAGACACATAATCGACAGCAACTAGGATGTACTTATTATTGTACGAGCTAGGAAACGGACCCATAAAATCTATACCCCACACATCGAATATTTCACATACCAAAATGAAATTCTGGGGCATTTCGTTGCGTTTAGAGAGATTACCTGTGCGCTGACACTGATCACAAGTGTCAACGTACCTTTGGGCGTCCTTGAAAGTCGTTTGCCAGTAGAATCCGCTCTCCAACACCTTCTGAGCGGTTCTGTTGGCTGCGTAGTGCCCTCCGGTCGGTCCGTTGTGGCAGTGCCTAAGGATCTGCGTCGTCTCTGGAGCAGCCACACATCGTCGTATCACCTGGTCTGCACATCGCCTGAGAAGATATGCGTCTTCCCAAAAGTAGTACCTCAAATCAGAAAAGAATTTCTTCTTTTGATGACTAGTGTACTCCTTTGGTAGGACCCTCGCAACAAGATAGTTAGCGTAATCTGCAAACCAGGGAGTGTCGTCACTTACCACCTGTATCGAGTAAAGATGCTCGTGTGGGAACCTATCTTGTATCGGCCTTCCGTCCTTGCTGTAAATTTCGGACTCCTCTAGTCTAGAGAGGTGATCCGCCGCCAAGTTTTCTGCACCCTTTTTGTCCCGGATCTCTATATCAAATTCTTGAAGCAGCACGATTCATCGGATCAGTCGAGGCTTCTATGGCTTTGCTAACAGATACTTAAGAGCATAGTAGTCAGTAAAAACAATAACCTTGGATAGGATGAGATATGACCTGAACTTGTCCGAAAGCGAACACGACGGCCAACAGCTCCTTTTCAGTGGTCGTGTAATTGGCCTGGGCTGCGTCTAGCGTCTTCCTCGCATAGTAGATTGGCCTGAAATGGTTGTCCTTACGCTGCCCTAGCACAGCCCCAGCTGCATAATCACTAGCATCGCACATTAGTTCAAAGGGCAGCCCCCAGTCGGGGGCGACCATAATAGGTGCTGCGATAAGTCGCTCCTTAAGTAAATTAAACGCCTTCAGGCACTCGTCACTAAAATCAAACGGGGCATATTTTTCTAGCAACCTAGACATGGGTCTTGCGATCTTAGAGAAATCTTTAATAAACCTACGATAAAACTCCGCATGTCCTAGAAAACTCCTACTCGACTTCACGTTCGAGGGGACAGGCAATTTTTCTATCGTCTCCAACTTAGCTCGGTCCACTTCGATTCCTTTAGAGGAGATCTTGTGACCGAGAACTATACCCTCTCGAAACATGAAGTGGCACTTTTCCCAATTAAGTGCCAAGTTCGTCTCTTCGCATCGTGCGAGTACGAGCTTTAAATTTGACAAGCATGCATCGAACGACGACCCGTAAACAGAAAAATCGTCCATAAATACCTTCATTACCTCACCTACCAGTTCGTCGAATATGGCCATTCATGCATCGCTGGAAGGTGGTTGGGGCATTGCAGAGACCGAATGGCATCCTTCGGTACGCGAACGTCCCGAATGGGCACGTGAACGTGGTCTTTTCCTGGTCCTCTGGCGCTATAGGGATCTGCAGATAACCTTACAAACCATCAAGAAAGCAATAAAATGAGTGACCGGCTAACTTTTCTAGCATCTGATCAATAAACGGTAAAGGAAAGTGATCTTTTCTCGTGGCGTCGTTCAACTTCCTGTAGTCGATGCAGACGCGCCATCCCGTCACGGTCCTCGTCGGGATCAGTTCGTTCCTATCATTGGTGACGACTGTCATGCCTCCCTTCTTTGGGACCAATTGGACCGGACTGACCCATGCGCTGTCTGAAATAGGATAGATCATCCCCGCAATTAGAAGCTTCATTACCTACTTCTTGACAACGTCCTTCATGTTGGGATTGAGACGCCTTTGACTGAGCGACCGGCTTCAAATTTGTCCTCCATGAGGATCTTGTGCGTGTAGTAGCTCGGGTTGATACCCCTTATGTCGGATATCTTCCACGCCAAAGCCTTCTTGTGCGCTTTCAACACGTCTAAGAGCTGGTCCTTCTGTCCATCGTCGAGGCTCGATGAGATGATGACTGGCAGCCCTCCGTTGCTGCCAAGGAAGGCGTACTTGAGGTGGTCGGGCAACGGCTTCAATTCTAGGACCGGTGGCTCCTCGACTGAGCTCTTTTCCTTATCCTCTTCGCTGCTCTCATCGATGGCTATGATAGGCTCGTCAACCTCCTCCCTACACACATCGGTCGCCATAATCGCGTGTACGTCCTGTTCCCCGACCTGTGACATACCTTGCACAGAAAAGAGAAAATCGTGCTAAAAAACGTCTAAGAAATAACATTTATCATCCTGCTCGTTACTCTTTTTCATTGAGTTGGCCATATTAAAAGTAACTTTATCACCGTCTACTGTTAAGGTTAATGTCCCATTTCTAACATCTATCATGGTCTCTCCCGTCGCTAAGAACGGTCTACCTAAGATCAAGGGGATATTTTCATCTTCCTCCATGTCTAGAATAACAAAATCGGTCGGGATAACAAACTTATCGACCTTAACTAGGATATCCTCGATAACGCATCGAGGATACTTTAATGATCTATCAGCTAATTGTAGGCTCATCCCAGTGGGTCGTGGTTCACCTCGTCCTAGACGCTTAAACATAGAATATGGCATGCGATTAATAATAGTGCCTAAGTCAGCTAATGCTTGCTCAATCACAAAATCTCCTATAAGACAGGGAATAGTAAAACTTCCTGGGTCCTTAAGCTTCTTCGGGATCTTGCTTTGGAGTATCGCCGAACACTCTCGTCGCATATGGTGACATGTTCGAGCTTCCTTCTGTTCGTCAGCAGGTCCTTCAAGAACTTTGCGCAGCTGGGCATCTGCGTAATAGCTTCAACAAAAGGTAAGTCAACATGTAACTCTTTACACATACCCATAAATTTACCGAACTGTGCCTCGTCCTTGTCCTTCTTCAGTCGAGCCGGGTAAGGAATCTTCGGCTGGTATGGCTTCACCGGTGGTCGCTCGATCTCCTTCACCTTTTCCTTCTCGGGCTCGACCTTCTCCTTCTCGGCTTCGGCCTTCTCGACATCGTCGCCTCTGATCTCCTCCACTTCGGGCTCGTCGTGGCTCTCAAAGCTGGCGTTCTCCTTTGCCTTCTTCTTGGTGGGCACTTCTTGCAGTTCTTGTCCGTTCCTCAGTGTCACCGCCTTGCAATACTCCTTGGAATTCGGCTCTTGTCCGTTCCTCAGTGTCACCGCCTCCCTAAGTACGCCCCGCCAACTACTTCGCCATCTGGTCCATCTGTTGCTCCAGCTTCTTGAACGAGGCGTCCATGTTCTGGGCACGCAAGTCGTTGGCCATCATGTACTCCTCTATCTTCGTCATTCGGCTTTCGTGGGCTGCGGTGGTGCTGCTGAAATTCATGAGGAGCGTCTTCATCATGTCCTTCATCTCCCCCATGTCATCGGATCCTCCTGTGGGTGCGTTCTGATATTGGCGTGGCGCCCCGTTCTGGAATCCGGAAGACCTAGGCTAAAATCCCGAAGGTTCTTGCCCCTGGTGGTTCTGATTCCCGTATGCCAGATTGGGGTGTGCTCGAGGTTGGAAGCTTCGTTGGCCGCCTTGGTAATTTCCCATGTAGTCTACTTGCTCCAGCGATTGCCCAAGTTGGCATTCAGATGTTTCGTGGGCTGTGCCACAGATCCCGCACAATGGCACGTATGGCGTGTGCTGCGTCGGTGCGGTGGTCGTTACGGCATTCACGGGCTGGGTCTGCCCGGATTTCGGGAGTAGTGCACCGATGACTGTCTGCAACTGAGAGTTTGTCGCAGCGATCTGTTCTGAAGCGCCTCGAACTTGGCGTTCATAGCCGTATCCTCGCTCACTCCGAATACGCCTGGTAACTTCATCCTCGTATTGCCCCTCATAACTGTTCCTCGAGTAATCCTCAATCAAATTCCAGGCGTCGGTCGCATTGAGCTTCACGAGCCCTCCTCATGCGGCTCCGTCAAACATATGGACAGTCTGGTCGTTGATCCCCTCGTGGAATCGGTTGATCTGGGCTGCCTTCGACATCCCGTGCTGTGGGCACCTCTTCAATAGCACCTTATAGCGATCCCACACCTCGTACAGGTTTTCTGAGTCCTTCTGGTGGAAAAGAGAGATCTCTGTCTTCAACCTTAGCACCTTTGAGAGTGGAAAGTAGTGGTTGATGAAAGCGGCTCGCATCTCCTCCCAGGTAGTGATCGATCTGGGCGGCAACATGTCCAACCAGTCCTTCGCCCTGAACTTGAGCGAGAACGGAAACAACATCAACTTGATCGCATCGCCCGGGACCCCGTTGATCTTGATGGTGTCAGTCACCGTCAAGAATGCCTTCAGATGGGAATAGGGATCGTCGTCGGGATTGCCCTCAAACTGGGCTGTCTGGAAGATCATCTGAAGCCGAAAGTGCTTCAGCTCGAAATTGTTGTTCTCGATCGGCGGGATGACAATCGCCGACTCATTACCGCCTAGCGCGGCGTTTTATAAGAGATCCTGCAGTGATGGATCCTCCTCGTGGACGGGCACTCTGTGGTCCGCCATATCTACTTCTGTGTATAGACTATCTAGGGCTGCCTCTACACGTGAGTGTTGGGTCGATTCCTGTGAACTATCCTCTGAATAGCTAACTAGATGGTCCTGAGAGCTAGTGGAAGCTCCTTCGGTGTCGAACTTGAGTTTCCTTCGTAACTTCCGCTCGAAATCTGGGTCTGCTTAAAACAATGGGACCCGATGGGTGGCTCCGGGTCATTCACTGCTGAATTGTACCTTCAATAAGTGAAAACAAAAATTAGTAAAGAAATAAATAAATACGTCGAAAAGAATACGAGACTAATAACGCTGTAGACAAACAAATAACGCAAATAACACAAATAACGCAAATAGTGAAAAGCAAAGAAAATGTCAAATAAAAGTGGCTAAAGTACCGAACTACGGTGTTCCTAATATCAATCTATTCCCCGGCAATGGCGCCAAAAACTTGATCGACACGTGGTGTGCTAATATAATTTGCAAGTGCGACAAGTGATAATATAAAACGAATACCTAATTACTATCACCAACGTGCGATAGGCAGTGGACCTATCGTTTATAGTGCAGTAAAGTGAGTAAACGAGTATCGAACACAAGGAATAAATTAAGTACTAGTAGTGACCTATCGACTCGATATTTAACCTAAATAAAATAAGCAGATGGTTTTACGAAGTATCCTAACTGATTACTCCTAAATCCACTAGAGATTCAAAGAACACGCCTAAAACTGGTAAGGGAGCTTTAAGATAATAAAGATGTGCTCGGGATTCGAATCCCGCTAGGTATTATCGCCTAAGACAGTAAATTATCGTTCCTACGTGATTCTGACTAGATCGCAGTAATTTTCTACCCGCTAACGAGTTTGCTGTCGCCCTAAACGCTCGCGGGGATCTAAAATTCAGTAATTACTAATGGCGAGGATCGAGTATTTGCTTTCGCCCTATACTCGAATCCAATCTTCTACGAACGGCCTAATCGCTGTTTAGCTGTCGCCCTAAACGATTTTCCACACGATCACTTCAACAAATAGACATATTAAAGCGACGCAATTTCATAGATAGATAAATAGTCAAAAACACGAGTCACGATAACGTACATCTTAATACGAAATAACCTAGCGTTCATCTAATCTCAAACACATAGGGAATTTAGCTACTCATATAGACGAGAAAACAACGAAAGAAATAGAGAACAGAGAAGGAAGACTCATGATCTTAAATACTGGCGAATTAGGGATGGTAGCGTGGATGAATCTTCGTTCGTCGTTCAACTGGACGTGATTGCGTCGTTGATCCGTCTCTTGCGCTTCGGGACTCGTTTCCCTGTTCGTTTTTGCTATTTTTCGTCTCTGGAGGATTTAGGGTTGATATCTGGTAAGTGTCCCCATTTCTGGGTCGAATTTGGGCTTTTTATACTAATTCCCGTAACGGTCACGGCCTGGGAAATGGGCCGTCACGGCCGTGACCATCATCGCCTCGCGTCTCGTCACTCTCTGCCATGTGTCACGGCCAAGTGCATAGGGTGTCACAGCCGTGACCATCTTCGCTTCAACTCTCTGCCCAATGTCACGGCCTCTTGCATCGCACGTCACGGCCGTGACGTTTCCCAGTGATACTTAGCTTGCGTTCTGCTCGATGTCACGGCCTGGTGCAAAGGGTGTCACGGCCATGACCATCAACAGTGTTATCTAAATCGACCTCTGGTGGTTGTCATGGCCAAGTGCATAAGGTGTCACGGCCGTGACACATGACAGTGTTCTTCATCTTTGCGCCGTTTTGCCTCGTTTTCGCTCCTTTTCGCCCGAAACTCGTCCTAAGCTCCTTCAACATAAGAATAGGTGTAAATATGGCGATTAAACGCATAAAATGATTGCTAGAGCTCTATTATATCCCAATTAGATACTACGATAAACGCATTGAATACGTTTATCACATATCGTTATGAATTCCATCACAAACGTATTCAAAGTTCAACATTATAGCACGAACAACATTTAATAGACCATAAACTCAACACTCGAGACCCCAAACTCTAAACAATCGAAAAAATGGATTTGTGAGCGAAATTAGTGAAATTCGTAATGTGGTATAAAAACCTATTATGCAGTATAAATATCACCAATAGTGTTAAAATTTGGATTTGTACTGTTCTTTTATATCGGACATTCAGTATTATTGGCAAGTAATGTAGTAATATTCCTTGCATTATAGAACATTCCGGAATATTCTTAATGAAATGTTTTCTTTTATATATACATGTGTATTTTATTTGCAGAATGTGTTACTCACCTTGAAAACGTTTCAATTTCAAGAAAAAAGCCAAATGCGCTTCCAAACATGAACATTGAGGTTAGTAGTCCAATGTTGATATCACTAGTATTGTAATCACGATCACCTCCATTGGAATGTATATACTACACCCTATCCTTATGTTGTTAATCAAGGTTCATTTGTATACGTTTCGCATTAAGACGTTAATAATATCAATATATCCTCCAAGAAATACCTAGGAGCCATTGACGTTAAAACACCAAACCTGAACCCGTAAGTTTATAACGTAATTTGAAATGAGTGATATGGTATCAGATAAGCCACGTTTTATACCTCTTAACTAGAGGGATGTACCACATTATTTGACGAGCTCCCTTGTTGCCAAAAATTGCAATTCCCGCCTAAATTACTGAGATCCCGCCTAAAATATTGAAATCCTGTCTAAATTGGATAACACAAGTTACACTGAGAATAATAATTAGTAACTTACTAGTACCACTTTCTTATTTCAGAAAATTAGGCAAAAATCTGGCGATTATATTTAAATTTCAACAACCTTGAGCGACGCACAATAGAGCTAACACGGTGTCTCGATGATTTGATCATGATATGGGTCTCTCGAATTTGTATGAAGTATCTTCAATTTTGACCGAAATGGGATTTGATTTCATTGATTTTTATTATTTGCGTCAAACTAATTCCGAAAATATACCCGTAAAATCGAACATTTTGAGACCTCAATAACATAACAAATTGTCTAGGGCGCGCCCAACTTGGTTTGGTGCAGGATGTGTGTTCGTGCAGATTGAAATAATATATACGACATTTGTTTCGATCGAGTTTCCATTGTTATAATGATACCAGATAATAGAAATTTGGTATCAAATACAGCTTTAGCTACCTTTAAATCAAAACCGAAGTGTAAAATATGCCTAAGAGGGGGGGTGAATTAAGCTATAAAAAATTTGGCTTGTTCTTCTTTGAAAAATACTTTTCTTTAAGAAGATATTTGCAGAGTATGTTATTTCCTAGAAAGCAGTACGAGTATCAAAGTTATCTCCCTAACCCTATTTCAAAATATCACGTTATTTTCAGAAATCGTTTCAACGATATCACCTAGTTATTAGCACGTGTTCCGAGTTTGTCTCACAGAAAAGTAAATAGCAGAAAGTAAAGTGAGACGGTATTTTTATACAGGTTATATCCCCAACTGGAGTTTAATCCTGTCCTTGGGGTGTGATCTCCCCAAGAGTTCCAATCAATCACTATGTATTACCGGTTATGGTTACAAAATAATTGACCCTTACACAACTGAAGCACTTTGGAAACTAGACCTCCACCTAGCTGACGCACGCCAAGTTTAGATTCACGTCGTTTACCCAGGAAACCTATTCCCCGACTGGATGTAGCTTGCTACCGAAGGGCCACCGAATCCGCCAAATTCGTCCCTCCACGTGCGAAAGATTCCAACCATGCTCCTTTGTGCGTTCAACGTGTCCGCAAACACATGTCCGAAGACAAATGTTTTAGGGTAGGGTGTTGCTAAAGATCGCTCAAGGGTACAGATTTGCAAATTAAGCTCAACACAAACTACGAATTTTTCGAAAGTTTCAGCTCAAAAACTCTAAGGGATTCCTTTGCTTGTGTGTTCGTTGTCTACCCTCAACGTGAAGTGTTTTCTTCTATATAGACCCAATAATCGCTTCTACACTTCACAAGGAAAGTTAAGCACGGAAATATGCAAGACAGCTCAATTATCACGTGCATTAAATCAAGGAATCATGCCAAGAATAAACCAATTAAGCTCAACGGTCAACATGAATTCTTACCATAATTACCACAGTCTAACTTTCATTACACTGTAATCTCATCCGTTAGTCAGCATATTCCATATATAATTCCACTCAGCATATTATCAATGGAAAGCTCAATCAACTGATTTCTTTCCCAAAATATGATAGCCAATTCGCACAGAGAAAGATTTGATTTACTGAGTATAGGGCTGGGGAAATATACCGAAATACCGATATACCGTCCTTATCGTATCGAAACGTAACGAAAATATCGAAAATTTTGGTATACCGAAGTTTTTGGTAAGGTATGATACCGTACCAAGAATTTTCGGTACGGTAATGGTATGAAACTTTTAAAAATGAGGTATACCGATTATACCGAAATACCGAAATACTAAAATTTTTAATATTTTATACATATATATACACACACCTACGTATATTATATTATTTAAAAAATATATATAAAATGGATAAAAATATTATAAGGATCTTCATTAATTTATTTAGCCCATAAATTATTAACTTACCCAACTTTATAAGATTATTGAGGCCCACCATATTTTACTTACTTTAAAAAACAAAAGGAAATACAAAATACATATGTAGTTTCTCTTTGCTACGACGAAAATAATGTTTCTTCTTCAAGATTTTGAAAGTGTGAAGATGCAATGCAATTACTTTTTGTTAATCTTCACTAATTTTTTTAAATAGCCGTTTCGTTTTAATTAATCTGTCTTGGTTATGTAAAGTTCTTTGTCTTACTAATGGAATTAAAAATTTTTTATTTTGGAAAATTTGGTATTAATAATATTGGAGGCTATGGAGTTTGAATTGACTAAAAATTCGAAAACAACGAATTAATGAGTTATGAGACACGCATTGTAAAAAAACCGTTCGTGTGAATGGTATAGAAGGTATGATAACCATACCGAAATTTCGGTATAATACCGTATCGAAATTTAAGGGATACCGAAATTTTGATATGGTATTGGTATGACTCTTTTCAATACCGAAATTTCGGTACGGTAAGCGGTATTACAGTTTTGGTACGGTATACCGTACCTAACCACCCCTAACTGAGTATAATGCAAAGCATACTTTCCATGTATGGTGATTTCATCGATTTCAGCACATTCCATAAATAGACTCAATCAGCATCTTACCACATATGAGCCCAATCAATTAATCACTTTCCAAAATATAAATCCTAAGTCGCATAAGGAAAGATAGATCATGATTCACTGATTTAAGAGTCAAATAATATTGCACTCAACGGATATATCATTGATATTCTTTCCTAAAATAGATCAATCACATGTATGCACTTAATCAGAATATCTTTTCCATATATACAGCATAGTCATTCATATCCGGGTGATCACATCGATATTCCTTCCTAAAATAACTCAATCACGTTTTCAGCTCAATCAGAATATCTTTTCCATATATAGCACACATTCATATCCGGGTGATCACAATGAAATTCTTTCCTAAAATAACTTATTCTCAAAGACAGTTCACATGTCACTCAGCATAATATATTTTCTATATATAGCACGCAATGAGATTCCATTCATACGAAAACGTTCATAACCAGGTGATCGCATAAAAATATTCCAGTTAAGCACAAGACCACACAAATTCGATTTTCTTAACAGTTTAATCACATTTAAGCGCTTAATCGAACATTTTCACATACTTAAACATCACACAACATGCATATCGAGTTTTTTAATTTGTACCCCCAATTTACATAATTACTTGTAATAATCAAAACTCTCATAATCATTTGGACCAAAAAGGTCTACAAAAACGTATTCCAAATGAGAGTTTCAATACCTATTACTATTTTACAAGGACAGATGCTTGACCGTCCATACCACGTTTTCGGAACAGTTGTTTAGGCAACAATCCGACGATTGTATTAAATTTCGGCAAACCTTGAGCGACGAAAAATAGAGCCAATACGGTGTTTCAGCGATTTGTTCAGGATATGGGTCTCTATAATTTGTACAAAATATCTTCAATTTCGAACGAATCGGGATTCGATTTCGCCGTGTTTTTATTATTTGCGTCAAAATAATTTGAAAGCCGTAAAATCGAACATTTGAGACCTGAATAACATGATAAACCGTTTAGGACACACCCAACTTAGTTTGGTGCGGGATGTGTGTTCGTGCAGATGGAAATAATATATACGATCGATTGTTTCGATCGAATTTCCACTGTTGATACCAGAAAATTAGAATTCGGTACCAAAGCCAGCTTACAGTACATATAAATCAGTATATATGCCATATGCTAGCTCACCAATACCACTGTTTCAAGGTGACAGATGCATGACCATCCATACCATGGGAACGATGTTTAGCCAACAATCCGACGATTTTAAATTTTGCCAAACCATGAGCGACGAACAATAGAGCCAATACTGTGTTTCAAAGATTTCTTCGGGTTATGGGTCCCTTGAATTTGTAAAGTATCTTCAATTTCGACCGAATCGAGATTCAATTTCATCGTGTCTTTATTATTTGCGTCAAAAGCGTTCGAAAAATATACCTGTAAAATCGAACATTTCGAGACTTGAATATCGAAAAAAACCATGGTGGATAGATCGAGTTTCGTTTTCGAGGATCGTTCGAAAGAAAACAGAATCTGCGCACCGTTTTTGATCGGAAATAAACATTTATTACTTAATAATATGGTTAACGATGGTAACAGAAAATTGGTTCTGGGTACCTCTTATTATAACTTGGTAGGAGTATTTTGGTAAGATCAAGTATTTGGTCCTTTTCTCTAAAGTTGAAAGATATTGGGTTCTTAATACCGAAATTTATACTGATAGGGCCTGAACTCTATTTCTAAACTTAAAGAGGACCTGAGCGTGAAACTTCAATTAATATTTAATCGTAGCTTCTCATCATGATACGAAATACGATCTTTGCAACATATGAATCTAAGTAGGTGATTTAAATCACGTGGCTACGTAGCATGATTCAATTTAAGGTTGTACGTAGTTAGATACGATTGGTTACGGTACTATACTAGGAAATTATATTGGTATTTATGTTAGAAGTAATGAAAAATAAATATATTTTCGCTTTGATTAGGACTCCCAATCTGCTCCTAATTGATTGATATTAATTTTGCATTAATTTTCTACTGTCACTTTCACGTCCAACGCAAAAGGCCCTCTTGTAACAAGTTTACTTAACAAAAGTTCACTTTTAAAATTGTGAAAAAAGACTATTAACTGCATTATTTTAATTTCCTAACCCATTCTTATCTAATGAGTAACGATAACGGATGATATTTTTTCCTGTTCTTTATTGTTATTATTTATATATAGGGGTGTTTTCGTAATTTGCAAGTGTGTGTGGGTCAACTGTCCATCGAAGTAGTGATTAGCAAGGCCCATCTGTGTTTTATAAGCCCAGTCAAGGTTTAAATTTAATTTTTGCCTAACAGAAATGATTTATTATGAACATTGACTTTGATTGATCGGCTTAAGGCGTTGACTTTAAGACGACTCGACACGTAATAATTTATCGATAGGCCAACAATTATAACTAAATAAAACTTTAGCTTTTAAATCGTACGTGACTGATGTATACAAAATTCTTGGAATGATTTATAACATCTAAAAGGTATTCATATAACAATCTTTTACGACTATTTTTTTTTTAAAAAAAAACTCATGTAAGTAGCGAAAAACTAAGAAAGCTAGAAAAGAATCACATTCTCTTTATATCTTCTCACCCATGATTGAAATGTCAAAACATTCAAAGTTAAGTTAACTTATAAGAGGGATTCGATGAATATTCAACACACTGATTCCCATCTAAAGTTATTATTATTCTTGCAAAATTCGAAGAGCATCTCCATACCATAGCATAAAAATATATTTAATTTTACACTAAATACAGTTGCTATAGTGTTTTTGCTCCAACCAATAAACTTTATTTTCAACACTAATTTTTATTCCAACCCATCAACTATTTCACGAAAATATAATATTATATTTAACCAAAATAACATAATTCTAACAAAGAAGTGAAACTCCCATATAAAGTGCACAAATGTTCTTTTTGGAGTTAATTTTGATGGTTTAGGTAGCGATGGAGTCGACCTGAATGACTATTTTGAACTCTTTGCGTATATTTTCATTCATTGTTGATAAACGTATTGCATGTTTTTTCGTTTGTATGGCCTATAGTATTATTACGGGCTCATTTTATATCATTATTAACAATTTAAAATAATTTTTCAAATAAAAAATAAGCGAAAAATTAAAACACTATTTTTGTGTTGAAAATTATGTGTACTCTAAATTTAGTATCTCTGCAGATCAACATAATATTAGTGTTAGATATAGAGGTCCATTGGAGTTGGAGATGCTCTAACTAGTATTCTTTGCACAATACGTATGCCAATATATATAAATAATTAATTTTATTTTAATATAAATTATTTATTTGAAATTATATTTTAAATTTTATTATATATATATAAATTATAAAAGTAAAGGTACAAGAATTAACAAAAAAAAATAATTAATCAAAATTAACTATTAAGATAGTATTAAAAGATAATGGGTGATTTTTTAAATTTCGTTATTAATTTTGTTTGAAATTGACAGACCAAGGGGCATAGCCATCTACGACGCTTAATAAAATACTAGTACTTTTAGCACACCCTATTTTGTGTGCAAAAATATAAAATTAGTTATTAGTGGATGAATTTAACAAATTATTTACTAAAAATAGAATGACGTGGTTATTATGAGTTTTAAAGCTATGTGGTTTAATAAGCTTTTTTTAATAATTGATATATTGAAAATAGAATGAAGTGGTTATTATCATTTAATAGGTTTTTTATTCTTTTAATTGTAATTAAAGTACAAAAAATTTGATTGGTCAGTTTTGACAGACCAATTTACAATTTTTACCCCCTAGGCTCTTTACATAAGAGCTTCTCCAACGAGTACTTCATTTTTGTGTAAAACACAAAACTAAAGTACGTCTTTACTCCAATAGAACTCTATATCTAACACTGTGTTGATTAGCAGACATACTCTAGATGTAAAGTACACATAATATTCAACACAAACATTGTGTTGTACTTTCTATCTATTTATTTATTTAATAAAAAATACTTTAGTTATATTTAAATGTTTGATATTTGTATAATAAAAGTAAAAATAATATTAATTTCCTATTATTTATTTATATTCTCATTTCAGTTTAATAAAATTATAATTAAATAATATGCTAAGTTTATAATAGTGAATTTAAATATTCATTATTATAATTTATTGAATTTTTAATTTTTATAATATAAAGTTTAATATATGAATTTGATTTTTAGAGTAGAAAATAAAGTTAATGGGTTGGAGTGAAAATTAGTGTAGAAAATAGAGTTTATGGGTTGGAGTAAAAGCATTGTAGCAGCTGTAATATTGTGCATAATTAACTGTATTTTCATGCTGCGGGTTGGAGATGCTCTAAGAGTATAGATAATAGATTTTTTGTGTGAAATTGAGACAAATTAGAAGTTTATAGTCATCCCCGACGCTTAATAAAGTAGAATAGATTTTTTTATGAAATTGACAGACCATGGGAAGTTTATAGTCATCCTGACGCTTCATAAAATAGAATAGATATTTCCACCCAGTACAGCATTGTACAAATTCGTTTCGCCGGTGTCAATTTAGTCAGCAGTATATTCTATGTCTGCATTGTTATGAGAATGTAATGACATTATAATGATGTTGAATCATATCTCTTATATATATAATGAAATGTAGATTGATTCTAATTGCGACACGCGTCCATTTCATTATATTAAACTAAATAAAAAAATAATGGAAAAAATGCCCACTAACAAAGTGGGAACACTTCTTTTTTCAAGTTAAACAATTTATATTATTATTGTTATACAAGAATGTTATATTAATTATACATATTTTACACCCGTGAAATGCACGGAAATTAAAACTAGTATATTACTAAGGAAATGTATGTCCTCATATGTTGTCATGTGTCCCATAATAATTAATTATAATAAATCAAAAATATAATAAAAATATGAAAAACTACCCACTATCACACTAACCACTGTAAATAGTTATTTATTGAGATAAAATAATTATAGATAGTTAACCCGTGCAATGCACGGGTAATAAACTAGTAATATATATACATATTTTTGAAGCGCAAGTATTAAAGGATATTAAGACGAAAAACTCAATTTAATAAATAACAATGGAACAAAACCCTAATAATCAACACACCTTAAACAATTAACATAGATCATAGGGTATGAGAGATAACCCTAATTATCAACACACTTAAACGAAAACATTAAATAGACACAATAACATCACAAGGGACACAAACAACTCAATAAATCATATCCTTATTAAATCACACACATTAGCTCCTCAACAAACCTTTAAATGAAAGCACCAACCACTCAACAAAAAGCATAAATAAGATTATATAACTTTTCTTTTTTTTCCAAACATAATTAGATAGATAACTCAAACCCCACTTTTCAGACAATTAAAAACTAGGATTTTTTTCCAATGTAGGCATCGATCTCTTTGGACATGGTAACTAAGAACTCAAGATGCGAATATGGGTGTGGGACATTTTCGAATGCCTTCTCATATTCAAGGCTCCACTTCACTATATTCTTGCCAGAATAAGCCATAGCCTCAAACGTTGCCCTAAAACCTCTGAAGTACTTCGTAACTTCTCCATCTATGAGTTCGAAGGTTATCGACTTCTTCTCTTCATCAAGTGCCACTATCTTGTCCTTGGCTATCACCGAATCACCTGAGAATAAAAGAAGAAGGGATGAAATTGTTGAAATAAAAAAGTATATAGAGTATGTGGTTAAGCATGGATTTATATTGTTTCATTTATTACCCATGACGTAAGTCCATAGCCTAACAGAACCAATGCTCTTTCCATCGCCTTCTAACACTTGAATGCTTCTAAGCTTGTCTGGGCTAATCTTTGGCATGAGATAGGTTTTGTTCTTGTAAACGTCGAATAATTTGTGTGGAGATGAAGTTACTTGTGCATGTAACTCAATCTTGTGAATCTGAGCCATTTCTTCTTCTTTTTCTTTCTTTTTTAGGCTGAGTTGGGCTTATATATTAGTGAATAAAAATGGGAAATTCGACGACTTATTTTGCACTATAGTAGACGCTGCTTATATTCCCATTCACTTTGAGAGTTCTTGATTCTTTGTTCCTTCTTATGGCAAGTATGTATGGTGAGGTACAACTATATTCAAGCTATATATTCCAATAGAATAGTATGCTTTTGTTATTTTTTTACAGTATACACATAGAGATAAGAAGAGAAAGTGTATTCCATATATAGTTCTATTACTATCGAGGATGGCCTCATTATATAGCAGATATTTTTTAAACTAGACGTTGAGATACATTTTAATTTAGCTAATCATATATTTTCCTAAATTGTATAGTCTTTCACTTGGTTTCTGATTTTTTGTGCCTTGATCGGTGGAGTCTTTCCTTCAATCTTCAACACTCCCCCTCAAGTTGGGCTCTTATATATTTATAGAGCCCAACTTGATTAAAAACCTTTCAAATATTTGTCGATCAACCATCTTTGTAAATATATCTGCTAGCTGATTTTGGCTTTTGACAAATGGTGTCTCGATTTCATTAGTTTGTACTTTTTTACAAACGAAATGCCAATCCACTTCAATGTGTTTTGTACTCTCATGGAACACTGGGTTGGATGCTAGGCCTCGCTGCATTATTGTTGCAATACAATTGCATCGTTCTTTGCATTCTATCTTAATGTCTTGTAGTAGTTGTTTTTTCCATTTAGCCATAGCTTGATATTCTGCTTCAGCACTTGATCTGGCTACGACTTTCTGTTCTTTACTTTTCCATGTGACAAGGTTCCCTCCAACAAATGTGCAATAACCTGTCATTGATCTTCTATCATAGCTTCCTGTCCAATCAACATCGGAGTAGCCAACAATGTCGTTTGTCTTGTTTGGTCTCATCCAGATTCCACGTCCACGTGTCCCCTTTAGATATCTTAAAATTCTGTATATCGCTTCGAGATGACTGGACCTGGGAACCTGCATAAACTGAGTAACACAACTAACAGCAAATGAAATGTCAGGTCGTGTAGCAGTCAGATATATATGTTTTCCTACTAATCTTTGAAATCGACCGATGTCTTGCAGAGGTTCTCCCTCTTCTTGATTCAATTTTTTATTAGTCCATGCGAGTTCTAGAGGGTTTTACTCATAACTTTCCAGTTTCTTTGAGTAAATCTAAAGTGTATTTTCTTTGGGAGAGAAATAAATCCTTTTCTGAATGGGCAATTTCTATCCCTGGAAACTATTTGAGGTGTCCTAAATCTTTAATTTCAAACTTTCGTTTCAAGTAGTTTTTTATGTTATTTATTTCTTCATTGTTGTTTCAAGTTATAATTATGGCATCCACATATATTAAAATTAGGATAATAGTTTTATTATGATTTCTAATGAACATCGATGTGCATGACTTAATTTATTATACGAAGCTTTAGGAGATTGTTTTAAACGATATATTGACTTATTGAGTTTACACAATAACCTTTTGTTTGTTTTTCTTCAAGTTTGTGTCCTGGAGGTAGGTTCATATGGATTTCTTCTTCCAAAAATCTCGTTGTAAAAATGCAATTTTAACATCCATTTGAGATAAACCCAACCGAAGGTTACAACAACAGAAAATAAGATGTGATGGTATACATTTTTGCAACCGGAGCAAAGGTTTCCTCGTAATCCATGCCATAAGTCTGAGTGAAACCTTTTGCCACCAGTCTGGCTTTATATATTTCTATATTTCCATTACTGTTAAATTTTATGTTGTAAACCCATTTACAACCGACGGGTGTTTTTATCTTTTAGTAGTGGAACAATATCCCAAGTATGGTTTCTTTCAAGTGCGTCGACCTCTTCTTCCACGGCTTTACACCAAGTTGGTTGCTTAAAGGCTTCATTATAATTTGCAGGTTCAACTTCTCTCTATAGAGGTTAGAAAACCTTTGTGTTGAGATGATATCTTACTATATGAAATATAATTTTGGATAGCATATGCTATATGATTTGTTACATAGTCATTGAATTTTGTGGTCGCTTTGTTGGTCTGATCTTCTAATTATTTGATTTTCAGTATTTTCTCCCCTGAATAGGATTCGGTGTTTTTATTAATTGTCATATCATTTGGATCTTATTATGTCCTGGGTTCTCGAGGAAATGGAGATACAGGTTTTTTGTGGCTTTTTGCTTCCAACCATGGTTTGATTTCTTTACATGGTTTTTGGGAGCTGATGTGAATGTAATTTTTTGGCAATGGTCGAGATCTTTTCGAGACCTTTTTCTTTCTGTGGGTATTTTTGCAACGCCTTCTCTGATACCGTGTTATTTTTTTACAGTATACACAGAGATAAGAAGAGAAAAACTTGTATTTCATATCTTGTTCTATTACAATCGAGGATGGCCTCATTACATAGCAGATATTTTCTAAACTAGCCGTTGAGACACAATCATTTTAATTAAGCTAATGATATCTTTTCCTTAATTGTATAATCTTTGACTTGGGTTTCTAATTTTGTACCTTGATCGGTGGAGTCTTTCCTTCAATCCTCAACAACTTTCTTTCTATATTGTTGGACTATATTATATAGTTCATCAACAACATTAGTATTAAAAAGGCAAAGGCTAACTAGAGAGCAATGTACTCGATGGTTTAATATATAATATTAGGCCTTATGAGATACTTTAATATAGATGCAAGATTGATGTAACTTGCTAAGGATAATATATTATATTATGGACCTTATCACTCACTAAGATAAGATCGTAGGCAATATATTATGCATAGTTCATGTGGTACACTGAATCGACTGCTCGCATTCATTGGGGAGTTGAAAGGGTGTATTATAACGCCTTGATGGCCTTAAGAGTTCAGACGTTCACATTTCTGCATGCATTAAAAGTCTATATATGCGTTGCTTAAACTAAACCCTATAAATAGGGAGTGGTTCTTTGCCGTGAATAAGATACTTAACAGCTTTATTATTAATATCTTTTCTTCTTGCTCCAACATTGTTGAAGGTCGAGTTGAACCCTGGAAGTTTCCACGCCCGTGGAAACAACTTCTTAGGGTAGCGTATCGCGTCTCTTGATTTTATTATTTGTGTATATCGTCGAAGTTGACAAAAATCTAAGAAGTTGTTATGGCTGAATATGATAATGTCTTTGATGATGACGTCCTTCCGGAGGACGATGAGATGTTCGACCAAGAAGAAGATGTGCAACTTTCACCACCGATCCCATCGACGGAGATCAATAGCACACCCCCTTCAAATGCAACTCTCCCGGCAAATAAAGGGAATGGGCAAAATCCAAACATACCCACATGAGGCAATTTAAATGGAGGATCTCAAGGGGGAAATCTTGGAGGTAATATAAACCAAAATCCTTTTAATATGAATGGATTTCCTCAAACTGAAATTGGAGGAAATGTTGGGGGGGGGGGGGGGGGGGGAATCATATGATGACTCCACAATTCCCCCCAACTACGTTTGTGAGGTATCCTGACACCTCAAGGATTGATATGTTTGGAGGTGTGAACTATAAGAGATGGAAAGAGAGGATGTTTTCCTTGCTAGATATGCATGGGATAGCATGGGTGGTTGAGACCCCTCTCACTGAAAATGTGAATTATGCGGCTTGGGAAATGGCTAATAAGATATGCCGAAATTCCATTCTTGCAACTCTCTCAAATCCACTCTTTGATATTTATGCGGGATATACCGAAGCAAAGATCATGTGGGATTCTTCGAAGCAAAAATATACCGCTGAAGATGCGGTTTGGAATTTGCTTGCAGTGGATATTATCATTGGAAAATGAATGAGAATGTTGATGTGCACGAGCAGCTCAATGAGTACCTACAACTCATTGAAGGACTGAAGGTCGAAAACGTTATCCTTCCTGAAGAGTTCATGGCTGAACTACTAATCGAGAAACTTCCATCATCTTGGAATGACTACAAGCAAAATTTGAAGCATAAAAATAAAAAGATGAACATGGATGAGGTGATGAAGCATATCATCATTGAAAACAAGCATAGAAAGCAAATGGGAGTTGCGACCAAGTAATTCAAAGAAAAGGCAAATCTTGTAGAAGATAATGCCAAAAGGAAATTCCAAAAGAGGCCCAACATGGAGGTTGCATCGAGGTTTATGAAGCCAAACACCAATGGCAATTTCAAGAAAATGAAATGTAACTGCTTTGTTTGTGGGAAATTGGGTCATTATACTTCTCAGTGCAGGAAAAGGATTTTAAATCCGAATTTTGAAAGGCGGCATCTAAGGCGAACATGGTTCAACAAAAGGAAAGTGATACTATTATTGCCATGATATCGGAGATAAACCTTGTGGAGAAAGGAGCACAAGGTATTTGGGTGATGGACTCCGGTGCGACAAAGCACATTTGTGGAGACAAGAAGGCTTTCGAAGAGTACACGGAAATAAATGGAGAAGTCTTTCTTGGAGACTCATCTACTACTAAAGTTCTTGGAAAAGGCAAGGTGAATATCAAATTTACATCTGGGAAAAGTATTGGCTCTTCAAGATGTGCTTCATGTGCCGAAAATTAGGGCGAATTTGGTGTTAGTGGCACTGCTCGACGAGGCCGGTCAATGTTTGAATCAGGAAAAATGGTTCTTACTAAAAATAATGTCTTTGTTGGAAAAGGTTATCGTCAGAATAACCTCTATGTACTCAATGATAATTCCATAATGAATGAAAGTACTTCTTCGGTTTATTTGTTGGATTCTCATAAATTGTGACACTTGAGGCTTGGTCATGTGAATGAGTCATATTTAAAAAAGATGACCAAGATTGGACTGTTAGAAAACATGCACAATAACAAAGAAGACTTGCTACAACGTACAAAGAAAAACTGAGTTATTGGAATTAATTCACAGTGATATTGGAGAAATGAGAACTTGTGAATCAAGAGGAGGAAACAAATATTATATAACATTTACTGATGAACACAAGGGTTTTCCTCCTTAAAAATAAGAGTGAAGCTCTTGAAAAATTCATTCTCTACAAAAAGGAGGTAGAAAATCAATTAGATCGGAAAATCAAGAGACTTAAATCCGATAGAGGAGGAGAGTATCTTGCAATGAATAATTTCTTTGAAGAAAATGATCCATGAACGAACTCCTCCTTATTCACCGGAATCTAATGGGACCGCGGAAAGAAAAAATCGTACGTTAAAGGATATGATGAATGTTATGCTTTTAACCGCTCGAGCTCCTCAAGATCTTTAGGGAGAAGCAATTTTATCAGCATGTCATCTGCAAAACCGCATCCCACATAGAATAATTGGAAAAACACCCTATGAGTTTAGGAAAGGCTATTCGCCAAATCTAAAATATTTAAAAGTGTGGGGGTGTTTAGCAAAAGTGCTAATCACCTAGCCAAAGAAAAGGAAAATCGGCTCAAAAAACAGTGGATTGTGTCTTTATCGGATATGCACAAAATTCAGTTGCATATCGTTTTATGGTGATTAATAGTGATGAATATGAAAAAGACACAATAATAGAATCCAAAAATGCTGAGTTCTTTGAAGGCGAGTTTAATATTCAAGAACCTTCAAAAATTAAAGACTTAGAGGAAGAAATCGAGTCTATGAGAAAAGAACATCTTGAATCCGAAAATTTGGATCAAAATAATCAAACGAATCATGGACTAAAGAAAAGAAGAATTCAAAATACTTTCGGAGGTGATTATTATATGTATTTGGTTGACCAAGAACCAAAGTCATATGATGAGGCAATAACCTCAAAAGAATCCTTCAAGCGGAAAGAAAGTATTCAAGTTGAGCTAGACTCTATTTTGAAAAATAAAACTTGGGAATTGGTAGACTTGCCAAGAGGTGCAAAACCAATCACAAGTTAATGGATTTTTAAAAAGACATTGCTACCTAATGGAGAGGTGGAAAAATTCAAGGCACGACTAGTTGCCAAAGGGTATACACAAAAAGAAAAATATAGACTATTTTGACACGTTTTCTCCTGTGACGAGAATTGCCTCGATTAGGGTTTTGATAGCCCTAGCTGCTTCAACTAATTTAATAATCCATCAAATGGAGGTAAAAACAACATTTCTAAATGGAGATTTAGAAGAAGAAATATATATGAAACAACCAGATGGTTGTACGGTGAATGGTCAAGAAAAAAAGTTTGTAGGCTCAAAAAGTCTCTCTACGGATTAAAACAGGCTCCGAAGCAGTGGCATGAAAAATTAGATCACACGTTGGTAGAAGATGGGAATACATCATCAACTGTAGATCGATGCATCTATATAAAGAGAGAAAATGGAAATAGTGTGATTGTAGCACTATATGTTGACGACATGTTAATCTTTGGGACGTGTCTTGATGTTGTTAAAAACACAAAAGAATTCTTGTCTTCTAAGTTTGACATGAAAGACTTGGGCGAAGCGAAAGTAATTCTTGGTGTCAAAATTCATAGAAGGCATGACGGCATTATGATCACACAAGATTATTGCACAAAAGGTGTTGGATAGATTTGGTTATACTAATGTGAAATCATTCTCTACACCTTATGATGCTAGCGTTCATCTAACAAAAAATAGAGGTGAAGAAGTGAATCAATTGAAGTATTCACAAATTATTGGGAGTTTGCTTCACTTAGCAAATTTTACTAGACCTGATTTGGCATATGCGGTAGCAAGGTTAGGAAGATATACAAAGAGTCCCAATGAGAGTCATTGGATAGTCCTAACCCGAGTTCTTGGATATGTCAAAACCACAATTAATTATGGTATTCTGTATAGTGGTTTTCCAAATATTTTGGAAGGGTTCAGCGATGCTAATTGGATCTCCGACTCCAATGACACTAAATATACGAGTGGATACGTGTTTACTTTGGGAGGTGGCGCTATAGCTTGGAGATCATCCAAGCAAACCCTAATTGCTAGGTCGACCATGGAGTCGGAGTTTATCGCTCTTGAGCTTGCTTGTGTGGAAGCAGAGTGGCTGAGAAACTTTCTCAGTGATGTAGTAATGGATCAGAGATTGATCACCTCTGTGTCCATGCACAGTGATTGTTAAGCCGCACTAGCTATAGCAAGAAATCAAATTTATAATGGCAAAAATCGTCATATAAGACTAAGGCACAATGTTATAAAGCAGCTGCTCAAAAATGGTGTAGTGTCCTTAGATTTTGTGAGATCAGAGGTAAATCTGGCCGACCCTCTGACTAAGCCACTAGGAAGGCAGTTAATCGAGAAAACCTCGAGGGGTATGGGTTTGATGCCAATGGAATTTTAAAGCTGATGGAAACCTAACTCATGTGATGGAGTGATCTCTTGAAGTGAGTTCATACAGGTAATAACGAAGTTGACTTTAATTATGTAGCATTTATCCTAGACTCTCATACTCGGAGGTGGAGATGCTATAAATAAACTTTAATTGTTATGGTTGAATGTGTTCATTCTTAATGACGTAGCTCAATTGGTGAAGGCAAGGAACTTGCAAAAAACTCGAGCTACGATCACCTATAAAGAGTTTAAAGGTGGTGCCGCCTTTATGAGATGCATGGGGAAAATCTCTAAAGAACTCTTCGAATAAAAAGGGTCAGCGCATGGCCTGAATGGGCGCACAACCGCGTTGAAGAAAAGGTGTATTAAAATAATCATGTTCTACTGACCTCTACTTTGCATTTAACGTACAAGGTTCATAGAAGTACAACTTCACCTGTATTTTGCAACTTAAGTCATGAGAACTAGGACTGAGTTCATAGTTTATTGTTAAACACTAAGTCTCATGTGATTATTTGTTTGAAGGAAAATGTTGTTGCTGTGTGTAGGGGTGGTTCGGTACGGTACTGTGATACCGTATACCGTACCGAAATTTCGGTATCCAAAAAAAATCATACCACTACCATACCAAAATTCGATATACCTTAAATTTCGATACGATATCATACCAAAATTTCGGTATGGTATCGGTATCATACCTTCTATACCATTCACACGGAGGGTTTTTTACCATGCATGTCTCGTAACACGTTTAATTCGTTATTTTGGAATTTTTAATCAATTCAAACTCCTTAGGCCCCAATAACATAGATTATTAATACCAAAATTTTCAAAATAAAAAGATTTTTTAACCTTAAACAATTTACATATTTTAGTCAGTCTCCTTAGTAAGACAAAAAACTTTACATAACCACAAAATACAACTTTATATATAAATATATATATATATATATATATATATATTAATTAGAACGAAGCGGCTATATTTAAAAAATTAGTGAAGATTAACAAAAAGTAATTGCATTGCATCTTCACACTTTCAAAATCCTCAAAAAAAACATTAAAAAGGCAAAAATTAAACGTTACTTGAGTTACATAAGTAAAATATGGTCGACCTAATCTTATAAAGTTGTGTATAAGTATTTATGGGCTAAATAAGTTTATGAAGAGCCTTAATTTTTTATTTTATTTTTTTGAAATATTATAATATATGTTGGTGTGTATATATATATATATATATAAAAAATTTTGTATTTCGGTTTCGGTATAATCGGTATACCTAATTTTAAAAACTTTCATACCATTACCGTACCGAAAATTTTCGGTACGGTATCATACCTTACCAAAAACTTCGGTATACCAAAATTTTAGAGATTTTCGATACGATACGATACGATAAGGACGGTATTTCGGTATTTTTCCCCAGCCCTAGCTGTGTGGGGGAATGTTGGACTATATTATATAGTTCATCAACAACAAAGGCAAAGGCTAACTAGAGAGCAATGTACTCGATGGTTTAATATATAATGTTACTTATGAGATACTTTAATATAGATGCAAGATTGATGTAACTTGCTAAGGATAATATATTATATTATGGACCTTATCATTCACTAAGATAAGATCGTAGGCAATATATTATGCGTAGTTCATGTGGTACACTGAATCGATTGCTCACATTCATTGGGGAGTTGAAAGGGTGTATTATAACGCCTTGATTAAGAGTTCAGACGCTCACATTTATGCATACATTAAAAGTCTATATATGCGTTGCTTAAACTAAACCCTATAAATAGGGAGTGGTTCTTTGCCGTGAATGAGATACTTAACAGCATTATTATTAATATTTTTTCTTCCTCCTCCAACATTGTTGAAGGTCGAGTTGAACCCTGGAAGTTGCCACGCCCGTGGAAACAACTTCTTAGGGCAACGTATTGCGCCTCTCGATTTTATTATTTGTGTATATCGTCGAAGTTGACAACATATATTTCTTTCATGGATGCGATAATAATTGATTTGTGCTAGTTTATAGCGTGTTTCTTTCTTTCTCGAGCCACACTCAAAATGATAGTGAAGGAAGGAAGCTAATATGATTTGCAAAGCTTATGGGACAAGAATTGGAATCCAAAGGGTGTTGGGAACAAAAAAAAGCTACTGTAATAATTAAGAATGTTACGATCTCCTTTATACGTGAATTGCACCAAGCAAATATGACAATAGAATCGAGTAAAGGGGGGAATATCGTAAATGATTGGGGAAATGGAGCTTCTTTAAGTCACGAGTGGGTCAAATTCTCTACGGCGAAGGGGAATATAATTTATGTCGAGCCAATCGACCAACTCAAAGAAAGGAAATAAAAAAAAAAAGAGAGAAAAAAAAAAGAAAACATCCAATTCCATAATTAATTGGTGACATACGAGGGCCAGATTAGATCACAATTTATTTTTCTAATATTACTAAATTAATATTTTATATTTGTCAATCGAATTCTTGGTTCCTGATCAATGTTTTAGTTTGTCCCTAGCTTGTGCTTTTAAATCATATGTATGTAGTAAAACAGAGACAAACACAAATTCGAACTTGTCTTTTCTAATGTAATAAATAATGAATGGTTCACCACCTTAGCTCTCTTAACAACTTGACGTACAACTCAGAAGAAATCAATATACATCATCCACAAGGGTGGACGGACAACATAGTAAAGTAAAACCAAGAAATGAAAATGATTTTTTCGTCTGTAAATCACAGCTTTAACCTCCTAACAAAAAATCCTAATCATCGAACCCGAAAAAGAAGCAGGAGATAAAAAAAAAATGAAAGAATCGCAATCAAGATTCGCTTGTGAGCAGCTACATTTGCACAAATAATAATCGTAATAACGAACAAAGGCTTTCAAAATCATGGCGATTTCGAATCTTCAGTCCTATTTGCTTTGCACATGCAATCGGGACAGGGAAACGAATATATGGAGTCGTTCGGTCTCTTTAATTCAAAACCTTTCGAATCACTATGCGATCGCATACTCAGCATTTGCCTCTTGAAGCTTTTCCACCTAATCGTTCCAAGAATACAGTCGATATTTGAAAAAAACATGCTGAATTGAATTCAAGACAAGGAAGGCACAAGAAACATAATAATAAAAAAAAAAGATATCGGGGATGAGAAAAATTTCAATCAACACAACCGACCCGAGATTTGGATTATCGAATAACACCGCGAGCTTCCTCTTATCTGGTCTAATAGTCCTCGAATGTCCACCGTACAAAAACCTTCTGTGGCCCAAAAGAAAATGGGGGAAGTTTCCACCTTGAGTTGTAACAAATACCTCGCCATGGAGGCAAACTGTGTAATCCAAAGCAGCCATTCGTGACGAATAATTCTGGTACGAGTCAATTTTTTGCACGGTGTGAGAATATAGCGAACTAAACTACAGACGCGAAGATTTCCATGAATTTCACACCTGAAATGGAGCTAGTTCCTCGGGCGATGCGAGCATTTCTTTTGTTTTCAGCAATGGGAACATTTCCAAAAGAGGCGCCATGTACCTTTCTGAGTCGTATATTTTTCCAGACGCCAAATAGATGGACGTGCTTTTATCAAATCCCATTCCCCTGAGCATCAAACCTACCTGGTCAGCAGCGTTAGTACATTAATTGACTTAGGCATGCTAAACATACTCAACAAAACATCCAATTCATTTAAAGTATGGTTGTCCAAATTCGAAGCACAATGCAATTGCAAGGTAAACTGAAAACAAAAGGTACTACCTCAAGGGGAGTTAGAGGACATTTCCCATTTAATCTGATTGCTCCAGGTTTTATTACTCGACCAGGTTTAGTAAATTTCCCTTTCCAACCTCTTTCTCTTGCAGCATCCATGTCTAGCTTTTCTTGGTCACCTCCATCATATATACAACAAGAGAAGGCAACCATGTCCTATGTGTGAGGGGAAAAATCATTACTGATTGGATTCATTATATCATGGTTATGGAAAGATCACAGGGGGGTCACTAGATTGCAAACTAACCTCCTCAAATCGAAGATGCACGGAGATGTACTTTCCACTATTATTTGCACTGCGTTCTTTCATTTTTGCAACTAAAGATTCGGCCAAAGTAGATATGGGATCTGAAAATCGTAGAGCTTGATAGTTTGCCAAGCATCTAAGCCGTTGTACTGCAGGTGGAGCATCGAAGGACAGCCGATTTGCAAACGGTGAAATTCTTATAACCCTGAATCAGCAGAGCCACAAGGGGTTACAAAATATAGATAAAAAGCTATGAGAAACTTTTGAGGAAGTTGTAAGGATGAAAGGTCCCAACTTTGATTTGAGATATTGAATGTAACATTGAAAAGTCATGCTGGTTACCAATGGATTACGAAACCTAGGACCTGGAAAACTCACTTTTCCTCGAGCAACTTTGGGAGAACTGTATCCTTGTAGTAGTTAATGGATGACCATGCTTTTACTCTGAAATTATGCACATTGCTCATGTTGTTGTCGAATCGCTCCATTAAATACCCCGGAATTGTTTTGACTATCCTAACATCATTTTCCAATGTCTTGACGAAGAACTCTTCATCATATATATCACCAAATTTGCTGCACACAGAGAGGCAGCGTTAGACATTCCAGTAAGGAGCGTAAGCCATCGCACTTAGTAAAGCCAAAAAGAAAAGGGCATAAAAGTTGAAAAAGCAATCGTTTTAGGTACAAAGCATCATCTCACAAAGACATTAATTAAGCATAGAAACTCACCTAGGATCTCTCCAAATGCTGTGGAAATGGAAGTTTGGTATTACAAGAGTAGCATTAAGGTATCCCGCCACTGCAACAGCATTGCATATCTATAATTATCAACACCAACGAGTGAGGAGTGAGTTGTGTATCGTCCAAGTTCCAAGCACGTAACTAAGTTCAGTTTTCCAGCTCAATTTTACAGCAAGACTTACTGATGTCCTCTGCTGATTCAGACCACCATTGGCCTCAACAAAGATATATCCATTTGACTCTGGCAAGACTACACAACAAGAATAGAGAACAATCTATTGCTAAATCCCCCACATTTTGCATTAAGCTAATTCAACAGACAGTATTCGTGAAAAAAAGAAAGAGCCTTAATCTATAAGAGAAAGAAAACAAAATAAACAAATAAATAAAACAGAAACTCTTTGAAGCTTCGAACCTTCAGAGGACTTGTTGATGCATGGCCTCCATTCACCACTTTTATACGAATGTTTCCATATAGTAGATATCTGCTCGAGAATTTGACAGGCTCCGATTAGCATCATGACAGCCCATCAACTGAAATCCAACGACTTAATAAAAGCTTATGGGCACAGATATTACCAAGAAAACAACGAAAAAGGTAAGAATGAATCTCTCGGTATCTATAAAGTGAAACTAAAACATGCTACAATCAACGTTTTAATTGACTTCTAAAAAAAATCAGCTTGCAGAATAGAATAGCCCCAAATTTATCACTGTTATCGACCAACTTAAGGTTAGCTCCAATTCAACCCAGTTCTAATCACCTATACAATCCAAATGAAACTAATGTCAAAATCAATCACAGTGGACCAATAGAACAACCAAAATTGCAGATCATACAATTTCCACTAACCGCGTCAGCGGAAGAATTATCAGCCTCCATCTCGGGCCTGAGCTTCGCATAGAGCTGAGGACTCCTATAAACCGACCCAGGCGCATGCCTATGCTTGTTTATAACCGGCACAACATCGAAAGACATCATTCCCAAGTAAAAGAACATCGCCGCCATGTACAGCAAAGGAACGAACAAGAATATCCCCTGATACTTCAACCACCACGACAGCACGACCCACGCGAGCCTCTGCGCGAGCGTCCTGGGCCGGGCAGGGTTCGGCCTCGATTGGCGGCGGAGGCGCGGCGAGGATCGACCTCCGATCGGAGAGGTAGGCGGCGACGATGGGCTGCTGTGTCCGCTGCTGGGGAGGCGGTTGTACGCGCTCATCGCTGGTTCGTCCGATTCACGTCATTGGGCGGAGCATAAGCCGACGATGATATACGGACTTTTGAATCTACGAAAGGGAAAATGAGATTCGATGGAGGTCACTAAGGGCGTGTTTGGCTGAGTGTGATTTAAGAACTTCGAAAAGATTTTTTGTTTCGAATTTGTCTTTTTGTGCTCTCAGAGATTTTGCCTGCGCCTCTTCGATGACTGAGGACGACGACGACGACGACGGATTTAAATTGGGAAAATTACAAATAAACAATAAAAATCACAATTGAATTTAGATTGATTAGCAAATTTTATTAATTTATTTAAATTTTCTCTCCTCGTCTGATGAGATCCGTGAATAGTGATCCCAATGATGATTTAAATTGAGAAAAATCCTACCAAATAAAAATGTAAATGGTCCGATTTTTTATATACATAATCCAGCTCATACTGCATTGTTTTTGTAAGGGTTAAATTATATTTAATGGATCGAAATAAAAACACTTATCAAATCAATTTTACTAAAAACTCATGACTGTTGAGCCCAAGGCAAACTTCGTCATGACGCTTAAAGCTCATGAACTAATTTTATTAACCTTAAATTTTGATGTTTAAAGCTTAGTCTTAATTATATTCATCGAGCTTAAAAATTGAAAGCTTAGCATATAGAGGTCAATATGTAATTTTGGGGTCAAGCTTGAGCCAAAAAATGGACCCACCTCGGATTTGTACAACCTATTTGATGTAGCATTATATTTGTAAGTTTCATTTGCTTAAAAATAATAATTTATTTCGGGCCATTTTTGGTATCCATAATACAAATACTTTAAAGTCTTCATCTATAACTTGATTGAAAGAACTTATCATAAGCAAGGTATATACGTATAGAGAATGTACAAGAAAGAAGGCAAAGAATCAATTGATATAATTTAAAATGAAAAAGAAAATGACTACGACGAAGACCATTTTATTCCGATTAAATGCATACAACACAATTAGGCAGGATGTGGTTAACATTTGTAAAACTGAATTCTGACACTACAGCTCTACTATTTATTAATATATTCCCAACACTCGAGCACTTTGTATTAACAAGTTGGGAAACCACATGTTTTTTTTCTGCCCTAACATTTGCTTAGTTTCGCTTATTGCTCCTCGTGTCAGCGTAGTAGCCATATTAAATTATTAAATATAATCTATATTATTTATTTCAGACTGATTACCTAATCTTGTCCCCTTGTGAAGTCTAACGTGGGAGTTGGAATGGATCA
The DNA here is from genome assembly GCA_027422505.1 of Craterostigma plantagineum. Lineage (NCBI taxonomy): Eukaryota > Viridiplantae > Streptophyta > Magnoliopsida > Lamiales > Linderniaceae > Craterostigma > Craterostigma plantagineum. The sequence goes on along the minus strand of JAPQWV010000019.1, from coordinate 5,857,629 downwards.
TTTGTGATGTATGGAATATGTATATATGTATGTATCAGTATTGCATATATGATTATAATCACAACTCGAAGTACATATATTTGCGGCTGGCTGGAATTTTTGAATGAAGTGTAAGGGTTGTTGACTTTTCAACATGGCCAACTCGAAGTACATATATTTGCGGCTGGCTGGAATTTTTGAATGAAGTGTAAGGGTTGTTGACTTTTCAACATGGCTAGAAGAAGCAAAATATGAGTTTTTTTCATATGACGAACGCAATGACGAAAGCTTGTTTGGATTTAGTTACATATATTGCATATATATATGCTTGCTACGGGAGTTGTAGAGATCACCCCAAATTAGATAGAGAGAGAGCGCGAGTAAGAGAGAGAGGTGAAAGAAAATGAGAGAAAAAAAAAGAAAAGGAAAAAAGGAGGAAATCTTGTACGGGTGGATAAGGGTGAGAGGGTATAGTTTTTACTAGGTACTTGAGAGTGGGTACAAAAACATTACCCGGGTGGGTAAGGGGTCTCGGGTGGGTTTAAACACGAGCGTTATTTTGTACGGTGTAATATTCTCAAATATAGTAAAACTATTGTCTCTCCGTGGATTTAGGCGGTATTGGCCGAACCACGTAAAAATCTCGGTGTTCTTTCGGTGTCATGTCGGCTTTAATTAATATCCCGAGAAATTGTCACGGGGTCCAAATACAACTACCGCTGGCCCGGAATTAAATATTACCGCTCAACCCCAACAAGTGGTATCAGAGCCAAACCCTACTGGTATTCTAAGTATGCTCTGTGGTTGCAGCTGTGTCTGATCTTCCACATCAGAAAAGATATCAGAAGGGAATATCGATCGGGGGGAGCCAGTGTCAGAGCGAGGTTCAACGAGGTGATGCCTTGTGCTGAAGAAATGATGGTACAAGATGGACGTTGATGGGATGCTCTGTGTGTGCGGAGCTTGTGCGGCGGTGGAGTTTTGGCGAGTTATGGCAATAGTGCTGTGAGGCAGGTCATTCTTTTCTGGGAAATATCTGATCAGTACTACTTGGACCGGGCTGTTGAATCTGTGCAAGGATAATAACGACGGATGACAGCAAAGTGCGACAATGTGCTAGTGCGGGAGGTTTCACTTTGTGGCAGAAAAGAGTGAAGGATGTGCACGTTTGTCAAAGCTGGGTGATAAGCTTTGACGGGAGACGAGGATAAGTTGGAGTAAATGATGAAAGATTTGGGGTCAAGATGTGTTGGAGAGGAAGAAGTAAGGTTCTGTTACTTCTTACCTCGCTTCATGATTCGGGTGATAATTTGATCACAACCATCCGGTTCAATAAGGTGCAGACGGTGGATGGTGGAGTCAACTCTTTTGGAGCATGAAAAGAGAAGACGGCAAATTATGGTGATAGTCGGGCGTTGGCTATACATGGAGAGAGTCGTAGAGGAAGGTGATACGCCAGGGGATTTGGAGACAACAGCAGGTCCAAATCCAGGTGGCGGGAAGGGCATGTGATGCTACAAATGTGGTGAGCCGGGACACATCAGGAGAAATCGATCTTGGAGGAAGAAGGACAGGCGGCTAGGAAAATTCCACATGCGGGTAGCACATGGTTTATCTTGGAGACGTTCTCACGGTCTCTAATGATGACGCTCGTTATCAGGAAGAAGCATATTAAATTCTGGTTTGCTCCAAGAGAATATTCTGATGCGTTCCGGAAAATGCGAACGGTTTTTCGATCTCCGTGGACCGATGGATATCGTTGTGTTGTTCGGTTTGGAACGGGAAAGATCAAAATGGTTGGTGGAGCGTGCGCATTTTGGGTGGTGTGAGTTGTCCCAAAGTTGCGTAGTTTTTAATATTCTTGAGCCAGTCAGATTCCAAGGCTATGGGTTTCATAGCAGGGGGAGTCTGGGAAATCACATGGGCGGAATGGTCCTACCAAAGGGAGAAGAGTGCAAGGTTGTATCGTCTGGACGTGAGTATGGTATATAATACTCAGACTTCGACGGGTTCACGAAAATCGCGCGCGTGGTATAACGGCAGATGATGGTGGGAAGGGAATACTGCTGGTGAAGGGGTTGCATCGAAGTCCCTCTTCGGGAATCGATGGGTCGAGTCGGTTCAACATAGCTGCACATAAGATTGGCCACTGAATGAATCAAGTGGGGTGGGATCGGAATCCTTGATTCGGATTATGTGTAGGTGCTACAACGGAGATCAATGGACGTTCGTGGTATTTACGAACGGGTTACTCTCATTCTCGAGTTCGCTGGAGTGCTCTCTAAAGAAGACGCTGATGTTGAAAAGGGGGGAGATTGTTGACTTTTCAACATGGCTAGAAGAAGCAAAATATGAGTTTTTTACAGACGAACGCAATGACGAAAGCTTGTTTGGATTTAGTTACATATATTGCCTATATATATGCTTGCTACGGGAGTTGTAGAGATCACCCCAAATTAGATAGAGAGAGAGCGCGAGCAAGAGAGAGAGGTGAAAGAAAATGAGAGAAAAAAAGGGAAAAAAAGGAGGAAATCTTGTCCGGGTGGATAAGGCTGAGAGGGTATAGTTTTTACTAGGTAGTTGAGAGTGGGTACAAAAACATTACCCGGGTGGGTAAGGGGTCTCGGGTGGGTTTAAACACGAGCGTTATTTTGTACGGTGTAATATTCTCAAATATAGTAGAACTATTGTCTCTCCGTGGATTTAGGCGGCATTGGCCGAACCACGTAAAAATCTCAGTGTTCTTTCGGTGTCATGTCGGCTTTAATTAATATCCCGAGAAATTGTCGCGGGGTCCAAATACAACTACCGCTGGCCCGGAATTAAATATTACCGCTCAACCCTAACAAGTGGTATCAGAGCCAAACCCTACTTGTATTCTAAGTATGCTCTGTGGTTGCAGCTGTGTCTGATCTTCCACATCAGAAAAGATATCAGAAGGGAATATCGATCGGGGGGAGCCAGTGTCAGAGCGAGGTTCAACGAGGTGATGCCTTGTGCTGAAGAAATGATGGTACAAGATGGACGTTGATGGGATGCTCTGTGTGGGCGGAGCTTGTGCGGCGGTGGAGTTTTGGCAAGTTATGGCAATAGTGCTGTGAGGCAGGTCATTCTTTTTCTGGGAAATATCTGATCAGTACTATTTGGACCGGGCTGTTGAATCTGTGCAAGGATAATAACGACGGATGACAGCAAAGTGCGACAATGTGCTAGTGCGGGAGGTTTCACTCTGTGGCAGAAAAGAGTGAAGGATGTGCTCGTTTGTCAAAGCTGGGTGATAAGCTTTGATGGGAGACGAGGATGAGTTGGAGTAAATGACGAAAGATTTGGGGTCAAGATGTGTTGGAGAGGAAGAAGTAAGGTTCTGTTACTTCTTACCTCGCTTCATGATTCGGGTGATAATTTGATCACAACCATCCGGTTCAATAAGGTGCAGACGGTGGATGGTGGAGTCAACTCTTTTGGAGCATGAAAAGAGAAGACGGCAAATTATGGTGATAGTCGGGCGTTGGCTATACATGGAGAGAGTCGTAGAGGAAGGTGACACGCCAGGGATTTGGGGACAACAGCAGGTCCAAATCCAGGTGGCGGGAAGGGCATGTGATGCTACAAATGTGGTGAGCCGGGACACATCAGGAGAAATCGAGTTTGAAGGAAGAAGGACAGGCGGCTAGGAAAATTCCACATGCGGGTAGCACATGGTTTATCTTGGAGACGTTCTCACGGTCTCTAATGATGACGCTCGTTCTCAGGAAGAAGGATATTAAATTCTGGTTTGCTCCAAGAGAATATTTTGATGCGTTCCGGAAAATGCGAACGGTTTTTCGATCTCCATGGACCGATGGATATCGTTGTGTTGTTCGGTGTGTTGGAACGGGGAAGATCAAAATGGTTGGTGGAGCGTGCGCATTTTGGGTGGTGTGACGTTGTCCCAAAGTTGCGTAGTTTTTAATATTCTTGAGCCAGTCAAATTCCAAGGCTATGGGTTTCATAGCAGGGGGAGTCTGGGAAATCACATGGGCGGAATGGTCCTACCAAAGGGAGAAGAGTGCAAGGGTTGTATCGTCTGGACGTGAGTATGGTATATAATACTCAGACTTCGACGGGTTCACGAAAATCGCGCGCATGGTATAAAGGCAGATGATGGTGAGAAGGGAATACTGCTGGTGAAGGGGTTGCATCGAAGTCCCTCTTCGGGAATCGATAGGTCGAGTCGGTTCAACATAGCTGCACATAAGATTTGCCACTGAATGAATCAAGTGGGGTGGGATCGGAATCCTTGATTCGGATTATGTGTAGGTGCTACAACAGAGGTCAATGGACGTTCGTGGTATTTACGAACGGGTTACTCTCATTCTCGGGTTCGCTGGAGTGCTCTCTGAAGAAGACGCTGATGTTGAAAAGGGGGAGATTGTTGACTTTTCAACATGGCTAGAAGAAGCAAAATATGAGTTTTTTTCAGACGAACGCAATGACGAAAGCTTGTTTGGATTTAGTTACATATATTGCCTATATATATGCTTGCTACGGGAGTTGTAGAGATCACCCCAAATTAGATAGAGAGAGAGCGCGAGTAAGAGAGAGAGGTGAAAGAAAATGAGAGAAAAAAAGAAAAGGAAAAAAGGAGGAAATCTTGTCCGGATGGATAAGGGTGAGAGGGTATAGTTTTTACTAGGTAGTTGAGAGTGGGTACAGAAATATTGCCCGGGTGGGTAAGGGGTCTCGGGTGGGTTTAAACACGAGCGTTATTTTGTACGGTGTAATATTCTCAAATATAGTAAAACTATTGTCTCTCCGTGGATTTAGGCGGTATAGGCCAAACCACGTAAAAATCTTGGTGTTCTTTCGGTGTCATGTCGGCTTTAATTAATATCCCGAGAAATTGTCGCGGGGTCCAAATACAACTACCGCTGGCCCGGAATTAAATATTACCACTCAACCCCAACAAGGGTGACGAAGTTTTGGAATGTCGGAATTAAAGGCAATTCCTACAATATTGTAACCAGAGAAACATAAAATATTTATATATATGATTTTAGTAGTCATGAGGTATGTCTATATTCATTTTGCGGAGCAATTATTTATGAACCGACCCATAAAAAAGTTTCAAGTCTGCCACTGACGACGTGAGGCCCTTAGTCATTGCAAGAATTTGATAATGATTAAACTATTTCATAGTGTAGACAAGATAAATTAAATATTGGATAGTCCACAATTTGCTGGCGAAATAAATTTATTTATTATTGCTGTCCATATGTGTCGATAAAATTGGGTCGCCCATGTATAGACTTAAACTCACTGGTATACGTGTTTCGAGTAAACTTTATAATAAGTGGTCGTGCGGGGTGGTTATCGGACATGACTAGAAATCATGTGCGCTTTGCCCGTGCAGGTTCGAATCCAGCGTATCATTTATTTTTTCCTTTTTTATACTTATAATTTATATAATAAGAGTTAGAATTAGTTCATGTCACGTCTACACTATCTATTCTATAAAACGGCTAGATGGCTAAAAAATATCAATGTTTTTTTAAATTAGTCCCTCTATTTTTAGTTTAATTTAATAAGTTATCATTTCACTTTCAAATTTTGTAGTTATTGGAATTATAACCCAACACATTGGTTTTCACTGTATATATTTAAAAACATATTTCATTTATTAATTATTAAAATTTATATCAAAATAGAAGTAAAATAAATATAGTTATATTTTTAAGCACACGCATAGAGTTTGCGTAAAGTACTAGCATACATATATATATATATATATATATATATATATATATATATATCTTATTAAGCGGGGCTTGCTATAAACCGTGCAATTAGTCTGTCAATTATTTCTTATTAGAAAAAATATTATTAAATAAAATAAAAAGAAAAACACCCACAACCTTTACTTACTATTTTTAGTTAATTATAATTCTACTTTTAATTTATAATATTACAACACACACAGCTTGAATGTGCAAGAATACTAGTATTATGAATAAGATAAGAGGGTGCTAATGATATTAATGATACAGATCGTGATCCTTAGGATATCTTCTACTGATCGTAGTCTATATACTTTATGGTTGTAATCCCATTCAGTCAAGGGAATAGTACCAATCTTACATGGTATCAGCCTAATTGGCTTGAAACCCTAAGGGTATCATTCTTCCTCCCCAGCATATCCACACCGACAGTCTTCCTCGTCGTTCATCCATGGCAGAGCCTGAAACTCCCACCCTTCCTTTTTCCACCATGATCCATATGGTCTATATCAAGCTCTCTTCGTCCAACTATCTGTTGTGGTATGCTCAGATCGAAGAACTTCTCACAAGTCAAGCATTCATGCCCCTTCTTGACGACTCTTGTGTTCCGCCGCCATCCCAAATCATTGTTATCGGCTCCTCAACCGATCCTAAATTCACAAAGTGGCAATCTCGAGATCAACTCCTCAAACTTCTCTTGGTCTCCACCCTCACCGAAGAGTCCATGTCCGTTATCATTGGGTGTAAAACCTCCAAGGACGTCTGGGATGCTCTCTCTCAGGCGTATCGGCATGACTCCAAAGCACGTGAACTGAGTCTGAAGGATGATTTATTGATTATGAAACGCGGCTCTCTCACGGTGGCTAAGTACGGTAGAAACTTCAAGTCCATCTGTGATCAACTCGCAGCGATTGGCAAGCCCATCGATGAATCCGATAAAATCGCACTGGTTTTTTAGGGGATTAGGTTCAATCTTCTCAAGTTTTACCGCTGCCCAGAAGGCTCAAATTCCTCTCCCAGATTTTCCGACCTTACTGGCTAGAGTACATAACCACGAGCTTTTCCAGAAATCTCTTGATGAGTCCCCATCACAGGCTGCTTTCACTATTGTCACTCGAGGGCGTGGTCGCGCTGCTTCAAACAACTGAGGGCGTGGCTCTTCTCATGGTCGAACTGGGTGCAATACCAACCATGGCAGTCGGGGTCGTCGCAATTATACCCCCCGTTGTCAATTCTGTCGTGAAACCAATCATGATGTTTTCGATTGCCCTAAGCGCTTTGATCAAAGATCGTTCTTGTCGTCCATCTTCCTCGGCGAATCTTGCAGAAGCCTTTTTAGCGGGTTGTTCCATCTCTCACCCAAGCTCGTCCGATTGGTATCTCGACACCGGGGCCTCAGCCCACATGAATTCTGATGCTTCCAACCTTGACCTCGCTTCTTCCTCATCCGAGACTGATCACGTCACAATGGGTAATGGTGCAAATTTATCTATATCGCACACTGGTTCATTATCTGTTTCGGATTCTATTAAACTGCACAATGTTTTTGTTGTGCCTGGTATTGCAAAGTATATACTGTCCGTATTTCGTAAGCAAGATGACAAGTGATTATCCTGTTAAAGTTCTTTTCACTTATTCTAAGTTTCAAATTCAGAATCGGGACACATGTCAGGTTCTCGCAACAAGCGTATATGATTGAGGCCTTTATCTTCTAGACTTGCATGCAAAAGCCTTTTCGGCGGTGCTTCGAAATAAAAAGTTGCATGGTTCATATGAGTTATGGCATTCTAAACTTGGTCATGTGACAAATTCTACTATTACTTTGCTACATAGACTTGGTCTTGTTTCTGTTATGTCTTTGTTACCATCTCCTAACCATTGCAACTCATGTCAGTTAGCTAAAAGTAATAGATTGCCTTCTGCTATTAATGACACACTGATAGAATAATAATTTGTATCCGCAAACACGTTTTTATAGATGTTATTTATCCCAATTTGCTCGAGTATTTTACACTTACGCGCGTATTTGTTGATTTACCGGTATTCGAGGAAAATGGTTCAGAAATGAATTTTTGGAACGGACCAACAATTACCATGCGATGTTTCACAGACTTTGGTCCAATATCAGCCCATTCTTACCATTGGACTCAGTAATACAGTGCATGCTCAAGGATTTTCAGAGGATAATTAACGGTTTATTATATGCACGGGAAGATTGGAAATTTATGAGGCAAATTGAACCATGAGCAACTACATACACAATTATTGAAGGTGGAGGGACCCTCACATGTTTTTTTTAGGGAGAATGAATAATGTTAATCAATGGGTGTCCGAGTACAAGATATCGGCCATGGCTTGAGTTGGAGGAGTAATTCCCTCTCCATCAAAACCAAGGATTTTAGCCAAGTAATGAGCTACTGAGTTACCCAAACGTTTAACAAAATTAAAAGAAATTGCATCAAAAGAACCAAACACACCGTGTGTGTTTGCATCTCATAGTGCTTTGACAAATACTTGGACAATAAAGAAAAACAGGCAAAAGAGAAAACATTTTTGGACTTTATTATTAGTCTCTATGGAAAAAGGAAGAAGACTTCGAAGGTTACAGCAGACAAAAAGAAATAAAGACAAAAGCATATTTGTGTTGAGCGACATTCAAGCAGACATAAGCCAACCAAGAGACTACCTTTGTGGGAGAGGAAAAGAAACGGGAATTCAGCTTCCCATGTTTCGCGTGTGAAAGAAGAAAAGAAACGTAAGCACGTCTATGAATAAAGGGAACTGTTCTTTTACATACGTGGGAAGATACATCTATTTATACACGCATACACATTGAAGGGAGGCATATATTCAGCGATAGATGTGAGAGAGCAGAGAGGGTCAAATCCATTAAATTCGCAGCTCATCTCCATGGAAGCTGTTAGCTATCCAATCAAATACCAAGGAGCGACTGTGAGTAGAAGAGAGTGAGAAATCATCCTCAAAAGTATTCCAGTATTCATTTGCTTTATCTTGTTCGGTGAAGGAGATAACTCTTATACAAACTTTTGTTGGTTTGCGGAGATTGATGGATTTGTCTGTGCTTCGACTTTGTGTGTGTATGGAGAGGACGGGCACAATGCTATATTTGTGTAATATTTTTTATTATACACTCATGCACATTCGGTGCTTTTTTTCATTTCTTCTCACTTTGATTTTCCACTCAGTTTTCAGTTTTCTACTCCTCAGTAGCACACCTACTACACTTCCTCTCACTCTTCCAATATACTTAGTACATGTATATATAGATATATCTATAAGCATGCATAATAAACTTATTTAACAATATCACATACTCTTCAAATGTGGCGGCTGCGCATGCTATGTGTTTTTCTTCTTTTTGCACCTTTTTTTCTTTGGCTGCTTCAATTATGTCGGCTCATTTATTCTTTTATATTTTTGACTTCTTTTGTTGGTTGGTTGTCTCCCAACTATTCCTTGTTTTACTTGTGAGGTGGATGGCAATGAGATTAATTGTCAACAAATTCCTCCTTAATCTCAGCGTCGTCCGATATTTCGTCAATCCTTGTATGAACGGATCGTCGTGAGAAACACCCTCGAGACTTATATGAATAACTTGAGGAAACGAATTAATGAAAGGGATAAGCTTGCCGTAAATTGGATTCGGACGAGAAGGACGTGGTCAAGACGGCGACCAAGGAGGCCCCAAGCGGATCGGCGATAAACAAAATATGAAGGAGAAAGAAGCGACTGACGTAACCACGAAGGAGACTATCAAAATGCCGAGAAGGCCAAGCGGTCCGAAGCTAAGGACCCAATCGACACATCCGCGGATATTGGGTACGATAAAAGCCTTGTAAAGGTCGTGGAGAAGGTCGCAAATAAAGTCAGAAAAAGCGATGCGCTGGTGAACAACGAGACAGAGCGGTTCATGGTCGCCACCATGGAGGAGATTAACAAGAAAGAGCATGAAGGATTCGACAAGCCAGATTCTGGCGACGAGCCGACGATCCTGAAGGGCTACGCCCCGAAGATGTAAAACATGCCTATATTTATTACAGCACCGATGAAAGCGAAAAGGCCATAAAGAACTCTCTCGTATTCGAACGCCCGAGAAAGAAGTACTACGAGTTTTTGCACGTGATTGATGCGATCGGGGAACGTGCAGTGATGCAGTTGAAGGAATACAACGACGAGAGGAAGTTGTTTTTCGCCACTAACGAAATGCAAAACCTAGACGACGAAATTGAGAAAGAAAGGATGGTCGTCTACGATAAGGTCCCCGACTCACCCAACTTTCTGGTAACTGGCGAGTACAGCTGGACATCAAATTTGAAGAGAATTACGAAGGCATTTAGAGACACCAAGTGGCGAGCCACAACGTATGATACACGAAAAAGAGTTAAGTTTAAGGAGGATTGAAAGACGAAAGAAGGAGCTTAAGGGGGAATTTGTTGGATAAGCTCAATCAAGAAGAAAACAGAAAAACGAGAAAGTCTGCTCCGCCGGAAAAATTCTATGCGCATGAAAGAAAAAAATCTTCCAAGGATCGGATCGAAGAAAAAATAAAAGGTTAAGATTTGTTCGACTTTCGTTCATTTGTCTTCTAATTGGTTAGATAACATTATAAATAGATCATACGTGCAAGTGTGATAAATATAGAGGAAGTAAGGGAAAAGGGCTCCTTGTGCTTGTATCAAAAAATAGAAAAGAAAAAAAACTGTCACTTTGTAAGAAATATCGTTTCTTCTCCCATAAACAAAAAAGCAGAGCTCTTAACAAAATTTATTTTCTTCTCCTCTCTCACAGTAGATACTCGTCCTCTACAAAATAAAATAACATATCTTTCCGTTTTAAACTTAAGTATTATTTTACATCTAAAGACATATTATTAATGGTTGTTCTATTCGGTTTAATGAAGATGGGTTTTGAGATTTACAAATAGTATTTGATTAGTAATAGTTTAATTGGTCGAATCCTTGCTGTTTCGTTTTATTTTGTTGAGTATGCTTAGATTGTCTTGACTATTCTTATAATATAATATAAGTCACTAAGTTACAGCAAGATGGTATTAGAGAAAGCTATTATTGCGTTTCATAATTGATTTCTTTCGTAGGTATTTGTGTTTTTATTCGAAGTTGTACGTTTTTATGCAAAGGTGGTCTCCGTAGTTTATCTATCTATTTTTTTCCTAAAAGCCATTAATAGTTTGATGTTGCTTTATTGAGTAAAGTAAACTCGTAGAAATCCATGTTGTAGTAAAATTGTGATTTAGTTTTATCTTCCAATACGTCGGTAAATTTTATATGCATTATTATGTTTAGCGGCTAAACTCTCGACAGTCGAAGGATTATTCGAAGCCTAATTTTGTTGAAACTGTGAGATAAAACTAGCCTACTTTTGAAGGAGTAGTATTCTTTTAACCGAGGGTTCATTATATCGATGAGCTTAGGTTAAATAAACAGTGGCCAATGTTTATGAGATATAGGTAAATCAATAGCTAATTAGAACAACAAATCCGTAATTATTTGTGTGTTCTAATAAGTAGCAAACAATATTAAACTTCTCTACCTACGGTAAGTGTAAGTTATAGTGTAAGATTAAATGATTTGATTTTAATAAACCGGCGTCCGAGTTTATTATCAATAATCGGGTATTTTTCGTATTTAACACTGTCGGAACTTTAAATCTTGCAGGGCGTCCCAGAGATTATTTTCGATTAGGGAAGTAATTATATAGCGTCTCTTAATTACCAAGAAAGTAAGAAAAGATTGGTTATTAGGCGTTCGTCTATAAGTATAACTGATTACGCTTTCGTTGACATAATATTTTTATAAATCGATGATCAGTTAAATAAATCTTGGTGGACAATAATTCCTTCGACTATTATTTTATTATCGTTAGTTTCAATATTTTTTTTGTTCACTAATGCGCTAAAACTTTATCATCAAAACCCCCTTTATTATTATTATCATTATTATTATTATTATTATTATCGATTGAGTTTGAAATTAGAAATAAATCAGCCATTTTCCCTGTGAAAATGATCCATACTTTCGCTATACTAGTATTTAGTGAATAAGATGATAAATTTTATTTTTGGCCGTTTTCGACGCGACCACACACGCAGTTGAGTGTGCAAGAATACTAGTATTATGAATAAGATATAAGATAAGAGGGGATTTTATTAATCGATCACAATAATGGATAGTGGTGTTTCCATTATCAAACATAACAATCATAGAGAATAATACTGTAGTTTTAGGATACTCAATTGGGGTTAAGTATGTGAAGGTTAAAAAGAAGACATTATGATGATGATTGAATAAAAACCTTTTGTTAATTAATTACCCCATGATAATCGTGAATATATATAATCATATTACCGTAACATTCAGGTACAATTTAATTTGAATCCACGTACATATGCCAAAGAGAGTACACACCGTGCGAGATAATCTAACACAATTATAAGAATATAATATTACTCATTCATGCATGTCTTCCAGTTATACTTATTACTCCATTTACTTAATCCACCACCTTCATTATGTTTTCTATTACATGCCAAAGCCTATAAATGACAATATTCAAAGCAGCTGTGGTTTTAGAGAACTTACTTGGGCAATTATCGTATAAAAAACCTTGAAAGCTGAACTTCACATATTACAAATAATTGTGCTATTATACTTCTAATTAGCCAAAAGGCAAACCGAAGTGCTTAAAGAATCCAAACATAACAGCTGTTTAAGAATGTCCATCAGGCCCGTAGCTGAAGAACTCGGGACCTGAAGCGAATGCCGAAATTCGGGCCTCAGACGTATTAAATAGTTTTTTTTTAGAAATAAGATCCGTAACAACGCATGTAACTTGAATTTAAGCAGTACATGCAATTACTTTTCTAAAACTTATACATGCATAATCCAATTATCTGTCAACTTTTTATTTTCAACAACATTTCTAATCCCATTCAAGTAAGTCACTTGCACAACAACTAAAAATCTTCAAGATATCATATTGAAGCTAAGATGTTTGGACTATGCTTACAATTGAGAGAAACATACTTTAAAAACACAAAAGAGTGCTTGTGTTGATTGTTGAGTTATGAATTTTTTTGAAGTTTGACTAAGATTTGATTAAAAAAATAAAAAATTAGAAAGATCATCTCATTCTCCTCTCAAGTCATATATGACATATAACCAATTACTTTTCTTTTTTATCTTCTCAGCATCAATCACTATTTTTTACGTCGTACGTACATGTATATACAGGTAAGAAAAATATTGGGCCCCCTCAAAAGTTGGGCTCGAGGCGACCGCCTCGTTGGCTTTACATGAGCTAGGGGCCTGATGTGAGGACTATGTGTGTGTGTTTTGTTTAATAAAAAGCTGATTTCAGTGCAAAGTGTGGCAAACAAGCAATTCTAGGCTGCTTTTACTTCAGGTTCATAGTCGGTTCAACCTTAGTATTCTGACCAAAATGTCCCATTACTTCGTATTTTCATAAACATTAACAGTGTTGTTTTCGTACAAAATGTATTTTTTGTATTATTGTGCCAGAAAACAATCAGCAGGCGTTGGGCCAAAAAGAGTGAGCTAATTTATGGAAAGAATCTTGAAATTTGATCCATGAAGTTGACCGCAGGATCGGAAATCTTTTCATCTTTGATAAAAGAGAGTCTATTTTCTGCAATTTTTTCCTAATCGCACAAACTAATTACGTAAAAAAAAGGATAATATGAACTAGTAAATTAATAATGATCCCCCCATTTTCGAATCACACACACAGACTAACAAAACTAAGCTTGGATGAACACATAATCTTACGTGGTTCGGATTATTCACAATCCTACGTCCACGGAGTTCAATCGAATCTTTGATGAACACTTAGAGTTTTACAGAGAAAGAGCGAAATTTTACAGAGAAGGGAAAACAACAGAAAGAAACGAAGCTAATTCATCTATATTTATAGTAGTCGTTTCCCGCGTCTTTTAGCTGCCTGGCGCCCATAGAGAAAACGTCGCTGGGTCCATCGACTTTATAAGTGAGTGCGCCTTCATTAGTAAAAACACGTTTCTTCCAACTTGTCTTTCCCTCGTTTTTCTTCATTCGATTGAGCTCAGCCTTCTTAGTTTCTTCTGCTGCTTCCTCGCATGATTGCTTCAACACCCCCCCACAAGATGGATGATATAGATTTATCACAGACATCTTGCCTAGGAGACCTTGCAGTATCGGCCCTGTCAAAGGCTTAGGAAAAATGTCCGCAAGTTGATGTTCGGTTTTAATTGGCAAGAGCTTGATCGAACCATTTCCCACGTGATGTCTGATGAAGCGGCAGTCCACTTCTGTATGTTTCGAACGCTCATGGAATTTTGGATTGGACGCCAACTTTAGGGCGGACTGGTTATCACAGTACACGACAAGCGTGGAGCTAATGCCAATGTTTAGTTCTTCTAGCAGCTGTCTGATCCAAATCAGCTCTGAAACGACTGATCCCATAGCTCTATACTCTGCTTCTGTGGAGGATCGAGATACCGTTGCTTGCCTCTTAGCTCTCCACGTGACAAGTGAGTCTCCTAGAAACGTACAGTAGCCCGTAACAGATTTTCGTGTATCTTTACAAGAGGCCCAGTCTGAATCTGAAAATGCTTTCAACCTCATATCAGCGCTTGAGCTCATCAGTATCCCCTGTCCTGGTGTACCCTTTAGGTACCTAAGTAGATGATGCGCAGCTGTTAAGTGACTAGTTCTCGGCGCTGCAATGAACTGGCTTAGCCTATGCATAGTGTAAGCTATATCTGGTCTTGTAAAGGCAAGGTAAATGAGCCTTCTTACCAGCCTCCTATACTTGAAGGGGTCTGCAAGTAGGTCACCATCCTCACTCGTGATATTCTCACTGGGATTGATTGGAGTTGCCAGAGGTTTCGAGTCTAGGTATCGTGTGTCCTCAAGTAACTGAATGGTATATTGTCTTTGAGTAATGTAAATTCCTGCGTTGCTTCTTGCTATCTCTATCCCAAGGAAATACCTCAGCTCTCCTAGGTCCTTCAGCTTGAAGCAGTCTGCCAGGAACTTCTTAACTTCTTGCAGTATTTCCAATGAGGGACCTGCCAATATCACATCATCAACATATACCAGTAAAATAACTAGTGACTCACCTCTGCCCCTCGAGAATAGCGTGTGGTCTGATTGAGTTTGGGTGAAGCCACAACTCTTGACTGCATCAGTGAACTTTTTGTTCCACTGTCTAGAAGATTGCTTCAAGCCATAGATGGATTTATGGAGCTTGCACACCATCTTCTTCTCCCCTGTTCTGCTATAATTTCTGTAGAAACCATCTGGTAATTCCATGTAAACTTCCTCAGATAGTTCACCATTCAAGAACGCATTGTTGATGTCCAGCTGCAACAGGTTCCAATTCAACTTTGCTGCCAGGGCAAGGATTATTTTGATGGTATTAAACTTAGCAACTGGGGCAAAAGTATCCACATAATCCACCCCTTCTCTTTGGTCGTAGCCTTTTGCCACTAAACGGGCCTTATACTTCTCCAATTGTCCCTCAGAGTTCAGTTTTAATTTGTATACCCATCGACTTCCTATAGCTTTTTTTCCCTTTGGCAGTTGAGTCACAGTCCAAGTGTCATTCTCTTCTAATGCTCTGAGTTCCTCATACATGGCCTCTTCCCATTTTGCTGAGCCAGCAGCTTGCGAGTAGTTCTTGGGCTCTTGTGCCATAGAGATGCTGCAAATAATCTGCTGATAGTTTTCTGAAAAGTTTTGGTAGGACATTACTCCTGAGATTGGATATAACCCCTTGCTCTCAGAGAACTTTGTTGCAGAGGTAATCACCCAAGTATGCTGGCCTTTTTGATTGCCTAGATGGCCTCCTCTGTGCCTGCTCTTCACCATGTTGATCTTCAGGACTTCCCAGAGGTTGCTGAAAATCTCCCAGACTGGCAGAAGTTTGGTTCTGTTCTTGCTGAAATCCTCCCAGATTGGTTGAGGTTTGATTCTGCTCTTCTGGATGATTTCCTTGTGCCTGCCCTTCCTCACCTCCTGATTGATAATCTAACTGCAGAGGTCTGGGCAGAACATGGGATTGAAAGGGATCTTCAATAACTGGGGCATATTGTTGCTCTTTAAAGGGAAACTCATCTTCTCTAAATATGACATCTCTGGATATAGATACTTCCCTTGTCTTAACATCCATCACCTTGTACCCTTTAACCCCATTGGAATAGCCTAGGAACACACACTCCCGAGCTCTAGCATCAAATTTTTTCCTAACTGCAGAAAGTGTTGTAGAAAAACAGAGACAACCGAACACTCGAAGCATATTGTAATCTATGGGTCTTTGGAACAACAATTCATAAGGGCTCTTGTTTCCTAGGCCTACAGATGGTGTTCTGTTAATGAGATAGGTGGCTGTCATAACACATTCTGTCCAGTACTGAATTGGAACACTAGACTGAAATAGAAGAGCTCGAGCTACGTTTAAAAGATGTTGATGTTTCCTTTCGACTACTGAGTTTTGTTGTGGAGTTTGTATGCATGACAGATGGTGCATGATACCTTTATTCCGGAACAATTCTACCATATTGAACTCCTTAGCATTATCAGTTCTTATTGTCTTAACCTTACAACTGAATTGAGTCTCTATCATTGCTAAGAAATGACTGAGTACTGTCTGAACTTCAGACTTATGTCTGATTAGGAATACCCATGTGAATCTTGAATAATCATCTACTATAGTTACGAAGTATTGATGACCCAGATAAGAGGCTACATTAAAAGGTCCCCATACATCTGCGTGGATAAGATCAAAAGCTGTACAAGCAGACTTATTCTCATTTGGGAATATAATTCTCTTCTGTTTTGCTAATGGACAAACCTTGCAATATGTATTCTCATGATCATCATGTGATAATGAAGCTCTAAGCACATCTAAAACCTTACTAGAGGGATGCCCTAACCTCCTATGCCAAAGGTTCATAGACACTTTATTCATGAAAGCAGCATTATCAGAAATTCTAGACTGTGTGGCTGCAGTAGCTCGCATCATGTATAGGCCTTCTATCTGCCTACCCCTGCCAATCACAAGGTTGGAAGGGTCCTGCACCATGAAGCTATCAGCCTCAAAGTAGAATTTATAACCCTTACTCAGTGCTAGGTAACTTACTGACAACAAATTAAAATGAAACTGAGGTACCAACAAGACCTCTGTTAGAGTTATTTGCTGATTGACAGCAAAAGATCCTGCCTTACTCACTTTGATAATGGAGTTATCGGGTAATATCACATTAGACTCTTTTATATCATGCAAGTCAAATAACAGTTCTTCACTACCACACACATGCCGCGTGGCTCCTGAATCAATCAACCAATAATTTTTGTCTGCAAGCTCAGGCAGATTGAAAGAGAGAAAAATACCTGCTGGATTACCTGCTGTTTTGTCCATGGATTGGACTGCCCCCCCATTCTCAGGTGGCAAGTTTGTCATGGACTGGTTGATTAGTGCTCTCAGGCTTTGTAATTGAGAAGAGGTGACCTGAAGTTGAACCAATCCATCTCCCATCTCAGCTCCAATTCCTTGGCCTGACTGGTTCTGGCTTTGCTGTCCTGGCCTGTTTGTGGCATCCATAAGCATCTGATTCACCCTTCCCCCTTTCAGCCTTGGATTTGACTTAAATCCTGGTGGGAATCCGTGTATCTGATAGCAAGAATCCACTGTGTGACCCTTCTTGTGACAGTGAACACAGATAGGTTTCAGCATCTTTTCCCTGATTGTAAGGTGCTCTCTTGATCTGTTCTTGGTCACTCTTTGCTGCCAACATGGCCATGCTATTGAGTTGATCCTCTCCCGCCTTACCAAAGCCTGGAAGCATTGATCGCTGCTTCTCTTCCTGCACAAGTAATGAGAACACCTTGTTCACCGTGGGTAAGGGATCCATTAGGAGAATCTGGCCCCTAATCTGCGAAAATGAATCATTGAGGCCCATCAAGAAAGTAAGCACGTATTCCTCATCCAAGTATTCCTTCAGCCCTTTGCTTCCTTCGCAGGTACACGCATAAACTGGTTTGAAACTTGACAACTCATCCCTGAGGGTCTTGAGCCTTGTATAGTATGCTGCGATGCTGCTCGATCCTTGGGTGAGGTTCATCAGCTCCCTTTTCAGTTGAAAAATTCGTGGTTTATTAGTTTGGCCAAACCTTTCCTGCAAATCCACCCATACTTCTCGTGCGGATGAGCTGTACAAAATGCTCGCAGAAATCTCCTTTGACAATGAGTTAATAATCAAGAAATGATGACATTGTTATTTCGCTTCCACGCACTTATCTGGTTTTGTGTGCCAGTCTGATCTTGCGCATTCGCCACTGGTGGTTTCAATTCACCATTCACAAATCCTTCTTTATTTCGCCCAATCAGTGCAATCATCATCGCACGACTCCACGTGGCATAATTATCGCCGATTAATTGCTCGTGAACTAGGAGCTGACCTGAATTATCATTATTGTTCAAGAAATACGGATCGTTGATGAGCACTGTTGAGCTGGACGTCGCAGGTGGCACAGGCGCAGCCATGATCGTATTCAATTTAGGCGATGATTCTGTGAATTCTTTTAAACAGGTTTCTTGAGAATTGCAGCACTGTAGCTTGATGCTCTGATACCATAACAAAACTAAGCTTGGATGAACACAGAATCTTACGTGGTTCGGATTATTCACAATCCTACGTCCACGGAGTTCAATCGAATCTTTGATGAACACTTAGAGCTTTACAGAGGAAGAGCGAAATTTTACAGAGAAGGGAAAACAACAGAAAGAAACGAAGGTAATTCATCTATATTTATAGTAGCCTTTTCCCGCGTCTTTTAGCTGCCTGACGCCCATAGAGAAAACGTCGCTGGGTCCATCAACTTTATAAGTGAGTGCGCCTTCATTAGTAAAAACGCGTTTCTTCCAACTTGTCTTTCCCTCGTTTTTCTTCATTTGATTGAGCTCAGCCTTATTAGTTTCTTCTGCTGCTTTCTCGCATGATTGCTTCAACACAGACACATAAGAATCATCTCTTTTTCAAAGTAATATTGGTTCTTCAAAATTCAAGTCTTACATGCCAATAAAAGGTTGATCTAAACAAACCTAACATCATAACAAAAATCAGTACAACAAAGAAAAAGGGGTTTTCAAGAAAAAACCCAAAGATCGAAAATACCGAAGTTTATAACTTCATATTCAAACAAGCCATGATTTATGATCGATGAAATCCAAAAAATCTTTCTCTAATTCAATACGTATTGAAAGGAATTACTCAATTAGGGTTTTTAAAGAAGTTCAAGGTCGAACAGATAATGAAACAGAAAGTCAAAATTATTGCAAGCCGAATAGCTTATTCGACAATCCCCTAGCATCGAAACCACTCACCTTATTTATTATACGATGATCCTTTTTATTAAATTCAGAAGAATATGAAGAATATAATCTTCCCTCAAAAGGGCTCTTGTAAGAGATTTAAGGATAAGATTGATCCAAAAGCATCGGAAGCTTTTTTAATAGGCTAACGACGTTTGGTGACTAAAAAATATTTCGACCAAAAATATATTTAATGAAAGGATAGTAAACGAATGAATGAAATATTTATTAGGGGCTAAATCACAATCACCATAATTATCGTTAAGCAATATTCAATGTTTATTTATCAATTGGAAAGGTACTTTGTTTGACTTACTGGTGAATTGAATCCTTGTGAAACCTTCCATTTCAACAACTCATGGGACACGTAAGCATTGTAATATGTGTTATTATCATAACCAAGGAAATATCACACTCGGTGTGTGCAAACGTGTTTATATTTAGTTCATATAATACATCTTTTTTATTTGCTTTTGCACATTGTTTGATTTAATGAAGTCGATCATTATTGCTTTTTATTTGTTCTATCGATGTAGGTTAGCTGTATTCGTAGGCGATGGATCGTGTCATGTGCAATAACACCAAATAAATTTTCTGTTTATTATTTATATATAATCTTGAATAAGATCGACTAAATTCCCCAATAAGTTTCTTTGTTAGGTTTTTAATTTTTGTTTATTATTTGAAATAGGATCTTTTTGGGTCAACAACCAACCATTCTCTATTCCTTCTTTACTACAATTACGAACAAGCAACAGCTTTCAAGCAAGACCCCTCCACCCGCTTTCCAACTCATCCCGTGGGACTGAAATGATTCTCAAACCCAGTCCACTACTACAAGGATTGGATAGATGGTTTGCTTGATTGAGGATGGGGATTGGAAGGAAGTCATTTAGCAATTGATTTAACGACGAACTCCTCCCTCACCCGAAGGCGAGCATGTGCACTACATTGACAAGGAATTCGAAGCTAGGTGGTGCTATTATGGCGGGGGAAGGTTCTACTTCTGCTCCATCGGAATGTTTTTGGTGGCAGGTCTTTCTAGTAACGATATAGACCTCACTAACCCTTACTAGTAGGGGGTGCTAGTTGTAGCGCGCATTGTATGTACTAGTGAATAGGAAAAGCCTAATGACGGATGGAGGTTTAGGATAGACTGGTCTACTCCCACTCTTCACCTCGCCCTTGCCTCCTTCGCCAGAGACTGAAAATGACGGGAATCCTATCGATAAAGAAAAGGCATAAGCATCGCCTCTCGATCCAATATGTCTCCCTAGCCTCCGCAACACACTCTTGATACGAAAGAAACCTCCATAGAGAAGAGATCTAAAGTATGGGTCCCCTCGATCACCCTCCCTTGAACATGATCTGGTCGAGAGAGATGAACCCACACCACATTATAGTTCCTTCGTCGAAACCCCCAACTAGAGATTCAATTCCAGAACCTAAATAACTCAGTTGAGAGCTCCGTGACTGGAAAAGGGAAGGTTCACCAATGATTTCTAGGCTATTCCCCTTATCTGTCTCTTGATCCCTCATTCTAGATGGAAAGGGGCAAGCCAGACCCCACTCCTAACAAGTTAATGACTTCGGCTTTCGGGGCTACCTACTCTAGGGGGAAAGCCACCCGATCTAATCTATTACGCAGGAAAGGGAACAAGAACTCAAGGCTCAGTGAAGTGGGTTCAACAGACTGAGATATCGATTCGAACGAAGATCCACAACCTATTCCAAATAGGTGGCAGCGAAAAGTATGGGCACCCTAGTAAGATGAATAAGGCCCTGCCTGAGAGGGAGCGCATAGGGAGAGCTATATAAGGCGTAGCTTTCCCGGTCGGATTTTCACCTGCAGTAAGACATGGAAACACCTACCAGATGAACAACATATTCCAAGGCTTTGGCGGGTCATTCTCTTGTACAGTAGAACATTAGGCAGACAAGAGTTAAACAATACATGTAGACTCTACCTTAGTGATTCTGAAAGGGGATTGACGCTGCAATCATAAGAAACATCATATCTTGAGGATTCCAATAAAACAAAAGTAAATGAATCCTTCGACAGCTACAGTACAAGACGACGGGCATTGTTGGACTAGGGACATAGCAACTCCTGACTCCAGCTTGTTGGATATGTCCTAACTCCTGATTGGGGGAGTGGTGGTCGCCAATCCCTAAGTACAAAAGGAAGAGGAGAAGGCATGCCATGGTGAAGAAGGTGGCTCAACAAGAGTTATTCCTTTGGTTTGGTGTGCCCTATGCACGATAGAGAACGAGCTCTTTTTGCCCTACGGCTGCATAGGTTCCAGCTATTATAAGACGCATAGAAGCGATATTGAAACTCTCTTATATATTTCTGACTGATCCAGGGTTCTGCGACATGGGCGCCTTGTCTCGAGCGGTTTGACCACCTAAGAGATGATGAGATTCTCGATCGATTTTATCTAATTTTGTTTTGAAAAGTCTTTCTCACTATTCAGAAAAGTGGATCTTTCGATCAAGATCTTTCCCCCGTTTGAGCTCTTGCTCGAATCGGAACCTTTTATGCAATGCGTTGGTAGGCGTTCGCCTCAATCTAATAGCCTACCTATCGGGTGCCAATAAAAGAGAAAGTTTTCGCATGGGCTCATCATCTGATGCAGAACCGATGCGAGAGGGAGAGTAAATATGGGGGAAGTGGGGATTGATAGCTTTCACGAACCAGTGGAAAGAAAAGAGTCTTCCGAGCATTCCTTCCTTTCAAAAAAGAACTTAACATGCGAGCACACCTAGCTACTTTATTTTGAAAAGACTAACTAGCTAGCCTTTCGCGTCCCTAGGGAAGAGAATTTCCATTCCTCGATAAACAAATACTATTTTGCTGCATGTGAAATAGTTGTGCTTATGCCTCCAACATCAATAGCAGCAGAGAATGAGATTTTTCACGCTTCCCAGGCCGAGGCAAAGAATGAGGGATTTGACTACGTGTAAAAGTTTGATCTTTTTGTTCCTTGGCCTCTGAAAATTACATATTTACGTGGACCAAACCATCTATTAAGACAGGTAGCAAGGATCGAAGTTTTTCCAAAAACCATCAATTGAATTTCCAACTACCACAAAGAGACACACTAACAGCACCAAAACCATGTAAGATATCCAATTCCATCACATTGCTAACCAAAAGGTTATATATTTTGTGCCTTCAGTTTCATAATTAACTTCGGAGATCGTATCAACTATATAATATATATATGTGCATATATGCACCTTTTATGTTGAATTAAATTGCTCATTTATTCTATAGTTTATCACCACGATCATCAAGAAATAAAGTACCCCAAATTTCAACACACAAGATAAAGAAATGTATCTCGAATTAGTAGTGTATTAATGGGTCGCAATGATATTTGATTAATTTGTTTACATAGTGGCCCGAGATTCAAAATAATTAAGAACGGATGCATGTCTTATACCAACAGACACACTAATAATGCACATTCAATTAGTTCGTGACTCAAATTAGTTATCGTCTTAATTTTCAAAGAGAGATGTATTTGGAGAATTAGAAAGAAAGAAAGAAAGAAAAAGTTTATCCATCTATTATATTAAGAGATGGCACTTTATAGTAACTGGTCTCTCAACCCGTGAAACTAATACGGGATTATTTTTGTAAGTGTTCGAAATTAATGAAGTCAATTTTCGGGCAAAGTGGATTTTTGGAATTAAGTCGAAGAGATAATTGGGCCGAAAGAGTGATAAAATATGGGTCGAATTTGTTAAGCTCGAAATGTTATCAAAGCCAAAGGAATAAAATGGGCCCAATTTAATTACATGGCCGAAAGGTGTTTTATGGCCCAAATAAGAATTCCCCTCACATGAAGTAAAACACGTTGAAATGATAAACTTGCTTTGGATTGAGAAATGCACCACCTTAAACAACCAATTATTAGTGAGCATGGATGATACTTAGTGGCAAGGGAAGCCACCTGGGAATCTATCAATAAAGGCGTATTACAGTTCTAGAAATGCTTAGAATTCGGTTAAAAGGTCATCCGAATTTAATAGTTTATTTTATGATTTTTCAGAATTTGGTGATGTTCTTAATGTGTTATGACGTGGATTCGAGCTCAATATATGAGCTCTATAATCTGTTTATGTGTTTAGAATGTTTTAGAAGGTGTTCGTATGATGATATTCCCAGAAAATTAGGGTTTTATGAATGAAACTGAATTTCGATGGAACAGTAGATCGGGCGATGAGTAGGTTCGGTCGATTTATGTTTCGCGGGCCGCATTTTAAATTTGCGAATTGAGTGAGAAAGGTTTTAATAAATAGAAGAATCGACCGAATGGAATTTCGGGTCGTGAAAGTGTTTCACGTTCCCAAATGGTTTTTCAGAGTGTACAAAATAGGTTTCGCGGGTCAGGGTTTCGGGTTCTAGCGGGCTTAAGCATTTCGCGGGTCGTGAGATAGCGCCAGGTTGATTTTGGATTTCGCGGGCCGACTCAATTTCATGGGGTGATTCCTGTGAGAGAGTTCGGGCGATTCGCGAACTTAAAATCGGGCTTCGCAAATCGGGTGATTCGCGGATTTGGCGAAAGCTTCACGAATTCGAACATTGACCCGAAAGTTGACGGGTTGACCAATTTTAAGGTGGAATCGGGCGATTCGCAATCGGCAAGTGATTTCGTGTAGTGGGGCATTGACCCGATTGTTTTGCAGTGTACCTATCGTGTGTAGCAGTAAAGTGTGTAAACGAGTATCAAACACGAGGAATAAACTGATTACTAGTATTAACCTATCGACTCGATATCTAGCCTAAATAAAGCGCGCAGATTTTAGTACGAACTGTCCTAACAAATTACTCCTAAATCAACTAGAGAATGAAAGAATGCGACTTAAACTGATACGAGAGTTTTCAGATGCTGAAGATGTGCTCGGGCTTCGAATCCCGCTAGGTACTATCGGCTAAGACAATAAAATCGCTCCTACATGATTCTGACTAGATCGCAGTAATTTCCTACCCGCTCGCCAGTTTGCTGTCGCCTTAAACGCTCGCGGGGATCTAAAATTCAGTAATTACTAACGGCGAGGATCGAGTATTTGCTTTCGCCCTATACTCGAATCCTATCTTCTACGAACGGCCTAATTGTTATTTAGCTGTCGCCCTAAACGGTTTTCCACACGATCACTTTAACACATAGACATATTAAAGCAACGAAACAAATTCATAGAACGATAAACAGTCAAAACACAGAGTCACGATAATTATATGTCTTAACTATGAAATATCCTAGAGTTCATCTAATCCCAAACACAAAGGGGGTTTAGCTACTCATGATTGAAGGAAAAACAGCGAAAGAATTAATAAATAAAGGTGAAGAACTCATTATCTTTCCTACTGATGGATCTGAGATGGTCTCGTGGAAGGATCTTCGTTCTTCGTTCAATTCGGCGTGAATTTTTCGTTGGTCCGTCTCTTGCGCTCCGGACGGGATTTCCTGTTCTCTTTGGCTCTCTTTCGTCTCTGGAGGGATTAGGGTTGATATCTGGTAGGTCTCCCCTCTTTCTGAGTTGAAATTGGGCTTTTATAGCGTAATTCGATGCGGTCACTGCCTGGAACAAGACACATCACGGCCGTGACACTCTCGGGGCACAAAATGAGCTCACTGCCGTGCATCACGACCTGGTGCAAGGAGTGTCACGACCGTGACACCTTCAACAGCTTTGCGACAATTTTGTATTTCTCTCAGATGGAGGGGTAAAGAATGTCCAATTGACTTGAAATTATAACTACAGATAGAAGACTTGCTAATCTTGATTCTGACCAAGGGTATTCTCAATCCGAGTTCTACATTGAGAGATATGAATTTTTCGTCCGTTGCTACTTTTCAGGCGGGCTTCACGGCCGTGATTGTGCTCTGCATCGCTTGGCTTCCTTTTCTGCCTCTTGTCACAGCCTGGTGCAATGTGTGTCACGGCCGTGACGGAGACCAGTGTCCTTTGGCTTCGGTTCTGTCCATTGTCACGGCCTGGTGCAAGGAGTGTCACGGCCGTGACCCATGACTGATTTCTTCATACTTGCTCCGTTTTGCCTCATTTTCGCTCCTTTTCGCCCGAGAGCCGTCCTAAGGTCCTTCAATATCGAAAGAAGTGTAAATATGGTGAATAATGTATAAAATAATGGTTAGAGCTCTATCTTAACCCAATTAAATACTACGATAAACGTAGTGAAATACGTTTATCACGTATCTATACGGTGACGCCTTAAGGTGTCGGGCGAGTTGGGTAGAGTGACAGTTATTGGTCGTCAGGTTTAGACTCGCGTGGCACCTGGTGGGAGATAGGGTTTGTGACACCTGTCTACTCGGGATTGAGCCACCAGAGGTGTATACCACCGGATATATATTTTTGGCTCAGGGACGGCAGACGGATGTGAGATTCCTGTCTACCCGGGTGAGTGGTACACTACTCGGGGTAAAAACCGTCGGGATGAGATTGTGTGTGGAAGAGCGACCCGGCACGGCCAGCGTGGGCTACCGCATGGTTTAAGGCGTACTTTGCCATTGCGCGCGTGGGTGCCGAGTTTAGCCGAGGGCCCTGTTATGTGTTGAGATGCAATGTAGGAATTGAGCGTGCATTATCATGATTGTGAGGATTGGGATTGGGTTGAAGTGCACGCATGCATTGCATGTTTTTACTACCACCTACTGGGCAATTTTGCTTAGGGTTTTATTTTTGTAGGTAAGACTGAGCTCGACACCGATGCGTGTCCGGGTGAGCCGTAGGCTGGCTGGCGGCGGTGACTCCACGGGCTTTTGAGGATTGGATTGGCACCATCGAAGATCTCTTTATCTATAGTCGTGTTCCGAATAATGAGAAGGTGCTGTGTGCCGTTTCTCTACTTTGGGGAAATGCGCGTTTTTTGTGGAACACCATAAAGGTGTTAGAAGATCCCGCTACTATGACGTGGGAACGCTTCAGGGAGCTCTTCTATGAGTAGTACTTCACTGCGCACGACCAGGAGCAGCGGATGTACGAAATTATGAGCATAAAACAAGGACGCATGCCAGTTGCGGAGTACATCCACAGATTCGAGGAGTTATCCCGCTTCGCCCCGCATCTCGTAGCAACTAATACTCTTAAAGTGACGAGATTCCTTCGGGGGCTGAAACCCGAGTTCTATCGAGATTTGTGTGTGTACGACAACTAGATTTTTGCCAAGCGACGGAGCGAGCGTTGATAGTCGGACATGCGGAAGGGTAGTGAGAGAGAGAGCCAGCAAGGAGGAAGTAGCCAGAAGCGTCAATTCTTCAACAAGGGTCCGAAGAACAAGGGCAACCGACCGGGTCAACAGATGTGGCGCCCAAACGCTTATCAAGGACCAACCAACGTCCTTAATTAACCCCCGATGTCAGCACCCCGCTGGCAACAGGGCGGGCAAAACCATTTTGGCGTTTGCTACGGACCACGACCGGTGCAGGCTCTCCAATGTTTCCGGTGTGGTGAGACCGGACACGTTGCACGGACTTGTACGAGAGCTCAGCCTCTACTACAGAATCAGCCGCAGAATCTATTCGACCTGCACCCGTACCTACACGCGTTTTCACGCTGACGAACGAGGAGGAGGAGGCGAACCCAACCGTAGTTACGGGTACGTTGAATATATTTCACGTACCGTCTTCAATTCTGATCGATTCTGGAGACACACATTCGTTTGTGTCGGCCAATTTCTTGAGTAGGGAGGTAATCTAACCTACCCGTTCCTTATGTAATTTCGTAGTATCCCTACCACATGGAAATCCAAATTGGACGAATTTAGTGGTAGAAAATTGTCCCGTTAGTATTGAGGGTAGTGAGTTAGATGTAGATCTAATAGTAATCCCGATGAATGATTACGACATCATATTTGGAATGGATTGGCTCTATAAATATGGAGCCATCATTGATTGTTCAAAGAGGGTAGTTAGGTTCCAATCCCCGAGGGAGAGGAATTTGAATTTTCGGGAAAGAAGAATGGTAAGACGATCCCTCGGATTTCTGCCTTGAAAGCTCGACGACTCGTAAATGCGGGTTGCGAGTCATTCCTAGTCTTTCCGGTGAAAGCTGAGGAGTCTTCTCAACCGAAACTTGAGGAGTTTCCAATAATGAATGAATATCCCAATGTATTTTCCGAGGATCTTCTGGGATTACCTTCAGATCGGAAAATCGAATTAGTTATCAACCTTGTACCTGGAGCTATCCCGATCTCTAAATCTCCGTATCGGTTAGCCCCGAACGAACTGAAGGAACAATTGGAAGATTGTTACAGAAGGGTTTTATTCAACCCAGTTTCTCACCATGGGGAGCCCCAGTGTTTTTCGTTAAAAAAAATACGGGTCGATGAGAATGTGTATCGATTATCATGAGCTCAATAAAATCACGATTACGAACAAGTACTCGTTGCCAAGGATAGACGATTTTTTCGATCAACTCCAACGAGCGACGGTATTCTCGAAGATCTACCTACGTTCCGGTTAGCATCACTTGAAGATCCGAGAGAAGGACGTTCCCAAAACCGTGTTCAGCACGAGGTACGGCTGGTCATGCCTTTCGGGCTAACGAATGCCCCAGCTGCATTCATGGATTTGATGAACCGGGTATTTAAAGAATTTGTGGACCGCTTTGTTATCGTCTTTATTGACGATATCCTCATCTATTCTAAGGCGAAGGAAGAACACGAGGAACATCTGAGAACGGTCCTTGGAATTCTCCGAGAGAAGCAATATACGCTAAATTCAAGAAGTGCGAATTTTGGTTGGAACAAGTGGCTTTTCTGGGGCATATTATTACGGAAAGCTGAATTTCAGTAGACCCCAGCAAGATTGAAGCGATAGATAATTGGCCACGACCGACTACTCCAACTGAATTATGAAATTTTCTCGGGCTTGCTGGATATTATCGGAAATCTATTAAAGATTTTTCCAGTATAGCCTCGACGCTTACGAATTTGACGAAGAAGAATGTTCCATTCAAGTGGACTAAAGAATGCGAGCAGAGTTTTCAGGAGCTGGAGAAGAGATTGACGACTGCTCCAATTTTAGTAATAGCTTCGGGTACCGAAGGATTCTCGGTGTATAGTGATGCCACGAAAAATGGATTAGGGTGCGTGTTGATGCAGAACGGGAAGGTAATTGCTTATGCCTCCCGGCAATTGAAACCATACGAGAAGAATTACCCCACCCATGACCTGTAACTCGATGCAGTGGTGTTTGCTCTTAAAATATGACCGCAATATCTGTACGGAGAATGGTGCGAGATCTTCACCGATCATAAGAGCTTGAAGTACTCTTCACACAGAAGTAGTTGAATATGAGGCAAAGACAATGGCTCGAATTAGTAAAGGACTACGACTGCGTGATAAACTATCACCCAGGAAAAGTAACGTAGTCGCAGATGCTTTGAGTCGAAAAGCAGTGAACGCCGAATTATGCCAGCTCGGAGTTGAGGTAATCAACCTCGGAGATATTGAAGCAAAATTAGCAGCATTTACACTCAAGCCGACGCTGTTAGATCGAATCCTTCAGGCGCAAAAAGAAGATGAATTGTACTTGAAGATTCGAGATGAACGTGATGGAAATGTTCCGTCAGAGTTCGAATTTACAGAAGACGGGAGCCTACGTTTTAGAGGTCGGTGTCTAAAGACGAAGACATCCGCCGAACCTTAATGACGGAGGCGCATACGACAATCTACTCGGTGTATCCCGGTGCCACGAAGATATATCGGGACTTGCGAACGAACTACTGGTGGCCAGGAATGAAAAGAGATGTTACTGCTTTCGTAAGTCAATGCATGACCTATCAACATGTTAAAGCAGAACATCAAAGGCCGGCAGGGATGTTGCAGCATTTGACAACACCCGAGTGGAAGTGGGACCACATAACAATGGATTTCGTCGTTGGGTTACCGAAGAATGTAAGAGGTCACGATGGAATTTGGGTGTTTGTCGACAGATTGACTAAATCCACTCATTTTCTGCCGATCAACCAAACATATTCAATGGAGAAGTACGCAGAGTTGTACATCCAAGACATAGTGAGACTTCATGGAATCCCGAAGTCAATCATTTCAGATCGAGATTCGAGATTTTTGTCTCAATTCTGAGTGAGTTTACAGAAAGCGATGGGGACTAAGTTGTCCTTTAGCTCAGCCTATCATCCCCAAACCGACGGACAATCGCAACGGACGATCCAGACGCTCGCAGACATGTTAAGGGTATGTGTTCTGGATTTCCAAGGAAGCTGGAATAAATACCTCCCATTGATTGAATTTTCGTATAACAACAGCTATCAAGCGACGATCGGGATGGCGCCATACGAAGCCTTGTATGGACGTAAATGTCGATCCCCAGTTCATTGGATGAAATCGGCGAGAAGGTACTGTTAGGTCCCGAAATGGTTCGTGAAATGACTGAAGCTGTTGCTAAAATTCGGGAGAGAATGCAAACTGTCCAAAGTCGTCAGAAGAGTTATGCAGACAAAAGACGGAGGCCGTTGGAATTTGCGGATGATCAAGTATTTTTGAAGGTATAACCAATGAAGGGTGTGAAACGTTTCGGACGAAAAGGTAAGCTGAGTCCGAGATATATAGGACCCTTCAAGATTTTGAAGAGTCGGCGAAGTAGCGTATCAGTTACAACTGCCGATATCATTAGCACAAGTCCATGACGTCTTCCATGTGTCCACGTTACGGAAGGACGTCCCGGATCCGAGCCATGTGCTACGAAGTGAGACACCTCATCAGCAGTTGAAACCGGACTTGAGTTACGAAGAAAGACCGGTGGGGATTTTAATGTACGAGGTGAAGCGACTTCGAAATAAGAACATCCCCTTAGTGAAGGTCTTGTGGTGAAACCAGACAATGGAAGAAGCCGCTTGGGAACGAGAAGACGAAATGAGAGAGAAGTACCCCGAGTTGTTCTCGACGACTTAAATTTCGGGGACGAAATTTCTTTTAAGGGGAGGATATAGTACTCGTTTAGACCCCCGCAAGTTTTCCTTCTGCATACCAAATCCCATGCAACCGAGGCTTCCCCAGAGAAATTCTCTACACTTTTGATCAACTAGTTTAACCACACTTATAGGCAAGACAAAGATTGACCCCCAGTAGCTACACAGAGACAGCATCACAGAGTTTATGAGGAATCTTCTCCCTGCATAAGAGAGATTCCTAGTGGTCCAGCAGGTAATTCTCTTCAACAATTCTGTCCACCAGTTCCTGGCAGTCTGCTTTTTTTTCCATTTGGTTGGTGAGATAGGTACACCTAAGTATCTCATTGGGAATTCGCTTTCAGCAAATCCTGTTATATCAATTAGTTCCTATCTAACAACTGCAGACACACCAGCAATATATATGTGAGATTTGTTATTGTTTGCCTCTAGCCCTGTAGTCTGCTGATACTGGTGTAGAGTCTCCATGATCACTTTTACAGACCTCATCTGAGCTTTCCATAGGATTATCAGGTCATCTGCAAAGCATAAGTTGACTACTTGCAGCTGTTTGCACTGAGGATGATATCTGAACTCTCCCCCAGAAGCTGTCAGCCTAAGTTTCCTTGCTAAATATTCCATGACCAAGACAAAAAGTAATGGTGACATGGGATCTCCTTGTCTGATCCCCTAGCCCTTTTATATTCCCTTCCAATGCCCATTTTTATAGAGATATGGTAGGAAACTGTGGTTATGCATTCCTCAATCCAAGCCACCATTTTGACAGGAAATTTGAATTTCTGCAAAATGCTGATTATGAACCTCCATTGTATCATATCATAAGCCTTGTTCAGATCAATTTTCATAAGATGTCTGGCTGATACATCTATGATCTACCTACTAACCTTCATTTTCGACTATTTTAATAAATAATAATTATATATCATGCTCGGGCAACTCTTCGTAAATCACAATTTATTTTCCTTTTCATAATGTTACTAAAATATTTTTAGTATTTTTAATCCGAGCATTCTACTATGATAAATTACACAATTTGATATTCTTTTACTGTTTCTGTTCCTCCCACGTGCCACGCACGTGGACTTTTCAATTGTTTTATCATATGCGACAAAAAAAAAAGCTTCAAACACTTGATATTTAATTCTTTGTTTATTTGAAGGTTTATTACCCAACCAATCATTCCTTCAAGACGTTAATTTCACATTTGTACGGTCGCATAAACCAATGCCACACCTTGTCTGCCACTTCTACTAAATATGTGAACTATATATAAGATTAAGGATATATATCTACTTCAATACCCCAAGGTTTTATTTTATTGCCTAAAAGTCGTCCTAAATATCAAATTAGAAGCAAATCATGAAACATCATTCCCATGTTGCATAAATAGGTAGTTATTTGGATAATACTACATTTCATTCAAATGGCTCATTCGTAGGAGAGTATTAGTTGAATATATTTTAGTTCGAACGAACTAACGCACCAAAATCTATTAAGAAACACACAAATCTAATAACAATTAAATTACTCACACGAATATAGATAGAATAGAATAAATTTGTCCTAATAAAGTAGACAAAGCCGAAATTCAACAAGCAATAAAACGGCAGTAACTAATATCACCGTTCACACAACTACACAAATCATGCGGACTTATCATCAAAAGCTAATATTAAACGTTACATTCCGATCCAAAAAAGTACACTTAAAACACAAAAGCTTCCGCCTTCTCATTTTCCTTTTTCTTTTTTTTTTAATACTATTTACCAACTACACTTACATAATCGAGCAGCTGCTAGTGTTCTCATCACTGAACATGTGAGTAGGAGACTGAAGACTATATCCACCGGCGCCGTACCCGCCGGCGCTACCACCGCCGTAGTAACCATAAGGAACCGTACCGTAGCCTTGGTGGTAATAACCCGTAGTACTAGGAGGAACGTAAGGCGAACGACTGTACATCATCTGAGGCTGTGCCCCCGCCGCCCCGAAATTCATCATCATGGGATGATTCACCTGCTGAAAACCGTTCGCGCCCACCATCATCGCCGCCGACGGCGGATGATGGCGTCCGCCGTTGCCGCCGTCCCCGGCGGTCATTTGGAAACCGCCGTTCTTGGGCGGCGCACCGTTGAGCCCAGCTCGACTCATCATGGCGCTGAGTTGGTCTGCTCCTCCTTGTCCGCCGGCGAACCCACCTTGAGCGGGGCCCACCACGCCTGGTTTGTTCTTATTACCACCGCCTTTCTTATTATTACCGTTGCCATTTCCTCCGTGGTTCTTGCCGTGGTTCGCCTGCTTGGAACCCTTGTTATTAGCGAGGTCATTGAACTTCTGTCTCAGAAGCTTCATATCTTCTTCTTCTTCAATATTATCACACCCATCATCATCATCATCCTCTAGGAAGAAGCAGCCATCTTCAGATAAGAATGGTCGCTTGTTCTTATTTTTCTCGAAGCCCTTGAGTTGATTTGGCTTATTATGGCCGTTATTATTGTTCTTCTCTTCTTTGACTTTTTGCTTGTTAGGGCTTTGAACGTTCTTCTGAGACCATAGCTCGGCGTATTTTCCAGCCTTGAATAGTTTCTTGATGAGCGTAGATGAGTCAACGCTGCCTGAAATTGTGACCCTTTGATTTTCTGAGTCTATCTTCACTTGGTAAACTCCTATACAATACGCCATGAAATCATTTTATATATATATATATATATATAGATAGAGAGAGAGAGAGAGAGAGAGAGAGAGAGAGAGAGACCTTCGATTCTCTGAAGGAGCTTCTTCACTTTCTGCTCACAACCTTCGCAGTGTATGTTCACCCTGAGAACACAGTTCTGTAGCAAGGCAAGGAAGTTAGAAAAAGGGGGAAAAAAAGGCGCAATCTTTATCAAGAACAAGCAAGATCTCTTCATTTTTCACACATTCAGACAGGCACAATTGATATGCAAGAAAAACTAAGTTAATACCTGAATCTTGAGGAGTTTAAAGTCTTCGCCTTTGCCCATTTCTTGAACGATCTTAAAAAGGACAATATATATGCAGATATTTCGAAGCTATTTAATGTTAAGTAGTACTACACACCAAATGAAATGAGAGCTACTGAAGTGTATTAATGTTGTGAAGAGTGCCGTGGCATGTGGTTTGCTTTATCGATAAACAAGACACGCAAAAACACACTTTTACTCTCTCTCTCTCTCTTTTGTAAGAGAAGTGAATGAACAAGGCATTGGGGAGGGATCTTAAATGCTATTGAATATGTGCCTTCAACTGTTCGGATAATTTACAGAGATGGTACTCATATTTTCCCACAACTATGTAAAAGCCTCAATCGGCAATCAACTGTCTAGATTATGACAGAGGCACGAATGAAATAGAATGAAAAAACAAAAACAAAAAAAAAGAAGTCCGCATAGTGTTCTGCAACTCACAGCACAGGTCAATCACTGCTGCACACAGCTATATGTTATCACCCTACGCTAAACACTATAAAGTACAAATTTTCTTTTTTTAGTGACGATTTCAATTCAGGCCCTGCCAAAGTTTAAACTTAGCGTGCAGATCTTTTCGGGATTTTTTTTAGTTTTAAGGACCTGTTTTTGTAAAAACTTAAAGGTAAAGACCCAAACTATATTTTGACTAAAATACCCTTCATAAAATGTTCTCTGAAGGGGTATTCGTCGACAGATTTATGTTACAGAGATGCGTCGACTTGTTACCGTAAAAACCATAGCGTCACTTTAAACTGATAATATGTTACTTCTCAATAGTAAAATGTTTTTAACAGATTTATTATTTATTCGGCTAACCAAAACCCAGTTTTCACAATGAATCAAGCACAATCGACTGCCCCATCAACCAATCAATTTCGACGTGTCACGTAGGATTTATTCTGATATTGATGAAGTACGATGTAAGAATTGTAATGAATTTTTGTATGGGTTATTTTAAATTCAAGAAAAATACGGCCAAATCGAAGTAGATTTTCGCTGCAATTGTAGCTAATCTGTGTGTATTCGAGGTACTCATAGTTTGGGCGTTTCATAGGCTGTGTGAATGTTGAAACAACCGTCACCTCATCACTTCTAAAACGTATGTTGTGTGAAGAATGTCGTATGGCATGCATCGAGTCGTCTAGAATACGTGTTACTATTTTATGCATTATTGTTACTAGATTACGTCTTAATGTTATAACAGTATCAATATACGTTACTCCATTACTCGTAAACGATATTTTTTTGTCCGACAAAGTGACATCTTCTGACTTCGTTTTGTTTATAATAAGTATAGATGTGGTATTTTTCGTCCAACATATGGTACTAAGAACAAAGTGAGTCATGATACAAGGGGTAACTCATAATCGACTTCTCTGTTGATTAATTGGTACCTAATTTTGTTTTTCATAAGTATTGATGGGAGATTTTGTTTAACAGACCTGTTTCGATAATTTTTGACATTGAACTGTTACTACATTAAATAGAAGCATTACTTGGATTATCTAAAATGGTATATTATGATGTATTTTTATTTCGTAAGTATTGATGTGGTATTTTTTTAACAGACCTGTTTCGTTAATTTTTGGCATTGAACTGTTACTACCTGAAATTGAAGTGTTACTTGGTATATCTGAAGTGGTATATTATGTCCTTCTACTGTTTTTCATAAATATTGATATGGTATTTTTTTTAGCAGAACTGTTTCAAAATATTTTGGGCGGGATATTGGTTTTGGATGGGTTTGGTGTATTTACTATACTTGCCAAATTTTGGGCAGGAATTGTGGATTGATTGAGTTAATTGGGCGGGATATATGTCACATTTGGGATTTTGGCGGGATTACTAAATCAGTGCAAATGTGTTACTAATAACTATTTAACTGTTATGCATTAGTTAAATATGTTACTAAAAGTTCTTTATGTGTTACAAATTGCTGTATGTCGCACCAATGTTTAGGGTTATGTGTTTATGGAGATTAAGGTTTAAAGGTTTCAGGATTTACGGCATAGTCGTAATAGTTTATATTTGAATTACTATTGACCTCGAACATTCACTATCATCCACCTCAATCGAACAATGTAGCTTTTAAAGGAATTTGGTGTGATAAATGCATCAAATCATACATTTACAAGATGTTAATCTTGTAAATCTCGAACAATGTGCATTTATTAACGAAATTAATCGGATTAGTAATGTGATACTGGAAACCTATTATGTGGTATCATTATTTGTAAACACATTATTCAATAGGTTCGTATTGTTATTTTATAGCAATCATGTAGTATTACGTGCGGGCAATCTAGTACTGGTGACGTTAACGAATCATCCTGTTAATATTCCTTAATAAATAACTTCGAGAATGTATCAAATACAGATTTACGACATATAAAATGATATTTGTGGTTTAATTTTGAACTTTGAATACGTTTGTGATAAAATTCGTAACATTATGTCTCATCAAAAGAGATACTAGTGTATGTTGTGAAGGAAGAGCTATATGTTTACATGATATTTTATCTCAACTTTCACATATTGATATCAACATTCGCCCAACGTGTCGTTTAAAGAAATTTTGTGATTTAGCTTCATCGTGTCATCTATTTTCATGAATGTCAATCTTATACATCCGAACGAAATGAATTTATTAACAAAATTTAATGGAAATAGTAATGTGGTATTGATTAGCTATTATGTGGTACTTTTAGCTACAAATTTGTTATAAACTTTGCGTATCATGTTATTTTTTATCAGACATGTGGTATTATTTGCAGGCAAATATCTCTGACAATCATGAACCTTTTATAATGTTCTTAATGATTGTTACCCAGAATGTGTGAATTGTTACTCAGAATAAATGAAGTGTTACCTACCAACTTTTTGATTGACAAAAGTTCCAATATTAGGTCTCAACAAAATTCTTCATTATCACATTATCAACATTAATAATCTCTTTCAATCAAATGAATCGTGATCAAACTTAGTCGAATCTACCTTATTAGTTCATTCAAGGCGAGATTCACATGTTTTTCAACAAGTATTAATCACATTATTCCATGATAAATTTCAGATTATTTTCGTTATTTACATGAGAAATTGACATCGATTTAACCTTACTGTGTTATTAACGTCGGATATTCGAGCGGTTTCAATTTTAGGATGTCGAATTTTTTTACAATCTATTCCTCTTTGCCTTTACTTGGGTATTACACGTGTTATTTACGGGTGACCAGTCGTTATTATTTTCTCATTATATGTTCGTTTTGCGGATATATTTGTTATAAATATCAAGAAATATGGTATTATTGTTCCACGAATTTTTACCCAGAAAGCATGAAGTGTTATTCAGTAACCAATTTTAATTAGCAAAAGTTTACCTCTTAGATCTCATCAAAATTCTTCGTTACTCCATGATTAATATCAATAATTGTCGTCGATAACTAAGGCCCATGATGACATTGTGTCGAATTTACATTATTCCGGTCATTAAAGTCGAGATTTCACCGTATTAAACGAAATTCCGAATTATGTTTGGAGCATTCGTGCTTTATGAACTTCGAAAATTCTCTTTGCTTATGAATACCCATGAAAAATTGAAGCCGATACAACTTTGTTTGTTGGTAACGTCGAGGTTGGGTTGGATTTGGAACGTGAATTTTTTCTTTCGAACGCTTGAGTGTAAGGAATGTGTTATTGCAAGAAGGCGGTATTGTTTTTGAATGATGTGTTACTTCTGCGACATCATTTGTTATTTACTAATAGAAACATGGTATTTTCTGCTATACGGGCAATATTTGTTTTCTCACAATTAACGTCACTAATATCCGAAACTTAACAACACTTATGATCAAATTAACGATAATTTTAACTTATATTATCACAATTATGGAGATCTGTTCGGTCTGAGCGTTAAATCGTTTTGATCGACGTCGCTTGTTTGGGAGAGTTAATGGCATATACTGGTAAATTTTTGCAACAGTGACGGGCAAATATGTCTTATTACAAAGTTTGGGTAGTTTTCTCTGAATTTCAAAAAGTAGGTCTTTAATCCTAAATCAAACTTATATGGGGCCTGAACCCAAAGGCAAATATATAGGGTCTGAAGTTGAATTAACCCTTTTTTTATCCTAGTGTGTGAGTTCGTTTTTCTTTATTTGCACTTCACTCCATCACATTATCGCCTAATTCAATTTGGCCACTGGTGAAAATACACATCCATTTGTTACCTGCAATTAGATAACCTTATCTTCCTAAATACAAAGCGTTATAATTAGATTAAATAGAATGAATAATTAATTAACGGTATAATAGAGATCTTATTTTATTCCTTAATATGTGTTCAGTTACTTTAAACGACTTGTATTTAGGAAAATATGGAGTATTAATTTTATTTTTGTTTGTGCAAGTAAGGTATGCTCATGCTCCAATCCAATTACGTTTGGTCTGTATGGAAATTGAAATCCCTTGTAGGTTTATGAGAAATTCTCACGCTGAATCATGTGTCATTTGGGACACAATTAAATAGGATTAGTTTATCGAATATATGGACGACATGCTGAAAAGTTTTTTGATTTCTTTGCATCCTTTTGCGATATAACATATCTACAATTGTCGAATGGATGTCAACGACGTTTCAACTACTAGTCACGTGCGAATTTAAATAAAAATTTATTTCAAATGTAGGACCTTGAATGTTATACGATTTGTCTCTGTCACGCAGCTACTATATCTACCACTCTTAAATGAGCCTCAAAAAGGGCACAACCACTCCAATAATTGAATTTTTGGATATTATGCACACAGAAACTCTAATAGACTTTTCACTGTTTTTTCATAGCTCACGTGTGTTTGTTTCTTGGGGAAATTCAATATCAATCCCTATCCCTTTTGAAATTTAAACTTCTTATTCGGTACCCTAGCAATAAAAGTTGTGTGTTTGATACCGTAAACAGTGAAGGGACGAAGATATTCTTTCCTGAAATTAAATTGGACATTATACCAACTGTTTTGATTATTATATCAATTGTTATCTCTAATTATACCAACAGAATATGTTAAAATTAGGGTTTCAAAATTAATAGAATCTTTGTCCAAAAAAATGAATAGAATCTTTTTGTTCGATTCGAAATTCGATTCGAAATTTAATATTCGGATTCGACATATTAGAATATCAAATCCGAATAAGAATATATCAAAATTAAGACAGGAAAGAACGATCTCAGCTAAACCAGCAAAGGCAGCAGAGCACTTTTGATGTTCACGGGCAAGATAGGACACCCTCACGGCCGTGAAGGAGTCGAGCACCCAAGGCTTCAGCTACTGCCGAGATTCACGGCTTCGTGCCTCAGCTTCACGGCCGTGAACGATGTGGGAGCTCCTTACTGCCGTGTGTCACAGCTTGTGGCTGCTCACTTCATGGTCGTGACTTCAGTTGCTGAAGAAACCAGTTTACTTATGAAGTCGTAGGAACCAATGACGATTTATCAACATTGACCTTTGGCGCCAATTGATCTTTTTAAGATGTCGTTTTACCTAAAAATAGACGTGTGCGTAATTTTCACGTTTGTGTGTGTTCTTGTGTGTGCGATTGCCGATCTTGAGAGCCTCGTGTGATCAAGAGCAGAGTGCTCCTCTGATAGTTCTCTGTAATTTGTAATCTCTATCAATAAGAGATCGTTCTTCACCGTGGATGTAGGATCAAGTGATCCGAACCACGTTAAATCGGTGTTCTTCAATTCATTTTTTTATATGGTATCACAACATCAAGCTGCTTAAGCTGCATATTTCAATTTCTTGCTAATCAACTCAATGGCTGAAGAACAACCTTCGTCTCCTCATCAAGCGTTCAGAACACTCAACCTGCGGTTTCTTCTTTATTGAACGATCCGTTTTTCTTGAATGCAACCGATAGATCTGGGCAATTGCTGGTGCACGAGCAGCTCATAGGAGACAATTATGTGACTTGGAGCAGGGCAATGATGATTGCCCTAATAGGAAAGAACAAAGAGGGGTTTGTTAATGGGGATTTAGTTCAACCAGCCGATGGTGAGAAGGATAAACTCAATGCGTTGAAAAGGAACAACAATATGATCATATCTTGGATTATAAACTCTGTGTCGAAAGAGATTTCTGCGAGTATTCTTTTCAATTCATCAGCAAGGGATGTTTGGATTGATCTTCAGGAAAAGTTTGGGCAAACCAACAAGCCCCGAATCTTTCAGCTCAAGAAAGAGCTGATGAACCTCACACAGGCAAGCAGCAGTGTTTCGACCTATTTCACAAGACTAAAGACGCTGTGGGATGAGCTCACCAACTACAGGCCAGCTTGTCAATGCACGTGCGGAGGGTTAAAGACTCTGAAAACCTTCCAGGATGAGGAGTATGTTTTGACATTTCTATTGGGATTGAATGACTCCTATTCTCAAATCAGGGGTCAGATTCTCTTAATGGATCCTATGCCATCAATCAATAGGGTGTTTTCGTTACTTATTCAAGAGGAAAGACAGAGATCTATGATGCCTGGTTATTCTCGGCCTGTCGTGGACCAAACCAATAGCATGGCTATGATGGCACTCAAAACAGATCAAGAAGCAAACAATAAGGTCTTTGGGACTCCGGGAAGGGAGTTTAATAAGCCAGTGTGTACCCATTGTAATATAAAGGGACACACAGTTGAAACATGTTATCAGCTTCACGATTTCCCTCCGGGGTTTAGACAGAATGGGCGCTTCAAAGGTTCAAGAGTTAATCAGATTTCAACAGAGATACCTAAATCACCATGTCAGAATCATCAGACAGTAAGCACCACTCAGTCCTCAATGGGAGATGCCATGGTGCAGCTGCGGATCACTTCTTCCCAACTGCAGAATCTGAAAGCACTACTGAATCAGCAGACAAGCAATCAGAATCATAGCACTGTGGAGCTGGCAGCACAGACAGATAACACGGGAGGTATATGTTTATCTTTTAATTTGCCTAGTATAGATGATGCCAGGTTGTGGCTAGTGGACTCAAGGGCCACTAGACATGTATGTGGGAGCCCAGGTATGCTAGATGAAGTGCATGATATTAAGGAATCAAAAGTAATCATGCCTGATAACTCTATCATCATGGTTAACAAAGCTGGAACCTTTAGGCTAAATCAGTACATTACACTGGCAGATATTTTGTATGTGCCACAGTTCAAGTTCAATCTGATTTCGGTGAGCTGTCTAACAAGCGCTAAACAGTGCAGTTTTATCTTTGGAACTAATGGTTTTTTCATACAGGATCATTCACGACAAGTGATTGGCAAGGGTAGACAGATAGCTGGGCTATACATCTTTCAAGCAGGCATTCATACTGTTTTTCCCACTTCTGTTAATGAATCTGTATTTCTTAATAAAGTGTCGAGTGATGTGTGGCATAGTAGGCTGGGGCATCCATCACCTCAAGTCTTAGAACTGTTTAGGAACTCTGTAAAGCAGGGGGATCAATCTATGCATACTTTTTGCAAAATATGTCCTCTAGCAAAACAAAAAAAGTTGTGTTTCCTGCTGATAAGAAATCTACGTGTGCTAGTTTTGATCTAATAGATTGTGACGTGTGGGGCCCATTTTTCATGCACCCTCACACTTAGGGCATCAATATTTTGTGACCATTGTAGATGACCACACACGCTTTACTTGGATTTTCTTGATAAAGCAAAAGTCTGAAGTTCAGTCAGTGATTTCCTTTTTCCTTGCATTAGTTGAAACACAATTTAGAACTAGAGTAAAGACCATAAGAACAGACAATGCTAGGGAATTGAACTTATCTGATTTGCTGAAAAATAAAGGAATTATACATCATTTCTCTTGTGTTCAAACACCACAGCAAAACTCGGTTGTTGAAAGAAAATATCAACCCCTGTTAAATGTCGCCCGTGCTCTGTATTTTGAGTCCAAGATTCCTATAGAGTATTGGTCGGAATGTGTCTTGACAGCAGCTTTTCTGATCAATAGGATTCCTTCAGTTTCTTTAGACAACAAGAGTCCCTATCAGTTACTCTACCAAAGACCAGTAGATTATGCTTCTTTTAGGGTGTTTGGTTGCTTGTGCTTCTGTTCTACTCTTAGTGCAGGAAGGAGAAAGTTCGATCCACGAGATAAGGAGTGTGTCTTCATTGGATACCCCAATGGTATCAAGGGGTATAAAGTACTAGATCTGGCAAAGAGGGAAGTGATCATATCAAGAGATGTTAGATTCAAAGAAGATGAATTCCCTTTCAGAGATGAAACTGCTTCACATGACTCACTGAATCCATTTCCTCCAAATGTTTTGCCACGGCCTGCAAGGATGGATTCTACAAGGATGGATTCTATGTTGGAGGATAATTCATCAGAATCACAGGATGACCTTCATTTACCAGAATCAGCTCTTCAAAGCCATCATGAAGCAAATCTTGGAGGAAATCAAGAACATGACTCAGAGGACCAGGTGATTCAGATAGACCATCAGCCTCAACTTCATGAAGAACTTAGAAGGTCATTCAGACAGCCTAAGAAGCCACAGTATCTGAATGACTATCATTGCAACAATCTGTCAGATAAGAGGATTTTATACCCATTGTCCAAAGTGCTCTCTTACCAGAACTTTTCAAAGGACTTCCAAACATCCACCAATGCTGTGAGTATGGAGAAAGAGCCAGCTACCTTCATGCAGGCTTCTCAGTCAGAAAAGTGGATGACAGCCATGTATGATGAGCTGAAGGCTTTGGAAGAGAACAAAACTTGGTCGATAGTTACCCTGCCTGAAGGAAAGAAAACAATTGGCAATAGGTGAGTGTACAAACTCAAGTATAATTCAGAGGACAAATAGAAAAACACAAGGCTCGTTTGGTAGCAAAAGGGTTTGACCAAAGAGAATGGGTGGATTATATTGACACTTTTGCACCCGTGGCCAAGCCCAACACAATTAAGATTATCTTGTCCTTAGCCGCAAAACTGAGATGGAACCTAGTGCAAATGGATGTCAACAACGCATTCTTGAACGGAGAACTTACAGAGGAAGTTTACATGAGTCTTCCACAAGGCTTTGGCAGCAGATATGCAAAGGGAAAAGAAGATAGTAAAGTGTGTAGGCTGCATAGATCAATTTATGGCCTCAAACAGGCTTCGAGGCAGTGAAATATAAGGTTAACTAATGCTGTTACTAACTATGGATTTACTCAAACTCAATCAGATCACACCCTTTTTACTAAGGGAAAAGGGAATCAGTTGGTGGTGCTACTCGTATATGTTGATGACATTATCCTAGCTGGTCCATCAACAAGTGAGATACATCAAGCCAAGACATTCCTTAGCTCAGTTTTTAAAGTAAAAGACTTAGGGGAATTGAAGTTTCTCCTCGGAGTAGAGGTGGCACGAACTGAGGGTGGAATATACGTTACGCAGAGACAATACACTCTACAACTTCTTGAGGACACAGGGTACATCATGCTAAGCCCCTGACAACACCAATTAGCCCTGGGGACAAGATCACAGCACATGATGGTGAGCTGCTTCGTGATCCGTTTCAGTATAGGAGGTTAGTTGGGCTTTTGTTGTACCTCACATTCACAAGACCGGACATTTCTTATGATGTGCATAAGCTTAGTCAGTTCATGTCAGCAAGTAGAACAGTTCATTTAATGGCAGAACATCACTTGCTGAGGTATCTAAAGAGCTCACCGGGTCAAGGTCTATTCATGTCTGCTGAGCAAGAATTAACTCTGAAGGCTTTTTCGGATGCTGATTGGGCAGCATGTAGGGACACTAGGAAATCAGTTACCGGGTACTGGATGTTCCAGAGTATAGAGCATTAGGAGCTGTGGTAGCTGAGGTTCTATGGATAAAACAGTTGATAGCAGAATTGCAGATAAATGAAATTCAAGTTTCAGTGATCTACTGTGATAACCTCTCAGCTTTGAGGTTAGCTTCGAATCCCAAATTCCACGAAAGGTCGAAACACATAGAAATCGATTGCCATTTTATCCGACATCATGTGATGAATGGGGCAATCAAGTTACTTCCAGTTAGGACAGAGTATCAACTGGCAGATTTTTTACTAAGGCGCTCACGGGACCACAGATCAAGGACTTACTGCTCAAGATGTCTGTAGTAGATTTGTACCATCCATCTTGTGGGGGCGTATCAAAATTAAGACAGGAAAGAATGATCTCAGCTAAATCAGCAAAGGCAGCAGAGCACTTTTGATGTTCACGGGCAAGATAGGACACCCTCACGGCCGTGAAGGAGTCGAGCACCCAAGGCTTCAGCTACTGCCGAGATTCACGGCTTCGTGCCTCAGCTTCACGGCCGTGAACGATGTGGGAGCTCCTTACTGCCGTGTGTCACGGCTTGTGGCTGCTCACTTCATGGCCGTGACTTCAGTTGCTGAAGAAACCAGTTTACTTATGAAGTCGTGGGAAC
This sequence comes from Craterostigma plantagineum, assembly GCA_027422505.1. Classification (NCBI taxonomy): domain Eukaryota; kingdom Viridiplantae; phylum Streptophyta; class Magnoliopsida; order Lamiales; family Linderniaceae; genus Craterostigma; species Craterostigma plantagineum. The sequence continues at coordinate 5,814,102 of JAPQWV010000019.1, read as the reverse complement.
CAATGACGATTTATCAAAAATGACCTTTGGTGCCAATTGATCTTTTTAAGATGTCGTTTACTTAAAAATAGACGTGTGCGTAATTTTCACGTTTGTGTGTGTTCTTGTGTGTGCGATTGCCGATCTTGAGAGCATCGTGTGATCAAGAGCAGAGTGCTCCTCTGATAGTTCTCTGTAATTTGTAATCTCTATCAATAAGAATCACCGTGGATGTAGGATCAAGTGATCCGAACCACGTTAAATCGGTGTTCTTCAATTCGTTTTTTTTCATAGAATATTTTTTCAATTCGAATAATTTTAGAATATGAATACAATTTGACAATATTCGATTCGAATCTTTTTAGAATATTCGATTCGAATAATATAATATATATTAAATAATATATATTTAAAAATACTTGTAGTTAAACCTACATATTAGTATGAAGCAAGCTAAGGAAAACAATTATTATTGGAATTTATCGATGAAAGATGTTTCTGTGCTTTCGTATGATGTATTGGATAATTAATAATATGCTTTGCTACATTTTTCTTTTTATGTCATAACGGCATATTTCATCCACTAGTATTTTTTTTGCTTTATATGTTTTGTAAAAATAGGTTTCCTGAAAGAAATTTATTCGTATCGGAATACTCGAATATTCGCAATTATAATCAAATATATTATCAAATAGAATATGAAACAATTTTAGTATTTGAATAATAAAAGAATACGAATATGAATATTCGAAAAATAAAAGAATAGAAGTAGAATATGGTGATATTCGACTCGATTCGATTCGTTTGCAACCCTATGTTAAATTGCAAATTATACCAACTGCTATAGTTATACAGAATTGAACACTAATAACAGATGATAAAATGTGGCGTCCCACCATCTACTTACCATTTCTAACATTAACTTACGTGGCTAATAACAATGAAAGTGCATAGTGCGTGAAAACGGGGTAAAATTTTTCCTTTTATACAAAGGAATTCATCATGTATATATCAAAATATCGCTACCAACCGAATTACATAGGATGGTTCATAAATGCAGCGAAAGAAATCCTATCGTTCGCCCCACTGGTCGCATTCATGTACACATAGGGATGTCAACGGGGCGGGGCGGGGCCGGGGATTAGGTCCCCATCCCCGTCCCCGCGTCGACGGGGAATCCCCATCCCCGTCCCCGCTAACTTAGCGGGGAAAAATTCGTCCCCATCCCCGTCCCCATCGGGTCCCCGTCCCCGCGGGGATTCCCCGTCCCCACGTTTTTTTTTAAAAAAATTATATTTTCATTATAATATAAATTAGAAATATTATTTATACTATATTTAAGATAATATTTATATTATAATAATAAGAAATGAGTTAAAAAAATAAAAAATATTATTTAGATATTAATCTAAGATATAAAATATATTTTTAAATAATATTAGTGGCGGGGACGGGGCGGGGACTATGATCCCCGTCCCCGCCCCGTCCCCGCCTACGGGGACAAAATTTTCCCCATCCCCGCCTCGCGGGGATTAAAATTCGGGGATTCCCCGCCCCGTTCGGGGCGGATCCCCGCGGGGACGGGGAATCCCCGCCCCATTGACAAGCCTATACACACCACTCTCAAAAGTCGTCGGAAGCTTCAAAAGTAAGCCTTGCCATCAAAAGCGATCACATACCGTGGTCGCGCGCACCTACAACACGTAAAAATATGGGATGAGCTACAAAGCTCAGTAAGTAGGAATGACGGATGCCGTGCACATGTTACATTTGCAAAGGCATCCGCGCCAATGCATTCAGGCCCCCGTAGGATCAAACTCAATCTCACATCTCTCAAGGCCCCCGGCTAACTTACTATGCAGCATTTCAGAGCTCAAATCTAATAAGGATAAATGGTACATCAATCTGCACTGGGTGACGTACTACACTGGGTGACGTACTACACAATACTGGTCACACATTTCGGCTCAATCCGCACTGGGATGCATGGCGTTTCGCCATTTTGGCCCAATGCAGTACTTGCTGTTCCGCGGACGCTCACGCTGGTATCCCACGCCGAGGTCGCCAACACCAGAGATACCCTCGGGTCGCACCCTCCAGGTCGCACCTACCGCAATTCAGGGCATCTGCTCAAGTAATACATTCATACATGCAACGACATACCGAGTCGTCATGGTGTCATAGAAGTAGCCCTGACTCAACTGCGAGTCGACATCAGATGCCTATATCGGCAAATATCCATCGCTTTCAAGCGATCTTATATCATGCTTACTCTCGTCACATAATTCTCATGCATGTCGTGTATGCATATGATCATGCTCATATGAACAGTAAAAATACATGACATGTCATCAGGTATAGCAAGTAATTCACATAATATCATAGAAGTAGATAGCCACGTAATTCATGCTCAATAATTTATGTGTTGTAGTTGAAATTCCTACTTATCTGTCGTCCGTAGATTATTTGCTAGTAATCCTGTGAAATTCTTAGCTCCTGAACTAAGCGTAAAATTGTAATGCTAGTGTACTATTTAATTTATTACACTGTCTAAGCTCTCGAACTCCATAAGTGTTGAAATATTAGAAATGTGTTAGACAAGTAGTTATTTTAAAAGGAATTTGCCAAGCTAAGTTAACTCGTGAAATTACTTAAACCGCAAAGTATTATTTTATTCCCTTATGATTCATGAAAGATTCTAATTCGTGAAGTTCCCTATAGTTCGCTAAGTTCATATAATTATTGACATTAGCACCTCATAATTCGAGAAGTGCTATCCTATGCATTCACGAAGTTCATGTGCTTATAATATTTTTTGTTGCCTCGTGAAGTCCTATGTAGCTTATAATATTTTTCTATTGCCTAGTGAAGTCCTATGTAGCTTATAGTATTTTTTATTCTATTATGCTTCGTGAACTTCCCATAGTGCATGCGCAATCCCCAATTTTACTCAATTCGTGAGTGCTCATTGGTTTGTGAAATACCTCACGCATGAATCACCTCCTATATACTTCACAAACCTATTATCTCTTGATCTTTATGGGTTCGCGACACCCCATGAAATTCGTTCGCGAAGTATCGAAACCCTTTGAACTCGCAAAATTCATTTCACCAACTGTACGTGAGCTATAGTTCGTGAAGTTTATAATTCACGATCCCAGAACACTTTTAACATTTAGAACTGTTAATATTTTCGATCAAAAATTATCTTTTTCCAAGAACAGTATAAATACCCTAAGAACTTTGAGTATTTTCAAACCCTCGTGTACTAACATGTTAAAAAAAAACTAATCATATATAATTTTTCGAGCTTACTAATTCTTAGGACATGTTAGCATACAAATAAAAACATGGAATTAGGCTTAGGAAATATACCTACTCCAAGCTTAGGTATGATCTTTGTTCGACTTCTTCCTTTCTCTTCAGGGGTTTTCAAAAGTTTAGTTCTTTTCTATTGATAATGATATACAAATTCTCTTTCTATCCCAATCTTGGTTTTTGCGTGTGATATATTATAAATGACATCAACACCTTCTCGCTTAGTGCTTATCTTATCTTATGTAACACTTATTATTTTATTATTATTATTTCAATTCCCCCTAGTTAAGTCATCGAGTCCTTAGTTATTAAAAGTTTTTTTATACTATCTCTTCTCATTCAAGTCTATTATTGGAATATCATATAACTTAAAATTCTTATTTTCATGACCTATATAATTTGAAACCCTTAATTCCTTTGTAACTAGTTTCTACCGAAAATTACATGCTTTATATATACTTATTTCTAAGTCTCAATTCAATTTTCCTACCAGGCCAGTTATCCTATTAGCACATAATGAAATAAACACGTAATATGCAGCCACGTAAACACATAATATGCGTGCTAATTTACTGGCCAACTTACTCGCGGAACCCGGGTATTACGTCCTCCCCCACCTTAAGGTATCAATTCCTCATATCATCCTCTCGTTCCCATGTCGCTTCCTCTATGGACTGATTCTGCCATAACACCTTTACCAAAGGAATCTCTGCCGTAATCGTTTTACGTCGTACATCAGCATTTCTACTGGCCTTTATTCGTAACTCAAATCTAGTTTAAGTTGTCGATGAAGAACTTCATTGTTTATTACATGGCTAGGATTCGCATTGTACTTCCGTAATGCTGATACATGAAATACATCGTGGACTTGTGCCAGTGAAGCTGGTAATTCCAATTGATATGCGACTTTGCCAACCTTCTTCAGTATCCTGAATGGTTCGATGTACCTCGGACTCAATTGACCCTTCTTTCCAAATCGCTTTACGCCTTTCATTGGGCATATGTTAAGAAACCCAATCGTCTATTGCGAACTCTAATGGCCTACGTTTCTGATCTGCGCAACTTTTCTGCCTGCTTTGAGCCGTCCTCATCATTTCTCTTATCTTTGATATGGCTTCCGTCATTTCTTGTACCATGTCAGGGCCTAATATCGCAAGTTCCCCCACCTCGTCACAGTGGATTGGAGATCTGCATTTGCACCCGTATAGAGCTTCATATGGAGCAATTCCGATAGTCGCGTGGTTGCTGTTGTTGTAGGAGAATTCAATTAGTGGAAGATATCGACCCAATTTCCTTTAAATCGAGCACGCATGCTCTCAACATATCTTTCAGCGTCTGAATGGTTCGTTCCGACTGTCCGTCTATTTAGGGATGGTAGGCAGCACTGAAAGATAGCTTGGTCCCCATGGTCTTCTGCAAGCTCATCCAAAACTTGGATAGAAACCTTGAGTCTCTATCGAAAACTGTCGACATTGGGACTCCGCGAAGTCGAACGATTTCTTGAATATATAGTACGGCATAACGTTCCAAAGAAAAAACATCGAACTGATTGGTAAAAAGTGAGCGGACTTGGTCAATCTATCAACTATGACCCATACAGCGTCGTGACCCTTTACGGTTTTCGGCAAGCTAACGACGAAATCCATCATGACGTGGTCCCATTTCCATTCGGGTAGTGGCAAAGATTGTAGTGTCCCTGCTGATCGTTGGTGCTCCGTTTTTATCTGTTGGCAAGTCAGACATTGACTTACAAACATCGCTATTTCTCTATTCATCCCTGGCCACCAATAATTGTTCGTAAGTCTCTATCTATCTCCGTCGCTCCTGGGTGGATTGAATAAATTGTAGCATGCGCTCTGTCATAATAATCATTCGAAGCTCCGCATCATCAGGAACATATAAACGAATTTTATAATATGAGCTTCCATCTTCTCTTACTCTGAAATCAGACGTCGTTTGTTCCGTTTGTGCGCATTTGCTTTTCAAGGAAAATTCGTCTTCTTCTGCGCCTTTCGAATTAGTTATGATAGTGTAGGTTGAAGATTACCCCTGCTAAATGTGCTTCAACTTCGCCCTTTGGTACAATTTTCACTTCGAGTTGTTGCAACTCTGCACTTGCGATTTTCCGGCTTAAAGCATCTACCACTACGTTTGCTTTTCCTGGGTGATAACTGATTACACAGTGATAATCTTTAACAAGTTCTAGCCACCGCCGCTGTCTCATGTTTAACTCCTTCTGAATGAAGAAGTACTTCAAGCTCTTGTGGTCCGTGAAGATTTCGCAGTGTTTGCCGTATAGATAATGCCTTCAGATCTTCAGAGCAAAAACAACTGCGGCGAGTTCCAGATCGTGTGTCGGGTAATTCTTCTCGTAATCTTTTAGCTATCGCGACGCATACTCAACAACAATTCCATTTTGCATTAGGACGCATCCCAGCCCGTTCTTAGATGCATCGCTGTATACGGAAGATCCTCCGGTCCTGGCGGGTACTGGTAAAACTGGGGCTGAAGTGAGTCGTTTCTTCAATTCTTGAAAACTCTGCTCGTACACATCGCTCCATTGAAACGGGGCATTCTTCTTGGTCAGCTTCGTCAACGTTGATGGGATCTTCGAAAAGTCCTTGATGAATTTTCTGCAGTATCCCGCCAATCCAAGAAAGCTTCGTACTTCCATTACATTCGTTGGTTGGGGTCAATTGTTGATGATTCTATCTTGCTCGGGTCTACTGAAATTCCTGCCCCTGAGATGAAATGTCCAAGAAATACGACTTGGTTCAGCCAGAATTCGCATTTCTTGAATTTAGCGTACGGTTGCCTCTCTCGTAGTATTTCAAGGATGATATTCAGATGTTTCTCATGCTCTTCTATCGTTCTTGAATAAATAAGATGTCATCTATAAATACGATGACAATCTTGTCCAAGTATGGCTTGAATACGCGATTCATTAGGTCTATGAACGCTGCCGACGCGTTAATCAGTCCGAAGAGCATGACTAGGAGTTCATAGTGCCCGTATCGGGTACTGAAGGCCGTCTTTGGGATATCTTCTTCTTGGATATTCAGCTGGTGATACCCCAATCGCAAGTCTATTTTTTAGAACACCGTTGCGCCTTGTAGTTGGTCAAATAAGTCGCAATCCTCGGTAGAGGATATTTGTTCTTGATTGTGATCTTGTTTAGCTCCATATAATCGATACACAGTCGCATCGATCCGTCTTTCTTTTTAACAAATAGCACTGGAGCACCGGTGAGAAGCTCAGCTGAATAAATATCTTCTGCAGTAATTCATCCAGTTGTTCCTGCAGTTCTTTCAATTCATTTGGAGCTAATTGATACGGTGCTTTCGAAATGGGTGCAGCTCCGAGTATTAAATCGATCGTGAACTGGATTTCATGATGGGAGTCCTGGTAAATCTTCTGCGAAAGCGTCGGGGAATTCTCGTACTACTGGAACCTCTTCTAACTTCGGAGTCTGACGTTCTTCTGATGTCACGGCGAAGACAAGGTAAGCTTCACTTCCTGCCTTAATTAAGCTTCGCGCCTTCAATGCTGAAATCTTTGAGATACCTTTACTTTTACTTATCCCGGTAAGGTAAAGGGTTCACCTCTCTCTGTGCTGAACGTGGTGTTATGGTTACAATCAATCACAGCCCCATATTTAGACAGTCAGTCCATCCCTAGGATTACTTTGTAATCATTCATTGGGATAACTATGAGGTCTACGGATATTTCTCTGTCATTAACTAACACCAGGTAATCTCGTAACACTAAACTAGTTCGGGCTGAAGCCTTATGCGGAATATTACACTATACTCGCAATCGGATTGCTGGGGTGTAATCCCGAGTCTCGCCACGTACTTAGATGATGCAAATAAATGAGTGGCTCCTGAATCTATTAATATGCATGTCGGAATATGGTGGATAGATAGGGTACCTGCTACTACTGACGGGTCGGTCTCCGCCTCCTCTGATGTTATCGTATACACTAGGGCCAGTACAGTCGAGGTCTCGCATGGCGGGTACATCTCGGGCAAATTGGTGCCATTGTCGGGGGTCTCCCCATTCGGATTAGGCTGCTGGTGATTCGGGTTTGTTCCGAAAAATAGGTCTCGCACCCTTCTAGAAAAACTGTTTCTTTTGGCTTCCTCCACCCCTTGCACGAACTTCCTCTTTGCTTCTTGATCTCGGATAACTCGGGCTTCTGCTTGCTCAGCAAATAAGGCCCTTTCTGCGGCTTGGGCATATGTAACTCCCTGAAGTCCGGCCATGTTTATATCGTTGTGCAGCTCTGGCTTCAGGCCTTCTGGAAAGCGTTCAATCTTCAGGGCATCGGTGCTCACCATGTGCGTGGCAAACCTTGACAGATGTTCGAATTTCCTGATATACTCTGCCATCGTCATTGTTCCTTGGTGGAGATTGATAAACTCGTTCATTCTCTGGCTCGCACGGGAGCGGTAAAATATTTGTTGAGTTCCTTGAAACAATCCCATGTCATCGTGATCTGGTCTTCGATGGCTAAGATGGTGTCCGCCAGTGGCCTGCACTTCCTCGTAATAGAAATGCAGCGCATACAACTTTCTCTTCTTCGGGGATACGGCTATATGGAAGCATATTCTCAAGGGTCCTTAGCCAATCCTCGACCGATGTCGGGTCAATCGCGTCTTCAAACGTAGGTGGATCGAGTTTGCGCAATCTTTCCCCAACGGTTTCGATTCTTTCTGCTTGTGAAAGTCCGCTATTTTGCTGCCCCTCAGCATTTCGCTGCTGCATTAGTTCTTTTATCTGGGAAAATTTTACTAACTCCGTGAGTTGGAGGATAGCGGCATCACGATTATCGATTGGGGTTGCGGGTTCCTTACCTTCGCCCGGACCCTCACTACTTTCGCCTCATTTCTACCCATTCTTATCTACCCTATTAGTTCCTACGGCCAATAAGTTATGCAACACATACGAAAATTCACAGTAATAGAAACTTACTAGCAAGGCCGCTTCCGTGCTTTTGAGTGTGTGTACATAAAGAGTCTACAGAACCTGCAACTGAAGCTCTGATACCACCTGTGGCGTCCCGCCATCTACTTACCATTTCTAACATTAACTTACATGGCTCATCCCAGTGTAAAGTGCATAGTGCGTGAAAACGTGGGTAAAATTTTTCCTTTTATATAACGGAATTCGTCCTATATATATCAAAATATCGCGCCCAACCTAATTACATAGGATGGTTACATAAATACAGCAAAAGAAATCCTATCGTCCGCCCCATAGGTCGCATTCATCAAAAGTCGCTTGAAGCTTCAAAAGTAAGCCTTGCCATGATAAGCGGTCACGTACCGTGGTCGCGCGCACCTACAACACATAAAAACATGGGATGAGCTACAAAGCTCAGAATGTAGGAATGATGCATGTCGTGCACGTGTTACATTTGCAAAGGCATCCACGCCAATGCATACAGACCCCCGTAGGATCAAACTCAATCTCACATCTCTCAGGGCCCTCGGCGAACTTACTATGCACCATTTCAGAGCTCAAATTCAATTAGGATAAATGGTATAGCAATCCGCACTGGGTGACGTACTACACAATACTGGTCACATATTTCGGTCCAATCTGCACTGGGATGCATGATAAGGTTTCGTCATTTCGGCCCAATGCAGTACTTGCTGTTCCCCGGAGGCTCACGCTGGTAGTCCACGCCGACGTCGCCAACAGCAAAGATACCCTTGGTGTCTCTTCTTCCCTCGGGTCGCACTCTCCAGTTCGCACCTACCGCAATTCAGGGCATCTGCCCAAGTAATACATTCATACATACGACAGCAAACCGGGTCGTCATGGTGTCATAGAAGTAGCCCTGACTCAACTGTGAGTTGACATCAGATGCCTATATCGGCAAATATCAATCGCTTTCAAGCTATCTTATATCATGCTTACTCTTATCTCATAATTCTCATGCATGTCGTGCATGCATATACTCATGCTCATACGAACAGTAAAAAATACATGTCACATCATCACGCATAGCAAATAATTCACATAATATCATAGAAACAGATAGCCACATAAATCATGCCCATTCAAATTCCCACTTACCTGTCGTCCGTAGATTATTTGCTAGTAATCCTGTGAAATTCTTAGCTCCTGACCTTAAGCATAAAATTGTAATGTCAGTGTACTATTTAATTTATTACACTGTCTAAGTTCTCGAACTCCCTAAGTGTTGAAATATTAGAAATGTGTTAGACAAGTAGTTATTTTAAAAGGAATTTGCCAAGCTAAGTTAACCCGTGAAATTACTTAAACCCGTAACTTAACTCAATTCGTGAAGTTCATCTTGTTACTTAGGATTCATCACTTACTTCATAAACTACCTAGGGCTCGTGAAAACATACAACTCGCAAAGTATTATTTTATTCCCTTATGATTCGTGAAAGAATCTAATTCGTGAAGTTCCCTATAGTTCGCTAAGTTCATATAATTATTGACATTAGCACCTCACAATTCGAGAAGTGCTATCCTATGAATTCGGGAAGTTCATTGCTTATAATATTTTTCTGTTGCCTCGTGAAGTCCTATGTAGCTTATAATATTTTTCTATTGCCTCGTCGAAGTCCTATGTTGCTTATAATATTTTTTTATTCCATTATGCTTCGTTAACTTCCCATAGTGCATGCACAATCCCCAATTTTACTCAATTCGTGAAGCGCTCATTGGTTTGTGAAATACCTTACGCATGAATCACCTCCTATATACTTCACGAACCTATTATCTCGTGATCTTTATGGGTTCGCGACTCCCCATGAAATTCGTTCGTGAAGTCCATTACTTCACGAATCCACCCATTGAAACCCTTTGAACTCGCAAAATTCATTGAGCTATAGTTCGTGAAGTTTATAATTCACGATCCCAAAACACCTTAAACATTTAGAACTGTTAAGATTTTCGATCAAACTATCTTTTTCCAAGAACGGTATAAATACCCCAAGAACTTTAAGTATTTTCAAACCATCGTGAACTAACATGTTAAAAAAAACTAATCATATATAATTTTTCGAGCTTAAATAATTCTTAGGACATGTTAGCATATAAATAAAAACATGGAATTAGGGTAAGGAAATATATCTACTCCAAGCTTAGATATGATCTTTGTTCGACTTCTCCCTTTCTCTTCAGGGGTTTTCGAAAGTTTAGTTCTTTTCTAATGATGATAATATATGAATTCTCTTTTTATCCCAATCTTGGTTTTTGCATGTGATATATTATAAATGACATCAACACCTTTTCGATTAGTGCTTATCTTATCTTTGGTAACACTTATTATTTTATTATTATTTCAATTCCCCCTAGTTAAGTCATTGAGTCCTATACTAATTATAAATCTTTGTTGTTAAAATTTTCTTTATACTTCTCTTCTCATTCAAGTCTATTATTGGAAAATCATATAACTTGAAATTCTTATTTTCATGACCTATATATTTGAAACCCTTAATCCTATGTAACTAGTTTCTACCATTATATGCTTTATATATACTTTTTTCTAAGTCTCAATTCAAGTTTGCTACCAAGCCAGTTATCCTATTAACACATAATGAAATAAAGACGTAATATGCAGTCACGTAAACACATAATATGTATGCTAATTTATTGGCCAACTTACTCGTGGAACCCGGGTATTACATATAATATCTACAGTTTGTGGTATAATAGCGAAATTAGTTGGTATAATGTCCAATTTTTTGCTGTATAAAAACTAAAATAGATGATACAATAACGAAACTAGATGGTATAAATTCCACAATTTCTGGTATAATTGCAAAAGTTAGTTGGTATAATGTTAAATTTTGTTGTATAAAACTAAAATAACGTTATTTATTGGTATAATGACGAAAATAGATGGTATATTATTCACAATTTATGTAAAAGCAAATTTAGTTGGTATAATGTTCAATTTTGCTGTATAAAACTAAAATAACGTTATTTATTCGTATAATAACGAAATAGATGGTTAATTTCCACAATTTATGGTATAATTGCAGCTTGGTTGGTATAATATCCAATTTTGCTGTATAAAGGTAAATAATGTCATTTATTAGTATAATAACAAACAAGATATGGTATAATTTCCACAATTTCTGGTGTAGTTGCAAAATTAGTTGGTATAACGTCCAATTTTGCAATATAAAATTAAAATAACTTTATTTGTTGGTATAAAAACTAAAATAGATGGATCTCCTCACAAAACGAAAATAGATGGTATAAATTCCACGATTTCTGGTATAATTGCAAAAGTTAGTTGGTATAATGTTCAATTTTGTTGTATAAAATTAAAATAACGTTATTTATTGGTATAATGACGAAAATAGATGGTATATTTTCCACAATTTCTTATAAAAGCAAATTTAGTTGGTATAATGTTCAATTTTGCTGTATAAAACTAAAATAACGTTATTTATTGGTCTAATAACGAAAGTAGATGGTATAATTTCCATAATTTATGGTATAATTACAAATTAGTTGGTATAATGTTCAATTTTGCTGTATAAAGTTAAAATAATGTTATTTATTGGTATAATAACAAACAGTATATGGTATAATTTCCACAATTTCTGGTGTAATTGCAAAATTAGTTGGTATAACGTCCAATTTTGCTGTATAAAACTAAAATAACGTTGTTTATTGGAATAATAACGAAAATAGACGGTATAGTTTTTGCAATTTCTCGTATAATAGCAATAATAACAAGTTTATTCGTATAATATAGGAAACAATTGGTATAATTTCTACCAATCTCTGGTATAATTCCAATTTTATTGGTATACTAACAAGTTTTGTTGGTATAATTCATGTGAAATAATTTATTCAGCTTTTTTATGTGTGAAGGGTATTTTCATCTTTTTAACGCTGAAAAGACCATTTTAGGTATTAAGCAGTATGAAATTTTCAAATAAGTACTAAACAGGAAAAAATAATCCTAGGGGTATTTATGAGGAATTTTAAAATTCAAATAGGACTGATAAGAAATTACCCTTGTTTTTTAACTTGGTATCATTTTTGGAGCATAAAAGAGCAAACAACTACGAGACAATTCTTCCATCATATTTACGAGTGTTGGGTGTCTCCTTCAAATAATTTAAGAATAGAAAGTGTTACAAGAGGACAATGTAAACAGTACGAAAATTCAATCAAGCTTTCATCATCTCTTTTGTTTTATTGTAAACATGGTGAGTATTTTAGACTTAGATTTGATTATTATTTTCAATCTAGAGGAAGATGAAGGCTTTTTAAATAAAATATTGCAATTTTAATCAAAATTTAATAAAATGGGGTTATTTAGTCCGAAATTAGTTAAATAGGGCAAAACGCGGCCATTAAATACGACTCGCAGCTAATAGCCGCGACGATGACGTGACACGAATTAAAACACGCGTTGGGCCCGTTAAAGTTCCAAAAAAAGACCGTCGCGCCCAATATGCACGACCCCGCGCCGAATAGATGCGGCTATCGTTATTTTTTTACTTTTTATTTCTTTTGTTTGTGTCGTCGCCCCTATAGGGGCGATGTTTACATTTCTTTTTTTATAGTTTTTAAATTACTTTATATTTATTATTTATAAAATCCACCATATTATAAAATCATCGTTATTTCATGAGATTTACATAATAAAATTCGATAAACGCATCTAATTTATTGTTTGTTTCGCGATGATTAAAATGATATGCATATCATATATTTTTTGATAATCAAAAATATTTTTTTATTTTTATAAATTAAAAAATACTTAATTTGAATAAATTAAAAAAAAAGTTTGAGCTTTTGACTCTTCTCTCAATCATTACAGTACTGATCTTTATTTTTAAAATAGATGAAGGGTAGGGATATTTGTTTGGTTAGTGTTTGATTCTTGGCGTAGGAAGTATAAGGCCGTCCATGGTTTCTTGAATTTTGTCCTCCGCTGTGAAGCCGTGGCTTTTATTGGTTTTGATTTTTGATTGAAATTAAGTATTTTTAACATACAAAAATAAAAAATATATATATTTTTTATTATCGAAAAATATGACAAATAAAAAATATGACATGCATATCATTTTAAATGTCGCATAACAAACAATAAATTAGATGTGTTTATGGATTTTATTATGTAAACCCATGAAACAACGATGATTTTATAATTTGGTGGATTTTATAAATAATAAATACAAAAAATAAGTTAAAAAATTAAAAAAAAAAAGTGAACTTCGCACCTATTAGGGGCGACGACACAAACAAAAGAAATAAAAAGTAAAAAATAAAAAATAACCATAGCCGCATCTATTCGACGCGGCGTCGCGCCCACGGCCTTTTTGGGGCCTTTAACGGGCCCAACGCGTTTTTAATTCGTGCCACGTCATCGTCACAGCTATTAGCTGCCCTATTTTATTAATTTCGAACGACATAACCTCATTTTAATTCGTTTTTAATTCGTGCCACGTCGCATTTAATGGCCGCGTTTTGCCCTATTTTATTAATTTCGAACGACATAACCTCATTTTATTAAATCTTGATTAAAATTGCATTATTTTATTTAAAAAGCCGAAGATGTAAGGTAAGGAGTTGTTGGCTTGACAAGAAAAAGGATGAATTATAAAGAAAAAAACAAATGAAAAAAAAAGAGTTCTCCAATGGAGACTCATTATCGAGCAAAACAAAAAAAAAATCCAATAAACGCCCTTTCGTATACCCAATATCTTTGGACCCATGTATCCGTTTGTTGAGAACTTTTCAACTCTTACAAATAAGTCCACTTACAGTTAATAATTGACTTTAGTGCCATTATACTAGTTGAAGAACTAATTAACTTTCACTTCCGACACAAAATATAGTTAGACGTAATACAAACAGCTGAATAATAACGAAAACAACAAACTTAAAATCAATTCATTGATAAACATAACATCCTCTCAGATTACAATATTTCGAAGATAAACATACGGAGAAACTGCTGCATAACCAAGAAAAATACAAAGGTACACTAATACTAATACGTCATAGACAATCAAACCCAATAACATACAATCAGTAATATGGTAAACCTGCATAATGTGAAGCCGGACAATATGCAAGCCGTAGTGGAAAGCCTACAATTATTATTGAAGTTGTAGCTGATTATGATCTTTGGAAATGCGTGCTTATTTCAGTCTGTCGGGCTCAAACAACGACATCAACGTATTGGAGTCATCTCATCTTTTCTCTGATCTATCTAAAGGTATCGCTCCTCCCGCTCGAAATGAAATTCAAGGAAAAAAATATAACATTGGTTATTATTTAGCTGATAGCATATATTCAAAATGGTGTACTCTTGTGCAAACGAATCATGAGCCACGAGGTTTGAAGAAAAAATATTTTCAATGAAACAAGAAGCATACAGAAAAGATGTTGAATGGGCATTCGGTGTTCTTCAATCGCGTTTTGGAATTGTACCGGGGCCCGCACGCTATTGGAGAAAAGACGTTCTACATGATATATAATAAGTACATGTATAATTTTGCAAAATATGATTGTTGAGGATGAACGTAAATTAAGTGCTCCAATTGGATTTGAGATGGAAACGCCGCCATCGAAGGTCGAATGCGCGATTGATGAAAATGCTCGATTTCAGGAATTCAAATCTCGGTACCAAAAAAATGAAAATAAACACGATCACATTGCACTTCGGAATGCACTTATTGATCATTTGTGGGAGGAACACACCAATTCCGATAGTTAAATGTAACTTTCAGTTGTACTAATAATGTTTCAAAGTTATTTTATTAAATGTTTCTCATTTATTTTTGTTATTGAATTTAGAATAATATTATTTTACTAATAATATTAATGAATTTAAATAATATTATTGTACAATAAAATAATATTATTATACTAATAATATTATTTTTCGTTGTTTAATTTTTTGGCGTAATTGTTGTCTAATCTGCAAAGTTGTAAAATACATGGAGTAATACTGAAATGTTGTAAAATTTGGTGTGGAAAAGAATATTCTACGAATATTCTTTTGAGTTTGAAAATGAGTTTAATGGTTGGAGAAGAATTACTGTTTGATGATGTGACATTTACTGTATTTTGAGTTTGAGAATATGTTTTTCGGTTGACCTAGTTGTCAAATGGAAAAGGGAAAAGTCAAAATAATCGAAAGCCCATCAACGTATATTCCTATGAGCTTTGGAATGCTAAAGCTCAATATATATCGCTCAATTAGTGTAGTAACTAAAAATTAACAAACGTTGTTACTTTATAGGACTAGTACTTTTATGGTGGTGTGACTATGACTAATATATTATGTTTTTAGATTTATTATTTGTTTGTCGAATGGATGAAATATAATTAATTACTATATAAAAGAAAAATAATGTTTAGGACATAAGTTTAATAAATAAAAAAATATAAAAGTAACATAAAAATTAATAAAATAATTAAATAAAAATAAAGGGACTAAATTACAAATTAATTTGAGAGACAAAAAATGTGGCAGTTTATAGTCACTCCACACCTTTATATAATAGTTTAGATGAACTATGCTTTGGCACATTATAAGAAAAAAAGGGATATAAATAACAATTATTTATTACCTTTTAGCTACACAAGATTTCGATATAATAGTTACAGGATAATCATCTTTTCGGTTTAATCATTTTCTTTGTAAGGTGATAATCTATTTCCGTTATCTTGATGGACATTGATTAGTTAATCATTTATAATTCATATAGCCTCCCACATAGAACAGGAAAATGCAATTACTGAAATAATTGTTTATCCCTTTTGGTGCACCTTTTCATGTATGACTACATTATTTCCAGTGGGGACCAAAACACAAAAGGTTTTTTATAGATCAATGCTTCTTTTAGAGAATGTTCCGTAATTATTCATAGGGCCATCGATAATTTATTAGGCCATCTCCAACGGAGTCCTAAAATAGATGGTAAAATAGGTTTTCGTCTCCAACCGATAAGTACTCTCATACGTAAAATGAGTTATGACCAAATTCCACAAGACAAAAACGCATATTTGAGTTTTTACTGTTCATCACCCAATAACTCTTTAACTCTTATAAAAAGACCCATATTAAATTATTGATTTACAAAATGTTTTCATTTTTTATTTGACTTAAACTTATGTCATTCTTTTATATTATATAATAGATCAATAATGTTTATAATTGTAAAGTAAATACTTATGTTATTTTAAAAAATACATAAATAATATTTTAATTTGTCTTTTGGCCTAATTTGTTAAATTGTAAAATGTGTGGGTCATATTAAAAATTTGTAAAAGTTGGTGTGAAAGGGAATATTTTAAGAATATTCTTTTGAGTTTGAGAATGGGTTTAATGGTTGGAGAATAATTACTGCATTTTGAGTTTGAGTTTGAGAATAGGTTTTTCGGCTGGAGATGGTCTTATATGCTCCGAGGATTTAGGGCTGCTAAAATCCAAGGACCCGCCCGTTTGGTTCTCCGTTGGTTAGCGCCTTTATCTTCGAGCGAAGCAGCAAATATAAATTTCAGCGGTAATGGTGTAAACAAATCACAAGTCGAGGCACGTGATACACGCTCTCTTGAAGACGAAATTACCCCGCTAATACCCACGGTTTACGGTAAACGCCTCCGAGATACAACGACTTACGTTTGGAATATAGCGGTATCTCAAATACGCCAAACTTCGACGAACAAATACTCTTGCTTTGGGACTAACAAGAACACAAGTGATATGAATGAAATGTAGAAAATTTTTAATGCTTTTTGAATGATCTTTAATGATAACTCATGTGGGGTATTTGTAGGTGTAGGAGTTCATTACAAAGAAAGGTGTTCTTTTGCATGTGTCTATTCATGAAGAAATGCAACATTATGTTTAGGAATTCACATATACCTTTTGGTTAATTAGTAACCTTTTCAATCGTACTTCGTATGATTAATTTTGCACCTCTTAGGTTATTTCATTCACACCTTTTCCCAACAATCCCCCACATGAATGAAATAAATGCATGTTTACAATTTTTGAAAGTCCCGACGAACTATCATTGCATCAAGAAAGATAGCTTGTGGCTTTGAATCTTCTCTAGTGAAATATTATCGGATACATTGTACGGTTAGTAGCGCGATGCTTTGAACTTACCGGCCATTTGTGTGCACCAAGACAACAATACTCACACAATGACAGTTCTAACAATTTCTTGTTCTCACGTTGTGTCCATTTCGGCCTTGGACCATATCTCGGTTTAGTAAGTGTTCGTTTATAAGCGGCCATTTTACTTATTCCTATAAAAAGTATTCTGCCTTACTTCACCCTTAGGTATAGGAATCATTAAAAGTCCTAGACTTAACCTCACCACTTAGGCAGATTTCACACTTGATGGTTCTTTGGAATGAGTGTAGTTTTCAAGTGTTCCACTGAACTGTCAAAACTTTGTTTTCCCATTGAACCAAGGTTTCGGGATCTCCGATTCTCAAGGTTGGGTTACCGCTAAGACTGTTCTTATGTTGTGGATTTTAAACACATTCCACTAACCAGTTTGTACATTTGATCTCGATTTATGCCTTTGGTAAGCGGATTCGCTAGGTTTTCCTTCGATTTTATATAGTCAACCGAAATAACCCCATTCAAGATTAATTGTCTTATTGTATTATGCCTCCGACGTATATGTCGAGACTTACCGTTGTACAAACTACTTTGTGCCCTTCCGATCGCCGATTGATTGTCACAATGTATCATTACGGCGGGCACCGGTTTATTCCAACACAGAATATCTTCTAAGAAATTTCTAAGCCATTCAGCTTCTTCCCCGGCTTTATCTAGAGCTATAAACTCAGACTCCATCGTGGATCTAGCTATACACGTTTGCTTAGATGATTTCCAAGACACGGCTCCTCCACCTATAGTGAACACGTAGCCACTAGTCGACTTTGAGTCGTTTGTATCTGATATCCAATTTGCACCGCAGTACCCCTCAAGCACTGCGGGATATCTTGTATACGTTATTCCCAAGCTCATAGTGTGCTTTAAGTACCCTAGTACACGAGTAAGAGCACTCCAATGATCGTTGCTTGGGTTGCTTGTGAACCTACTTAGTTTGCTCACTGAATAGGCTATATCGGGACGAGTACAGTTCATCAAGTACATCAAGCTCCCAATTATTCGGGAATATTCTAGCTGAGAAACTGGTTCACCTCGGTTCTTAGGCAAGTGTTGAGTTAAATCAACAGGCGTCTTAGCCGGAGGTCTGTCAAACGCATTGAACCTCTTCAATATACTTTCAACATAATGGGATTGTGATAAAACAATTCCTTCCGAGTTCCTAGCGATTTTAATTCCTAAGATAGCATCGGCTTTTCCCATATGTTTTATGTCGAAATTCTTTTTCAACATCTTCTTGGTATTTGCAATTAAATCATTATTTTTCCCAAGGATCAAGTCGTCTACGTACAGACACACGATTATAAATGAATCAGCGGTACCTTTAATGTAGACGCACTTATCACATTCATTGATTTTAAATCCATTTGATAACATTGTTTTGTCAAACTTCTCATGCCATTGTTTAGGTGCTTGTTTTTCCATAAAGAGACTTAACTAATCGACACACCTTGGCCTCTTTTCCGGGTGCAACGAACCCCTCGGGTTGTTCCATATAAATTTCTTCCTCGAGGTCCCCATTTAGAAAGGCCGTTTTCGCAATTAATACACGTATAGACGTGATTCGAGTCACCGGAGAATACGTATCAAAGAAATCGTGTCCCTCTGTTTGTTTAAACCCTTTTACAACCAATCGGGCTTTATATTTATCAATAGTTCCATCCGTCTTATATTTCCTTTTAAGGATCCACTTGCATCCTAAAGGTTTGCAACCCGGAGGGAGATCAACTAACTCCCATGTATTATTGAACATGATGGATTCTATTTCACTATTGATATCTTCTTTCCAAAAAGGTGCTTCTGGGCTTGCCAAAGCTTCACGAATAGTTCGTGGTTCATTCTCTGCCATATAATTTGTAAAATCAGGACCAAAAGATTTGGGCACCTTAGTCCTTTTACTTCGCCTAGGTTCTTCCTCACCTTTATGAGGTTGTTCGGCCTCGTCGGTTGTCCTTTTTCGTGAGATTCTTTCTTCCTTATTTTTAAGAGGAAATACGTTCTCAAAGAACACCGCATTTCTAGACTCAATAGTCATTCCATTATGAAAATCCAAATTTTCAGATTTATACACAAGAAATCGGTAAGCACTACTGTTGTCAGCATAACCGATGAATATACAATCAATAGTTTTAGGTCCTATCTTGACCTGTTTTGGCTTTGGTATTTCGACCTTTGCCAACACCCCCACACTTTTAAGTATTTGTAGGTAGGCTTGTGTCCCTTCCATAATTCATATGGTGTTTCGTCCCTATTTTTATGGGGTATTTTATTCAGTATATAATTTGCTGAAAGAATCGCTTCCCCCCACAAATTTTGGGGTAGACCCGAGCTTACTAAAAGCGCATTCATCATCTCCTTTAGAGTTCGATTCTTTCTTTCAGCTATTCCGTTAGATTGAGGTGAGTACGGCGCCGTTTTTTGATGAATAATACCAGACTCTTTGCATATTTCGTCAAACGGGGCCACATACTCGCCTCCGCGATCGCTTCAAATCGCCTTAATTTTTCGAGTGAGTTGATTCTCGACCTCTGCTTTATACTTCTTAAAAGCATCTAAAGCTTCGTCTTTACTCTTTACTAGGTAGACATAGCAATACCTTGTGCAGTCATCAATAAATGTTATAAAGTATTTCATTCCACCTCGAGTTTGCACAAATTTCAAATCACAAATATCGGTGTGAATTAATTCGAGTGGATTCGTGCTTCTAGCCACCGGCTTAAACGGTGCTTTTACCATTTTTGCTTCAACACAAGTTTCGCACTTGTTGTGAGAATCGATTTTAACTTTTGGTATCAAATCCAAATTCACCAATCTTTTAATTGTGTTAAAGTTTATGTGTCCAAGTCTATCATGCCAAAGATTAGAACACTCCAACAAATAAGAAATACTTTCTTTATTCTTCGCCTCTTGGCGGATTACATTCATCACATTCATCTTAAAAAGGCCCTCATTTAGGTACCCTTTAGCTAAGAAGATACCATTCTTAGTCAGAACAAACTTATCAGATTCAAAGACTAATCTAAAGCCTTGCTCAAAAGAGCGCCTGACACCAAATTCTTTCGGATGTCTGGGACATGCAGCACTTCCGTTAGCGTTAATTCCTTGCCCGATGTCGTTTTTAACACCACCTTGCCTGTCCCCACGACGTCAGATGTCGAAGAGTTTCCCATGAATAGCTTCCTTCCGTCAGTCGGGGTGTAGGACGAAAACATATTTTTTATCGGCGCAAATGTGCCGAGTTGCTCCTGTATCGATCCACCATTCTCGTGGATTATCAACCAAATTAACTTCTTGGATCACAGCGGTGAGGTCTTGTTCTGATAAACCATTGTGAATTGATTTATTCTCGACCATATGAGCGCTTTCTCTAACTTTCTTTGGGAGACGGCAGTCTTTTGAAAGATGCCCAGATTTACCACAATTATAGCAGCTTCCTTTAAACTTCTTGAAGCTTGCTTGGGGTTGCTTACCACCCGTGGACTTTCCACCCGTGGGTTGCTTGCGCTTTTTGTTGAAGCTTGGCTCGGCCAAATTTGCCTTAGCCTCGAACTCACTTCGCTTCGCTTTTGCTTCGGATTTTCGGTTGTCTTCCTCAATCCGGAGTCGAACTATCAAATCTTTGAGTCGCATTTCCTTACGTTTATGCATAAGATAGTTCTTGAAGTCTTTCCACATAGGCGGCAATTTTTCAATTATTGCGGTCACTTGAAAAGCCTCGTTCACGATTAATTTTTCCGCCGACAAGTCGTGAAGAATAATCTGAATTTCTTGCACTTGACTCACCACCGATTTGGTGTCTACCATAGGAATTTGCCGACGAGAAATTTCTTAATCCCGGCATCTTCCGTCTTGTACTTTACTTTCAAAGAATTCCACAATTCCTTTGCCGTTTCAATCGGACTATAGAAATTGTAAAGGAAATCGTCTAGTCCGTTTAGAATGTAATTTCTACACAAGAAATCACTATGATGCCATGCATCCGAGGCCGCACGCTTTTGAGCGTCGGTCTCATCTTCGGGGACGGTCATCGGGTCCTCCGAAAGAAATCGAGAAAGAGAGAGAGTCGTAAGATAGAACAACATTTTTTGTTGCCACCTTTTTGAAGTCGGCGCCGCTGAATTTCGGTGGTCGTTCGCCATGCATAGGAGCGGCTGTCACCATGGGAACGATGTGGGCGGTAGACGGCATCACATTCTGATTCTCGTCGGTTGCCATCTTAATATATATCCAAATATTTATATGACTTGCTTCCTTCGCACACGGTCTCGTCTTCACTTGAAACGAGGAGCGGCTTGTCTCCAACAATAAGAATAGAAATTTCGTCTTCAAATGTTTGGTTCTCCGTTGGTTAGCGCCTTTATCTTCGAGCGAAGCAGCAAATATAAATTTCAGCGGTAATGGTGTAAACAAATCACAAGTCGAGGCACGTGATACACGCTCTCTTGAAGACGAAATTACCCCGCTAATACCCACAGTTTACGGTAAACGCCTCCGAGATACAACGACTTACGTTTGGAATATAGCGGTATCTCAAATACGCCAAACTTCGACGAACAAATACTATTGCTTTGGGACTAACAAGAACACAAGTGATATGAATGAAATGTAGAAAATTTTTAATGCTTTTTGAATGATCTTTAATGATAACTCATGTAGGGTATTTATAGGTGTAGGAGTTCATTACAAAGAGAGGTGTTCTTTTGCATGTGTCTATTCATGAAGAAATGCAACATTATGTTTAGGAATTCACATATACCTTTTGGTTAATTAGTAACCTTTTCAATCGTACCTCATAGGATTAATTTTGCACCTCTAAGGTTATTTCATTCACACCTTTTCCTCAACACCGCCAACCCGACACGAACCGCACCCGAAAATAGCAGATTTCGATTAGCATTTTCGACATGTTTAAGTAAATGGGTAAACCCGAACCCAAGTTAAATATTGAGTGGGTCAGATTAGGGTTCGAATTTTCAACCCGAAATCAACCCGTTTATCAATCCATTTAACCCGAATAATATAAATTATTAACATATCCGTAATATATATAAAAGAAAAGGAAAAAAGGATCATATGCTTGATGAATTAGGCTGAGATAACTTGATGAAGATGAGGGTGAAAGATCAAATGGACGAGAACATGATCGAAAGTTCGAGTTAATTATCATCGGTTTCACGTCGATACCTAATGACTATGAGATAACTTGATATTTAATTATTTTTTGTGAGACTTTTTTATTTGAAACTTTACATTGTTTCTTAATTATGTTGATGTTTTAGAAAAACAACTGCTTTGTTTCTCTATTGTTTTGTTTTGTGTTTACAATTCAATTTATTTAGTGTTTTTTTCTTGATTATTTTTTCAATTTGGGAAGCAAGTCGGGCTTGGGTCCAATATTTCAACTGGTTTAAGTAAATATGTCAGATTAGGGTTAAAGTTTTCAACATTTAGTTAAACGGGTTGAACTCGAATGTGACCCAACCCGACCTATTTAACACCCTTACTCCGATTAATGTGTTGTTTGTCGGGAATTTCGTTATTATTTTATTTTTTATTTCAGCAAATTGAAGTGAATGTAAAATGGGCTTTTTAAATAAAATAAAGCAATTTTAATCAAAATTTAATAAAATGGGGTTATTTCGCCCAAAAGTAACAAAATAGAGCAAAACACGTCCAATAAACGCGACGTCGTGGCTACAAGGGACTTTTTTAATTTTTTCTATTTGCCGTCGCCCCCGGGATTATTTTTTATTTTAACTTATTTTATATTTATTATTTATAAAATCCACCAAATCATAAAATCACCATTATTTCATGTGTTTTACATAATTAAAATCAATAAACGCATCTAATTTATTGTTTGTTTCGCGACGAGTAAAATGGTATGCATATCTTATATTTAATATTTTTTATTTTTACAAAATAAAAAATACTTAAATTTGATTAAATTTAAAAAACAATTAAATATTCCTGAAACATAAAAAAAATGATCAATACTTTTATCTGCTATTCGCCGTTTGCTTTGATTCTATGTATTCTCGCTACTTAGACCCAGGATTCATACTTTGGGGATAAATTTTTTCTTGGCACTAAAGTACAAGCCGTTTGGAGCGAAGATGAAGAATGGGAAGTGAATATTGTTACGCATGCTTTTTTGGTTTTAGTACATACTTCGCTTTTATAACTATTTTGTATCAGTTATGATTAGGCTTGTCAATTGGGCGGGAATTCCCCGTCCCCGCGAGGATCCGCCCCGAACGGGGCAGGGAATCCCCGAATTTTAATCCCCGCGTGGCGGGGATGGGGAATTTTTTGTCCCCGCAGGTGGGGACGGGGCGGGGACGAGGATCATAGTCCCCGGACCGGGGGGATCCCCGCCCCGTTCCCCGCCATTAGTATTATTTAAATAAAATATTTTATAGCTTAAGTTAATAACTAAATAATATTTTTTAGACATAGTTTATATTATATAGTTTAAAAAAAATATATTTTTTACACATTTTTTAATATTATAATATAAATAACATTTAATATATAAAATTCCCGGCAACTGCGTGCTCCCGGCTTGGCGTTTTGGCGATTGGCGACGCTGATTGACTTTCCGGCATCCGTTCTCTTCTTCTCGTGCCGGCTATGGCGAAGAAGAAGAGAGTGTTGAAACGGGAGAATGTTCCTCTCCTCAATGCCAAATCCCTGCGAACACTAATGGAACAGTAACTGATAATAGCGGGCTCATAGCCCTAAAACTAATGAACGATCGGGTAGAAAAATTCGGGTGATTGATCCAGAGGATAAATCGATGTCTGTCTCGCGTTTTGAAAGGAGTGTGACGACCAATACAACAGTGAATCATAAACCTAACAATGTTTGGGACTCGTTTGACATCTCGAAACTCAGAAACTCAGGACATAAGCTGGAATTTGTTGAACCTGCTATGGCCGGGGATATTGTTGTGGGTAAAATTGATGTGGAGGAGTTGCGGGACGAGGTGGAGTATTGGAACTCAGCTCTCCTATGTTATGTGCTGGGAGCTAATCCTCCCTATACTGTTATGAGTGGATTCCTGTCCAGGCTTTGGAAAGATTCTGGTCTCCAACGGATCTTGCAAGTTAGGAAGGGCCTTTTCTGGTGAAATTTGATTCGGTTGAGGCCCGGGATGACATACTGCAATTAGGTGTGCTTCATTTTGATGGTAAACCGGTTATAGTTTCCCCATGGACTGCTGAGACTTAGTTTAGCAAGATTGATGTGGATCGTGCCCCAATTTGGATCCAGTTCCCGCAGTTGGATTTGAAGTATTGGGGAGAAAAGACCTTGAGTAGATTGGCTAGCCTCCTTGGTACCCCGATCATGGCTGATAGGTGTACTATGCAGAAGGATCGAGTTCAGTTTGCTCATGTGCTTGTTGATGTTGAACTCAATAAGGGGATGAAGGATGTTATCCACTTTGTTAATGAGTATGACATAGTGGTGGAGCAGAGTGTTGTGTATGAATGGAAGCCGGTTAAGTGCTCGGCGTGTGGAATGTTTGGGCATGAGAAGGACAACTGTAAAAAAAAAGGAAGGGGTACAACAAGTGCAATCCAAACCAGGATGGCAGAAAAGAAAACCTGCAAAGAATGATACTGAGACTACTGCGGGGGTTCAGACAACTGAGACATCTGAGGTGATTTTGGATGAACCTGATCCAGGAGTTAATACGACTGAGGAGGAGGTTCCAAATGCTGAGGAGTGGCTTACTATGGGGAACAAAAAGCATGGTCAGAAGGTGTCTGATGGCATCCAACACCCTTCCAAGCAGAGGGGATCAGGATTGCCCCATGGATAAGGCTGCTTTATGGAATGTCAGGGGCCTTAACAGGCCTAATAAGCAGAAGGAGGTTGCTCTTTTCTGCAGGAAGTTCTCTTTAGAGTTGTTTTGTCTTGTGGAAACTAAAATAAAACAAGAAAAGTTACAGAACTGTATGAGGTCTATGTTTGAGGGTTGGGAAGTTGTGACAAATCTTGCATGTGATCCTAATGGGAGAATGGACTTGGTATGGAAGAGTGCTAGCTATGATGTGGGTGTTGTGCACATGACTGACCAGCTTATCCATACTGAAGTTAGCTACAAGGGGGAGAGGTTCTACATGACCTGTGTGTATGCTAGGAATACTCTTAGGGAAAGGGTCAAATTGTGGCATGATCTATGTTCTCTACATCCTACTGTTAACCTCCCTTGGATTGAGTGGGGGGATTTTAACAACATTCTTAGGTTGGATGATCGAATTGGGGGAAACCAAGTGCAATTGAGGGAGGTAGAGGACTTTAAAGCCTGTGTGGATTTCTGTGCTCTTGAGAGTACGAGGTGGCAAGGGTGTAGATATACTTGGTCTAATAAGCAACAAGAGGGTGCTAGGGTATGGAGCAAACTTGACTGGGTGTTCATTAATGGTGCTTGGATTCAAAAACATGTGGAGGTGGAAGCAAACTTTCTCATGGAGGGGATGTCTGATCACTCTCCTATACTTATATCCAATAGGCTTGGGACTCCTTCTCGTGCTAAAGCTTTTAAATTTTTTAACATGTGGGCTTTGGCTCCTCAGTTTTTAGGGATTGTTAAGGAGCATTGGGATCATCCTTTTGAGGGCTCAAGATGTGGTGTGTATCTCAGAAGCTTCATTTGTTTAGGAGGCATTTGCTGCTCCTAAACAAAAGTGTGTTCCCTGACATTGTAAATAGGGCTGAGCAACAAAGGATCAAACTTGCAGAATCCAAGGGAGAGTACATGATGACCCTTTAAATGCTGCACTTCTTAGAGAGAAGCATGAGGCTTCACAGGAATTTGAGTTCGTGGCCTCCTCCAAGTACCTTGCCCAAAAAGCTAAGGCTGTATGTGAGCATGGGGATCATAACTCCAAGTTCTTCCATGCGGCTATAAAGCACAGAATATACAGAAATAGGATCACATCCTTACAGGCTGTGGACTCTGGGATGGTGATTGATAATCCTGGTGCTGTTATTGACCAGTTTCTGGAGCATTACCATTTGATACTTGGTCAGAGTTGTTCCTTGTCTGAGCAGATGCAGGATGAAGTTGTTCAGCTTGGTCCTTGCTTGATTGTTGAGGAGCACTTTGGGTTGCTTCGACCTTTCACTGGTAAGGATGTTAAAGATGCCATGTGGTCTATGAATGAGCATAAAGCCCCTGGCCCGGATGGATATAGCAGTGTGTTTTCAAGAGTGCATGGCCAGTGGTAGGGGAGGAGGTCACTGCAGCTATCCTTGATTTTTTCAAAGTGGCCGCATGCTCAAGCAACTCAATAGTACCATACTTGCTATGGTGCCTAAGAAGGATCATCCCTCCACTGTCATTGATTTTAGGCCAATTGCTTGTTGCAACATTTTGTACAAATGTATCTCCAAGATGCTTTGCTCGAGATTGAAAGAGGTGCTCCCTACTCTAGTGCATGAGAATCAGAGTGCTTTTGTTCAAGGCCGCTCCATCATCCATAATATATTGGTTAGTCAAGAATTGATAAGACGTTATAAGAGGAAAAACACTTCACCTAGGTGTGTGATGAAGATTGATTTGAGAAAAGCTTATGACTCGGTTAGTTGGACCTTCTTGGAGATTTTGCTTCATAAATTACATTTTCCTCCCAAGTTCCTTGGATGGATTATGCAATGTGTAACCACTGCTAGCTTTGCTATCTCTCTAAATGGGGGCACTCATGGGAGAATTATAGGCAAGAGGGGTTTAAGGCAAGGGGACCCCCTCTCACCTCTCCTTTTTGTGCTTGTGATGGAGTATCTCACCAGGAGTTTGCAACTGGCCTCTTGCTCTGACTGCTTTAGGTTCCATCCTATGTGTAAGAGTTTGAAGCTTGTCAATTTGTGTTTTGCAGATGACTTATTGATATTTTGCAAAGCCACAATGGGTTCTGTCCAAGCTGTGATGATGGCATTGTCCCATTTCTCTGCTGTGTCTGGTCTGTGCGCCAACACTAATAAGTCTAACCTGTCTGTTGCTGGGATTTTAGATGCACAGGAGTTGGAGCTGCAAAGGCTGACCGGGTTTATGATTGGTGAGTATCCCATGAGGTATTTGGGGGTTCCCCTTTCTCCTTCCAAGTGGAGTAAGATTGATTGTCAAATGCTTGTGGATAAAATAGTGGCGAGAGTCAGGAGTTGGACTGCTCGGGCTTTATCATATGCTGGGAGGATTACTTTCATTAATGCTGTGTTGTCTTCTATGTATAATTACTGGGGAACCATATTCTTTCTACCCAAAGGAGTGATCAAAGAGGTGGACAAGGTGTGTAAGAAGTTTCTTTGGGGAGTGACTGAAAAGGGCAAAGCTGTGCCTTTGGTTAATTGGGAGAAAGTCTGTCTATAAAAGACTCATGGTGGGCTGAGTATTAAAAAACTGCTATGTACGGAACCTTGCATGCATTGGTAAGCAAATATGGCACTTGGCTTTGAAAACAGATGTTCTTTGGGTGAAGTGGCTGCATGAAATCTATATGAAAGATGAGTTCTTCTGGGATTATGTACCACCCGCGGACTGTAGTTGGCATTGGAGGAAGCTACATAAGTATAAGGAGATGTTTAAAGATGGATATGTGGGGAATATGTGGAGGTTTTCTGCAGATGGCTGCTACACCCTTGCTTCAGGTACTCTTTTCTCACTGCTGCTGCTCCTAGATACCGTGTGAGCTCGGCTGTTTGGAATCGATATAATGTTCCAAAGCACAGCTTTATCCTCTGGTTGGTGGCTCAAAAACGGGTACTTACCAGGGATAGGATCTTGGCCTGGGGAGTTCAGGTGCTTAACCGGGAGTGTGTGTTGTGTGAATGTGAGGTGGAATCTGTAGAGCATTTGTTCTTTGACTGCTCTTTTAGCAGGAATGTTTTGAGGTTGGTGGAGCTTTGGTTGGAGATTGGTATGCTACCGAAACAGTTTGGTGATTGGCGAAGTTGGATGATCTGCTTGGGGAAGAGAAAGCATATGCGGGATAGGCTTTTGTTAGCTTGGAACGCGGCGGTGGTGTATTATATTTGGGCGGAGAGGAATGGTCGGATGCATGGAGGGCCCAAGCTGGATGCTGAGGGGGTGTTTCGAAGGCTTGCTAGTGTGATGCGTGTGAGACTCTCAGTCTGTTGCCGTGCGAGGGTCAATAGTTCGGCGAGTGTTCTTTATCATCAATCTACACGTTGTAGAGCGTAGCGTTTGATGGTTTGGTGGGAATGGTGTGGTGTTGTGTAAAAAAACTTGTTTGTGAGGTAATGAATCTTATTCGTACCAAAAAAAAAACATTTAATATATAATATAAATAATGAATTCGATTTATATTATAATGAAAATATAATTTTTTAAAAAAAAATCGTGGGAACGGGGAATCCCAACGGGGGCGGAGACCCGGCGGGGATGGGGATAGGGACGATTTTTTCCCCGTTTAGTTCGCCGGGACGGGGATGGGGATGGTTGGGATGGCAGTGGGGCGGGGATTCCCCGTCCCTGCGGGGATCCGCCCCGAACGGGGCGGGGAATACCCGAGTTTTATCCCCGTGGGGCAGGGACGGGGAAAGATTTTTCCCTGCGGGGATCCCCGCCCCGCCCCGCCTTCTATATATATATATATATATATATATATATATATATATATATATATATATATATATATATATATATATATATATATATATATATATAATATTAAATTATAATTTAAATAATATCAAAATAATATTAAATATAGTTTAAATAATATTAAATCAATACAAATAATACATGAAGCTATAATTTATATAAAATTTATAACGAAAATATAATTAAATTTACATATTATATTTAAAATATTAATTTTTTTTTAAAAAAATGAATCCCCGCGGGGATCCGGCGAGGACGGGGACGGGGACAATTTTGTCCCCGAAAGCCTCGCGGGGCGTGGACGGGGATTAGGTCCCTGTGGCGCCCAGCCAACTACTAACCTTTCTAACGTTATCTTACGTGACTAAATATAATATAAAGTAAACAATACGCAAAAATGCGTATTAAATTTTTCCTTTTATATAAAGGAATTCATTATGTACATGCTCAAAATATCGCTCCAACCCTATATACAAGGGAAGTGTATTAGTGCGAAGCAAAAGAAACCCTAACGCCCGGCCACACAGGTCGCATCCATGTACACACCACCCCCAAAAGTCGCTGGAAGCTTCAAAAGGTAAGTCTTGCCATCAAAAGCGATCACGTACCGTGGTCGCGTGCACCTACAACACATAAAGTAAGGGGTGTGCTATAAAGCTCAGTAAGTAGGAATATGCAATGTCGTGAACGTGAAAACCCCGCAAAGGCACCCGCGCCAATGCATCCCACACCTCGTAAATCAAACTCAATCTCATATCTCTCAGGGCCCTCGGCTAACTTGCTATGCACCATAAAGAGCTCTAATCCAACATGGATAAACGTGGCAGCGACCTACGCTGGGTAGCCTGCGCTAGGTTTCCCTAGGTCGCACCCTCCCAGGTCGTTCCCTCTGCCGTGCGGTAGCCCACGCTGGTAGCCTACGCTGGTTAGCCTACGCTAGGGTCTCCCCCTAGGTCGCTCCTTCCCAGGTCGCACCCTCCATGTCGCATCCCTC
The DNA here is from genome assembly GCA_027422505.1 of Craterostigma plantagineum. Lineage (NCBI taxonomy): Eukaryota > Viridiplantae > Streptophyta > Magnoliopsida > Lamiales > Linderniaceae > Craterostigma > Craterostigma plantagineum. Next base: position 5,784,024 of record JAPQWV010000019.1, on the reverse strand, counting down.
CGCTATCAGGGCATCAGCCCAAATAAAATAAACAGGGAAGAAGCCCAAAATATATAATATAATCGACGACGCACCACGCCGTCATGGTGCCATAGAAGTAGCCCTGACTCAACTGAAGTCGACATCAAATGCCTATATCGGCAAATATCATTCGCCCTCAGGCGATAAAACCCCAAGTGTCTCGTGCATGCATATGAATATGCAACGTGAATTAATATGTAAACATTTATCATGCAGAAACATGTCAAATAATTCACGTATTTACATAAGCACCCAAGCACATAGTCACGTAATTTAATCACATACAAATAAATTATGTGTTGTAGTTGAAATTCCCACTTACCTGTCGTCCAAGCTAAATAAATTTACTGCTTCGGGAAATTCCTATTTTTCGACCTTTAAACAAAAGTATTAAGGTATCAGTATAATATCTAAGTTAGGCGACTTCTTCGAAATAAATTGGTTTGTCTACACTAATTTGCTCAAAAATATCTTCGGTGTAACATAATATTTTAAAACCCTAAGTCGCCGGATTAATAGTCAAAATTAGGTCAACACCCGATTTTTGTCAAGATTAGGGCAGTATGAGTTCGGTCGAAACTTGGTGTCGCCCGATTCCAAAATCGTCGAGGTCCATTTAAGTTCTCCAATCGGCCGATCCACCTCATAAATTAATATATAACATGACTCGGCGAATCCTAACACCCTCAAATCGCCCGATTCTATACAGATGAATTTAAATAGTTCGGCGATTTAAAGCTTATTCGCCCGATTGTTTTTTTTCACTTGGTTAGTTAAATATTTGGATTTTAATCGCTCGATTTGTTTCATTCGAAACTCACTTTCGCCGATAGTTCATATAAAATACAAATCGCCCGATTTGTCCAATTAATTCCTCAACTCACAATTTATCTAGCTCGGCGATTTTTTTTTTCCTGCGATCGAAACTCCTTATGCATGAATTTACTAATATATTCTATCATCTTTCCTATTGAAAGTCAATTAACTTCTAAATTCGGCCGATACCTCCTAACAGATTTTAGCAATTTACGCTATCTATAAGTCTAAACTATTATTTCCAATATCCTAGGGGAAAGGTTTATACCAAAGAACATCGAACCAATGCTAAGTTAATTACTCAAAGTTCATCTCAGTAAATACGCCAATTTCATACCTATAATGATTTCATTTAGTTACATGTTAATTTTCATTTCAAAATAACTTCTTCGTTAATTCTCAGACATAACTTAAGCCTATATAAATTTAAACAACCGTATTAGCATGAATTTAAGATCAACAATTAGGGTTTTCAAATTATTCTCATACCCGAAAGTTATTTCAGTGACTTCCCAAAATTCCAACCCTAAGACCTCATATAGTCGGCAAGTTATCTTACTATCTGAACATCAAATTATCTGTCCTATGCTCCTTCTATTCTTACTGATTTTCTGATTTAAATAATATATGTAACTTGTTAGCTTAACAAAAATTCCAGAAATAAGGGTTTCTTCAACATATTCTACTCGAGAGTTTCCTCTAACTTATATTACTTTGTATAAATATAATAAATATAAAGCTAGAATTTAATTTACATGTTATGAGTAAGATTGTTACTTACCAAATGTTCAAAATCTGCTTTGTTGGTTGCTTAGATTGGTCGAGTTTTTCTCCTGTTCGACTTTGTTTTCTGTTGGGAGCTTATTAAATATTAATCTTTGATCTCCTTTGCTTTCTACTTGTTAGGTTATTAGCTTATGTAGGTATTTTTCCCTATACAACCTTTGGTATACTCGATAAGTATTGAGGCATGGAAAATAGGGATTGAAGTGACAACTAGGTGAGTAAGCAATTTATTTTTACATCTTAGGTCAAGGAAACCTTACGTGTCTTCTAATTATTCATTCTATATGTAAGTCATGATTGTTCTAAGTTCATGTATCGATTGAATTTTTATTTCCCATGTAACAATCGGTCGATTGTTAATTCTTATTTATTTTATTCTACATGGGATTCGGCCAATTCTATTCCTTAGCTCCTATATCTCGTCGATTTCACATTTATAAGTATTGAAATCGGCCGATTCTTACCAAGCTCGGCGATTGTTAGATGTACTTAAGTATATCTATATGTCGAATCGGTCGATTATATTTCCTATACAAATCATCTATGTTTCTATACTCAAAATCGATCGATTCTAATTCAGCACACACTATTGCCCGATTTCAACGTCACTCGGCGATTTTCCTTATTTTGAACATAGGAATCGGTCGATTCTTAAGCTAGGCAATTAACTCTTTTACATTTAGAAATCGATCGATCCTAGCCAAGTTTCAATCGATCAAAACTGATCTTTACTATTTGCATTCGCCGAGATATCTATACTATGTATATGAGCATCATCTAAAATTTCTCTAAGTCCTAACGTCATCTCATAAATCATGTAACCCATAGAATGTGGTCATATAAGCACATATATATCGTAAAACATGTACCATGCAGTCACGTAAGTCATATAATATGCATGCTAATTTATTGGCCAACTTGCGTGCGGGACCCGGGTATTACATCCTCCCTCCCTTAAAAGGGATTTCGCCCCCGAAATCAGGCAGGGAGAAAAAGCTCAGGGTAGCGATTCCTGATATCATCTTCTCGTTCCCACGCAGCTTCCTCTGTTGACTGATTCTGCCACAGCACTTTCACTAGAGGAATTTCTTTATTTCGCAACTGTTTAACTTCGTACATCAGAATTTCCACTGGCCTTTCTTCATAACTTAGATCGGGCTTGAGTTGTTGGTGAAAACTTTCGTTATCCAACACATGACTGGGATCTGCGACATATTTTCGCAACGTCGATATGTGAAAGACGTCGTGAACCTGAGCTAACGACGCTGGTAATTCCAGCTGGTAAGCAACTTCACCAACTATCCTTATTATTCTAAACGGTCCAACATACCTAGGACTCAATTTGCCTTTCTTTCCAAATCGCTTCACGCCTTTCATTGGGGATACCTTTAGGAATACCCAATCATCTGTTGTAAACTCTAACGGTCTTCGCTTTTGGTCTGCGTAATTCTTCTGTCTTCTCTGGGCCGTTCGCATTCTTTCACGTATCCTTGAAATAGTCTCCATCATTTCTTGCACCATATCAGGGCCTAATATTGCCCGTTCACCAACTTCATCCCAATGAATCGGAGATCTGCATTTGCGTCCGTATAGAGCTTCATAAGGAGCCATTCCAATCGTCGCGTGATAGCTGTTGTTGTAAGAGAATTCGATCAATGGAAGATATCGGCTCCAATTCCCTTTAAAATCGAGTACGCACGCCCTTAACATATCTTCCAATGTCTGGATTGTTCGTTCTGACTGCCCGTCAGTTTGGGGATGATAGGCAGTACTGAAAGAAAGCTTGGTTCCCAGTGCCTTCTGCAAACTCATCCAGAACTTAGACAGGAATCTTGCATCTCGATCGGAAATGATCGAAATTGGAACTCCGTGGAGTCGAACTATCTCTTGAACATATAACTCTGCGTATCGCTCCAAGGAGAATGTCGAGTTGATCGGTAAAAAGTGGGCAGATTTGGTCAATCGATCAACGATTACCCAAATAGCGTCGTGGCCTTTTACTGTTTTCGGCAAGCCGACGACGAAGTCCATTGTGATGTGATCCCATTTCCACTCAGGTACTGGCAAGGATTGTAACGTCCCTGCCGGTCGTTGGTGTTCCGCTTTTATCTGTTGGCAGGTCAAACAGTGACTTACAAATGTCGCTATTTCTCTTTTCATTCGTGGCCACCAATAATTAACTCGCAGGTCTCTATACATTTTCGTAGCTCCTGGGTGTACTGAATAAGCCGTAGCGTGTGCCTCTGTCATGATAGTTCTTCGAATCTCCGCGTTGTTCGGAACATATAAACGATTCTTGTAATATAAGCTTCCATTTTCTCGTATTTCAAAATAAGAGGGCATTTCTTCTTTTTGCACGCCTTTAATCTTCAAATAGAATTCATCCTTTTCTTGTGCACTCCTGATCTGGTCTATTAATGTAGGTTGGAGAGTTAGTGCCGCCAATTTCCTTTCAAGTTCGCCCAATTGTACTATTTCCACTTCGAATTGTTGTAGCTCCGCGCTCACAGATTTTCGGCTTAACGCGTCGGCGACCACATTTGCTTTGCCTGGGTGGTAATTAATTACGCAGTCATAATCTTTAACAAGCTCCAGCCACCGTCGCTACCTCATATTTAACTCCTTCTGGGTGAAGAAGTATTTCAGACTCTTGTGGTCCGTGAAAATTTCGCATGGTTCACCGTATAGATAGTGCCTCCAGATCTTCAATGCAAAGACTACTGCGGCGAGCTCCAAATCATGAGTCGGATAATTCTTTTCATATTCTTTTAACTGTCGGGAAGCATACGCAACCACGTTCCCATTTTGCATTAATACACATCCTAGACCATTTTTCGAAGCATCGCTATATACTGAAAATCCCCCGGTCCCTGTGGGTATCGTTAAAACTGGGGCCGACGTGAGTCGTCTTTTTAATTCCTGAAAACTCTGTTCGCACGCGTCGCTCCAGTGAAATGGGGCATTCTTCTTCGTCAACCTCGTTAATGTTGAGGCGATCTTCGAGAAGTCTTTAATAAATTTTTGTAATACCCCGCTAGGCCAAGAAAACTACGTACTTCGGTGACATTAGTTGGTTGGGGCCAGTTATTTATAGCTTCGATCTTGCTTGGGTCTACGGAAATTCCTGCTCCCGAGATGACGTGTCCTAAGAATGCAACTTGATTCAGCCAGAACTCGCATTTCTTGAATTTAGCGTATAACTCTTTCTCTCGTAATATCTCAAGAACGATTTTCAAGTGTTGTTCATGGTCCTCGGGCGTCTTCGAATAATGTCATCAATGAATACGATGACAAATTTGTCCAGAAATGGCTTGAATACACGATTCATCAGGTCCATAAATGCTGCTGGTGCATTAGTCAGCCCGAAAGGCATGACTAAGAACTCATAGTGCCCGTATCGGGTACTGAAAGCCGTCTTCGGGATATCTTCCTCCCGGATCTTCAACTGGTGGTATCCCGACCTTAGATCTATTTTCGAAAATACCGTCGCGCCTTGTAATTGATCAAATAGATCATCAATTCTGGGTAGAGGGTACTTGTTCTTGATTGTGATCTTGTTCAACTCCCTGTAATCGATGCAGAGTCGCATCGATCCATCTTTCTTCTTAACGAATAGAACCGGCGCTCCCCAAGGTGAAAAGCTTGGCTGAGTGAATCCCTTCTGTATAATTCGTCTAGCTGCCCTTTCAGTTCCTTCAACTCGGTTGGAGCTAACCGGTAAGGAGCCTTCGAAATTGGTGCAGCTCCAGGTATTAGATCGATCGTGAATTGGATTTCACGATCAGGAGGGAGTCCTGGTAAATCTTCTGGAAAAACATCGGGAAATTCTCGTACTACTGGAATTTCATCTAATTTCGGGGACAAGCGTTCCTCTGATGTTATTGCAAAAATGAGGTATGCTTCACATCCCGCTTTGATCAAACATCGTGCCTTCAATGCCGAAATCTTCGAAATATCTTTGCCTTTAGCCGTTCCAGTAAAGACGAATGGTTCATTTTTTTCTAAGCTGAACGTGACTGTCTTGTGGTTACAATCGATCACAGCTCCATATTTAGACAGCCAGTCCATTCCTAAGATTACTTCATAATCGTTCATCGGAATGATTATGAGGTCTACAGGTAGTTCTCTATGGGCAATCTCGTAAGATTAGGCTAGTTCGGGTCGAAGCCCCATGTGGAATAGTTACGTTATACTCACACTCAGATTGCTGAGGTGTAATCCCGAGTCTCGCCACGTATTTAGATGATGCAAATGAATGCGAGGCTCCTGAGTCTATTAATATGCATGTCGGGGTATGGTGTATAGATAAGGTACCTGCTACTACTGACGGGTCGGTCTCTGCTTCCTCGGATGTCATGGTATATACACGAGCTGGTACAGTTGGTGGTCTCGCCTGGCCTGCAGCTTGACTTCCAGAAGTGTTCTCCGGGCATTGTTTTGCATAATGCCCTGGCCTTCCGCATCTGAAGCAGTTACTAGTCTGTGGAGGACAATTACCAAAATGTCGTCTCCCACACCTTGAACAATTTGGTACCGGTGGGGGAAACCTTGGTGGCATCTGATTTGGTTGTTGAGGTGGTCCAGGTCTATTCTGGAAATTGGGCTTTGCGCCCTTCGAGAAAAACCGCTTCTTCTGGTTTCCTCCACTCCACTGTGTTCCTTGAACAAATTTTCTCTTTGCCTCTTGTGCGCGAATGATTCTGGTCTCGGCCTGTTCAGCAATTAATGCCCTCTCCGCAACTTGAGCGTATGTGGCTCCCTGAAGCCCGGCCATATTTACGTCGCGATACAATTCTGGCTTCAGGCCCTCCAAAAAGCGTTCGATCTTCAGAGCATCGGTGCTTACCATGTGGTTGGAAAACCTTGACAACTGTTCAAATTTTCTGATATACTCAGCCACAGTCATTGTCCCTTGTCGCAGGTTAATGAACTCGTTCATTCTCTGGGCTCGAACTGGGGCGGTAAAGTACTTGCTCCTGAAGAGTTCTTTGAAACGATCCCAGCTCATCGTGATCGGGTCCTCGATTGCCAAGATGGTATCCCACCAATGGCCTGCACTTCCCCGCAGTAGAAACGCAGCACATAACACTTTCTCTTCCTCAGGGATACGGCTGTACTGAAACATGCTTTCAAGGGTCCTTAACCAATCCTCAGCAGACGTGGGATCGATGGCGTCTTCAAATGTAGGCGGATTGAGTTTGCGAAACCTTTCCCCAACGATCTCGATTCTTTCTGCCTGGGAAGGTCCGCTGGTTTGCTGCCCCTCAGTGTTTCGTTGTTGGATTAATTCTTGGATTTGGGCAGATTGCTAACGCACTAGCTCCGTAAGTTGGAGAATAGCAGCGTCACGATTATCAGTCGGTGTTTCGGGTTCTTTACCCCGATCGGAGCTCCCACTGCCTTCACTTCTTGTTCTACCCATCATAAATATTCCTACCCTGATATCCCTAAGGCCAATAAATTACGCAACACAAACAAAAATCACAGGAACAAAAACTTACTAGCAAGGCTGCCTCCACGCTTTTGAGTGTGTGTACATAGACAGTCTACAGAACCTGCAACCGAAGCTCTGATACCACCTGTGGCGTCCAGCCAACTACTAACCTTTCTAACGTTATCTTACGTGACTAAATATAATATAAAGTAAACAATACGCAAAAATGCGTATTAAATTTTTCCTTTTATATAAAGGAATTCATTATGTACATGCTCAAAATATCGCTCCAACCCTATATACAAGGGAAGTGTATTAGTGCGAAGCAAAAGAAACCCTAACGCCCGGCCACACAGGTCGCATCCATGTACACACCACCCCCAAAAGTCGCTGGAAGCTTCAAAAGGTAAGCCTTGCCATCAAAAGCGATCACGTACCGTGGTCGCGTGCACCTACAACACATAAAGTAAGGGATGAGCTATAAAGCTCAGTAAGTAGGAATATGCAATGTCGTGAACGTGAAAACCCCGCAAAGGAACCCGCGCCAATGCATCCCACACCTCGTAAATCAAACTCAATCTCATATCTCTCAGGGCCCTCGGCTAACTTGCTATGCACCATAAAGAGCTCTAATCCAACATGGATAAATGTGGCAGCGACCTACGCTGGGTAGCCTACGCTAGGTTTCCCTAGGTCGCACCCTCCCAGGTCGTCCCCTCTGCCGTGCGGTAGCCCACGCTGGTAGCCTACGCTGGTTAGCCTATGCTAGGGTCCCTCCCCTAGGTCGCTCCTTCCCAGGTCGCATCCCTCCGCTATCAGGGCATCAGCCCAAATAAAATAAACAGGGAAGAAGCCCAAAATATATAATATAATCGACGACGCACCACGCCGTCATGGTGCCATAGAAGTAGCCCTGACTCAACTGCGAGTCGACATCAAATGCCTATATCGGCAAATATCATTCGCCCTCAGGCGATATAACCCCAAGTGTCTCGTGCATGCATATGAATATGCAACGTGAATTAATATGTAAACATTTATCATGCAGAAACATGTCAAATAATTCACGTATTAACATAAGCACCCAAGCACATAGTCACGTAATTTAATCACATACAAATAAATTATGTGTTGTAGTTGAAATTCCCACTTACCTGTCGTCCAAGCTAAATAAATTTACTGCTTCGGGAAATTCCTATTTTTCGACCTTTAAACAAAAGTATTAAGGTATCAGTATAATATCTAAGTTAGGCGACTTCTTCGAAATAAATTGGTTTGTCTACACTAATTTGCTCTAAAATATCTTCGGTGTAACATAATATTTTAAAACCCTAAGTCGCCCGATTAATAGTCAAAATTAGGTCAACACCCGATTTTTGTCAAGATTAGGGCAGTATGAGTTCGGTCGAAACTTGGTGTCGCCCGATTCCAAAATCGTCGAGGTCCATTTAAGTTCTCCAATCGGCCGATCCACCTCATAAATTAATATATAACATGACTCGGCGAATCCTAACACCCTCAAATCGCCCGATTCTATACAGATGAATTTAAATAGTTCGGCGATTTAAAGCTTATTCGCCCGATTGTTTTTTTTCACTTGGTTAGTTAAATATTTGGATTTTAATCGCTCGATTTGTTTCATTCGAAACTCACTTTCGCCGATAGTTCATATAAAATACAAATCGCCCGATTTGTCCAATTAATTCCTCAACTCACAATTTATCTAGCTCGGCGATTTTTTTTTCCTGCGATCGAAACTCCTTATGCATGAATTTACTAATATATTTTCTCCTGTTTGACTTTGTTTTCTGTTGGGAGCTTATTAAATATTAATCTTTGATCTCCTTTGCTTTCTACTTGTTAGGTTATTAGCTTATGTAGATATTTTTCCCTATACAACCTTTGGTATACTCGATAAGTATCGAGGCATGGAAAATAGGGATTGAAGTGACAACTAGGTAAGTAAGCAATTTATTTTTACATCTTAGGTCAAGGAAACCTTACGTGTCTTCTAATTATTCATTCTATATGTAAGTCATGATTGTTCTAAGTTCATGTATCGATTGAATTTTTATTTCCCATGTAACAATCGGTCGATTGTTAATTCTTATTTATTTTATTCTACATGGGATTCGGCCGATTCTATTCCTTAGCTCCTATATCTCGTCGATTTCACATTTATAAGTATTGAAATCGGCCGATTCTTACCAAGCTCGGCGATTGTTAGATGTACTTAACTATATCTATATGTCGAATCGGTCGATTATATTTCCTATACAAATCATCTATGTTTCTATACTCAAAATCGATCGATTCTAATTCAGCACACACTATTGCCCGATTTCAACGTCACTCGGCGATTTTCCTTATTTTGAACATAGGAATCGGTCGATTCTTAAGCTAGGCGATTAACTCTTTTACATTTATAAATCGATCGATCCTAACCAAGTTGCAATCGATCAAAACTGATCTTTACTATTTGCATTCGCCGAGATATCTATACTATGTATATGAGCATCATCTAAAATTTCTCTAAGTCCTAACGTCATCTCATAAATCATGTAACCCATAGAATGTGGTCATATAAGCACATATATATCGTAAAACATGTACCATGCAGTCACGTAAGTCATATAATATGCATGCTAATTTATTGGCCAACTTACGTGCGGGACCCGGGTATTACAGTCCCCGCTCCCGCCCCGCCCCGTTGCCAGCCCTAGGGGATGGGGACCTAATCCCCGCCCCCGGCCCGCCCCGTTGATATCCCTAGTTATGATGCAACAAGTGTTGCGGATTCTCACGTACTCCAAATGGGTACTACATGTTGGGTGGGGAAAACAAGAAGAGGTACCATCAGTTTTGAATATTTCAAAAAAAATTTTAAATTTAATCCAATTTAAGTATATTGTAATTTATAAAAATAAAAAAATATTTTTGATTATCGAAAAATATAAGATATGCATATCATTTTAATCGTCGCGAAACAAACAATGAACTAGATGCTTTTATTAATTTTAATTATGTAAAGCACATGAAATAATGGTGATTTTATTATTTGGTGGATTTTAAAATAATAAATATAAAATAAGTTAAAGAAAGAAAAAAATAAGTGATCGTCGCCCTCGCGTTTATTGGACGCGTTCTGCCCTATTTTATTAATTTCGGATGAAATAACCCCATTTTATTAAATTTTAATTACAATCACTTTATTTTATTTAAAAAGCCTGTGAAATGTTAAAGATGCATCATGTCTAGGGGTGGGCGTTCGGGTTCGGGTATTCGGGTTTTACCCGAACCCGATCGGGTAGTTCGGGACGGGTAGTTCGGGTATCGGGTAGTAAGTTACTACCCGATCGGGTTATTCGGGTACCCGATATATTTTTTTAAAAAAATATTAGTTTTGTATATACATTAAAAACATATATAATACATATATCAATATATAACTTGAGTGATGTTAAAGTTTTAAATAATATTTAGACTAGTTTCTTATTTAAGTGTATAATTAACAACTGATAATTTATATCGATGCATAGATCATCATAAAAATTTAAAATATATTCTCAAAAGTTTTATTAATGTATAATTAACAACTGATAATTTATATCAATGTATATATTATATTTATTAAAAACAAAATATACAAATATTGTTAGTGATATTAATATATAACATGAATATTTTAATATTATTGAATTATAATATTTTTAGGCATATTCTAATTAAAAATCGGGTACCCGACGACCCGACGCCGGGTACCCGAACCCGATATATACCCGACAAGCGGGTACCCGCCCTAAATCGGGTCAGGTTCGGGTACTGAAAATCTTAACCCGAACCCGAACTATCCGATACCCGACTACCCGACCCGCCACCCCTCCGTAAAGTTGGAGGCTGCTTTGTCACAACTCACCATTGTAGTGGATATTTAAAGTTGTCTTTGTTGAGAAGTATACACTATATAGTTAATCAATCTGTTATACTCTGTAGTAGAAATGAATATAGTGAGTATTGAAATGTAAATTCTGTAAATATAGAGTAGCTATATATATCGTGTAACTCAGGTGTAAATACCATTCCAATTATTCTAATAGAATACATTTTATTTACTCTGTATTTGTTTACATGGTATCAGAGCCACGCTGGCTCACAACTGAAAAGAAACAACTCATATCTTGAAGAAACAAGAAACGCAATTTCAGAATGGCGAATCAGAAACGCAAGGAGATAATAATCAAGAAGAAATTCATCAAGAAAATCAAAGAGAGAAATCTGTCGAACAAGGGAATCGCAACCTGGCACAAATGGATTTCAATAATCCACTCTATCTACATCCCTCTGATACTCCGAACCTTGATTTGGTGACAGAAATTCTGAAAGGAACGGAAAATTACAAGGTTTGGAGTCGAGAAATGATCATCGCCCTCGAAGCGAAGAACAAATTGGGGTTTATCGATGGCTCGTGTGCACAACCTGAGAAAGATCCAGACTTAAGTCAACAATGGAGGAGGTGTAATGCATTGGTGCGCTCCTGGATTCATCGATCTTTATCACGTGAATTGGTCCAAGGCGTAATCTACTGTAAGTCTGCAGAACTGATTTGGAAAGATTTAAAAGAAAGATTTGATAAAATCAATGGAGCTAGGTTATTTGCTTTGTATCGAGAAATTTAATACAATCAGTCAAGGAGCGAGCACTGTCACAGAGTATTATTCAAAACTGAGGCACTTGTGGGACGAGTATGACAGCCTAGTCCCATCTCCAGCTACCGAAGTATCCAAAGAATATATGGAATTTGGAGACCAACTCAAGATGATGCAATTCTTGATGGGCCTCAATGAAGGATATAATCAAATAAGGTCGCAGATTCTCATGATGTGCCCACTGCCCTCACATCAGCAGGTGTATTCTATGGTGCAATGAAGAGGCTCAGAGGAAAATTGCTATACCTAATCCCAGTTCGGAATCTGCATCGATCGCCCTCCAGACACATGCCTATCCACAGAAATCTTGGAATGTACAAGGTGATAAAGGTTCCACCTGGTGTGTCCACTAGCTAAACAGAGCAGAAATAAATTTCCTTTAAAAACCAATGTGACTACTTCTATTATGGAATTGATACATATGGATGTTTGGGGACCATATAGGGAACCAACATATAAAGGTGATAAGTATTTTTTGACTATAGTTGATGATTACTCAAGAGCTACGTGGGTATTTTTGATGACTAACATATCAGAAGTGATAGGTATTATTAAGAACTTCATATCTTATGTGCAAAATCAGTTTTCAACAGAAATTAGGACCATTAGATCTGACAATGCCTTAGAATTTTTTAGCTCAGAATGCACAAAAATGTTTGATACCTTAGGCATTATCCATCAAAGCTCATGTTCTTATACACCACAACAAAATGGTGTTGTGGAACGAAAACATAGGCATATCTTGGATGTTGCTCGGGCCTTAAAGTTTCAATCTCATGCCGCCATAAAATATTGGGGGGAATGCATTAGGACAGCAGTATACTTGATTAATAGGACCCCTACACCTTTGCTGAAATGGAAAACACCCTTTTATATGCTATATAGAAAGGAACCAAGTCTTGATCACTTAAGGATTTTTGGATGTTTGTGCTTTGCAAAAATTTTGCCTTATCATGATAAATTTACAGAGAAGTCTAAGCCTTGTGTTTTATGGGTTATGCTGCAAACCAAAAGGCATATAAGTTAATTGACCTCAAATCAAAGAATTTCATTACTTCGAGAGATGTGATCTTCTATGAATCAGAATTTCCCTTAGCTCAGGACCATACCAGTAATAATCATACTCATCAGACTGCCGGGTTGAAGAATCCCAATGAGCTTCTGTTCCAAGAGCCCTACAATGAGGATATTTCTGAAAATTCTGATATACATAATACTGATTTATCTGTGAGTGATACAGGTGGAGATGAAACAGGGAGAAATGAGATAGGACAAGCCTCCCCTGATGAAGGAAATCAGCCAGTGCTTGATACATCTGAGCAAGTACACCAGTCTGTAAGGAGAACTAATAGACCAACCAAACCTCCAAATTGGCTCAAGGATTATATATCTCCATTCTCCAGTAGTACTAACCAGTCATATTCATGTAAAAATCCTCTGTCTTTATGTCTTCAATATGACGGAATTCAACCAAGGCATGCTGTCTTCCTTGCTGCCCTAGATAGTGAGGAAGTTCCCAAGAACTTCCAAGAAGCTATTAAATCTGAAAATTGGAGGAAAGCCATGGAAGTGGAGGTCTCAGCCCTAGAACTAAATAACACATGGAAGGTAGTAGACCTGCCAAAGGGTAAGAATCCCATAGGTTGTAGATGGGTATATTCAATTAAATATAGGGCTGATGGTTCAATAGAAAGGTATAAAGCCCGGTTAGTTGCTAAGGGATTTAATCAAGTTGAAGGAGTAGACTATAGTGAAACTTTTGCCCCGGTAGCCAAACATGTTACTATTAGACTTGTGATATCACTTGCAGCTATACACAATTGGCCACTTTGGCAAATGGATGTTACTAATGCGTTTTTGCAGGGAGAGTTACTTGAGGAAGTTTATATGCACCCTCCACCTGTTTTAAAGGCAGGTAAATCAGGTAATGGCAGTAGGGTATGCAAACTGCAGAAGCCACTATATGGACTAAAACAGTCCCCTCGGCAATGGAACAGTAAGTTTACAATGACATTGCATAAGTTTGGATTTCAACAATCAAAGAATGATTATTCTTTGTTTGTTAAATCCAGGGGGAGTGATATGGTACTATTATTAGTCTATGTGGATGATATTGTAATCACTGGCAATAATATGCATATGATGAATGAAACTAAGTGTTATTTGAATAGCATGTTCCATATGAAGGACTTAGGCAAATTAAAGTATTTTTGGGAATAGAGGTTGCTAGGTCTAAGAATGGAATTGTTCTCAGTCAAAGGAAATATGTGCTAGAACTGTTGGGTGAAACTGGGATGCTTGGCTCAAAACCTCTAAGCATACCGGTGGAGCAGAATGTGAAACTTGCTGATGAATTACTTATTGCTGATAATGTATATTCTGCTGAAACTGTGAAGATATCTGATACTAGTCACATTGCTGATATGATGAGAAGTGTGTGGTTAAAACTGCTGGAGGTAATACTGGCAGTACTAAACTTGACAAATTTCCTGCTTTAAATAATTCTGTGGCTGTTGTCTACTCTAGTGATACCAGTATGGTATGTTCTGAGTCAGATAGGCAATTGTATCAAAGGATTGTTGGTAAACTGATCTATCTATGCCTTACTAGACCTGACATATCTTATGCAGTTCATATCCTATCTCAATACATGCATGAACCCAGGAAGATACACTTCAGTGTACTGCATCGAGTGCTGCGGTATTTAAAAGGAAAACCAGGTTTGGGTCTATTTCTAAAAGCTGATAGTAAAGTTTGCCTAAAGGCTTATTGTGATGCAGATTGGGCGGCCTGTCCAAACACGAGGAGGTCACTAACAGGATACTTGGTCTTTCTTGGAGACTCACTAATATCATGGAAAACGAAGAAGCAAAAAACAGTGGCAAGAAGCTCAGCCGAAGCAGAATACAGAGCTATGGCAGTAGTTACTACAGAAGTTATGTGGCTGAGAAGCTTAATGAAAGATCTGGGAATCCATGAAGATAAACCAGTTCCTATCTTTTCAGATAGCAAATCAGCTCTTCAAATAGCAGCTAATCCGGTCTTCCACGAAAGAACCAAACATATAGAGGTGGATTGCCACTTCATTCGAGACAAAATTCAGGAGAATGTAATCAAAACTGAATATCTGCCATCTCAAGAACAGTCCGCAGATCTCCTCACAAAGGCACTTGGAAGGGATCAGTTTGAGTACTTATTATCCAAATTTGGTGTTCTAAACCTCTATGAACGCCAAATTTGAGGGGGAGTGTTGAGAAGTATACACTATATAGTTAATCAATCTGTTATACTCTGTAGTAGAAATGAATATAGTGAGTACTGAAATGTAAATTCTGTAAATATAGAGTAGCTATATATATCGTGTAACTCAGGTGTAAATACCATTCCAATTATTCTAATAGAATACATTTTATTTACTCTGTATTTGTTTACAGTCTTAATTAGATCGACGCACTGCCATTTCAGAAATTTTGAAAAATAAAATAAACGAAATTTGGCATTATCCTTTCCTTTTTCTCTCGTGATCCCTGATTTGGAGGGATCAAGTTGAATGGGAAACATTGAAGTCCACTATCGTAATATAATTAATTTTTTATTTTATCTATATCTTTTATTGGAGGGATCACATTCATTCAAAGTAGGGGTGAGCAAAACCAGATATCCAGTTTTTCGGATATCCGAAACTCGGATCGGATATCGAAAAATGGTATTCGTATCCGCTCCGGTTTTAATCGGATATCCGAAAATCGGAT
This sequence comes from Craterostigma plantagineum, assembly GCA_027422505.1. NCBI lineage: Eukaryota > Viridiplantae > Streptophyta > Magnoliopsida > Lamiales > Linderniaceae > Craterostigma > Craterostigma plantagineum. The sequence goes on along the minus strand of JAPQWV010000019.1, from coordinate 5,768,509 downwards.
ATCCGCTTTATTCAGATCTTTACACCGGATATCCGCATCCAGTTTTTAAATTTATTTTTCTTATATTATTTATTATTTTCTTTTGAAAATCATATTTTTTATTTCTTATCACAATAAAAAAATATGTTTTTTAATATAAGAATTTCTACACGTATTAATTCACACAATATGCGAAGTTATGATTCAAAATTACATAATAAATAATAAACACAATACCACAAATTCACATTAATTTTTTAACTTGCATCTCGAAGTTTTTATGTTTTTTCTTTATCTCAATTCTCTAACCAAGTTTTTTGCAATAATAAAATAATATAAATTTAAATATTCTACTTGATGACTTTTTTTTTTCTTTTTGGACCTTCATTTTTCTTTTTGGACTATTTTTCTTATATTGTTTTTAAATATAACACCGAATACCGGATATCCGGATTTTAGACAAACCACTATCCGTATCTGATCCGATTTAGTTTAAAATAAATCGAATCGGATCTATTTAAAATCGGATATCCGTTTTTTCGGGTTTTGAAAACCGGATACCGAATCGGAATCCGTTTCCGGATATTTTGCTTACCCCTAAATTTCAAACGACTTATATTGGTATTTCATACCGTATGCAATCTCTATCAAATTTTGTTCGATGCAGTTACCTTCTCAATAATATTTGAAGACTAAATCACAAATTTAAACAACTACTAGTAACTTTTTACTACAACAATCAATAAATACACAAACAAAATATTTTCTACTGCTTCCACTATTACCCATATGAATACATATATACACATATACATCACAATAGTAATATTATTATTATGATTACATGATGGAGCAAGAATTAACATTCTCATCGCTGAAAGCAGTAGCATACCTCTCAACATTAGGGCTTGGATAAGCTTGAGCTACGTCCCTCACATAGTTTGGAGGTGCTTTCTTATCGTATGCTCCAGGGGCATAAGGGTAATATGTCAAGTTGTACTCAACGTACGGCCATAGCTCAGCTTTCTTACCAGTTTTCTGTATCCTCTTCAACACTTTCTTAGCTTCCACAAACCCCTCAACGGTCACTTTGCTTTGCTTTCTGTTCACATCCACCGACCTAGCACCTTTAATATATGTATATATTTGTATCAATATAATTGTTGAGTGAGAAAAAAGAAATAAAAAGATTGATTTGTTATTACATACCTTTCATGGAAGAAACTGCACGCCTTACTCTTCTCTCGCATCCATCGCAGTCCATCTTCACTTTGACTTCAACAGTCTGTAACAATTATCATCGTGCTCGTAAATACGTTGTGAAATGACAGAAAATGAAACTAATGATATGGTATTTTACTTTTTTTATATATATATGTTAGGAAGGAGTTAATAATAATAATAATAATAATAACAATAATAATAATAATATTATAATAACCTGCATTGGCTTTCTCTTGCTCTTCCTAGTGCTCGAAACTGTGAACATGTCCGTGACATGATCGATCAAGCCCATGATATCTTTTGTTTGATGTATTTTCGTTTTTTGTAAATAGTGCGTGTTTGTTGCAACGTTGATATAGGAGAGTTTTTTCTATATATGTAATGATTTGATCCTCTATATATATAAAGCAAGTTACCAAGAACGAACTACAGAATAGAATCAAGCTGTATTTTTTACCTTATGGAGGTGATATATATATATATATATATATATATATATATATATATAATATAATATAATTTATGACTATATATTAGGAAGAAAGTGACTTGTGTGGTAATCATCGAATTCTTAATTCATGCAAAAGGGACAAGTGTGTTCAATTGAGCTTTGATTGCCTTCTTCACAAAATTAACACATCATTAAACAATTCGATCGTAGGTGAAGATTGAACGAGGTACTTATTACTAGTCTTTTTACCATGCCGTTGAAATGGTTTTTTTACAACACGTAGTTATTGATATACATAACTTCTTGATCAAGAAAATTAAGTTACGTGTTAATAAGATATTTTTAATATTTTTGCATACGTAACATGGAGCAACCAATAATTTGGTGGCACTTATATGGTCTCCCATGCAAGAAAAATGAATTTCATGTTTTAAACCATATCTCCTATACACCACATAGTTTTCAACAAGATCATGCATATGCAATGATGACATTTTAATATATTTCACGTGGCAAGTAAATAAAACATCATCGATCTTTAGTTGGAAGAAGAAAATATCACATCAATTATTAAAATGATTCGTACCCAAATCCCAAGTTGCATCATCTAATTGTGTCATATATAGAATCATTGGGAGTCTATGATATATGTTCGTATCTCGTATCATGTGTACGTGTGGCTTTTGTTTTTTGGTTATTTTTTATTTGACTTTGTTATTACCTTGAAATAAGAAACTTTATTTTCCATTTGTGGTTTTTTTTTCACATTTCTTAAACTACATGATACAAACTGCATGTGGTTAAGATATCACTTTTTCAATGGCAGAATATTAATTTGTTGTTTGAATATATCTCTATTTCATGTAAAGCCATAGTTATAACATAACTCGTATACGATATATATGTGTAATAGGTTAGAAATAAAAAAAACATGGGACAATAAAATAAATGTTGAGAGCTGCTACTTTTATAATCGTAGATTTATAATTTGAATCTTGAAATAGATATCATTTGTTTAACCGTCTAGAGCATTTCTCTGTGTGTGAATGATTTGAATCCAAGTGGACATATTTATGGTGAATAATCCTCTAGCTTTCATCATCAATGTTACGTCAAATGTTTAATAATAGTCACTTGCGCTGCATTTATTATTAGGCACCTACAGCAGTGATCATTCCATTCGTAAATTAAATTCAAGGTGTAAGACCTAAAAAATGTATTAAAATCATCCTAGGTTTTACGACATCCACGTATCTTTTTTTTTTTTGAAGTTTCCAAGGTGTCTTCATTCAAATCCGCTCATAATTACATAATTTGACTTTTGTCTCATTACGAGTGGTATTGTCTTAACGGTATTGCTCCAACACAACTTACATTAAATTTCGGACACTGCGATTTCTCTATAGTACTTTTGTTCTTATCCTTCACACGTAAATTAGATGAAAGCTCAACACGCTAACTATTTGTGTGAATACAACTAATTAATTAATTATAGGCAAATTATAAAATTAGGTCACTAAGTATACAAGTTTTCGTTTTTTGGTCACTATGTTTGATAATTGCAAAAGTAGGTCACTAACTTTTCATGTGAAAACAATTTTGGATCATGTTTTCAGTTTTAGGTTACTAAAAATATACTTTTTCGATTTTGGGTCACGATTAATTTTGGTTCACTATGTTTATACTGTTGTACCAACAGTGGTCCAAATTGAAACAAATGTAAAATTAGTGACCCAAAATCGAAAAAATATATTCTTAGTGACCTAAAATTGAAAACATGACCCAAAAATATTTTCACATGAAAAGTTAGTGACCTAGTTTTGCAATTACCAAACATAGTGACCCAAAAACGAAAACATGTATTCTTAGTGACCTAAGTTTATAATTTCCCTTTAATTATATGATACACGCGGACGATGATTCAGCATGATTAGGTAATATTACTATTACAAGTTATTTCATCTAATTTAAGTTGTGAAACCAATACAAAGAATTTAATCATTGTGATTGTGAATTGGTAATTACTCTATCCCCCTCGCATTTCCATATAATATATAGAAAGTTGAAGAATTATTTTTACCACGATAAGGTCTCGTCTATCATAATAATTTGCACAAGTAGTTACTATGATATTTGAGATTATATCCATTTAAATATTATGTATTAGGTTGGGAAGCTTATGTGTTGACCACGATTTATACTAAGTACTCCCTAAACTTAGGTTTCAAATTTTCAAAATAATATCAATCCTTACACGCAACAATTGAAAAATTGAGTTTTATTCTATGAATTAGATTTTTGACCCATAATGTTACTTAATTATGTTAAAGTCCTATTTGGTAAATTACATTTTTGACCAAAAATTAATCATTTTCAGTTTTATTATTATTATCATTACTATTATTATATTATTGTTATTATTATTATCATTATTATACTATTATTGTTGTTTTTATTGTTATTATTATTATTATGGTTGTTTTTATTAATATTATTATTATTATCATTTACTATTATTATCAAAGCAATCATTAAATTTATTTAATTTTAATTATGTGTTGTACAATAACACAATTATAAAATTTAAGTCACTAAAATAAAACGATAAATACTAGTACGCAAATAACAATACATTACATACCGTATAAAATAACACACACAGAAAATAATAAACAATACATAAATTATTAAAACAACATATATTCAATAGTCAGGCAGACCAATATCACTTCCTCCAATATCATTGAAAATATGGCCAAATGCATCGGGTTGGAACGAATCTTGTTGAGTTTGCTGAGCTCTTTTTTGCAAAATGCGTGTCTTTTCAGCTTCAACATATGCTCGAACCTTTGGATCACTTATGGAGCTGACATCTTGAAACAAAATTTTATTTTCTTCCCTCATTTCTTTAGGGCGTGGGATCTGTTTTGCATTTCTAGTTGGTGTTGCAATTGTTCATTTGTTTTTTTCAACTCATCAAGGAGTTTATTGTTTGCTTCCTGCATAGTGTTAATGATTGATGATGTATCATCATTTATCTTTCTTTTTAGTTTGGCTTTCTTCACCCCAATAGGTCTTTCCGAAGGAGAATCACCAACAAAGTTATCTGAGTCATCTAAGTTTAGAGAAAATGAAGAAATACCATGAGATGATTGTCCGACAAACTCGGGAGTTGGAGTTTACGACTCAGAAGAGGGATAATGGCTGGATTGTTTTTTTTTTTTGCTCCTCGTTGCACCATCTTTAAATTTTTCAAACCCTTTTATAATATCCCAAACATGATCGTATTTCCATCCTGATTTGAATTTAGGGTCTTGTGCGAACAATACTTTTGCTCGACGCATCTACAAGTTGTTCAAAATAATTACTCATAGTTAATAAATATAATAAGTTAGATATTAGAAATTCAATAAATTGTAATGCTCACTATATCTTCATTCGAAGCACCACTTTGGTGCATATCATCTACGGCTTTTATGCATGCATGAAGTCTCTTGGCATCTCTCTCGATTGTTTGGATCCGTGCTTGCATAGACCTCTTGGTACGAACCTCATAATGCTCTGGTTTTTCTTCGTTGAAAGCTTGTTCTATACGAGACCAGAATTGATCAGATGATTGGTACACCCCAACAATAGGGTCTTGAGAAATTTCCATGTAAACCCGGCATAAGAGGATATCTTCATCGTGGTTATAGGATGATGATCGGATCGACATTCTTACACAAAGTTAAATGTAATAGATGTTTTGTATGATGTGGGAAGTAGTGAATCCTACTAAAATGCCAAGAGTTCTTTTATAATGAAACAACATGAAAATGACAACTCACTACAAAGATTCCCACACATCACTATGCTATAGCCCGAAAGTGACAATACTCTGCAAGGATTCTCACACCTCTCAATCTTATGGCTCGAAGTGACAACTCTCTGCAAAGGTTCTCACATCATGAATGATCTACTCGAAAATGACAACTCCCTGCAAGGAATCTCACACCTCTCAATCTTATGGCCCCGAAGTGACAACTCTCTGCAAAGATTCTCACACCTTCCAATACTATGGCCCCGAAGTGACAACTCTCTGCAAAAATTCTCACACCTTCCAATCCTATGACCCCGAAGTGACAAATCTCTGCAAAGGTTCTCACACCTTCCAATGAAATGGCCCCGAAGTGATCAATCTATGCAAAGATCTCACTTCTTCCAATGTTGTGGCTCGAAGTGACAACTCTCTGCAAAGGTTCTCACAACCCTCCAATGCTATGGCCCCGAAGTGATCACTCCATGCAAATATGCTCACTTCTTCCAATGCTATGGCCCGCAAGAGACAACTCATTATGATTGTTCTTACACCTTTGAAATACACTACTATAAATACATATAACTTATGCTCATGTGGGAACATTCAATCCATTTATCACTTAACATAATTTTCTCATCCTACATATACTCTATCACTAATGAATTTCAATTTCGGCAATTCGTCATCTTCCTCTTCTGATGATGATAACATGCAAATTATAAATACTCTTCGTAAAAAACAAGAAGTGATAGGTCGTGTTATCGCTAACAATAACATGATCATTCAACAACTTATCCATCAACAAAACCACCAAGCCCCTCATGGAGGTTCTATTCCTGGGCATATATTTATCAACCGTGATCGAGAGGCTGCCGACCGTAGGTTGTACAATGATTATTTTTCAGATAACCCATTGTACAATGAGGTCATGTTTCGTAGACGATATCGAATGTCATGCTCTTTGTTCCTTCGAAATGTCGAAGCAGATTTATAACTACTTTCAACAGCGAGCGGATCGTGCCGGAAGACTTGGATTATCTCCAACGACGTCATATAAGACTCAAGACCTGGCTTAAGGTCACTGTTACTTAATCCTTTCATCAAATGCATTTGGGAACATCTAAATTTTTTATTTTCCTAACTGAGAATTTTAGCTACAATAGTTTGGCAGTTACACAATCCTTAAAATATTTACGATATTAACTTGCCTACACTGCGTATTATAACTTACTAATTTCTTAATATTGAGAATGATCTTACTATGACATTAGTATATTATTGGGCTCCACGAGTGAACTCATTAATTCAGGCCTATGAGTAGATGAATGCTCATTGTAAGTTATATACGCTAAGTATGATTATCGAACTCAATTAAACTATACATGCATGTACACGTGGCATTTACAGATTCATACCTCATGTAAACATTTTGCAACTGCAAGGAGTGGGTCAACCTAACCTCAAGAGTCATCATCATAAATTTCTTTCAATATCCGTTTCTATTAATTTTGTAATGTAGATCACCCAATCTTAGTGTTTTTCTATCATATTCTAACGATTGTTTAATAAACTGCTTCGACACCTCACCCGCTAGCACTATATGTCGACTGAAATAAACTATTACTTTCAATATTCATTTCGAAAAGAGTTTGAGATAATATCCAATATATTTGAAAAGAAAAAAGTATGTCTCCCAATTGAATTAGTAGGAAAATTTTATATCGAAGCACGCATGAATATCAGAATCCCTCTATGGGTTGAAATTGAAGAAGTTGGTATCATAATAATACTTTTGCGGCTTTTTTAAATAACTACATATAACGTCGTTATAGACTTAAAAATATATCGTACTTCCTTACCACCTCTGAAATATATTTTTTATATAGAGAGAGAGAGGATAATTGTTTATTTGGTATGGAGGATTACCAACCAACCCAATGAAAAAGGGTTGACCATCATAAACTAACCAAACCTCAATTACATTTGATATCGACGATTTTATGATAAGATTTTTATTAATTCAAAAAATATTTCCCAACCAATCAATTCTCACAAGTATAAGGTTTCTGGAATTGCAAGTTAGAGCTTTGAAGGCTAATTGTTGAAATTGTTTTAATTCGTTGTGCTCACTTAAAGATTAAAAATTATACTTGATATGTTTATATTAGTTATGAAATATTACGTGTGATATCTAATTACGATATTAAAAGGAAATCAACATTTATGATAAAATTCGATTTCAGACACGATTATATTGTGTCGTTGACCAGCTAAAGACTATTTTCTCACTAGGGTTTTCAAGACGTTAACCTATTTATATTTCATTCCCAGAAATACGCAATTGGAGATTTAATTAATGGTTATCTTCAACGGATAAGTTCCACGTGTTCTTTCCGAAGATATAAGTTTGCTTCGATAATGAATATTTTGATTATCCACTACGGTCAAAAACTCTCACAAACGTCAATTAAGCTTATCGACTTAATAAAACAAAAATGTCAATTTGTACATTGGAAAAATAGTCTTGAAAGTTCATTCACTCAATTTCGTAATGGTATATATGCTCTCCTGAATCTTCCCAATTAGTCTTCAATTATATGAAATATGATTATTAATGAACTAATAATGGAACATATATCAATCCTTTAATGATATGCTAAAAATATATATGTTAAAAATCTATGACCACCTCTGAGACCTTCACAAATCACTAGGCAAAGACTCATTAATTAAAAAAAACACAATATAACTATAATAAAATGGACCCCACGAACAGTTTAAACCGACGAGTTGTTGTGACAAAATTAGGGATAAAGAGGACAAAAAAATTTTTCTCTCCGCTGGTGGGAGTTTTCTCTCAAATGAGTGTCCATATTCCTCTCGAACTGAGAGCGACTTTTCAATCAGAATTTATTAACCACTATATTCAACAGGAACCAACGAACAATGACTTCTGTTAGAGAGACTGGCTTGCTCTCCTTATCGTCGCAGGATTCATTCAGCTTTCTCCTTGCTCGTCTATGCTTTAATATTTTATAGTCTACATTCTTATTACTTGCCATAAATCTTTCCTTTGTCTCTCATTTGCATTCATTCCCTTTTCTTTGGTCCATTACTTTCTCCTTCTACTTACTGTGAAGTGCTTCTTGAATTTCCCCTCCACAGGTATTGATTGGTTGACGTGCTGCCTCCCTCAAGTGTACTCTCTGTGTTGTATTGGTCAAGAATCAAGGGTATGGATGCCGAGGCTTTACGACTGACACTTGAGGAGATGAATGGAATTTCTATCTCGGAACATGACCCCCAGAAGATACCTAATAGCCTTGGGTATCATGTAGTTGGGCGGATCTTAGCCCACAAATCATTTATTTCGAAGCTTTGAAGAATACTCTTACAGCCTCCTTCAATGCAGGGAGGGGTCTGCATATGGAATTAGTGGACAGTGAGCGTTTCCTCGTAGTCTTCAACCACCAAATAGATAGAAAAAGGGTCATGCACTCATCGCCATGGGCCTTTGAAAAACACGTTGTCATACTAAAGGAGATCAACGCGGAGACTGATCCAAGGAAAGTTGATTTGGACGAATGTCAGTTTTGGGTGCAAGTCTTCAACCTCCCAAGATGGGCACGATCACACAATATTCTTGAACAGATTGGAAATCGTTTGGGGTCTTTCGTGGACTCGGATACCGATGGTGAGGGTAGTACCTTATGGAAGCCTTATGTGCGTATTAAAGCAATGATCAACGTGCGTAAGCCGCTTCTTCGAGTACTACAGTTGCACAACGAACGGGCACCGACGACCACGCTGAGCTTTAAGTATGAACGCTTGCCCAATTTCTGCTATATTTGTGGACTGTTCGACCATACGTTTGCTACTTGTCCAATGCAATACGAAGAATCCTATGTAGACCCTGATGGGGAATGGCAATACAGTCCGTCACTTCGAGCCTCAAGATTCAGCTCTAGAACAGTACGAATAAATGGCTCGGCTGTGTATTCCGATGCCGGCGTGGGGGGACGATCGACTAGGGTGATTTCCGAGGAGGCAAACCTACGCGGCACCGAGATAATTGGGAAGAATCTCTATAAGGAAAGCGAATTTACTGAACCGCGGGAATCTCGGATGGAGATTGGCTCTGAGCAGCAAGTTATGCCCAAAAAGTCAGATCTTGAAATCTCGATGCTGCCCCAGACATTAAGTTCCCCGATTTCTGGATACAAAAAGTCAGATTTTGTAAGCTCGATGTCGCCCAACACTTCAGCTCCTCGGTCTTCAGTTCTCGATAAGCTAGCTGTAGAAACCTCTATACTTTCGGCGGACACATTTATTCCCCATATTCCTGTCCCCAGAAAAGCCTCGTCTAATTCTGATGTGGTGTCCTTATCCTTATCTAAACAAAAATATCAAGTGCTACAACAAGAAAATGAACTGGCCCAGAGCCCATGTAGTAATTCGCAGCCCATATACAAAACAAGCATCAAATCCAATAACAAGGCTACCATCCAAGGGCCCATAACCAATTCTACCAAGGCCGGCTCTCCTAAAGAAAAGCCAGAAGCTCCATAAACAAAAATCCCTCTGATAAAAATTCATCGCTTCCTCGCCATCTTTCGAAACCTGAATTCCCCAAATTCTTAACTAGCATTTTACCAACTTCCCACTCACATCCCCAACCTTCACCTACAATTTTAACTGAGACCAAGCAACCTCTTACCGATGCTCTTCTGCCGATCAAGATTGAACCTCCAGAACGCGATCAACCCCTACCGCCTTCAAAGCGTCAATGGAAACGTGCTGCAAGAACTCCTAACCAACCTAGCCCTAACCTCAACTCAGCAACATCGACCTCATTGAAGCGCAAGCCTTCGACAAATTTAGAAGATGACATGCCATCATCGAAGAAGAGAGTCGAATTGTTCTTTGATCCTATGGATACTTCAGATTCATCGGCGGGAACTGCAATGCAGTCCCGCCGGTCGCAATGAGTTGCATAAGCTGGAATTGTCGGGGCTTGGGCCGAGCCTCGACAGTTCAGCATCTCGAACGTTTGGCTCGAACGCACCGTGCAGGGTTAGTATTCCTGATCGAAACTAAGTGTGGGCGTTCGAGGTTCGAGATAATTAGAAATCGGCTTGGGATGAATGGTTTTTGTGTTGACTCAGTTGGACGAAGCGGAGGACTTGGCTTATTATGGAATAAGGAGTGGGATGTGACGATTCGCTCTTTCTCAGCAGGGCATATAGACGTGTCTGTTTGTGGCCCAAACACCGAAAATTTGTGGTTTTTTACGGGATTCTACGGAAACCCAAACACTGGTCATAGAAAATATAGTTGGGAACTCTTGCGTCGAATTAGTCATTGACCTTTGAGTAACTGGATTTGTGTTGGCGATTTTAATGAAAGATTGAGTAATGATGAGAAGTTAGGAGGCAGAGGAGAACGGTTTACTTGGTCAGATAGATCTTTGTGGCCGAATACTATCAAGGAACACTTGGACCGAGCTTGTGCAACTCCATCATGTTTCGGCATTTTTCCTGACATAAGAGTTACTACCCTGCCCACGGCGTATTCGGATCATAACATCATATTAATAGAATTGGAGAAACATCAGAGCCCTCCTAACACTACGAGGCCTTTTAGATTCGAGGCGAAATGGTTGGAAGAAGAAGAATGTAGCAAGATTATTAAACGCTGCTGGGACGGGGACAAGAATGGAGGGGGTGATAGAAATATTTGTGACGCTATGGAACATAGCAGAAGGGAGCTTCGGTCTTGGAGCAGGGGACGTTTTGAAAAATCTCAACGAAGGAAGTTATATATCGAAGCAGAACTTTTGAGAATTTATAAGGAAAATTTATGTGAAGCCTCTAAACAAAGGGAGCAGAATCTTCATCGTGAACTTGATAAACTTTTGAAACAAGAGGAGCTACATTGGAAACAACGAAGTAAGAAGGAATGGTCACATGCGGGGGATCGTAATACTAAATTCTATCATAGTCGGGCGACGGTGAGAAGAAGGAATAATCGCATATTTAGACTTCGAGATCAAAATGGAAACTTTTGTAATAGTGAGGCATCGATTGAAATGGTGATTGCGGACTACTTCGGAGAAATTTTTAAGTCACGTCAATCCTCGGCAGACACGATGGATGAGGCTACCCAATACATTACAGCCCGGGTAACACCTGAGATGAACAGCATGTTGGCCCGTCGGTACTCAAAGGAAGATGTAATTCACGCACTCAACGGTATGTATCCTTTAAAGGCCCCCGGCCCAGATGGCTTCCCGCCTATTTTTTTCCAGAAAAACTGGGAATCTGTCGGAGGAATTGTTACACACTGCATCTTAGATTTTTTGAATCATGGCAAGTCGTTCCCTTCTTTGCATGAGACTAATATTGTGCTCATACCAAAATGTGCTAATGCAGAGGCATTACCACAATTCCGCCCCATTAGCCTATGTAATGTTCTTTTTGCTTCTAAATGCATAGCAAATAGGCTGAAAAGTATCGTTGATTCTATTATTTCCCCATCTCAATCGGCTTTTATCCCTCATCGCCTTATAACTGATAATGTCCTTATAGCTTTCGAGACTAACCATGTCTTAAAGAATAGACGAGTAGGCCGAGAGGGGTTTACTTCCCTTAAGCTTGATATGAGCAAAGCGTATGATAGGGTGGAGTGGGTCTTCCTCAACAGAGTCATGAGTAAGTTGGGTTTCCACCATGATTTTATTCGCCTTATTTTCTCTTGCATTTCGTCTGTTTCATACTCTTTCCTTCTAAATGGTAAGCGTTTGGGAACGTTAAACCGCAAAGAGGTTTAAGGCAAGGTGACCCACTGTCGCCCTACCTTTTTCTTTTCTGCGCAGAATCTTTCAGCTCTTTATTACAGAATGCAGAATTTTGTGGGAAAATTAAAGGCCTTGCGGTGAGAAGAGATGCTCCCTCGATTTCCCATTTGTTGTTTGCAGACGATACGCTGATTTTTTGCCGGGCTACATTGAGGGAGATGAGCTCCATTAAGTGTATAATGGAGGTCTATGGGAAGGCATCAGGTCAAGAGGTGAATTATAATAAATCGACGGCGACATTTTCTCCAAATGTGTCTGACTCCGTACAAAGGGACTGCCGAAATGTGCTTGGATTAAATGAGAGAGTATCTCATGACCTCTATCTTGGGTTGCCGTCTATTGTTGGCCGAAATAGAGCTGAAGTCTTCAGTTACATTAGAGAAAGGGTTTGGAAGCGGATGAGAGGTTGGTCTGAAAGGTTTCTTTCACAAGCAGGACGCGAAATTATGATTAAGGCTGTGATCCAAGCCATTCCAACGTACGCGATGAGCTGTTTTCTGCTGCCCACCAAGTTGCTGAGCGATATTCTACGAGTTGTGAAAAGATTTTGGTGGAGCGGCTCCGAGAAGAAAAAAGTACATTGGCGTTCGTGGGAAAAAATGTGCACACCAAAATCCATGGGCGGATTGGGATTTCGTGAATTGAGTTCATTCAATCTTGCATTGTTAGCTAAGCAGGCATGGCGTATTGTTAAATATCCCGAGAGTTTATTTAGCAGAATTATGAAGGCTAAATATTTTCCAAGAAATTCATTTTTGCTAGCTACGTTGGGCTCGAACCCGTCCTTGACCTGGAGAGGTATCTTTGCGGCTAAAGATATTGTTCTGAATGGTATGAGATGGCAAGTTAGAAGTGGAGCTGATGTTAGAATTTGGAAAGATCCATGGCTGCCGAGATTGCCCACCTTTCGTGTTATTTCAACAGCACCTCCGACCATGGCGGAATGCACTGTGAGTGAGCTGCGGATTCCGAATTCTGATCGATGGAATGAGAGTCTGATACGGTCTTTTTTTCTGCCCATTGACGCTGAAGTTATTCTTGGGCTTCCATTGAGTTCTCTGGCCGCCCACGATGCGCTGATTTGGCATTTTACAAAAGATGGGAGGTTCTCGGTTAAATCAGCATACCACGTCGCGAAAAATCAGAATTCGGATTCTAACCAATGCTCCACTTCTTCTCCTAATACCTGGAATTTTATTTGGAAAGCCCATATTGCTCCTAAGGTTAAACTGTTCGGATGGAGGCTATGTAATTATTTGCTTGCCTCGGCTGATAATTTGTTTAAACGAAAATGCCTCTCTCACCATAGGTGTTGCAGGTGTGGTGCAGCCCTTGAAGATCTACAACATGTGTTTATTTCTTGCCCATTCTCAAAATCTATTTGGAAAGACTCAAAGCTGCTTTTCTCCGACATTAAGCGCTGGCCAGGATGTCCTCTTATTTGGGTTTGTGAGCTTTCTCGTTTGCTGCCTAGAGACGATTTTTCCTTGTTCCTTGCAATATCGTGGGCAATTTGGAAAAGTCGAAACAAATGGGTGATGGAGAGGATTGAAGTACAGCCCAGAATGGTGATATCTATGGCTCGTGAAATGCTGCTTCACCTCTATGATCGACATTTGCCTACAAACTTAATAAACAACCATCTACTTCTCGATTTTGGACGCCGCCTCCAGCCCCAGTTATTAAAATTAATTTTGACGGGGCAATCCATGCGGTGCGACAAGGTGCTTCAGCAGGTATCATTGCAAGGACTGCTAACGGTGTAGTCCTAGGATGGAAAACCCGCTTCTACAATGGCTGCCATGACCCGGAAGTAATTGAAGCTCTAGCAGTAAGAGAGGCTATTAACTTTGCGATTAGTCGGAATTGGTCGGAAGTGATTTTTGAAGGAGATTGTGCCTCCGTTGTGAAGTATCTCCGTGAGAAATGCACATCGTCCGCTAAACTTGGGAGTATACTTCATGACTGTCTGTACTTAAGCAGTTTCTTTTCGTATGTTTCCTTCTCTTTTGTTTTTCGATCGGGTAATCAATGTGCCCATTATTTGGCTAAGTCTTTGGGATACGACGGAGAAGGCTACTCTCCGCCGACTCAATGCCTGGCAGCTGTTGTTTTGAACGATATGCAATAGTAATGAATTTTGTTCAAAAAAAAATGGACCCCACGAAATCTCAGATTATACAATAGTCAAGTCAACATAAGAAATCTTCTTCCCCCCATTAGACGCACATGAACTATAAATAAAAAAACCTAAACTTCGAAAAAGAGAAGAAAGAAAGAAAGAAAAAAAACAAAACACGATGATGAACGATGTACAAATGGCGCCGTAATAAAAACAGACGGTGGGGACATTGCATGAAAAAGACTCATTATACACTTTGCATTCTATTCTTGGACTGTACATTTTATCTTTTCTTCTTTTATTTGCAGCATAGACGAAAAAGACGATCTCTTTTTCCCCCCAACAATATATATAGACGGCGCAATCCATTTGAACAAAGCTCCAAAAATAGACGAAGAAATTTGAATCCAATCATTAGGTAAAATATATCTTGGCTTTCGGATTATCTGATCCCTCTTCTTTGTAAGCCTCTGTTTCCCTTTCTTATGACTTGTTTGGTTTTTCCAAGTATTCCCTTTCGGTGATTCCTCGTTTATTCTTTTGTGTGTATAAATCTTCCTTTCTGTTTTCGTAAAAGTTTGCCTTTTTTTTTCCGAAACGTGGTTTTGGGTATGCTGGATTTCGATTCAGTATCTGGTTTTTCTGATAAAAAAATATTGATTTGATTTTTCTTTGCTGTATGGGACTTCTTCTCCTTGTATGCGCTTCTCTTTCATGCTCTGTTTTCGAAATGTCAGGTTTAGATTTCGTATCGTACGAGGTTCATTGGAGAAGTTTCGTATCATTGGCATTTTTTTGCTCCATGACGAAAGAAAATGTTGATTAATTCCTTCAGATAAAGAAAGAAAGGATGCTCTGTTTTTTAGTCTTCTTTGTTTTTGTTCAAGGCATAAAATCGATGAATCAATCGATGGAAGACGACTACGTTTGGCTCGTGGACCGTCTATGGACAGAGTCGACCCTCCAAGCGGCCATCGATAGGCAAAACCGACTGACTCACGACCCGCCCGCGGCCCACGAAGACATCGAAGATGGCTCGACGCCAAGAAAGGTGGTGGAGTGCAGAATATGCCAAGACGAAGGCTTCGATTCTAACATGGAAGCTCCATGTTCTTGTGGGGGGAGCCAAAGGCTCGTCCTTTCTTTCCCTTTTTTTTTACGCGCGAATCGTAATAAATATATCGATCCTTGTATATTAAATATCGCGATAACAAGCGCCTCGATATGTTTTATTGTGCGCAACAGTATGCCCACCGAAGATGCGTGCAGAGGTGGTTCGACGAAAAGGGCGACACCACGTGCGAGATTTGCGGCCAGGTGCACATTTTTTTTCCTTTATTCGTAGTCGTATGAGGTTTTTTTTCTTTTTTCCGGTGACCAGCGTAAGAATAGCATGCGAGTACCCCAATTGGTTTGACTACACTAGTCCAGGTCCGTAAGGGCACGTTTGGTATGCAAAATTCGGTGCGGAAAAGAAAAGGATAAAGTATAACGGTACGACAAACGAAGCGAAATGAACAATGGTTGACCGCATCTAATTGCGCCTACCAATTGCACCTTAAGAGATGGCATTCACTCAAGGTAATGTTGGCAGGAGGAAATCTCCCCCATTAGCATATGTGCTTTATTTAACGCGCTTTGTTTCATTTTTTTTAGCAATTTAAGCCGGGATACGTTGCGCCACTGCCCATTCTACGTATCGGCGGACTTCAGATGAACATTAGGTAATTTGGCAATTAATTTATTCTCTTTTTTTCCCGCAAATTTCGTAAAACAAGCTATTTACTATCGAATAGGGGACGATGGCAAGTCGACAGACGGGAGGTTGACGATCGTCAAATCATAACCGCCGTACCGTCCGACGAAAGGTCAATAAGCAGCGCAAATTATGTCGACGACGATGAAGATCTTATGGCTTCTACTCTGCGCAACATTTTCTGGTTCCGCTTTGTCGCCATGATCGTAAATATTCTCTCCTCTCTCGCTCACTATTTAGTTGTTTCTTTCTTACTAAAAAGTACTAAATATTTCGACGCTTTTTTTTCTTACAGTTGATGGTTGTCCTCCTACTGAGGCACACGTTGCCGATATTGGTCACACGAGGGGAAAACTACTCCGCGCCGTTTGTCGTAGTGAGTTTTTCCTGATTTTCGACGCTGAAGTAAAAAAGAATGCACAAAATGTATTTATTTTTGTCTTCTTATTTTCGAGGGACAGATGTTGGTGCTGAGAGTCGCCGGGATCGTTCTCCCAGTCTGTATCATACTCCAAACGATGACTTCGATATTGCATCGAAGGCTGCAGGTCTCTGTGTCTTTTGTTTTCTATATACCAAATTTGCGTCGAAAAAATAAAAATTAGATATTAATTTAATGTTTGTGTATATAAATAAACAAACAGGCAAATGGGGCGATCCCTTCTTCATCGGACGAAGAAAGTGGTTCGATTGTTGCCATCGACCTTTAGTTATTACGGTTCGTTAGAGGAATAGCGCCATTGTTTTCTACAGAAGTTGCGCGAGAAAAAAGGGTGAAGGAAAGCGCAAGCTTAGATTTTATTTTCTTTCTCTTACCAGAAACAGAGTGTAATGTTACATTGCAAAGATTAGGAGCATTTACATGAAATATATATACACATATATGCGCCTTCCGCCCTGTTTTATCTGTTACGTGAAACATTAACAGAGAAATTAGAGGCGATGTTTTTCTATGTTCTTACGATTTATCGTTCTTTATTGGATTATTGATTTGTCTCTGTCTTTGAATATTTTTCTTGCATTAGTTGAACATATGTAAGAAAATCTCAATTGACATGTGATCGCGTGCGTGTACGTTATATATTAAATAAAGGTTCGTGCGAGTACGTCAAGTAATAATTAAAGCAAATATATTATAACTAAAATCACGCGCGATAGGCAGTGTACCTATCATTTGTAATATAGCTATAGTGAATATCCGAGTATCGAACACGAGGAATAAATTGATTACTAGTATTGACCTATCGACTCGATATTTAGCCTAAATAAAACGATGAGATTTGTTTATACTACGAACTAATTTAACAGAGCAACCTAATGAAACAGGAGAATAAGGAAACACAACTAGAGATAGTACGAGTTACTTTAGATGACAAATATGTGTTCGGGATTCGAATCCCGCTGGGTGCTGTCGCTAAGGCTACGGAATATTGCTCCTACGTGATTATCGACTAAATCGCAGTAATTTCCTACCCACTCACGGATTTGCTGTCGCCCTAAACGTTCGTGGGAATCTAAATTTAGCGATTACTAGACGGCGAGGATCGAGTATTTGCTGTCGCCCTATACTCGAATCCTAACGTCTACGAACGGCCTAATCGTTATTTAGCTGTCGCCCTAAACGATGTACCACACATTCATATCAACACATAGACATATTGAGATAAAGAAGATCGTAGAACGATAAATAGTCGAATACACGTGTTCACGATTATCCCACGCCTTAACTACGACATAACCCAACGTTCATCTACTCCCAAACACACAAAAGGATTAGCTACTCATATTAAGCAAAGTAACAACGAGATTCAAAAGAAACGAGGACAGAGAACTCATAAAAACTTCCCTAAGAGTGAGTATGGCGTTTCTGAGGCGGAGTTCTCGTTCCTCGATCGAATGAGCGTGGCTACGTTGTCGGATCGTCCCTTGAGCTTATCTGAGTCACGGGGCTACTTCTAGTGTTCTTCCTCCTCTTCTTTTCTCTAAGTTTTCGTCCCTCTCGAGTTTTTTTGACTTCTGAGTAGAGCCACCCTTTTATGCTTCGAAAATGGGCTAAAACCCTGAATTTTGGCATGTTCACGGCCACTTAACGGGCCTTCACGGCCGTGAAGGCGGCTTAAAACCCTATTTCTTGACTTTCTGGCATGAGTTACGGCCTCGTGCAACACGCTTCACGGCCGTGACGACGGCTTAAACCCTAAAACTTGACTTTCTGCGAAGCGTCACGGCCTCGTGCACAGAGGTTCACGGCCGTGACATTGGCCACCAATGCATTCGTTTAGTCTCTGCCCGGATTCACGGCCCTTTGCATTAAGGGTCACGGCCGGACATAGACAAGGGTCATTTCTCCTTCGTTTTGCCGTGTGTCACGGCCAATCGCATGAGGGGTCACGGCCGTGACATCAACCAGTGTCACTTCACCTTCGTTCTGCCAAGAGTCACGGTCTCTAGCATCTACAAGTCACGGCCGTGACGTTTATGTCTTTGAAATCTTGCGCATTCTGCCTGGGTTCACGGCTTCTAGCATTGAGGGTCACTGCCGTGACTCTTGACTGGCAGCTTCATAATTCGCCGTTTTTGCGTCGTTTTCGCCTCGGTTTCGTTCCTTTTCGCTTGATAACCATTCGAAGGCCCTACAATATTTAAGTGGGTGTAAATAGAGCCAAGAAATGCATGGAATAACCAAAAATATCCTATTATAACCCAGATAAACGTAACAAATACATTTATCAACATGTTATATATACGATTATAGTCGGATTTGAAATTCCGTGTCAAATGGCCCGTTTTCGAAATTCAAAGCTGAGCAGGTAACGAGTTTTTCGACTGATAATAATAATAATAGTAACGTATAACAATAATACTAAATAATAATAATAATGAAATAATAATAAGTAACAACAATAATAATAATTAGGGGTGGACCATGAGTTGAGCCTATTCGCAAGTTCGATGACCCGACTCGAGCTCGTCATGGATTCGCGAATGAGCCGGCTCGAGCTCGACGAGCTCATGTTGAGGTCGAGCTCGTCACGGGTTCGCGAATGAGCCAGCTCGAGCTCCAGCTCACTCGTGGGCATTCGAAAGCTGGCAAGCCGGCACGAGCTTTTTTTTATATTCATGATTTTTATTTTATTTTATTTTATACTTTTCAAATTATTTTAGAAAAAGTTAGAAATCGAGTTCGAGGAGCTTCACCAGCTCGAGTCGAGCTCTATTTTGAAATGCGAATTTCGAAATCCTAACGTTTGCCAAACAATGAATTTGGATTTGAAATTACGATTTTGAAATTCATAATTTAAAATCAAGCGATTTCGTTCAAATACGCGAATCCAAATTCACTCTAAACCAATTTTAGGCTAAAACCATGGAAAACCAATTTCCTCGCCAATGGTGAGAAAAATGAAAGGAAATCAAGTGAAAATCATTTTCTCTTTAGCTTTCTTTTTCTCGTCTATTCCCTTGATCTGAACACAGTCTAAGGGTGTGTTTGGTTGATTGAAGAAATCGCCAAGGAAAATAGAATATAGTTATGTTAATACTTGAAATTAAGGAAAACTAATTTCCTCACCAAATAGTAAGGAAAATGAAAGAAAAGCTTATTAAACTCGTTTCAACTCTCCATTTTCTTTTTGGCAACACTTTCTTCAAACCAGACATATAACTAGTACTGTCAATATGGCCCGCGGGCCGGCCGTGGACCGGCCCGCCTTGCCTCGCCAAAAGGGCGGGTTGGGCTCCAATATTTTAGGCCCGCCCCTCCAGCCCGCGCAGGATTTGGCAGGGTGGGCCGGGCCGGCCAGCCAATATCTTAATTATATATATTGTATAGATAACAAATATATAATTAATTAGGTAATGTAATTAAAGATTCATTAATTATATGTATATTTATTATCAACCATATATAATTAATAGCATATTTATCCATAATTTTTTAATAAATACCATAATTAATAAAAAATTATTAGTAAATTAAAATTTTAATTAAAATAAAAAAAAATATTTTATTGGCGAGGCCCGTGGCCCGCTACGGGGCGGGACAGTCCCCATTTTTTTAGGCCCGCCACCAGCCCGCTAGATGGCGGGCTTTGGCGGGCGGTGGGCCGGCCCGGCCCGTCCCGCCAAATCGACAGTACTACATATAACGTTAGTTGAAATCACTTGCAAGCTGCCCGAAATACTCGTGATCCTCAAAACACTTCAGCAATCTAACTCTTCCCTTTCTCCCGCCACTATACTCAAATTTGCGCCGAACGACTAACCAATACACATATATGTAAATGATCATACAACTTTTAGCGAATTTGGATGAAACTTATACTTTCGAATCTTCTGCTTATGACGCCAATAGCACGCCATCCCGCCAAAGCCACAGCTCGCCACTGCAACTGCCAATGCTGCGCCCAACGGCACCACAACTCCGCTCTTCGACGATCCCAATTCTGCATCGCCTTCCGCGGGGCCCTCCTTACGTCCAGCGCCTTCTTCCTTACTATTTTCGACGCTCGATAATTCTTCGCCGTAGTAACTCAGCAGAAGCCCATAAACCTCGTTGTGGGCCCACTCAATTTGGCCATGGCCGACGCCTTTTTTGTAACACGAGGGACAGAGCTGAGGTGGCGGCCAAATTAGTTTCGGGAATTTCGGGTCGGCCGTTTTGAGCGAAGATTCGACTTTCATGAGCCGAGAGTTGACTTTGTTGTGTGCGTCCCACAGCCAAAGGACGAGTTCCCGGGATTTTTCAAAGGGTTTGTTTACTCTGTGTGGGGGGAGTTAGGCGCTTTTAACTAGGGTTAGTTTAGTGGTAAGAAACGTCGAAGACATGGGTTATTTATTTATTACCTAGAACACGTGTCGTGAAAATGTTGTCGGCACTCTTCGCATACGAAGAAGTTGTGTACGAAGTCGCAAATTGTGGTGAAGGCGGAGTGGGATTCTCCGTCTTCGACTCTTACAGAGAGGGAATGGAGTAGCACCCAAAGCCCACAACTGAAATAAAAAGAAAAGACAGGATTAGAGGCTTTGGACTCTAACTTGTCATATCCAAAACTAGTCGAGTATGTTTACACATCATAAATAGTCTTTTTTTTTTTTACAATTTTTCGGACTATCATAGACCAATCCCTTCACACGATACAAATTTAGATAACGTGCATGTTGATGCAATATTTTCCTTGCCGCAAACGATGAAAAAAATTGGCCTGAAAAAAGAACTATTTTACGATAAATGAGTAAACATACGGGACTAGTTTTGGATAGAGACCAAGTTATACGAAAAGCAAATTTTGTGAAAAATGTTAGGGACTTTTCTTGGACAGGAACAAATTAGAGAACGAAAGCGAATTTCGTGAAAGTTATAAGACTAAAACTAAATGTTTTCCATAACTGAAGCATGCGCCTTACCTGAAGCCCCTGGTCTCATTTTTGCTTCCGCGACAGAAATTCTGCACGGAAAAAAAAAAAAAGTTCCAACACAACAAATTAGACAAGCATTGTACATGGACTGCACTAAAATATCGCTCCATAAATTCAAACTTCAGAGTACTCTACTAACTTGAATCTTTTATCTAAAGAAAAACTAATCTAATTTGATAACTTGACTAACATACCCAATATCCTCGAGGGACATCGTTTCCACAAATACGAAAATTCCTGAGTTTATCTTCATCGTCAACTCCGTTGTTTCCTTTCAAAGCTGCAATCTCATCAAACTCGACTAATATTTCTGCAGTTCCCTTACGGCACCTAATACATTGAATTTCAACCAAACTGAGATAGACGACATCAATGAATGGTAATAGAAAAAAAAAAGAGTGATGAAATAAAGAAAGATCGATTCTTTAATAACCTTTTCGACGGATGATGAACAACCAAAAGCTGGAGGAATTTTACAAGAGATGCCCGAGTTTCTGATTTGATCATCTATATAAGATTAATATTCGTCAGATTAATATTCGTCAGCTAATGAACCTCAAACTGCGGAAACAATAACGAAATATAGAACGTCATATATTTGATTTACCTTGTGATCCATAACGATATCAAAAGCAATAGACGTCGTCTCCTCGACATCGTACATAGCGTGGACAATCTTCACCAAAAAACATGTGACATAGAAAAAATATATAATGGTATTTTATTTGTAGATATCGCATGTAAAAGACTCTTCCCAGATAACCTACCTCTCCAAGATCCGAAGTATTCACCTGAACCTTCTGCTGCTCATTCTCGTACTTCTCATCATCCAAGCCATATGAGCTGCAATTTAAAAAAAAAAATAAGGAAGGACAAAAAGATGTTCTTGGATCTGTTTTGGACTCAGATATATATATATATATATATATATATATATATATATATATTATATGTTTGTATATAACTGTTACCTATTCAGTTGCTTATTGATCCAAGTTAACAATTTCTCGGAAGTTCTCATATCATCACTAGCAATAATTTCATTCTTTTCCTTCTTCGGGTCCCAACTCTCGGAAACAAACTCGGAAGGCCGACCCCACAGGAGCATAGGATAGTGCCCGACAGAGAACTTATCACATAACTTAGTATTCATCTGTGCTGCCAAGAAAAATAAAGTAGCAGAAAAAAAGGAGATAAAATTGGGGGAGCATACGTTCAAGGAAATAACAAAAAATCCTAACTTGAAGGACAGATTTCGGTTACCTTTGAAGCGCAATCGACTCGGGCCATCAATATAATCCCAGGGTGGACGGCCTCTGCTCCGTTGAAAAGCTTTGCAACTTTTTCGTATTGTGGCTAAGCAAAATCGACAACTTACCGCCGATCAAAATCTTAACCATGGGAAGTAGTTATTGATCGAGGATAAGGTCAGATAAAATATACCTTGTAATTTCTGCAAGCGGGACACCTGCATATTATATCCATGTAAGCATAGTTCTATAACGAAAAGCCAATAATCTGATATGGTACAAACATATAAGCAAAGCGACTCGATTGGTCAAAAGATGTGAAGTTGAAGCAATGGTAATAACAGCAGCTGATATATCTCATGATATTGTGGAGTTGACCTAACAACTATCCCTTGTTTACTTTTTCCAGGTTCAACAAATTAGAACAAGAATCTAAAAGGGTATAATTTCATATCCTACCTCCTCTTTAAGATGTCAAATCCCAGAAAGATCACTTCCTCAAGCAGATTAGCAGATATAGAATCTATAGAAAGGTCTAAATAACAGTAACTCCAAGCAAAAAACTCTAACATGGCTTTCGAATATGCAAACGGTAATATAAACACTAAACCCTCTCCTACAAGTCCCCATAAATAATATTCAGAACAGCCAAATACATCAAATCTCTAAGACTATTGCAAAAACATCATCGCATGATTCCGATCACCTAAAATCGCTGCCACAGTTGTGTAGAAAAGGCATTTTTTTAGCATTCCATGGCTAACATTCCAAGTGCCAATCGATGAGCTTGACAATAAACCCACAAAACCACTCGCGATCCTTTTATTTTCAGATAATTTCCGCAATCAAAATTAATGAAAGAGGGGAAGTACATATGGGCATTATCAAACTGACCAGAGAGCGAAGAACTCAACAACGGCATAAGCGGCATTTGTCGCCTTTAGCACCGAATCGAAATCAGCAGCATTCAAATCCACGGCGTAATCGGCCTTTTCATCCGAACCTTTATCGATAGATCGCAGAAGCGACTTAGATCCGATCGACATTGGTGACGAAATCGCATTCGGCGAAGCCCCGACATTTAAAACGTAGATAAACTGGATGGTTACCGCTGTAATAAAAGCTAGAAAAGACATAGATTTCTATTCTACCAGCTTTGGGCACCACATACAAGGGATTAAAGAAAAGAAATATGGTTTCGGAGGTTTTGCAAGGGGAGGAAAGAAGGAAAGAAAATGCTGTCTTGTATGTATATTTTAATGTTGCGCCTATGAACTATGAGGTGAAAGTTTGTGAAACCAACACAGAAAGAGTTGACAACCTGGGATGTCCGTTCTCATTGGGTCCCACAGCGTAATTTGTGTTGTATCCTTCGAATCAAGAACTGTACCTCCGTCTAAAAACAATAAAAATCCAATCTTGACTTGATTTCCCACGTTTAAAGCCAAAAATCACTTTTTTCATACCCAATTGGCTGACACAGACATCTTAATTCATGGGGGCAATTCGTGTTTGGGCTTTTAACATCTGTGTATTAACTAATCGAGCAAGTGTGATGACTATATATCGAACACTTGTGCCAGCCAATGATGTAGAGAATCGATGACCCTTTTCAATGAACTCTAGACATGCTGAAATCACTGAATGCATCACAATGAACTGGGAAGTATTGGAGGCATTTTTCCAGGGAGAAGAAACGTTCGCTACGCAGCTCAGCTTTCACTGCGATAAGCGACAGACTCAAAAGAAACAGAGGCTGATTGGGGACTAAAACGCAATTATCCAACGATTCACAGACGGGCAAACAGGCTAAGAAACAGGCGATTAATCGCTTTTAGTTTATAGTAATAGATATGAACACTGTTGATTCACATAATCACCAAACTCTGTGCTTTCGATCGAACCTCTCTCAACCTCAACAATGTGATATCATCCCCCCTCTTTAAGTCCCTCTGTTTTCAAGAACGCATATAAAACTGTATAAAGAGCATCAATTGATTACAAAGACAGAAATGGAACCATAAAGCACAAGAGTATAAGACTAACGTTAAGCAAAGAATACAAAGGCCCATAATTTAGTAATCAAAACTCCATGAAGCTAAACTTCAACAACCGAAGACAAATTGCGTCGACAACCATCCTTCATCAATTATAGATGAGAAAGGTAACAAAGAATCTATCCTACCACTACAAGGAGGAAAGAGCCAATCAAGAATCAAAAGCCCAAGACTTTATTCGGATTAGCCTAGATAAACCCGTTCCTCAAATCACCATACAAGAAGAAATCCGATTCCATCTCATTCCCAACCCTAGTCTTCACCGTGACACCTTCTACACCAGCTACAATCACAGAGGTGGCAAGCCCAATAAACATGCCATGCTCCACAATCCCAGGGAGCCTCAATATCCTATCGCTAGCTTCGTTTAAATCACCGATACACCTATCAAAGTACAAGTCAATTATATAATTCCCATTATCCGTAACATAGGGCTCTTCGCTATTAAAAGCCTTTCGAAGCTGCCCAACACAGCCAGCCTCGGCGAACAACCCAACCAATCTCTTCAAAGAATGGCTCCAACAAAAGGGTATTACCTCGACGGGCATGGCCAGCCTACTACCACCTACGTGCTTCACCAATTTCGACTCGTCGACAATAACAATGAACTTTTTGGACGCAGATTCAACCATCTTTTCACGCAGCAAAGACCCACCTCGGCCCTTGACCAGATTCAAATCTGGGTCAACCTCGTCGGCGCCGTCGATGGACAAATCGATCAGAGGATGCTTGTCAAGATCGGACAAAGGGATGTTCAAGGACATAGCTTGGTCGCGCGTGATGGTCGAAGTGGGTATGCCCACGATGTCCTTGAGCTTCCCCTGTTTCAGAAGCTGGGCAATTCGCTCGACGGCGTGCTTCGCCGTCGACCCAGTGCCCAACCCGAGGACCATGCCCGATTTCACGTGCTCCACGGCTTTATAAGCCGCGATCTTCTTCAGGTCGTCCTGCGTCAGGGCTGCGGACGCCGTGGAGGCCGCGGCGGAGGCCACGAGGCTCTTTGGCTCCGCCGTGCCGGCGCGTGGTTCGGAAACCAAGTAATGAGGATATGCTAATGCCATGAGAAATGAAATCAGAACGAGGTGTTAGGTTATGTATATGAATGAACGAACAAAAGAAAACCCCTTCTGGGGTTAATCGAATCAAGGATAGAAAGTGGACGGCTACAGCATTTTCTTGAATTAGGGGGAAAAAGATTAGGGTTTGCTGAAAGGGAAGATATTGTAGAGATATGCGACAAGAACGGCTATCGATTGGGATTGTGCGGTTATGGGATTATGAAATTGTTTGTGGAGAAGATTTAATTCTGCATTTTGGTTGATTGTGAGGGGAAATTGGGGATTTAGGGTTTTGAGTTATTTATAGAGGTGGGGAAGAGGAAATCTTTGTGCAATTAACAAGGAGGATCTTTAATGGGCCATCATGATTCATGCATCGGAATTTTCACATCATTTTTTGTCATTTGTATATTTTTTTTTTCTTATATCCCTAAAACAAGGCTAACTTGATTTTTGATCTATGCTAGGGTTTTTTATGGTTGGAAGTATATAAAATAAACTTAATATATTATTGGACATACCGAATCAATATTTAGGATAGCTTTTATAGGAGAACTGTGTACGCGACTTCCCAAAGCAGACATGTCGTTATTCAATGTACCAATGGGAACGGAATAATTGATGTTAAACAAAAAATAATCTAACCAAAAGGAGTTTAAATTAAAATTTAAATTTTAGCTACACAAAGCTCTTAATCCACAATTTTCCACATATTTAATCATCTCTTGATGATGTTGATGGTGTAGCAGTCAAAGTTGCTTTGTAAGATGTTATGGCACTTTATGCAATTTTATAACTTATCATATGGTTGGTTTGTTTACTGGGGTCAAATTATTCTTGCCACGCGTTATTTATTAAAAATGGGAAACTTATTCTACTGGGATTTTACATAAAAATACCCATTAATATAAATAATTAGCAAGTCAGTACTCTGTCGGCATTTTTTATATGCAATACCTGTCAGAATAAATTTTTTGCACATTGGTACCTGCCCGCGGCAAGGTACATCATATCACACATTTAGGTACCATAGAGAAACGTACGGTACATATTACAGCTAAAAAATGGTACCACCATATAGCTTGCCGCAAGGTACCGTATGGAACGTATATAGGTACCATATATGGGTACCATATGGATGCTTAATATGGTACATAATACACATATAAAAAAGATACGCAGAGTCGAACAGCTACTTATCTAAAAAATTTTTCTGAGATGAATACTGACTTGCCAATTTTTTAGACAATTAGATATTTTTCTGTAGATTTACATATTCTATTCCCCTTTGAAATCTTTTCTCATTTCTTTTTTCTTTTTCGTAAACTCTCTTCGTAATAAATTTAAGCAGGTGTCATTTTTTTGTTCTTTCTCGTAACCTATTTTCTCAAACTATTATGCTTTCGAATGATATTATTATTAAAAATCGAGTGATCCTTCCTAAATTCAATTGATGATAAGAGGAGAAAGCCTCTTATATTATATATACTCAGGGGCGGATCCAGGAATGTTTGACCGGGGGGGCCGTAGGCCCGTAGTATAAAAATGTATATATTAGCGACAGAGTTAAAACTAAAGTTTCAGTTGCTCTTTTTTGCATTAAGTCACATGTCGGGTGAAAACAAGTATATTATTCGAGATTTTGGAGACAAATTGTACTTCCTCCGTCCCGGCTATTTCTTCCCAAAGATTAGGGGGCACGAAGATTAAGAAATCACATTATTTTAATATTATAGTATCCTTTTGATTAATAGAGAGAGAAAAGTTATTAGTAGACACGCAAATCAAGAAGACTTTTTTAATATCAATGGTGTAATTAGTTTAATTAATGGGATAATTTTTACCAAAAATAGAAATTGGAAGAATTATGTGGGACGCCCGAAATAGAAACATGGAAAGAAATAAGTGGGACGAAGGTAGTAGTATTTATTTTTTCTTTAATATTTGATGGTATGTTTTTTACTTAAAAAGTGATTGTTTTTAATTTTTTCAAGGCTCATTAAATTAATAATTTGGACAGATATTTTTACACCTGACTTTTATACGATAAGTTTGTAATAAAATTTTTTGAAATGAAACCATAATTTTTAAAATGATAGTCATTGATGGATCCTGAAAAAAATAAAGATTAATAAAATTACAAGAAATGCTAATTTTAGGACAACTTTAATATACACAATGACAAACATCTAAAAATAATGTATATATGAGATTTATTTTTTACTATTATCTGTTGTTGAATAATTAGAATCTTATCTAATAGTATAAAAAGAAATTAGAGAAGTAAAGGATAATTAAATTAAATATATAAGTATTAATAATTAAATTATGTTAGTTTTAAAAAACACCTAAATTGAACCCAGCCTTGACCAACAGATGAACTTACAGTTACATGTCATAGTAAAAACACTTGTCATATTGTTGGAGGGCCAAGCCAACAAGACCAATAAAATCTATATTGGGCCAAGTGCTACATTTCGTTTTATTAGTTGAAAGTTTCTAACCAAAAATTTAAAGCAAGAAAGGGTTTTCATAGGATCGAACCATTGACCAATTTTACAACAAACAACTTCCCTAACAAACGAGGTAGACAACATTTTCTGTTATTTACAGAATATAATTTTATATATACATATTACTGGTATATATATACACATACTACTAAAATTTTCGAAAACTATTCGATGTGGAATAGATTCGCCCCTGTGATGAATTATTCGATATGGAATAAAACCCACTTTTTTATAATCTCAACAATTGTCACGAAATTATGAAGAATTTCAAAGCTATTTATAAATGTTTTTAGGACTTGTAAAATGCTAAAATCTGGTGGATATGAAATAGGACGCCTCGCACATGTCTCGACCACTTATAAATTTATCACATTATAAAATAAACCAATGGTATTCGAACTCATGGTAAATATGTTGACCTCAGGATATAAAACATGGACCAATCAATATTTGGAGTTTTTATCGAAACATTTAGTTTAGGAACTGGCCCTTTTATAAATACCAGTATCTTTAGCACGTCCATGTAGGTGGAAATATATCAAGTTATTTTATATTTTCAGTAATTTATATTATTAATTAAGTTATTTAAAAAATAAATTTTAACTAAGGATTAATTATAATAAACGAAAATATCTATTTGATGGATGAATTGACAGTTTTTAACGGCTTAGATCATTTTCTATTAGTATAGATTTTAAGAACAAATGCTTTTAAATTCACAGTGGGCCTAAATTTTTTATAGCCCATTAAGATACGATAAATGGACCAGCCCAACCATCACCATATAGTCGTCTTCTTCGCAGGGACTGAAAAAATTGGGAATTTTCAGCAGGAGTTTAGCTCCATAATTATTCACCTAATAAAACAGCCTAAGCGTCCATTTATATCAATTGTAATACAGGACACAGCCAATGCCCGCCGTTCGCGCTCCGTTTAGGCTGTTATAGCGCCGTTAACGGTGAACCATGGCGGCGAGAAGGCGCCCAGTGATCAAATCCTTGCATTGGCTCCTAAAGAATTTTATCTTGAACAAAGCGAAAGAGAACCCAGTAATTTATAGGGGCGTTCGCTGGGTTGTTCCAGGTAACTTCAATGCTTTAGTTGTGGATTCCGATGGGTTCGTTAGGTATATATATTCGATACAGCACAGGCCAAAAATGGTGTTTAGAGTGTCCAAATTGGCCATCGGGCAAGAGGGTTTTAAGCATTCGGACATTGTGTTTTGTACTGTTCTTGAGGTTTTGGTGAGGAATGGATACATGAGAGCTGCTTATTGGGTCGTTGAGAGGGCAGTTGATTCTGATATGCATGGAGTTGTCGATGTTTTGGTCGATGGATATTTGAACGACGACGTCTCCTCTAAGATTCTTGATTTGTTCTTGTGGTTGTACACGAAGAAATCAGACGTTGACCAATCGTTACAAGTGTTCGATAAAATGACAAGGAGTGGGTTTTCCCCCGATGTGAAAAACTGTAATAGGATTCTTAGGTTGCTTAGGGACGCCGGCTTGGTTAGAAAAGCAATGGAAGTATATCGATTGATGTGTTCGCTTCGTATGAAAGTGACCATCGTTACATACAATACAATGTTGGATTTGTTCTGTAAAGAAGGGAATGTCAGTGCGGCGCTCGAACTATTGCACGAAATGCAGAGTAAAGGTTGCTCGCCGAACGATGTAACTTACAACGTTTTGATCGATGGGTTATCGAAGAACGGTGAATTCGATCAAGGGAAGGAGTTGGTCGCTGAAATGTCGAACAAAGGGTTCGGGGTTTCTACTTATGCGTACAATTCTTTGATTAGTGGGTATTGTCAGAAAGGTATGCTCATCGAAGCACTGAGCCTTAAAGATGAGATGAAGATGAAAGGAGCTTTGCCTACTGTGTCTACCTATAATTCTTTCCTTCATGGTTATTGCAAGCAAGGCAACGTTTCCATTGCTAAGCAGTGGATTTCTGTCATGCTCAAGGAAAGCTTCTTACTCGATATAATATCTTACAACATACTAATATACGGTTATTGCAGAATCGGCGATGTAAAAGAGTCTCTCCTTTTGCTATCTGAGCTGAGCAAAAAGAGTTTGAGTCCTACGGTAGTTACTTATAACACAATCATGACTGAGTATCAAAGAAGGGGCGATTTGCAAGGCGCTCGTCAGCTCAAAGAAGAGATGACGAATAGCGGGATTTTCCCAGATATCTTCACTTACACCATCCTCATAAACTGTTCGGTCAAGACGGGGAATTTACAGACGGCAAAGGTGTTCTACGATGAGATGCTGGGCAGAGGATTAAAGCCCGACCGTGCTGCTTTCACCTCCATCATAGCAGGCGAGTTAAAGCTCGGCGACATTAACTCTGCTTTTGGAATGCAAGAGGAAATGTCAGCTAAGGGCTTCCCCCCCGACGTTATTACGTACAACATATTCGTAAATGGGATTGCAAAATTGGGCGATTTTGACAAAGCTGGTCGATTACTGAAGAAAATGATCCACGAAAACGTCGTCCCAGATCATATTACATACACGAGCATTATACACGCCCATTTAGAGATGGGGTACCTTGTAAAAGCACGCCAGCTATTCGACGAAATGCTTGAAAGAGGCTTGTGTCCTTCTGTTGTGACTTATACTGTGTTGATCCATGCTCATGCTGGTAAAGGAAGGCTTGAGCTGGCCTCCATCTACTTCAAGAGGATGCAAGAGAATGGTATTTCGCCTAATGTGATTACTTGCAACGCACTTATGAACGGTCTCTGTAAATTTGGGAAGATGGACGATGCTTATAGGTTGCTCGACGAGATGGAGTCGAAAGGGATATTCCCTAATAAGTATACGTATACGATATTGATCGATGGGAACAGCAAAGTTGGGAATTTGGACGAGGTTTTGAGGTTGTACAAGGAAATGCTCGACAGAGAGGTTCAGCCCGATTCTTGCACGCACAGTGCTCTGTTCAAACACTTGAGGAAAGATTACAAGTTGCACGCAGTTCGGGAAATTGACTTTGTGATTCTTGACTGAGGAAAAATTGGGAAGTGTTATTATATGATCTCAATGATTATATCGATGGAGAAATCCCAATGCTCTTCAGTCAAAACGGTAAGAGAAATGGGGTTTCTTTCGTATTCTTGATCGGGGAACTGTTCGATAAGCCCATGAAATTGTACTTGGAAAATCTCAAAGCATTCCAAGATCCCAATTTCATAATTCAGGTACTATTGAATTTAGCAGCCCTGTTTTTCATCGCTGTGTATACCCATTCCTCTTTCTCAGACCCATTTAAACTTCTGATGGTGAAGGAAATTTTGGACGGAAGAAGGTTCACCAGGAAGGATTTATCTTATATCTTCAAGGTCAACAGTTTGGTGAGAAGTTACTAAAAATTCGAGTACTAAACTTGCCTATTATAATGCCAAGTTTATATATTGATTTCACCCTCGTTATAATGTAGCAGTTTTATACTATTTTGATGGGATATTTTAATGAGATGCCATTGCTTGGGAAGCTTCTGTGTTAGAGGAAAAAACTATGGGGCGAGGCGATAATCAATATAGAGGTAGATAGATATAGATAGCCCTTGTGATTATGGGGACAAGAAATCTTGGAGTAAGGCAAAGGAGCCAAAGCAAAATAGATATCATATGTATGTATGTTATGGAAGAAGAAGAAGAAGAAGAAGAAGAAGAAGAAGAGTATGTATAGATAGGTCTTTAGATAGGGATACTGAAATTATTTTGCAAGTCAACTTGTGATCTGTTGTTATAATTGCTTACCTTATTTGGTAAAGGTATTTATTTATATGTTGTGAGATCATACTCACTGCAATGTAATAAAAGAGGAGCCAAAACAAAAGAGTCCATTTTACAGAGGGAAGATTGTAGAGTCTTCTCAAAGGGACATTTTGTGTTTGTGGAAATGTTTTGCACTTCTAATAAATAGATAAATACAGAAAAGGCAAAGAAAAAAAAAAAAGAAAGAAAAACGTACCAAGAAAACCAACAAACCAGCGGATGAATGAAACCTAACTCGGGCTTTTAAATAAATAAAGCAATTTTATTCAAAATTTAATAAAATGGGATTATTTCGCCCGAAATTAATAAAATAGGGCAAAACGCGTCCAATAAACGCGACGTAGCGGCTATTAGCCGCGACGATGACGTGGCACATCAACAAGGGACTATTTTATTTTTTCTATTTGCGTCGCACCCATTAGGGCGACGATCACTTTTTCTTTTTCTTTTTTTATTTTTTATTTTAACTTATTTTATATTTATTATTTATAAAATTCACCAATTCATAAAATCACCATATTTCATCAGATTTACATAATTAAAATCAACAAACGCATCTAATTTATGTATGTTTCGCGACGATTAAAATGATATGCATATCTTATATTTGATTATCGAAAAATATAAGATATGCATATCATTCGCGAAACATACAATAAATTGTATGCGTTTGTTGATTTTAATTATGTAAATCGGATGAATAATTGTGATTTTATGAATTGGTGGATTTTATAAATAATTAATATAAATTAAGTTAAATAAAAAATTTAAAAAAAAAGAAAAGGTGATCGTCGCCCCTAACGGGTGCGACGCAAGTAAAATGAAAAAAAAAACTGTTTGGTTCGTGCCACGTGATCGTCGCGACTCCCTATTTTATTAATTTCGGACGAAATAACCCAATTTTATTAAATTTCGATTGAAATTGCATTATTTTATTTAAAAAGCCAACAGGAATCGTTCAACACTGTGCTTTAAGGCTGCGTTTAGTTTGATGGATAAGTCAAGAAAAGGCCCATCTTATACCATTAAATATTGTTCAGTTTCCAACTTTTCCTTCGTTATAAGCCCGCTATTAAACTAGGCCCGAGACAATAGTAGTAGATTCTCAAGATTGCTTGTCCAGTGGATTGGGCCAACATTATAACTCGGCACCCCAATTAAATAGACAATTACCAAAATATCCTCAATAAATGCAGATGTTGGGTTTTTTTCACACGACATCAGAAAGCCATTACAAATTCTCCGAGGCAAGGACTTCGCGAGACTGCAAATTTCAGCCAAGCGCCAAAATCGAGTGTAGCAATCCCATTTCACAGTTCAAGAACGGTCTGAGCATGGTGAAAGTACAGTTGTGCGCCATTGAAAAGGGCTTTGAATAAAAATGAGATATCAAAAGGGGTACATTTGTTCGAGGTTAACAGTGTCCAAGAGCGCATGCGGTAGTGTGTGGAAGAATTCGCGGTATTTGTTTGTAACAATTTGACGAGCACGTACATAAATTTGGTGATTTCCATTTTGCTCGCAAGGTGTTCTATCATAAGGAATTTTGCTTCTTGGGCTGCAATGCTAAGTGGATACCATGAGCTTCGAGGTTTTTGTTAGAGCTTGTTCACAATGGGACAGAGATGAATGTATGCAAATTCAAGTTGGGTACCAGAATGACTCAATCGAGCTTCGTCAATTTTTCTTACAGTTTTCAAATTAAGAAAAGGGTTATATTTGTCAATTGGCATGTATAAAAATAAGATATCAATTATCTTGTCTTGTCAAGTGAACATCATTTGAATAGTCACGGATGGGATTATTATCTGAGTTTTTTAACATGGGCTTTAGTATACTTCATTTTCTTGTGTGGCGAAGTAAACGGGGCCTAAATATTTGCCCTTGACCAAGATCCGAAAACCCGCCCCGTTATGTATGATGGGCCTTTTGTTGGGCCTATTCTTTTATGGGCTCATGATGGGCTACCGACACGCGGTCTTAGTAGTTAATAAGTACTATTTATTAGTGGAATTAACATATGTTTGGTTTGGGGCATAAATTGTTATATCCCGACTAGCACATGAATAATCATCCCGTCTTTTTGGGGACAATTTGTCAAAAGGGATTGGGGAGTTGTTCAATTAAAAAAAGGGATTGAAAGTTTTTTTATTAAATTGAAGGGATTTAATTAATTAGGTAAATAATTAATTTTTCTAACCCTAATTTAACTAATTATTTTTATATTTTATCATTTAATATTATTCCATCCATTATTATTACCAACTACCACCATCGATCAACAACCCCTCACCATTTCATTCCCAAACAATCTTCAATCTCCATACTAGATCTAACGATTACAGCTCGAAAGAACGCATAAACAGCTCGAACATCCGACGCACTGCTTGAAGTTCATTTACTCCTCGACGAATCTTCATATCTTGAGAGGTGAGTTCTTATTTCAACAAATAGTCGAGTTTTAATATGCATTTCATGGTATTTTGTGTAGTTTTCGTCATGGGTAGATCTATTTTACATGGGCTTTTGTATACAATACGGATTTTAAGAGAATTTGAGCGTGGAGACGAAATTCTGTCAGGCTATTCGAACTCGATACGGGTTCGAATACGTGTCCGAATAATGTCGGATTGACAAAATTCGCGATGCAGATCGCGAGTTTGTTATGCTAATCGAACGAAATACGAGTTCGAATACATACTCGAATACACCATTTTTGGTCAAGAGTTGAACTCGGATGATTCCCGATTAGCTATTCGAGTGAATTACTCGAACTCGAATAAATCTCGAAAAGTGTATTCGAAATATTTTTGAATCCGAATTGCAGTTGAATAATTTATTTTTTACTATACACTCAGCAACTTTCATTCCATACAGATATGCCGACGAGCATCATTATCAAGTACAATGGAGAATGGGAACCCATTGGTGATAACAAATACAGATGGCGCCCAAGGTCTCCTTCGGGTAGGAACATGCGGCCTATAGGCTTCGAAGGAGATTTATGTTCGTTGGACGATCTCCGAAATGAAATATACACATGCATCGATTCGAGCGGGAGACCAGAGTTGAGATTGAGTTACCAACTTTGCTTAAGGGGTTGCGAAGACGGTTCACCTGCACCATGCTATATAAGGAATGACAGCGAATTGAAGGGGTATATCTACTTAGGAGCTCCAATGGATAGACCAATTCTTCACGTCGAAATTGGGCACTCGACAACTTTGGCTGAGGTTGCGCCTACTCCTGAAATTGTGGTTGCACCTGAAGATGAAAATGGGCACCCGACAACTCTGGCTGAGGTTGCGCCTACTCCTGAAATTGTGGTTGTGCCAGAAGATGAAAATGTAATGGCGGGTCACGAATATCATGATGAATATTTTGATAATGTGATCCATTGTGGCGAGGAGTGTGTAAATGAGGAGAACAACGAAGCAAATGTTGTTGGTCCATGTCAGAATGTGGAAATCAATTATGAAAATGTTCATGAAGAAGATCATTTTAGGAATGAGGAGGAAATTTCACTTTTTCCAAGTGATAGATATTCTTTTACGGACGAGTCTACCATGAAGGTCGGTGATGAGTTTGAAAACAAGAGCGCCGTGCAAAAGAAAATCGAGAGGATTGCTTTAGCCGCATCCTTCGGGTTTCGAAGCATCAAATCTAATCGATCGATATACGCCGTTAGATGCAAAGAGGATGGTTGCACTTGGAGGATATGGACATTACAAATTAAGAATACGTCCAGATTTTCAATTCGGACGTATTGTAACACTCATACATGTGACTTGGCAAATGGGAACGTCGCACAAGCCTCTTCATCTTTGGTGAGTGATATGTTGCTTGAATCGTTTCAGGGATCTACGAGTACACCGTCGCCTAAACTAATTCGAATTATGATGAGAAATCAGGGGGTTGAC
Source organism: Craterostigma plantagineum (assembly GCA_027422505.1). NCBI lineage: Eukaryota > Viridiplantae > Streptophyta > Magnoliopsida > Lamiales > Linderniaceae > Craterostigma > Craterostigma plantagineum. Next base: position 5,732,313 of record JAPQWV010000019.1, on the reverse strand, counting down.
ATTTCATATTTCAAAGCATGGAAAGGAGGCGTTCTAACCCAAAATATGTTAAAAGGCGATCCTGATGAGAGCTACAGCTTATTGCCGACTTATTTGTCGATGTTGAAAAGAACGAATCCGGGCAGCATAACAAGTCTGTGTGTGGACGATGAACGAAGATTTAAATATGTTTTCTTGTCACTTGGTGCTTGTATTGCGGGATACCGCTATATGAGAAAGGTTGTATGCATCGACGGAACTTGGTTGAAAGGCAAGTATAACGGTACACTACTCATTGCGTCCGCCGAAGATGGCGACTCCCATCAGTATCCTTTGGCGTGGGGCATCGTCGACAAGGAGACGACAGAGTCATGGTCATGGTTTCTAAACGAACTCTTAGCGGTTGTACCCGATGAGGAAGAGCTTGTGATTGTCTCTGATAGAGCTCCATCAATCATATCTGCCGTTCAAAATATTTATAGACTTGCGCATCATGGTCACTGTATCTGGCATCTCTCACAGAATATGAAATCTAATTCTAAGAAATCGGGTGCGACTGAGATGTTCCTATTTCTAGCGAAAATTTACAAGCGATCCGACTTTGATTCAGAGTACGAGGTGTTTAAGGAAAGGTTTTCCAAAGCAGAGGCATACTTGAGTAAAACCGATACTAAAGATCGCTGGAGCCGGGCTTACTCTCCTGTGTCTCGCTACAACATTATGAGACGAATGGCGTGGAATCGATTAACGCAAGACTGCGTGAAGAAAGAAAACTCCCGATCGTTGCTCTCCTCGACTCTATCCAAAGGATGACATGCGACTGGTTCACCAAATACAGGACTGCATCATCGCAAGCAACCACACAATGCACTCCTATGGTGGAAAGATCCATTCGTGACAAGTTTTCGCTAAGTCAGGGATATGAAGTTATAGAAATAGGTCCCCTTGAGTATGATGTTCGATCTTCATGTCGTCGGGATGTTGTTAATTTGGAGTGGAAGTCTTGTACGTGCCGAGAATTCGATATCGACAGGATTCATTGTGCGCATGCAATCGCAGCGAGTTTACGAGCAAATATATCTTTCTATTCGCTATGCTCCGAGTACTATTCTGTCTGCTCGTGGCAGTTTGCTTATTATCGAAGGGTTTACCCGGTTCCCGGTCAAACCAACTGGCAACACGACGAAGGTAATTTGGTGTTGCCGCCTAATATCAAGGTAAAGCCCGGTAGGAGAAAAGAAAAAAGATTTTCATCTGTTGGTGAGTTTCATCGTAAGAGATAATGATTGTGTTATGCATGTTTACTATGTATTGGATTGAGTGTTTTCTATGTATTAGACTTTCTGTGAATTGGATTTTCTGAGTATTGTATTTTTTGAGTATTGAACTCGATTACAATTATCCGAGTCCGATTAGAGCTAATCGAGTTCGATAAAGTGATAAACGGGTCCGAATAGTCCCTTTTCGGTTTCGTTTTTCTTTATTCGAGTGCGATTACGACGTGATCGCGTCGCTTAAGTCACTAACTTGGACCCTTAAACTCACTAAAGTCATTAAGTTCCATGTCTATCAACTTCATTAACGAAAAGTCTATCAAACCGTAGAGTGGAAGTCATAACTATACATTTATATTAAGAGTCTCAACCAACTAGTCAAGTTATTAGACTATAATGTCATAAGGAGTTATGTTCTTTTGACTACTTCAATTTATATCTTTAACTAGACAAAACTAGTTTAATCATAGGAATTGTAAAGATTTTATTGGATGTGATAAATAACACGTTATTAATATGAAATGTTAATTTTGGTTTTCGGTAATAAAAAAATTTAATTTTTAGCGATATTGAACTCGATTACAATTATCCGAGTCCGATTAGAGCTAATCGAGTTCGATAATGTGATAAACGGGTCCGAATAGCCCCTTTTCGGTTTCGTTTTTCCTTTATTCGAGTGCGATAACGACGTGCGTCGCTTAAGTCACTAACTTGGACCCCTTAAACTCACTAAAGTCATTAACGAAAAGTCTATGAAGTTCGAGAATTAAAAAAATTAATTAGTAGCGATATTGAACTCGATTAGCTTAATCCGAGATCGATTATAGCTAATCGAGTCCGATCTGCTGATAAACGAGTCCGAATAGGCCCTTATTGGTTTCTTTTAACCTTTATTCGAGCTTGATTACATGTAAGCGAACTCGATTAATCTGTATTCGACTTCGAGCAGATGCACAGAATTGACATTCGTCCCGAATACAAAGTATTTCACATCCGAAATACACAGAGTCAAAACGAAATACATAGTTCACTACTTCCAATTGTTATACCAAATACAAACAGTCAAAAACTTTCTAAACAGTGCAATTTTTTCGTCGTTCAACGCCAAGAGATCATCCCTACTACCGAACATCATTGACATAGCCGCCCGCATCATGTAAACACCACATTCCCCGCTGTTTGAAAAGAAGTACAATTTCAGCTGTAATACGAAACTCTACACAATTAGTTTGATATCTAAAAAAATAAGACAAATGAAAATTACCTGAGAACTTGTTGAGGGAACTTGTCGCATCGCGAAGATGTAAATTTAACAACCTGTTCATTTACTCCTACGGATTGAAGCATCAACGGTATCACCTCTTTGAGGGGTTCGAGGTATGTCTTTATCTGTCCCATATCCTTATCACATGACCGCGATGAGTCGAAAATCTGAATGGTTCTCTCCTTGAACCGAGCGACCAGAAGCACCCAATGACCAATATATGCCAAAGGTATCACGGCAACCTCCGCTTGGTTCCAGTGGAGTGACGGCGGATCATTGATTTCTCCTGTAGCGAACTTTCGAAACGATTCCATATCCCACCGTCGAGGTTTGGCGGACTCAAATTTAACTACTTGTGCGAAATTAGTATTCATGAATGCTACTCGTTCCATAGGAAACACGAAGCATTCTTGCATCGCCATAAAACCCTGGAATACCTTGTTGATGTGCTGCAATAATAAGATAATATGTTATTAAATGTAATAATGAAGTATTCTAACATATTGAGCAAAAAGAACATACCGCTTCCGTGACCCATTCTTTTAGAGTAGATAGATCTTTGAAGAATTTTTTGTCATAAGCCTGTACTATGCCTACCCGTTCATGAGTTTCACTCATTCTTTCCAACTCCGCAGATACTACATCCCAATTTAACAACTTCGAGTCAATGTGATGCTGTAAGTTGTTGAGGCGAGGCTTTGAACAAGGGGGGGGGGGTGGATTCGGGCAATGGTACGTAAGGTGAGGTCAATTGCTTTGATCGTTTTTTCTCACGTTCAGGTTGCTCCCGTTTTCTAAGACGTTTGTACCGTACCACCTTGGGCTCGGGCGTCATTTCCCTCCCCTTCTCAGTCTCGGGCGTGGTCACCTCAACCTCGTTCATCGTTTCCCTCCCCTTCTCGGCCTCGGGCGTGGTCACCTCAACCTCGTTCGTCATTTCCCTCCTCTTCTCGGCCTCGGGCGTGGTCACCTCAACCTCGTTCATCGTTTCCCTCCCCTTCTCGGCCTCGGGCGTGGTCACCTCAACCTCGTTCATCGTTTCCCTCCCCTTCTCGGCCTCGGGCGTGGTCACCTCAACCTCGTTCATCATTTCCCTCCCCTTCTCGGCCTCGGGCGTCGTCGTCTTCTCGGCCTCGGGCGTCTCCTCGGTCTCGATCACCATATTCTCGGTCGCAATCACCGTCTTCTCGATTGTCTCATTACCCATCTCGATCATCTCATTACCCATCTCGGCCTCGTTCGGCGTCCTCCCGAACACTGGCGTATCGAATTGCATGTCTCGAACATTCGACACTGCAACATAAACACAAAAAGTGAGATCGGGACTACCAAACTGTTTAAAACAAGAAATACGTAAAACGTACACATACCGATATTTGCCTCCCTATGTACTGACGTGTCATAACTCCAATCTTGTTCCCTTGTCTGTCTCAGCGTCTTAAAACCTAAAAAGGGGATATAAACTAACATGTACCAATATAATTTATATAAATTAATACGTACCCTCGACCACTATCGAGTGTAACGCCCTAATCTCGGCCCTTAACGACCCACCTCTTCATCCAGTTTATCCATTCTCTCTAGAATTATTGTTTGAGGGAGACGAATGTGTTCTTGCGTCTGTATAGGCTCGTGAGTAGGAGGCACATGGCTGTGAGAATCCTCGTGTGGAGACGCCACATCACTCCCTATACGCTCGCGGGAAGGCGACGCCCGTTCCGATGCCTCCGCCAGATGATTGTTGACGCAGTAAACCGCCCTCTCTCCGCGAAGATGGTCGAGTATTCTTTGAGCCACGACGTCGTCCTTGTTGCCCTCAAAATTTTCGATTGTTGCGAAGTGTTTTGAACCACGTTCAATGTCGGAGGGCGTGAGCCAACATCGCACATCCTGTAAATTCTATTAGGTATAAACCAACTCTACTAATCAAAACTATAAATAAATATTCACTTACATCCATAGGAGCATTGTTGAAGGCATCCACTACCTCTTGCCATCCCGGTGCCGAACTCTTACCATGATGATTCATGATCCAATGGCACATTCGAGGGATCGGAAGTCCTTCTACACTATTCTTTCTCGCAAATTGTTGGCCAACACTCGGCCAACACTCGTATGCAAGAATCTAAAAAGCGTCCCATTTGAATATAACCAATACAATTATATTCGATAAGCAAGTAAAAATATAAAGAATTACTTACTATAAGTGGATAGACGAAGCCGCTGACATCGTATGTCCCATGGTCCTTCTTTTTTCTGAGCACGTCATCGTATTTGTCGTTGAGGTCCTTCTTATTAAGACCTGGGATTGCTTCTTGGTATGCGATTCTCCCCCATGGATAGTTCGTGAAAGCATCCCAATCGTCAATCAAACTCAGCCATTCCTCAGGTACCTTTGGCCTTCTTACTTTCCTCGACCCCAAAACACCAACTGCAAAAAAAGTGCTGCTATCTTCATTTTCTCTATGTTACCCTCTTACTCCTCGATCCACGATCCTTGATCATCAGATCCATCTTCTGCTCCAAATCATCTATATAAATGATTTTTTTACCTAAAACCAACAAAAAAACATTAAATTAATGAAAGGGAACTAAGAGACAAATAATTCTAATTGATAAAAGTGAAGGGACGCATACCAAGGAAGTGTTCCTTCAAAAACTTCGACGGTCGAATCTTCGGTGAGCTATCAATGGCTGAGCAATGAAGACCCGTGAGCAAACAATACTCAAGTATTGAGAAACGCAATGGTCGTCCGCGTATAACAAACCAAAATTCTTCGGAGCCGGGCCAATAGTCGACTTGCTTGCTCATTAAGTACCACAACACCATATTAGAGTTATAATGGTGTTCGGAAGCCATGATTAGGTTTCCAAACTGCGTTCTTTTCACCAACTTGCGTAGTTCCTTTCGATTTAGAAATCCTTGGATGCGCTTCGAGACCTCCGTGTAACGCGACATGACGCTGAGAACGCAAGGAAATTGATTTTCTGGGGGGAGCTTGGTCTGGAAGTAAATTTAAAATGCAAAATTTCCAAACGGTAATATAATGCTGTAGAAAAATCAATATAACCAACCTATTCGGTCTATATTCGAGATCGAATAAAAATCGAAAGACATAATCGAGTGCGGATACAAGTATTCGAAATCGAATAGGTCTTCAAATCGATTACCTTTTGGACCTATTCGAGATCGAACAATCAAACTCGAACTCGATTATGGTTCATTTGATATCAAATTTCCGATTATATCGAGCTCAAATTTCGTGACACAAAGCTCAAAATCGAAAGCGAATGGTACACAAATCATCAACCCATCAAACCTCAAATCTAAATCTATATACCCTAAATCCAAAAAACGTTTTCGATTTGATAAACCCTACAAAACGATTTACCTTTGCTTTATCGCCATCTACCTCCTCCTCTACAGTCGTTCTTGGCTTGAATGCGTTTTCAGTCTTCGATTTCACCATTTTCGAGTTCGCTTTGATGTGTTTCGAGATCGATTTGTGGTTGGATTCGAGTTCGTCTCGAAATCGTTTAGGTGTTTGAGTAGTGAGAAGGGAAAAGAGAAATTAGTTTTAAATGAGGAAGATGATGGGTGATTATTCTTTTAAGTCCCGTTTTTTCTATTTTCTAGTAGAGGGCATTTTAGGAATTTAACCATCAATTCCTTTTATTTAATTCACAACTCTCCCGATGCTTTTTGTCCAATTTCCCCGTCTTTTTGCGCTCTAATCTCTCTGTCCATCTTCCTGTGTGGTCCCGATTGTCTCCGCCTTCTTCAATCGCCGTCTCTTTGCGCTGTTAGTTCTATTCTCAAGCATATTCACGATTGTTTCACGTCAGATGATATGGAATTTATCGTTTTATTCTTTGACGGTTTCAGGTTTTATGTATGTATGTCTAGGGTTTCGATCGTTTCCAGGGCCACATACACGGTAAATCGATAACCGGTTAACGTTTTTCGAGGCCTAATTTCATGCCCATTTAGGGTTTCCTTGGAGTACGAGTACGCAGAACGGAAAAAAAAAAGGAAATTGAAAAGAAGAAGAAGAAAAAAAGGGGGAATATATCAGAGGACGGCTTGGGGAAAAAAAGCTTGTAGCCGTAATATTATCTAGATGAATCAATTTCGTTCCGAGATTTGATTGTATTTCCTTTCGTTCCTTTGTATCTGCAGCATCGGTGTAATTCAATATTAGAATATTGCCCTCGTTCTTCCCTTTTGCAGTAATTGATTGCGTGTAGTTTGTAATTTTTTGATTGTTCTGGAGTCGGTTCTTCACTGATTGAAAAAATAAAAAGAAAAAAAGAGAGGATTTTCAGTCTTTTTTTACCTTCACTTACGTACATTTCTGTTTTAAGAGCTATACGAATCGTTTCTTAATTCATTGAGAAGAAGATAGCTTGATGGGTAGCCCTGGTTCGAGTAATTTAGCTACTGCTACTCGTGTTGGACTATCGGAGCCAATTTCAACTGGCGGCCCTAGTGACATTGACCTTGTTAGGACCAAGGAACTGGAAAAGGTTTGTTCTTATGTTAAGTTCACAGTCCATGGTTATTTTTCGTAGGAAAGTTTGCCATGAAGTTGATTGATTATTGCTGGGAGATGATGTGTAAATTAATTCGATGGATAAATATGACCATGCTTGCTTCATCATCTGGCATTTTAAGTGAGTGTTTGTTAATAGGTAAATGGAAATCATGTAGAGACTCTTGATCAAAAGAGGATTAATAATGAATCTCTAATCAGAGAAGCTTCTCTCTCCCAATACTGTCTAATCATATATTTCTGGTTCTTTGTCTAATGATGTACTGCTAGTTTCTTGACAATGCCGGATTGTATGAGAGTCAAGAAGAAGCAATCAAGAGAGAGGAAGTTCTTGGGCGCCTCGACCAGGCAATCTTATCGTATTTCGATCAATCTGCTCGTATATTTTTCAAATTATCTCCATAAAGTAATTATCTGGATTGCCTTTCAGATTGTGAAGACGTGGGTGAAAAACATCAGTCGCTCTAAGGGATATAATGAGTCCATCGTCCAAGAGGCTAATGCTAAAATTTTCACCTTCGGTTCTTATCGATTGGGTGTAAGAATATGCTCACTTACTTTTTCATCTCATCACCTGCGATTTCATGCTTTCCCTTTGTGATTTTATGGTGTATTTATCACGTGTTTTCAGGTACATGGCCCTGGGGCAGATATTGATACCTTGTGTGTTGCACCAAAGCATGCTACGCGAAATGTAAGCATTAGTTGGAATGTGATGGTTGATGAGTGGTTCGTAAACTAGATAAAGTTTATCTTTTTGAAGGAGGACTTTTTCGGCGAGCTTTACAAAATGCTGTCGGAGATGCCCGAAGTACAAGAGCTTCATCCTGTTCCTGATGCTCATGTTCCGGTCATGAAATTCAAGTTCAATGGAATCTCCGTAGATTTGCTTTATGCAAATGTCTCTCTCTGGGGTATCCCTGAAGTAAGATTCGTTATATCTTTACAAATATCTGCCTTATGAGGGCAAGTTGTTTTCGAAGACATGCATGCTTTCTGTTTTTGAGTGTTAAATTGTTTCATGAATTGAGGCTCTTTGATCTTTCTGAATTCTTACAACCAGAATTTGGATGTATCGCAAGAATCCATTTTGCAGAACGTGGATGAACAGACTGTTCGCAGTCTCAATGGCTGTCGTGTTACTGATCAGATATTGCGTCTGGTCCCAAATATTCAGGTTCACTAATAAATAGTTCTGCTAAAATACTAACACTATCTTTAGTTTTATCGTTCTCAAATCATTTTCTCTGTTTTTTTGTAGACATTCCGTACTACCTTACGATGTTTGAGGCTATGGGCAAAGAGACGGGGAGTTTACTCAAATGTGAGGCACTGTATCATCTATTCTCATTACATTAGCTTTAGTTGTCTGTTTTGTGATTTGCTTGATATGGTCTTTGGCTTTTGAACAGGTCACTGGTTTCCTCGGTGGCATCAATTGGGCTTTGCTAGTTGCTCGGATTTGCCAGTTATACCCAAATGCTTTACCGAGCATGTTGGTTTGTCGTTTTTTCAGAGTGTACAACTTATGGCGATGGCCCAATCCAGTTATGCTGTGTCCAATTCAAGAAGGATCATTAGGGCTTCCTTATTGGGATCCTCGAAGAAATTACAAGGACAGATTGCACTTGATGCCCATAATAACTCCTGCATATCCCTGTATGAATTCTAGTTACAATGTCTCAACTAGTACCTTACGGGTCATGATGGAAGAGTTTAGCAGGGGCAATGAAATATGTGAGGTACTTTGTTGCGTACTTTACTGTGAAAGTTTTACTGCATTAAACACTTAAAACACTTCCCTTGTCTTGTTCAAGCAATAACTGATGTGGAATTTTGTTTCTTGATTAGTCTTCACGGTGTATGTTCTATTAACTTGAGATTTATCTCCCGTTTATAGGCCATAGAAGCCAACAAGGCTACATGGGAAGCTCTTTTTGAGCCATTTGCTTTCTTCGAAGCTTACAGAAATTATCTTCAGATAGACATAGCTGCAGAGACTGATGAAGAGTTAATGAACTGGAAGGGTTGGGTCGAGTCAAGAATTCGTCTCCTCACTTTAAAGGTTGGTGAAATTAGAAATACAATGATTATAAAAACCTCTTATACTTCGACATACTTCTATACTAAAGAAACGATCTGTTCTTTATCCCAGATTGAAAGGGACACGCAGGGAGTACTTCAGTGTCACCCTCACCCAGGCGAATTTTCAGACAAATCGAAGACTTTTCACCACAGTTATTTCATGGGCCTACGAAGAAAAGAAGGCACAACTGCGCAAGAAGGCGGCGGTCAGTTCGACATAAGAATGACCGTCGAAGATTTCAAACACGACGTCTACGCATACTCATTTAGGACACCAACCATGTGGATTCGTGTGACCCATGTCAAGCGCAAGGATTTGCCCAACTTCGTTTTCCCGGGTGGGGTCCGCCCTAACCCACCTGTCCGAAGTCCAGCATTGACCAAGAAGAAAAGAAAATCAGATGGCGATAACAGAGGAACTAGTGTGAACGAATCGGTGTCACTAAGCGATGCCACATCATTAAGCGAATCGCCTAACAAGAAGGTCAAAGTCGATTACAGTAATACCACAAGTAATGTTGGGCTTTCTCAGATTACGACAACTGATCAAAGCCCCGAGGCAGTTTCTGGGTCTGGGAAGAGTGTAACTAGCGTTGTTCTTAGTTCTTCAGTCGAAGTAGATAAGTTGGGCGCAGAGGAATTTCTCGCACCTCCAATTCTTGACCTTGAAGCTGAACCTTTGAAGAGCGGTAATAACCCACAGATCACTGAGGCTGAAAGGATTGAGGAATTATCCATGTCTTTCGCTAAAGAACCAGTGACCACAGAAGAGGAAACAGCTGAGATTGTTGGTGTCAAGATTCAACAAAGCGTTGAATTGGAAGAGCTTGAGGTATTATTCTCAACTAAAGTTAAATATCTATACGAAGAACTTGAGGTTCTTGTTGGTTTGTTGGGACTAGTTCGAGTAAATTGATTCAATATTCTAATCCTGTTTTTTCATGCGATTTTGGTTGAACGATAGCCTCGTGAACTGTCTGCAGCGAGTGCGATAGCAGTCAATGTTCCTCCTCAGAAGCCACTTATAAGGTGTGGTGGTGCCTTCTTTTTTGTCTTTCTCTGAGTTCTCAGTTTGAAGTTGAATATGATATGATTCGTTTTGGTTTATTTTATAGGTTTAGCTTCACCTCTTTGGCTAAGGCAACTGGTAACAGTGGTTGATATTGAGAAAATGGGACTGTGATAATGAATGATATATAGACATTGAGGAATTTGGGTCCGAGTTTATATATATACTTTTTATCAAAATGTAATAAATTGTCAAATATTTAACTACGCCCATGTAATGAGTTTGAGTCGTGAAAGATGATGAGTTGCATTGCACTACAGTTAATTTGTGTCCGCCTATTTTTTAGTGGAAGTCTGGTTAGAGAAATTGAATTTGAAAAGAGGATAATAGATGATAATTTTATATTTTCATTTAGCAAAATCTTCACTATGACAGGCCAATCAATTTGCTCTTAACAAATTAAATTAAAATCCCTCCCAGATATATTGAAATTTTTAATTAATTTAGACGGCAAGAACGAGAAATAAACGTGTCTTAATGCTAAGTAATTATTACATCGAATGAGAAGATGGAATTAGTCGGTTTTCACGAAATCAACAGACAAAAGTTAAAAGACGTGTAAGACAAAAAACTTGTATCATCAGCAAACTCTTACCCTATGATCGTGGAAGAAAAAAAAATATATTGGTCATTGAGATTGCGACCAAGCCAAGTGAATAATTAGAACCCTAATATGTGCTCAACTGAATATTTAATATAGCATCCAATCCATAAAATGGTTCAACTGAAGGGGGAGAGAGAGAGATAGAGAAAGAGAGAGAGGAGAGATGGGAGAGAGATAAATATAGAGAGGGGGAGAGAGGGGAGAGAGAAACGGGGAGAGGAAGAGAGGAGAAAGAGGGACAGAGATAAATATAGAGAGGAAGGCGAGAGAGAGGGGGAGATAGAGAGTGAGAGAGAGGAGAGATAGAGAGAGGAGAGAGGGGGAGAGAGAGAGATAAATATAGAGAGAGAAGGCGAGGGAGAGGGAGAGAGAGAGAGAGAGGGAGGGAGGGATAGAGAAAGATAAATATAGAGAGAGAAGAGAGAGAGAGAGAGAGGGAGAGGGGAGAGAGAGAGGGAGAGAGAGAGATTATTAACAAACAAAAGTTTAATAGAATTTAAAATAAAAATTGTTAATAATAAGAAGATTAAATAAAGGGAGTGGTAGAGGCTCCTTTAATCAAACCTCTATAAGGGGTAGTAAGGGGTATTAATTAGGGGCATTTTCATATCAGCCACGTAACTATCATTTATGATTCAGGCCCTCTTGGCAAAAATTTTAGTCTAAAGGACTCGTTTTCTGCATTACCACTTTATTGCTTTTACATACCAGTATGTTGAAATTCTGTACCACAAAATCATAATTCGGTACCGCTTATGACATCTGATACCAGTTTATTTTCTGCAGTACTAGTTCATTGCTCTGATATACCAGTACGTTGAAAGTTTGTAACACAAAATGATCATTCTATATCAGTTCATATATCTTTCGTATCACTTTTTTACACCACACAAAATGGGTCATTTACCCTAAAAAATTCTCAAACATGGCCTGAATTCGAAATCAAACCCTTAATGGGGCCTGATTTCGAATTGACCTTATTAATTAAACCCCATCTTTAAATAAACCCTCCAACCAAACATGCATTACTTAATCCTACACCACATAATTCCCCCAACCAAACACACTCTTAGAATTAGCGATGTGGTATCAACTAATAAATGTTATCAACTAACCTGAAACTGCGAAAAGTGATTGTACTGCTTTGCGGCACGTTTGTAGCTAGCAATTTAGTATTTTAATAATACTTTGCTGTTTTTATTAGATAGAAGAAACTGAAAGAAAAATAAATTTTCTGCTGATGACGGGAAATCAATCGAAGAATTTGTCTTCTGAGTAATAATTAAATAAACGGTGAATACCCCCATATGCAATCCCATGAATTAAGGGGCACCGTTATTTCCATATGCAGAACCGATATCTATGTCTGAATGATAGATATTTTGAACATATTTTTAACAAAAAAAAATAGAAAAATAAATGAAAATAATACTCCCGGGTCGAATAGTACCCGAACCGAATTGCCGTTAAATCTGATGATGATGAGTCATCGCTTCTGAAAAGAACTGACGTGGCACTGACAGTAACTGAAGCGCCACAAACTCCATCAAATCACCAATCACTAAAATAGCTGTCAATTAGAATTTCAATTTTCCACCCACAGTTTTTGACGTTTCCATGGATATAAACATAACAGTCTTTCTCAAATTAAGTTTGCAAAAATAGTTCTTGGAAATAATACAAATTGTTTTAATACTCCTTTCCGTCCCATCAACTTTATCATATAAGTTATTGGGCACGCAAATTAAGGTGGCATTATTATAATAATATAGTACAATGAAAAGCTAAAAAAGTGTATATTTGACACGTTTTTTAAGAATATTTAATGTTATTATATTGATTGTTTGTTATAGTTTTTTGCTAAATAAGGACAGTTGATAAAATTACTGGGACGTCCAAAATGGAAAAGTGTGATAAAATTAGCGGGAGGGAGGGGGTAGTACACAATATCCAAGCATTCTGATATTTTAACCAAACCAGTTCTTCTATTTTAAAACACACGAAATTAGTTTAATACGCACGATGCACGAATCCCAGCATAGCAACGGTCCTCAAGTTCTTCTATTTTCTAATCTCATTACTATATAGACATAAATACTGCATTTTGATTTTAAATATCAATTATAACCTCAAGTTTTATTATGCATTATTTTTAAATACCCGAAAGAAAAATTGGTTTGTGAGTATATATTGAAACAAATGAAATAGTTATTATGCTATTGGTTAATTTATAAAAAACGCCCAAACCAATTTTTTAGTCAGCCCTGCCCACAATTATTCTTCCCCCATCACCTAACCCTAACTATAAGATTCCAGCGGCTCCATGGTGTGCTGAAACGGGAACGGACGTTGGAACGAACATGAGCGTTCCAGTTCCATTATATATTAGGGGAATGGTAACGGACGTTCCACTAATTTATTAAAAAATTGTATATATACTAATGGAAAAAGATATAAAGCAACATCACAATTTATGATGTCTTTAAGATATATAACTTGTATGGTTAATTGCAGGCAATTTGTAAATACAGCAATATATGACACTAAAAAATGTTATAAGTATTATCTATTTAACTTAATTAAACGTTGATATTAAGTTTTTTTTTGGAACGAAATAAACGTTAATAAATATCATGTTTTTTTACAAATATATATAATTTGTATACTAACTAAGATTTAATTTTTGTTCAAATATGACCTTAAATATGTCAATAGATATGAGTTGACTTTCTAAAATTAGTGATAGGCCCAGGCCATTAAGCATAAAATTAAATGTTTTAACCAAAATCAATCATCTTCAAACCCAAGAAATTCGAATCTGGTATCACCGTCCCACTGCTCTGGCAGCAACTTTATTGTCGATCCCGTTCCAAAGTTACCGTCCCAGAGGGGGCTGAAGTTGCAGCAGAGAAGGAGAAGAAGAACAGCGGGGTTGATGCCAGAATAACCCAAAGGGGTGCTCCGGGGGGGCAACGGACCCCCCGAGCTCCTGTATAGCTCCGTCCTTGCATCTCACCATTAATAGCTCTAGTATTTTTGGCACACCGACGCGTGTAGCTATATATTTTATTATAATGTTAATTTTTATTTTAAATTAATTTTAATTGGTGAAACTATAATATTAAATTTAATAATATAAAAATTAATTTTAAACGATGTAAGGGGGATAAATTTAAAATCATGATAAAATAATAATTTTTATAACTGACACACCAATTGGAGCATTTACTATAATCCATTAATTAAATATTATTATGATTATTATTAAATAACGATTACACGGCTGCTTTTTTTTTTTTGTTGGCACATACAACAATTACGGCTGTTGATAAAAAACACACATAATCTACACCAGAAAGCACCTTTACTATATTTTAAAATAATAATAACTTAATACAATAATATTCATGAGGCAACACAAAAAAAGAGTATAAATTCCATCTCCACCAAAAGTCACATGCCATACACTTTCCCACCCCAAAAGCGAATCCAACGATGGACACGCCACCACCCAACGCCACCGCCGCGGCGGAGCCATCGCCGCCTTCAAAGCTCCGACTCATGTGCAGCTACGGCGGACACATCCTCCCCCGACCGCACGACAGGGTCCTTACATACGTCGGCGGCGACACACGCATCGTCTCCGTCGACCGACGCGCCACCACCCTCCCCTCCCTCGTCGGCCACCTCGCCAGAACCCTAAATCAAAATTCGCCGTTCACCGTCAGGTACCAGCTTCCGGCGGAGGACCTCGACTCGCTCATCTCACTCACCACCCAAGAGGACGTCGACAACATGTTGGACGAGCACGACCGCATCGCTAGGTCGCCCAATTCGAACGGCCGCATTAGGTTGTTCATCTTCTCTAGCCAAAATTCCGCGGCCGACCAGCAAAATCTCCTCGATTCGGCGTCGAACAAGTCCGACGACTGGTTTTTCAATCGGATCAACGGCAAGCCTTCGACGCCGGCTTCCGATCGTGGATTTTCGGAATCTTCGTCGGTTAATTGCTTGCTAGGGCTTGAGGAGGACCTGTCGAAGGTGGATAGCAGCAATAACATCAAAGACGAGGCGAATCGAAAGGCGTCGGAGAAGGTCGATTGCAAAATCAAAACCACCGCCGGCAACAATATGATTAATAGTAATAATAATCAGGAGGTGTGTTCGGTGCCGGAGTCTCCGATTAAGGTCGAAACGGCGTCGTCGTCCTTTGGATCGACCTCGAGCTCGCCGTCCGTTGGATTGGTGGATCTGCCGCCGATCAAGGTGCGCGTGCAGGACACGAGCCAGAGAGTCGCGTTGGGAATGGCGGAGGAACAGCTTCAGCAGATGAATTTGGAGGGTAATTTCGGTAGCTTCACCCCTTCTCAGCTAAACGACGCCGCCGTACAACAGCTGCAGCACAGGGTACACCCACCGCAGTCGCAGCAGTTCCACAGGCTCGGCGTCGGCGGTGGCTGCGTCTTCGATTCGCCTTCCCCCGATTCCGTTTCCAGGTGAATTTCATTTCATCTCAATTAGTTATCATTTCAAAGGCGTAGTAGTACCTTTCCATGATCATATTTATTCAATTTCCCTCCATCTGAATTTCACATGATGATTTTACTCTCGATTCTTGTCTATCTAACGCAATTGCTTCTTTGGGGGTTCGATATATCTTATTGCTGCCTTTTTTTTTCACAAATTTCGCAGCGATGGAAGCTTCACAAATCCATTGTCTAGGACGAGACACACTGTTTATCAAGATCAGAGCAACCCCAAGATTCAAATTCAAGAACCATCTTTCGTAATACCATCCCTTTACGATCCAAACCATCCTCAATCACATCAAACACAGAGCTTTGTTCAAGCAAACACCGAATACATACAATCTGGGACTGTCCCGATTGCTTCGTACTACCCAATATATCCTTCTCAACAGCCTCGACAGTCCATTCTAGACCAAAGCAATCGCCCAGTTTATTACGTCTCAACAAGGCCACCCCATGGCTATAACTTGCCCAGTTATAGTGAGGTAAAGCCAGCCTCTAATGCCTCTCCACATATAGGCTTTTATCAGTCAAGAAACATTGCCCCATCGAAAAACGAAGTTCAACACGGTGTTTATAGAACAACAACACCCTTAGGAGGAGTAGCGCCTCAGATGGTGCAGCTTGGGCAAAATCAAGGTCAATACGTCGCCTATGGTCAAAACCATCATTTGCCTCAGTCGATGGCTAATCCATTGGCCAGTCCAGTTTATGCACATCAAGAATATGCTGACTCAGCAAACGCGGGAATCTACTATACACCTCCTATGCGTACTCAATTGGCTGCACAGTATCAGCTACGACCCGAGGTTTCAGCTCAGATATCTGCTGACCATGTTAATCATCATCAAGCTTGAAGCTTGCAGCCATGGTGATATAGGTAAGTGAGATGCCTTGTTAATGGTATGTATACAGTTTTGCTGCTTGTTGGCTTGTCGTGGTTACGGAGTTGTTTATTTTGCTGAAGTTTGCTATTATTATTGCTCTTTCGTAATTCTTGTTTCTGAATAATTGTCATAGCTGTTGTGTGATGTGTTATGTATGTGTTATGTATATATCTGTTAAGAGAAGAATATGGGATGTTTCTTGATCTGGGATGTATAATACAGTGTATATGAGTTAAATCTTATCATTTACGTGGTTGGTAATACAGTGAAGAAATGCCCATATTCAGATTCGCAAATAATGTACAATACCTTTGATATATGTTTTTTTATTCTTGGCATGGAATCTTTACTTTATGATGTGAACAAGATGAGATGACACGTTTTTGTGTGTAGTATATTTGTAAAAGATAGAATTAGAATCACTTGCTGCCTCATCGCCTCATGAGTCGTGCGTTTTGTTTTCTTTCACTGTGATTTATTTTATGGATTTCATTCCTAACCCTTTTGATGATTAGGTCAGCAAATAAAAAAAAGTAATTCTTTTTTTTTTTTTTTTCTTTTTGTGTTAGTTAAATGTAAAGATGTTTCTGTTGGTATTTCAAAGAACCATTAATCCGAAATGAATAATGCATGTATCCGTAAGTGATGGGTGAATAACAACGGTTGAGTTTAAAAAAAAAGTCGCCTAAATCTCTACAACACGATAAGATCATCTCCAACCGAAAAATGCATTCTCAAACCCAAACGCATTCTCTAACTCAAAATGCAGTAATTCTTCTCCAATCGATAAACCAATTCGCAAACTTAAAAGATCGTTATTGTAATATTCTCTTCTATTCGATTTTTTAATATTATCCGTGAAATTTACAACTTTACAAACCAGACCATACTACTATTTTAAATTCGATTGAAAAAAATAATTTCACAAAATTAATAATAAACTCAATATTTTTTCATATAAAAACGTAGAAAAAATAATTATTTATATGCATACTTTATATGAGTACTTTAATAATTAAATAATAAAGAGTATGTATCGTAATTTTTAAAACATCAAACGCATATTTTGGGATATCTCATTCCCAAAACGCATATATGCGTTTAAAACAGGAGAGATTTAAGATGGAAACGCATTTGAAGTTTGCGTTTGGTGTACGGTTGGAGAACCTTTAGTATATATTTTGGTTTTTTGGGTATCGATTGGAGATGCTCTAAAGAGCATCAGAAATAATACTATAATAATAAATTATAAAAATGAGATTTTTTTTTACGTAGATTTTCAAACATAGCAAACAAAATGTCCCAAACTAAAAATCTTTGATGATGTGGTTTCTGCAACTTTCATACCAATGTCACCTTTTCAACCTCTGCATTGTTGTTTCTTCGGTTGCGTCTGGTCGGTGGCAGATAGCTTTGGCAATAGATGAACTTCGACGTTAGATAGTCGGAAGATGGAGTGTCTTCAACCGCAGGTGCAGTTCGTGAGTACCCAGATGATGATGAGGGCATATGTGATAACTATAGTACACAGCATGAAGAATAAATACGCCTGGAGTTGATGAAGACTATCCATAACAGTAGACGTAGTCGAGGCGTGTGTTGGACACACTGTCCGTAAGACGAAATCGCCCCGATATACAGTGCTTTCGGTTAGTAGCGATCGTCCCCAAGATACAACGACATTTTCTTATTCATAATCGCAGCACAAAGTCTAGAATTTTCAGACGAATCGTACTCGAAACTGAGTTTTTCTTGCTTCGGAAAACTAGGGAGTATGTGTGTGAAATATGCAAATTCGTGGATTGGAATGAATGAATTTTTCCAATTCATGAGGGGTCTATTTATAGACTTTTTCACGCAGGGACCTATCCGCAAATTCGAGAACTTGTTGGACTGCTTCTGTAATTTTTTTAGGGACTAGATTGCAACATTTTGCAACTATTGGACTGTCGGTTTATTTACCGGCCCGCGACAGGCCCGATTCTCGGGCCGACAGCCCGAATCTTAGGCGTGTCCCACCGGCGGCGGCCCGATTCTCTGACCTGACCCACCGGCGGCTCGACCGACACATCTTGTTGGGCCGACCGACACCTCTAGTTGGGCCGGATCAGCTCAACAGCCCACTGCGGCCCAGACGATCCCTTGGATCATGCCACCTCATCTGGACTGTCCAATCAGTGCTGACGCAGCGCCACCTCATCTTCACCTCAACTGCCACGTCACCGGCACCGTCGCCGTCGCTGCCCACCGGAGGAAAACTTTAAGTAGCTCCTCAATGCTCCTCGCTCCGATGCGTCGTGCGAAGTGCAAAGTGCGCGCCTCAAAGCGCCCATTGCGCACTTTGGCACGGCTCGGCCTCGGCTTCGGCCACGGGCACGGGCACGGACACGGGCACGGGCTCGGGCTCGGGCTCGGTGCTCGGTGCTCGGTGCTCGGTGCTCGTCGGTGCGAGGCAGCGACTCGCACTCGGGCTATTATTTGGGCCAAAACTCACCCAAGTTTCTCAAGCTCACTTAAACCCACTTAAGCCCACAAGCCCATTTAAGACATACACATGGCAAGCCCTTTTGAATAAACCCACATGGGTTTCTATATATATAGTGAAGATTTTCTATGTGTCTAACCAATGTGGGACACTTGATTTCCCACTTAAACACTACTAACCATTTTAATGGTTATTGGGCCAACTTCGAAAATTAATTTCTCATTCACCCGATATCGGTTTTGAGCGTATTAATATTCGTTAGAATCCCCGTGAAACATAGATTCGTAATCTTTCAACGATTTCTCATTTCGACATTCGATGGCTTTCCGATTTAATTAAAACCGAAATTGATTTTATTAATGGGTTAATACCCATTTGGGCCCAAAACCCACTTGGTTTAATAAAATCCAACAATCCCCCACATGAATGGAAATTAATGCAAATGCTATGCATGCTGACTCTTGCAAGAAAAACTCGACAACTCGTCACTGCATCGGGATAGGTAGCTTGTGGCTTTGAACCTTCCCTAGTGAAAACGCAATCGAATTTACTCGCTGTTCAGTGAACATGATGTCTTGAACTGACAGCTTTTGTGTAAATTAAGACAACAGCGTACACACGGTGATGAATCTTATTTCTTTCGATTCTCACGTTGTGTCCATTTCGGCCTTGGACCATATCTTGGATTCATAAGTGTTACTTTTGAAGCGGCCCCACTTCTCACTTATATAGGTGATTGACTATTAGGATTTTTTAATCCTAGAGTATCCCGAAATACTTCACCATCAGTTATAGCCATCATTAAAAGCAAAATTGCTTACCCTTTACCACACGTCTTCGGTTAATTACTTGGGCAGCTTATGAGAATGAGCTTCTTTTTTAAAAAAAAAAAATCCAAGTAAGCTACTGAACTACACTCAGCTTAGTTGTCTTATTGAACCAAGTTTGTGGGATCTCCACTCAACATGGTTGAGTTACCACCGAGCTCGTTCTTGGGTGTGTGGTTTTTAAGCCCCATTCCCCTTACTGCGTTATAATGCTGATCTCTAGCAATACCTTTCGTCAAAGGATCTGCTATATTCTCTTTAGACTTCACATAGTCAATAGCAATTATTCCACTAGAAATCAGTTGTCGTACGGTATTATGTCTTCGACGTATATGTCGAGACTTACCGTTATACATACTATTCTGTGCCCTACCAATTGCGGCCATACTGTCGCAATGTATCATAATAGGCGGTACAGGCTTATTCCAAATAGGAATGTCCTCCAAAAAATTTCGAAGCCATTCTGCTTCTTCACCAGCTTTGTCTAATGCAATAAACTCCGATTCCATCGTAGATCGAGCTATGCACGTTTGTTTTGAGGATTTCCAGGAGATTGCTCCACCACCGATGGTAAATACATAACCACTCGTGGATTTGGAGTCTTTGCTGTCAGATATCCAGTTAGCATCGCAGTATCCTTCAAGAACTGCTGGATACCTCGTATATAGTATGCCATGATTAATAGTGTGCTTCAGATATCTCAGTACCCTTCTCAAGGCTATCCAATGATTACTCCCAGGATTACTCGTAAACCTGCTGAGTTTACTTATTGAATATGCTATATCAGGTCGAGTGCAGTTCGATAAATACATTAGACTCCCAATCACTCGAGCATATTCATGTTGTGATATGGGTTCTCCTCTGTTTTTAGCCAAATGTAGATTTATATCTACAGGAGTCTTAGCCGGAGGATCATCGAAGGCATTAAATTTCTTTAACACGTTCTCAACATAATGAGATTGTGTCAACACAATTCCTTCGGACGCCTTAAAGACGTTTATCCCTAGTATTACTTTCGCCAAACCCATATCCTTCATATCGAAATGATTTTTCAACATAGTTTTCGTGTTTACAATCATTTTCTGATTGCTTCCCGTGATTAACATGTCGTCTACATAAAGACAGACAATCACGAATTCATCAGGTGTACCCTTAATGTAAACACATTTGTCACACTCATTGATTTTGAATCCATTCGATAACATAGTCATATCGAATTTTTGGTGCCATTGTTTCGGTGCTTGTTTAAGCCCGTAAAGCGACTTCACGAGTCGGCACACTTTGTTTACCTGTCCAGGTATTACAAACCCTTCAGGCTGATCCATGTAGATTTCTTCTTCAAGGTCTCCATTTAGAAATGCCGTTTTTACATCCATTTGATGTACCTCGAGATCATGCAATGTTGCAATAGCAAATAGAACCCGTATTGACGTAATTCTCGTCACGGGCGAATAGGTATCGAAGAAATCACATCCTTCCTTTTGGGAATATCCCTTGGCTACTAAACGAGCCTTATATTTTTCAATTGATCCATCGGTTTTATATTTCCTTTTAAGGACCCACTTGCATCCTAAAGGTTTACACCCCTTAGGGAGATCTACTAACTCCCAAGTGTGATTCTGCATGATGGTTCAATTTCACTGTTTACAGCTTCTTTCCAGAACGGAGCTTCTGGAGTCGACAGAGCTTCTTGCACTGTTCTAGGTTCGTCGTCTAATATAAATGTTAGGAAATCAGGCCCAAATGATTTGGCCAGTTTTTTACGCTTACTTTGCCGTGGTTTCTCAACTTCTGGAGGCGAAACTTCAACGGCTTCAAAATTTCTTTTACAACTTATTTCATTTTTTTCCTTCATTGGAAAGATGTTCTCAAAGAAAACAACATTTCTTGATTCAATAATCATCCCAGAATTCATGTCGGGAATTTCGGACTTATGCACCAGAAATCTGTATGCATTACTATTTTCTGCATATCCGATGAAAATGCAGTCAACCGTTTTCGGTCCTATCTTGACCTGTTTTGGTTTAGGTACTTCGACCTTTGCTAAACACCCCCACACTTTAAGATATCCGTAGGAAGGTTGTCTACCTTTCCACAATTCGTACGGTGTTTTATCCCGTTTCTTGTGTGGCAACATATTTAGAATGCGATTTGATGACAGTATGGCTTCCCCCCACAAATTCTGAGGTAGCCCTGAACTGATTAACATCGCATTCATCATCTCCTTAAGAGTTCTATTTTTTCGTTCAGCAACGCCATTTGATTGAGGTGAATATGGCGCCGTCGTCTGATGAATAATACCATGTTCTTGGCAAAATTCCACAAACGGTGCCACGTATTCTCCTCCTCTATCACTTCTTATTATTTTGATCTTAGAGTTAAGTTGATTCTCAACTTCATTCTTATATCTTTTGAAGGTATCAAGAGCTTCGTCTTTACCACTTAAAAGATACACGTGACAGTACTTCGTGCAATCGTCGATAAATGTTATGAAGTATTTCTTTCCACCTCTTGTTTGCACGAATTTCAGATCGCATATATCAGTATGGATCAATTCTAGAGGTGAACTATTTCTTTCGACAGAGAAAAATGGTGCCTTCGCCATTTTTGCTTCTACGCAGATTTCACACTTATGTTGTGAATCAATTTCCATTTGTGGAAGTAAGTTTAAACTTATTAACTTTTTCAGTTTGTTCAAACTCACGTGTCCTAATCTACCATGCCATAAATTAGACAACTCAACCAAGTACGAAGAACTGGCTTTATTATTATCAGCGATCTTAATATCGCGTTTTACAGGCATTACAGATAACTTGAAAAGGCCCTTCTCGAGGTAACCTTTACCAATAAAATGACCATTCTTGGTCAGTACATATTTTCCAGCTTCAAACACTTGTCTAAATCCAGCGTTACTTAGCAGAGCGCCGGACACCAGATTCTTGCGGATGTCTGGGACATGCAGCACGTCCACAAGCGTCACTTCCTTGCCTGAGGTCATCTTCAGCACCACTCGTCCCAATCCTACGATGTTGGACGTTGCCGCGTTCCCCATATAAAGTGTCCTACCCGAAATAGGCGTGTAAGTGGAGAACATATCTTTGTCGGAGCAGATGTGGCGCGTTGCTCCACTGTCGATGTACCAGTACCTCGGGTTTTCCACGACGTTCGCCTCGTACATGACTGCAGTCAGATCTAGCTCCGACGTATCCGTCACCAGCTGCTTCTCTTCAGCGAGATGCGCCCGAGTATTATTAACTCTTCTTTTTACGACAATCCTTGGCCATATGCCCTGGTTTATCACAATTATAACAGTTGCCCTTAGTTCTTTTGGAATTCGGGTCATACTTCTTTTGCGGCGGACCTGGCCTTTTACGCTTGTTTCAATAGCTTGGCTCGGCCAAGTTGGCTCCCGCCTCCATACCGCCCCTCTTGTTCTTGGCTTCGCTCTTTCGGTTATCTTCCTCGATCCGAAGCCGCACAATCAGGTCCTCAAGCCCCATTTCTTTTCGTTTGTGCTTGAGGTAATTCTTGAAATCCTTCCACAGAGGCGGCAGTTTCTCGATAATCGCAGCTACCTGGAAGTTTTCGCTGATCTGCATATTTTCGTCGTGAATATCATGGATAATCAGCTGCAGATCACGGACTTGGTCCAGCACCGGCTTAGAGTCGGTCATCTTATAATCCAGAAATTTGCCAACGATGAACTTTTTCAGTCCGGCATCGTCGGTCTTATATTTCTTGTCCAACGAATCCCACAACTCTTTCGCAGTCGTAGCCACTGCATAGACGTTGTATAGGGAGTCGTCGAGGGCATTCAGAATATAATTGCGGCACATGAATTCATTATGATTCCATGCGTCTAACGCAGCCCTTTCTTGCTCAGATTGAGCGACACGAGCAGCGTAACCTGCGTCGTTAGGGTTTTCACCCTCAGCTGGTGGAGCGACTTCAGTCATCGAAGGGGCAGTTTCTTTCAGAAATCGGACGAGGTGGAGAGTAGTGAGATAGAACATCATCTTTTGCTGCCAGCGTTTGAACTCCGTCCCATTGAACTTGGCAGGACGTTCGGCGTGACTGCTGGCAGGGATAGTTGGTGCGTTGGTTGCCATCGATCAGATCACGAACAAAGATTTCGTCTTACGATTGTTGTTTCTTCGGTTGCGTCTGGTCGGTGGCAGATAGCTTTGGCAATAGATGAACTTCGACGTTAGATAGTCGGAAGATGGAGTGTCTTCAACCGCAGGTGCAGTTCGTGAGTACCCAGATGATGATGAGGGCATATGTGATAACTATAGTACACAGCATGAAGAATAAATACGCCTGGAGTTGATGAAGACTATCCATAACAGTAGACGTAGTCGAGGCGTGTGTTGGACACACTGTCCGTAAGACGAAATCGCCCCGATATACAGTGCTTTCGGTTAGTAGCGATCGTCCCCAAGATACAACGACATTTTCTTATTCATAATCGCAGCACAAAGTCTAGAATTTTCAGACGAATCGTACTCGAAACTGAGTTTTTCTTGCTTCGGAAAACTAGGGAGTATGTGTGTGAAATATGCAAATTCGTGGATTGGAATGAATGAATTTTTCCAATTCATGAGGGGTCTATTTATAGACTTTTTCACGCAGGGACCTATCCGCAAATTCGAGAACTTGTTGGACTGCTTCTGTAATTTTTTTAAGGACTAGATTGCAACATTTTGCAACTATTGGACTGGCGGTTTATTTACCGGCCCGCGACAGGCCCGATTCTCGGGCCGACAGCCCGAATCTTAGGCGTGTCCCACCGGCGGCGTCCCGATTCTCTGACCTGACCCACCGACGGCTCGACCGACACATCTTGTTGGGCCGACCGACACCTCTAGTTGGGCCGGATCAGCTCAACAGCCCACTGCGGCCCAGACGATCCCTTGGATCATGCCACCTCATCTGGACTGTCCAATCAGTGCTGACGCAGCGCCACCTCATCTTCACCTCAACTGCCACGTCACCGGCACCGTCGCCGTCGCCGCCCACCGGAGGAAAACTTTAAGTAGCTCCTCAATGCTCCTCGCTTCGATGCGTCGTGCGAAGAGCAAAGTGCAAAGTGCGCGCCTCAAAGCGCCCATTGCGCACTTTGGCACGGCCTCGGCCTCGGCTTCGGCCACGGGCACGGGCACGGGCTCGGGCTCGGTGCTCGGTGCTCGTCTGCGAGGCACCGACTCGCACTCGGGCTATTATTTGGGCCAAAACTCACCCAAGTTTCTCAAGCTCACTTAAACCCACTTAAGCCCACAAGCCCATTTAAGACATACACATGGCAAGCCCTTTTGAATAAACCCACATGGGTTTCTATATATATAGTGAAGATTTTCTATGTGTCTAACCAATGTGGGACACTTGATTTCCCACTTAAACACTACTAACCATTTTAATGGTTATTGGGCCAACTTCGAAAATTAATTTCTCATTCACCCGATATCGGTTTTGAGCGTATTAATATTCGTTAGAATCCCCGTGAAACATAGATTCGTAATCTTTCAACGATTTCTCATTTCGATATTCGATGGCTTTCCGATTTAATTAAAACCGAAACTGATTTTATTAATGGGTTAATACCCATTTGGCCCCAAAGCCCACTTGGTTTAATAAAATCCAACATGCATATACAGGAAATGAGCAACATCAGAAACATGCAAAAGAAAAGCTTTCTATCAAATTATTTCATCACTAAAATAAGACTGCATATTACCGAACGGCTTGTCGGACTACGTCCGAGGAGGCGGCGGTGAATACGGCTGCCATGTTTCTTGATAGTTCAGCCAAGTTTTGGTGGCAGACCGAAGCTCGTCCATCCCCAGGTTTTTTTATTGCTGAAACATGAAGAAATACATATAACCAATCACACTTCACAGTCACATACAACAAAATACAAGCAAAACTATACATACATACATAAATAAATATATATGTATATATATATATATATATATATATATATATCATATAGGGCTATGTTTGGTTTTAAGCTCAAGATAAGGGCCCAATATAAATTAAAATTAAGAAGCCCATTATATTTATCTGGTCTACAAGACAACCTTAATGTTATGCGAATCGGTCAACAACATTGCGAATGGATCTATTCCCAGCCCCCAACCGCCCGTTGGATGCAAACCAGTGTTTAAAAAACGTATAGCGTAGTGTGTCGCGTTTTAGTGTCGGTAGCGCGTAGCGTAAATAGCGTAGCGCATTGCGTGAGTATTTCGGGTAATCTATATATAATGTAATAAATTATATATAATATATAATAAATATAAATATGCTACGTTCGGTTATTTTTTATGTCATTATTGTAGTAATGAAACTAAATAATCAATATTTTCTCGATAAATTTAATGAATAAAAAATATGGTACAATTAATTGATTAAAATAAAAAATTCAAGATATATATGAATAATATATTTTAAAGTTTATATAAGCCCATAACAAAAAACAAAAAAATAACATAAAATACTGTAACACGCTATATGCGCAATTTGGTGCGCAATTTGGCACGTTATTTACGCTATTTCTCAAAATATTCGCGCTATTCACGACAAAACGCTATATTTTTACACTTTAACGCATTTTTCCGCAAAATTGCGCTATTTCGCGCTACGAAACGCGCTACACTACGCTATTTAAAACACTGATGCAAACCACATTCAAGAGCTGTACAAAACGTCTCGTCCAAGGCCATTGCTCACCAGATTGTCGATCCTAATTTTATTTTTTTATATCAGTGCTACGGTGTTAACTTTACAAGTGATGTAAAGGTATGGAGATGTCATATCTTTGTGTAATGATAATAATAACAATGGTAGTAATAAAAAATGAATCACCTTGAGTTGGTCGGCGAATCGCTAGCGTCGCACGATGGGATCGTTTGGCTCCGTGTACGCATTGCACAGCTGTGTGTGCGTGTGTTTGAATTTTAAAAAATTATGCCATCTTCCCTCACATAGTTATTATGGTATAAGGGTTGATTGTCTTTTAGTCCTTTAATTTAGGGGATGCCATTATATGGACAAAGAAGGATGCGACATTATACGGATAAATAACTTCTAAAATTAAGCAATTTAGTAACATTATAAGCCGGAGCCCTTAACATTTTGCCCCAATTTCTAGGATTCCAACAAACTTAGGAGTACGGGCAATTATGGGAGAAAGTCCAGAGTTCCAACAAGCATAGTGTCCCTAAATTGCTTAATTTTGAAAGTTATTGCCCGTATAGTGTCGTCCCTAAATTTTCTGTCCCTATAATGGCACAGTGTACCTCACGCTTGTTGATGAAAAGCTCGAATCTTTCGGTCAAACGTGGCTTCGACCTATGCCACTTGGCCAACGGGCTCATAATCTCGGGATGGTCGATGATGATGGGGGGGGGGGGGGGGATTTACACATGTTTCCTCGAGAAAAGTGCCCAACAAGCTGTTCAAGAAATTCCCAATTATCCCAACGGGTTTTTTTGAGCCATATAATTAAAGATCGTACTTTTCCTATCAAAGGAAGTGCATTGCTTTGTCTAGCAATCTAGCAGTTGTTTGGGAAAGGCGGGCATTTGATTTCGTTCTTCAGACAAAGCATCGCTTCGCTTTTCCGCTCGAAAGGTCCTTCGGTATGCCACCTTTTCCAACTCATCAATCATATCAATACGTCATCGCCCAATTTCAAGACAAATGTAGTTCGTTCAACAGCCCACAAAATAAAATCTTGAAACTGATACGTAAAGAACTTATACAGGTTCGTAAAAAGCAGCAAAGTACACAATTGTAAGAACCTGAAAGATGGAGTGAAGTCAATCTCGATAGGGGTCCTTTTCCAGCCCATTGGCATGATACTTAATTTTATAACTGCCTGTAAGTTCCTCAACCATCCCTTCATTTTGTATGAGTTTTCAACGCAATTTATCTTGTATGACTACTTAAATACAACGTTACATTACAAAAGAAAGAAAGAAAAGCCACTTGAGCATATCTTCGCATGTTGATGTAAAGCTTCATATTTAGTTCGTTGTGATGGGTCACAAACGGGCGGGCAGCTGCCCCGCCAGGCATCATTTTCACGTAGGAGTTTCGACCTACCATGGATATAATACTGTATTAAGGAACTTATATTCAGCAGTAGTTGATAGAGAAAGAAAAAGGGATAAAAGATCATACCTCAAGAAATTCTCTTTCGTCGAGAAAGCGTCTGATGTAAGAGATGACCTCGACCTTGTCTTGTTGCCAAACAACCTACGGAAGACTAATTCAATAGATATAGACATAGGAAATCAACATAAATCAACATGCAGAGCAAAAGAAGATTTATAAAGTCAATGTTAATATTATGTTATAAACGGAAGATTAATGATGCTTATTTAGAAGAAACCAAAAAAAAAAAAAAAGAAAAGGGAGAGGTGGATTACCCTTTTGCATGGTGATATTTCCAATCTCTCCGGAATCTAATGACCACCCAAATCAAAAGCCTAAAATTGGTCTTTCCAATACTCAGTCGATCCTCTGAAGAAGGATGCTGAGTTGGCAGGTGTTGTTCCAATCTTTGCCCAATGTAAACATTGTGTTAGATTTCGACTTGATTTACAAACAGACAAAGATGATTGAACGTCGGATTAAATGTCAACAAAGAGACAAAAATTGCAAAGATCAAAATCTGTATGAAAAAATCGGAAAACAAGGCAAAAAATCAGCCGTAACCAAGTCAAAGATGCAAATAAGGGTTCGCTAATAAGGTTTAAAATTAGAAGTAATTTAAAACTTCAAATTTAAATTTAATTTTTACTAGTTAAGAAAAAATCGTAACTCATATATATATATGCACCAACTTTACAAACAAAGAATCGAAGCTGCCAAATACCCCAAAAAAAATGTAGAGGATCCAGATTATCACCGGAAACCACGAGGATATTTAGCGTACGATTCTACAGTACGATCATCGTGACCACCGTGACAAAATGGCTTAAAGAAGTTGACGGTTCGAGGCCGACGCTGGTGGGCCTCGACGTTAAGTGCCGCCCGATACGGACTCGCGGCGTAATCAACAAAGCAGCCACTCTCCAATTGTGCATCGACCATAAATGCATAATAATCCCTCGAGGATTTCATGTTAAACCCTAACTTCACCTTCGTCGGCGTTGTGGTTGGGGATGACATGGCGAAACTAATCCGTGACAACGAGCTTTATAACTCGGGGAATTTCGTCGACGTGGCGTCTGTCGCAAAAGCACGTTGGCCGCCGGGACTCCGAGGGCCAGGATTGAAAGAACTAGCGGAAAAGCTCTGTGGGATGGAGATGAGTAAGCCCAAACGCGCACCGAGCAATTGGGAGAATAGAGTTCTTGGCCTTTCTCAGATCGAATACGCTTGTCTCGATGCATTTGTTTCTTACAAGATTGGGTACCACCCGCTCATCAAGGTGTAGTGAATAAATAATTAAGAGCGACCAATATATAATATGAAGAAGAGTAAGTATTATATCTTTTTTTTATCTCTATATTTACGTTGGTTGATTTATAAAGCTAGGCCTGTTTTTTGCTTTTTAATATCTATATTATATTATGTTCTTCGGTTATAATGATGCAATCTTTAATACAATAGAAACTCCATAAATTAATACAGTTGGGACCAGCCATATTTATTAATTAAAAGAGATATTAATTTATCGATAAGTTAATATTTTATTAATTTATAGTGTATATTACCTTTCAAATTTCCCAAACATCAAATAACCTTCAATATCCTATGTCGTTAATGAACGTCAAATTAAGGATCAGACCTTCAATCTCATAAGTCTATCATAATCCGTATAGTGTTAATGTACATTTAAGTAATATTAATAAATATATCTTCCATATAATACACTATGAGAATGTTTTATGGAATTATTAATTTATAATTTATACGAGACCAACAGAAATTATTAAACGTCTATTATCTTATAATTTTAGAGAATTATTAATTTAGTACGTTATCCCCGAGTCGGGACCGGGGAAATATTATATTAAAGATTTTATTAAATTATCGAGTATTAACTAATAGAGTTTCTAATGTACTCGCCGGTTAACGGCATTCTAATGAGTCGCAACCCTATTCGCAGTCTCAATCCAAGAGTTTTGGTCGCCGACGTAATACCTCTTTCACATTCTCATGCTACTATAGTTAATACGATTCGTTCCCAAGGGACACGTGGCAGATTCTCGTGGAAACTACATTTGCATATCAAAAATATATATAATTATAACCCTGATATTCTCAGTAGGGAAAAGTACTACCTCCACATTGCAAGCATAATTAATAAGATCATTTCCTATACATTCGTTAATCACAGCAAGCGAAACCCTTACAACTGCTGATATGTATATGCTTCCTTACGAAAGACAAGAAACGATATAGACACAACATAATATAAAACAAAATCTTATATATAAGCTAAGAACATGGATTTCAATCCCACCACCGCAAGATACAACGTCAGGTTCTTCAACACGACCATCGAGAGGTCGGCCTCGATGTAGAATGGCGTCCACATCCCGTCCGCCACCTAAGCAACAAGTCTGCTACTTTGCATCGACCGTAAGTGCTTGATTATCCAACTCTGTTACGTGGACCATATCCCATAATCTCTCAGGGACTTCATTGCAAACCATAGCTTCACTTTCGTGGGGATTGAGGTTGGCGATGATATGCCCAAGTTGTAGGCCGAGTATGGGCTGGGAAACTATGGGAATTACGCTGATACAAGGGCTAAGGCTAAGGTTCCTTGGCCCGGGAGATAAAATCCACGCCGCTATAAGGGCTAAGGCTAAGGATCCTTGGCCCGGGAGACTAGGAAACTATGGGAATTACGCTGATATAAGGGCTAAGGCTAAGGCTGATATATTAAGTAGTTTGAAGAGCTTGAATTATTTATGTGGGATAAAGCCCAATTTATAATCTCTAACACATTTAGGGGTGTTCAAATGTCTGTTAACCGGCCGAACCGAACCGAATCGAAGTTTCGGTTCGTACCGAATACCGAACCGAAGAATTTCGGTTTGGTTTTCGGTTTTATTTTCATAACTGAAAATAATTCGGTTCGGTTTCGGTTTATTACTTCGGTAAGCCGGACCGAAACCGAATTCCTATTTTTCTTTTATATTTTTATATGTAAATTATTATTATATAATGATATATTGGTATATGTCTTATTAGGGCCGCATTTCTGTTGGTTCCGGTGTTGGGCGTCTCGTCGGTGGCACTCGTGAACTCTGACAGAGTTTCGGCTTACTACGTCGAAGTCGAGGCACGTACGTCGTAAGCTTTCCGTAAGACGTTATTGCCCCGTATTTCAGTGCCTCGGGTTGTCGCAATACGTCCCGAAGATACAACGACTTCAGGAATTTCGAAACGTTGCACACCGTAACGAAATTATCGGGCGAATCTACTCAAGACTCGAGCCTTTCTTGCTTTTTTTTATGCCTTATTATGCCTAAGGGACGTGCTGTCAACTTTTTCTAAAGTGCTGGGAGTGGATTGAATGAATTTCTATTCTGTCAGAGGACCTATTTATACAGTCCGAAAAGCTGCAGGGGTCAATTCGCGAAAAGTCATAACTTTTTAGTTTGACCTCCTGTGACTGGGCCGAATTGCAAATAGACACAACCTTTGGCCAGGGGTCAATCTGGAAATAGTCACAACTCTCGGACTGATACCCAATACCCCTTCCATCAGCCACATCACCATGCCCAGTCAGCGCCAGATCAGCGCCACGTCAGTCCGCGTGTCAGTGACACGTCATCAGCCGCCACGTCATCAATTTTTTTATATATTTTTTAATTTTTTTCTTTTTTTATTTTTAATTGGGCTGGCTTTACCAATTAATTTCTCATTCACCCGATATCGGTTTTGAGCAAATTAATATTCGTTAGATTCGTCTCGAAACGTAGATTCGTAATCTTTCAACGATTTTTCGTTTCGACGACCGACGTCTTCTCGATTTAATAAAATCGTTTCAGCTCTTCTCTTAGTGGGCCAATTACCCACACTTGGGCCCAAGGCCCATTGGGCTTAAAACCCAACAATCCCCCACATGAATGGAAATTAATGTAAATGTAATGCATGCTGACTCTTGCAAAAAAGTCCCGACGACCCATCACTGCATCGGGATAGGTAGCTTGTGGCTTTGAACCTTCCCTAGTGAAACATTTTCGGATTTACTCGCTGCTCAGTGAACGTGATGTCTTGAACTGGCGGCTTTTTGTGTAAACCAAGACAACAGTATACATACAGTGGTGAATCTGATCTCTTTTCGATTCTCACGTTGTGTCCGTTTCGGCCGTGGACCATATTTCCGATTCATAAGTGTTTTCCATTGAAGCGGCCCCACTTCACACTTATATAGGTGACCGACTATTAGGACTTAATCATGGAGTAGCCCGAAATACTCCACCCCTTTGGTATAGTCATCATTAAAAGCATAAGTGCTTACCCTAACCACACGTCATCGGGAAATTACTTGGGCAGTTGTCGAGAATGGACTTTATTAGTTTTCAAGTATACTACTGAACTAATCACAGCTTAGTTGTCTCATTGAACCAAGTTCGTGGGATCTCCACTCATCGAGGTTGAGTTACCACTGTTTTTGTTCTTTGCTGTGTGGATTTTTAGTCCCATTCTCCTTACTGCATTTTCTAACTGATTTCTAGCTATGCCTTTTGTAAGCGGATCCGCAATATTTTCCTTTGACTTCACATAATCGGTGGAAATTATTCCTCTAGAGATAAGATGTCTTACGGTGTTATGTCTCCGACGAATGTTTCGAGACTTACCGTTATACATACAGTTCTGTGCCCTGCCGATAGCCGCCATGCTATCGCTGTGAATCATAATTGGTGGCACAGGTTTGTTCCAACACGGAATATCCTCCAGAAAATTTCGAAGCCATGCTGCTTCTTCACCGGCTTTATCTAGTGCGATGAACTCCGACTCCATCGTGGATCTAGCTATGCACGTTTGTTTGGAGGACTTCCAAGAAACTGCACCTCCACCGATGGTAAATATATAACCACTCGTGGATTTGGAGTCTTTACTATCAGAATCCAATTCGCATCGCAGTATCCTTCTAGTACCGCGGGATATCTAGAGTATAATATGCCGTGATGAATAGTGTGTTTCAAATATCTTAGCACTCTTCTTAGTGCTACCCAGTGGCTACTACCCGGGTTACTCGTAAACCTACTCAGTTTACTAATTGAGTACGCTATGTCAGGTCGAGTGCAGTTAGATAAATACATCAAACTACCAATCATCCGAGCGTACTCGAGTTGCGACACGGGCTCTCCTCTATTTTTGGCTAAGTGTACGTTAGTGTCCACAGGTGTCTTAGCCGGAGGATCATCGAAGGCGTTAAATCTTTTTAACACGCTCTCAACATAGTGAGATTGTGTAATCACAATTCCTTCGGACGTCTTAGAGACATTTATTCCCAAAATGACGTCAGCCAAACCCATATCCTTCATACTTAAATAATTTTTCAGCATATTCTTCGTATTCACGATTATTCTGTGACTGCTTCCCATGATTAACATGTCGTCTATGTAAAGACAGACAATCACAAACTCATCGGGTGTGCCTTTTATATAAACGCATTTATCACACTCGTTAATCTTAAACCCATTCGACAACATCGTCATGTCGAACTTCTCGTGCCACTGCTTCGGCGCTTGCTTAAGCCCGTAAAGTGACTTCACGAGTCGGTACACTTTCTTTTCCTGCCCGGGTACAATAAACCCTTCGGGCTGCCTTATATATATTTCTTCCTCGAGTTCCCCATTTAGAAAGGCCGTTTTCACGTCCATCTGGTGTATCTCGAGGTCATACAACGATGCTATAGCGATCAAGACCCGTATGGATGTAATCCTTGACACGGGTGAGTAGGTATCGAAGAAATCGTACCCCTTCTTTTGGTTAAACCCTTTAGCTACTAAACGTGCTTTATATTTTTCGATTGATCCATCGGTCTTAAGCTTCCTTTTAGGGACCCATTTGCATCCTAAAGGCTTGCACCCTTTTGGGAGATCTACCAGCTCCCACGTATGGTTTTGCATTATGGACTCAATCTCGCTATTCACAGCTTCTTTCCAGAATGGAGCTTCTGGACTAGACAATGCCTCTTGCAAAGTCCGGGGTTCATCATCTAACATATACGTTAGGAAATCAGGCCCAAATGATTTGGCCACCTTTTTAAGTTTGCTTTGCCGTGGTTCCTCGTTTTCTTGAGGTGAACTCTCAACGGCATCGTGAGTTCGCTTATTATAGCTTATTTCTTTCTTTTCCTTATTTGGAAAAATATTCTCGAAGAATACAGCGTTCCTCGACTCAAATATCATCCCTGCATTTATTTCAGGGTTTTCTGATTTGTGCACTAGAAATCTATATGCACTACTGTTATTAGCATGTCCAATGAAAATGCAATCAAATGTCTTGGGTCCTATCTTAACCTGTTTAGGTTTAGGTACTTCGACCTTTGCTAGGCATCCCCACACTTTCAGGTAATTGTAGGACGGAGCACTACCTTTCCATAGTTCGTATGGAGTCTTTTCTCTCCTCTTGTGTGGCACCATATTTAGAATGCGGTTTGCCGATAGGATTGCTTCCCCCCACAAGTTCTGAGGTTGCCCAGAACTGATCAACATAGCATTCATCATCTCCTTAACAGACCTATTTTTGCGTTCAGCAACGCCGTTTGACTGAGGTGAATAAGGCGCAGTTGTTTGATGAATAATACCGTGCTCTTGGCAGAATTCTTCGAACGGCGCCACGTATTCTCCTCCTCTATCACTTCGAATTATTTTTATTCGTGAGTTTAGTTGATTTTCAACTTCACTCTTATATCTTTTGAAGGCGTCAAGAGCCTCGTCCTTGCCACTTAACAGATATACGTAGCAAAATCTAGTGCAATCATCGATAAAAGTAATAAAGTACTTTTTTCCACCTCTAGTCTGCACGAACTTCAGATCACATATATCAGTATGGATCAATTCTATGGCGCACTACTTCTCTCAACAGAGAAGAATGGTGCCTCGGCCATTTTTGCCTCGACACAGACTTCACATTTTTGTTGTGAGTCGGCTTCCATTTGTGGAAGCAGGTTTAAACTTATTAACTTTTTTTATTTTTATTTAACCCACGTGTCCTAATCTATGATGCCATAAATTGGAACACTCAACCAAGTAAGATGAACTTTCTTTATTATTATTAGCGAGTTCAATCTCGCGTATTACAGGCATTACATTCATCTTAAAGAGCCCCTTCTCGAGGTAGCCCTTTCCTACGAAATGATCATTTTTGGTCAGTACATATTTATCACTCTCAAACACCTGTCTAAATCCAGCTTTGCTCAACAGGGAGCCGGACACCAAGTTCTTGCGGATGTCTGGTACATGCAGCACGTCCACAAGAGTGAGTTCCTTGCCTGAGGTCATCTTTAGCACTACCCTCCCTAACCCGACGATGTCAGAGGTGGCTGCGTTGCCTATAAACAGCTTCCTGCCTGAGATAGGGATGTAGGTTGAAAACATCTCCTTATCAGAGCAGATATGGCGAGTCGCTCCAGGGTCGATATACCACGACCTAGGATTGCCTACCACGTTGGCCTCGTATACGACGGCGGCTAGGTCCATCTCTGTCAGATCTGTCCCCGACTTTGCCTCGGTTAGATGAGCTTGGTTCTTTTTGCTCTTTTTCTTTAGCCGACAGTCTTTGGCCACATGCCGTGATTTGTCGCAGTTGTAGCAGTTGCCCCTTATTTTGTTCGGTTTCTGCTGCGTCGTATTAGGCCTCTTGCGCTTTTTGCCGGAGTTAGACTCGGCCAGGTTCACACGTACCTCCACGCTGCCCCTTTTGTTCTTGGCCCGATCCTTCGATTATCTTCTTCGATTCGAAGCCTCACGATCAGGTCCTCAAGCCCCATTTCCTTTCGCTTCTGCTTGAGGTAGTTCTTGAAGTCCTTCCACAGGGGCGGCAGCTTCTCTATTATTTTTTTTCCCTGAAACGATCGCTTGCATTAATTAACAAAGATACAAGGACTAAATAGCCCAAAGGGTCTCACCGGTACATCACAACCGGGAGAACAAAGGCTCACAGACGAGCACAACACATCCCACAAAGGGGCACAAACACTCCCACAAGGGGAGAAAAAGGTCCACAAGGGACAAAACCGACAGAAAACAAAACCCATAATCTACAACCAAGAACTAAAGAACCTATAACAGAAAAAGCTGTTAAGCTAAATCTACGATACTCTTCACTTTCACTTGGCCTTCAACTTCTGGGTTTTAATCAACATCGGACTGAAGCTCCACAAAGGGAGAAAAAGCTCCCGATCCAAGGGTCGAGAGAGATGAGTCCCACGACGAGAAACTCAAAACTGGCGAAGACGGTGGATGACGTGACTAGAGTTGGGGCAGTGCAGCAGTAGGCAGAGGCGTGCTGGAGGTGGGCGGCGGCTTGGCTGGAGGCAAAAGGTGGGGCGGCACGGCCGGCGGCGTGGCTGGAGGCGGGTGGGGGACGGAGCTGCGTGGCCGACGTAGGGAGGCAGTGGAGGTGGGAGGTGCGCGGAAATATCCTTGGCGGAGGAGACGGCGACGGCCACAGCTAAAGGCGACGGCGGCAGGGGGAGGAGGCGACAGCGACAGCGGGGCAGGCGGGAAGGCAGTGGCGTGAGGCTATGGTGGTGGGAATCGTATATTTTTTTTTTTTTATTATTATTAAATGAAACGGAAACAGCTAAAAGGATTCGCTAATCTGCATATTCTCCGCGTGTATATCGTGGATTATCAACTGCAGATCACGAACCTGCTCCAACACTGGTTTGGAGTCGGTCATCTTATAGTCCAAAAATCTGCCGACAATGAATTTCTTCAGTCCGGCGTCATCGGTTTTGTACTTTTTGTCCAACGAGTCCCACAACTCTTTAGCACTTTTAGCGACCGCGT
Source organism: Craterostigma plantagineum (assembly GCA_027422505.1). Lineage (NCBI taxonomy): Eukaryota > Viridiplantae > Streptophyta > Magnoliopsida > Lamiales > Linderniaceae > Craterostigma > Craterostigma plantagineum. The sequence continues at coordinate 5,695,760 of JAPQWV010000019.1, read as the reverse complement.
AGACGTTGTATAGGGAGTCGTCCAAGGCGTTCAAAATATAGTTACGACACATGAAATCATTATGATTCCACGTGTCCAACGCCGCCTGTTGTTGTTCGTCAACTTCGGGTGCGTCGTCGTCTGCGGCGCCGTTGGCATTCACCTGGGGAGGGAGCTCCTTCAGAAAGCGCACCAGGTTCAAAGTTGTGAGATAAAACAGCATCTTCTGTTGCCATCTCTTGAAATCGGCTCCGTCGAATTTCGCCGGCCTTTCGGCGTGGTTGCTACCCGTCAGCGGTACTGCGGTGGGAATATTCGCTATCGTCGCCATCGATCAGACAGAATAACGTCTTACGATTGTTGGTTCCGGTGTTGGGCGTCTGGTCGGTGGCACTCGTAAACTCGGACAGAGTTTCGGCTTACTACGTCGAAGTCGAGGCACGTACGTCGTACGCTTTCCGTAAGACGATATTGCCCCGTATTTCAGTGCCTTGGATTGTCGCAATACGTCCCGAAAATACAACGACTTCAGGAATTTCGAAACGTTGCACACCGTAATGAAATTATCGGGCAAATCTACTCAAGACTCGAGCCTTTCTTGCTTTTTTATGCCTTATTATGCCTAAGGTACGTGCTGTCAACTTTCCTAAAGTGCTGGGAGTGGATTGAATGAATTTCTATTCTGCCAGGGGACCTATTTATACAGTCCGAAAAGCTGCAGGGGACAATTCGCAAAAAGTCATAACTTTTCAGTTTGACCTCCTTTGACTGGGCCGAATTGCAAATAGACACAACCTTTGGCCAGGGGTCAATCTGGAAATAGTCACAACTCTCGGACTGATACCCAATACCCCTTCAATCAGCCACATCACCATGCCCAGTCAGCGCCAGATCAGCGCCACGTCAGTCCGCGTGTCAGTGACACGTCATCAGCCGCCACGTCATCAATTTTTTTTATATTTTTTATTTTTTTCGTTTTTATTTTTAATTGGGCCGGCTTTACCAATTAATTTTTCATTCACCCGATACGGTTTTGAGCAAATTAATATTCGTTAGATTCGTCTCGAAACGTAGATTCGTAATCTTTCAACGATTTCGCGTTTCGACGACCGACGTCTTCTCGATTTAATAAAATTATTCAGCTCTTCTCTTAGTGGGCCAATTACCCACACTTGGGCCCAAGGACCATTGGGCTTAAAACCCAACAATTTCATGGCCGCATGTGCATTACGTCACGGTCGTGGCCGATCCGTAGCCCATATTCACGGCCGTGACACTGACATGAGCTGCATGTGTCCGTGTCGCACGACAGACGAGCTTCTGACGGCCCGACCCGTAGCCGCCAAAGCCCGCCTTTGACGAGGCGGGGCGTGAGTAAGCCCGCCATTTGGTGGGGCTGAAAAATGAAGGCCCGCCCTTACCTACATGCAGCAGCGGGCTTGGCCGACCCAAAACAAAAAATATATATAAAAAATAAAAAATTTAAATTAAAAAGAAAAAATAATAACAATGGAATATTTACGCTAGATACTACTCCTAATCAAATTTAATCTCTTTAAATGTATATATGTTACTAAACTTGTTTAAATTATAAATCAAATCTCAAAAAATATAAAAAACATACATAAGGTGAATCTATAGAAAAATACCCAATTGGAAAAAAGTTTCCACATAACTACCCATGTCAGAAAAATTTATAGATAGGTACCCGATTTAATTTTACCAGTTTCTTTAGTCATATCGTACCTTCCTGTGTGTATATTGCGTACTATAACACGTTTATATAGGGTACCTAAATATAGGATACGTCGTACCTACGGGCATGCCTGTGTGTTACATAGGGCGTATCTAAACATCACATACGTCGTACCATTTTCTGTTATATAGGGTACCTAAATGTGTTGAGATAAGGTACCCAAATGTGTTGTTTGGTGTACTTTCGGGGATCGGGTACCTATGTGCAAAAACTTTATTCTGTTAGGTACCTACATATAAGAAAATCCTGACTGGGTACTAAATTACAAGTTTTTTTCCAAATATGTACTTATGTGTAAAAACCCCCATACATAATTTATTATTATGTCACTTTTTAATAAAACGAAATATTTTACAATACCTTGCGGGCCTGCCCCGCCAAAGCCCACTGTCGGCACAGGCTTACCTGCCTAGGCCCGCCGTTTGTCGGGCCTGAGAAATAGCAGCCCGCGCCCGCTGCTTTTGCAGGGCAGGCCAGCCCGGCCCGCGGCCCGTTTGACATTACTACGTGATGAACCATCCCTTTTGGAATCTAAAGTTACTAGTTGATGAATATGCGGCGATGAGATGGGATTGGTAATGACACTTCCTCGCCATCCCCGATTTATCAAAAAAACATCTCAAACACCATCAAGTTAAAAGAAAGGCCCTCGATTTATCAAATAACTGATAAAGTACGGAGAATCTGTGTAGTCCTGATCACAATCACATTGTAGAGTAGAGAACATTGAAACCCCCCAACAAACCCAAGATCCACTGACCAGCTAAGCAGATGGCGGGAAGAGGTTTTTTATTAGGCCGTTGGTTTGGTTTTCGGCCCTTGTGTCCGTTCTTTCAACTCGGAAGCCTTAGCAAGAAAATAAGACATCAAAGAACATTACAAATGTGAGATATCGAAAGAAAGATGTTTCGAATTGGATCGAAAAACTTACTGGTTGAACGTTTAATGGTTTAGCCGAAATAAATAAAAGTGAATTGGCGTCTCTATAAATATATAAAGTGTATTGTATGAATGAATGGTTCAAATAACATAGAAACATACATTATGAACCTTTTTCGTAGTAGAATTTATAAGTTGGGGCTCAGAATTGTGGTTAATTGTATTGGGGTGTCAAAAAACTCATAAATTAAGAGGGTTAAAATTTTTATAAAATAAAATATGTTGGGTATAAAAATTTAATTATAAAGTTAAATTTAATATATGATAAGGAGCTGAATTCAACCCAATTTGATAATTATGTCGCCAAAGAATTACCGCGGGAACACAATTATTTGGTAAATTTACTTTTTTTTCACTTCATTTAAATTTTCGTTCCCGTTATATATTTATAAGACCATCTCTAACCGAGAAATTCATTCGCAAACTCAAACTCATTTTCAAACTCTAAATGCAGTAATTTTTCTTCGATCAATAAACTCATTCTCAAACTCAAAAGCACATTTTGTAATGTTTTCTTTCACACCAATTTTTAATGTTACCCATGTATTTTGCAACTTTAAAAATTAAACCAAAATAATATTTAAATATCATTGAAAATATAATTTCATAAAAAATAAAAAAAAATAAATATTTGAACATATTGAAAATCATAAAAGAAAATATTTATTAATTACAAAAGTCCTTTTATATATTTTTATTTATTTTTTAGTCTTTTATGAGTACCTTGATAAGTTAAAACAATAATAAGGTATATATTGTAATTTGAAACTAAAATTTGGGTCATTTACAAACACAAATTTGAGTTTAGAACAGGATAGAGAAAATAAAAAAATCATTTTGAATTTGAGTTTGAGTACGATTGGGTCAATTTTACCCCATTTTTTGAGTTTTGAGTTAACGATTTAAGATGCTATAAGCATGAACTGGACATGGACTAGAACCGCATCGAAATTCCAACCGGCTCGAGGTTTACCAACCTCTACCAGCCGGTCCGATCCGGTCTAGAAAATGATGATATGCTAACCATGGTTCGCCGTCGCGGCCGTACCGGAGCCGGAGCGGGACGGCTCTCCCCGCACTAGAGATACGGGTTGGAACGGTGACGGGTTTGTCGCGGCATGACATCGGAAGTCGCGGCGAGATATCGGCCGCCGCGTCGATGTGGGCGAGTTATCGCTTGTACTGACGATACATCGGCCATCTCGGGGGCTGCCTTTTTTTATTTTTCTGGTTGTTTTCCTAGCTGATATTTTTCTGGTTCTTTTGTTCGGTGAAAGAGATGAAGATTGGGAAGAAGATGACGGCGCACGTAACTATTTTAGTTAGGGTTTCATAATATTGCCCTTTTTTATTGGGCTTATCTTTTATTGGTTCAGTGTTAATAATCAAATATTTATTTTATAGTGATTATAAAGCCCAACATAATTTAATTAATGTTAAATACAAATTATCTACAACATTATCAAAATATATGCTTTTAAATTAAATATTACAAGATGAATTTATTTTATATTCCTTAATTATTGGCTATGAAGACATATTTGACATCTATAATTACTTATATGTATATTTTTACAAAAATTGCGTATCGCCTGCGACCGCGGCGAGATAATGCAACGTATCTGTATTGCTCGTGTACGCATCAACGTCCGCATCCGCGACTGGAATCAGCCTTGTAGTATGTTTTCGCCGTATCTTCGAACTCGGGCTTTAATGTAAGTCTCTTATACACCCAAAGCCCGTTTCCAAACGCCAATTCGGCCCACCAAGGGCCTCGTCGTCCGACAGGATCGTAGTCACGAGCGCCATGGACTTGTCTTCTTCTACTGAATTCGATTACGTAAACGTCCCGAGTATGCGTTCTCGGGCGCGATCAAGCCTTGGCGGCGATGACGTGACGCGCTAGGGTTAGGGCCGTGTCACTTCGGTTGATCATAATAGGATGTCTCACGTCCATTGTCTCACGTCCACTGTCTTGGTTCTACAGCATTCTGATTATTGAGTATTTAAAAAAACTTGAGCTTATTTTATGATTGTTGTGTGAAGGTGATTGTAATATAAAAACTGTTGGGTTACGGTTTAGTGGTGATTCACCACATTACGTGTTGTCTACTTAGAGTGGTTCGAAGTAAAATATTGTGTTAGATTCGAGGTTGAGTTGGAAGGAAAAGCTCTTTTAATGAAGCAATGATTAATTTGAGTTATTTGAAATTTTCTTTTATGAAGTCGTGGCGTCATTTTCATTTCTTTTCGAAGTACAACCGTTTTTGCATCAACTAGTAGAAAAAGTTGAAGTATGGAGTTGGGATATACATCAATGGTTAGGTCTAGAGGTGGCAATGGACGGATGTGTCACTTGTATTAATATATCATTCATATACTGATAAGTTTATGATTTTATGTAGATTTTAGACCCCATAAATGTGTGGTATCATTTATTATTTATCGGAATTACTGGGGAAAGTCTATGTGTATGTAACATATTATACTTGATAGATTGGACCAAAACCAGAAAGAACTGGACCAGTTACCGAATCAAATAAATCTCATCAGATATCGTGATAACTATGCGCGCTTTGATAATATGGTGTTGATTATTCAAGTACATGGTGCCAAAGACTTGACAATGAGCAATAAAGAATATATTAAAACAATGGTGTAAAGATAATATTATTCCCCTGATCTCATAATATGATACATCCATAATATATAGGATTACAAATAACATAAATTAAGGAGCTAATACAAGATATAAATCAATCCTAGCTTGATCGCTCAATCATCAGTTAATCATTACTTGATAGCATTTATTGCTAATACCCCCGCAAGCGGAGCGATGGATTGAGAGTAACGCGATCCTTGGTCCGGAACATTTCAAGCAACGGACGAGAAAGGCTCTTCATGAATATGTCGGCAAACTCGAGCGAGGAAGGAACAAAGCGAGTGAGTAGTCGACCATTTTCAACGAGTTCTCGAACAAAGTGACAGTCGATACCTATGTGCTTCGGGCGCTTGTGTGAGACAGGATTCTGAGTATGCACTTTTATTATCAATGAGTAGAACCGGAGGTGTCTTGGGTAGAGCGTGAAGATCCTTAGATTGCACACCCACATAAGTTCTGCAGCAGTATTAGCAAGGTCTCGATACTCAGATTCATAGCTAGAACGAGATACCGTGGGTTGCTTCACGCTCCATGAAACGAGGTTGAGGCAAGAAAGATTGAATATCCGTAAGTTGAGCGCCGAGTGTCTATGCAACGAGCCCAATCCGCATCGAAATACCCAAGGATATCCGGTGAACCAGGCAAAAATGATAGACCAAAGCCGAGTGTGCCCTTAACCCTCGAGCCGGTTGGAATTTCGATGCGGTTTCATTCCTGTTCATGCTTAGAGTATCTTCAACCGTACGTGAAAGCTCAAAAAATGGGGTAAAATGGATCCAACGGTATCGAAAACTCGAACTGAAAATGAGTTTTTTTATTTTCTCGCTACTATCCAAAATAATATTATTATATAATTATATTAATTAATCAGATTTATAAATAAATTATATTGATTTTGATAATTTTGAGTTTTCTAATAATATAAAGAATTAATAATAAAAGTTGATTAAATTAGATATATTTTCAAGAGAATTCTTTAATTTTTTATTTTTTTTCTATTTTTATATTATTTTATCGATTTTTATTATTTTCTCATTTTTTCCTAATTTTTATTATTTTTTCTCTTTTTTTTTTTTAAATTTTTTTAAAAAATTGGCGGGCTAAGCCCTCCAGGCCCGCTACCCACCGCAGGCGGGGCGAGTAGGGCTGTGCAAACGGGTTCGGGTTTCGGGTACCCGACCCGACCCGATCGGGTTTTAACCCGAATTTTTGAAAAAGTCGGGTATCAATCGGGTATCGGGTTCAAACCCGATACCCGATCTCTAATGTCGGGTCGGGTTTCGGGTAGCTCCGAGCTACCCGAAGTACCCGATCGGGTACCCGATTCGGCCCAACAGAAAAAAATTACTTATTAAAAGTTGGCCCAAATGTAAACCTCAGCCCAAATGCCAAATAAACCAATTAAACAAAAAAAAAAAGATCATCAGATTGTCATTTGAGAACTCACGTCGACATTGGAGAATAGCTCAAGCTCACATCACAGTTCACACCACCTCCCGCACGTCACTCAACTCGAGCTCACACCGCCGGACGCCATCAACCAGCCGACCACGCCGCCGTCTGTTAGCCACCGAGTTCGCCAAAAAAAAGGTATAATTCTTTGAACCCTAATTTTCTATTTCGAAATTTTGTTGATAATTTTCAATGTTTAGGTTACAAAAGATGAGTTTAAGTATTTATTAGCATTTGATACATATCTAAATTCATGGGCGGCCAAATTTGGGTGTTGATTTGCAATTTAAGTTTTTGAATTTCAACGTGTATTTGGTACTTGAACCACGATCGAATTTAAAAGTGTATTGGATCTCGAATGTTAACATGTTTTTTATGCTTGAATTTGTAGATGGCAAGTCATAGTAGTCGTGTTTCAAGTGAAGCTTCAACTAGAGATGACATTCGTACCGAAGAAGAGGCTCGGGGATCTCAAGATACCGAACACCATATCAACGTTGGAGCCAATGATATTCCACCAAGTCAAAGTGTCGACGACATCGGGGATATGGAGCTTGAGGAGGAGAGAGAAGGTAAAGAAAAAGGTCGGAAGAAAACTAAAACCGTAATTGCGGCTAGGTCAACGGTTTGGGAGCACTTCGACAAATTCTTTTGTGAAGTGGACAAAGTGCAAAAGGCGAGGTGCAAGTATTGTAGTAGTGCAATTAAAGCCGACCCAAGGCTTCATGGAACGAGGGTTTTAGGCACTTCTTGTCACATGATTGCCGTTGACGAGTTGCCTTTTAAAACGGTGGAGAACGAGGGTTTTAGGCACTTCTTGTCGGTTGTGTGTCCTATGTTTAGAATTCCTTCACGGAAAACTATAACAAAGGACATTTACAATATGTATGTGGGGGAAAAAGATAGGTTGAAGTCGGTCATAAAAAACCAATCACAAACCGTTTGTCTTACGACGGACACGTGGACTTCAATTCAAAGAATCAATTATATGTGTCTCACGGCTCACTTCATTGATGATGATTGGATTTTGAGAAAAATGATATTGAACTTTTGTCCGATTTTGGGTCACAAAGGTGAGGAAGTAGGCAATGGCGTAGAGCAATGCCTACTTGAATGGGGAATTGATAAGGTATTTACAGTTACAGTTGATAATGCATCGTCAAATGATGGTGCAATTGCTTATTTGAAGAATAGTTGTGATATTGGTACGAGTATTTTGGGGGGAAAGTATATTCATGTGAGATGTATAGCTCATATTATTAATCTTGTCGTGCAAGATGGATTGAAGGAAAAAAATGATGCTATCTCTCGTATTAGAGGAGCCGTTCGATACATTAGAAATTCTCCGAGTAGACTAAAACGGTTTTTTGAGTGTGCGAAAACCGTGAAGTTAGAGACGACTAAGGGCTTGAGTCTTGATGTACCGACTCGGTGGAATTCCACATATTTGATGTTGGAGTCGGCTATATATTTTTCTAGAGCGTTCAAAAAATTTGGAGATGTGGATGCGGCGTTTGTTAATGATTTATCGAAGGAGCCATTTTATGGTGTTCCCATGGCGGACGATTGGGAAAGGGCAAAGTTGTTGGTAAAACTCTTGAGTCATTTCTATAAGCTTACGTTGAGTATTTCGGGCTCTTCGTATGTTACGTCGAACGTAGTTTTTCATGAAATAACTACCGTCGACTTGCTTCTTCGAGGTTGGTTAGATGAAGGCGATGAAGAGCTCAAAAACATGGCTCGTCGAATGAAAAGTAAATTCGACAAATATTGGGGGTCGATAGAGAAAGTGAACAAGATTTTATACTATGCCGTGATTCTTGATCCTCGCTCCAAGTGGGAGATGATTGATTTCTCGTTTGACGGTTATATCCCGATTGTTTTACCTCGTCGACGATGAAAGAACAAGTTAGGTGTGGCATCCATGAATTGTTCATGGTTTACAAGTTGAGATATGGAGTGCCCGATAGTCCACGTCATATTGCTCCACAACATGTTAGTGGTGACTCTTCCATGTCTATTGCAACAAATGCAACATATTTGTTTGATGAAATGAGGAAGAGAAAGAGAGACGGAAAAAGTGAACGTGTGAAGTCGGAATTGGATAAATATTTGAGCGAAGATATTGAGGACCCGTATGATGGCTTTGACATACTTAAGTGGTGGAAACTAAATTCTCTTCGTTTTCCGGTGCTTTCTAAGATGGCTCGAGATGTTTTGGCCGTTCCGGTCTCTACGGTTGCTTCCGAGTCCACTTTTAGTACGGGTGGTCGTGTGCTTGATGCTTTTAGGAGTTCGTTGTCCTCTAAAATTGTGCAAGCTCTAATATGCGTCCAAGATTGGATCCGTCACGACTCGAAACCAATAAATCTTGAGGAGGACTTGAGCGAAATCGAGAACATCGAGAAGGGTATGTTATGTTTCCGTTTTATTTTATGCTTTACTTTATTTTTACAACTTTGTTCGTTTAATATTGCTATTTTTTGTAGAATTGGAGAGCACGGGCGTGGATACATCATCAATCGCTATTGGAGATATGCGAATGTAATTGAGCGATTTTACTATTTGACGTTGGAGCTTTAGTTGTTGATGGTTGAACCACTTATTTGTTTTGTAATAGTTAGGATGGTGTTGAACTTATTGGTGACTTGTGTTTGACGTTGGAGCTTATTAGTTGATGGTTGAAAAAGTTATTTTGTTTCGTTTAATTATGGTGTTGACTGTTTATGTAATGGTGTTGAATTGTTTCATTGTTGATTGTGTTGTTAATTATTTCTTGTGTTGAATTTTTTTTTGTGTTGATTGTATGTGTTGTTATTTATTGTTGATTGTGTTGAATTATTATTTATTTTTATTGATTGGTGTTGTATATGTTGATGTGTGTGAAATTATCTATTTTAGTGGTGTTGAATTTATTTTATTGTTGATGTTGTTTAATTTTATTTGTTGTTGATAGTGTTGAACTTTATTTATTGTTGAAGGAATTAAAATTAATTTAAGCATACACAATTGTTAAAAAAAAAAAATAGTTCGGAAAACCCGACCCGACCCGAAGGTACCCGACGGGTTTCGGGTACCCGATTGCCGGGTACCCGAACTTCGATCGGGTCGGGTTCGGGTTTAAAATTCATTACCCGATTTTTTCGGGTACCCGACCCGATCTACCCGAAACCCGAAAAACCCGACCCGATCCCACCCCTAGGGGCGAGCCTTCATTTTCAAGGCCCGCCAGTAGGCGGGCTTGCCCGTGTTCGCCCCGCCAGTGGAGGGCTTTGGCGGGCTACGGGCTGGCCCGCCCCGCCGGCCCGTTTTGACAGCTCTAATAACTGGGTGCAATATCTGAATACGAGGCTGCTCGAGGATGCCGTCGAACGCATACCGTTGATTGAACGCCAACAATTGGTATCAGAGCCTAGCTTGAGTTTTATATATCTATTTATCGTATGCTCTGTGGTTGCCACTAACGTGGACCCTCCACATCAGAAATAATAGATATTATACTGCCCTTGTTACGGTGACGAAAAAACCAGGACGAGTTCAATAATTCTCTGCTGTAACCTCGTTGGAGGTATCGCTCACGACTGGGCAGAAATTATGGCGGCGAAATTCGATATCGAAAAGTTCAACGGGAGAAATTTCTCACTGTGGAAATTATAGATAAAGGCGATCTTGCCAAAGGACGACTATCTGGAGGCTATCGATGGAAAACCAGCCACGCTGACAGACGAAAAAAATGTTTGAGGACGGATAATGGAGGAGAATATACTGGCAAGAAATTTGATAGCTTTTGCAAGAGGGAATGCATCAAAAGGCACTTACTACGGTGAATACTCCACAAGAAAATGTAGTGGCGGAGCGGATGAACAGGACTCTGTTGGAAAGAACAAGAGCCATGTTGGGAGCTGCAGGTCTGGATAAATCATACTGGGCAGAAGCAGTCAACACCGCCTGCTATGTGATCAATTAGTCGCCTTCAACAACAATTGATCAGAAGACGCCAAAGGAGACGTGGACCGGGAAGCCAGCGGATTATTCCAAACTCCATGTATTTGGAAGTCATGTGTACGTGACGTACAATGCCCAAGAAATTACGAAGCTGGATCCGAATTCCAGGAAGTGTTTGTTCTTGGGGTATGCTGATGGTGCTCGCCTGTGGGATCCCACTGCCCACAAGGTGCCAATTTCTACCCCACTTCTTGTTAATTTCAAATTATCCTCAAGTATGAGTCCTAGCAGTGAAGAAGGGAGGATGGAGATTGTAGACAATTAAGATCAATTGTCTATTTCGATCTTTGAGATTTAATTCCAAGCAATTAAATCAAGTCATTTAATTAAATTGCTATTTATTGAGATCTATAAATTAATCTCAAATTAATAAATAGTTTATTTAATTAATAAATTATTACCATATATGATAATACATATTCCTTTAATACAAAATCTACATAAGGAAATAATTGTAGAGATTTGTTAAATAAGTAAAGGAATCAAATCAAATATCATAAAATAGGCATATATTGAGAGAACCAAGCCACATCTGGAATAAATCAAATCATCAAGATCAAACCATATATGGTTAAAATCAACCTAAATATGGAAGAAATCATCCCAAAAGATTATGCTTTCCGTAATGGTGAATTCTCTACGCCTATAAATAAGGGGCTTTAGAATTCAGAAATCACAAGTCGGAGAGCAAAGAAAATACGAAAGTTCGAGAGAATTAGAAGTAAGTCTTTGATAGCATTCGGAAATTCTCTCAACGAAGTTCTCCGTGTTCAAGTTAAAATTCGAAGACATTCATCAAGACCCGTGCGAGTTTCTCATAATCGCACGGTTCAAAGCTCAAGATCCGTGCGGGTTTCTCATAATCACGCGTTCAACGCTCAAGACCGTTCGTTTGATAACATCAAGTCCAAGTCAGCTTCGTGATCAAGCCCAAAAGCCCACGAAGAAGCATTCACTAAGATTCGTGATCAAGCTTAAAAGTCCACGAAGAAACAATTCGAGAACCCTCTTCAACGACTATCAAGTCCAAGTGTTAGCTTCGTGATCAAGCCCAAAAGCCCACGAGGAACGCCCATATTTCAAAAGCGTCCTCCAAGTCCAATTATTAAGTTCGTGATCAAGCCCAAAGGCCCACGAAGGAACTTAACGAAGGCCCAAATCAAGGAAGATCAAGATCAAGAATTTTCCAAAGTCCTTCAAAAGTTATAAAATGAAGAATCAGAGGAACAAGTAGAGATAGAGCTCATTAAATTTCATTAAATTTCATTTGTACTATTTTCTGATTATTTGATATTCAAATAAAAGAAAATACGCTACAAATTTTTGCACGCCCAGTGGGACCTCTCTACCTCTCATCTCTTCAAGAATTAGAACGCATCAATGACAAACTCATCGAACTTCAGCGTTTCAAGTTCTTCCAGTCAAAGCACTGGTGTTAAGACCCGAAGCATGTCAAAAGTGATTCCAGAGTCCAAGGAGACGGATCACCACGTCATTTTTGGCAAAGATAATGTCATTCTCGGCATAGTGGTAGAAGAACAAAATGCCGAAAATGAGTGCTCGTCGGTAACTTCGCTCCACTCGACCTCAAGCAATTCTTCTAAGCGAGATGAAGTCATGGTGACGAATGCTACGACTATGGAAGATCAAATTGCAAGTTTAACGAGAGCAATCGAAGGGCTTACGAAACACGTGCAAGAACAAGATGCCCAGATTGCAAAGTTGACTAGCAAGAGCAACAACGTTGATAATAGCCTCACATATGAGAAGCAGGAGGAATCTTCTCACGAAACCGAAAAAGAAGAGCAAAGGGAACTCGAAAAGCCTTCGGGGAGTTTCCAAGTTTCTAATGACGGGATGATTCCCGCTAGCCAACTGAAGGAGTTCATTATTGGGACAATAAAAGACGGAGGGTCCAAATCCTCATTGACGTATTCTAAACCGTATACTGTTAGAATCGATAACTTGAAGATGCCAAGTGGTTACCAACCTCCAAAATTTCAGCAGTTTGACGGCAAAGGAAATCCCAAGCAACATGTGGCTCACTTCATCGAGACATGCAATGATGCAGGAACATATGGAGACCGTCTCATCAAACAATTTGTTCGTTCGCTGAAGGGCAGTGCTTTCGATTGGTACATTGATTTGGAAGCCGGTTCGATCGATAGTTGGGATCAAATGGAACATGAATTCCTCAACCGTTTCTACAGTACTCGTCGCATGGTTAGCATGATAGAACTCACCAGTGCTCACCAATGGAAAGATTAACCCGTAATTGACTATATTAATCGCTGGAGGAATCTGTGTCTTAATTGCAAGGACCGCTTATCTGAAGCCTCGGGAATTGAAATGTGCATTCAGGGTATGACATGGGGGTTACGGTATATTCTTAAGGAATACGCCCTGGAACATTTGAAGAATTGGCTACTCGCGCCCATGATATGGAACTCAGCCTAGCCACAAGTGGGGCAAATGGACCACCTGTCCAAGAAGCTCGAAAATTCCAAGATAAAGCTGATGCGAAGAAAGGGGGTCGACCATTTGTAAAACCCCACAACAAGGAGTCTTTAGCGACAAACGTCACACCTCTCAAGCTTCGAGGCAGGAAAAAGGGCAGGAAAATTGAGGTAAGTGATGTACTGCTAGAGCTTACAGAAAGGAATTTGACGCTTAAAGAGCTTCAGGCAAAGAAGTATCCCTTTCTGGACTCCGAAGTATCAGAGATCTTCGATGAGCTTCTGCGTGCAGATCTCATTGACCTACCAGAGATGAAGCGGCCCGATGAAGCAGGACGAACTCACGATCCGAATTACTGTAAAATACCATCGTTTGGTGGGTCATCCAATTCACAACTGTTTTGTTTTTAAGAATAAGGTCATACAACCAGCCAGACAAGGAAAAATAACTCTTGATATAGAGTCGACAAGATCGAATTATATTTCAGTCATCGACGAGGACTTTGAAAAGTGGGAAGAAGACTGTGCTAGACTCAAGAGTCCTTTACGATGACTGTCAAGATGAGATCGAGGAAAACAACACCACTGGCTCATGCATGTTTGCTATGACATTCACCGACGAGGATCTGCTCCTAGGTTCTAAGCCACATAATCGCCCCTTGTTCGTGTCTGGCTACGTTCGCGAAAAGAAGGTAAACTCATGTTGATTGATGGAGGCTCTGCAGTGAATATTCTGCCTCTACGGGTGCTGAAGGAACTGGAAATTCCGATAGAAGAACTCTCTAGCAGTCGACTGATGATCCAAGGTTTCAACCAAGGAGGCCAAAGAGCCATTGGTATGATCAGATTGGAACTAGTGATGGAAAATATGACATCAACAGCATTGCTCCATGTGATCGACGCCAGGACGTCTTACAACATGCTGCTTGGTCGTCCATGGCTGCACGAGAGTGGAGTTGTGCCATCGACTTTACATCAATGTTTCAAGTACTGCGATAACGGCGCCATAAAGAAAGTTCTCGGCGATACAAACCCGTTTACCGAAGTCGAATCATACTTTGCCGATGCAAAATATTATCTCGAGTGTACAAAGGAAACGAGTGAGAATGTGATGCATGAGGAAAGTACGACATACAGGAATAAAGGTGATGAAGGCACGCAAGACATTGGAGGGAGGGCATACTCAATGAAAGTCCTGACACTACCCTTAACTCAAATTGGCTCTAAGAAACCGCAAAGCTCGCCGGTCAAGGCTGAAGGATCTACACATCAATCAGAAAATGGACATCATATGTCGTCAAATAGGCAGATGAGTGGAGTATTTGGTTCTAAGGCTTATAAACTCCTCACAAAGCAGGATTTGATCCGAATGAAAAATCCATATTGGGTAAACTCCCTCCCTAAACAGAAGTTCTCTCGAACTGAGAAATACTCAGAAAGGTCTCGGGTTTATCCCTCAGAAGCCTGTCCGCATAGTATTAAAGAGGGCTTGTATAAACTGTGTGTCGGAAACTGATGCATATTCTAGTAACGCATTGAAGTGGATGATGCCCAAGTCAGTCTTTGAAAGACTAGGGCACAAGAAGAGTCCGTTCGAAAGGCTAGGGCACAAGAAGAGTCCGTTGGGGAGACTAGGAATTAAAAGGGGTCTGTTCAAAAGACTAAGACTTGAGAACAATCTACGAACTTCCGTATTTGATAGACTTGAGCCGTGCGAAAACTTAAAGTTGCTGAAGAAGCAGAGCCATCGACGCGTCAACGGCTCACAACTCAACTTAAAGTAAAAAGTCGTGCCCACATGACTCTATCACGCTATGCATCGTGTAACGGCGATCGATATCACGAGAGCGGAGAAGATATGGAAAGCATATGTTCATCTTGTCATATTACCATAAACGACGAAAATCTCATCGAAGAAGATGCTGAGATAGCTCCTCTTGAGCTTGAGGAAGGTATTAAGGCAACTGTAGACGAGTTGAAAGAAATCAAATTGGGCGATGAAAACAAAAGTAGACCAATATATATAAGTGCACTTCTAGATGAGAGTGAATAGAAGAACTACATCGAGCTGCTGACAGAATTCAAAGACATGTTCGCTTGGTCATATAAGGAAATGCCTGGACTGGACCCAAAAGTAGCAATCCATCACTTATCGATAAAGGGTTCACGCCCAGTTAAGCAAGCACAGAGGCGGTTTCGACCAGATCTAATTCCACTCATTGAGGCTGAGGTCAATAAGTTGATTGAAGTTGGATTCGTTCGAGAAGTCAAATATCCAACATGGATCTCAAGCATAGTGCCCGTCAAGAAGAAAAATGGCAAATACGAGTCTGTGTCGATTTCAGAGATTTGAACGAAGCATGTCCAAAGGATGATTTCCCGTTGCCAATACCTGAGCTTATGATAGATGCCACGACCGGTCACGAAGCGCTATCCTTCATGGATGGATCTTCTGGCTATAATAAAATTCGCATGGCAGCAAAAAGATGAAGAGTTAACGGCCTTTCGCACACCAAAAGGGATCTATTGCTACAAGGTTATGCCGTTTGAATTAAAAAATACGGGTTCCACATACCAGAGAGCAATGCAGAAGATCTTTGACGATATGCTTCACACGGATGTTGAATGTTATGTCGATGATTTAGTAGTGAAGTCTAAAAGGCGCGAGGATCACCTAAGTAATTTGAGAAATGTGTTCAATCGCTTAAGGAGATATCAACTCAAAATGAATCCTCTCAAGTGCGCGTTTGGTGTTTCCTATGGAAAGTTTCTCGGGTTCATAGTGCGTCAAAAGGGCATCGAAATTGAGCAGGCAAAGATAGATGCAATCTTGAAGATGTCAAAACCTCGTAACATCCACGAGCTCAAAAGCTTGCAAGGGAAGTTGGCATACCTGAGGAGATTCATCTCAAATCTAGCCGGTCGTTGTCAACCTTTTAGTCGCCTCATGAAAAAGGGCGTTACGTTCGAATGGGATGAAGCCTGCAACAATGCATTCGAAAACATCAAATCCTATCTAACAAATGCCAGTGTTGGCCACGCCTATACCAGAAAAACCACTCATCTTATACATAACTGCCCAAGAAAGCTCTGTTGGAGCCCTGTTAGCACAAGAAAATGACGACGGGAAAGAAAACGCATTGTACTACCTCAGTAGGATGATGACACCCCACGAGCTAAAGTATTCTCCAATCGAAAAATTATGTCTAGTGCTCATCTTCTCAATCCAGACGCTCAAGCATTATTTTAAAGCTCATAGCATCCGCTTGGTGTCACGGGCAAATCCACTGAAATACGAGATGTCACAACCGGTGCTTTCAGACAGGCTTGCGAGGTGGTATTTACAGTTGCAACAATTCGAAATCACATATGTGCCTCAAAAGGCTGTTAAGGGACAGGTCTTGGCAGATTTCCTCGCTGATCACCCTATCCCTGCAGAGTGGGAGTTATGCCACGAATTGCCCGACGAACACGTACTCTTGGTCGAAGTAGATCCCCCGTGGAAGATGTACTTTGATCGACACGTGGTGTGTGAATGGAAAGTGCGACAAGTGATAAATAAAACGTATACCTAATTACTATCACCGACGTGCATTAGGCAGTGGACCTATCGTTTGTAGTGCAGTAAAGTGAGTAAACGAGTATCGAACACAAGGAATAAATCAAGTACTAGTAATGACCTATCGACTCGATATTTAGCCTAAATAAAGTGCGTAAATTGTTTGACGACTTAACCTAACAGATCGCTCCTAAATCAACCAGAAATTTAAAGAACGCGACTAACTGATGCGAAAGTTTTCAGATGATAAAGACGTGCTCGGGATTCGAATCCCGCTAGGTATTATCGGCTAAGACAGTAAAATTGCTCCTAAGTGCTTAAGACTAAATCGCAGTAATTTCCTATCCGCTCGCGAATTTGCTGTCGCCCTAAATGCTCGCGGGGATCTAAAATTCAATAATTACTAACGGCGAGGTCGAGTATTTGCTTTCGCCCTATACTCGAATCCTATCTTCTATGAACGACCTAAACGTTGTTTAGCTGTCGCCCTAAACGTTTTTCCACACAATCACTTTAACACATAGACATATTAAAGCAACGAAACTTATTCATAGAACGATAAATAGTCAAAAACACAAAGTCACGATAATATATGTCTTAACTACGAATTATCCTAGCGTTCATCTACTCCCGAACACAACGGGGATTTAGCTACGCATAATTGAAGGAGAAACAACTAAAGAATTAAAAGATAAGGATGAAGAACTCATGATCTTTCCTACTGATGAATCTGAGATGATCTCGTGGAAAGATCTTCGTTCTTCGTTAATTCGGCGTGAATTCTTCGTTGATCCGTCTCTTGCGCTCCGGGACGGGATTTCCTGTTCTTTTCGCCCTAATTTCGTCTCTGGATGATTGGGAATTGATCTCTGGTAAGTTGTGCCCTTTCTGGGACGAATTTGGGCTTTTTATAGCTATTCCCGTGTGGGTCACGGCCTGGGACATGGGCCGTCACGGCCGTGACCAACACCGCTCGCGTCTCGTCACTTTCTGTCAAAGGTCACGGCCAAGCGCATAGCACGTCACGGCCGTGACCGTCGTCAGCGCCAGTCTCTGCCTTGCGTCACGGTTTAGTGCAGGGGTCGTCACGGCCGTGACGACCGACAGTGTCTTCGTCCTGATTCTCTGCCGAGTGTCACGGTCTGGTGCAAAGTCCGTCACGGCCGTGACCGTCATCAGTACTCCTCTCCGTCGCTTTCTGTCCCTCGTCACGGCCGTGACGCGTAATGCGTCTGGCCGTGACCGAGGGCAGTGTGACCCTTTTCGCGCCGTTTTGCCTCGTTTTCGCTCCTTTTCGCCTGAAACTCGTCCTAAGCTCCTTCAACAACAAAACAAGTGTAAATATATCGAATAAATGCATGAATTCATTGCTAAGGTTCTATTATACCCCGAATAATTAATATGATAAACGCATTAAAATACGTTTATCAAACCTCCCCACACTTAAGCATTTGCTTGTCCTCAAGTAAATTAGAGTTCAGAAGAGGCATCCAATCTGGATAACGGCATGATTGTTCGCAATTTATCATCAAAGCATAGAAAGCACGATACGAAATCAAGTAAACAATCACGGACATTACACTAATGACCTGCACTTATCAATCATGAGCTTCCCTAGCGCTGCAAATCGAGACCTATACCTCACAAGGGTTCACTCAATTTACTCAAATGTATAGGGTAGCATAAGATGAGTCGCTCAATTCGTGCACTAGTCCAACCCCTACCATAAACTTGCAAGTTAATCGCATCTCTACTATTCAAAGGGCAAGTATAAATCCGAGGGTCTTTTCGGGGAAAAAAACGGGTCGAACAATAATGACTTGACAAGCATAGATATTGAATACGTAATCTTAAAGTTAGGACACATAAGCGAAAATTCAAAGAATATAGCATGATCAAATTGATAGTCACATGCCCCAACATAAGACTCAACATTCTCGCTCCGAAATCCTAGACTTTTCTGCCCGACCCCTGTCAACTCAGTTCCCTTTCATTTTCTGCCCTTTCCCCTTAATTACGCTATAGTGCACTGCCCTTATTCCCTAAAACATCAAGGTTCGGTTTTTGTCGCAAAGAATACATCGTCACAGCGAATGCCGTGTACCTAGGGATACTTATTACCAAAACCTATATCTTGCCAAAAGGTTTATGGGCATGCTTATGAAAGGGATCAGGTCATTTCAGAAAACGGTCAAGTCAGGGGCGAGTCATTTCACGAATAGCAGAGAAGAACATCAAATCATACACTGAAATAGAAACTCTCAAGTTCGACTTCTGCTCTATTCTAATGAATTTGGGTTCATATAATCTCTGGAGGCTTATATGGGTCAAGGGCATTTCATAACATACGAGGTAAGCAACGAATAGGCTCAGGCTCAACATGGCTAACTAATGGGGTTCGTCATGGTTAAGAAAATTTTTGGCCCTGGACTTGATTCCTATTGCCCTCATCATTTTCACACTAACACGCCAAAACAGTTTCAACACGCATCAGACAGGCAAGTTCTAGAGAGATATAGACTAGGCACGTCACACAACCAAGAAAAATGAGCATAAGCTCGTCAGGCTCAAACTCTCACACGAGACAGGGTTATGTGTTCGGATCTCTCAAAACAGTGCTATATCTATTCAGGCAGATAAGATTCAATCAGTCATGCATATCCTAATTGCTCACAGAATTTCATAGAATGCAGACCAACTCGAGATAAGCGCAAACAATCATGCCTGATTCAGTAATTCATGCCTTTCCGATGAACTCAACGACTCACGGACACGTCATAAAAATTTAAAAATTTTCACGTAAGTTCTAAAACTGAGTTCCCCTCCCCACACTTAAGTCAGACGTTGTCCTCAACGTAAAAATGATAAAAGGGAAAGAAAAAGAGTTTAAAAGAACGGGACTCCCCTGACGTGGTCGTGTCGTAGTTGTTTATTATGCGCGTGGAGGTCGTGTTGTAATCCATAAGGCGTATCCCGGCGCTAGCTAGAGATCAATAGACACGAAAAGAGAGTAGTCATAAGATTAAGTAGAAACTTAGTTATAAGCGCAATGTCATAAATGAAACACATGCGACTACGCAAGAAAACACAATGTCATAAAGGAAAAGGAAGAGATCCTAAGGAGGTGGCGGCGGCGGCTGTGGTGATGGTGGCCTCGGGCGCAGGAAAGCCATCGATTGCTGGGAATACTTGAGCGCCGTGTCCATGGCTTGAAGGGCCTGGTTATACCGCTCTAGCTCTGCGTCGTAACAGCGGTGGGCTTCCTCGTTCTGGCGCTCGTACTCTTCCTGTCGGCGCCGAGTCTCTTCGTTGTATCGCTGGAGCTCGTCGTCCCTCTGTAGCGAGTCGGCGTTCATGCGCATCATGTCTTGGCGTAACGCTTCTAGATCCGCTGTAGACGCGAAGCGGGCGACGCCGGATGACTCGCCGTGGTGGTAGCCGGATGAGTAGGAGGGCCCTGTAGTCGTCGTGTTTGTCTCCACTGGATGGGGACCCTCGAGGTAGAGCTGGTCGTCGGGGACAGCTCCGTGGTCGGTCTGGCCGCGATACATCTCGTGCCAGATGTACACCTTGTTGGCGCGAGTCCAGGTGGGCGCCTTCACGAGCATTTTCATCTCACTAATGCCTCCTCGTTCACGGGGTGGCGCCCGCCTACGATCTCCATCTCGGGCGCATTCTCTGGCCAGTAGCCCAATCCCTTGATCACCTTGGTGATGAGTGGTCCTACAGCGATCTTCCCATTGCGTCGTGCTTCCGCCTGAGCGCTGAAGGCGTGGGCCACCGCCATCCCCAAATGGACTCGTTCGCCTCGCTGGAGCTTGGCCAGGTAGAATAAGTCGCGGAGGGTGACTGCTCCGTGCGAGTCACCCCTCGGTGTAAGCGAGGTCGTCAGGAGGCGGTGAATGTAGCGCAGTCCTGGGCTCCTCAGTGCAGACGCCTTCGACGTCTTCGCGCTGTACGCCGGCTCGCCGGGTCGAGCGATGTCAGCCCAGCAACCCTGTCGTCCGGCCGGGTTATCGAAATAGGTCGCATAGGGCTGGTGTGGGTGTGGACGTGGTACGCCAAGTGCACGGCACAGATTGTCGTCCCTCACTATCTGCTCTTCATTGAACGCCCGGAATCTGAGCTTGCTGTCACCGTATTCGTCGTAGGAGAACGTGGCAAGGAACTCCAGGGTGAGTTCCTTGTACGCCGGTTCGTCGATGGCCAGGAAGGTGTTCCATCCACTAAGTGATAAGTACTGGGCAACCTGCTGGTCGATGTGGTGCTTCGCCAGCGTCTCGTGGTCGATTTGGTCCATGGCTATGAACTCCATTCCCTTCAGCCTGGTGTATCGCGCCGTCTGGGCCTCGTCAGTGAACTGACCCATGGCTTCTAGCATTGTCGTCGGGGGCCCGCGTCGCCTTTGACGAACCGGCGAACGCGAGGCCGGGTCACGTGAGGCTGAGGATCGACTTTTATCCATAGTACCTGAAAGTGAAAGTGTGAGCTCAAAGAGATAGCAAATAAACGCAAGCAACCTGACTCGACCAAAATATTTACAGGAGACATGTAGTAATCTCGATCACATGAAAAAGTTCAAAGCGGCATTTTGTCGAACATGTCACGGGCAAGTTGGGGTAAGCATATCAAATCCAAGATTAATGTTCCAAATCAACAAATTACGCATACCCAACATGTCAATAGCATGTAATCATCATAAAATAGCACGAAGAACACGAAATTGGGCTTAATTTCGAAAAGCCCCAAAATCGAAATTAGGGTTCTTCGTAAATATGTCGCAATTCAACGTCAATTCACGTAATTAAGCATGATTGAAGAGCTCCTAGCATGTATCTACCAATAATTAGAGCAAGTTAAACACAAAATTGGTCCCAATTAAAAAAAAGCCCCAATTTCGAAAATTAGGGTTCGTCATCAAAATCCGAAAATTCGCACTAATTTCAACGAATTAAGCATACCCAATAGTAGATATATCATGTA
Source organism: Craterostigma plantagineum (assembly GCA_027422505.1). NCBI lineage: Eukaryota > Viridiplantae > Streptophyta > Magnoliopsida > Lamiales > Linderniaceae > Craterostigma > Craterostigma plantagineum. The sequence goes on along the minus strand of JAPQWV010000019.1, from coordinate 5,673,969 downwards.
ATGAACAATTAAGAGCAGATTCATATCCAAAAACTAACAATTTCGACGAGATTCTCCAAAATTTCAATCGAAATAGTGCAAAGAAGAAGAAAGTTCATACCTTGTATTCTTAATCGAATTGAATGTCGAGGGTGGTGTTGTGGGTGTCGCCGGAGTTGGGGGTGACGGCGGCGGTGGTCGAAGGCGGTGATGATAGGGTGGATGATGGTGATTTATGGGTGGTGGTGTTGGTGGGAGAGAAAAATCGCGAGAGAGAGGGAGAGAAGAGGGAGAGAGAGAAGAAAAGAAGGAAAAAAAAAGGTATTTCTACTTAAATTCGTAACCGTCACGGCCGTGACCTATAAAGGTCTTGGCCGTGACGGGAGGCAGTGTGTGCCTCTGTCGACTGCCACGGCCGTGACGGCTTAAGCCGTTGGCCGTGACCAAGTCGAGATAAATTAATTAATTTTAATAATTTATTATTTTTTTTTATTAATTAATTTTAATTTTTTTTTTATATAACGTCACGGCCGTGACGGCTTAAGCCTTTGGCCGTGACATAAGGCAGAGAGGTTCACTGGAGGGTGTCACGGCCGTGACTGCTTAAGCAGTTGGCCGTGACTGGTGGCAGAGTGCTCGTCCCTCTTGGTCACGGCCGTGACGGTTTAAGCCTCTGAACGTGACTCTTGGCAGTGTGCATATGTACGCACGTCACGGCCGTGACTGATTCAGCAGTTGGCCGTGACCGCCCTAAATTTATTTATTTTTTTTAAAGAAAGAAATAAGAATACCTGGGTTGCCTCCCAAGAAGCGCTTACTTTACCGTCTTTAGCCGGACGTCTCGTTCGCTCAAGTTTGGAAGTCCAGGTACAGCACTTCCTTCTCGGTCCCGTCTTCCTCGCCTGCGAGATAGTGCTTCAACCTATGGCCGTTCACCTTAAAAGTCCCCTGCTCCATACCTGAAATCTCGACAGTACCGTAAGGAAAAACACGGGTGACAGTGAACGGTCCTGACCAGCGTGATCTAAGCTTGCCAGGAAATAGCCTAAGTCGAGAGTTAAAAAGAAGGACTTGATCCCCTTCCTGAAACTCTCGCCTTTGCCTAATTTTCTTATCGTGATAGGCCTAGAACGTTCCTTGTACATGCGAGCGTTATCGTAAGCCGATAAACGCCACTCGTCTAACTCGTTGATTTGGAGTTGCCGCTTTCCGCCGGCATTCCCCAAATCAAGATCCAAGGACTTAATGGCCCAATATGCCTTATGCTCTATTTCTACGGGAAGATGGCATGCTTTTCCATAGACTAGTCTATACGGTGTGGTGCCGATGGGAGTCTTATACGCAGTCCTATATGCCCAAAGTGCATCATTTAACTTGTTCGCCCACTCCCTACGGTTCCCCTCTATAGTTTTTTCTAGAATGCGTTTCAACTCGCGATTCACGACTTCGACTTGACCACTAGCTTGGGGATGGTACGGGGTGGATAGGCTATGTTTAACACCGTAACGTTCTAAAGTGCGTGCAAACTGGGTGTTACAAAAGTGAGTGCCTCTATCACTAATAATGCATCTAGGTGCCCCAAAACGTGAAAATAACGCTCGCAAAAATCTAACGACTACCCTAGCGTCATCTGTGGGTAAGGCTTGCGCCTCGGCCCACTTAGACACATAATCGACGACAACTAGGATGTACTTATTATTGTATGAGCTAGGAAATGGACCCATGAAATCTATACCCCACACATCGAATATCTCACATACCAAAATGAAATTCTGAGGCATTTCGTCGCGTTTGGAGAGATTACCTGCGCGCTGACACTGATCACAAGTGTCAACGTACCTTTGGGCGTCCTTGAAGATCGTGGGCCAGTAAAATCCACTCTCCAACACCTTCTGAGCGGTACGATTTGCTGCATAGTGCCCTCCGGTCGGTCCGTTGTGGCAATGTCTAAGGATTTGCGTCGATTCTGGGGCCGCCACGCATCCCCGTATTACCTGGTCTGCACATCGTCTGAAAAGATACGGGTCTTCCCAAAAGTAGTACCTCAACTCAGAAAAGAATTTCTTCTTTTGCTGACTCGTGTAGTCCTTTGGTAGGACCCTTGCAACAAGATAGTTAGCATAATCTGCAAACCAAGGGGTGTCGTCACTTACCACATGTATCGCGTAGAGGTGCTCGTCTGGGAACCGATCGTGTATCGCCCTTTCGTTCTTCTGATATATCTCGGACTCCTCTAGTCGAGAGAGGTGATCCGCCGCCAAGTTCTCTGCACCTTTCTTATCGCGAATCTCGATGTCGAATTCTTGCAGTAGCAGGATCCACCGAATTAGCCGTGGCTTGGCATCAGGCTTTGCTAACAAGTACTTAAGGGCAGAGTGGTCAGTAAAAACAATAACTTTAGATAGGATTAGATATGACCTGAACTTGTCGAAAGCGAAAACGACGGCCAACAGATCCTTTTCGGTGGTCGTGTAATTGGTCTGGGCTGCGTCTAGCGTCTTACTCGCGTAGTAGATCGGTCTGAAGTGGTTGTCCTTACGCTGCCCTAGCACGGCCCCAACTGCATAGTCACTAGCATCGCACATTAGTTCAAAGGGCAGCCCCCAATCAGGGGCTACCATAATAGGTGCTGCGATAAGTCTTTCCTTAAGTAAATTGAAAGCATGCAGACATTCGCCATTAAAATCAAACGGGGCATCTTTCTCTAACAATCTAGACATAGGACGTGCAATCTTAGAAAAATCTTTGATAAACCTGCGATAAAATCCCGCATGTCCTAGAAAGCTTCTAATCGACTTCACGTTCGAGGGGACAGGCAATTTTTCTATGGTTTCTAACTTAGCCCGGTCAACTTCGATTCCTTTAGAGGAGATCTTGTGATCGAGGACTATACCCTCTCGAACCATGAAGTGGCACTTTTCCCAATTAAGTGCCAAATTCGTTTCCTCGCATCGTGCGAGTACGAGCTTCAGGTTTGACAAGCATGCATCAAACGACGACCCAAAAACAGAAAAATCGTCCATAAATACCTCCATTACCTCACCTACCAATTCGTCGAATATGGCCATCATGCATCGCTGGAAGGTGGCTGGGGCATTGCATAAGCCGAACGGCATCCTTCGGTACGCGAACGTTCCGAACGGGCACGTAAACGTGGTCTTCTCCTGGTCCTCAGGTGCTATGGGAATCTGCAGATAACCTGACAAACCATCAAGGAAACAATAAAATGAGTGACCCGCTAGCTTTTCTAACATTTGATCAATAAATGGTAAAGGGAAATGATCCTTTCGCGTGGCATCATTCAACTTCCTGTAGTCAATGCAGACGCGCCATCCGGTCACGGTCCTCGTCGGGATCAGTTCGTTCTTGTCGTTGGTGACGACCGTCATGCCTCCTATCTTTGGAACCACTTGGACCGGGCTGACCCACGCGCTGTCTGAGATGGGATAGATCATTCCCGCGTCTAGCAATTTGATCACCTCCTTCTTGACAACGTCCTTCATGTTGGGATTGAGGCGCCTTTGACGTTGAGCGACCGGCTTGAAGTTGTCCTCCATGAGGATCTTGTGCGTGCAGTAGCTTGGATTGATACCCCTTATGTCGGATATCTTCCACGCCAAAGCCTTCTTGTGCGCCTTCAACACGTCTAAGAGCTCGCTTTTCTGTCCGTCGTCGAGGCTCGACGAGATGATGACCGGCAGTCCTCCATTGCTGCTAAGGAATGCGTACTCGAGGTGGTCGGGCAGCGGCTTCAACTCCAGGACCGGTGGCTCCTCAACCGAGCTTTTTTCCTTGTCCTCTTCGCTGCTCTCATCGATGGCTATAATGGGCTCGTCGACTTCCTCCCCACACTCGTCGATGGCCATAAGCGTGTGTGTGTCCGGATCACCAACCTGTGATAGACCTTGCACGGAAAAGAGAAAGTCGTGCTCAAATACGTCTAAGAAATAACACTTATCATCCTGCTCGCTACTCTTTTTCATCGAGTCGGCCATATCAAAGGTGACCTTTTCCCCATCTACCGTCAAGGTTAACGTCCCATTCCTAACGTCTATCATGGTCTCCCCTGTGGCTAAGAATGGTCTACCTAAAATCAAGGGGACATTTTCATCTTCCTCCATATCTAAGATGACGAAATCTGCGGGAATCACAAACTTATCGACTTTAACTAAGACGTCCTCGATAACACCTCGAGGGTACTTTAACGACCTATCCGCTAATTGGAGGCTCATCCTAGTGTGTCGTGGCTCGCCTAGTCCTAAACGCTTAAACATAGAATACGACATAAGATTAATACTAGCGCCTAGGTCTGCTAACGCACGCTCAATCACTAAATCTCCTATGAGACAGGGAATAGTAAAACTCCCTGGGTCTTTTAGCTTCTTAGGAATCTTGCTTTGGAGGATCGCCGAGCACTCCCCTCGTAGGCAGACGGTGGAGACGTGTTCGAGCTTCCTTCTGTTCGTCAGCAAGTCCTTCAAGAACTTTGCGAAGCTGGGCATCTGCGTAATAGCTTCAACAAAAGGTAAGTTAATATGTAATTCCTTACACATACCCATGAATTTACCAAACTGCGCCTCGTTCTTGTCCTTTTTTAGTCGGGCCGGGTATGGGATCTTCGGCTGGTATGGCTTCACCGGTGGCCGCTGAATCTCCGTCACCTTATCCTTCTCGGGCTCGACCTTCTCCTTCTCAACGTCGGCCTTCTCGGTGTCGTCGCCCCTGACCTCCTCAACTTCGGGCTCGTCGTGGCTCTCGAAGTTGGCATTCTCCTTGGCCTTCTTTTTGGCGGGCACTTCTTGTAGTTCTCGCCCGTTCCTCAGCGTCACTGCCTTGCAGTACTCCTTGGGATTCGGCTCGGTGTAGCTCGGGAGCGATCCCTGAGTGCGTCCCGCCAACTGCTTCACCATCTGGCCCATCTGTTGCTCCAGTTTCTTGAGCGAGGCGTCTGTGTTCTGAGCACGCAAGTCATTCGCCTCCATGTACTCCTCCATCTTCGTCATTCGGCTCTCGTGGGCTGCGGTGGTGCTGCTGAAATTCGTGAGAAGCGTCTTCATCATGTCCTTCATCTCCCTCATGTCGTCGGATCCTCCCGCGGGCGCACTCTGTACTGTCGTGGTGGCCCGTTTTGGAATCCGGAAGGTCGGGACTGAAATCCTGGTGGTCCTTGGCTCTGATGGTTCTGATTCCCGTACGCCAAGTTAGGATGTGCCCGAGGCTGGAAACTTCGCTGGCCGCCTTGGTAATTTCCCATATAATCTACGTGTTCCAGCGGCTACCCAAGTTGGCAATCTGAGGTCTCGTGGGCTGCGCCGCAAATCCCGCATAATGGTACGTAAGGCGTGTGCTGTGTCGGTGTGGTGGTGGCCACGGCGTTCACAGGCTGAGTCTGCCCGGACTTGGGAAGCAATCAACCAATCACTGTCTGCAACTGTGAGTTCTTCGAAGCGATTTGCTGCTGGAGCGCCTCGATCTTGGCATTAGTGGCCGTCTCCTCGCTAACTCCGAACACACCGGTTGTCTTCATCCGGGCATTGCCCCTCATGAAACTGTTCCTCGAGTAGTCCTCAATCAAATTCCACGCGTCAGTGGCGTTGAGCTTCACGAGCCCTCCTCCTGCAGCTCCGTTTAACATATGGACCGTCTGATCATTGAGCCCCTCGTGGAATCGGTTGATCTGGGCTGCCTTCGACATCCCGTGCTGTGGGCATCTCTTCAATAGCGCCTTGTAGCGCTCCCACACCTCGTAAAGATTTTCAGACTCCTTCTGATGGAATAAAGAGATTTCTGTCTTCAATCGTAGCACCTTCGACAGTGGGAAGTAGTGGCCGATAAACGCGGCTCGCAGCTCCTCCCATGTAGTGATTGATCGAGGTGGTAACATCTCAAGCCAATCCTTGGCTCTGAACTTCAAAGAGAACGGGAATAACATGAGCTTAATCGCGTCGCCCGGAACACCATTGATTTTGATGGTGTCGGTCACCGTCAGAAACGCCTTCAGATGGGAGTAAGGATCGTCATCGGGGTTTCCCTCGAACTGGGCCGTCTGGAAAATCATCTGAAGCCATGAGTGCTTCAGCTCGAAGTTATTGTTCTCTATCGGCGGAATGACAATCGCCGACTCCGTACCGCCTAGCGCGGCGTTCTTGAGGAGGTCCTGAAGTGATGGTTCCTCCTCGGGAATGTTATGGACGGGCACTCGGTGGTCCGCCATGTCTACTTCTGTGTAGGGGCTATCTACGGCTGCCTCTACACGTGAATTTTGGATGGATTCCTTCGAACTATCCTCTGAATAACAGACTAATGGATCCTGAGAGCTGGTGGATGTTCCTTCGGTATCGTACTTAAGTTTCCTTCGTAACTTTCGCTCAAAATCCGGGTCTGCGTCAACGATGGGGCCCGATGGATGGCTTCGGGTCATTCACCGCTGAATCGGACCTACGATGAGTGAGAAACGAAAATTATGGAAGGAGTAAACAAATACGTCGAATACGAATACGAAATCAATAGCGACGCAAGAAAACAACTAACGCAAATAACACAAATAACGCAAATAGTAAAAAAAAAAAGAAAAAGAAAAAAACAAAGAAAACGTCAAAACAAAAGTGGCTAAAGTACCGAACTACGGTGTTCCTAATATCAATTAGTTCCCCGGCAACGGCGCCAAAAACTTGATCGACACGTGGTGTGTGAATGGAAAGTGCGACAAGTGATAAATAAAACGTATACCTAATTACTATCACCGACGTGCGATAGGTAGTGGACCTATCGTTTGTAGTGCAGTAAGGTGAGTAAACGAGTATCGAACACAAGGAATAAATCAAGTACTAGTAATGACCTATCGACTCGATATTTAGCCTAAATAAAGTGCGTAAATTGTTTGACGACTTAACCTAACAGATCGCTCCTAAATCAACCAGAAATTTAAAGAACGCGACTAACTGATGCGAAAGTTTTCAGATGATAAAGACGTGCTCGGGATTCGAATCCCGCTAGGTATTATCGGCTAAGACAGTAAAATTGCTCCTAAGTGCTTAAGACTAAATCGCAGTAATTTCCTATCCGCTCGCGAATTTGCTGTTGCCCTAAACGCTCGCGGGGATCTAAAATTCAATAATTACTAACGGCGAGGATCGAGTATTTGCTTTCGCCCTATACTCGAATCCTATCTTCTATGAACGGCCTAAACGTTGTTTAGCTGTCGCCCTAAACGTATTTCCACACAATCACTTTAACACATAGACATATTAAAGCAACGAAACTTATTCATAGAACGATAAATAGTCAAAAACACAAAGTCACGATAATATATGTCTTAACTACGAATTATCCTAGCGTTCATCTACTCCCGAACACAACGGGGATTTAGCTACGCATAATTGAAGGAGAAACAACTAAAGAATTAAAAGATAAGGATGAAGAACTCATGATCTTTCCTACTGATGAATCTGAGATGATCTCGTGGAAAGATCTTCGTTCTTCGTTAATTCGGCGTGAATTCTTCGTTGATCCGTCTCTTGCGCTCCGGGACGGGATTTCCTGTTCTTTTCGCCCTAATTTCGTCTCTGGATGATTGGGAATTGATCTCTGGTAAGTTGTGCCCTTTCTGGGACGAATTTGGGCTTTTTATAGCTATTCCCGTGTGGGTCACGGCCTGGGACATGGGCCGTCACGGCCGTGACCAACACCGCTCGCGTCTCGTCACTTTCTGTCAAAGGTCACGGCCAAGCGCATAGCACGTCACGGCCGTGACCGTCGTCAGCGCCAGTCTCTGCCTTGCGTCACGGTTTAGTGCAGGGGTCGTCACGGCCGTGACGACCGACAGTGTCTTCGTCCTGATTCTCTGCCGAGTGTCACGGTCTGGTGCAAAGTCCGTCACGGCCGTGACCGTCATCAGTACTCCTCTCCGTCGCTTTCTGTCCCTCGTCACGGCCGTGACGCGTAATGCGTCTGGTCGTGACCGAGGGTAGTGTGACCCTTTTCGCGCCGTTTTGCCTCGTTTTCGCTCCTTTTCGCCTGAAACTCGTCCTAAGCTCCTTCAACAACAAAACAAGTGTAAATATATCGAATAAATGCATGAATTCATTGCTAAGGTTCTATTATACCCCGAATAATTAATATGATAAACGCATTAAAATACGTTTATCATACTTCGATGGAGCTTCACATCAAGAAGGGGCCGGAGCTGGAGTAGTATTTGTCACTTCCGACGGAGACGTGCTTCCTTATTCCTTCACTCTGACCCAGAATTGCTCGAACAATGTGGCCGAGTACCAGACTCTAATTCTTGGATAAGAGATGGCTGCGGAGATTAAACAAAGACAACTCGCAATATATGGCGACTCCAAGTTGATTGTTAGCCAGATAATGGGCTCATATGAAGTAAAGAAGCCTGAGCTCCTCCCATATTGCAACTACGCCAGAAGGCTGATAGGATATCTCGGGGAAGCGACAATCGAGCATGTGCCGAGATCCAAAAACAAGCAAGCGGATGCATTAGCCAAACTTGCTTCGACTCTTTCACGCCACATGAGAAAATCCAAATACCTATTTGCCGAAATTGGGTCGTGCCACCCGATTTTGATGATGATAGTGAAGACAATGCTGCCGAGGAAGAAAATCACACCATCGAAGTATTTAAAGTGGCTGAAGAAGACTGGAGGCAATTATTGGTCGATTACTTGGAACATGGAAAACTGCCCAAGGACCCACGTCAAAGAATTGATGTTCGACGGCGAGCACCTCGTTTCATCTTCTACAAAGGAAGACTTTACCGCAGGTCTTTTGATGGTGTATTCTTGAGATGTTTAAGTGAAGAAGAAGCTGGTCAAGCCATGGAGGAAGCTCACTCGGGAATATGTGGTGCTCATCAGTCTGGACCAAAGTTGCACTTTCGCATAACACGGATGAGATATTACTGGTCAACGATGGTTAAAGACTGCTTAGATCATGCACGACGATGTCAAGCTTGCCAGTTCCATGCTAACCTCATGCACCAAACACTTGAGCCGCTTCATCCAACGGTTGCCGCGTGGCCGTTTGATGCTTGGGGATTAGATGTCGTGGGACCAATGACAAAGTCATCGGGTGGACACTCATACATTCTGGCTGGAACAGACTACTTTTCCAAATGGGCTGAGGCTATACCTCTAAAAGAAGTAAAGAAGGAAAATGTCGCTGATTTCATTCGCACCAACATTATTTATCGCTTTGGGATCCCTCGCTACATCATCACTGATAATGGAAAACCATTTTGTAATAGCACAATAAATAAGCTCTGCGAGAAGTTTGGGTTCAAACAGAGGAAATCATCTATGTATAACGCTGCCGCAAATGGACTCGCCGAAGCATTCAACAAGACGTTGTGCAATCGCTTGAAGAAGATAGTGTCAAAATCGAAGAAGGATTGGCACCAAAGAATTAATGAAGCTTTATGGGCATACCGAACCACTCACAGAACGCCAACTGAATCGACACCTTTCGCTCTCGTTTACAGAACTGAAGCCGTAATTCCGCTCGAACAACAAATCCCTTCCCTTAGGATGGACATACAAGAAGGACGCACTACGGAGGAGAACGCTCGCTTACGTCTCGAAGAATTAGAAGCTCTTGATGAAAAGAGACTTGACGTGCAACAAAGTCTGGAATGCTATCAAGCTCGCCTTTCGAGATCATTTAATAAGAAGGTGAGCTTAGGTCATTTCAAGTCGGAGATTGGGTACTTGCGGTAAGAAGACCAATCATCACTAACCGTCGAGTTGGGGGCAAGTTCAAATAAAATGGGATGGTCCCTACGTTTTAAAGAAAGTCTATACTAGCGGAGCATACAAGTTGGTGTCCGAAGATGGATATTGGCCCGATCAACGGCAAATTCTTGAAACGTTACTATGCCTAAAAACGAGGGGACTCGAAAAAAAAAGAAAAAAGGGACAAAAAAAAGAAAAAAAAAGGGGGAACAAAAAAAAAGAAAAAAAAAGAGGGACAAAAAAAAAGAGGGACAAGAAAAAAGAGAAAAAAAAGAAGTTGCTCCTTAACGTACGAGCCTAAATTGCATGTTGCTCCTTAACGCACGAGCCTAAACTGCATGTTACTCCTTGACATACGAGTCCAAACTGCATGTTACTCCTGGCCCGCACGAGTATAAAATGTGAAAAGGCAAACATTAATGATAAGTGCATATGTCTAAACTGCTAACCTATCCCACATAATCCGGTGTGCTTAAACAACGGATACTCCTGGCCCGCATGAGTATAAACTGTGCATGGCACCCCCACCAAAAAAAATAAAAAAATTGAACTACGAGAAATGACTTGATCCTAAAAGGGTACGTAGGCAGCTTAGACCTCGTCTGAGTTCAGTCATATACATAAAAAAAAATGGGCAGCGCGTATGAAATGACCAAAGAGACAAAGCTACAAGGCAAAGATGTAGGGTCATGAAGTTGACCTTGCCCCCAAGTGTGATCGCAGTACATACCTTTTATATTATCAAGTCCGGACTCGAAGTTGGTGAAATAAGAGGCAATGTCCATGGAAATATATCGAAGGATTTTTCTAACGGTCAATCAAGTTATTGAAGTCTGTCGTTGTTTCTCCTATTAAATATACACATATATATATATATATATATATATATATTAATAATGAGAACAATGATACACCCCTTTGATCCCCGCACTCAATTGGTTAAATGTGTTGGAGTGCTGAACTGCTCACTAGTAAAATAAAATTCCATTTAATTTTTCAAGGCCGACACATATGAGTGAAAGAACAACTGGACCTTTCGAAGACTAATGGAAAAGGGCTTGAAGTCACTATCTATTCATGTAGGCCACTTTGCATACACGAGGAGGGAATGGAAGAAATATATTAAGCATAAGTTCTGATATAAGATAAGATATTATGAATGAAGGAACATGAAGACATAAAATCACACTTAATTAAAAAGCTGGAAACTCCCTAATTCGCCTATAGCAACTTGGAGAAGTGTCTGCGTTGCGCCCAAGTTCTTCGCGATCGTCTCGTTCATCGGAAGAGCATTATGAAGAGCGGTGACGGCCCCCTCTGCCTCTTGACGTTCAAGCTGAACCGTTTGAAGAAGTTTTTCGCCTTGCGCAATAGGGGACGTTAACCTCCTCTTCATTTTCTTCAATTTTTTAGACTCGTTCTCAATCCAAGCTAATTCATCCTTCCCCGATTGAACTTGACTGCCTTTCGCCTTCTCTTGCGCACGAATACCCTCGAGACGGTTGTTGGCTTCAGAAAGGCGAGACCGATGCTGTTCTTCAGAAAGTCTATCAGAGGATTCCGAGCGCCGTATCGTAATCAGATGCCTTGTCGAAAGGAAGCGGAGGAATCCTTCTATATGAGCAATGTCGACTGAGTCGAGGTGCCGCATCGACCGAATAACCACGTCAACATCCGGCTTGAGCGAAGAAACTGAATCGAGCGAAGAGCCTACAATCCTTTTGTGCAAATTATCCCATAATGCTTGAAGAAAAGCTCTTTCGTGTTTTCGCACCAACTTGCGGCCTTCGAAGACAGAGGCATCAGCACAACGATTCGCTAATTCAACCTCGCGTGCCGTTAAGTTCGTCGACTCGACTTCGACAACGGGGAGATTTCCCGTCAAAGAGTTAGGTCCCACCACTGACCCTTGACTAGCTTCTGACTCCTCGACAATATCGACAGACTGTTAAAACAACAAAGGGGGCATTAAAAAATGATTAATATTAATTATAACTGTTCAAAAAAAACTTATTTCACATGTACGTGTGCATATAAAATATATATATGTAAAAATTAATATATATATATAATAAAACAAAATAAAAATATATATATAAACGCAATAGCAAATACCGCCAGTGAGGTCATCTTGGGAGCGTTTCCAACAGCAATATGGCCATCTTTTACAGTGTCGTCAATGGCAGTATCTTTAGCCTTTGTTAAAATAGTAATAATAATAATAATAATAATAATAATAATAATAATAATATTAATAGGATGGGAAGAGAAAAGGATAAATAAATAAATAATAATAAAATTAATAACAAAGGCTACCTGATCCGGCAATGAGACGCGTCTAATTGCAATATCTTTCGGTCGGTGGTCTTTCTTAGCGGCATGACTACTTGCAGTTTCCCTAGAGGAGTATGGATTGGTTCGCTTACCAAAGACGTCAACAGAAGCATGCGCGACTTCGACGAAATTTATGTTATTGTCAAGAGGACTACACACCCTCGCCTCTTTCGCCATCTGCTCCGCAATGGCCTCGACATGCGAAGCATCTGTACCAGCCAGCTTGGTAGCATTTTCAATAAAGTAATCCCCGTGGACTTTGGACCACCACTTCTTATAAGAATTGGTATAGTACTTCCTAACACACGAAGGCATGCTAGGGAACCACACTCGAGAACCCGTCTTGATCTGGATACACGCACGCCAATAGTAGAGGCCTTCACAGAGAGATCTTTCTCAAATATCACGTTTCAGAGTCCCGGGCATATCCTGAAGAAATCCAAATTGACGACCAAAGCGATGCGGACTATAAGGCTCGATAAGAAAGTGATTCCCTCGGCGCAATGGAATCCAACTCGAGCGAATAGCAATGAAATAATTTTGCTCAAAATTCTTCAGCACTTCCATTATTCGTGAGAAGGAAATCTCTGTTGAAGGTCAAAATATTACAAGTCCAATGGATCACATCCCCTTTGTGAATCCTCCTACGAGCCGCGGCGGGGTCAAAATACTTTGCGCCATTTTCACCTGAGTAACATGTCATCTTCGAACCCTTCAGATTTTGGTATACGTTAAAGTGAGTCTTGAAGTAACAAGCCAAACCAAGCGTAAAGATAATGAACTGGGAAAACAACACGTATTTCACCCAAGCTCCGGAGACTTCGCGATGACATTAAGACCATTATAGAGGCTTGCTAGGACGGGATGCGCCAGGCCTATCTTGTGACTAGACGCCATGAGACATGCAATCTTAAAGACACCGGGGCATATGAAGCCAACATCCTCGATTGGGAGAATAAACGCGCATAACCAGCAAGATAAATACACCGCCAAATGCACCTCCTCCTGCAAGTGACCTTTAATGTTCAATTTAATGAATAACTTCTTGACTTCGGAAGACCATGGTTGACATAAACCCGGAACACCAAGAGGGTTGTGAGTCAAATGGCTCCGTGCACGAACGTTATTCTTCGACCAAAATTTCACCCACTCTAATGTAGTCACCCCTGAATTTCGTTTATCACGACTCTGAAGCATGAGGAAAGCATGAAACAAGTACTTGCAGGAGCGGGCGTATCGATCACCGTCCTCATCTTCCCCAGTCAGTTCCTCCGCAGAAGGGACGTCTTCGTCATACAAAAGGCCACTCATCGGAAGACCTGCAAAATTATATAATCCCAGAATGAAATCGACAACTCGCCATGACAGGTCGAGAGCGAGTTGGTTATTGACACGCTCAAATACTAGCAAGTGTACTAGGTCGTGCAAGTAGTAAAACGGACAAAGTCCGACTATCGATCCACGAAGATAGCTTGATTAATTTTAAGATATTAAACCTAATTCTAATTTAGACTAAGAGAAGTTTTTTTTTTAGTTTTATGATTTAATTAAATGAGATAAAAGCGCAAATAATAAAATAGACGCAAATAAAATGGATGAGATAAAAATCAATTACGACGAGTGACCAAGGCACATGCTCAGCACAAATAATTCCTACGTCTTCATAAAATCCATCCTATCTAATCATCATGAATCTCAGTCAAGGTAAAATTTCCTAAGACAATCGCTACTCGTTTGTCCCGCCATAGCGATCCTATGCGATAGAGAACCAACCCGTATGTGTCTATAAGATTGTAGTTTCCACGCATGCATTCAATCTCTATGAAATTTCCCGAGCTTAAGCGCTTTCGGCGCTAAAGGATTCGGAAACTACACATACGAAACCGAATTCCATCTCTGGTCGATTTTACGTAGTGATGTTCGATGTTTATTGTTCTAACCGGTCTAATCACTTTGTCGGACAAACCAATCAAATAGCGTGCATATGTTGATCAGGCATACACAAGCATTAAGCGCAAACATGGAACACATGACTTGATTCGCAAGATCAAATAGGAAAAGAAAAATATTAATACGTAGTCATTATTCGGCCTATCATGGCTAGAGCTGTCAAAGTGGCCCGCGGGCTGGCCCGCCTCGCCCCGCTAAAGCGGCGGGTTGGGCTGAGCTTTTTCAGGCCCGCTAGGAGGCGGGCTAAAGCGGGCCAGCCCGCGCGGGCCGCGGGCTTGGCGGGACGGGGCGGGCTAGCCCGCGGGCTGGCCGGCCATTATTGTAAATATATATAATTTATTAAATACATATATATTATAATGAAAATAAATACTAAATATAGAAAATAAAACTAAATTAATTAGATAATATAATTAATGTTATTAGTTATGTATAATTAATATTATATTTATTTATAATTTATTAATAAATATCATAATTAAATAAAAATTATAGTAAATTAATATTTTAAATTAAAATATAAAAATAGAAAAAAAATTACAAGGCGGGCGGGCCCGGCGCGCCCGCCCGCGGCCCGCCGCGTGGCGGTCCCCAGTTTTTTAGGCCCGCCAGATGGCGGGCCAGCCCGCCCGCCCCGTCCCGCCAAATTGACAGTACTAATCATGGCCTTAATCACAAAATAATCTAAGCTAGCATATTAATAAAATAAAAACACAAAATATTCAATTCAGACATAATAGAGAAATAATATAAACTTCGCCTTTATGGAAGAAATGCCTCGCAAGCGTCGATCGTGTCATTCGTCTTAGCTCTTTTTAACTTCAGCCGCGCAAGGTTCTTCGAACTCTTATTATTTTTCGCTGATGTCCGTCTCTCCGCTGTGCAAGAGTCTACTTTTTATAGAATAATCAACCGACTTCAAAGATATTAATTTCCATCGATATTCTCGCATGATCCTTTGAACCAAATATATTGTTTCCTTGATTTGCTCCTCACACGTGACCTTATAGTTACTTATTCAAATTTTCATGTTTGACCCTTTCTCCTCCTTTTAAGCATGCGTATCTCTTAGGGGATTTTATAAGCAACTTTGACTTGATCTCATAGCATCAATCGAACTCTTGTGGGCTTTAGTTAGTCCATATACTTAAATTAAACTAAAAGCCCACAATTAAATCCTTGTGATGATTAAGCCCAATTCCCATAAACGTGTTCACGATGGCTCGACTTTGATTCTTTTATCTCGATATCTGTCAAACAAGAAATATGCATGTAAGGGTAGGATATTCAAGTTTAGTCAATTAAATAACGGCCAAAAATACGCTTTTTCGGGGTATAAAAATAGTTTAAAATCCTAACGTATCAACAACCCCCAAACTAGCTTCGATCGTCCTCGATCGTAAAAGCAGAATAAAACTAAGTTAAGTTAGGATTATAAAACATCATTCAATGAAATTCTCCCGTTTCATCTCAAAAAGCGTAAAAGCATATAAGGTCGAGGTAATCATCAACTAATGAACGATCTAGTCAAAACACGAGGCATGAGGTAATATGTCGCAATCTTATCATAGCATGAAAGACATTTCTAGGATTATACCACGCATCAATCCACAACTCTCACAAGGATCGCTCAATTCGCTCGGGTGTTTTCAAAGGGATCTGTATAAAGACGCTTAACTCACGACATGAAAAGAATTTACTCTATGTTTGCGATTATATCACATCATACTCACATAGTAGAAGTCATGCACGAATCAAAGGGTCTTTTCATCAAAGGTTTGAATGGGGCTCGGCTTTTGAAAAGGTGTGTCATATGGGAAAGTGAGCTAAAAATATCAAACGTGTCAATTATCGAATTGCTCTTCTCCCCACTTATTTCGCTCTTCTAACGTTGTGCCTATTTTTCACTCAAGTCGTTTTTTTCCTTTTCTAGCTCTTCTCGCTCGTCTTATTATTTTTTTGACTTCATCTTTTTTTCTTCTACTTTTTTTTTTCGTTCCTATTTTTTTTTCACTTCTTTTCTCTTTTTTTTTTCGAACCAGCCCCACCTATCTCTTTTCATTTTACGTCTTACCAAAGGGAGAGGTTTCTAGTCCTCTGCAATGTTACGACAAGAGATTTATATCATAGGACGAGTTCATAACTAACATGCATCGACGATTAGCTCCTTCACAACCAACAAGCCACTATTCCCGATATCGATAAATTAACACGTTGATATGGGTCGTATAGGCTAAATTGAGGCAATTAGGCTAAATATCTGGGCTCCAAGTCAACAAATAAGTCAAATAGGGCTCAAAGGGGCTCACTAAGTGGTAAATACATAAGGTAGAGAAATATTTAGGCCAATGACTCAATCCTAGTGCCCTTCTCATTTTCGCACATAAAAATCCACATAGTAACCATTGACATGCATAACAGAGTAAGTTCGAAAATATTCAGTCCATGCGTGCAACACAAGAATAAACACCAAGCATAATGAGTTGCTCTGAATTTTTCCGAAGGCTCAAGAACTCACATATATAACTGGATTTATGCTTCATGATACGCAATACTCTCCTAAAGCAGTCAATATAGCCAAATAATCATGCTAATATCACGACAATGCAACATGTAATACTATCACACTCAATTCATCGAATCATATCCCGACACGGTAAAATTTTAAATGTTTTCATCATTGACAGGAGATTCCACAGATGACGCTCAAATCGTAAACTTCATCAGTTATACCCACTAAAAGACCGAAGTACATCGATACCTAAATATGTAAGCATATTAAATCTAGCATGTGTCACATCCCACCCCCAAACTAAATAGCACATTGTCCTCAATGTGTAAATTAAAAGCAAAGAAAGAGTAGAAGTGACACTGCCCTGAATTTTTTTTTGTCGATCGATGTAGAAGACTTCGTTGATTCGCAGCAAGCAACCATCGCGAACGGGCAACTCCCAAAATAGTTATGAGCCTGCGAAACAAACATGACTAGGCGCACCGTGAAAGCGAGTTTTAGAGAAAAAATAATAATACTTAGAATAATAGGAGTAAATATAATATATATGCATCGATAATACTTGGGTTGCCTCCCAAGAAGCGCTGCTTTTAAAGTCGTTAGCTCGACTGTCGCGACGATCAGGGTGGTTTGGTGTCTAGGCTTGCTTTGGTGTTCTGGAGGTCCTTCAGCTCGCTGATATTCTCTCCAGACGAGGTGTCCTTGAAAGGCACAGAACAACGTAAAGCAGGAATATTAGTAGCACTAGGTTCTTCAAGGAATACAAGTTCGCTTTGCCAATTTCCCCATCGTCGTAGAGTTTCAAGCGCTGCCCATTAACTGTGTGTTCGTCCTTTCCATTGATAAGGATTTGTATGGCCCCGGATGGAAATACTTTCTGCACTATATACGGGCCAACCCACCTACTCTTTAACTTCCCTGCAAAGAGACGTAGCCTCGAGTTGAATAGCAAGACGCGATCGCCGACTTTGAACTCCCTTTTTATGATCTTCTTGTCATGCCACTTCTTTGTTCGCTCCTTATATAACTTGGCATTCTCGTACGATTGTTGACGAGACTCGTCCATCTCGTTCAACTGGAGCAACCTATTTTTGCCTGCTTCAGACAAATCAAAATTTAGCTTTTTAATAGCCCAATATGCACGGTGTTCTAATTCTACAGGTAAATGGCATGCTTTTCCATAAACAAGACGAAACGGCGAAGTCCCTATCGGAGTTTTATATGCGGTGCGGTACGCCCATAGTGCGTCATCTAGCTTTAGCGACCAATCTTTCCATGAGGCGTTCACCGTCCTTTCCAAGATCTGCTTCAGCTCCCTATTCGAAACCTCTACCTGTCCACTAGTTTGAGGATGGTATGGGGTAGACAGTTTATGCTTCACACCATACTTAGACAATAAATTAGCAATACAGAAGTGAGTACCGCAATCGATAATTATTGCCCTAGGTGTACCAAAACGAGTAAAGATATGCTTCTTAAGAAATCGAATGACTACGCGCGCATCATTGGTCCTACATGCCTCTGCCTCTACCCATTTAGATACATAATCTACTGCTACCAAGATATACATATTTGAACATGAACTAGGAAAAGGCCCCATAAAATCAATACCCCACACATCAAAGAGTTCGTTTTCTAACATGATATTCAATGGCATTTCATGCTTTCGAGATATAGCACCCGTACGCTGACAACGATCACATGAGGTAACATAAGCATGCGCATCCTTAGACAAAGGCCAAAACAAACCCGATTGTAATACTTTAAATGCCGTCCTAGTGGGTCGATGGTGGCCACCCGTCAAACCCGCATGACAATGATATAAACCGAGCTCACCTCTTCGGCGGATATACATCGCCGGATTACCCGATCAGAGCAAATCTTGTATAGGAATGGATCGTCCCACAGGTAGTGTTTCGCATCAAAGAGAAATTTCTTCTTCTGATGAAAACTCAAGCCTGTGGGAATCTCACCTATAGCAGCATAATTCGCAAAATCCGCGAACCAAGGAAATGATGTATCCATCAAAGCAAATAATTGTTCATCAGGAAAATACTCGTCAATAGGTAACTCCTTATCTTGCTCATGCGAATTATCTAACCTAGATAAATGATCAGCTATCACATTCTCAACACCTTTTTTATCACGAATCTCTAAGTCATACTCCTAAAGTAGTAAAATCCACCGAATCAACCTAGGTTAGCATCTTTCTTAGCAAATAAGTATCTAAGTGCAGCATGATCGGTGCAGATGATTACCTTATTCAATACTAGGTAAGAATGAAATTTATCTACTGCAAATACCACGGCTAGTAACTCTTTCTCGGTAGTAGCATAATTCCTCTGTGCATCGTCCAGAGTTTACTAGCGTAGTAAATGACCTGAAATACCTTATCCTTGCGTTGTCCTAGAACTGAAATCCTATGATATAAATCTCTTGTCGTAACATTGCAGAGGACTAGAAACCTCTCCCTTTGGTAAGACGTAAAATGAAAAGAGATAGGTGGGGCTGGTTCGAAAAAAAAAGAGAAAAGAAGTGAAAAAAAAATAGGAACGAAAAAAAAAGTAGAAGAAAAAAAGATGAAGTCAAAAAAATAATAAGACGAGCGAGAAGAGCTAGAAAAGGAAAAAAACGACTTGAGTGAAAAATAGGCACAACGTTAGAAGAGCGAAATAAGTGGGGAGAAGAGCAATTCGATAATTGACACGTTTGATATTTTTAGCTCACTTTCCCATATGACACACCTTTTCAAAACCCGAGCCCCATTCAAACCTTTGATGAAAAGACCCTTTGATTCGTGCATGACTTCTACTTGTGAGTATGATGTGATATAATCGCAAACATAGAGTAAATTCTTTTCATGTCGTGAGTTAAGCGTCTTTATACAGATCCCTTTGAAAACACCCGAGCGAATTGAGCGATCCTTGTGAGAGTTGTGGATTGATGCGTGGTATAATCCTAGAAATGTCTTTCATGCTATGATAAGATTGCGACATATTACCTCATGCCTCGTGTTTTGACTAGATCGTTCATTAGTTGATGATTACCTCGACCTTATATGCTTTTACGCTTTCTGAGATGAAACGGGAGAATTTCATTGAATGATGTTTTATAATCCTAACTTAACTTAGTTTTATTCTGCTTTTACGATCGAGGACGATCGAAGCTAGTTTGGGGGTTGTTGATACGTTAGGATTTTAAACTATTTTTATACCCCGAAAAAGCGTATTTTTGGCCGTTATTTAATTGAATAAACTTGAATATCCTACCCTTACATGCATATTTCTTGTTTGACAGATATCGGGAAAAAAGAATCAAAGTCGAGCCATCGTGAACACGTTTATGGGAATTGGGCTTAATCATCACAAGGATTTAATTGTGGGCTTTTAGTTTAATTTAAGTATATGGACTAACTAAAGCCCACAAGAGTTCGATTGATGCTATGCGATCAAGTCAAAGTTGCTTATAAAATCCCCTAGGAGATATGCATGCTTAAAAGGAGGAGAAAAGGTCAAACATGAAGATTTGAATAAGTAACTATAAGGTCACGTGTGAGGAGCAAATTAAGGAAACAATATATTTGGTTCAAAGGATCATGCGAGAATATAGATGGAAATTAATATCTATGAAGTCGGTCGATTATTCTATAAAAAGGAGACACACAGCGGAGAGACGGACATCAGCGAATAAATAATAAGAGTAGATGAAGAACCTTGCGCTGCTGAAGTTAAAAAGAGCTAAGACGAAGGAGACGATCGACGGTTGCGAGGCGTTTCTTCCGTAAAGGCGAAGTTTATATTAATTCTCTATTATGTCTGAATATTTTTATTTTTATTTTATTAATATGCTATCTTAGATTATTTTGTGATTAAGGCCATGATCGGCCGAATAATGACTACGTATTAATATTTCTCTTTTCCTATTTGATCTTGTGAATCAAGTCATGTGTTCCATGTTTGCACTTAATGCTTATATATGTCTGATCAAAATATGCATGTTATTTGATTGGTTTATGAGATGGACAAAGTGATTAGACCGGTTAGAACAATAAACATCGAACATCACTACGTAAAATCGACCAGAGATGGAATTCGGTTTCGTATTTGTGGTTTCCGAATCCTTAAGCGCCGAAAGCGCTTAAGTTCGGGGAATTTCATAGAGATTGAAAGCATGCGTGGAAACTACAATCCTATAGACATATACGGGTTGGTTCTCTATCGCATAGGATCGCTATTGCGGGACAAACGAGTAGCGATTGTCTTAGGAAGTTTTACCTTGACTGAGATTCATGATGATTAGGTAGGACAGATTTTATGAAGACGTAGGAATTATTTGTGTTGAGCATGTGCCTTGGTCACTCGTCGTAAATTGATTTTTATCTCATCCATTTTATTTGCGTCTATTTTATGATTTGCGCTTTTATCTCGTTTAATTAAATCATAAAACTAAAAAAAATTCTCTTAGTCTAAATTTGAATTAGGTTTAATATCTTAGAATTAATCAAGCTATCTTCGTGGATCGATACCCGGACTTCGTCCGTTTTACTACTTGCACGACCTAGTACACTTGCTCGTATTTGAGCGTGTCAAGTTTTTGACGCCGTTGCCGTTGAGAGCAAGTGTACTAGGTCGTGCAAGTAGTAAAACGAACGAAGTCCGAGTATCGATCCACGAAGATAGCTTGATTAATTCTAAGATATTAAACCTAATTCAAATTTAGACTAAGAGAATTTTTTTTAGTTTTATGATTTAATTAAACGAGATAAAAGCGCAAATCATAAAATAGACGCAAATAAAATGGATGAGATAAAAATCAATTTACGACGAGTGACCAAGGCACATGCTCAACACAAATAATTCCTACGTCTTCATAAAATCTGTCCTACCTAATCATCATGAATCTCAGTCAAGGTAAAACTTCCTAAGACAATCGCTACTCGTTTGTCCCGCAATAGCGATCCTATGCGATAGAGAACCAACCCGTATATGTCTATAAGATTGTAATTTCCACGCATGCATTCAATCTCTATGAAATTCCCCGAGCTTAAGCGCTTTCGGCGCTTGAAGATTCGGAAACCACACATACGAAACCGAATTCCATCTCTGGTCGATTTTACGTAGTGATGTGCGATGTTTATTGTTCTAACCGGTCTAATCACTTTGTCCATCTCATAAACCAATCAAATAACATGCATATGTTGATCAGGCATACACAAGCATTAAGCGCAAACATGGAACACATGACTTGATTCACAAGATCAAATAGGAAAAGAAAAATATTAATACGTAGTCATTATTCGGCCTGTCATGGCCTTATCTAAGCTAGCATATTAGTAAAATAAAAACACAAAATATTCAATTCAGACATAGTAGAGAAATAATATAAACTTCGCCTTTACGGAAGAAACGCCTCGCAAGCGTCGATCGTCTCCTTCGTCTTAGCTCTTTTTAACTTCAGCCGCGCAAGGTTCTTCGTCTGCTCTTATTATTTATTCGCTGATGTCCGTCTCTCCGCTGTGCAAGAGTCTCCTTTTTATTGAATAATCAACCGACTTCAAAGATATTAATTTCCATCGATATTCTCGCATGATCCTTCGAACCAAATATATTGTTTCCTTAGTTTGCTCCTCACACGTGACCTTATAGTTACTTATTCAATCTTCATGTTTGACCTTTTCTCCTCCTTTTAAGCATGCGTATCTCTTAGGGGATTTTATAAGCAACTTTGACTTGATCTCATAGCATCAATCGAACTCTTGTGGGCTTTAGTTAGTCCATAAACTTTAATTAAACTAAAGCCCACAATTAAATCCTTGTGATGATTAAGCCCAATTCCCATAAACGTGCTCACGATGGCTCGACTTTGATTCTATTTTCTCGATATCTGTCAAACAAGAAATATGCATGTAAGGGTAGGATATTCAAGTTTATTCAATTAAATAACAGTCAAAAATACGCCTTTTCGGGGTATAAAATAGTTTAAAATCCTAACATATCAGTTATCGGGCACCACGCCTCGCAGACCGCCTTAATGATGTTGACATCAATATCGTAGGTAAAGAGTGAAGCGTATATCGAATCGTGAACTTGAATGTCTCTCAGCACTTTCTCATATCGGCAGAGAACGTCTTCGGTCCATTCCCAATATCCCTCTATGTACTCAAACTCGCCAAGAAATCGAAGGACATCACCTTCCCACCTACCACGTGACTCCCCAGCGATGATAGTGCGCCCTAATGAAGGGAGGGGAAATAACTTGTCGGATGACGGAATACGAGGAAGGTCGCTAGGCGTTAAGTGGTGACTTGACTTTAATATCCACGCTTTGCGGTTCCTGTGCAGATCTATCTTCTTTGACCAATCGAGAATGTTTGGCAGATTCGTGGTCTTTCGAACCTTTGCAAATGACCCAATAAGGGGCGGGTGAACGACGAACATCACACCTTCTTCGACAGGTTGCTCCTCGTCTTCGAGTACGACCAGATGTGGTACGTTAGAAGGAGACACGGTGTCTCTAAAGAAAACCACCGTTAAACCCTGTAAAAGAAACGAAGAAGGTTTTAAGTGTCGTTGGGCTGTTCCAAAAAAAAGTGTAAATCCAACAATAACAGAGAACAAGAAGAAAAAGGAAGAAATAGATAAAAGCCTCGATAGATCGGTATATGCTCGCTAGCTTTGCTGGAAGAACACAACTGATATTGAGTTATGTCGACACTTATGCTTTAAATAGGACCAGATATTGTGAGGAAGATACGGTTCGTCAAAAGCAAAGAAGGAAGGTTAAATATTAATAATATATAGGTCATACCTTTTATTTATGATATCCTTACAAAATGTTGGGGTACGGGCCTCATGGATGCAATTTACTTTATTAAGTAGCTTCCCATGGGCCAACAACATCGACGAGACCCATATTATATCAATATATGAAGATAATGCTAGGGGCTTAAGGAAGAAAATCTCTATATCAAACCATCACACGCCCAATTTAATAAACGGAGAAATTAAGTGGCGAGCATGATGGTACCTACTAATTAACGTTGCAAGGATTCTACTTCTCATTTCCTCCAAAGTTTGTCAACAAGACTTGAAGTGGGGGCATTTGTAGACAATTAAAATCAATTGTCTATTTCGATCATTGAGATTTAATTCGAAGCAATTAAATACAAGTCATTTAATTAAATTGCTATTTATTGAGATCTATAAATTAATCTCAAGTTAATAAATAGTTTATTTAATTAATAAATTATTACCATAAATACATATTCCTTTAATACAAAATCTACGTAAGGAAAGCATTGTAGATATTTGTTAAATAAGTAAAGGAATCAAATCAAATATCATAAAATAGGCAGATATTGAGAGAACCAAGCCACATTTGGAATAAATCAAATCAAATCAAGATCAAACCATATATGGATAAAATCAACCCAAATATGGAAGAAATCATCCCAAAAAGATTATGCTTTCCGTAATGGTGAATTTTCTGCGCCTATAAATAAGAGGCTTTAGAATTCAGAAATCACAAATCCGAGAGCAAGGAGAATACGAAACTTCGAGAGAATTAGAAGTAAGTCTTTGATAGCATTCGGAAATTCTCTCAACGAAGTTCTTCGTGTTCAAGTTAAAATTCGAAGACGTTCATCAACACCCGTGTGAGTTTCTTATAATCGCACGGTTGCAACGAGGAAAGCCCGTGCGAGTTTCTCGGAAGCGCGCGGTTAAACGCTAAGACCCGTGCGAGTTTCTCGAAAGCACGCGGTTCAACGCTCAAGACCCGTGCAAGTTTCTCATAATCGCACGGTTGCAACGAGGAAAGACCCGTGCGAGTTTCTCATAATCACACGGTTGCAACGAGGAAAGACCGTGCGAGTTTCTCATAATCGCACGGTTCAAAGCTCAAGATCCGTGCGAGTTTCTCATAGTCGCGCGGTTCAACGCTCAAGATTCGTGCGGGTTTCTCATAATCACGCGTTCAACGCTCAAGACCGTTCGTTTGATAACATCAAGTCCAAGTCAGCTTCGCGATCAAGCCCAAAAGCCCACGAAGAAGCATTTACTAAGATTCGTGACCAAGCTTAAAAGCCCACGAAGAAACAATTCGAGAAACCCTCTTCAACGACTATCAAATCCAAGTGTTAGCTTCGTGATCAAGCCCAAAAGCCCACGAAGCAACGCCCATATTTCAAAAGCGTCCTCCAAGTCCAATTATTAAGTTCGTGATCAAGCCCAAAGGCCCACGAAGGAACTTAACGAAGGCCCAAATCAAGGAAGATCAAGAATTTTCCAAAGTCCTTCAAAAGTTATAAAATGAAGAATCAGAGGGACAAGTAGAGATAGAGCTCATTAAATTACATTAAATTTCATTTGTACTATTTTTCTGATTATTTGATATTCAAATAAAAGAAAATACGCTACAGAGATGTCTCGAGTACGTATGCATCGGTAGTGGGAAGTCTTATGTTCGTGATGATTTGTACACGAACAGACATTGCACATGCAGTGGGAGTAGTAAGTCAATACATGGCGAATCCGGGCAAATAGCATTGGAGCACGGTAGATATGCCAAAGATTCATACGAAAGACAACCTAGCAGATTTTTTGACGAAGGCAGTCAACACTGACAAGTTCGTTTGGTGTCGTTCCTCGAGTGTCCTAGCGGAGACGTAAGTAACATGAATGACAAGGGAGAAAGAATGGTGTGAAGATCTGATTGATCCTCAATCAAATCTTCAAGTGAGAGATTGTCGACATAATAAAATAAGCCCACACGGAGATTTGAATAGTCAAAATATGAGGATGCAAACGTGTATTGTCAAAAGGTGTGCTACAGACTTTTTTATTGGTTCACATGCCATGTACACACATGCATCTTGAGCCTATAAATACGAGGACTCTCAGGCAGTGTAATTGCATCCCACAGGAGAAAGCCACAGACAGAGAGAAGAGAGAGATCAGGGTCAGAGAAAAATAGAGGAAAAATAATAGAGAGTTTGTCGGGTATTTTCTCCGACTATAAAGAGAGATATTGAGGATTTTCTCCTTTGTAGTACGAGAGGTTGTAACTCCTACATTTCCCCTATAGGGAATTCTTCTTCCCTGCCCGTGGTTTTTAACCCTTACTTGTTTGGGGGTTTTCCACGTTAAATCTTGATGTCCACATTTTATCTTTAATTGCTCAATTATTAGCCGCGTTATTACTCGATCGGGTCCGCTGCCACGTCAACACCACGCCCACTTCCAACTTCTTGTACCAATTGAGAGTATTCCCATGTGACTTCACAGATAAAGAAAAATGATAGAATCTCTGTTGTTTTACGGCCATAAGAAGATTAATTTCTCTCAGTAAAACCAAATGGGCAAGAAAAAAGGATCTCGTGCCCAAAGAGTAAAACCTCGCAGGAGACTGGTAACTCCCAGAGACAACCAGAACATAGCATGGGCTCCTATCCCTGGGTGCAATATCTGAATACGAGACTGCTCGAGGATGCCGTCGAACGCATACCGTTGATTGAATCCCTCCGTCGTGATAAGGAATCTATGAAGACACAGTTGTCTTTGTTGAAATCTGAGTTGGCTAAGCTTAGCGGATTAGTATTTGGTCTGGAGTTCCAATTGATCATGGTGCAACCGTACTCAAAACTCAAAATGAGTTTTTTCTGAACTCAAATATGCATTTGCAAATAAGTTTCCCAAAAACTGAATTTTAGTTGAAAATTACAATATATACCCTTTTATTATTTTACCTTATTAATGTACTCATAAAAAAGATAAAATAATAAATAAAAATATATAAAAGGACTTCTGTAATTAATAAATAATTTCCTTGTACGATTTTCTATATTTAACAAATATTAATTTTTTATCGTTTTTATTAAGTTATATTTAATAATAGTATTGTGGTTTAATTTTTAAAGTTCCAAATACATGGGTAATATTAAAAATTGGTCTGGAAGAGACATTACAAAATGTGCTTTTGAGTTTGAGAATAGGTTTATTGGTTGGAGAAAAATTACTGCATTTTGAGTTTGGGAATGACAATTGCATAATAGCCCGCAATATCATTAACGTGGTCCCAAACATATGCCACTCCTTCTTGTTGTTCACTAAAATATTAGCTGATAGACAAATTGTTGGTTCTTGCAGGGCTCAAGTCTATTTACGAGGCATTGAAGGATAAGAAAATGCATCCCAGAAACGCATCCCGGATCAGATTATATCTCTCATCTCATTAAACATTTGATCAGCAATCCAACAGTACAAAGCAATCTGACTGAGTATCAGTTGTTTAAAAGAATGACATCAATCCAAATATTCATTGTACGATTCAATAGCCAAGAAAAGAAGAAGACGTACAACTACAAAGCTACTATAACCAAATCTACTAGATATCTAGCAAAACAATTCGCATGACCCAACCTGAGGAGCTTCCTTTTCCGGTCGTCATGCTCCATCTAAGAACTCCTTTAGTAAATTTCTTCTAAACTTCGTTGCAAGTATCAAACAATCTATACGAAAAGCCATTTTGCAAACATATTTTCGCAAACCAGTTTTGCAAAAGCGGTTTTGAAAAAATTGTTTCGCAAAATAGCTTTTGCAAAATGATTTTCGCAAAACATTTTGTTCAATTACCTCGACCACTTCCAACTTCTCGTACCAATTGAGTGTATTCCCATGTGACTGCACAGAAAAACAAAAATGACAGAATCTCTGTTGTTTTTCGACCGCTAAGAAGATTTATTTCTCTCAGTAAAACCAAATGGGAAAGAAGAAACGGTCTCGCGCCCAAAGAGTAAAACGTCGCGGGAGACTGGTAACTCCCAGAGACAACCAGAACATAGCATGGGCTCCTATACCTGGATGCAATATCTGAATACGAGGCTGCTCAATGGTGCCGTCGAATGCATACCATTGATTGAACCCCTCCGTCATAACGAATCTATGAAGACACAATTGTCTTTGTTGAAACCTGATGTGGCTATGCTTAACGGAAAGTATTTGGTCTGGAGTTGCAATTGATCGTGGTGCAACCGTACTCAAAACTCAACTCAAAATGAGTTTTTTTTATTTTCTCTCTACTGTTCTGAACTCAAATTTGCGTTTGCAAATGAGTTTTCCCAAAACTGATTTTTAGTTGAAAATTACAGTATATACCCTATTATTATTTTACCTTATTAATTATACTCATAAAAAAGATAAAGAAAATAAATAAAAATATATAAAAGGACTTCTGTAATTAATAAATAATTTCCTTGTACGATTTTCTATATTTAACAAATATTAATTTTTTTATCGTTTTTATTAAGTTATATTTAATAATAGTATTGTGTTTAATTTTTAAAGTTCCAAATACATGGGTAATACTAAAAATTGGTCTGGAAGAGACATTACAAAATGTGATTTTGAGTTTGAGAATAAGTTTATTGGTTGGAGAAAAATTACTGCATTTTGAGTTTGAGAATGACAATTGCATAATAGCCCTCAATATCAATAACGTCGTCCCAGACATAAGCCACCCCTTCTCGCTGGTGACAAATTGTTGATTCTAGCAAGGCTCAAGTCTATTTACGAGGCATTGAAGGATAAAAAACACATCCCGAAAACGCATCTTGGATCAGATTATCTCCCTCATCTCATTAAATATTTGATCAGCAATCCAACGGTATAAAGCAATCTGACTGAGCATCAGTTGTTTAGAAGAAAGACATCAATCCAAATATTCATTGTACGATTCAAAAGCCAAGAAAACCAGAAGACTTACAACTACAAAGCTACTATAACTGGATAGACTAGATATCTAGCAAAACGATTCGCATGACCCACCCTGAAGAGCTTCCTTTTCCGGTCATCATGCTCCATCTAAGAACTCCTTTAGTATATTTCTTCTAAACTTCATTGCAAGTCTATCAGACAATCTGTGTGAAAAGCCATTTCGCAAACATATTTTTGCAAACCAATTTTGCAAAAGCGGTTTTGCAAAAAATTGTTTCGCAAAACAGCTTTTGCAAAATATTTTCGCAAACATTTTGTTCAACTACCTCGCCCACTTCCAACTTCTCGTACCAATTGAGAGTATTCCCGCGTGACTTCACAGAAAAACAAAATGATAGAATCTCTGATGTTTTTCGGCCACTAAGAAGATTTATTTCTATCAGTAAAACCAAATGGAGAAGAAGAAAGGGTCTCGTGCCCAAAGAGTAAAGCCATCACCGTAAAGGAATCTAAGGGTATTTAGTATTAACAGACAATTTTTGAGAAAAAATATCGAACATTCGAATATTCGCGAATCTATTCGTAAATGAATCGAATACCGAAAAAGAATATCAGTTAAAATTAATGAATTCGAATAAAAACTCCAAATATTCGATTCGGTTCGTTTGCAACCCTACTCATAACCATACCAGGTCGTTGTGAAAAGCTTTGAGCAACAAGTCGTGTTTTATATATCATAATTTTACCGTTTTCTTTTTATTACAAAGGAATACCCATTTATATCCAACGAGCTTGAGTTGAACATCGATGAAGAACGCTCGTAACTGTTCAAAAGCTCGTTAGCTTTTATGTTTTATTTTTTAAAATTTATTTAAAAACTCAAACATTTACGTTAACTGTTGAGATATATTTTAAATCTATTTTTTTAGTTTTTTAAGATAGAGTTAAAATGTTGAGTAAACGAGCACATTGGTGGAGCTTGGCCTCTTAGATATAAATCCGACAAGAAAAATGTAATAGATGAGAAATATATTGCTAAAGAAAAAATAAAACCTTTTTGATAATAATGCTAACCACAATTGTAATTGCGTGAAGCAACAACATATTGCTCATATAACAATTTGAAGTAATATTTCCTCGCGTTACCTCCCCTATCATATATATATATATATATATATATAATATATATATATATATATCGACCTTTGTTTCAACACTGAAGGATAATAATATATTTATATAACGAATAATAAATTTGTTTTCTTGTGATAGTACTTTGCTATTCCCACGCCACGATGTTGTCACATCATATAAGGGACATATCTAAAAATAAGAAAATTATACACATATATACATATATATATATATATATATATATATGTATATATATACATATGTATATATATGTATATATGTGTATATCATGATGTGGATTGAATATAAAAGTCATATAAACCCAAGTTGAAAAAGGTTATACTATAAACTCGCATTTCCAAATCTTTTAAGACTGCCAAATGTATCTGGTCAAAGTTACGCCTTATATCACTAATTACATTAACAGAATTCAATATGTAATATAACATTCTCCGAAAAACCAGTGGTTTCCCTCCTCACCACATACAAAGAATCCTCCTTGCTTTGCTTTTCATCTCATCTTATACATATATATATAGGAAGTTTATGGTGCTCACCTTATGTGGGCACCTTGTTGATATGGTACCGATTCGTGCCATTTCAACATCACACATCGACATCTAAGGTTATATCGTCTTAATTAACACTTTCTAGGTGTCATTAATTGACATTTCGAATGCTGATGTGACATATTGATGCGATATATTTCATTGACACGTAAAATGTTATGCAAAGCGTCAATATGCCACATCAGCATCTGAAATGTCGATTAATGGCACATAGAAGGTGTTAATTAAGACGACATAACCTCAGTTGTCGATGTGGGATGTTGAATGGCACGAATCGGTGTCACATCAACAAGGTGCCCACATAAGGTGCTTACATAAGGTGAGCACCATAAAATTTCTTATATAGAAATATATATTAATAATATATCTATAGACATTTAGATATGTATATAAATATAATATAACATATATATTATCTTTTACATGATGTATATATATATATATGTGTGTGTGTGTGTGTGTGTTTTTGTATATATATACATAGTAATGTTATGGTGCTCACCTTGCGTGGGCACCTTCGTGAGCACCAACAAATTCAGCGCGCCAAATCAGCATACAATGGGATTTTTTATTGATCGATAACCTACACATGGGATTAGTGAACCCGTCGGGGGTTGATTTGGCATGTTGACGTGGCACAAAAAATGCCACACAACAGGTGCGTGGGCACCTTCGTGAGCACCAACCACATCAGTCGCCAAATCAGCATACAATGGGATTTTTTATTGATCTATAACCTACACATGGGATTAGTGACCCGTCGGGAGTTGATTTGGCATGTTGACGTGGCACAAAAAATGTCACACAACAGGTGCCCACGGATGGTGCTCACGCAAGGTGAGCACCATAACATTTCTCTATATATACATATATACATATATGCCTATATATATGTGTGTTTTTGTATATATATACATATATGTAATATATATATATATATATATACATATATGTCTATATATATATTAATAATATATATATATACATATATATACACATATAATAATAAACAGATTACAAATGTAATATTGATTTTGACTTGACAGGAAAACAACTAACAAGAGAGAAAAAAAACCCTTAACAACAGTACAACAAACCATTGTCGGCACTGTTCGCCATTGCTTCTCCTCCTCTCCCCACCGATGTAGAGAAACCGCAGCCAACGTCATCGACGACGACAACAATGTCCCCTACCCATCTGGTCTGACATCGTACATCCTTGTCACCTACATTCTTGCGGCGGTGGGTGATCTCAACTTCGGCAATGACATTGAGCTTTTTTGGTAGAGTTCCCCCCTATCTCATCGGTTTTGCAAATGATGATTACTTTGTTTTTTTTTGGTAGAATGATCTGACTCATTTACCACCACCACCAGACTTACACTGTACACACTTAATCAGACAAACTAATCAAGCAAATCAATTACTGAAACGGATACAAACTAATACGTGTAATCAATTCTACTCCAGGCGTATTCTTCAATTGGCCAAGTGATTGTATTATCCACTACATCTCTTGTGCAATGATGTGGATTATCTGATCCTCAGATTGCTCCCCCTTACCATGCACTCGCCGGTTCCTCTCCCTCCAAATGTGATAAGGCATTGATGCATAGCAAGCAATGCTAATACGAATTGTCATCTTCTTTTTACCCCCCATACACCTCAGCCAGCTCTCCATTACATCAAATGTAAGAAAGGGCACCTGAATGTTCATCCAATCAGCAACTCCCTTGGCCACCTGTTTCCTGAATAGACAATCCAAGAACAAGTGGTCAACTGATTCCTGAACCATACCACACAGCTTACACTTATTGTTCTCAAGTTTTATCCCCCATTTGGCTAAGCTGTCAAAGGTTAGTAGTCTTTTCTGCAGCACGATCCATAAGAAAAAGGAATGTTTAGGTATATTAAACCTGTTCCAAACCGCTTTGCTAAGCTGGAAGTTAGGTCTGTCTCCTTTGAGCCAATTGTAACCAGAGCTTACAAAGTATGAGCCATCACCTGATGACATCCATTTCCTACCCACATAACCTGCCCGAAATTTCTCTTTGAGCCTATGCAGCTTCTTCCAGTGCCAGCTAGAATCAGCAACAGGAGTGTAATCCCAAAACATACTCCTTTCAAATACACCACGTTGATCCATTTGATCGAAAGTGACTCAGCAGCCAATGTGATGTCCCATATATGTTTTCCAGCAAGGGCTTGATTCCAGGTCACACAGTCCCGCAAGCTCAGTCCTCCCTTAGTCTTTGAGGAACAGACTTGATCCCAGTTGACAACGGGTACAGCTGTGCCATTCTCCTTCCTCCCCCACAAAAATTCCTTACATATTCTATCAATTTCTTTGGTGACTGCAGGAAGCAGAAAGATAGAACCCCAGAACCCATGGATAGCTTGTAGGACCGAATTGATAAGGCACAGTCTCCCAGCGTAGGACAGGTTTCGGGTAGTCCAGCAATGTATTCTCAGGGTGATCTTCTGCACTAGCGCTTGACAAGAGCTCCTTGTCCACTTGGTTGGTGATAAAGGAACACCTAAATACCTCATGGGATAGCTTCCTAGCTGAAAGCCAATAAGTTCTTGAATCTGCTCTCTGGTGGACTGAGGCACACCAGCAACATAGATGCTGGATTTCTGTTTGTTGGCTTCAAGACCAGTTACCTCCTTGAAGTGCTCTAATTCCTCCTCGATCACACTGACAAAATAGAGATTCACTAGTTTTACGTGAAACCTGAACCGAGGGTTTGAAGTAGCTAGTTGCAGTTTCCTCGAGAAATACTCCATAACTATCACAAACAACAGGGGGATATGGGATCCCCTTGTCTAATTCCCTTGGTAGCTGAGAAGCTATCAGCCAGACTACCATTAATGGAAATGTTATAAGCCACAGTCTTCACACATTCCATTATCCATGAGACAAATTTCATGGGAAATTTCAGCAAACAAAGCCAGCTTTGTAGGAAATCCCAATCCAATGAATCATAAGCTTTCTTGATATCAACCTTCATGAGAACCCGAGCTGATGTGTTCTTCCTGTTATATAGCCTAAGAAGATCTTGGCATAATAGTATATTATGCACTATAGATCTCCCTGACACGAAGGCATTCTGGTTGGCTTGTATGAGTTTGGGCAGCAGAGGTTTCAGCCTGGCACATAACAGTTTGGATATACACTTATAGATCGTGTTGCAACAAGCAATTGGTCTAAAGTCTGCAGCTGAGACAAGGCTTGAGGATTTAGGAATGAGGCACAAAACAGTATTATTAATTCTGGGAAATAGCTTGCCTGTATTAAAGAATTCCAGAATAGCATCCGTTGTGTGCTCACCCACCACACTCCAGGCATGAGTAAAAAAGCCACTGTTGTAACCATCCGGCCCGGGGGCTACATCCACATGAATAGATTTCATCACTGATTGTATTTCCTTTCTGCTGAAAGGTCTGAGAAGAGACAACTGGTCTGTCAGGCTGAGGGTATATCCTATAGACACCACTCTCTGATCCAGTTCCATCCTACTAACCTTCTGTTTCCCAAGCAACTCCTTGTAGTATTCAACAAAGTTCTGTTGTATACCCATCTGGTCCATAATAGTGACTCCTTTCTGGTCTAGTATTGAAGACACTTTATTCCTGTAGGTTCTGATTTTAAGCACAGCTTGGAAATATGAAGAGTTATGATCTCCCTTATCTAGCCACTTGACTTTGGCTTTCTGTTTCTGGAACTTAGTGTTAGCCACACTTAAGAACTTGTAGTCCATTCTGATCCTCTCTTCTTCCTCCAATAGAGCAGAGTTCCTTGGATCAGAGTTCAATGCAATTTGACAATCTTCAAGCTGGCGTTTCACAACCTCCGTTCTATTGCTTATGTTGGCAAAGGTTGCCCTGTTTAGAGTTTTAAGGGGTCCACGGAGTCTCATCAAGGTGATATATAATCTCCTCATAGCTGAGCCAGGGAGTCTCTTCCACTGCTGTTCCACAATTTGCAAGAACTCGGGAGCTAAGCACCACATATTGAAAAATTTAAACGGCCTCTTGGTAACAACAGGTCTAAGCAGATCTCTTAACAGGATAGGAGTATGGTCAGACACCCCCTCAGGCAGAAATGTGGCCAAGAAGTTACTGAATTTAGCAATCCAATCCATATTAGCTAGAGCCCAGTCTATTCTGCTCCATATTCTAGTGGCGTTCCCTTGTCTATTGGACCATGTGAAGTGACAGCCGCTTCTCTTAACGCCCAGGAATTCCTTTGCTTGGATAGCATTACCTCCTATTCTGTCCTCAAAGCCCCTTATATTGTTGAAATCACCCCACAGCATCCATGGATCTTGCAAAGATTGACCAATCTGTATAACAGATTCCCATAGTGGTTCTCTGTCATGGAGGTTATTATGACCATACACGCATGTGATGTAAGAAACTAATGAGTTATTCTCCAACAGTCTGAAATGCACATGTTGAGCAGATTTTGAGAGAGGCTCCACGACAATCCCTCCTCTCCACAAGATCACAATGCGTCCATTAGGGTGTTCACTCAGATTATGATAGGATTCCCAACCCCTAAACACCTGATTTAGCACCCAATCCATATGACCCGCTTTGATCTTTGTTTCTAATAGACAGAATAAATTGATCATGTATCTACTGCATAAGAGAGAGACCTCTCTCTGCTTGGAGGGGCCATTCAGACCCCTGACATTCCATATGGCAGCCTTATCCATGGCCTTGGCCATGGCCCTTTTGCTTGGAAGGGGTACCCCATGGACCAGTTTTTTTCCATGTTCCTCCATTTGAACCATGTCAGCCCAACTACCATTAGACAAACCTATTTCACCATTCTGTCCTAGAGGGTTTGGGACCCTATCCATTTCCTTATCCCTCTCCTGTACAGGGGGGAT
This sequence comes from Craterostigma plantagineum, assembly GCA_027422505.1. Taxonomy (NCBI): domain Eukaryota; kingdom Viridiplantae; phylum Streptophyta; class Magnoliopsida; order Lamiales; family Linderniaceae; genus Craterostigma; species Craterostigma plantagineum. The sequence goes on along the minus strand of JAPQWV010000019.1, from coordinate 5,639,136 downwards.
TTGACCACTGGACAACCATCCTTACTAGGTGATGAAACCACAGCCTTGGTTGCCAGCATTGGATCAGTAGGCTCTGCGGCATCAGCACTTGGATCTGTTTTTTTCCCAGGTTTCCAAGTTTGTTTGATCCCCATCCTACAAACATTCTCCTCATGCCCATACTTCCCGCACTTCAAGCAGCGCACCTGTTTCCATTCATGAGTGATTTGCTGTTCCATAAGCTGCCCTTTCTCATTAACAAATTGAATGCTATCCTTAAGTGGTTTGCTAAGGTTCACCTCCACAAGGACTCTAGCATAATGTATTCTTTCTTTCTTCCTTGTACAACTATCAGTCATGATAGGCCTACCAACCAAGCTAGATAGTCTGCTGAGGGTTTTGAGCCCCCAGTACTTTAGCTCCAGCTGAGGTAATTGGATCCATATTGGAACACTTTCGACGCCAACCTTGTTGAGTTGAGTGTCTTCAGTCCAAGGAGCTAATACCACAGGCTTTTTGTCAAAATGTAGGATCTGAGTTTGCATAATGTTATCCCTGCCGCAACACTTTCAAATCTGGCCAGGAATAGCCCTTGTCGCACCTGCCAAACGTTCATTAGACCTAATTTCTCCCATTTGCGCTTTAGGAAACCAGCCATAACACGATACGGCGGATTGGATCCCAACACGTAGCACAACACCGCTGAATTCTAGTGCACCAACTTCCTCCTGGATTTCTTCCACTTCGATTGTGCCAATCGCAGTATCTCCCTCAGTAACAGGTTCAATGTACTCAAGACAGTTGTCCTGCTCCTGAATTAGTCTCGCGTTGAAATTCCCCCATTGATTAGGGATCCTAGGCGATTTATTCAGGTAAGATGATCGACCAACAGATTCCTCCAAAGTCAGCCACACCTTCACAAGAGATTCGAAAATCCTCAATGGAACTGTAACTGCTTGACGAGCAGAGTGTGCCAATGGAACAGTACCGGTTTTAGATGCTGCCAAATCCGATATCGATTTCACTTCACCTTTGGATTCCAACACTTCATCTCCACTGATAACTCCGATGGTAGGGGCCGTCATCTCCGAGATCGGCGCAACCCTCTGTTTAGGCAATTTCCTCTTTTTCGCCATGCGCGAAGAGAGAGAATTTTACTTTGTTAACCTAAATGCATATGTTTGGAATTTTGAAGGCGGTGTTACGTCGATGGACTCGTTCTTGGAAGAGTTCTATCGTTTCGTCTACAGAAAGTCGTACGTCGATGCTTCGACGAATCAATACTGCACATTCGACAGCGACACACTGAGTGTTCGTCATCCGTTTTTCTGACTGCGCCATCATTGCTGCTTCGACAATTATGAGGATCTTCGGTCATAAGCTTACTATATTGCTCAGTGGGTGATGTACAGCTGGGGCTGTGATCAACGCTTGCACTAAGAACGTAGCAATGTTGATCATTGGTCGTATTCTCGTGGGTTTTAGTATTGGTTTCGTCAGTCAGGTATAAAAGCTCATACTGATAATCAACCAACTTTCCCTTTTTTTTACAAGTACATAGTTTCTTTGTGATCCAGTTTTTAATATTAGGTTGTTTTCTTTTTACTTTCTGTTCCATTGTATTTGATCGGAGATGGCTCCGTACAAGTACCGAGGCGCACTCAACATAGCTTTAACATTAACCATTGGAATTTTAGCGCTAACGTCGAAGAAGATATCGAGGATAAAGAAAATCAAACTTTCAAGGAGGACAGAATGATCGGTACAGCAGTACGATAATGGCAGCAAGAAGATGAAGACAAAGTTAATTTCCTGAGGCAAAACGACAGATTTGACGACCAAACAAGTCATATGTCGCTAACCATTACAAAATACTCTCTCGAACGAAAACTGAGAAGGTGCATGGGCATTAACTTCTTTCCGATCAGGTCGTTTGTCTTTTGGCCGTCGCCTTCCTCGGACTTAAAAAACAAATGCTTCCTAAGGACCTCATGAAGGTATCCGAAGAGCTCATTCTTCAAGTCCTCGAAAGCCAGGTCAAGCCTCTCCAACTCCTCCATGGAGTTCTTGTTGTACATGAACGGTCCATAATACAGATCGAAGCTGTCGTTGGCCGTGTTCTCCACCAAGTTCAGCAGCGTCTTGTATCCATTTGTGTTTATCGGCGTGCTCTCCAATCGAGGCTTCTCGAGTACTCTACCCACTGTGTGGGTGATGAAACCTCGCCTCATAGTTTTCGTGCTCCGAGCACGACATCTCCACCATCTCGCACCCTTCTTTCTCGAATATTTCCAAGAAATTCTCAACCATGTAGATCATACATATTGATCAAACTAACGCATTGATTGTTCTCGGAACGGCAGCTTCCGTGCCAAAGTTCTAAATTTAACGCATTTTTAACTGGCGTGAGGGATATTTGCTGCAAAAACAAAAGATTACATGATATCTATATTTTTTGTGGCGATGGGTATTCCCACACTCAACCGACTATGGGCTCAGGCACACAATTAGGGGATGAAGCTAATCCCCATGGTCAGAAAGGGTCTCACTTTCTAGTCAGAAACGACACTCAAAAGTCAATAGGGAGAATCGAACCGGAGACCTCCCACTTTAGTAGCCACAAGCACTGCCTGTAGGTCATTTTTTTTGGGGGACGAAAAAATGCATGATATATCGATAGTGTTTTTACAATGGAAGATATTTGGGATTAAATTAGCAAATGAATTAAGTATCAACTTAGCAAACCAACCGTCTCACTACAATGCAATGTAAGAGAAACATATGTCCCCACCATTTCGATGAATCATGAATACATAATAGGATACTAGGATGATGATCATTATTATCATATTAGCTAGGGTCGAAAATACACAGTTGCTTTCGAACCTTGATTTCTCGTGTTCGATCCTCACTTTGTCGAACAGGAGCTTGAGTTTTCTCCACCCGTGCTTTCCGCTTCCGGGCCCGAACATGGGATCCGTGCAGAGAACGTCGAAGTGGGAGGGAAGACCTCAAGGAACACGTTCTTGGAAAACTCCTTCACGGAGAAGACGTCCACAAAGAGATTGCTCCTCCTTAGCCTCTGAAGAGGGATCGACCTCACCACTGCCTCGGCGCTGATGATCGACGTGGCCAACACGACCACGTCTGGGTGGCCCTCGCAGAGGTCTCCGACATCGAGGAAAAAGTGGGCGCCCATGGCCTTGGCCTCACTCTCGTGGTGCGATCGCGAGTGGGCCAGCACTTTGTGTCCCTGTCCGATGAAAGCTTTGGAGATGAACTGCCCTGGAATTTCCGAACGACTGCGATTTCTAGCTTCTTTGTTGGTTGGGCGGCGTCGATTACTGCTCCGATCGAGAGGGGTTTGGGCCTAGGCGAAGAGGGTGCGAAAAAATCGTGCGGAAAGCTACGAAATGTTTTATGCGTTCGTTCTCTGTTGTGGTGGAAGAGCGCGCCTTAAAAAATGTACATATTGATGCGTTCTATTTCATTGACACATAAAATGTTATGTAAGTCGTCAATATGCCACATCAGCATCTGGATTATCGATTAATGGCACACAGAAAGTGTTAATTAAGACGACATAACCTTAGATGTCGATATGAAATGTTGATTGGGACGAATCGGTACCACATCAACAAGGTGCCCACATAAGGTGCTCACATAAGATGAGCACCATAAAATTCCATATATCAATATATATTAATAATATATATATATATATATATATTATATATACATATGTAATATTGATTTGACTTGACAAGAAGACAACTAACCAAAGAGAGAAAAAAAACTCTTAACAACAGTACAACAAACCACCGTCGCCATTGTTCAAGCATGGCTTCTCCTCCTCTCCCTACCGATGTAAAGAAATCGCAGGCCAACGTCATTGACGACAACAACAATGTCCCCCACCCATCCGATCTGACATCGTACATCCTCGTCACCTGCATTGTTGCGGCGATGGGTGGTCTCATCTTCGTCTATGACATTGGGCTTTTTGGTAGAGTTCCCCTACCTGTTTTGCAAATGATGATTACTTTTTTTAACCTAAATGCATATGTTTGGGATTTTGAAGGCGGTGTTACGTCGATGGACTCGTTCTTGGAAGAGTTCTACCCTTTCGTCTACAAAAGCAGAAGGCCGACGCTTCGACGAATCAATACTGCAAGTTCGACAGCGACACGCTGACGGTGTTCACGTCATCCGTTTACCTGACTGCGCCATTATCGCTGCTTCGACGATTACGAGGATCTTCTGTCGGAAGCTTTCTATGTTGCTCAGTGGTGTGATGTACTGCGATGGGGTTGCGATCAACGCTTGAGGTATGAAGGTTGCAATCTTGATCATTGGTCTTATTCTCGTGGGTTTTGGTATTGGTTTCGTCAGTCAAGTATAAAAGCTCATCCTGATAATCAACCAACTTTCCTTTTTTTCACAATTACATAGTTTCTTTGTGATCTTGTTTAATATTAGGTTGTTTTCTTTTTACTTTCGGTTCCATTGTATTTGTCGGAGATGACTCCGTACAAGTATCGAGGCGCACTCAATGTAGGGTTTAATATTAACCATTGGAATTTAGCGCTAACGTCGAAGAAGAAGATATCGAGGACAAAGAAATCGAACTTCCGAGGAGGACAGAATGATCGGTACAACAGTACGATAATGGTAGCAAAAAGATGAAGACAAAGTTAATTTCCAGACACAAAATGACTGATTTGATGGCCAAACAAGTCGCCAAGTCGCTAACCATTACAAAAATACTCTCTCGTTCGAAAGCTGAGAAGGCGCATGGGCATTAACTTCTTTAACCGATCAGGTTGTTTGTCTTTTGGCCGTCGCCTTCCTCGAACTTACCAAACAACTGCTTCCTAAGGACCTCATCAAGGTGTCCGAAGAGCTCATTCTTCAACTCCTCGAAAGCCAGATCGAGCCTCTCCAACTCCTCCATGGAGTTCTTGTTGTACATGAACAGTCCAAATACAGATTGAAGCTGTCGTTGGCCGTGTTCTCCACCAAGTTCAGCAGTGTCTTGTATCCGTTGGTGTTTATCGGCATGCTCTCCAATCGAAGCTTCTCGAGTACTCCACCCATCGTGTGGGTGATGAACTGTGACCCCGCCGCGTACTTGTCGTGCTCCGAGCACGACATCTCCACCATCTCGCACCCTTCTTTCTTGAATATTTCCAAGAAATTCTCAACCATGTAGATCATATATATTGATCAAACGTGCATTATTCTTCGGAATGGCAGCCTCTGTGCCAAAGTTCTAAATTTAAAGCATTTTAACTGGCATGAGGGATATTTGCTGCAAAAACAAAAGATTACATGATATCTATATTTTTTGCGTCGATGGGTATTCCCACACTCAACCGACTATGGGATAACGCCACACAATTAGGGGATGAAGCTAATCCCCGCGGTCAGGTGAAAGGGTCTCACTTTCTAGTCAGCAGCAAAGTCACTAGCGGGAATTGAACCTGAGACCTCCCACTTTAGTAGCCACAAGCACTGCCAGTTGGTTATCTTTTGGGGGACAAATAGAATGCATGATATATCGATAGAACGGAAGATATGTGGGATTAAATTTGCAAATAAATTTAAGTATCAACTTAGGAACAAACCAACCGTTACACGACAATGCAATGGAAGCGAAACATCTGTGCCCACCATTTCGACGAATCATGAATACATAATAGCATACTAGGATGATGATCATTATGATCATATTAGCTAGGGTCTAAAATAAACAGTACCTTTCGAACCTCGAGTTCTCGTGTTTGATCCTCACTTTGTTGAATAGGAACTTGAGTTTGCTCCACCCGTGCTTTCCGCTCTTGGGCCCGAACATGGGATGCGTGCAGAGAACATCGAAGTGGGAGGGAAGAACCTCAAGGAACACGTTCTTGGGAACTCCTTCACGGAGAGGACGTCCACAAAGAGAGTGTTCCTCCTCAGCCTCTGAAGAGGGATCGACCTCACCACCGCCTCAGCGCTGATGATCGACGTGGCCAACACGACCACCAGGGCTGGATTTGGGCCTGTGCAAGCAGGCCTAAGCACAGGGCCACGAATCCGACCCAGGTAACATAGGGCCACAATTAAAAAGTTTGTTATAATATAGGCCCGGAAAAGTGTTAAACTCTGCATTGGATAGGAAAGAAAAACCGGCCCTGGGCCTTAGCTTACCTAGTATTTGAGCTGCCCGTATTCGCATTGGATAATATTTGCGTTATATTATGGGCTGACCGGCCATGCCCATATTGTCTGTTCCCATATTGCATTATATGATTTGAGCTGCTCGTATTCTAATAAGGTCACATACGGGCCAAAGGGCCCAGGGCCACCCAAAATGAAAAATCGGCCCTGACGACCACGTCTGGGTGGCCCTCACAGAGGTCTCCGACGTAGGGGGAAAAGTGGGCCCCCATGGCCTTGGCCTCGCTCCCGTGGTTCGATCGTGAGTGGGCCAGCACTTGTGTCCCTGTCCGATGAATGCTTTGGAGAGGAACTGCCCGAAATTTTCGAAGCCGGCGACTGTGATTTCTTCGTTGGTTCGGCAGCGTCGATTACTGCTCTGATTGAGAGGGGTTTGGGCCCAGGCGAAGAGGGTGTGAAAAAATCGTGTGGAATGACGCGAAATTTTTCTGCGTTCGTTCTATGTTGTGGTGGAAGAGGGCGGCTGTCTTTGGCAGTGTGATCTCCGGCGGAGGAGAAGGTCATCATCATTGTTTTGTATTACAATTGATCGATCAATCGCGGGTTTCTATTTTCAGGGGGTTTAAGAGATAGTTGGTGTGTTAGTATTTTCTATTAGGGGGTTTGAGAGAGAGTTGGCGTATCTTTAGGCAATAATATAAAATTAATTATTAATTGATGGTTTTAATAAGTGATTTACTAAAATAGAATGAGGTAGTTGTTAAGACATTTAGGTTTTTTTTTTAATTCTTTAATTGGATTCTAATTTTATTTTATTTTTTGTTTTGTTTTTTTTCTTTATTTATTGTGTTATTCCTTGTTCGACTTGTGATAGATTTTTTCTTTTTTTTTCTAAATAGAAAATATTATTCCCCGAGATCAGATTTTATATCTCCTGTATATGTTGGATCGTGAGCCATGTTCGGGTTGTAAAGGTTGTATTCTAAGAATTGTTTATACGGCTGGCTATATGGTGTGGGAATTGTTGTAAAAAGGACAGTAAAAATAAAGGGGACACCAAGAATTTACGTGGAAAACCCCAAAGTCGGGGTGAAAAACCACGGGCAAGGTAAGGAAATTTTACTGTGGGTAATTTAGGAGTTACAACTCTCTACCGTAAGGAGAACACTGCTCTATCTCTCTTACAATAGGAGACTCACCAACTCTCTAAATATTTTTTCTCACAATACTTGTATATACTGAATATAAGAAGAAGTTATTGTTTTCGATGATTTACAATGACTTAGAGCTAGCCTATTTATAGCTGAAGGTTTAAAGCTCGGACGAATCAGAGCTAGCCGCGTAGCTAGACACGTGGACGAACCAGAATGAGCCGCGTAGCTATATACGTGGACGAACCAGAATCAGCCGCGTAGCTATATACGTAGGCGAACCAGAATCTGCCGTGTAGCTATATTACGTGGACGAATCAGAACCAGCCACTTAGCTATGCTAAGTGGCCAATAGAAATTTTACAACATTTCTCCCACTTGAAGATTTGATCGAGACTCGATCAATCTTCACATATGTTCTGTCAAACCACAAGAGGAACGGCACCACATGAATTTGTCCACGTTGATTGATTTGGTCATGAAGTCGGCCAGATTATCCGCAGTGTGAACTTTTTGCATATCCACTGTTCCCTCTTCCACTTGTTCACGAACGAAGTGGTATTGGACCCGGATGTGTTTGGTTCTTGAATGAAATGCTGGATTCCTTGCAAGATGCAATGCACTCTGGCTATCACAATAGAGAACAATATTCTCTTGTTTGTGGCCGAGTTCTTCCAGCAATTTCTTCAACCATATCGCCTCTTTACTGGCTTAGGTAGCTGCTACATATTCTGCTTCCGTCGTTGACGTCACAACAATCGACTGCAGTTTTGAGACCCAGCTCACCGCACCGCCAGCAAGATTAAACACATAACCGGTTGTGGATCTGCTTTTATCAAGTTCACCTGCATAATCAGCATCAACATAACCGTGGACAGTAAAATATGTACCTCCATAACACAACGCATGGTCAGAGGTTCCTTTGATGTATCTGAGAATCCTCTTGACAGCACTCCAGTGCTCCCGACCGGGGTTGGACATGTATCGGCTCACCACTCCCACTGCATGGGCAATGTCCGGTCTTGTACACACCATGGCAAACATCATACTTCCAATCGCGGATGCGTACGGTACTCGAGACATCTCCATTTTCTCATCTTCATTGGATGGACACATATCGGCAGATAACTTGAAGTTAGCAGCAAGAGGAGTGGATATTGGCTTGCTTTCTTGCATGTTGAACCTTCGCAAGACTTTCTTCAAGTAGTTCTTTTGAGAAAGCCAAATCTTCCTATTGCTTCTGTCTCGAGAGATTTGTACGCCAAGAATTTTGTTTGCCTGTCCCAAGTCCTTCATTTCGAATTCACCAGCGAGTTGAATCTTCAGATCATTGATACGATCTTTGTTGGGTCCTGCTACCAGCATCGTCAACGTAGAGCAGCAACATGATGTAATCTTCAGAGTGAAATCTCTTGAAATGCGCGCAAGGATCTGAATAAAGCCTGGTGTAGCCAAGACTTATTATGAATGAATCAAATCTCTTGTACCAGCATCGTGGTGCTTGTTTGAGCCCGTAAAGAGATTTGATTAGCTCCTGGCCCGTTAATTTTCTCACTGAGCATATGTTAATTTCTTGATTGTTAACTACGTAAGAATATTCGAGGTTTCTGCCACTTCCTGGGACACACGTTTCGGTTATCTGCGTTAAGGGAAGTAGTTTTTCGACGAGAATTTTTCGGACAAGCTGAGATTTGAAGGTGGTGTGGGGTAATCGAGCAAACCTTTGTGTTTTCAGATCCTGGACCAATCTTCTGACGTGGCATCTTGTTAAACAGTGAGACAGTACTATAAATGTTTTCGGGAATATGCTTAACCTATCATCCTCTTTTGCTTTTACCTGAGAAACGAAGAGTTGGAAAAGATACTAATGAGAGATTGCATTGAATTCATAAGAATTGTGATGACTGTGTCAAAGACCTTATAAGCACATATAAATGATATGAAGGGAAATTCTCATGAAGTTAATCAAAATACAGACTTTAGAAGTGAAATCTTGTGAAAAGTCGCTTGTTATTTAGCGTGTCATGTTACTTTTACAGTTCAGACAAGTGAAACTATAATAAGAGAGACAAACCAGGGAAACCAATGATCCCAAAAATATCCCCTCTTTTGACAGAAGAATGATATCGAGTGAATATTCTTCCTCGTCCAAATCTGATTTCCTGCGAAAGTAAATGAGGATTCATTCAACAAATGGCACTCAGAAGATAAAAAGGAAAGGCATGAATTGTTGTTGACTAACAAACATTTTACATTTCAGCAAAAAAACAGACAAAAAAAAAAAAAAGATGAATAGAATATAAAGATTTCAAAGCTCACCTGGCATCAGCCATATATGCCTTGAACTTTAGCACCGTGCAGATCATAAAAGAAAAGCTTCGAGGATGAAGATCGTTTGTTTGTTCATAAGGCGACCTTAAAAAGGGAGCATAACATTGTATGCGAAAACAAGCTATAACAGCATCTTCAGACAAGAAATTAACATAAATTTACAATCACAATACCAGCAATTCTCTCCTCAACATCCTCCAAATGATTGCCGCTGCTTAAATTTTCGTATTTCTTCACATATTCGGGTATCGTAAGACTAGCCTCGAACTTGTGGGGATAGGGATTAATCCCATACTCCTTGCGAGCAGATAGTGCTTTTCGCCAATTTTCGTAGTATTGTTAGCCATCAAAACAAGAAAAAATCCAGCGAAATAACAGATACAAACATTCATCAAATGAGCTAAAATGGGTCAGTCAACAAATGAAAAAGAGACTATGTTACCGTTGGATCCTTTCCATCGTCTTCAATGCCACTGATTTCCTAGCGTTCTGTTTTGGCTTAGCACATGCCTGAAACGAATAAATATTATTACTTTAGGCCAAACGCAAAATAGCTATAACCCAGAGTTTCAATGATTTCAACTTTATTTTCTTTTTTTTTTCTTTTTTTTTTCAAAACGCAAGGTAAGTCATTCTTCAAACGGAAATAGCAACTCGGAATTAAAACTCCAAACCGTCTTCGAATGGAAAGAATGGACGTTGGAAATGACAGAAAAAACACGTCAAATGAAGGAGGTAGAGAACACTCATCGTGGCTGGAAAATTAAGGTGCGAAACGCCGTCAAATTCTGATAGAGTTTTTCGCTGTCTGAACTGAAACGGTGTTATTCCTAACTGTTGATGTCGAAGTGCACAGCACAAATCACTGGTTGAAATCGTCTGTCCCAACTGTGTCCCAATTCCTGTCCAACTTTGTTACATCGATTTTATGATTATCGTAAAATATAAGATACGGATAAAAAAATTGATCATAATAAAACAATGAATAAATTGGATGTGTTTATTTATTTTTATAATATAAATCACATGAAATAATAATGATATTATGATTTGGTGGAATATGAAAATAAATTAATTAATAAATAAAAGACAAAATTTGTAGACCTCTAGATCAAAAATCCAACGGCTAAGATTGAAGGGGGACACGAATTGGGACACACTTGTTGGGACAGACCATTTCAACCGCAGAAAGCACCTACCTACTATGCATTTATGCGGCGAACAATGAAACGTACAAATCGGGCCGTTATTTTGGGTCGTAAGGCCCATATTTTAATGGGCCCTCGAGAATTAACAAGGCCCAACATGCTTGGTTCTCGAGAATTTAAAATATTTTATTCTATGCATTGTCTGTAATGTTTTTGTATGTGATCTATAAAAATATCCAAAACATTCTCTTGGTAAATCAGAAGGTCAATCGACAAAGAAACCTAATGCATCCCTTAAGGTTACGAATTATCTCCTAATTTAAATTCATGATAGCGTATCCATTAATTTAACGATAGAATTAATTAAAAAAGATAGATAGCAATTCATATATTTTCTATGGACGCAATGCTTTTCTTCTTTGTTAATTTAATATACTGACTGGTCATGTTAACCATCGCCATCGCGTAATTGATTTCGGTTTAAAAGCTTGTTTGACTCCCCTCCACGCTTATATATCTTTGTTTTCTTGTCAAAATTTTTCTCTAATATAATTGATATTCATTATACTGACGTAAGTAGTTAATGATAAAGTTATGTTACATTACAAGCGATAAGAAAAAGTAAGAATGGTAAATCATAGAAATTTGACTGGTTAGGTTTGATATATGCACTGTGTGCGTTTATTCCATTAGTGCTGCTTACACCAACATTTCACGATTCAATGATAATATCAGAAAAGAAGAGACTGTATGTAATAAACAATACACAATACATTCGAAATGGTCGCAGTTGTCTAGGGAAGACTTTCTTATTGTTTTTCTTTGCCTACGTTGCATTGTTCAATATATAACATGTTTCGTGGAGAAATATAATATTTGATATTACGCCTAGGCCCCCATATATGACAACTCGAACTTCTATGGAATTACATATTGCATTGAAAAGCTTTATAAAAAAGGATAAAAATACCCATCACATTGCTCCAGCAATTTTTTTATAATCATTTTAATAAATAATAAAACTAAAATGAACCAATAATGGCAACAAAGATTAAGTCGTGGCACCAAGCTGAAACTCGAAGGCGAACGTGTAAAGACCATAATGCCCTCGAAACGTCATATATAAAGGACAAAGCCTTCATCTTCCCGGCGATTTTCCATAACACCACAGCCACCGCAAGATAGAAAACATCGCCGGCGAAACAAACCCTTTTCTCTTCTCCGATCAGACACTTAGCTCCAGATCGTCCATGAGATACAATCGTAGGTGTTGATTGGGTCTTCTAAGCTCATAGATTTGTTGAAGCATCGAATTTTTTCTCTCTTCTTTTCTGGTTTATGGCTATGGGCACAGAAAGATCGAAGGCGCTGCACAATTTTACGATGCCCGGCGACCTCCGATGGGGCAATCAGAAGTTTTTCCGATGCATGAGAGTCAACTCAAACGGTCAAATCTCCGCCGACAACCACCGCGGAATTTCCGATTCGTCCGATCAGCGCCGCAGCGTCTCGCCGGAGCTTGGGAGGTCTCCTTCTTCTTCGGGCGGAGGCCGCCGACGAAAGGTGGAAGCAGAGAAGGCGATGACGTTCGATCTACAGTCCGCGGCGGCGGAGGACGGGAATAAGAGAGAATCGATCTTAAAAGATGGGCTCGCCAAAGATGGGGAAAGAGCAGCCCCACCGCCTCCTCCATCGACGGTTCCCTCTGATGTGCGTCCGTGGAATCTGAGGACAAGGCGTGCATCTGTGAAATTCTCGGGAGGCCTCGGCGGTGGAAGTGCTAGCCTCGCCGTGGAGGGCGGCGACGCGGGGAATAGGCACAACAATACTGCTTCGCTGGCGGCAAAATTTCCTCTGACGGGAAACATCGGCGACGGCGGCGGCGTCAGAGCAAGCGGTGAGAAGCGCGAGAGGAGGAAATTCTGCGTCCCTTTATCCAAGAAGGAAATCGAAGAAGACTTCTTCGCCTTCGTAGGCCATAGACCACCTCGGCGGCCAAAGAAGAGGGCCAGAAATGTCCAGAAACAAATGGATGTAAGAGTCAACAAACGCTTCTTCAAACTCAAATTACATCTTCTTTATATGAAATCTTCCATTTTAACTCATGGGATCTTTCGAATTTCTTTAATTGCAGACCTTATTCCCAGGATTATGGTTGACTGAAGTTACCCCAGATATGTACAAGGTTGCTGAAGCTGCAGCACCTTAAGATAAGGTAGAAAGATTGATTCTTTATTTCAAATTTCACCTTGAGATCAATTTTTCAGACAAAAGGTGAAAATTCCCAGGTTTTGAAAGCAGAGAATATGGGACTTTCTTTAGCTTGTTGACAAAAGGGCAGTTCTTGTAGGATGGGCGTTACTACTTTGCTTTCTGGGACGTGAGTAAAAAGAAGTATTGTTGAAGTTTCTTTAAGATGAGATTTACAAGAAAAGCTTCAGCTGATGTAGGAATATAAACTAAAAGCTTTCTATTAGGTTTCCTCTGGTTCAGATTTCCAACTGTTCATATGTTCTTATTTAAGTTTGTTTCTTTGTTTGCTGCGAGGAAATGAAGATCTAAGGATAATGTGGTGGCAAAGGTTTGCTTAGTTAGTTGTCTTTGTATTTCATCTCAAGTGATTATATATTGCAACTAAGGTTTACTTCATCGTGAAGAAATAAGTCCGTTTTAGTAGTAGTTTGCAGACAAAGATTCTAAGTTTTTTGAGTGGGATTGATTGATTGAGCACCGAGTGACCACCAACTGTTTCTTCTCTTCTATGTTTTGTATTTTCTTTTTTCACTTATGAATGAGTGGCTTTATATATTGCTTTGATCCTTATTTTGCCACATTCGTTGTTTCGCAAATCATTTCGAAAGGAAACAAATCTGACGACTTCATTAGTTATAGCACTCGATTCTTATCTTGAAATTCAGTGTAATTTCATAGTTAATTTTTCAATGATACTAATTTAAGTGTTAAGTTCTAGACACTTGACAAATCGTAATAGAAATGTTCATCAAGCAAAAAATGTAAATGGAATATTATCTTGGCAACGAAGCATTCTTGTCATTGCTATTACTTATCTATTTCTCTATATATATTTTAAGTAGGATAAATGTCATGTATCTGGCTCAACTGAGATCTGATATTAATATTTGGGCCGGGCTCGTCCCCGATGGAGTGGGCTAAATGAGAAGCTACGTGGGCCATGAACAATCTTACTTATATTTTATATTGGGTCAATATGGAGTGGGTTATATTATTGGGGACTTACCTATGTTTTTCGGTATAAATGATGTACGATGCTTTATGAAGGTTAAGCAAGAATTAAACATAATCTTCTACTTTCTATCGTCTTCTTCCCCAAAAATCAATTCTAATCTTCTTCTCTTTATTCCTCTAAAGTTCATCTTCTTAATCTTAATATAGAAAATGCATAAAAAACAGTAACTATTCCTACCAAACGCGTTCGATGCGTTACATTTGTATCAGAGCAGATTATTCCTCGGGCATGGATGATTACACCCGCTTCAGGGATCACCACGAAGAGCAGAAGAAACTCGGACGGATGATAGCTAAATCGGAGAGTGATTTCATCTATGCCACGACTCAGAGGGATGCGGCTAGAACGAGAAACTGGAACCAAGTCACCGTTCGACATATAGAGATAACAGAGCAGCTCGAGAAGGTCATGTTGGAATCCGTGACCGTATGGATCCAAAAAGGCTTTAACCTTGATTGGATTAATTAAGGCTATAAACTAAATAGAGCGGAATAAAAGGCGTACCTGAGAATTCCATAGCGTTCTTGACGAGAACAGGATATGTGGATCTTCCAAGTACGTGTACGTGAAACCTTGAGCTCGGGAAAGATGGGTACCCCAAAGATCCTTAGACGCAGTCACTAGGGTTTACGAGAGTGACGGCTGTGTGTTTCGTTGTACAGCACTTAGGGACCACACCCATATTTATAGATGTCATAATGGGCTGGCCCGTTAATAAGCCCATCAGATATTTACGTTCCAGCCCCCAGGAATTCTACACATATATTAACTAACCCCACACATTTTATTTAATTGCGACAGACCCTCTTAAAATTAATTGATCACCGAATGGGTCCTTTAACTTAATTACAATACTTGGCATACGACTAATACCACAATACATGTACGTCTACATGTCCGAACGTTATTGTGCTTGGAATACGTAGTCGAATAGTCCCAACCTTACAATCTCCCACTGGACTATAAGACGTTGTATTTATCAAATAAGCACCCTTCGTCGTATACTAAATATCGTACCGAATATAGCTATAACCAAAGTGTCGCATATGAAATCAATCTCGTCCATCAATATTGTCGATGCAAGAACTAAAGGGGTAGTCGTTATACATATATCGTAACTCAATCCACAATAATCACGAACACCAACTCCATCGAATGACATAGATCAAGTGTGGACGTGTAGCATGGAAATTACATGCTCAGTTGATCATGCATGCCTATTTCCAACTGGTCCTACTTTAGTGAGATCAGAATTCAGAGATAATCTAATGGATATCTAAAAACCCAAATGTCATGACATAAACATGTATTAAAGAAACTTTATTAAATAATCATTAAACACAGAATTTACAGAATCCACGATAAGACATAAACTTAATTCGTCACACCCATACGAGCAACATGCCCATGAAATATAGCGGGCGCTAACGCTTTAGTAAGTGGATCTGCAATCATAAAATCTGTTCCTATATGCTCAATGATTATATATCCACTCTGAACTCGTTCTTTCACAACTAGGAACTTAATGTCTATATGCTTAGACTGGAAGAGCCCCTGTTGTTATTGGAATACAGGACCGCCGAATTGTTGTCACAGAATAGCTTTATTGGTCGTTCAACAGAATTGACAACTTTCAGTCCCGTCACTAAATTGCGCAGTCAAACAGCCTGGTTGGAGGCCTCGTAGCAAGCTACAAATTCTGCCTCCGTTGTAGATGAAGCGATAAGTGTCTGTTTGACACTTTTCCATGAAATCGCTCCCCCAGCCAGCATAAAAACGTAACCAGATGTCGATTTGCGGCTGTCCAGGCATCCGGCAAAATCAGTCACAATACCCAATGATCTCCAAATACTCTGACTTTCTGTATGTGAGCATATAATCCTTCGTCTTTTGAAGATATCGAAAGACCCTTTTGGCTGCTACCCAATGTTCTCTACCCGGATTGCTTTGGTATCGACCAAGCATTCATACTATGAACGCCAAATCAGGTCTGGTGCAAACCTGTGCGTACATTAAACTTCCCACTGCCGACGCATATGGTATATCCTTCATGTGCTTGGATTCCAAAATATTATCCGGACATTGTTTGAGGATGACCTTATCACCTTTTGAAACTGGAGTGTCATGTGGACGACAATTTTCCATGCTAAACCTTTGCAGTACCTTTTCGATGTAGCTCTTTTGTGATAACCCAAGAGTTCCCCGTGAGCGATCACGGTGAATCTGGATCCCTAATACAAAAGAAGCTTTCCCAAGATCTTTCATGTCAAAATGACCCGAAAGAAAGCTCTTGGTGTCCCGAAGTAAATTAACATCGCTGCTAGCTAGTAAAATGTCGTCTACGTATAAGACCAAAAAGATAAACCTGCTCCCACTGAATTTGTGATACACACAGTCCTCAACAAAGTTAGCCTCAAAACCAAAAGAGGTTATAGTCTGGTGAAACTTTTGGTACCACTGACGAGAAGCCTGCTTGAGTCCGTAGATGGATTTCTTTAGTTTACAGACCAGCGGGCTAGATTTGTCCGAAGATAAGCCCTCTGGCTGCAACATATATATAGTTTCCTCGAGATCTCCATTGAGGAAAGCTGTCTTTACGTCCATTTGATGCAACTCAAGGTCAAAATGTGCCACAAGCGCCATGATAATTCTAAAAGAGTCTTTCGATGAAACTGGAGAGAAAGTCTCTTTGTAATCTATGCATTCCCTCTGAGTAAATCCTTTCGCGACAAGACGAGCTTTATATCTCTCAATGTTACCCAGTGAATCCCGTTTGGTTTTAAATACCCATTTGCAACCAATCGGTTTCACGCCTTCAGGTAACGAGACGAGATCCCAAACGTCGTTGTCCTTCATGGATTGGATTTCCTCATTTATGGCATTGGTTCATTCGCGAGCCTTAGAGCTTTTCATTGCCTCTTAATAAGTAAAGGGATCATCTCCCACTAAATCAATGGTATCCTCATGCTCGTGAAGAAATACAACGTAATCATCCGGAATTGCATTTCTCCTTTCTCGCGTTGACCTCCGTGGAGGAGCTGGTTCGATCTGAGGTTCATGAGTTTGTACTTGATGATCAGCTTCAACTTCACCTTCATAAGGCTGATCATGATGAACAGCTACAGGTGAAGTATGCTGATCCATTGGAGGAACGATTTCATCCTCGTCTATATCTCGAGGTCGGATAACCATAGGGACAAGAATTTCGTCCTGACCGACCTGAGCTGTATGAAGAGGAATTTCTGAACCCTCTTCCTCGAATAGAAAATCGTTTCGATTATCCTTATCCTCCCCAAACTCAAGATCCTCAAAGAACCTGGCATTTCCTGTCTCGAAAAATGTCCTTAAAGTGGGATCATAAAATTTATAGCCTCGTGATTTTTTCCGGATAACCTACGAAGTAGCTACTAACAGTCCTTGAGTCCAATTTCTTCTCGCCCGGCCTGTAAGGCCGTGCCTCAGTAGGACATCCCCAAACTCGTAAATGCCTAAGGACGGGCCTTTTACCCGTCCACAACTCGTAAGGGGTACTGTTCATAGCTTTAGTAGGGACTCTGTTAAGAATGTAGGCTGCGGTTCTTAATGCGTCGCCCCAGAGAGAGTGAGGTAAAGTCGTACGAGCAATCATACTTCTCACCATATCCTGAAGGGTTCTGTTTCGTCTCTCAGCAACACCGTTCATATTTGGACTTCCTGGCATGGTGTACTGAGGGACGATCCCACACTCCTCTAGAAACTTAGCAAACGGTCCTGGACGTTGTTCACCTGATCCGTCATACCTTCCGTAGTATTCTCCACCACGGTCGGATCTGACAGCCTTAATCGTTTTGCCGTGTCGATTTTCGACTTCGGCTTTAAACGCCTTAAAAACGTCAAGTGCTTCAGACTTCTCATGAATTAGGTACAAATACCCATAACGAGAGTAATCGTCAATGAACGTGATAAAGTAGCGTTGTCCATTCCAAGAAGCCGTAGGGAATGGACCACACACATCCGTATGAATCAGTTCTAAGACTTCCTTAGCTCTCTCTGCATTTAATTTTCTTTTATTTGTTGTTTTACCCTTTATACACTCGATGCATAAATGATCTCCGGATTTATCAAGTGTTTCCAGAATTCCATCAGACACAAGCTTGTCAATTCTCCTTTCGGATATATGACCCAAACGCTTATGCCATAAACTAAATGAATTCTCGGATGGTAACTTGCGCTTAATTCCTCTAGTTTCTACATTATGGGACTCTCCATAGTTTACTGTATCAAGTAGATACAGATTATCACGTTCAGATAAGTTACTGGTTCCAATAGCCGAAGATTTAAAATGAATAACACAATTTCTGTTACCAAATGAACAAATATAACCTTCTTTGTCCAGAACAGAAACCGAAATCAAATTCCGTCTAAACGATGGAACGACAAAAGTGTTATTCAGATCCAAAAAGAACCCTGAACTTAACAATAATCTAAAAGTCACGATGCCTTGAACTTCAACTGCCTCTCCAGCCCCCATATAGATGAATCTTTCGGCATCACTGGGCTTTCGGCAGTTTAGGCAGTCCTTCATAGACATACTTATATGAGTTGTAGCACCAGAATCAACCCACCAAGTATGTCTCTCTACGGAAATCAAATTGATTTCAGCGCTTACAAAAATCAAATTTTTCTTTAGGCGCCAAGCATGATATTTGGCACAATCCTTCTTTATATGAGAAGTTTTCTTGCAGAAGAAGCATTGAATTAATTTTTCTTTATGCTCTTTATCAGAGCCCTTAGGCTTCTTCTGTTTAACCGCAGTCTCCTTAGGTACTTTATTTTTCCAAGCATCAAATATTGTACCATTAGCTGTTGATATTGTGTTCACGGCAGAGTTCGTAGTCGCAACACCGACCATCTCAGCTGAAAGAGAACGATGATTGAATTAACTCACAATTTTTAGCTTTAATAATGATTAAAAAATTTAAATAATAACAACCCATCTTCAGCTTAATCGTTGTGCAAAAGAGCCTAACGAAGGCTAGGTAGTCAATCCACGAGTGATCAAACTGGTGCAACGATCAAGCGTCTGTACCCTATTCCAGCCAAGTAGTCGCCTTCCGAAGGGCCGATCAACTACTCGCAATGGAAAAACCTTCAGGTACTTCAACTTACCGTCACAGACGTACACAAGCCACTGCCAGATAATCGCCTTCCGAAGGGCCGGTCGAAATATCCGCATGCGTCATGTTACGCCACCGTCCCGACTATTAGATTTATAAAATCCCCACAGCAGAGGTCACGAAGGTGACTATACTGCTTCAATAAAATATCTCTAATAATCGATATGCTAAAATAAGCATCTTTATGCCGTTATTAAATTTAATAATCACTGTCTGTTAAAAGTCGCAATTTTTCCGAATA
Organism: Craterostigma plantagineum; assembly: GCA_027422505.1. Classification (NCBI taxonomy): domain Eukaryota; kingdom Viridiplantae; phylum Streptophyta; class Magnoliopsida; order Lamiales; family Linderniaceae; genus Craterostigma; species Craterostigma plantagineum. Next base: position 5,619,700 of record JAPQWV010000019.1, on the reverse strand, counting down.
CTTCTGACATTAAAAGCACCCTGAATAGTCACGGAAAAGAGCCAACTAATAACACATTTATTGGACCTAATAAAATTAAATTAGTCCAAAAATCTGAAGTGTGTCTAAAATTGTTCTAAATTAATATGGCCGGTTTACTAAACCTAAGCAGCCCAAAATAAATCTTAAATGGCCCATATTATATATATATATATTTAATAACCTGATATGGACCCCTAGTCTGGCCCATAATAAACCTAACGTAGCCTTAGCCTAGTAAAACATGCCATGCAAATGAAAAAGTGACGCACGAATTCCTAGGCAGAAACTTAATTACTTATGCGGCAACTACACTGTACAAAGCCCAGAAATTGGGTCCATTATAAACCTTAGTGCTGCTTTTCCTTTAAAGCAAATAAACAGCCCTCAAGCCCAAGTCAGCCCAAACGTTCTAACGGGTGATGAAACCCTAATGCAGAACAGCCTACAGCGTGGATGCAAAGCCTACAGCGCCCAACGGTGCGTGGTGTGCACAACGTCGCCTAATCACATAGCGACCCAACGGCCCTGCCTTCACACGCCCCAAAGCCACGCTACCTGAAGCGGCCAACGACGTCCATTCGCACAAACCTCATGCAGCCCCAAAACGGCGCAGCTATGCGAAAATTCCCACAGCCCACCGACGGAGAAGATCTGAAGCAGCCGAACGCAGCGCCCAACGGCGCCACACTGCAGATCTGTCCCACGGTGCTCCAAATTGTTGCCTCATGGGGAACGTTTTGCTTAAATTCATAATCCCTAATTAATCCAAATCAAGGTGGCTCTGATACCACTTGTTGGAATCCGTGACCGTATGGATCCAAAAAGGCTTTAACCTTGATTGGATTAATTAAGGCTATAAACTAAATAGAGCGGAATAAAAGGCGTACCTGAGAATTCCATAGCGTTCTTGACGAGAACAGGGTATGTGGATCTTCCAAGTACGTGTACGTGAAACCTTGAGCTCGGGAAAGATGGGTACCCCAAAGATCCTTAGACGCAGTCACTAGGGTTTACGAGAGTGACGGCTGTGTGTTTCGTTGTACAGCACTTAGGGACCACACCCATATTTATAGATGTCATAATGGGCTGGCCCGTTAATAAGCCCATCAGATATTTACGTTCCAGCCCCCAGGAATTCTACACATATATTAATTAACCCCACACATTTTATTTAATTGCGACAGACCCTCTTAAAATTAATTGATCACCGAATGGGTCCTTTAACTTAATTACAATATTTGGCATACGACTAATACCACAATACATGTACGTCTACATGTCCGAACGTTATTGTGCTTGGAATACGTAGTCGAATAGTCCCAACCTTACAGGTCAGCGATAATTTTAATAGCAAGTTTGATAATCGTATGCGGACTATTAACAATCTGCAATCGCAACTACAGCGAACTGACGAGGAGACGATGTTGCTTGATGAGGATACTTTGGCGTTGGCTGATGGAGTTTTGCCTGCATTGGTCGATGAGGTATCTGTCGAGCCCAATCTTGACGACTCGATGTTGGATGTAGCAGAATCCGTCTTGGAAGAGCATGCCGCCTGCTTTGACTGGTGTGTGTACGACGGATTGCTCTGTGGTTAAAGAGACCAAAGTTATGAGTGATGATTCTGCTTTAGGCGAGGATGGTTTCACAACAAAGCTGCAGGTGACTTAGAGCTAGTGTTTGTTAGTTCTCCCATGTTCAACCAAGTTAAAAGACGTGAGGTGGAAGGTAAAACAGAGGATAATCTTGTGGTTAGTTAGATCGGCAATGAGCGTGAATTGTGAGCAGTTGAAGGCCTTCAGCTGACATTCTCGCAGTTCATACGGGAGGTCGGGGACGCTTTTCGATTGAGTACAATGAGTTTACCTTTCAATATCTTTTTGGTTGCATTGGTCGGCATCTTTGAGTAGTCGAAAAGAGGTATCCAAGGTCAAGGTGTGTCGTTCAATCGAGGACGGCGGTCTGTGCGGCAGCCTCATGTTGGAGAGCACCGTAGTATGCCCTTTGATCGAGGGCATTGGCGTGTCGTCGGAAGGTTGGAAGTGCAGTAACGCCAAAGAGAATCTCCGTGATAACCAGTGGTTATCTCGGCCTCTAAATCAAGGGAATATGAATGACGGCTTTGGCCATGTGGGAAAATATTTGAAGGCTGCTGAATTGATTGAAACTTGGGCTTATACTCAAGTGGTTCGGAAGATATTGAGGGCTAATAAGTGGACAATTCAGCTGTGCTTTCTGCATTTATCAGCTATATAATTGCACCAGGATTCAGACTTGCATTTTCGCCCATCTTTATATGTGCCGAAGGAAGATATAATTGCACCAAGTGTACTCATATACCAGTTCCAAAGAGGTACGGACTCGGAAGGTAAACAAAGCATTATACTCAAGAGTTGATTTTTTCCCTTTCGATCGAGGGAAAGGTGCGGGCGACAACGGTGGATTTGTTCTTGGACATTGCCCTCGCTTTGTAAAGATTTTACGGTATCATCCTTGGGGACAAGGATGTCTCAAACGGAGGGGTATTGTCATATGTATCTGGCTCAACTGAGCTCTGATATTAATATTTGGGCCGGGCTCGTTCCTGATGGAGTGGGGCTAAGTACGAAGCAATGTAGGCCATGAACAATCTTACTTATATTTTATATTGGTATATTGGGGACTTACCTATGTTTTTCGGTATAAATGATGTACGATGCTTTACGAAGATTAAGCAAGAATTAAACCTAATCTTCTACTTTCTATCGTCTTCTTCCCCCAAAAATCAATTCTAATCTTCTTCTCTTTCTTCTTCTAAAGTTCATTTCTTAATCTTAATATAGAAAATGCATAAAAAACCGTAACTATTCCTACCAAACGGGTTCAATACGTTACAGATAACAAAGGTAATACACTAGAAGAATGAAATCGGAGTACACAGAAATAATCTTTGAAAGATAAACCAATCCTCACTTCTTGTCTCCTACCCTCTCGGAAATCCATTTTAGTTCCTGCATGTCCAAATCAATATCAGAGTATGATAACTATTTTAGTAAATATACATTTTTCTTTAAAAAAAATTAATAGCTTACGTAAGACAACCGGCATATTGACGAAACCCAATCAAGTTGCAGCTGAATTTAAGGGCAATTAGCTTGAATTTGGTTGGCTTAAAATGTGAGCCTGTGGGGATTCGCCTTGTAGCGAGTACACATAGTAATGCGCGGAGCACCAAACGACGATTTTGCACCGGCACAACACACTTGGGAGGGAAAACCTGCCTTCTCGATTAACTAGAAGCTGCACGGTTCAAGGTTCTCAATCGGTATTTAGGGCAAATTGCAATGGATGGTGAAGGAAATTTGACAGAAATGGTTGTTGCAATGAAACATGAAAAGATCACTAGTACGACGAAAGGTGATTTTGCTATTTTTTCTTAATTTATGTTATGCCTTGTATATATTTTTGTTTTCTGGATGAGTGTCTTGTGCATCTAAACTGTTATTTACAGTCAGAAATAGACCATTAAATATGACTGATATCATGAAAATCCAAATTAACTATTTTCATTATACTATGAATTAGGTACGGGGGTAAATGAGCGAGCTCGAATCGTTTTCTGTGCTCGAGCTCGAGCTAGAGCCCATACAGTTCTCGAGCTCGAGCTCGTCGAGCTTTCCAGCTCATGGCTCGAGCTCGAGCTCATACCGCTTAATGAGCCGAACTCGAGAGCTCATGAAGCTCGTCGAGCTCGAGCCGACTCGGCTCATCTTTTACCCCTATTAAAGCTGGCAAACGGGCCAGTAGGCGGTTTTGCCCGCACCCGCACCGTCGGCCCGTTTTGACAGTACTAACCCCTACTATGAATTTTCCAATATTAAATCTTAAAGATTTTGTCAATGATGGAGAGTATGATATTTCTCAATTAAAAGAATTTCTATATTCAAACAACGAATCTCTAAAATTGTATGTATACCGCCACATAATTTCCATATTTTGATTATTGGATAAATTTACCAACTTATATTAGATCCAATTATTCGAGCAGACCTTATTTCAAACTAACGAGTTGGGTTCCTATTGTTTTTGTAGTGATTTTGATGTTGGGTTGTCACAGCTAAACTTTTAATTCGTTTGAAGATGCCAAATCAATCTAAATCTGATAAACTAAATTTTTATTATAATACACCTACAATAAATTACTTAATAAATGAAAGTATTTAAATATATTAAATAAACCAATTAATTATTTTTAAATATTAAAAAATTTCGTAATAGAAGCACATATTGTTCAAATGAACTTTTTTGACGTGTCAATGGATTCTTTATGTTCAAAACCTGATTCAAGGAGTCTTTATTTGGAACCTCTAAAGGAGCATAAATTGTCCATATGTGAGCACCTTATGTGGACACACCACACGTATTAATTTGGTAGCTATTTGTACAATGTCAACAGCTCACGGCGACATTTGAGATTGTGTCTAATTGACACCTTTTAGGTGCTATTAATCGACATCTCGGATGCTGATGTGACATGTTTACTTGATAGATTTCATTGGGCTTTTTAAATAAAATAATGTAGTTTTAATCAGAATTTGATAAAATGGGGTTATTCCGTCCGAAATTAATAAAATAGGGCAAAACGCGTTTATTAAAAGCGACGTCGCGGCTAATAGCCGCGACGATGACATGGCACGAATAAAAAAACGCTTAGGCCCGTTAGAGGCCCAACAAAAACCGCCGCGACTAAGGGGCGCGACATCGCATCTAATAGATGCGGTGATAGTTGTTCTTTTTATTTTTTTTGTCTTTTTTCGAGTCGGTGCCCCCATTGGGGGCGATGTACACATTCTTTTTTTTTTTAAATTTATTTTATTTTAGTTATTTACATCAAATCATAAAATTATCGTTATTTCATGTAATTTACATAATAAAAATCAATAAACGCATCTAATTTATTGTTTGTTGCGACGATTAAAATGATATGCATATCATATATTTTTCGATAATTAAAAATATATTTTTTTATTTTAATCAATTAAAAAATAAAAATTAATATAGTCACAGATTCTTCTATTGAGTCATGTCCTTGTAAGTATTCATAAAGTGAATAAAAACATTTGATTATTGCTAACGTCTCGTCATATAATTGAACGGTCTAGCTCAAATGAATGATCAATCAATCGATAATTATAGAAACAAAGCAACCCCTTACTTTTAAACTGCTACTAAAAGATTTAATTTTTATCTAGAAATTTGAAAACTACAGGTCCATTTATGACAGGCTTACTCAATGAATGTATGGCGAAGAGAATCGTCGTGTCGCAGACAATCGCTTGCTTCATATTTCTCCTCGTATAAATATTTTTTAATTGATAAAAATAAAAAGTATATTTTTAATTATCGAAAAATATATGATATGCATATCATTTTAATCGTCGTGAAACAAAAAATAAATTATGTGTGTTTATTGATTTTTATTATGTAAATCACATGAAATAACGATAATTTTATTATTTGGTAGATTTTATAAATAATTAATATAAAATAAGTTAAAATAAAAAATTTAAAAAAAAGTGTATATCGCCCCGAATGGGGGGACGACTCCAACAAAAAATATAAAAAAATAAAAAGAACAACTATCACCGCATCTATTAGATGCGATGCCGCGCCCATTAGTCGCGGCGGTCTTTGTTGGGCCTCTAACGCGCCCAATGCGTTTTTTTTATTCGTGCCACGTCAGCGTCGCGGCTAATAGCCGCGACGTCACATTTAATAAGCGTGATTTGCTCTATTTTATTAATTTCGGACGGAATAACCCCATTTTATCAAATTTTGATTAAAACTACATTATTTTATTTAAAAAGCTGGTTTCATTGGTACGTAACATGTGTTATATAAGGCGTGTATGCCGCATCAGCATCCGAGATGTCGATCAATAGCACCTCAAAAGGTGTTAATTAAAACTACATAACCTCAAATGTCGATGCGGGCTGTTGACATGGAACGAATCGGTGCCAAATCAACAAGTGCCCACATAAGGTTCTTTTAATATATGTAATATATATATATATATGTACATACATATATATATATGTACATATTTTTAACATTATGTTCTTTTAATTGCGTTTATGTGTCGTTTATGAATTTACGAAAACTCTAGTGTAGCTTTTTATTATACTACAAAGTATAATTTCATTTGAAAAATGGTTGATATATTAACTACAATAAACTTCTATAGATTAATGATCTATTAATTAATAAACTCTATACAATAATAAAATCGTCTGGTTTCGACTTCGGTCTTTGTTAGAATCATCAAATTCATAAGATAATAATATAATAATTTTTTGGAAAATTCCATTATAAATATTATTGGTGCCGAGCTGTGACGATAGCTCTCATAGGAAGAAACAAAGAAGGTTTCATAAACGGCGAACTCAAGGCACCAAGCTTGACATATCAGAACAAGATTGTAGCTTGGAAAAGGAACAACAATGTTGTAATCTCCTGGATTCTCAACCCAGTTTCCAAGGAAATCTCGACCAGTATACTTTATAACTCGACGGCCAAGGAAGTTTGGGATGACCACCAAGAAAGGTTTGGTCAGTCCAACAAGCCACGGGTCTTCCAACTGAAGAAGGATTTAATCAACCTTGCTCAAGGAACAAGCAGCATCAATGTTTATTTTACCAAGCTAAAACCCTATGGGATGAGCTTACAAACTATCAGCCAGCATGCCCTTGTACCTGCGGAGGAATCAAAGCAATGGAAGATTATCTAAGTGAGGAATATGTCCTTACCTTCTTAATGGGATTAAATGATTCCTTTTCACAGGTGCGAGGACAGATTCTCTTGATGGACCCTTTGCCAGCTATCAACAAGGTCTTCAGTCTCTTGTTGCAAGAAGAAAGGCAGAGATCAATGGTTTCTGGCCTTATCAAGACCGCAGATGATCAATTGCATAACATGGCAATGATGCCAGCCAATGGCAGCCATTAAATGCCCAAGAAAGCCTTCACTTATCAGAAAAGGGATTCTGTCAAGTCGCACTGTACTCACTGTGGTAAAAAGGACCACACAGTTGAGACTTGTTACCGACTCCATGGCTTCTGGCTTCAGACAACAAAACTCAAGTATTAAGGTACTAGAGTGAACAAGATGGGAGTGGAGCGCTCAGTTGCCAATACTGCACAAGAAGAATCACATCATCAGCTACCTAAATCTGGTGTAGCAAAGGATTCACTAATTAGGAGTCTGAAGGCCCTGTTAGGCCAGCATATGGCAACTCCTTCTTCAGATAACTTAGGAACTGGCCTTCAATCTGAGAAGAACTCAGGTATGTGCTTGTCTTTTAACATCCCGAATCTTGCAGAAAATAAAGTTCTCGGAAGCAACAAAAACATGTTTGTGATAACCATCTTCTCTTGCATAATATGCATAATATAGAGGAGTCCAATGTTATATTGCATGACAATTCAATCATTAAGGTCAATAGGGCTGGATCTTTCATACTTAATCAGTACATTACTCTAACAGAAGTCCTTTACATACCTCATTTCCATTCCAATTTATAATCAGTAAGCTCACTGACCAATAAGATTGGTTGTAGATTCTTCTTTGAGGCTGGCTTTGTGGTACAGGATGCTTCATCACGAGTGATTGGCAAGGGTAGCCAAGCTGCGGGGTTGTACTTCATAAAAGCAGAAACAACCCTCAGTTCATCTATTCTTGAACCTGTATTTTTATATAGTTTGTCTGCGGAGGTTTGGCACCAAAGATTGGGCCACCCATCAAATAAAGTACTGAATGTACTAAAGTCTTCCTTAAACCATGTTGATGTCTTGGCTGATTCTTACTGTAAAATCTGCCCTGTGGCAAAACAAAAGAGAATTCCTTTTCCAAAATGTAACAAACCTGTGTGCTCTATGTTTGATCTTATACATTGTGATACTTGGGGCCCCTTTCATGTGCCTTCTCACTTACGACATAGCTACTTTCTTACCATTGTTGATGACCATTCTCGGTTTACTTGGTTGTTCACGCGTAGACATAAATATGAAGTTAAACCTGTTTTTCCTATTTTCTTAACATGGTAGAAACTCAATTCAGCTGTAAAGTTAAGGTGGTAAGATCAGACAATGCTAAGGAGTTTAATATTGATGCTTTATTCAAGGAAGAGGCATCATACATCATCTTTCATGCGTCCAAACACCTCAGTAGAACTCAATAGTCGAAAGGAAACACCAACATCTTTTAAATGTTGCAAGGGCCTTATATTTCCAGTCTGGAATCCCTATTGAATTCTTGTCCGAGTGTGTACTTACAGCTACTTATCTAATAAATATGTGTTAGGAATATTTTGTAGCATCCTTTAATTTGTATGTAATCTTGGGTTAACATGTTTATTTAGTGGGTTGTAGTAGTTTGGGGTGACTTATGGTATTAAGTCATAGTTTTGTATTGGGCTTTAATATACCAAATACTTGTGGTATATAAAGCCTCACTTACCCTAGGGTTTTATCAAAAGAATACAAAAGGTAAGCCACCTTGTACTTTTCCTTAGATAAACACACACTAACACGCACTCAAGGTGTTCTTCATGTTTTTAGCATTCAAACCTTTCTTTTGATCCTTGTTTGGTAATATAAGGGCCAACAATAGGACACCCTCAGCTGTTTTAGGAAATAAGACCCCTTTTGAGTTATTATATTAGAAACCTGTTAATTATAACTCTTTTCGAGTGTTTGGTTCTTTATGTTTCAGTTCTACCCTACCATCAGGCCGGAGAAAGTTTGATCCAAGAGCTAAAGAATGTGTGTTTCTTGGATATCCTGGTGGGACAAAGGGGTATAAAGTAATGTACCTATAAACAAGAGACATCTTTGTATCCAGAGAAGTTAGTTTCCAAGAGGGATTTTTCCCTTCAAGCAGCATGGATGGCCTCAAGTTCCTCAAGATCCTTTTCTCAATTCAGTCTTACGCAGACCCTTTGGTGACAGTGGTACAGCAGAAGAATTGGCAGACTTCCATGTTGATACTATTGCACCAGCACATTCATTTGAAGAGGAAACTGTCACAACCTCTGCAAATACACACCAGCCAGCTGATGTGTCTGAACCAATATCTTGGCAGGGAGCACAAGGTAGACCTCCCAGGCAGATAAAGAAGCCCCTTACTTTAATGATTATTACTGAAGCAGCTTCATCAATAGGAAGATTCAATACCCTTTGTCCCAGGTCCTCACTTCAGAACCTTTCAAACAAGTATCAGTCTTTAGTTTGTGCTGTCTCCATGGCTAAGGTACCAAGAAGCTTCCATGAAGCATCAAGATCAGCAGATTGGGTCAAGGCCATGACAGCAGAATTCACTGCACTAGAGGCCAATAACACCTGGACCATATTCCCTCTGCCTGAAGGCAAGGAACCAATAGGATGTAGGTGGGTATATAAGCTGAAGTTCAACTCCAATGTGCAGATAGAAAAGCACAAAGCCCGGTTGGTAGCAAATGGTTATGACCAGCTAGAAGAAGTGGACTACATTGACACTTTTGCCCCGGTTGCAAAGCCCAACCCCATCAAGATCATCTTGTCTTTGGCTGGTAAACTTCAATGGAACTTAGTTCAGATGGATGTTGACAGCTTTCTTGAATGGAGAGCCAGCTGAGGAGGTTTATATGGACCTTGCACCCGGATTTTACCAGTATTACCACAGAAAGGGAGTGGACAGAATGGTGTGCAAGTCGCAAAGATCCATATATGGGCTGAAGCAATCTTCCAGACAGTGGAACAAGGCTTTTAGAAGCTGTTGAGCAATTTAGTTTTGTCCAAACACATTCTGATAATACCCTGTTCACTAAGGGTCTGTTCTCTACTAATCCTCATTGTTTATGTTGATGATGTTATTCTTGCAGGACCCTCTCTTGCATAGATTCAACAGGCCAAAGAATTCTTTAGCAGTCGTTTCAAAATCAAAGATCTGGGGGATTTAAAATTTTTCTTCGGCGTGGAGGTCGCCCGGAAGGAGTTTATATCTCCCAAAGACAATACACAATCCAGTTGCTTGAATACACGGGCTATCTGGCCTCTAAACCACTTTCGCATATGAATCCCAGTAGTAAGCTGAAGATGGAGAGTTGCTAACTAAACCTTTCAAGTATCGAAGGTTAATCAGGCGCTTCCTTTCTTTATCTGACTTTCACACGGCCCGGCATAGCATTCACAGTCCACAAGCTCTGCCAGTTCATCTCTTCTCCTAGAATCAGCCACCTCATGGCAGTCCATCATCTTCCCAGGTACCTAAAAGGATTTCCAGGCCAAGGTGTACTCATGAGTCCTTCTTCTGATTTGCAGATCAAGGCGTTTGCCGACGAGGATTGCCCAGCTTGTCAAGATACCAGAAAGTCTGTATCAGGTTACTATACCTTTCTCGGTGATTCCCTGGTCACATGGAAGACCAAAAAGCAGCCTACTACCTCTCATTCATCCACAGAGGCTGAATATCGAGCACTTGAAGCAGTTACGGCTGAAGTCGTATGGATCAAGCAACTTCTGTCCGAATTTCACGTGGCTGTTTCTCAAGTCCCGAATCACTTATTGCGATAACCAGTCTGCCCTACACTTGGCTTCCAATCCCAAGTTCCATGACTCGAAGCACTTTGAAATTGACAGCCACTTTGTTCGTCATCACGTCTCAAATGGCTTTGTTCGTCTCACTACAAAAAAACTGTTCTATGCAGACTACAATTGTAGTCGCTAAACCCCCATTTGTAGTCGATATTTGTCTTTGCGACTAATATTGTTAGTCGGTATAAGGACGGCCGCTAAATGGATGCAGTCGGTACCTAGTCGGTAGCTGCGATTAAGGACGACTACGAGTTTGTAGTCATTAATTACCGACCACTGAAGACTAAATTTGTAGTCGGAGATTCTCCGTTGCAGGTTAGTCTACACCTACAGACTACAATATGTAGTCGCTAGATTTATATATTTTTATATTACTTGCTAGTTTTATGTTTTATTTTAAATTATTTATAATTAATGAAATAATTAATTAAGCTACATAAGAAATAAATATCAGAAATATATAAACAGCAAATCCGTCTGTAACAAACTCTTCCAAAACATGAAACTAAAAAAATGGTTTCCACCTATAATGAAAAATACAACAATAGAAACACTATGCCAAACCATGCCCCAGAGTTGCCATCGCTTGAAGCTTCTGTAGATTCTCTTTCCTTATCTCCATAGCCCCCAAGAAAATAAGAACTCATAAACCAACCTATACATCAAGTGAAAACATGATCGTCAATATACGTGGCGAGCAATTCCCGATATTCTACTCTAGACACAGGAAAGGTGAATATGCAATAAAAAGATGCTAGCACGAAAAGACTCGAAAGTTTTGAGTATTTAGGATCAAAAAACTAAAACCATTATTCACTCAATATCTCAATTGTAGCAAATAAAACAAACTTATTCAACAAAAGAGAATTTCACAGTGCGCATAGCTCTAGTTTGAAAAGCTCAGCCAAAATATCAAATTTATGAATACACCAAACCTCCGTTTAGCTTTGGCTTCAATCTGGCATTGGAAGAAACTAAATAGGCTAAAATGGAAGCTCCAGGCTGGTTATGGGGGGAGGGAAGTGGCTGTTCTTTGCTAATGGGAGGTATTCTATTAGATCTGGCTATGATTGGCTCAAAGGTTCACCAAGTCCACTTCCTCTCTGCAAAGTTGTTTAGAATACGTATAATCTACCTAAAAAGTCTTTCATTGTATGGATTCTGGTGCAAAAGAGGATGGTTACGAAGGAGAGGATGCTCAAATGGGGTCTCAGGTTAAATGATATCAGCTTCTCTCTATGCATGAGGGAGGAGGAAACTTTGGAGCATTTGATGATGGATTGCCGTTTTAGCAGGACTCTGCTTCGGAAAATGAATGAATGGCTGGAAGTGGATGTGAGCTTCTGCTCTTTGGATGATCTCTGTGGCTGGTTGCTGGAGCTGGGCAGAAGGAGGAAAATTACACACTGTATTCTATTGGCTTGTTACTCTGCCATGTTCTATCATATTTGGTGCGAACGTAGTATAATGCATGCAACAATGGGATTAACTGAGGAACAGATTCTGCTTGTTCTATCTAAGGAGATGCATGCGCGAATTGGGGCAGTTTGTAAAGCAAAGAATGCAGCTGCTTTGGGACTCTACAATATGATTGTTTATCCCTCATTTACTTGACTGAATTGTTGTGTAGGGTGAGTTGATGTATGGGCAAATTGCTTCCGGTGGTTAATGAATCATTCATTCGACCAAAAAAACAAACCTCCATTTAGCGAATTCATACGGTTCTGTAAGTTGGACAATCTCAACCAAAACATGTCATCCTTTGCGCAATCAATTTTGATAACATAATTCATAGGACCACCGTTCCTCTAGCTGTAAAAATACACCAAAGAATAGTTTATTGAGTATAAAATAGAAATGGTTAATGATAATCAGGAAAACCATCAGTAATTCACAGAATTGCTATGACCAAACTAATCACTAAAATGGTCGAGAAACACAGTAATTTACATGATAATGACACTTTAGAAGCCAAAATGTCACTTACTGGAATCAAAGGCGACTTCAAGATGGTTTTGAACTTTGATTCCCTTAGAGCTCCGACACCACCTTTATCAATCCTAAGTTAGTCGATATAACAACCCGACTTTCTAGATACATATTTTGGCGGATTTTCAAAGCGAAACAGCGGAAAGCCCATTTAATAAAAACTTTTTAAAACATAATAATATTCATCTCCAAAGTCTAAACCCGAAAATATAAAATGTTTATCAACACACACTTTTATTTATTTGGCCGAAACCCAAAGAGTAAAAACATGAAACGTAATTTAAAACACTCCACAAGTCACGTCCCATGTACTGCGCCGCCTTCAAAAGTCCGTGGAATCACCGCCATCAGCCGCTTAGTCGTGACGTTTATCAACGTCCGACTCGTTCGTACCTACACACGTAAACCCTGAGCTTTTGCCCAGTAGATGAAAATATGCAAGAATGCAAATGCTCTCACTCGACTCCCATCCCGACAAATCTCACAAAATGCACGCTCGACTCTTTTCTCATATCTCATCTCATCTCAACCATCTCATCACATCAGGGCCCGAGGCTTAGGACTAAATGCAACACGCGCGCAGGGGTCAGTAGCTCGGGAGGCCCCACTCCCCACAAGGGTCAGCAGCTCGGGAGGCCCACTCCCCACATCTCAATCATATAGTGCGTCTTAGTCCTAACCTCACTACTCATACAATTCGACCACACCACTCGGTCAGAAACTACCTCATTCCATATCACCGTAAAATATTACAGTGACTCTGCACGATCCTCTCCCCTCGTAACACGTGTATGCAAATGTCGTGCAAGTAAAATGCAACACATAAAAATGCAAATCACGTATCGGCCCGATCCGAAAACTATCGTACTCTAAATAACCGGGCCCAAAGCCCGCATTTCAAATTACTCGACCTGAAACCTTTCTCACCGAACTCTCCCTCCGAATTTCTAAGAGTTTCAAAATTCAATCCTCTTACTCTAAGTCCCAAATTTTCAATATAATACTTAAATTCTTAGTTTAAAAATATTTTTTTCAAATTTTACTTTCAAAACACCACAAATTCATAATTTTACTTTGAAGGACGCGAATTTGAAAGTTTTAACTTAGAATTCGAAAATCTTTGATAATTATAAAATGACCCGAAATTTATCCTCAAAATTTATTTAAGACCCGAAAATTTTCTCAAATTTACAAATCTGCTCCGGATTTTAAAATCTCAGTTTAAGTCCCGATAATTTTTCCGAAATCACAAATCTGCCCGGAATTCTAAAATTTTTAGTTTAAGTCTGAAATTTTCTGAAATAATAAATCTACCCAGACTTTTAAAATTTTTCGGATCTGTCTCAAATTTTTTTAGAAATTACACTTTGCCCCAAAACTTTTGAAAATTTACAGTTAACCCAGCCGAATATTTTTAATGTTTATTTAACCCCTAGGAGATTCTGAAAATTGCACAAACATCCCATTTGAGTTTCTTTTTAAATATTTATTTAACTCTTTGGAGATTCTGAAAATTGCACAAAGACCCCAACCGATTTTAAAAATATTTATTAAGCACCTCGGAAGTTCTGAAAATTGTTCTAAGGCCCCAATCGACTTTAACACTATTTATTTAACACCTCAGAAATTCTGAAAATTTCTCCAAGGCCCCAATCGACTTTAAAAATATTTATTTAACACCTCATAAATTCTAAAAATTGCTCCAATGCCCCAATCGACTTTAAACTATTTATTTAACAACCCCTGGCCGATTTTTAAATATTTATTTAACTCTCCGAAAATTGTGAAAATTGCAAAGAAGTCCCCGGTCGAGTTTAAATATTTATAGACCTTTGAATTTAAAAGAAACCCTTGAAAACCCTAACTTATACTAATACCCGAATTTGCTCCTAAATTTCCTAATTTCCATTCTTCCTACCTAAACCCCGAACATTTTACGATCTAAACGCAAGTAGCATGAAAATTGAACGGCATAGAATAGTGACTACACAAGTATTCATATAGTGAGCATGAGATCACGTTCAAGCATATATTAGCATGTAAATCACAAATTTCATACGATCACGTAAATTACCATGCAACACGTAGTAATCACGAGTTAAAAAAAATGTTTACGCGTGTAGGTGATCTTCACCTACCTCACGTCCATCGTTAGCTAATTTACGGTGTTTTCCCGGGCTCCCGATAGTTGATTGCCGAGTTGTTATGTTGGAAGGCTTATTTTCCTTCTCCTTATTCTGCCGTGAATGTGTTCCCTCCTCTTATCTCGTTTTGGCTTTTATCATTTAAGGACTTAGCAAATAACGACAGGAGCTTGGGAGTTGGTGTAGGTGACCACTAGGTGACGTGGTTTTCCTCATGGGTTAAGTAAGAATTCCCAACTTTATATTAAATGTAATAAGGTAGGTTTTGTTTTTATTTTTTTTTTATCTGATGATAACGAAATGGGTACACCAAGGTCAATGAGAGGAAAATGGGACAACTCACGTCACATGTATGCTATCAATTAAAAAATTATAAAAGGACTAAATGGAGAAAGATGATAAGCCCAACGTGGCTTTTCCTTTGTCCTCATGCTTATTATAAGTCCTTTGGGCCCTCATTTACTTTATTTGGTACAACCTGAATTCGGCCTTGGTCATCTTTATTAGGCTTTTCATTCTTGTTTGTCTCATTTTACTGAACTAAGCCACTTACATGGCTTTTCCTCTTGGATTAAGGAATCTACAATGCTTATCTTATATTATTGGCCCAAGGTATTTTATTTGTTTTGGATTTTATTTCTTTTGGGCCTAATAATCTTTCTTGGGCCTTTATTTATTTTGTTTGGTCCATCATTATTTTCGGCCCTTGTCATTATTTTGTTTATCTGTTATTTGGGTTCTCATTTCTTATTTTCGTCCCATCTAAGTTTTGGGCCCAATTGTAAATTTTTGGCTCGGCTCGGAAAGAAATCGGTGTATGTTCGAAAGTCGACTCCACACGTTACGAATATTATTGAATAACCCCGTATAAATTTTGAGGTATTACAGTCGTCACACAAAAAAAACTCAGACAACATAACAGAGGATAAATTATGGTAGAACTGTGGAGGTTTTGTCGGCAACACGATGAATAACACATTATAACACAATCAAATCCATTAACAAATGCTAAAAATCTACAACCAAGAGGGACAAATAGAGTAGATATTTGGGCCACGGACTCAAAGATTTGAGATACCGAAGGAAGACAAGCAGAGAAACACGACCGTCGAGCTAAAGACGACGACGGAAGAAGAAAAGCACCGGACAATGAGGGGGGACGAAGGGCAGATGGAGTGAATCTAGCACGGATGAAGACCGACGGAAGGTGCGATCGAGTGGGAGATAACGAACGGAGACGAGGAGCAGTGGACGACGACCGGCAGATGACGAACGGAGACGAGGGTCGTGGACGACGGCCGGCACATAAAGAATGGAAGGTGAGGAGCGGCTGCAGAAAAATTATTAGTGTTTGAAATAAAAAAAAAGGCTGTGTGAGGAATGAGCTAGGGAATGAATGGTGCAATTTTGAGGGGACAATATTACTGATTACAAAGCTAGTAGGAAACATAACAAAAGTTAGTCGGATAACGTACGCCTACTACACTTCAACCAGTATCGACTAAAACGTGCAGATCAGCTCGCAAACGCCCTTACCAAGCCGCTCACTTGTCCATTGTTACAGCGAGCCGTAGTCAAGATGGTTGTCCGAACCATCCATCTTGCGGGGGCTATTAGAATCAGGATATAAAGATTCCACAGACCCACCCTGAGCTGCAAGTCGATTTCTGTTAGCAATTCAAAGCCAGCCTTTGGCGCGTTCTTGAAGACTTTTATTTTGGCGCTTTTCTTAAGTGTTAGTCAGTAACGTTTTATAAGTAGAATGAATCGTCTCAGTTAACAGCGGTTCTATTAGTTGTTTGTCCGTGATTTTAGTTAGTCGGCGCTTTTCAGATTATCGAATGGAAATACATTTTATTTACGATCTCTCCCAACTAAACAGCAAGGCACTTCTTCATACAACAAGCTGAGAAGAACTTGGAGTTGAGAACGTGTGAGAGAGAGCGCTTGCTGTACTGTAGGGAACGTTGCTGAGAGAACACTGTATCAAGGCTGTCTCTTGGTTGAATTCCTTGTTGGGCTTTGGCTCAATTTCTTTGGTGGAGGGAAGCGAGCGCGGAGGAGCAACGGGGTAGCAGATGTGCGGAATCGTGGGTGAAACTCCGAAAATCGAACGGTTGTAAGCGATGTTGCCTTCTATCTATCTATGTGCTTCGATTGTTATGTTTCATAGCTAAGTTTATTATAGTTTGAAGTGCTATCAAAACCTTGTTTTATAATATTGTGAGATTATTGTGCTTATTCGTGAACGCATGAGTATTTGTTTAAGCTTGAAATTATTTAAATTGATGAACGTACTCTGATTAAATAGTTGCAAATGTTTAATTTATCTAGGTGAGTCCATGGCTAATTAAACTACAAATCCCTAATTGTTTGTTTGTTTCAATAAGTAGCGAACAATATTCAACTTCTCTACCTTAGGTAAGTAAGTGTAAGTTATTTTGTTGTTTACGCTATTTGATTTTAACTGACCACCGTGGTTTTTTGAGAGAGTGCCGTCCGAGCGAGTCAATAATCGGTCTCTCTCATTTTTAATTATGTCAGAATCTTGAACCTAGCACGGCGTCCCGGAAGTTATTTTTCGATTAGGGAAATAATTCTAGACGTCTCTTAATTATCGAGAAACTAAGAAGAGATTGGTTGTTAGGCGTTCGTCGACAACTATAACCAATTATGCTTACCTAAACAAATCCATCGGGCTTCGGCTTTACAACATTTAAAGTAAGGATCCATCGGGCTTCAAATATAAATCAAGGTGGAGAACGAGAAACTTTTTGGGGTGAATTCGTGTTACGGCCATCCCCGTCCCCGCGTCAACGGGGAATCCCCATCCCCGTCCCCGCGAACTTAGCGGGGAAAAATTCGTCCCCATTTTCGTCCCCGTCGGGTCCCCGTCCCCGCGGGGATTCCCCGTCCCCAAGTTTTTTTTAAAAAAAAATTATATTTTCATTATAATATAAATTAGAAATATTATTTATACTATATTTTAGATAATATTTATATTATAATAATAAAAATGAGTTAAAAAATATTATTTTAAACTATAATAATATAAACTATGTATAAAAAATATTATTTAGATATTAATTTAAGATATAAAATATATTTTGGCGGGGACGGGGCGGGGATCCCTGCGGGGCGGGGACTATGATCCCCGTCCCCGCCTACGGGGACAAAATTTTCCCCATCCCCGCCTCGCGGGGATTAAAATTCGGGGATTCCCTGCCCCGTTCGGGGCGGATTACAGCGGGGACGGGGAATCCCCGCCCCATTGACAAGCCTAGTCTAGCTTATATTATGCTACATATTATATAATTCATCGGGCTTCGGCTTTACAACATTTTCAAATCAAATCCTTTCTCTTATTCCTCTTCAATAGGGTGACATTCCTAAAAAATAAAACATTGAAATATTAACTGTTACGATAAGAACAATATCTTTAATTTTTGAGGCCCGTCCTTGTAACGAAGTGAGGCCATAACACGAATTCACCCCAAAAAGTTTGTCGTTCTAAAATTTTTTAAGTAGGTTTGTGTGATATTTGACCTAAAAGTTAGACCCTAAAAAATATTTTATTATTAGATGTAAGATATTATACCTTAAATTTGTGGAGTAATCACGATGCAGGAGCCCAAATCCAGCCGGAGTTGCCATATACAGTAAAACTTTTTTAAATTAATAACATTTGGACTGTTAAATTGTATTGATTTAGAGAAATATTATTATATTGATAAACTAAAAGAGAAACTTTTAAAATTCGGCTAACTTACTCCATTCCAATTACGGATCGAATCACATTAGACATTGTAATACCCGTAAAATTTAATGGGGTTGTTAATATAATTTAGTGATATATCTAACTTAGAAATTTGCAAGACTTCTGAATATTTGAAGCTTGGAAATTAAATAGAAATAAATTAGAACACTAAATAAATAAAAATTAAATATATATAATAATAATAATAAAAATAATTATAACATAATAATAGTAATAATAAAATGGATAAAGATAGAAAAGTATGTCTAGTAACATGCGTGGATTGTGTTACACATGAGATTTACATGTGTTGTTAGTATTACACTTTTACTCAAGTGATTAAATAAAGACATATTTGAATACCATATGTGAGGGAGAATATTTAATATTACTTAGCTCATGAGGTGAAACTTTCGTATACATTATATTATGACAAATATTAATCTAGTAAAGGACATAGTCACTTAGGATGTCATTTAGCTATTGATAGGCATGATTAGGTATAATTATTATTATTATTATTATTATTATTATTGTTATTATTATTATTTATTATTGTTATATATATCCATATAGATATGTCCACAAACACATGTGTATCAATGTGTTTGTATGTTAATAACCCATCAAGGACTTTACAAGTGGGGGAACAGTCATGTTAACGTTGGGTATTAACTAATTGATTAGTTACTTAATTACACGTAGTAACAACAATTGATGGATAGGGTATGATTAATAGCATATATTTTATTTAAGAAGGAACGGCCGTGGTAGACTACTTAGCCAAAGCAAAAATAGCTTTTAAAGGTTGAAAGATAAGTCATTATTTTAGTTGCTAAAACATGAGGGAAGTTTCGATGTAGTACATTTTAAGGATACAAACATATCTAAGAATATATACATCGAGGGAAGCTTTAGGATTGATTATGTTCGAGTGTTTCTTCACGGATGGAACAAGAGACACATGTAACGGAGATACTCGTAGGTTTTCTGACAGTCCAAATTAGTGTAATCCGAGAATCTACCGAATCTGTCCAAGCTACGGACGTGAGGTTGGCGAAATCTCACCTACAACATGTGAACTTCTTTACGATATTATGTGTATACAGTGGCGGAGCCACGTGAGGACCAGTGGGGTCCATGGACCCCACTGGTTTTTTTTAAGTATTTATTAGGTGAATTTTTTTTATATTAGAATTCAATACATGTAAAATTAGTATGTGGACCCCACTAATGTTAAAAAAATATATATTACTAGTATAAATGGGCTTGGAAAAATTAGTAGTACTAAATGGACCCCAATGGTAATAGTTCCTAGCTCCGCCACTGTGTGTATATATGTTGCTATTACGATATGTTCCATGGCTTTACCTGAATTATGTGTTACCACGTTTCTACGAAATTTATGTGATTACGTAAGCATGTTTATGGTTCTTTTGGAAAGGTTTTCAAAGTGAAAATTTTGTGAAGTGTTCTAGTTGTTGAGAATTGCCGAGGGTCCCTGGACCCACGTTCCTAGAACGGCGGAATTTTAAAATTTTACGGGGTTTCCCGCCTATCCAAGATCGCTAGGCTACAAACACGAGAACGTATTGACATAAAGAGATAAGGGATCAGCCATGATACCTTGTCGAAATCTCTTAACGATGGCTAGCTTCGAATCCTTCGAATCCCCGAGGCGTAGTGCCCCTCTCCTACGCCAAAAGCACACGAACGAGACGCCTTCTTTGCGCAAGATCGTCACGCCGGCACCTTACTAACGTCGCAGCTGTTCTTGCATGTGCGGCTAGGCCAAGAACGAACTGCTTGCTGCCCCCGAGAGAGAGAGTGCGAGAGAGCAAGTGGTAAGAGGAGAAAACTCTTAGTTTTTTTTTCTCTTTGGCTTGTATTTCGAAAATTTAGCTTCCACCCACTTTAGGATCTCAAAAATCCTTCTTTATACCCCTTAGGATTAGCCAAAATAAGTTAAGGTGGGTGGAGAAAAATCCTCAAACCTTCCCTTTTACCAAATCTTCGTTTTACCAAGTAATGAATTCAAAATTTAAACTTTATATTTAATTAATTAAATATCCAATACTTTAATCAATTAAAATATCATATTTAGTATATTTTAAATATATAATATCCAATATAAATATATTTAATAATGTTCGATATTTTATCTAATAAAAATTCGAAACTTATATATGTATCCGATATACATTATTTAATTCTAAATTAAACAATATTATTTCTCTAAGAAAATAATAACGATCTAAATCTAATTTAAATCATATACTAAATATTCAATATCAAATATTTTATTTCAAAAATATATAGTGAGGTGAAAAGACCATTTTACCCCTCACTAGTCAAACTTAGTATTTTCGGCCAATCAAGGTTTTAGCCAAGTCCCAAATCCTAATGTCACAATCTAGGACCTAGCCGTGTCTCTCTCTGATGACGAAGTTGTATCGGTTGCCCTTTTTTAAGCCCGACTCTCTTGGTTCGTCTCAATCGGCCTAGGAGGTATCTAGGAGTTCAGTATTCACCTAGCCAGCCCCGTGGTACCGAACAGATCTCAAGTTGAGTACGAATTTGATCTAATCATAATCCATGAACCGACTGTAGATTTTCGTCATACGTATAAACCCTTTATGTTACAGAACTCGACTCTATGTCGTTTATGTCGGTGAAAGTTCTGAAACTGCACTTCACGACTATCGTGAGTCAGTTATATGTTCTGGACAGAGACTTGGATAACTTCCCGCACATTAAACTTGCCATAGGACGTTAACCTCTAATTTAATCGAGACCGTAAATCCCGCTCCGCGGTTCAACCGGCAATCACATCAAAAAGTCAAGACCGCATTTCGCCGCTGACCCATGCCACCGGCAAGACGGGCCTAGCAAACTAGTGACAAGTCAAGACCTCAAGATCAACCCCAAGTTAACCCTTTTGGTCTAAGGTTCACGCATACTACTACAATCAATCGATCGATCAAGGACAATCTAAGCGTGTGATCGTTCAATTACGAGTCAGTGTCCAAATACAGATAATCCCCTGATTCATCTTGTATCATTGTCATGGGCTCCCACTTCCCAAGTGAACGGTTGGCACAACCATATTGGACCCATCGTTCAATTACGAGTCAGTGTCCAAATACAGATAATCCCCTGATTCATCTTGTATCATTGTCATGGGCTCCCACTTCCCAAGTGAACGGTTGGCACAACCATATTGGACCGCATTTCGCCGTTGACCCATGTATAGCACAAATGCAAGAACTTAAACAGCTAAGCACGATTTGAACCGTATATGTATCACATAATTCCCATTTTAGCATGTCTAAACGGGTAAGCATGTATGCAAATATATCCTTAACACATAATAACAATATTTAACGCATTCAAGGATATATCATGATCACCTTCCATATATAACTAGGTTTCAGCAGAAATATATTTACCATGTATATCATAATGATTCTTACTCAAATTAACACATGATTTTTACTCTAATTAACATAGCGTAGCGTATTAAGGATTAATCACGTCATTTTACACAAACAGCTTTAAGATAATAGATATCCGTAATTCGATTTAAGCTTACTCTCCAGATATACGTTACAATGATATCATGACGGTGGAATCAATGATCACAGTGTAAATCACGTTGCGATGGAATCACAGAGTCAAAATATAATTCACACAGATATAAGTACATGATACATACACATTTTGAATTGCTAAATTTGTAATGCCTATCTCATCTTAAGTACATGGAATCATCAAAACACAAATACAGTGCACGACCAAAAAGGTCAACATGTTTGTTGGTGCAGGAAGTTGGAGTGTTTGTTGTATTCGCCCCAAGAAGCGAGGGGAGGGGGTCTTAAAAGAAGGCCCAAGCCCAGTAATTAGGGGTGTTCATCGGTCGGTTCGGTTTTTTCAAATTTCGATTCGATTTTTCGGTTTTCGACTTTATGTATGCTTAATCCGATATCCGAACCGTTTCAATTTGGTTCGGTTCGGTTTTTTATATTCGATTCGTTTTTTCGGTTCGGTTTTTCGGTTAGAAATTTAATATCATCAATAAAATATTATGAGCTAAAAATATATAAAACAATTTATGGTTATTAACAAAGAAGATTTATGAAATGCACAGGTCCAAAAACAATTCACAGGTCCAAAACAAAATATCAACATGAAAATGCAACAAAATTAAAACAAAATATAAAAACATTAAGATGCTAAATTATTTGGAAGAAAAATAATATTTGATTGGTGAGGAAACCATTCACCTAAAAATGGAAAAAAATATAACAATGAAATTATATTTACTATGTTGTTTACGTTATGGGAGAAAAATAATTGAGTTTTAATATTTTTCTATTTTAATGTAGTATGATAATTTCAGTTCGGTTTTCCGATTTGACGTATGCATAATCCGATATCCGTACCATTTTAATTCGGTTCGGTTCGAATTTTTACAATTCGGTTCGGTTTTTTTCGGTTTCGGTCTTTTCGGTTCGGTTCTTTTCGGTTCGGCCGATATTTTCAGTTTTATCCGAAGTTTGCACACCCCTACACTAACTTGGGTCGAATACTTCTTGGGGCTTTGTAATCTGTCGGACACTAGAGATCCCTTTGACTGAACATTTCATTTTCACTCTCTCTCTCTCTCTCTCTCTCTCTCTCTCTCTCTCTCTATTTTTTTTGGTATCTTCGTTTTAGTATTTCTTACTTTGTAAACTTTATGATCATCAATAAAGGAGTTTAATCACTGGCCGTGACTGCAGAATTCATCAAAAGAATCCGAACCACGTAAACAAGCTGTTAGAGACTTTCTTATTTCTTGTTAGTTTAATCCTCATTGTTGAAAATTGATTTCATTTTTTAACATACTAATCAAAGTTTTAATGAGATCTAATATTCATAAGGGGCAACCTCAACTAAATCCCCCTTCCCTTATTTTCTATCAACTAACTCCCCATTACATATAATTTATTAGCAAACTCCTAACAATCTTATACATAACTCTCCACGGACGATTTCTTTTCCAAAATACCAAATCTCGACACCCATTCTCTCTCACTTCATCTACACCTCCCCCTTTCTCTCTCATTTCTATTCGTCGTTTACGGGGTGATGCTGGGGGTTCGCGGTGGCTGCTTGGTGGCGGCGACGCAAAAATGGCCACACGAGTCAGATTGTCTGAGAGGCGAGGTCGCTGTGCTGCAGTGCGTGACGTCTAGTTCTGCGTTCGTGCTCGGTTTTGATATTCAGATCCATCGGCGCGACGGCCATCCCTGCAGCGGTGCTCGGCTTCGAAGGTCATATCTGCTGCGGTGCTTGGCTTCTACTGTTAGAACTGTAGGCACGACGAGATCAGTGGTGGTGCTCGGCTTCCATGTCAGATCCTTAGTCGCGACGGTGAGATCTGGGCTGCTGGGCTTCGAGGATGGTAGATCTGGCTCAAATCTGGTGGCGCATGGGTTAGATCTTGGTTATATCTGAACGCGCGTGGGATGGATCTGGTGCAGTGTGGGGTGGTGGCGTCGGTGGTTTTAGATCTGATGCTACCTTTTTGGGATGGGTGTTGTGGCCGTCGGGTTCTGTAATGGATCCGGCGACTGCTTTTTTGTATACTGGACCTTTTTTGTATATTGGTCCCACAAACATCTTCATATTGGTATTGCAAATATATGTATATTGGTACTACAAGTTAGTGTAGGAGTTCGATAGTTAAACACATGGTACGAGAAGATAATGCAAGTAACCTACGTATAGTACTACACTTCCTAATGATATGGTACCACGCACATCTATATATTGGTACTACAGACATATGTATATTGGTACTACAAATTTTCGTACGAATATTTTTCGATGCCGTCCGAATTATTTTTGTTTTGTGACTGTACCATAGTTTAAATACTTAATTGATTATTTTGTATCAATATCGGTGAGTTAATATTTAGAATTAGGGATTGTTACGTTGAAACCCGAACTTTCTTTCTACTTATTAAGATACTAGTAAGAACATCTTACTACGATTTATGGAACGATTGAAAGTTAGTGTCTATATTTTATTTTACCATGTGTTTAATTTTATTACGTGCCGTATTTTGGAAGTATACATGCCTTATTTGCACAATAATCTACGCGCTTCCAATAATTAAAAACGTGGTACGAGAAAAGATACAAGTGACCTACTCATGGTACCGCAAATGTGTATATATTGGAACCTCAAGTATATGTATAATGGTACTACAAGTTAGGGTAGGAGATACGATAGTTAAAACATATGGTATGGGAAGATACCACATTTATGGAACCTACTCATGGTACCGTATGGTACCGCAAATGTGTATATATTGGAACCTCAAGTATATGTATATTGGTACTACAAGTTAGGGTAGGAGATACGATAGTTAAAACATATGGTACGGGAAGATACCACAAGTAGCTAGAGCATGGTACTACACTAGCTAACGATGTGGTACCACGAACATCTATCTATTAGTATAACAAACATATGTATATTGGTACTACAAATTTGGGTACGAATTTTTCGACGCTGTGCGAATTAGTTTTGGTCTGTGACTCTGTCACCAAAGTTTAAATACTTTATTGATGATTTGGTATCAATATCGGTAGGTTAATATTAGAATTATGGAAGATTACGTTGAAACCCGAACTTTCTTTCTACTTCTTAAGATACTAGTAAAAACATCTTACTACGTAGTGAAGATATTTGGATTGATTGAAAGTTAGTGTCTATATTTTATGTTACCGTGTGTTTGGTTTTATTATGTGCCGTATTTTGGAAGTTCACATGCCTTATTTGCACAATAATCTACGCGTTTCCGATAATTAAAACGTGGTACGAGAAAAGATACTACAAGTGACCTACTCATGATACTACACTAGCTGGTATGGTACCACAAACGTCTATTTTTTGGTGCCTTAAGTATATGTTTATTGGTACTACAAGTTAGGGTATGAGTTACGATAGTTAAAACACATGGTACGAGGAGATACCACAAGTAGCCTGCGCAAGGTACTACACTAGCTAACTATCTGGTACCACGGACATCTATCTATTGGTAGAACAAACATATGTATATTGGAACTACAAATTTGGGTACGAGTTTTTCGACGCTGTCCGAATTATTTTTGGTCTGTGACTCTGTAACTATAGGTTAAATACTTTATTGATGATTTGGTATCAATGTCGGTGGGTTAATATTAGGATTAGGGATTATTACGTTAAAACCCGAACTTCTTTCTACTTATTAAGATACTAGTAAGAACATCTTACTACGATTTATGGAACGATTGAAAGTTAGTGTCTATATTTTATGTACCGTCTGTTTAATTTTATCATGCGCCGTATTTTGGAAGTTCACATGCCTTATTTGCACAATAATCTACGCGTTTTCAATAATTAAAAACGTGGTACAAGAAAAGATACTACAATTGAACTATTCATGGTACTACGCCAGCTTACAGTATGGTAACGCAAATGTCTACATATTGGTACCTCAAGTATATGTATAATGCTCCTACAAGTTAGGGTAGGAGTTACGATAGGTAAAACATATGGTACATGAAGATACCCCAAGCATCCTGCGCATGGTACTACACTAGCTAACGATATGGTACCACGAACTCTATCTATTGGTACAACAAACATATGTAAATTGGTACTACAAATTTGGGTACGAATGTTTCGACGTTTTTTTGTTCCGTGACTCTGTTACCATAGTTTAAATAATTTATTGGTGATTTGGTATATTTATCGATGGGTTAATATTAGAATTAGGGATTATTACGTTAGAACCCGAACTTTCTTTCTACTTATTAAGATACTAGTAAGATCATCTTGATACGCAGTGAAGATTTTTGGATTAATTGAAAGTTAGTGTCTATATTTTATATTACAGTGTGCTTAATTTTATTATCTGCCGTATTTGGAAGTTAGCAAGCCTTATTTGCACAATAATCTACGCTTTTTCGATAATTAAAAACGTTGTACGAGAAAAGATACTACAAGTAACCTACTCATGATACTACACATTATGGTATGGTACCGCAAACGTCTATTTATTGGTACCTCAAGTATATGTGTATTGGTAGTACAAGTTATGGTAGGAGTTACGATAGTTAAAACACAAGGTACGGGGAGATACCACAAGCATCCTGCACATGGTACACACTTCCTAACGATCTGGTACCACGAACATCTATCTATTGGTACAACAAACATATGTATATTGGTACTACAAATTTGGGTTGGAGTTTTTCGACGCCGTCCGAATTATTTCGGTCTGTGACAGGTTAAATACTTTATTGATGATTTGGTACAATATCGGTGGGTTAATATTAGAATTAGGGATTATTACGTTGAAACCCAAACTTTCTTTCTACTTATTAAGAAACTAGTAAGAACATCTTACTACGATTTATGGAACGACTGAAAGCTAGTGTCTATATTTTATGTTACTGTGTGTTTAATTTTATCATGTGTCGTATTTTGGAAGTTCACATGCCTTAATTGCACAATAATCTACGCGTTTCCAACAATTAAAAACGTGGTACAAGAAAAGATACTACAAGTGAACTACTCATGGTACTACGCTAGCTTACGGTATGGTACCACAAACGTCTACATATTGGTACCTCAAGTATATGTATAATGGTCCTACAAGTTAGGGTAGGAGTTACGATAGGTAAAACATATGGTACGGGAAGATACCACAAGTAGCCTGCGATGGTACTACACTAGCTCACGGTGTGGTACCACGAACATCTATCTATTGGTACAACAAACACATGTATATTGGTACTACAAATTTGGGTAAGAATTTTTCGACGCCGTCCGAATTATTTTTGGTCCGTGACTCTGTTACCATAGTTTAAATACTTTATTGGTGAATTTGGTATCAATATCGATGGGTTAATATTAGAATTAGGGATTACTACGTTGGAACCCGAACTTCCTTTCTACTTATTAAGATACTAGTAAGAACATCTAGCTACGTAGTGAAGATTTTTGGATTGATGTCTATATTTTATATTACCGTGTGTTTAATTTTATTATGTGCCGTATTTTGGAATTCACATGCTTATTTGCGCAATAATCTACACCGTTTCGATAATTAAAAACGTGGTACGAGAAAAGATACTACAAGTGACCAACTCATAATAGTACACTATCTTATGGTATGGTACCGCAAACGTCTATTTATTGGTACCTCAAGTATATGTGTATTGGACTACAAGTTAGGGTAGGAGTTACGATAGTTAAAACACATGGTATGGGGAGATACCACAAGTAGCCTGCGCATGTACTACACTAGCTAACGATCTGGTACCACGAACATCTATCTATTGGTACACCAAACATATGTATATTGGTACTACAAATTTGGGTACGAGTTTTTCGATGCCGTCCGAATTATTTTTGGTCCGTGACTCTGTTACCATAGGTTAAATACTTTATTGATGAGGTATTAATATCGGTGGGTTAATATTAGAATTAGAGATTATGACGTTGAAACCCGAACTTTCTTTCTACTTATTAGGATACTAGTAAGAACATCTTACTACATAGTCAAGATTTTTGGATCGCTTGAAAGTTAGTGTCTATATTTTGTGTTACCGTGTGTTTAATTTTATTATGTGTCATATTTTGGAAGTTTGCATGCCTTATTTGCACAATAATCTACGCGTTTCCGATAATTAAAAACGTGGTACGAGAAAATATACTACAAGTGACCTACTCATGGTACTACACTAGCTTATTGTATGGTACATCAAGTATATGTGTATTGGTACTACAAGTTTGGGTAGGAGTCACGGTAGTTAAAACACATGGTATGGGGAGATACCACAAGTAGCCTGCGCATGGTACTACTAGTGCGGTCAATATGGCCTGCGGCCCGCAGGCCGGCCCGCCCCGCCCCGCCAAAAAAGGGCGGGTTGGGCTTCGATATTTTAGGCCCGCCACCTTGGCGGGCCAGCCCGTGCGGGCGCGGGCTTTGGCGCGGCGGGCTAGCCCACGGGCTGGCCCGCCAATATCTTAATTATATATATAGATAATAAACATATAATTAATTAGGTAATGTAATTAATGATTCATTAATTATATCTATTTAATACCATATTTATTATCAACCATATAATTAATAGCATACTTTTCCATAGTTTTTTAATAAATACCATAATTAATAAAAAATTATTAGTAAAATATAAAATTAAAATAAAAATAAAAAATATTTTATTGACGGACGGGCCTGGCGGGTTGGTCCCCATTTTTTTAGGCTCGCCAGATAGCGGGCCAGCCCGCCCCGCCCCGCCCCGCCCTGCCCCGCCAAATTGACAGTACTAGGTACTACACTAGCTAACGATGTGGTAACACGAACATCTATCTATTGGTACAACAAACATATGTAATATTGCTACTACAAATTCGGGTACGAGTTTTTCGACGCCATCCGAATTATTTTTTGTCCGTGACTCTGTTACCATAGGTTAAAACTTTATTGATGATTTGGTATCAATATCGGTGGGTTAATATTAGAATTAGGGATTATTACGTTGAAACCCGAACGTTCTTTCTACTTATTAAGATACTAGTAAGAACACTTACTTATATTCAAGATTTTGGGATCGATTGAAAGCTAGTGTCTATATTTTATGTTACCGTGTGTTTAATTTTTGTGCCGTATTTTGGAAGTTCACATGCCATATTTGCATAATAATCTACGCATTTGCGATAATTAAAAACATGGTACGAGAAAAGATACTACAAGTGACCTGCGCATGGTACTACACTAACTTATTGTATGGCACCGCACACGTCTATATATTGGTTCCTCAAGTATATGTATATTGGTATTACAAGTTAGGGTAGGAGTTACAAGTTAAAACACATGGTACGGGGAGATACTACATGTAACCTGCGTACGGTACTACACTAGCTAACGATCTGGTACCACGAACATCTATCTATTGGTACAATGTATATTGGTACTACAAATTTGGGTACGAATTTTTCGACGCCGTCCGAATTATTGTTTGGTCCATGACTCCGTTACCACAGTTATGAATACTTTACTGATGATTTGGTATCAATAATGGTGGATTAATATTAGAATTAAGGATTTTTACGTTGAAACCCGAACTTCTTACTTATTAAGATACTAGTAAGAACATCTTATTACATAGTCAAGATTTTTTTATCGATTGAAAGTTAGTGTCTATATTTATTATGTTACCGTGTGTTTAATTTTATTACCGCGTACAATAATCTACGCGTTTTCGATAATTGAAAACAACGGGAAAATATACTACAAGTAACCTACACATGGTACTACACTAGCTTATGGTATGATACCACGAACGTTTATATATTGGTACTGAAAGTATATGTATATTGGTACTACAAGCGTTTTAAGGTATTATCAAAATAATTGGAGCATGAACAAGTCTCAAGCAGAATCTCAACCTCAGAAACATAAAAATGTCTAAACAGGTTCACAGAATCTCAACCTCATAACAACATATTAGTCTCAAGTCTGAAAACTTACGAACATAGATAATCTCGTTCAAAACAGTGGAAGCCATGGAGCAACGATATGCTTCAACTTCGACATCGTCAACATACCTTCCATGATCTGGAGGTCCGACGATGTATTTTATTCATGGACATTGCAACATGTACGCCGCAATCCACGCCCTCCGGATTCTTCTCCCTCGTGTACGTAAATAAATAATGAATTTACAGTACCATTAATTATGTAATGCAGTACCAAAAATCATGAACAAACAGTACTAATTCAATTAATATGCAGTATCAAGACAACAAGCAATTACCTTACAGTCGAAACTTGCCCGGTCTCTCTCTCGTTCAACAAATGTTTTGGAAACTCTAATTTGAAAGATATCAAAACACCAAATCGAACAACGAAAATAAAACTCTAATTTTAGTCCTAAACCCCAAATTCAAGCACTAATCAAAGAAATTAACATTGCCCGTCATGGAATCCTTGAAGAAATGCACCTATCGAAGCCCTAAGCTCTACATTAACCCAAATGCCAAAAAAATCGAAAATTAAAAAAAAAATGAAGCTTACCGTAGCTCGCTCGTTCCTTCGGATGTGTTCAACAGGTGGAAGCTTGCTCGTTAAAGCTTGCTCGTGGAAGCTTGCTCGTTCACCCTCCTTACACAGATGTTTGAAAGTGAAAGCTTGCTCGTTCGTTCGTCATCTCTCTCTCGTTATCTGATTTGAAGGTGAAAGTGGTAGAAGTTGGGGTGTTGAGTTGACTACTTCAATTGGTTTTTTGGTAATATTTATGTTTTACAAGGATAAAATTGTCCATTAGGTAGGTATTTGATATAAATATTTGAAACGTGGAGTTTGATGATAATTAAATGGGGGTGGGGAGTTAGTTGATTAGTAGTTTGAGGAGGAGGGATTTAAGTATAGATTTGCCTATTTATAAATGGATATGTAAAAAATTATTATATTATTCGAATTTGATAATTTTTAAAGGGCCCAAGTCGGGACCAGACGATTTTGTCATTTTAGAAAGTTTATTAGTTTATAGAGTAATAATTTATAGAGGTTTTTTTTTATAACCGGGGAAAGCCAATGGTGAAACCTCGGGGCCGACCCGCTACCTGCTAAGCAGGCTGACCAGGTCAATCGCACATGTCTGGGCCCATGTGTGCAGGCCTAGGAAAATGTCACAGGGATGAGATTCGAACCCAGGACCTCTCCCAACATGACTCTAAGCGCCTCAGCAGGACCTCATCGGCAATTTATAGAGGTTTTACCGTATTATAATCAATGTAAAGATAATTATTAGGATTAATTTAGTCTAAAGTTTCTTTAAAATACCTATATTGTTCTTGGATAAAATGACGAAGCAGTTATGGAGACAAAAAAATAAACTTCCTCAGGCACTGATGTACATTAGCTAAATTATTAAATTATCACTAACAATAGTGTAGACCTTTTTGGTCCAAATGTTTATGAGAGTTTTGATTTATTCCAAGTAATTATGTATTATGGGGTACAATTTAGAAAACTCGATATGTATGATTTATGATGTTTAAGTATGTGAAAATATTCGATTAAGTGCTTATCATTTAAATCGTTAAGAAAATCGAGTATATGTGATTTTGTGCTTAACTGGAATATTGCTGTGATCACCTGGATATGAGCCGTTTCGCATAAATGGAATCTCACTGTCTGCTATATATGGAAATATACTATGTTGAGTGATATGTGAACTGTCTGCGAGAATAAGTTATTTTAGGATAGAATATCGATGTGATCAGCCGGATATGAATGTGTGCTATATATGGGAAAGATATTCTCCTTGGGTGCTTACATGTGATTTATTTATTTTAGGAAAGAATATCAATGATATATCCGTTTGAGTGCTATCTTATTCGACTCTTAAATCAGTGAATCATGATCTATCTTTCCTTATGCGACTTAGGATTTATATTTTGGAAAGTGATTGATTGGGTTTATATGTGGTAAGATGCTAATTGAGTCTATTTATGGAATGTGTTGAAATAGGATGAGATCACCATACATGTAAAGTATGCTTTGCATTATACTCAGTAAATCAAATCTTTCTCTGTGCGAATTGGCTATCAAATTTTGGGAAAGAAATCAGTTGATTGAGCTTACCATTGCTAATGCTGAGTGGAATTATATGTGGAATATGCTGACAAACGGATGAGATGACGTGGAATGAAAGTTAATCTGTGGTATTTATAGTAAATGATCATGTTTGACCGTTGAGGTTAATTGGTTTATTCTTGGCATGATTCTTTGAGTTAATGCACGTGATAATTTAGTTGTCTCTTGCATATTTTGTGCTTAACTTTCCTTGTGAAGTGTAGAAGCTATTTGTAGGTCTATATAGAAGAAAAACACTTCACGTTGAAGGGTACCGAACACACAAGCCATCGAATTCCTTAGACTGTTTTGAGCTTTAACTTGCGAAAATTCGTAGTTTGTGTTGAGCTTTCATTTGCGGATCTGTACCCGTGAGCGAATCTTTAGCAACACCATTACCCTAAACCTTTGTCTTCGGACGTGTTGGACGCACAAAGGAGCACGGTTGGAATCTTCCGCACGTAGAGGGACGAATTTGATGAATTCGGAGGCTCTTCGGTAGCAAGCTGCATCCAGTCAGGGAAGTTTCCTGGGTAAAGTACGTGGATCGAGACTTGGCGTGCGGCAGCCTAGGTGGAGGTCTAGTTTCCAAAGTGCTTCGGTTGTGTAAGGATCGATCATTTTGTAACCATAACCGGTAATACTCAGTGATTGATTGGAACTCTTGGGGAGATCACACCCGAAGGACAGGATTAACCCCAGTTAGGGATATAACATGTATAAAAATCCCGTCTCCCTTTACTTTCAGCTATTTACTTTTCTGTGAGACAAACCCGGAACGCCTGCAAATAACTAGGTAATATCGTTGAAACGCTTTCAGAAAATAACGTAATATTTTGTGAAACGGGGTTAGGGAGATAACGTTGATACTCTTAGTGCTTTCCAGGAAATAACACACTCTGCAAGTATCTTCTTAAAGAAAAGTATTTTTCAAAGGTGGACAAGCCAAAACTTTTATAGCCTAATTCACCCCTCCTCTTAGGCATATTTTACCCTTTATATGGTATCAGATCGGGTTTCTCAACGGAAGGCCTAACACGCCTGAGTTAAGATCTAATGGCTTTTCCGAGTGTTGATGTATTTGCAGACGGTCAATACCACTCTAGGCCGCCTCTCTTTGATGGAACAAACTACGCAGTGTGGAAGAATCGTATGATCGAGTTCTGATCACTGTTGACTATGATCTTTGGGAGACAATCATCAATGGGCCATATACGGCTAACAAAACCGATGGAACCCCAAAGGACGCTAAAGATTACAATGCTGATGACAAAAAAGGGAATCACGCGAAACGCAAAGGCAAAAAACATTCTCGCATGCGCACTCACACGGGAAAAATACATTCGGGTTAGTTCCTGCTCTTCGGCAAAGGCTATGTGGGATATGCTCCAAGTTAGTGAAGGAACTCAACGAGTTGTGCAAGAAAGACTGGCTCTGCTCACTCATCAGTACGAACTGTTCTCGATGGAATCTGACGATAATATAAGCCAGATGTACGCCAGATTCATGGGAATCATCAACCAAATGTTCTCTCTCGGAAGAAGGTTCCCGATAGGGAACAAGTCAGAAAGATACTGAGATCACTGCCACGAGAATGGAATGCCAAGGTTACTTCCATCTACGAAGCAAAGGTCTGGAAGCACTGAGCATCTCTGAATTGATTGGCTCTCTCACCTCTTAAGAATGATTCAAACGTCAATGAGCGAGAAGTCGCAGCACAAAAATTAAAAGTCTATTGGTTCAGATCCAACCAAGAAGAATCTAATTCTGACGACGAAAAAGAAGACCTGATGAACGATCTAGCCATCCTTACAAAGAGATTCGAAAGATTCAAACTGAAAAGGAGATTCAAAGGGAACTCTAGCACATTCCAGAGCAAAGACAAGGGAATATCCACGTCCGGGAAGAAAGTTCAGAAATGCTTCCGATGCAACAAACCAGGCCACTATGCACATGAATGCCCAACAATCAACGATGAGAAACCGAGGAAGCAGGAGGCCATGGTGACAAAATCTAACGACTCTGAAATGGATCAAAGCGAGGACGAGGATCACGCTTATATGGCTGACGAGGATCAGGTATCTCGTTCTTCCTCCATTGACAAAATTCATATCCTAAACAGTTTATATAACAATAATTATGAAAGTGACTCATCTGTGTCTGATATAGAAGAAAGTAAGGAAGAATTGCGTGGTTAACTTCAAATAGCAGAGAGAACGGTTAAGTCAAAATTCCTTGAATAAGGAACTGATAAAATAGCGAGATTACCTAGCTAAGGAAAAACATGAGGCTGATCTAGAGATCTCACGTTTGAAAGGAGAGTTAGTTACTGCTAAGAAAGAGAGAATTCCATGTGACTGTGTGAAAACAGAAAAGAAAAACAGTGACTTATCAAGAGATATCGTTGAACTCAAGAATTCCTTAGATAGAGAAAAGCAGAAAGTTGATAGACTCCTTGAGGGTAATCAGAACCTAGATATGCTGTTAAGTACTCCTAGGAACATTGGTAGGTAAGGAATAGGCTATTGCACTTAAGAAAAGCATGTTAAAAATTCTTTGCCAATGTTTAAGTGTTTCTGTTGTGGTAGAAATGGCCATTATGCATACAACTGTCCTTTAAAGAAAGTTGATAAAACTAAGTATGTCTGGAGACCTAAGAAGTCACCTGTAAATGCCACTGTTGTATCTGATTGTAACAGGAGATCACCGTCTATGCAGAATGATATCTCGTATGTTAACAGAAGTTATTTCCCCGCTAACATGTTAGGACCCAACAGAAATTGGGTACCTCAGAAGAGCACTTCTTTCTACAGGTACGAATGAGGAATCCCAGTAAGAAAAGCAGGTGGTATCTCGACAGCGGGTACTCCCGCCACATGACATGTGGTATAGGCAATTTTGTGTCGTTAAAGACGGTTGATGGAGGATACGTTTCGTACGCTAACGACGCAAAAGTCAAAATCGTTGGAGTTGGTATTGTTGGTAACAATTTAAATATCACTATAGATAACGTATGGTTTGTTAGGAACTTAGAACATAATCTAATTAGCATTAACCAATTATGTGATGATGAACATACCGTATCTTTCGCCAAAGACAAGTGTTTTGTCAAAAAGGATGATGAGATTGTGTTTAGTGCGTCTAGGCATGATAACATTTACTGCATCACTCTTGATGATATTGCTAACCATAACATCAAGTGTCTAGCAGTTACGCAGGATATCACATGGTTATGGCACAGACGGTTGGGATATGCCAACATGGAACTGATGTCTCACATATCATGCAATGAGTTGGTGAGAGGTATCCCAGATATGAAAGCCACCAAGGACAGAATTTGCAAAGCGTGCCAGATGGGGAAACAGACCAAGACGTCTTTCAAACCTAAGAATGTGATATCTACGTCCAGGCCACTAGAACTGCTGCATCTTGACCTTTTTGATCCGGTACAGGTTATGTCATTGAAAGGTAAACAATATGCCTTTGTTATCGTAGATGACTATACTAGGTACACATGGGTCTTACTTCTTGCGCACAACAGTGAGGCTTTAGATAACCTTGCGCCACTGAGTAAGAAGCTAGAAAATGAGAAAGAGATGAAAGTCCGTAAGATTAGGAGTGATAACGGTCTAGCATTTGATAGTAAATCTATTGCATCTTTTTGTGATGAAAATGGTTATAGTCATAATTTTTCAGCCCCTATTACGCCTCAACAGAACAGAGTGGTCGAGAGGAAAAATAGAGTATTACAAGAAATGGCTAGGACTATGTTGAGCGATACTCCAAAACATTTTTGGGCCGAAGCTGTTAGTACGGCATGTTATGTCTCTAATAGGATTTTCCTTAGACCGATTATAAAGAGAGCCCTATGAACTTTGGAATGATAAAACCCCTAACATAGGATATTTTCATTTATTTGGCTGCAAATGTTTCACTTTGAACGATAGGGGAGGAAAATTCTATTCCAAGGTAGATGAAGGGATATTCCTAGGTTAAAGCCTTTATTCCAAAGCTTTAGAGTGTTTAATAACAGGAAGAAGACCGTTCAAGAATCTGTGCATGTTACATTTGATGAGTTTCCTAACGCAGATGCTACTGAGGAAGGTATAGTTGTGTCTCCTGCAGACATATAGGTTACTGACAAAGAGGTGAACGCAATTCCATTGGAACTAGATACTGAGTCAGAGGAACCAGAAGCTTTAGACGAACTACAGCGCAGAAAATTCAAACATGCTTCCAGCCATCCTACTGAACAAGTCATAGGGAATATCGCTTCAGGGATCAAAACGAGAGCAACTGCACGAAACGATATTAATGAGAATCACATGACGTGCTGTTATCAACCATGGAACCTAAGACAGTGAATGAAGCGCTTGACGATGAATCGTGGGTGATTGCCATGGAAGAAGAACTAGCACAATTCGAAAAGAGCCAGGTACTCTTGTGGAAAGACCTAACGACAAGTCCATAATAGGCACGAAGTGGGTGTTTCGCAACAAACTGGACGAAAACGGTAATTTGACACGAAACAAGGCCAGGTTAGTTGCCAAAAGTTATTCCCAAAAAGAACGTATAGATTTTAAAGAAACCTTTGCACCCGTAGCTAGGCTCGAGTCTATATGCATTTTACTTGCATATGCATCTTTTAAAAGATTTAAGCTTTTTCAAATGGACGTGAAAAGTGCATTTTTAAATGGTTTTATAAATGAGGAAGTCTTTGTCGAACAACCTCCCGGTTTTAAAAAAGAAGAATTTTCAAATCACATCTTTAAATTAAACAAAGCTTTATATGGTTTAAAACAAGCCCCTAGGGTATGGTATGAAAGATTGAGTAGGTTTTTACTAGACATGGGCTTTACAACAGGAACAATAGATAACAATCTGTTTAAAAAGTGCGAAGGGAATCACATACTACTTGTGCAGATATACGTTGATGACATCATATTTGGTAGCACTGACATCACTCTTTGCGAGAATTTTTCTAAGTCTATGCAACAGGAATTTGAGATGAGCCTAATGAGAGAACTCACGTACTTCCTTGGATTGCAAATCAAGTAATTGGATATGGGAACATTCATATCTCAAACGAAGTACACGACGGAACTACTTGAAAAATTCGGAATGGCTGATTCCAATGGTCTTCCCACTCCTATGCATCAGACCGCCACAGTGATGAATAAGGTACACCTTTTGACCAACTAAGTATAGAGGTATTATCGGAAGTTAGCTCTGCCTTACGGCAAGCAGACCCGATATTATATTTGCTACTGGTTTATGTTCTATATATCAATCGAGTCCTAGGGAATCTCACTTGACACCAATCAAGCGGATACTTAGATATTTGAAAGGAACAATCAATTTTGGTATGCGGTATCCAAATTCCAAATAATTCCCATTAATAGGATACTCGGACGCTGACTATGCCGGTTCTCGGGAAGAGAGGAAAAGCACTAGTGGTACTTGCCAATTACTAGGGAATTTCCTTGTAACTTGGTCTAGTCGAAAACAAAATGCCGTCGCTCTATCCACAACCGAAGCAGAATATATGGCCTTAGGAAGTTGTTCTCGGCGAATCCTTTGGATGAAACTGACCTTGAGTGATTACGGTTTAAGGCACGACCAAATTCCCAATTTTTGTGATCGTACTAGTGCCATTAGTATCACTAAGAATCCCGTACACCACTCTCGAACTAAGCATATTGAGGTGAAACATCATTTTATTCGAGATCATGTCCATAAATGGAATATCACCGTGAACTTCGTAGGAACTAATGATCAGCTGGCTGATATCTTCACGAACCCCTTATTGAGAGTAGATTTTGTGATATTCGTGATCGATTAGGAATTATTGAGCTCAAAATAGGAAAGGTGACTAGATAAGTTAGCCTTTAGTATCTCTTCGATCTTATCCTTTAGGATCTTTTCGATTTTATCCCTTGATTCTATTGATATTTTTCTTTTCTTATTCTACCTTCCTTATCTATCCTATTTCTTTCTATTTATGGGGAGATTATTTTTTTAAATAGATTTTCCTCGATATTTATGTTAAAATCTATTTTCAGCCAGAAATTCCTTCTAATTTCTGAACTCTGGTCTTAGTCCTTTTTTCCTTCCGTAATCTTCGAGAAATATCCTCTGATCTTCATTCAATTCCATCTAACAGGCAGTTTCCTTTTCTACCTTTGATTTTTTTAAAATTTAAACTTTGAAATCTTTTTCTTATCTGCCTCAAGTCTAATCGATATCACATCTCTCCAAAATCCCTTCCATTCTTATCCAAGAAGTTTTCGGCTTTAACCATTCAATCTCTTCTTTCTTCAATACATTCAACCACAAGTCTTTCACTTCATTATTTCCCTCCTCAATTCTTCGAGCTCAATCGTGACGAAAACCAAAGGCGCCGGATCTGTCTCCGACAAGAAGTGAAAGGCTGCTCTGATCAAATCTCAATCTCTCTGAAAGCCACTAGTTCGAAATCAGGAAGAAAAATGATCATGAGAGTGACGACGAGCAGGGAACCAAACTGATTTGAAACGGAGTATCAAGGGCATCAAGGATGATATGCTGAGTGGAATTATATATGAAATTGCTGACAAACGGATGAGATCACAGTGGAATGGAAGTTAATATGTGGTATTTATGGTAAATGATCATGTTTGACCTTTGAGCTTAATTGGTTTATTCTTGGCATGATTCTTTGAGTTAATGCACGTGATAATTGTGTTGTCCCTTGCATATTATGTGCTTAACTTTCCTTGTGAAGTGTTGAAGCTATTCGTGTGTCTATGTAGAAGAAAAACACTTCACGTTGAAGGGTACCGAACGAACACACAAGCCATCGAACTCCTTAGACTGTTTTCAGCTTTAACTTGTGAAAAATTAGTAGTTTGTGTTGAGCTTTCATTTGCGAATCTGTACCCGTGAGCGAATCTTTAGCAACACCATTCCCTAAACCCTTGTCTTCGGAAGGGTTGTGTTTTCGGGCGTGTTGAACACACAAAGGAGCACAGTTGGAGTCTTCCGCACGTGGAGGGACGAATTTAGTGGATTTTTGGTGGCTCTTCGGTAGCAAGCTGCATCCAGTCGGGGAATTGGTTTCCTGGGTAACCGACGTGGATCGAAACTTGGCATGCGGCAGCCTAGGTGGAGGTCTAGTTTCCAAAGTGCTTCGGTTGTGTAGGGTCCATCATTTTGTAACCATAACCGGTAATACTCAGTGATTGCTTGGAACTCTTGGGGAGATCACGCCCCAAGTACAGGATTAAACCCCAGTTGGGGATATAACCTGTGTAAAAATCCCGTCTCACTTTACTTTCAGCTATTTAATTTTCCGTGAGACAAACCCGGAATGCCTGCAAATAACTAGGTAATATCGTTGAAACGCT
The DNA here is from genome assembly GCA_027422505.1 of Craterostigma plantagineum. Taxonomy (NCBI): domain Eukaryota; kingdom Viridiplantae; phylum Streptophyta; class Magnoliopsida; order Lamiales; family Linderniaceae; genus Craterostigma; species Craterostigma plantagineum. The sequence goes on along the minus strand of JAPQWV010000019.1, from coordinate 5,580,109 downwards.
TTCTGAAAATAACGTGATATTTTGTGAAACGAGGTTAGGGAGATAACACTGATACTCTTAGTGCTTTCTAGAAAATAACACACTCTGCAAATATCTTCTTAAAGAAAATAATTTTTCAAAGGAGAACAGCCAAAATTTTTATAGCCTAATTCACCTCCCCCCCCCCCCCCCACTTAGGCATATTTTACACTTCAAATAGTATCGTAACTACGCTAATTTTAACTTTATTTCTAGAATTCTCTCTTCATGGGAGCTTTTTTCTCTCTTAGTGGGAGTCTTATGTTCTCCTTCAATAGGAGTCTCTTTTGTGTCATTACGCCTTGAATCACTGCTTACTCTACTCGTTGAAGAATGGCCATCGGTGCGATCTATGTGCGATACTCAATCGCCGACGGCTTTTCATCATCCATTTCCTTTTGCTCCACGTCTGTCTCCTCCACCAAAACAGGACATACCGGTTTCTCTTGATCTTCTTTCCCTTCACTTATTTATTTATTTTCCTGTTGTTACCCAGCTCTATTTTTTTAGATAAACCAACGTGTCCTTAATCGATAACTGTGCTCTCTTACCTTCATTTGCAGTGTTTTGGATTGTTTGCTGAATCTTTCTTTATGCGGCAAACGGTGGGTGTGATAATCTTGAGTGATGGATATGGCTTTGATATTGGGACTCGCAGTAGAGGAGATAGAAGCAATATCTATATCAGATTGTAGACATGCAAATATATCTGAGGGAAAACAGTATCGGGTGGTTGGCCGTATACTCGCTCGGAAATCTTTTAACTTCGAAGCATTGAAAAACACTCTAACAAACGCTTTCAATCCGGGGAAGGGGGTGAAGATGCAACTTTTGAAAGAGGACCGCTTTATAATCACGTTTCATCATCGTATAGACCGAATGCGGGTCTTAAACTCCTCCCCTTGGGCTTTTGACAAACAGGTGATTGTCCTAAAGTCCATAGATGATGAAGAATACCCTTTACAACCGATCTAAATTGGTGTCAATTCTCAATGCAAATTCATAGTATTCCGACGTGGGCTCGATCGCAGCAGATTATGGAAAGTATTGGCAACAACCTGGTCTCCTTTTGTCTGTATTAAAGCTTTAGTTGATGTTCGTAAACCATTATTACGTGCATGTTGTTACATGGAGATGAATCGAAGGATACCATGGTTAGAAAAAGTACGAGCGCCTCCCCAATTTCTGCTATCACTGCGGTTTTTTAGATCATACGGCCACAACCTGCTCTCTTTAATATGAACGGATTACGCTTACAAGCCTACTCTCCGCGCATCACGTATGGGTCCGACGACACAACGGTTACAGGGATCAGCCAGTCGGAGTACTGATGAACGGCCGGAATCTGACCGACAGGACGAGGAGCTGGCTATCAATGGCTGATCTCAATCTTTAATGAATTCCGACCGAGATTTTGGGGAATTAATGCCAAGCGTGATTCTGCGAAGGAAATCTCCTCTAGTTGGTACTGATTCTCATGAATTAAATGATCATATATTAACTGATAACCCACCAGATCCGCCATCAACTATTATTGGAAGTATTATGTCTGAGGAGCATGTTGTTATGACGGGATGGACGCCTTCAATTACTAAGAAGACCACAGCTGAATATGATAAGCATACTCACCGTAATTCCACCCCTATCCTCTTTAAACCAATAACCATCATCCTATCACACCCATCATCATTCCCAACCCCGATAAGGACTCGCCCAAAACAAGTTTCCCACAACCCAACATAATAGAAATCCCTAACCTGTCTAAGCCTGAATTCCAAGCCCAAACCATACAACATGTAAAACCCACAAAACACCCTCCAAAGTCTCTTATCAGGCACCAACCACAGCCCAAATCACAAAACTTTTCCAACCCCCTCATACTTCACATGACGAAACCATACAAACTAGCCACCCACCTCCAACTTTCATTACACTGGTAGAACCAAAAAAAGACCATTTCCCCCAAGCCAAAACGCTTCGATGTCCTAAACTTTGAGCCCTTGCAAGAACCTACAATCCAACCAGTTGGCATGAGCAGGACCCTACTCATCCGGACATACCAACTCATTCCAGAAAACGAAAAAATATTGATACCTCGGATTCTCCTCTTCCACACGCTAAGAAACCTTGGTCGAGCGTGTCGACTTCATGGACATTTCGGGTTCCCCGGAGGAGACCGCACATCAGTCTCGCCGATCATCATGAATCTCATAAGTTGGAACTGTCGGGGGTTAGGTGGAGGCCTGATAGTTCAGGAGCTCGAGCGGCTAGTCCCGGAGCGTAACGTTGGAATGATTTTCTTGACAGAGACTAAATGTAAGGCTAACAGATTTGAAGTCGTTCGACATAAATTGGATATGCATGGAGTATGTGCTGAAGCTAAAGGACGAAATGGGAGTTTGGCCTTCTTATGGTGCAAAGACTGGTTGGTTACGTTACGTTCATTCCCGTCGGCTCACATAGATGTCAGTATTCGAAGACCAGACGATGTAGCCCTTTGCCGTGGGACAGGGTTCTATGGCGATCCTCGAAAAACGGAACGTCCACATAGTTGGAGTTTACTACGGAGGCTCAAGGATCATATGACCCGAATTGGCTATGCATGGGTGATGTCAACGAAATTTTACATCAAGAGGAGAAACTTGGTGGCCAAATCCGTATGTCATCTCAAATTCGACATTTTCGAGAAACTCTAGATTTCTGTGAATTGCGCTATTTGGGTTGCGCCTGGGATGCTTTTACCTGGAGTAATAAAGCATGTTTTCCGAATACCATACATGAGCGACTTGATCGTGCATGTGCATCTCCGTCATGGGATGAGATGTTTCGAGACGCCACTATCACTAATATCCGCACGGTGTATTCTGATCATCATGCAGTCCTAATTGAACCATGCCCACCTCTCCATACGATTGAGCGCAGATCGAGATTGTTCCGCTTTGAAGCAAAATGGGCAGAAGAGGACGAGTGTGCAACGATACTCCGCCGATGTATGGCTGAAACAACCTCAGCGGACCCCAGACGAAGACTTACAGATTTCATGGATTATAGTAGGAGCGAATTGAGAGGCTGCAGTTCTACGCTCGCTCAAAGGTCGAATAAAGAACGAAGGGAGATCGAGGATGCTCTCAAATGTACGTCAACGGATCAAATTACGAAGGAAACAAAGGAAAAGGAAATACGACTACGAAAGAGGCTAAACGATATCTTTGACCGGGAAGAGATGCACTGGAAACAACGAAGCAGAAAAGAATGGTTGCTCCATGGTGATAGAAACACGAAGTTTTTTCACTGTCAAGCCTCGAACCGACGTAAGACGAACCGGGTACAAAAGTTATTAGACCGACATGGGAAATGGCAAACGAAACAAGCATCACTTGAAGATTGTGGTTGATTACTTTGACGCGCTCTTCAAGACAAGCAACCCTATGATAAATGAGATTGAGAAAGCATCCCAGTTTATCACACCCCGCGTGAGCCAAGCAATGAACGAGACGCGTCTCCGTCCATACACGGCTGAAGAGGTAAAAATGCCTTAGACTCGATGTCTTTTAAGTCACCAGGACCAGACGGCTTTCCCCCTTTCTTCTTCCAAAGATATTGGGACATCGTAGGTACTGATACTACCAAACCATTCTCTCCTTTCTTACAATGGTATATCAATCTCTTCTCTCCATGATACTAATGTGGTTCTCATTCCGAAATGTCGTAGTCCTGACAACCTAACACAATTTAGACAAATTAGCTTATGCAATGTGATTTATCGAATCGCATCAAAATGCATAACTAATATATTAAAACTCTTCATGGATTCTCTTATTTCGCCTACTCAATCCGCCTTTATTCCTCGACGGCTCATAATTAACAATATCCTTATAGCTTATGAAATTAATCATGCTCTTAAGACCCGCCGAACAAGAAATAAAGGTTTTGCCTCTATCAAGCTCGATATGAGTAAAGCATATGACCGCGTCGAATGTCCATTTCTGAAAAGGGTGTTGAGTAAGTTAGGTTTCCATGACAATTTTGTTCGTTTGCTTATCCTTTCATCCGTTACATACTCTTTCTTACTAAACGGACAATGTTTTGGTCGTCTAACTCCTACTGGTCGGGAGGTGCTGATTAAAGCCGTCATTCAGGCAATCCCAACATACGCCATGAGTTGCTTCTTGCTACCAAATTCTGTTATACATGACGTGGAACGCATGATAGCTCGCTTCTGGTGGTCAAGCTCGAAGCGAAGGGGAATACATTGGGTAGCATGGAATCGTTTATGTAAATCTAAAAAATACGGGGGCACGAGATTTCGAGACCTTGAGTCCTTTAATCTTGCACTGCTAGCCAAACAAGCATGGCGATTTATACAACGTCTGGATGCTTTGGTAAGTCGTATCTTCAAAGCTCGATATTTCCCTAATGCCAATTTTTTGACAGCACCATTGGGTCACCACCCTCCCTCACATGGCGAAGCATCTTGCGTGCCCGAGACTCTATTGTTCAGGGACTTCGTTGGCAAGTAGGACGTGGTGATAGCATTAGAGCGTGGACTGATCCTTCGATCCCATGAGCGGAACACTTCAGCCTTTTTCTACTCGTCAATATGATATCAACTTTTCGTCAGTATCTGCCCTTCCAGACCCAATATCAGGCCAATGGAATACGCACCTGGTTCGTTCGTGTTTTCTTCCAATCGACGCAGAGCGCATCTTATCTATCCCGTTGGGCATCTGCTCACAACCAGATAAACTTGTGTGGCATTATACGAAGGATGGTAACTTCTCGGTTAGAAGTGCGTACGTTTTAAGTGAAAAGTATAAATCTCGACCAACGGCTTCAACCTCGTCTCCTCAGACGTGGAACATAATGGGACTTGAAGTGTAGTCCAAAAATTCGGTTGTTCGCTTGGCGAGTATGCAGTGACGCACTACCCACAACTGAAGATCTCTTCAAATGCCAGTGCTTGGATCATACTAACTGTAGTCGATGCGGAGGAAACTCAGAGAATATTGAACATGTTTTTATCAGATGCCCGATAGTAAAACGTTTTTCGAAGAAAACGAGGATCTCATATGACGTCATACGAAGATGGACAGGTGATGCGAAATCTTGGATACGGAACATAAGAAGAAGCTTAATGATGCGGACTTTGAGCTATTCCTCGGACTATGTTGGATAATTTGCGGGTTAGAAATAAGTGGGTTGTAGAAGGCTCTTGCATATCAGATGATCAAGCTATTGCTGAGGTGAATGCATTGACATCTGTCAAGCTACCTTATGACAGACGGATAATTGAGAACCCACCGCAGCAGAAAATTCGGTGGACTCGGCCGGAGGAAGGCTTTCTTAAGCTCAATACGGATGGCGCCATTCATAAGTCAAAGGGGATGTCATTGTAACGACCCGTCCCATACTGGGTGTCACTACAGCATCGGTCCCTACCGGGACAAGTGGGGTTGGGCCCACCACACTCCGACTGATAGTCTGGCCCCACTGTACCACCATTTAACCTTTTAGCGTGCTTCGTGCACTCGCTCACACGCACCCTGAGAAACTTCCCAGGGGGTCACCCATCCCTAGATTGCCCCAAGTCAAGCACGCTTAACTTTGGAGTTTCTATAGATGGACTCCCGAAAAGGTAGGTCGACCTTGGTGATATGAGTAGTACTATCAATTCCTTTATACGATTCTTAGCCTGACACGCCCATACATTGTCAGTCTCAAGATCCCCTCTCATTCGGGTGTCGGATCGGTTCGTTCATGTACCCCTTCGCCTAGAAGCCTGCCAGGAGCCGCTCCTTGTCCGTGCACCTCTCTAGCACCGGCGATCACTCCCCGCCCTCATCGGCCCCGGGCGTCACAGTCATCCATCGGTATAGTCGCACGAGATAGTATGGGCAACTGTGTCGCGTGGCTTACTAAGAGGTGGCCCGAATATTATTCACCTGAAGCAATTGAATCTATAGCCATCAGAGAAGCTCTGAGGCTCGCACATTACAAAGGTTGGAGTCATATACAGATTGAAAGTGATTGCATGACTGTCATTCCCAAACTTTAAAAGGAATCAACGGGATCTGCAGAGATCGGAAGCATCCTCTTTGATGGTCTCTATTTATGTCGTTTATTTGCATGTGTCCGTTTTATTCATGCTCGTAGAAGAGTGAATGTCGTAGCTCATTACTTGGCCAAATTTCTTGGGTATAATGGGGAAGGATCTACCCCGCCTACACAAGAAATGGCGAACTTATTATCTGCGGATATTTAATAAATTAGCTTTTACGTTCAAAAAAAAACTACGCTAATTTTTAAGCGAGTACTAAGTCGAGAAATGAGAACCAATTATTATTTCGCTTTTTTGTCTCTTTATATATATAAATATAATATCTACTTTTCTACAAAGTTTAACATTAGTGTCATATAACTATTGTATTATTGTTAGTAATAATTTCTTAATACATTGTAACTTTATCCTAACGTCTGTCAACGTTTGTAATATCTTCCGCTGTCGCTCGAGACGTTTTAGCCGTGCAAGCGTCTAGCGTCGCCTCCGAGTCCGCCTTCTCTACTTCCGGGCGAATATCGGCGACAGACGCGCGAGCCTGAACCCGACATCTCTCGCAATGCTCACCTTATTGTAGGATTGGTATTTGGCCGAATCGAAGAACCGACGGGAGAACGCCATCAACGAGTTTGGTTCTTCCAGTTCGGACGAAGACGAAGAGGCCTCTAACATAGTTTTAGTTAATAATCAAGTCGAATATAAATTGATTTTTTATTTCGAATATTTTTTCCTTTTTTGTAAGTTTTAGGTATTTTTTCTTTCTTTTATGTTTTTATTTTTATTTTTAGGTAGTTTATTTTATTTTTTTGTAATTTTCTTATATTTTTTTTTGGAATAAAATTTTTAGATATTTTCTAAAGAGTTTTTTCAAAGTAAAAAAAAATAAAAAAAATAAAAAAATTAAATGGGCCGGTTCCGGTTTTGGAACCGGAACCGACCCATTAGAGGCCCGGTGGTTCTAAGGGTGGCTCTGGGTCGGTCCGGGAAAATGGTCCCAGAACCGGAACCGCTACCACGGCGGAACCGGTTGAACCGGAACCGGTAGAACCGACCCGGAACCGGCTCAATTCGGCCCAAAGCCCAGGTCTACTGTTTATTGTAAGACACCTACAAATAAATTAATTACTATAATCATATATTTATATATAATTAATAATGTTATACGCATAGTTATTTATTTTTTTCTCGAGTGTGTATATATTAATAGCATTTCTTATCAACAATTAATTATCTCTATAAATTCGATTTTTTAAATAAAAAGAGATGAACATACAATCGATCAATAGAACCAAATATATAACTGTTAATAACATACTCTATTAATAGGACTAATGTATGCTACTTTTAGTGATTAATATACGCGAGAACTATAGTAGCTTGTAACTTATTAAGTGTATTCTGCATATGCGACATATTATATTTAGCTAATTTTCAGCATTGATTTTATCATGTAATCTACAAAATTTCAACAGTTTCTGTGAAACGTTTCTCTCTGAAAAACCCGTCCAACAAATAGCCCTCCAAATCTGAAAAAAAAAAAAAAAAAAACTTTCAAGAACCCAATGCTTGAAAATCACAAGAAATTAATAATAATCTACGAATCGCTGCTAATCTTGGCAACATTTGACGCAAGATCATCTTGTCCTAAAACCCTAAGACATCGATTTATTTCGTCAGCGTAAGAACGTTTCAGCATTATCCTTCCTCGCATCATCGAATCAACAACTCTAAACGCCTCTGTAAACCGTTCATCTCTGCACAGCCCGTCCAACAAAATCGAACAAGTCTCAGAATCGACGAAAAACTTTCCCGACTTTTCGAGCGAATCGAACAGCAGAAACCCGTCCATCAGCTTATTTCCTGTAATAACCATCCTCGTAATAACGCAATTTACAGCCAAGCCATTAGGCCTAACTCCACGAGCCATAGCCAATTTCAACATATTTTCAGACTCTTCATATTTCTCAGCTCTAAACAGAGAAACCACGAAAATACTATACATATCATCCCTCGAAATCCCGCCCCCACTAAACCTATCAACCACCTTAAAAGCCTCTTCGACGAGCCCCTTTCTGCAAAGCCCGTCAAGAAGGGATATGAAAGTCACCTTATTTGGCCTAATTTGCGAATCAATCATTCGATCTAATACCCTCAAAGCATCCATAGCCCTATCCCTATCTACAAAGCCCTTCATCAAGCTAGTGTAAGTAACAACGTTAGGCTTATTATTACAATCTCCACTGTCCCCCTCCATCTTGCCCAAGAATTCCAAAGCCATTTCCAAGCTCCCATGCCGGGCGATCCCATCGAGAATCGTCGAGTAAACTACAGAATTGGGAACACATCCATGGCCTTCCATGACTTTAACTACGGCACAAGCCTCGTCAACCTTTCCAAGATCGCAGAGCCCTTTGATAATCGAGACGTAGGTTACCATATCGGGGTAGAGATCGATCAATCCCATCTCTCTCATTAGCCCAATCGCTCGATCTAACTGGCCCTTTTCGACGAGCAGTTTAATAACCACGTTGTAAGAAACAGTATCTGGCCTACAGTTGAATTCCTTCATTTTACCCAAAACCCACAGTCCCAGATTTTCATCTTTAGCTGCTTTACAAAGATTCAACATCACCTTGAACATCTTCACAGTAACGACTAACCCTTCTGCCCTATAATCTTCTAAAACGCGGGTAATTGTACTAGGGTTCTTCTCTAGGTCGAGCAAATTGCAAGCTTTGTCGTAGGTGTGAGGAGTGTGTCGATAGGTGTGTTGAAGGCCAGCCCATATGAAGAATCTTAACCCTAATTGGGGTTTATCGAGGGAACAGATTTCGATTACCTTAGCGACGCATGGAGAATCGAGCTTGGCTTTCACCTTGCTTAGGGATTTCTCGACGTGGATCGAATCTCCGTGCATTTGGGTCAGAAATATTTCAGGGCCTCCTTGATAAGATGGATTGTGGTTTGTGGTGTGAAGAAGAAATCTTTGAAGTGGGCGTTGAAGAGGTTTCGATTTAATCGGTCCTAAAATCAGCATTATTGACACAGAGAGATTGTTAATAACGTAAGAAAGAAAGAGAAAAACTATTACAAAGTCTCTCTCCTCAATATTCAGTGACTTCTGTTATTTTCTGAGGAGATTGCAGTGGTGGCGGGCCGAGGACGATGGAGTTTATTTTTATTTTGGGTTTTGTTTTTTTTTTCATAGTTTTTTACGGCATTTTTAATTAAATAAACGAAAAAAAAATAATCATTAACAAAATAAACCGAAAAGCAGAAGCATTAATAAAATCCAGAACTTCGTACTCTCAGAATACGAGTTACTAACTCGTATTCTGAGAGTACGAATTAAATTAGGCCGCTGACTGTTTGACCTGACGTGGCCAAGTAACTCGTATCCTCAGGATGCGAGTTAGTAACTCGTAATCCTGAAGTACGAGTTACTTGAGCTGGCACATTGACCAGCTGACCGTGACATGGCAGCTTACATGGCGACGTAACTCGTACCCTGAAGATACGACATACTAAGTCGTACTTTCAGAGTACGAGTTACTTGGGGGCCCGACCAACTTGCATGGCCATGCAAGTATCGAGCAATAATTCCTATAACTCGTACTCCGGAGGTACGAGTTACGTGAATTATTCCAATAATTGTCGTAACTCGTATCTCCAGAGTACGAGTTACTCTAAATCGTACCTCCATGTTACGAGTTACTTAATTCGTACCACCAACCTACGATTTAAAATTTCTATATAAAGCCCCCTCCCATAGCGTTAACTATCACTCTCATCGATTTCTTTTAATAAACTCAAACAATGGTGTCGAGTCGCGTACAAGTCGTAGTATATTTCGGCGGCGAAATAATTCAATCATCCGATTCTACCATCAATTATAGTATCCGTCCTGTTGGGTATAGGCGAATTCGTCGCAACACCAGTTTTTCCGACTTTAGGTCGTTGTTCGAGATTACGGGTGCTGATAGCAGTCGTTGTTTCTTGATTGTCCAGGGAAAAAATGAATACTTTCAACACTCCCGTCACTTTCATCAGCTTTTCCAAATCACCAACGACGACGATCTACAATTTTTCATACATCCCGACTCAGAGAACAATTGTGTTGAGGTTTTTGTTGAAATAGTTGAAAATTCAAACTTATCGAAATTTTGAAGTTGGTTCTTCGAGTTATACATGTCCGGATTTCCCCGACATAGTCTCAGTTACGGCAGGGTTCAGCAATGTTTCTCTGGAGATGCCGACGCTTGGTGTTCCATTCAATATGCCAGAATCCCCGTCAGAACCCGTGCTAGAGTTCGTGCCTGAACCCGAGGAAGACGTCGATGTTAGTGATTCAGAAGCGGACGATGAGGATCCACTGTCCGAGTTACCCGACCCCAACGACGACGACGACGACAACAACGATGACGATGCTGTAGATGATACCACTCCGCTGGACTCTGCTGCTCCCACGCTGTTTCAGCCCGTCCTAAAACAAATCATCCGTTCTAAGTAAATGTTTAATACCATTAAATATAACAACGTTTGCTATATAATTACCTGCAACAGCCGTAGGGGTCCGCCTATATTTAGCTTTTTCGGCTCGCATGCCGAAAAAGCTCTCTGTATAGGAATGCCAGCACCGCACTGCCCCAACTATATGTGCTCACCTCCTCAATATCCTCCAACAGCTGAAGGTAAGTCAGTGAAACGGTGCTGGCGCTGCAATCGGGGAACATCACGGCACCGAATAGCAGCATCGCATAACCACGTGCTGATTGTTCGACCTCTTCCTCATCGCTATCATCCGTTATCGGATGGTCTAACAACCAAGTCGATAAAGACTTCATCGAAAGCGATGACCCCCTAATTTTATCCGCAGGCGGTCTAAAACCTAGCAACTCCTCACACTCGTCGATCCACTGGGTGACCGTCCTAGTATGGATCACACCAGAGACACAACTACCATCTATAGGTAACCCCCACAAGATACATACGTCCTGTAAGGTAACAGTCGCTTCCCCAACATAAAAATGAAACGTATGGGCCTCCTTTCTCCAACGCTCTACCAACGCTGTAATCAAATGAGGGTCAACCCTCTGCGACATACAGCTATAGACGCTGTATAGACCCATAACGTTCAACTTTCCTAATAAGCGACCGTGTAAGATATTCGGTGCTTCTCTAGTACCCCACACAGCATTTTCTAACGACCTACATTTAATAGTACTATCTATCACACTCGCATCTAATAATAAGTCCCTACTACGGTGATTTGACTGCATCGTCAACACCGAACTATCAATAGGCCCGTAACAAGCATCCAAATCCATTCTACATTTAAAAAAAACAAATCGACAATCAATAAAGCATTTGATATGATGAAATTAACACAAAAAATCGAATTTCGAATCATAACGGTGTACCCAAACTACTCGCGCGTACGACGTCGTCTGGGCGGGGGAAAGACGGGGCGCGGGGCAGCGTCGGGGGGCGGGGCAGCGGTCGCGGGGCAGCGACGGGGGGCGTGGGGCAGCGAGTCCGGCTGGCGGGGCTGCGGGCGTGGGGCAGCGACGGGGCAGCGACGGGGGGCGGGGCAGCGACGGGGGGCAGGGCAGCGACGGGGGCGGGGCAGCGGGGGCGGGGCAGCGGGCGCCGGGCAGCGACAGGGGCGGGGCAGCGGGCGCGGGGCAGCCTCGGCGGGCGGGGCAGCGACGGGGGCGGGGCAGCGGGCGCTGGGCAGCGACGGGGGCAGGGCAGCGGGCGCCGGGCAGTGACGGGGGCGGGGCAGCGTCGGCGGGCGGGGCAGCGACGGGGGCGGGGCAGCGGGCGCCGGGCAGCGACAGGGGCGGGGCAGCGGGCGTGGGGCAGCGGGTCGTGCCGGGTCAGCGGGACGGGGGGGGCAACGGGACGGGCGGGGGCAATGGGTCGCGTCTGGGCCAGGTGGTCGTGGCGGGGCGACGGGGCAGCGAGTCCGGCTGGCGGGGCGGCGGAGCGCGGAGGTCGCGGCGGGGCAGCTAAGGGTTTAACGGGTCGGCTGCCTGAAGGCACAGGCGGCGGCCGGTGATGGGTGGCGTCGGCGGCGGCGTCCAGCAGGTGATAACGGCAGGGTCTTCGTCGTCTCGTGGTCGCCGTCGTCTTCTTCGTCTTCTTCGTCGTTTAATCGTCGCGGTGTAGGGTTTATTAAAAACCAGATCTAATTCGTACTCCAAGAGTACGAATTAGTTTAATTCGTAATCCAGGAGTACGAGTTACTCCACGTTAGACGCACGCGCCAACGTGTAGTAACTCGTATTCTTGGAGTACGAGTTACACTAATTCGTACTCCAAGAGTACGAAAAGGCTTATTTTATTAATACCTTTAGTTTTCGGTTTATTTTGTTAATGATTATTTTTTTTCGTTTATTTAATTAAAAATACCGTTTTTTACCTTTGTTAATGAGATAATAGTATCTTTAACACATTTCTCCGCAAATATATTAAATTATTTTATATCTTATACAATTCATATTATTAATTAAGTTATTTAAAAAAAATTAATATAAACTTCTAATAATTTAAAATATTAAGGATAAGATTATTTACCAATTAAGGGTAATATTGTAATTAAATATGTCAAATTGACGTACAAATTTAACAGTTTTTATCCACTATTCTTTTTATAAAAGTATAGATATTGTAATTTATTTTCAAATTCTAGTATTTTTAGCACACCCGTGCAGTAAAATAAAATTAATAATGGTTGGTTGTAATAAGTGTTATACTAAAAACAGAATGTTGTAGTTATTAAGAATTTTAGGCTATAGTTTAGTAAGATTTTTTAATAATAGTTAATATGAAAAAAATCTGATTGGTCAATTGACTGATGCATTTACAGTTTTTATCCGCCTAGACTGAATAACATGTAATTATTTTTTCAAATTCTTTATTACTATATGAGGTTTGGGTTCAGAGCGGTGGCAGCCCAAAGCTGCATTAAATCTAACATAATTGCATTAATGCAAAGCCCAACAACGTCCTTGGGCCCATTCAGAGAAACATAATACATAAATTTATTTTGAGAGCTATGACTTATGAGATTTTGAAGGCTTTTTTAATAAAATAACAGAAAATATAAAGCATTAACAAAATAATTATGAAATCAAAACTATTAATAAAATAGAGAATTTCGTACAAATATTATACGAGTTAGTAACTCGTAAAAAGATTATACGAGCTACTAGTCCTCGCTGTGGGTGTGGATGATGTGGCGTAACTCGTATCATTTTTATACTAGTTATATCAAATATTGACCGTTGCTGACTTTTCTTCCTGGATATCATAAGTCAAAAGACATCCTAATTTATGCTACATTCTACGAAAAAGGTACATGCAATACAAAACCCACTGACTAATTGATAACTACAAAATTCATTCGAATAAAAAAAATCCTACACAGAGTAAATAAAAAAACTTACTGAAAATTAAACAAAAGTTTTCCATCATCAAATTCTCAAAATAATAAAGTTCCGAAAGAAATCAGTAATATAAAACCTTAAATAAATGGATAAATAAAGTAAAAAGAAAGACAAAGAAATCGTTTTTCTCTCTCCACTATGCAACTGTTCATCTTCTTCGTAGTCCATCATCTTCTTCTCTATCATTCACCTGCTCCATGCCAGAATAGAAAAACTCCAATTTGCATAAATAGGAAACAAAACCCTAAATTAACACAATAAAGAAACTAAAAGAAGAAAAAAGAAATAGAGATAGAGGGGTAAATAGTGTTCGTCACACTATTATAAGAACAGCCGTAAACGCTTTTCCCCCACTCGCAAGTATCTGAAATAGCAACACTTGGTGAAGAGCAAAGCACGGTATCAACCACACAAGAAACACCGATTTTCACGTGGAAAATCCCTCAAATTAAGGGCAAAAACCACGGGTCTTTCCGACCACCAAACCAAGTTCCACTATGATCTATAGAGTACAAAGAGAGTTACAATCGAGCGCTAACACAAGCACGAATCAACCAATCAACCCCAAAGCAACAAGCTTCAACATGATAGACAAAATCAAAGAACACCCTCACAAAAGAACAGCTACGGTACGAGCTCAATATCTCAAGCCTCGGACAATAAAATCAAAATCCGACCGGTGGATTTGAAGAACCACGAGTTAGGAACCTGCTGACCAAATTCAGCCCGATCCAACGGTGGATGAACTCGGAATGATCAGATCACGAACCCTACGCAAACAATGACGAGTTACTTTTCTTTAGATCTCTCTTTGACCTTTTTGATTAATTCTCTCTCTTGGTCTCTCTATTAACTCCGAAACATGATCTCACTACTTGTATTTACAAGTATACAAGTGGGCTTCCGTGTTTTTGGGCCTTTCTCCACATAGGAAGGAAGCCCAACCCAACACCCCCCCCCAACTAACCGTGGCGTTTGGTGCTTCGTTGGAGTCATCTCAACGCCATAACTAGCGTCCAACAGTCGTCTCGTTGGAGATGCTCCGTAACGAACAGAGAAAGAAAGGTTGTCGATTTAAATTCCTAGCCATGGAAATTCTCATTAATCACGAGAATAAATACAATGATACTTAATTTAATCACCGTAAATCGAGGAATACTTAGTATGAAAATTCATTGAAATGAAAAAGCTTTAATAGAAAAAGAAAAAAGAAAAAAAATTGAGAATGTTTATCTCAATGAATTTGGCATTGGGGATATTATTCTCCTAGCCGTGTGGGCCCCACCTTAATAAGTATTTCTAAGCATATTATTTATGCCTTCCGAACTTTATCTCCACACGTCCCCTCTAGTCTTCTCCCCGAGAAAATGTAAGATGTAACTCGTAGTCATTTTATACGAGTTAGTAACTCGTATAAAAATGATACGAGTTACGCCACATCCTCCGCACCCGCCAGCGAGGACTAGTAACTCATATAATCTTTTTACGAGTTACCAACTCGTATAATCTTTGTTCGAAATTCTATTTTATTAATGGTTTTGATTTCATATTTTACTTTATATTTTTTAATTATTTTATTAAAAAAGCCGATTTTGAAAGGTACTCGTTATTAAGATTTTTTATTATTACCAAACACAAGTTTTTTTTGGCTACGGTATCAGTGACGAGAAACAATATAATTTGTCTAGGGGTGAGCAAAACCGGATATCCAATTTTTCGATTTCGGATATCCGGATTTTCGGATATCGGAAAATGGTATCCGTATGCGCTCTGATTTTAATCGGATATCCGAAAATTGGATATCCGATTTATTCGGATATTATACCAGATATCCGTATCCGATTTTTAAATTTATATTTCTTATATTTTTTACTATTTTCTTTCAAAATCATATTTTTTATTTCAAAAAATATATTTTTTAATATAAGAATTTCTACTCATAGTAATTCACACAATATGTAAATTTTATGATTCGATATTACAAATAAATAATAAACCCAATACCACAAATTCACATTAATTTTTTAACTTGATTCTCGGTGTTTTTATGTTTTGTTTTTATCTCAATTCTCTAACAAAGTTTTTTTGCAATAATAAAATAATATAAATTTAAATATTCTACTTGATGATTTTTTTTTCATTTTTGGACCTTCATTTTTCTTTATGAAATATTTTTTATTTTTTTATTTTTTAAAATATAGAACCGGATACAAAATATCTGGATTTTAGACAAACCACTATCCGTATCCGATCCAGTTTATTTTAAAATAAATCGGATCGGATATTCGATCAGGTTTTAAAAAATACGATATCCGTTTTTTCGGGTTCTAAAAATCGGATACTGGATCGGATTGCGATTTTCGAATATTTTTGCTCACCCCTATTTTTGTCAGTTTTAAGATGCTTAAGATGATATTATTTGACCAAGTATAATATAAGGGTCGGCAAGTTTTACGAGCAAAAATCTTGGAAGTAACATATAATACTTTCAAGGCTTATTTCGCCGTTGAGGGCTTAAATGTTCCCGATAATAATTGTCTTTCAGATTTTTTAAACTTAGGTCCTACAAATTGAGATTTTTAGAGTTAATTATGATTCAGGTCCCATTCAAGTTTTAAAATCGAGTTCATGCTCTGTCAGAAAAAGCTTTTAGTTTTAAAGACCCTATTTCTGCATACTACTTCATTGTTTTGCAGTACCACTCCTGTTCTGCAATACCACTTCTTTGTCAGTACCACTTTTTTGTTCTGCATACCACTTCTTTGTTCTGCAGTAGAAGTGATACTGCAGAACAAATAAGTGGTACTGAATAACAAAAAAGTGGTACTGCAGAGCAAATGAGTGGTACCGCAGAACGATGAAGTGATATGCAGAAATCGGGTCCTTAAAACTAAATGATTTTTCTGATAGAGCCTGAACTCGATTTTTTAAGATTGAATGGGCCTAAATTGCAAAAGCCCCTTTTTTTACTAGGTGTCCGTTATATTATAATGTTGTCGCCCACCTGATATAAGCTACTACAAAAAATAATCAGGCTTGTAATTATCACAGTACCACTAATCAAATTAAATGTGTGAGTTTCAGATATCAGAAAAAAAAAAATCAATTGGGCGCTTCGCTTCGAATGAATTGAACCAATTTAGATCTGAATTCTGGCGGAATTCGCAGAGGTCGATAGCTTTTATCGAGCCAAACTGCTGTAGCTTTAGCTTCTAAAATTGGCTGCAGTTTGTGACATCAAACTTCAGAAGGAAAATACAAATAATATAAATGTTTTCCAAAGCATTTAACTGAAAAAGAAAACTAATTTATAAGAAAACCAAAGAAGGGTGATGAAGTATTATGAGGGCCATACCTCCAAGCTGGGAATCTTGAAAATCGAATGCTCGAAGAACAATCGAACCGCAGAAGAGTTGCTTATCCTAACCTTCACGACAAACCTATCGCCGCTCTACGAAAGGAATAAATAAGAGAAACCGTTGAACTTAAGTTCTTATGCAGCATTGGAGTCAAACCCAGTTTGCAGAAATTAAGAAAAATCAAACCTTTATGTACGAAATAAGCGATCAAGTATAATATTACGTACCCTTAGAGGCGCAATAAATTTGAGCGATAAATCAGTTAAAGCTAATGCATTCCCAGTTCGTGCGACTTCGTCTGCGCTTACGCCGATCATCTCTAACAATTCGTGACGACCTTTTTTAACATAACATAAGCATTGATTCAGAAAAGGAATTTCAGACAACATAGTATGGAACAAAAAAAACTCAGAACAAAGTTTGATCTTTTATGTTTTGGTTAAAGCTCACATTGGATGATAACGAAACAGCTCAAGAAATCTTTAATAATTACCATGTTGACAATAGCTTGCGTAAATGGCATTGTTTACGACGCCGTATTGATCCAATTCGTAGTCTCGAACTTTGAGTTCTACCTCATGAAATCCTCTCATTCTGCGAAAAAATAGATGCAAGAAAGGATCTTTTTTTTTTAATTGGTAATAAAATAAAAAAACAACGGAAATTCACATCCAAATAATTCCCCACCAATTTACACCCAGACGAGGCAGAAATACAACCAATTAAAGAAAAATATATAGAGGAAAAAAAATCCCCAAAAAAATGAGAGTACCCTTTACCGCCTCCGAGATCTGCAACGGCGCCACACCTCGCCGTCCCGGTAGAAATTGGCGAGCCACGTGGCAGGAGATGTCGACAGCTCCGGCGAAGAAATGTGTTCGGCGGAGCACGTGGCGTCGGAAAAGTCACGTGCCTGGCTGGGCTGACTAAAGGAAGAATCATCGTTTTCTTCGAAGGCGTTGGATTTGGCAATGGAGCCGTCGATTGTAGTTGTCTACTGATTCAGGCTATTCATTACTCCTTCCGTCCCGATAATATATGGACATTTGGGATTGGGTTCGGTTTTTAAGAAATATAATATTTTAATAGTATGGAGGAAGAAAAGTGTATGTGTGTGACACGTCTTTAAGAATATTTAATGTTATTATATTGATTGTGTGTGATAGTTTTTTACTAAATATGGAAATGTATAAAAGATAGTTGGACGCCCGATTTGGTAAATGTACAAAAGTTATCGGGACGGAGGTAGTATTATTTTTTTTCTGTTCTTTTTTTCCTTCGATTAGGACAATTCTTGGTGTTAAGGCTTAGGCTCGAATAGGTGTTTGTCATGTTATGACTGAAGTAGTTTACTGTTCTCGATTGCTATTCACCGCCCATTTTTCCTAGTCACCGCCCCCTAAAGGGCTGGAAAAAGAGGATTTTGCCCTTATGATATTTAAATTAATTTAAAAAGAGAAAAGGGCCTATTTTCACGACTGGTAAGCCAAATTAACGTAAAACATTGTTCGAATTTCAACTCGACCGAAAGAAAAAAAAATAGACCGAAATCAATTTTCGGTCGTTACAGTACTGACCGAAATATAATTTCGGTCGGTACTGTACAGACCGAAATCAATTTTTCGGTCGGTACTGTATAGACCGAAATCAATTTTCGGTCGTTACAGTACTGACCGAAATTATATTTCGGTCAGTACTGTAACGACCGAAAATTGATTTCGGTCGAATTTTTTTTTATTTATATTATTTATTTTGATTATTTATTTATATTATTTATTTGTATTATTTATTTGGATTATTTATTTGTATATTTTATTTGGATTATTTATTTGTATTATTTATTTGAATTATTTATTTGTATATTTTATTTGGATTATTTATTTTTATTATTTATTTGGATTATTTATTTGTATTATTTATTTGGATTATCTATTTATATTATTTATTTGGATTATTTATTTGGATTATTTATTGGGATTATTTATTTGTATATTTTATTTGTATTATTTATTTGGATAATTTATTTTTATTATTTATTTGAGTAGAGGCTGGTCCAACTGACCCATCATAGCATCCGTGAGGTGCGCAAGCCCCGTGCCATCGATCTGGCTCTGCGTCTCCGGCGGGAACTTGGAGTACCAATTCTTCAGCTTCCCAAGCACTAACGCCCGCTGCTCGCACTTCAGCAGGGGTCTCTCCCACCCGTCCAGATGTGGGGCGCGATGTGCCCCAGATAACTACGGATCACCTCGTCATCATATGGACCACCGGGCTGTGGCCCCTACACCGTCCAGGAATCGTCATCTGACCCTGGAGCGCTTGCTCCCTATTTCATTTTTCACGAATAACGCAAAAATAAATTTAATTCCTTTAACGTATTTTAAGACACGACATCGCATGTCAGTTTATAGAGGAGAATGGAATTAACTGAGGAGGCCGGTGGCAGATCGTCGCCGGATGACTCAAACGATGCTCCATCATCCGGCACAGATGGAGGGGGTCTACTGCTTCCTCCGGGTAGGGTCTTTCCACCCTTGGTATGTAATTAAAAGATTTTTTTAAAAAAAAAAAGTTCGACCGAAATCAATTTTCGGTCGTTACAGTACTGACCGAAACATGATTTCGGTCACTACTGTACCGACCGAAACATGATTTCGGTCGATAATGTACTGACCGAAATCAATTTTCGGTCGTTGCAGTACTGACCGAAATTATATTTCAGTACTGTAACGACCGAAAATTGATTTCGGTCGAATTTTTTTTTCTTTCGGTCGAGTTGAAATTCGAACAATGTTTTACGTTAATTTGGCTTCCAGTCGTGAAAATAGGCCCTTTCCCTTTCCTTGTCCCTGTCGGCGATCCATTGCGATTTCAGTATTTTTTGTTTTTGTCTGATTTTCGATATGTGATTTGAAAAGTGTTGTCTGGACAGAGCTTTAAATAGATATTTTTATTGTTTATTATAATTTTCTCTTTTTAAATTAATTTAAATATCATAAGGGCAAAATCGTCTTTTTCCAGCCCTTTGGGGGCGGTAACAAGTAAAAGGGGGCGGTAAATAGTAATTCCCTTTACTGTTGGGTAATCGTCCAACAAGGAGTTACTGAAATCTATTAGGCATAAACCGAAGTCAAATGTAAATATACAGTAAAACCTCTATATATTAATAACATTGGGACCATGGAATTTTAATAATTCAGAGAGATATTAATATATTGATAAATTAATATTTTCTTAATTAAAAGAGACTCTTCAAATTCAACAAATTTGGAATGTATTGACGATAAATGAATTCAAATATGTTTCATTAATTATATTCATGTACTCAAAACGATTTAAAAGTGTGACTTAATGAAAAATATCGTTTGAAAATAGTTAAGGTACCTCAGGATATCATTGGATTACCGATCAGTATTATTAAGCGACACAAATTGGCGACAACAATCTGTCGCAACTTTTTTGTTGCAGCTAGAGAACTCGACATCGGAACTATTGACTACAATTGACTACAATTTAATAAGTTAGGGATGAAATCCAAAAAATATAACAAATAGATTCTTATTTTAGCAAATTACCATAATTTATAATTGTAATTTTTATGAATTATTAATATAGAGTTTTAATGGGACCTAATATTTATAAAGGAATTTTTCGAAAAATTATTATATTATTATCTTATCGAATTTGGTGATTTTTTTACAAAGGCCCAAGTCGAGACCGGAAGATTTTATTATTTTAGAGAGTTTATTAATTTATAGAGTATTAATTTATAGAGGTTTTACTGTACAGTAAAACCTCTATAAATTAATACTCGATAAATTAATAACCTCTCTAAAATAATAAAATTTCTAGGTCCCGACTTGGACCTTTGTAAAATATTACTACCTCCGTCCCGGTAACTTTTGTACATTTTATCAAATCGGGCGTCCCACTATCTTTTATACATTTCCATATTTAGTAAAAAACTATCACAAACAATCAAAATAATAACATTAAATATTCTTAAAAGACGTGTCACACCCATACACTTTTCTTCCTCTATATTATTAAAATATTATATTTTCTAAAAACCGAACACAATCCCAAATGTCCAAAAGATACCGGGACGGAGGGAGTATTAAATTAGATAAGATAATAAGATAATAATATTCTGAAAATTCCTTTGTAAATATTAGGCCCCGTTAAAACTCTAAATTAGTAATCCATATTACAATTATAAATATTATGGGCATTTGATAAACTATGAATCACTTGTTTTTTCTTAAAACGTAGATCTAGTTGAATTTCATTATTAACATTTTCAATTATAGCCAAAAGTTCCGATGTCAAGTTCTCTAGCTGCAACAAAAAATATAAATATACATGGATATATTTAATTAGTTACAAGAATTGGTTTATTCATGAATATAATCAATTAAAACATATTTAAATACTAAATCATCTAAATTTAAAATTTTTTCTTTTAATTAATAAATTATTAATTTATCGATATATTAACATCTCTTTAAATTAATAAAATTCAGTGGTCCCAAGGTTATTAATTAAAAAGATTTTACTGTATACTCAAAATGTAAATCTTGTTCCTCAAATTTCGACAGAATTTGACTTTAATTGGGCTATTACATAGAAGTTGGGCTAAAGGCCAATATCCAACAAAACTAACATTGTTCCATCAAACCATTGATTTAACCTACCAACCTTTATTCAGAATAGAAAAAGGACGAGTGAGCATATCTCAAACTTCATCATCTCTTTTCCACAAATACAAAATCAAACCGTAAACCAAGAATCCAATATTTTTCTTCCAAAACCACTAATTCGTTCCCATTTTCCAGGACATCTTAAAACTCTTACCCAAAGCCAATTCCAATCCTTTAATCTCCACCATCACATTCTTCTTCACCCCATCACCAATTTCATCACCTTCGATATTCTCCAAGTACTCTTCATCATGCTTTTTAACCACAATTTCAACATTCCATAAATCATAAGAAGCCAATTCCCCATCAACTTCAACCTCAAAAGAAGTCACACTCCCTTGCAATAATCCAAGCACACTCACTTTCTCAATAATCCAACCCTTCTCCAAAGCAAAACCACCCTCCCTAACTTCCGACCAAACCCTAGTTTCCTTACCGTCCCCGTCCTTCTCCGCGTAAAAATCCACGTAACTCGATCGCCCGTTCCCGAGCCTCATCTCGGGATTTTCGTCCTCGTCAAGAAAAAGCTCGCCCTTCGCCCGTCCCTCCTTTCCGAGCGGGAAACTCACGACGAGCGAAAATGGCGTATTCCTCGCATCCGTCGAGATCAAACCGCCCTGCTGCATCGGGATTATCGCGCTTTCGTACAAGTGTACGTTGACCGCATGCAAAGGCGCGTCTAGGGTTACGTCACGAATCCCCTCGTCCGAAAATATAACCTTAGTCATGTCAAACAGATCGTACCAGCTTCCTCTGGGGAACACTGCGCTGACGTCCGTCTTGTTCGCCTCCAGCACTGGCGAAACCATCAAACTACCCCCGAGCAAGAACTGCGCGCTCACTCCGTACAGTTCGACCTCATCGGGGAACGCGAAGAACAAAGGTCGGGCGATCGGTGCGCCCGAAACGTGCGCTCTGTAGCTCAACGTGTAAAAATAAGGCAAGAGCTTATACCTCAACCCCAGCGCGTTCCTCGCCGACTCCGCGACCGTCTCCCACTGATAGAGCTCCTGCCTCGGCGAGTAGAAATTCGCGTGGTTCCTCGAAAAAGGGTAAAAAGCGCCGACTTCGATCCAACGGTTGCATAGCTCCTCTGTCGGGGCGGGATAAAACCCGCAGATATCCGACCCGACCATCGGGACGCCGAACATTCCGAAGTTCAACATAGTCGATATCGAGTACCTCAAATCCTCCCACGTCCCCTTGTTGTCGCCCGTCCAGTGGGCCGCGTAGTGACCCGACCCGACGAAAGTGGAGCGGGTCAGTATGAACGGGCGTCTCCCCTCCAAGCCTAATAGGCCTTTGTGGGTGGCGACGGACTGCGAGAAGCCGTAAATGCTGTGCGCATCGTACTCCAAGACTCCGTCGTAGTGGTTCGCGCTCGTCGCGATGGTCTTGTAGCCGATGGGCGCATTTATGCCCGAGGCGTTGATTTTGTAGGGCGGGTCGTCCCACTTCGTAGCGGTTACGTTCTTGCAGTCCAGACAGCACTCCCAGCCGGGGCCCGTCCCGTTGGGGCAAATTCGATCGGCCGGGATCGTGCAGAGGCCCGTGCAGAAGTTGGAGACCTCGTTCATGTCTATCCATAGCCCGTCGACGGGGACGAGCTCGTGGAATCGGCGGATTTCGTCGCCCCACCACTCGACGGTTTTCGGGTTGAGAAAATCGGGGAAGTTCACCGCCCCGGGCCATACCTAAAAAAAAACGACCGAAAACATGAAGAAACACAAAAAAGAGAGAAAATCAACTGATGCTCGATATTTTTTATTTTTTTTTTATTTTACGACCCTGCAATAACCTCACTCAACCAATGGACTTGCATCGACACTCTAAGGATCAGACTAATCTCCAGAAATTGGGTCAACATTCCTAAACTAACCTAACACTATACTCAAAGTCACTAGTAGGATTTGAACTCGTAACCTCATGTTAGTTCACAACAAGCATTGGTGGAGAGGCAAAAATAACATTTCAAATATTTTTCAGTATTTTCAGTGGGGTCCCTTTAGTATAATTTTCTTTAATTTTAACCCCTACTATTAAAAACTTTACCATATATTACAAATAAAAGTTTTCAGTGGGGTGTTCCGCCACTGTTCACAAGCCCAACCACTAGGGGGACACTCATGAATTTTTTTCAAGAATACGATTGTCGAAAATAATTGGATAACGTATATATACTACCTGAGCTAAGTAGGGCTTGCCCTGGTATTTGATGAAGACGTCGTTCGCTAGGGCTCTCTGATACACGCCGTAGGTGGAATTTACGCCGATCCCAGGGTCGATTATGACAATGTACTTCATTCCCTGAGCGTGGATTTTTTCCAAGAAGGCGAGGAGCTTCGGGCGGGGGTAGTTATTAGGGTTGAGGGTGAAGTCCTTGTGCCCGTCCATGTGGTCGTCGTCGTTCCATATTACGTCGAGGGGTATTTTGGACTTTTTGTAGTTCTCGACGACGTCCTCGACCACCGATAGGTTTCGGTATCCCCACCGACATTGGTGGAACCCTACGTTTGATTTCAAAGGGAGGAATAGTTAGATATTTTGCTCTAAAAATCGTTTTTTTTTTCCTTACCAAATCATTGGCGTTGATATTTGAAAGCCACATAAAGCAAGAAGCATCATCACATGCAATAAAATCATATCTTTTGAATAGTGTGGTAAGGATTTGTGGTTGGACAAAGAAAAAAAAGTCAAAAATAAACCAATATCTACAACGTGCAATTCGAGTCAGAGTAATCAAACTCAATCTCTATCCATGATGAAGGGAAAGAATATCTTGATTTAATTCGACAAATTACGTGGCAAATAAAAATACAAAATTTCAGCTGGGACCAAATCATTAAATTAGGGGTTATTAAATTGAAACGGCCCGACCCGTGAAAATAATTTGTTTTTCCATAAGCGGGTGACGACGTGCAGCAAAACAACTAACAAAAGCAATTCATATTCTAAATCTATCATATAATATTTCGCCTCATCATTGACACCTTAACACAATACGTACACAACCACACAACACGATAACGTGATAATACATTCCAAAGGCCCCCCAATTACCCAACTTTCTCCGAACAAAAAAAAAAAATCTTGACACGTAGTATCCCAATCAACATGTGATTATATTAATTAATCACATGAGAAAGTGACATGAAGTCATCAATTGAAATTAAATTAAATAATTAAAAACAACATACCAAAAGCCCAGTAAGGCATAGCAGCAGGTCTCCCAACGAAGTCAGTATACTGATCAACAACGTCCAAAGGAGAACTCCCAGAGAAGAAGTAGAAGTCGAAAATGCCCCCAATCACCTTGTACGTCAAAGAATCTCCCCTGTAGAACAAATCCATTCCATTGCTGTTGAGCAGCAAAACTGCGTGGGCATAACCTTTTCCACCCACGTTTCTCAAGTCCATATACATCGGATGAGATCCGTACAAGTCCGTGTTAAGGTTAATCGCCGAGACATCGGTCGTATAAAGCGTGTAAGGATCGTTAGGGTTCAGTTTGATCCCATGGGGCTGAGTGTTTTCGCCGAGGCCGTACAACGAAGCGTCCTTGGGCAGCTTTGTTGAGATTTCGAGGTATTGGTCTTTGAACACTAAGCTGCTGTATGGGTCGGAATCTTCCGACGTGGAATCGAAGAGGGTTTGGTTGTCCGAGGTTCTCCGCACGGAGAAGGTGAATGGGTCGGCTTCGTAGGCGAAGATTAGGGTTTTTCCTCTGTATTCTGACGGCGGCGCGTGGGCTTGTTTCCTCGATTTGAAAGGGGTTTGCTTTGGTGAAGGTGGGGACTCTCTTGGTAAGAGCTTGTAAGGAACTTCCCACCTCTGTTTTTCTGCGTCTGTTATGCGAATTCTAAGGCGATTATCCGTTTCGTGCCTGGGGAACAAAAGAAACAGGGGAGTTAGACTGTGATTTAGTGAAGGGTCTGTTTGAGCTCAGTTTCATGAAGTAGTTAGTGTTAGAATCCGATAAAGAGTTGAGTTTTTCAGTTGATTACTTGACGAAGAGCTGCAAATGTTGTATGTCTGGGCCGTAAACGTTGTTGCTCTGTTTCACTTGAAGGTGTCCTATGAGCCCACCATTAGAACTCTCGACTGAGATCAAGCGATAGCCTTTGCCAATCTTGGAAGATGAAGGAGAGGAAGATGATGATGATGATGATGATGATGATAAAGCGCAAAAGATGAATAAGAGTCCAATGAAGAATCTTGGTCTGAAAGAAAGTGTTTTTGAGGGGAATTCAGACATCATTGTGACTGTAATGGAAGAAGGGTCTTCGGCTTTGGTCATAAGTTGTAACATGTTCGAGGGGTGTGTATATATGGATAGAAATTAGGGGTTTAAAAAGAAAAGAGCTTTATTTATATTGGAGGAATTTTATGGTGCTCACATTATGTGGACACCCGTTGATGTGGCACTGATTCGTGTCATTTCAGCATCCCACATCGACATCTAACGTTATGTCGCATTAATTAACACATTCTATGTGTCATTAATCGATATTTCGGATGATGATGTGGTATATTGACGCGTTACATAACATTTTACATGTCAATGAAATGTATC
The DNA here is from genome assembly GCA_027422505.1 of Craterostigma plantagineum. Lineage (NCBI taxonomy): Eukaryota > Viridiplantae > Streptophyta > Magnoliopsida > Lamiales > Linderniaceae > Craterostigma > Craterostigma plantagineum. Next base: position 5,553,950 of record JAPQWV010000019.1, on the reverse strand, counting down.
GCGTCAATATGCCACATCACCATCCGAAATGTCGATTAATGACACCTAGAAGGTGTTAATTAATACGACATAACCTTAGATGTCGATGTGGGATGTTGAAATGACACGAATTGATGTCACACAACAGGTGCCCACATAAGGTGGTCACATGTGAGCACCATAAAATTCCTATATATATATATATATTTACATTTATCCGCTAAATAATATTAAGTAGTAACTTATGCACACTCTAATGCGTGTGCTACTGTATAATATTATTAGTGTGAAATATTTCATAGAAATCATAGTTTTAAATTAAATGTTATAAATATGAAAAAGGAAAAATTGATTTTATAAATTTAAAGTATGATAGTATTTAATCAAATACTAATTAACTAAAAATAATTCTAAACTAAATTTAGTCATTGGTAGTTAGTAATTTTTTAAATTTTATTAATTAATTTTTTCAATCTCAATTGATTGTTTATTCTAGTTGGATCGTTCTTAATAGAATAGATGAGTCGTATTGAAATTGTTGTCTATATACACATTGGCAATACGGGTTGATTTTTTATTGTACTTTCTAACGATGAAAAAGGTGCATAACATCGTTGAACGAAAGGTCAATTTCTTTCTTTGTACATGGGGGGTAAGGGTAAATAAATGGGCACAAAGGCATAGGATATTCTGTGACTTGAATACAAGTTTGTGTTTTCTCAACATGTGAACTTTGATTTTCTGCTTGGGGGACCCAACATTCACAGAAATTTTGCGGAATACTTTTGTCTCATTTAATTTATTTTGTATAATTATATGGAAAAAGTGGCTATGTTTGGTGTTATGTTAGTTAGCTAGCAGCAATCAATTGGTCAGTCATGCGCGTGAATTGCTGCTCTGTTACGGGGGATTTAAGCTTCTAGGCATCTTTTTAAAATTGATTTACAAAACTAGGCACTATGTGTAATTTATAACATGAATAGGCACAATTTTTTATACTTTATTTTCATAAATTTTAATTGACAGTATATTTCTGATTTATTTTAAGTTAGATTTATTAAATAATTTATATGGTTCTTTCTAGTTCGGTTAACCAACAGAACCAGCTAAATCGAAATCAGAATCAAAATTTGGTCTATATCGATTATCGAATATAACTTTTTTAAGTTCACTAGTTGATTTCTATAACAAAATTTATTTGCTTTATCAAAAAAATGAAGTTTTATTATTATTATTTTTATTTTTTATATATAGTAATATACTATATTTTAAACTATATAAATAATATTGAATTATTTAAATTTTTCTATTAGCATGCAATAAAGGACCTATGCGGATATACGAAGTTTTTCAGTTCGGCATTTTTTAATTAGTTATTTTCTGGTTCCGTGTTGTATTCACCGATTCCAAGCCAAAGCTCCCATGATTTCGATTTTGCTGGAATCAATCTATTTCGTTAGGTGATCGGAACGATTTCCGTTCTTGAACCATTTGGGTGATGTCCCGATTCCATCAAGGCATCCACATATCGAAATCCTCGTAAGGAGTTTTCATCATGAAGCAGATTCTAGTGGTGATTACTCTTATTGCTTTTTTTTTCAAATTATGCATTATCTTTCTTTAATTTCTGTGAACAGTGTGTTCAACTTTGTTCTTTATTTTATTTTTGATCTTATATTCTATTTTATTTGTTTTAATTTGAGCATATTATAAAATTGACTCTAAAAAAAATTATTTCCGTAATAAATTGAGCACATCATAAAATTGATTCATAAAAACAAAAGAAAATAAAAGAATGCCTACTTTTGTAATAAAAAACACATAGTGCCTATTTTTGTAATTCCATGTTGAAAAAGTGCCTATTTTTGTAGTTAATTCTCTGTTACTGCCCATTCATGGACCATGAGTTTTCCCCACTACAACTCTAATCAATATTGTAGTAGTGCTTAAATATATATATATATATATATATATATATATATATACTCCCTCTGTCTCAAGCCGTTTTGGACATTTGGGAGTTGGCACGGGAATTAAGAAACTGAATATTTTAATAATATAGTACAATTAAAAGCTAAAAACGTATATATTTCGACACGTCTTTTAAGAGTATTTAATATTATTATATTGATTGTTGTGATAGTTTTTTTGCTAAATAAGAAAATGTACAAAAGATGTGGGACGCCTGATTTAGTAAAATGTATAAATTGGTTTGGGATGGAGGGAGTAATATATATATATATATATATATATATATTACATACATGTACAACTTACAATTTTAATTTTTGGATCTCACTCCAACTCATTAACCATCGTGATTTATATGCAGGGCCGTTTTCAATTTATGGGCTCCTATTCTTATAGCATATGGATGCCCAACTTAAATATAATTAAACAAAAAGTTAAACTTTATTATAATTTTCGGCCTATTTTTATTAATTAAAGAGTATTAGGCAATAAAATAATTGTATAAAAATCTATTTAGAAAGAAAAAGACCTTAAAATGAAGCTCCAAAATTAACTCAAAATATTAAGGCATGTGCAGTGGGCCAAGAAGCACAGGCCTAAATCTGGCCCTGTTTATATGGATTGGGACAATAAACACATATTAAGAATAGGAAAATTTGAATCTAATAATCCCAACTATCCACCGACTGCTATTATTAATCCAACCTATGAATTATTTCTTAAAATCCCAACTATAAACATATCTTCTCTTATTGATTCCATGACCTGATAACTTGCTATAACATAATATAAATGAGTACAATAAAATAAATCAAATTAAAATATTTAGAAAATGGTACAAAAAATACATGGAAATTATAACATTGTTTACAAAATAAAATATTTAGAGAAAAAGTCATTCGTAAATTCAAAAATTAAAAATCAAACTTAACATCAGTAAAAATAAAAATAAGGAATTAACGAAATATGTAACAAAAAATAGCGAAAATGACAAGAGAAAATCATAACAATAGATACATAAAGTAATCTCCTTTCATCATATATTTTCAATTACTGTTTTCTTGTCGTCGTATATCGTAATAAATAAAGTAAATCCATAAAGCACTCCTCCTTCATTGATTTTTATTTTTGTATTAACTTTTTTACCTTTGGGCTCGAGCTCGACGAGCTATAGTCCTCACGAGCGGAGCTGGAGGTTAGCTGTTTACTATCGTGTTCGAGCTAAGAGTAATGAATCTCGTCGAGCTCGATTGACCCGAGCTCGAGCTCAAGCCCAGCAAATGACATGCGAAGGTGCAGATGGAAGGGACACTAACGCTATGTGGGTGAGTTGTGGTGGGGTTACTTTATATTAATATTTTATAAATTTTCATATTTTTTTGTCTTTTATATTACTATTTTTAGTTTAAAGAAAATTAATGTATTACTTTTTATAATTATTTTCAATTTTTATCTTTATTTCTAACTTTTAAGCTTTGATGTCAATTTATTTATCTTTTCCTTCGTATATTATTTTTTATATTTTGTGATGTTATATATATATATGTAAATAATTATTTAAATAGTTTGTTTTTTAATGTTTTACCTTAACAACTGGTTGCAGGTAATCGGACTTGTAAATAGTTGGGATTGTTTAAAGATAGATGTGCCAATAGTTTGGATTTTTAAGGAATAATTCATAGATGGGATTAATAGTAGTGGAATGTGGATAGTTGGGATTATTAAGTTCACTTTTTCCTTAAAAATATTAGTTCTCTTGAAAGTTGAAACCATTTCATAAATATGTATAAGATTGGATTCAAACTGAACTTATTAGGAGTCGATATAACTCAAGTCCTGACTCGCTAGCCAAGACCCATTATTGCAAGTAATTATTGCCAAATATACACAACTTGTTGCAATATCAGATACTATTGCAAGATATTTACATCTTCAATAGAGTAACAGTGTTTTAATCTTTTGGCCAACTATGAAAGCAACTAGTGAAGTGAAGAAATGAAATTATTTGATTTATTTTTTTCTTTGTTATTAGTTACTCGATGTCATATAGGGTCTAGAAGGACCACATGTAGTTATTGTCTATTAAATGGATTTTGGATATAATATATTTGTTATAATATATTGCATAACTACATATGGGCGAATTTATAAATGTGTGGAATTCTCTTTCGAACATGAGTTGAGTGGTCCAGTCGAACTTCTACAGCATGTAAAAGTCTATTAAAAAATGGAACCACCCTACTAAACGCATACACAGTTGTTATTTTTACAGATTATTTCAGAGTATTTACATTGTGGGATACTATTTTGTTATCTATGTAATAACTATAGACTACTCATTAGACTCAAGCTGCGTTCACTATGCTGGATATCTCAAGATAAGTGTTTTTTTATCCTTACTAATCTTGTTCACTTTAAATATGAGCACTACTATATAGTCCGCAACAAATCCAATGCCCGTTTTATAAAACTGCAAGCCCACTACAATTTATTCAACGGATGAGACCAAGATAATTAATCCAACCCCTATTAATTGCAAAAAGACCAAAATATCATTTTCCACCCAATCATAAAATCATTTTTATTTCATGTAGGTTATATGGTAAAAATAAATAAATAACACTAATTTATTCTTTATTTCATGGCGATCAAATTGACATCCATATCTTATATTTTTCGATATTCATAAGAATAATTATTTTTTAAACTATATATTGATGAAATAAAGGATACTTTTGTAAATTTACAAATAATATGAAGACAACATTTTTATTATGTTAGAAACTAAACAAGATATAATGATTCCTGTACAAGATTATTATATCACATTTTAACTTGGGCTTTTTTAAACTTAGTTATCTCGTGTAGCAAAGTAAACACAACCTCAATAGTCTATAATTATTACATTAGTTTGAGTACTGAGAATTAATTACTTGTTTATCGGACGTGGTATGTCGCGAATTTTGAGGGTGGGGTTGTATGGATGAAGACCTGTGAAGCGACGTAAAATAAGATCTGTATTTAGAGCTGTCAAAATGTCGGGCCGGGTTGGTCCTCCGCCCGCCAAAGCCCGCCACTTGGCGAGGCGGGGTGGGCCTCAAAAATGGGGGACCGCCCCGCCCCGCGGCGGGCCACGGGCCAGGTGGGCCAGGCCCGCCCGCCTATATATATTATTTATTTTTTTTGTATATTTATTTTATAATTTAATTTGTTAATTAGTTTTAGTTAGTTAAGGTATTTAATAATAAATTATGGATAAAAAACGTATTAATTATACATTTATAAAATATAATAGAAATTATTGAGCCGCGTGTTCGCGAGGCGATATGCCCATATTTTTTCTATTCATATATTAGTTCTTTAATTAATTGTTACCTAATAATTTAATTCATACAAATAACTTTTGGAATCGATGGGAGTAGTAAACAACAGTAGCGCATATATATTCAAGCACTTTTCACTTAAAGCTTTCAAGCACAGCATGACAAAACTGTAATATAACAATGTCCAGCTAGTTTATCTCCAACATTCAACCCCAAACGCAAACGCATTTACGATAACAAATATATGTTCTCCAACAGTCAAAAGCAAACGCAAACACAAAAGAATATATCTATATATTCCGTTTCATACCAACTTTTATAACTTTTTACTATCACCCCTATATTACTACTTTATTATTGACCACAGTATTTTTTTAATTTTGATTTAAATCTTTAAGAAAATCATTATTTATACATATTAAAAACATTGAAGAAAATATTTATTAAGAATATCGAAACTACACGACATAACAATTGAAATATTGAGATACGTCGTACAAAAAAAAGACTTGTAAGTTTCATAATTGGTATATTCCTCTCATAAATGATCAATTAGCACATTCAAAGTGCAATGTGATCATCTTTCTTTCTGTTTTTTGTACCGAGATAATTTTATTTTGTAAAATATTCTAAATTTTATATTTGTGGTAAAAACAATTATTATATTACATATAAATAAAAAAATAAATATTAAGATATAAAAATGTTATTACTAAATAAGTGTGAATGTTATTATAATTAATTATGTCATTTTATAATCATAAAGATTACTATATAATTTTCAATTCTTTAATGAATTTTATTTATTTTATATTTCTTATATGTTTGCTTTTATAATTCAACAGAAGTAAATGGCGTATTTACAATTTTAAACATCAAACGCAATTTTGCCTTTGCGTTTGAAGCATGAGAGAGAGAGAGCACAAAAGTATTTTGGCAGTACTGTTAGAGCAATTTTACTGCATTTTGCGTTTGTTGTAACTTTTGCAAAAAATCAAAAATATCTAGATCAAGGGAAGAAACCGATGAAAGCTTCTGGACGATGAATCTACGATTGTAACCTCAACTTCCACACCCCATTAGATGGTGGAGTTAATCTTGCTTGTTCTACCTCGATAGAACTCATGAGATCTATAACACAATTGTGAACTCGGAGCTCAAATCTGTCCCAGGTATTTGTACCTATTGAACAGAACATTGAAAATAAACCGAGAAACCCTAAGTGCTTGTTTGGTTGGAGGGTTTAAGTATTTTAAAGGTGGGTTTATAATATCTTCGTGTGTTTGGTTCGCAGGATTATCTAAACCATGGGTTTATATAAAACCACTCTAAACCCATGCAGACGGGTTTAAATAAACACACCCCTCACATGTGTTTATTTAAACCCACTAACCAAGCACACATTTTATTTATACCCATTAATTTGTTTTATATAAACCCTTACTTATTTAAACACTCCTAAATATAAACCAGTCAACCAAACGAGCACTAAATAGGAATATTGCACTTCCAATGAGGAAAATAATGGTTTTAAAAAACAAAATCATACAAGGTAGTTACTTATTCGAGAACGGATTCTACTGATATCAACATTAGTTATGATCGTCAAAATGATAATCTTCAAGCCACATGACCCATATATAGTTAATCGTCTCGGATGAAATCAAAGTTACAGCTTTCAATGAAAAAAGGAAGACATAGTAAGTAATTGGAGCTTGGGGACATAAAGAAAATTGAGGAGATGCTCACTCGTTCATAGCCAGGGCTCTTGACATTACATAGGAATTTCAGATATCATATCATCTCTAACACAACTACATCTACCTCACTGTCTCCACTTCCCAAACCAAAAAATTAAATAAATAATGACTCATAATTTTGTCACAAGCCCTTCATGCACCATTGAGACCACTATAAAGTTGAAATTAATTTTAAAAAAATTATAACAACAGCTCCATATAAAAAAACTGATTGAGGGTACCGTCATGCCTTCTGAGTGAGGGTACAGAAAACAAAAAACCTAATCAACAGACGAAAGGAAACCAATTCCAAAGCAAAATATTTCAATAGATTGCTCAGCAATCCCGTCTTTTATACGGAGGCGAGTGTTCTCTCCGCCGCTTAAACGTTCGAAAACAACCAAATAAGTGAAGAAATGAAAATGAATCGAAAGCTGGCTACAAATAGGAGAACGAAGAGAAGGACTTTACCAGAGAAAGTGCGTGTTGAGACTGAGAGAATTAGGTTTCTTAAATGCCTCGACTTTATTTGGACGATATAAAACTGCACCGAGAATTTGGACGATATATAGCATATTATCACGATAGATATAGAGTAATAGGTCAATCATTACGAGAAGGTAGATTACGACGAAAACACTATTCCTTTACCCATACGCCTTTATAATATATAATAATATGTTATTAATTTGGTATAATTAATGAATCATTAACTATAAATTAATACATTTAAACATAATATATAATATAAAATATATATAATTTTATTAAACTGGCGGGCTGACCCCTTTAGGCGGCCCCTTGGCGGGCCTAAAATATCCCAGCCCAGCCCGCCTTTTTTGGGGGCGGGGCAGCCCGCGGGCCACGTGCCCAATTGACAGCTCTATCTGTATTCCTACGTCATTCTTGCTGGTAAAGAATAATGAGTTGAAAAACATGATAAACAAGTAATTGATGTTCAGTACTCTAGCTAATGTAATTACTATAGACTCTAACTAATGTAATAACTAGAGTCTTGAGTATGAGTTGAAACACATGATTTGTGAACAATAATTACTTGTTTATCATATTTTTCAACTCATTAGACACAAGATTCTACGGTTATTACATTAGTTAGAGTACTTTTATTAAGTCTCAAAGCTTAGAATAAACCGTCTCTGGTCAGTTAATTTTAAAAATAATATTAAATAGAAAAAATATCCACTATATATTATTTTCATAATTAATATACATATATTATATAACAGACGCATTTGAGCATGCAAAAATACTAGTATAAATAAACCACTAGTTAAATATTTTGTTATAACATAGTAGATGTTTTAATGAGGTATATATCTATATTTTGGCCCAAACAAATGTAATATTGGCCCATAAATACTTAGTTACGATTTTATGGGCCCGCTCAATGACCACTTCTGCCTGCTGAAAAAGTTGCAATTTATGTAATGCATCTTTTATCAAATTGGGACACATCTATTATATATGATCTATAACATTTTTTTCGTTTTCACAAAATTTATCCAAAATATATCGTATTAGTGTTGCTTCATTGTAGTTGGTCGTAAATTATTTTTTATTGCAAAATGTTTCAGTATGTTTAGTTAATTTTTGCTACAAAGAACTTTGAAATCTGGTATGCAAACCAATTTGTTTCAATTAAATTAACCGAGATGATATATGGAAAACAATTTTGTATATATAATCCCCGAAGCTGCCCATTGTCACCCGTAGGCAAATTATTTAACTAATTGCAATCTAATACTTCATCCGTCCCACTTATTTCTTCCTATCTTTCTATTTGGGGTATCCCACATAATTCTTTCCATTTCTATTTTTTGTAAAAGATTATTCCAATAATTACACCATTTATATCAAAAAAGGCTTCTTAATTTACTGCTCACTAATAGATTTTCTATCTCCATGCTTTAAATATGTACTATAATAGTAAAAAAAATATGGTTTCTTAATTTACGTGCGCAATAATATTTGAGAAGTATTAAGTAGGACAGAGGAAGTATTTGATTTGTTTTTTTTTTGTCCTATAACTTTACTTCATTCATTTAAAAGTTCAAGTTGACAAGTAAAAAAATACCTCAAGTTGACTGAGGAAGAGCATAAAAGTTCTGAGAATACGTCAAAAGAAGGATGTATTATAATAAAACTCCTTCCAAATTGTATTAACTAAATAAAACTGAAGACCACGACGAAGACCAATAATGTGACCGTTGAACAAGACGAAGCCCAACATTGCATTAATATTAAAGAATACGACTTCAGGGTCGTTTTATAATATGCAATAAACACCCCGTGACATAATGACATGCACTTTTCATCACTAATAAATAAGAATGCGATTTAACCTACTCGCTATTTTTTCTAACAAATATTGATATATTGTCCCATGATACGCCAACAACAATGATGAACACCGAGGCTCCATTTGGCCCTGAAATCACGTGAAGAGAAGAAAAAAGTTGTATATTAGTTTATATTCAAAGATGCAATACCAAACATTTGCATTTTAACCTAGTATAATAATATTGCATAATTTTTCAATATGATAATTCCTCATGCATTCCTCTTGTTTTTTTTTTGTGTTCTTGAGTCCCACGCTGTATGACCTTTTCTATTTTATCTCCACGCTGAAAAGTATTGTAGATCTATACTTAACAATAAGGGGTAAACGAGCCGAGCCAAAAAATGGCCCAACTCGAGTTCGGCTCGGTTAAATATTATTGGGGTCGAGTTCGACTGAGGTATTTGATGAAATTTCAGCTTTAATATAATAAAGTTTGGCTCGACTCGATACGATTTGCGTAATATGAGGTATTTGACCACGAATTAAATTCGAGCTCAAGTTTCGCTATATATTAGTACTAAAAATATGTATCTAGTATTAAATATATTTAGAAAAAATGCAGGCTCGATAAGGGCTCGACTAGCCACGGGTTCGTTTATTATAAGCTTCAAGCTTGGCTTGATTGTTAACAAGCTAGCTCAACCTTTGGCTCGAGCTCGATTTTGGCTCAGCTCGAATCCATATTTGACCGAGCTGACAGTTCGAGAGCATCTCGTTCCGTTACACTCCTATTTAATAGTCATTTTTATAGTATTTTATTTAGTTATTTTTTACTCAAATTTTGAATCTTGTTTTCATTCCATCATATTAGTTTTCAGGTTTGTGATCGTCTTATTCAGAAATTGAATCTTGTTTGGTATTCAAATTTTGAAAACTATTATACTCTCACTCAAGTCCCCAGTTGTCAAAATCTCAAACTTTCCGTGTGAAAATAATGAACTTTCATTAGTTGACTGATGAATGGTTGTTCGAAGTCTACAGCAGTCAAACAATAATTATAAATAATAATAATAATAATAGTTAAAACACATAATTAAGACTAGTATTTTTCGTACGGTTTATGTTTGTCCTTAAAATATAATTATATTTAGTATTACTTTTAAATTGAGGTTTATAAATTTTAGTGTTTAAGATGAATAATATTTTTTAGATATTTAAAAAAGAAAAATAATGTATAGGGGCATAAGTACAATAAATTAAATAATTAGAAGTGATTCTTAATTAATTAAAGTACAATAGATGGATTAAATTCCAAATAAGTTAACAGACAATGTGGCAGTTTATAGCCACCCTAGACCAGTGTATGGATTAAACATGACGCAAATGGATCGAGTCCGTTCCGATTTTGGTTTTAAATCGTTTATCTGTAGGTATTTTATTTATTATTTCAAGTAAAGAAAAGTATTTTGTATCATTGTAATATTAACAACAGTTGATTTTTGCCAATTTACTTTATTGCATATTGTTTCATTAATTGTTAATCAACTTTTTTTAAATATAAACCGGCAACCACCGTGCCAGTTTGTAAAATGGAGAATCGAAACCTAACCATTCCTGACCAGGTTTAGTTCCATTTAAGTCCTTTCAAATAGAATGAATACGTCTAGACCCGATTACATTAGAACAGGCTCAATGGAAACAAATTAAATATTATATCCTCTTTGATGCAATAAATTAATGTTGTTGAATAATATATGCGATTAATATATTGAATTATGTCGACAATAAGATAATAATTATTGGTGAATTCATGTGATTATACTAAATGGATTTTATAAATTTCAAGTGCTTATTAGCTAAGCTGGGGTAAATATGGGGCATAAAGGTGGTGTGAGTAGTAGAACCCTAATAATAACTAGTACTCTTTACAGCGACGGAACCACAGGGGGTCAGCCGACGCCCCGGCGGCCGGCGGAAGAAGGGGGCGTGCTAGGTGAAGCTTCCATGGGAGGTGCGTTGTGAAGAAGAAGACGACAACCTAACATTTAGGGATTTTCTTATAGTTGGACTTGTTTTTATATTGAGCCAACAATTATTAAAAATAAGTGTAGGGCTCTGAAAAGAGTTGGACTTCTAATAAAATCGTAGTAAATCTTTTAAGTATAAAAAAAGCCGTTTATGAAATAAATTTTTATGATAAAATGGGTTTCCTGCTATTTTAATCAAATCTTAATTTTTATACAAAAAAAGGCTCTTAAGAAAATACATAACAAAAAGTAATTATCTCCATTTGCGCCATTGGCCCATCAACAACCAAGAATCGAGCACTGTGCGGAGAAGATGGTGTTACGGTGCTAGGTGAACACTTTTTTTTGTCTTATGAAATCAATATTGATTATTGTAATTGTTGACCTTTTTGGTCCATGAGTGTTAGAGAGTTTTGATGAACAATGTAATTGTAATGACGTTAGGTCTATAAATTAAGCAATTCGATTTGTGATTAATATAACACCTAAGTCGTGATAATATTCGACCATGCATTGATAATGAGCTATAAGTTGATTAAAGTGTTGAATATTTGATTCACATATGAGTTTGTGATTTGTTGATGAGACTATGTGATCGCATGTTATAGACAGCCAATATGATAGGATATATCGTATGTGCTATATATGGAAAATATGTTGTTTATATATGGAAAGTGATATATCCGTTGATATTTGATTATTCCCGGACGAGAATCACATATACGATTTTTGCATGCCTTCCACTGAATTTAATGTGCAATATTGAATTAATATCTTTCCTTATGCTGATTGGATTATTATGTTTAGGAAAGATTTGATTTGATTGACTTTGTGGATAAGGTGCTATAATATGGTATGTGCTATAAACGGATGTGATCTCTGAAATTAGGAAAGTTCTGCTATGATATGATAAATCGAATGAAGTATGCGTTGATATGATTGGTGTGATAAACATGGTAAATATATTGATTTAATGCTATGAGCTGTACATGGAAGACGTGCTAAAAGCTATCTTGTGTGCTATACTTGGAAAGTAAATCTGGATTGACTTGTTCTAGAAACTGATAGCAGGGAATCACTTATGGAAAGTTCTGATATGGTAATTATATGCGAAATGCTTGAATATGCTTGAGAACGAAATTGAGCTTTTATATGGAATATAATCATGCTTAAATGTGCTATATGACCATTGCAATGACTTATTAAAAGCATGATTTATATGGTATGATTGACTCGAAAAATTGCATGGAAACTATGCTTAATTTGGTGATTATTATATGATATGATTTTCCATGTGAAGTGTTGATTGAGAAGGATTATATATGAGCCACACTTCAGAATTTCGAAGTACTTAGAATTTGCGAATATAAGCCTACGAGAGATTCTTGAGCAGAAACAGACAGAGATATTCCTGAGCTATTATTTGCGATAGCATTCTGCCTACCTGAGCGTTAACATCACTAAGCGAGTGATTCATCCTGTTATTCCATCCTCCCACGCCATATATTCTGTCTTCGGACGTGAGCAATACCAAGGAGGCAAGGTCGACGTTTACGCACACGTGAAGGGAAGGACAAGTTCCGGGGGCCCTTCGGTAGCGAGCTGTGTCTATCGGAATCAGGAGATTCCGAGGAACGAAACTCGGCGTGTAATAACCTAGTAGTGGCTAGTGTTCGACTTGTTTCGGTTGTGTATTGGGCTAACCAATCAATTTATATCCAGCTACGGTGCATTATAGTGATTGGTTGTACTATTGGGGAGCAAACCCCAAGGAGAGGAGTAAACCCCAGTTGGGGGTATAACCTCTATAAAAATCCTGTCTCGCATTTATTTTTCAGTTATTTCTTTATCGCTGTGAGACAGACCCGAAACACATCCGACGTAACTAGGACATATCAGGCATATTCGTTACAAACACCAGTAGGCATATCTAAGTCACTACACTTAGGATTTGTGAAAAGAAGCACAAAATTTCTATAAGCCTAATTCACCCCTCTTAGGCACATTTATATCTTCAGTAATTAAAAATATATTATTTTATTTTATAGGAATGTCTCTATGGAATTTTTTTTTGGAGAAATAGACCCCACGTTGCTAATCCTTGTTCCTTCACTGACTCTTTGCACGCCCAAAGCTTGTGCATATATATAATATTTAAATGAAATTTTAATTATATTTAATTATGCGTATATAAATTGTAAAATAAATGGTATAAGACTTAACTAAAAATAGTAATTAAACAGTGAGGTGTTTGTTAATTTTATTAATATTTTCATTTTGTGAAATGGACAGGAAAAATGTGTTTATAACTACCATCACGCTTAATAATATAGAATAGATAATAATAACAATAACAATAATTATTAATAATGTTACGTAACAACTTGCATTAAGTCAAGTTTTAATTGTCACCGGCGCTTAGGGGTGAGCGCGGTGCGGTTTGGGCGGGTTTTATCGAAATTTCAACCCGACCCAATGTATTGCGGTTCTTGAAAATTTACCCCAAACCCGATCATAAAAATCTTAACCCGATACGTTGCGGTTTGCTTGTGTTGGGTTGGGTTGGGGCGGTTTTCGCGGTTTTTTCGATACTTTTTATCACGACGAAAGAACCACCATAGTAAGTAATGTAAAAATACATATCATAAACTTGGATCAAAAATAAAATATACATAGTATAATGTCATCTTAACAAGAAACAATAGTAACAAGCAAAAGTCGGATAACTCACATTCGCGAGAATAGGAAAAATATTAGTACTTCGAATCAACGGTAATCTATAGAAAAATACCCAATTGGAAAAAAAATTTACACAAGACTACCCATGTCAGAAAATTTTATAAATAGGTACCCCATTTAATTTTACTAGTTTCTTTAGTCATATCGTATCTTCACGTGTGTATATTGCGTACTATAACACGTTTATATAGGGTACCTAAATATAGGATACATCGTACCTACGGGCATGCCTGTGTGTTACATAGGGCGTACCTAAATATAACATACGTCGTACCATTTTCTGTTATATAGGGTACCCAAATGTGTTGAGATAGGGTACCCAAATGTGTTGTTTGGTGTACTTTCGGGGATCGGGTACCTATGTGCAAAAACTTTATTCAATTAGGTACCTACATATAAAAAAATCCTGACTGGGTACTAAATTACAAGTTTTTTTTCCAAATAGGTACTTATGTGTAAAAACCCCTCAAATCAAATGATTTTTTAAGTTGTGTGTGTTACAATCGAAGGCCCGAGCCTCCCTTCCAACCTCTTTGTACTAACTTAGTGGCTATTAATATTTTATCTAATTGGCCATTTCTATTTCCATTTGTGTTTAGGGTTTAGGTTTAGGCTTTAGGATTTATATATATATATATATATATATATATATATATATATATATATATATATATATTAATGCTTATATTCTATTAAGCCCCAGACCTTTGGTTAAACTGTCACTAATTCAATTAATATAGTCTGTCTATTGACCAATTATATCTCATATACAAAATAATTATTTTTTAAAAATAATATAAAATTGAAAAAGATAACTACCCACTGCCCAATGTTTTTTAAAAAAATAATATAAAAACTAAAAAAATCATCCACTATCTTTTCCTGCAAAATCTAAATTTGGTATGTAATTTTATATTTAAATTATAATTTACACTATGTATTTTAGATAAAATCAATATAGCATATGTATATGCACATGCATTTGAGTATGCAGAATTACTAGTATATATTAATGCTTATGTCTTCCTAGCTAGACAATTTGAATTAACTATTGGTACAACTATTTTATGAAATATTTTATAAAACATACATAGTAAAATTATTTTCTTAGTATATGCGGTTGGGTGCGGTTTTATGCGGTTTAAAAAATACAGATTCAAACCCGACCGCAAAATATGCGGTTTTATATTCTAAAACCCAAACCAACCCATCGACCCGTTAACCCGACACTTGCGGTCTGGGTTGGGTTGGGTCGATTGGGTGGGGCGGTCCGACGGGTTAAATGCTCACCCCTACCGGCGCTATCATATTCCTCAAGACACCAAGTCAAAATCCATGTATTTCCATCTTTACGCTTCTTATGTTCAATTAGTCCATTTATGTCATTCTTAAATTTTAATCTTTTTATTTATTTTACACCGAAAACTATTGTATAATATTAAACACGACACTGGTAAATTTACACGACATAACCATGACGTCATCGCGACATAGCACGTTGGATGTCATCTTCCATCATATTCGAATACGACCCTTTACCATGTTCTTTCACATAAAGCAACAATATTAATATCATTCACTAGTTTATTCATTTTTATTCTCAACCAAACAACCAAAACTACGTCATTATGCATACGTCATCCCACCTTTTCCTAAGTCTTTATAAATTAATTTCCCAAGACGTTACAATTTGTCCACAACACGAAAAATTAGAAATGGACCACGGAAAACGAGGGAAAGAAGTCGAAGAAGTTAGCAGAAAGAGAAGGAACGACGATGGCGGTGCTTCACCACTGCCGCCGCCTCCGAAGCTGGCTCTGGCGGAGCCGTGCGACGAGGAGGTGGAAGAGTTCTTCGCCATAGTCAAGAGGATAAGGGTCGCAGTTAAGTACTTCAAGAGCCGCCGGCATGACGTCGTTAACGGCCGTGAGCTGCTGACGGCGGCGGTGGGATCGTCGACGGAAAGTTGTTGGGAAGATTCTAACAATGGAGTTCGAAGGTCGTCGGCGGTTGAGAAATTCGATAAAAGGGAAAGGGTGGATTTGGATCTTAATTCCGACCCGATTTCTGATGTTGTTTCGGGTGGTTCGAATTAATAATATCTCGTTTGTTGATCTAACATGTAAAGATTATTCGAAACGTCTTTGTTCTTTTTAGTGCGCCAAGATTATTACAGCAGATTATATCTTTTTCTTTTTCATTTTGTAATGTTTTAAATGTTGAATGACTTTGACCAAATAGGTAGAGGAAGGATTACATGTTATCGAAAGTTCGGTAAATCCGCTTCAAGCAATAACTTCAAGCAAGTAAAAAATTACTATTTAAACCGTGTTGACGGTTTATACTATAAACAGGTTTGTTATGGTACACATTTAATGTGCACCAAATTTCACCATATTGTGTTCTTTCTTCCTCTCCGGCGTTGTCGTTGCCTCCGTCGTTCCTCTCAGCTTCCTCGTAACCTCAATCACCTCTCCAACGCGTTGATATTAAAAAATTCATGATATAGTGAGATTTTCTCGTAGCGGGCAGTTCGAGCGGAGGTTCGTGACGGTGAGCGGCGATGGTCCGAGAAAAAAGTCAAATCGAATCTAAACAAGTTTGGAGGAGATCTTCAACGAGAAGTACGACGAGATACTTGCGGGGTTTTCTTTCCATTCAAACAAGACCTAAGGTATAATTAGCACCACTTCCGAGCTGCCCAAGAGAGCACACAGGCCACACATACACATCGAATTCGGGGCGAGGATTCAGAGGATCACGAGGAGATTTTCACAATCGAGTTAGGCGAGTAATTATGATACCAAAATGGAGACTTAGGGATAACCGTGTATAGCTTTTAGGATACGTAGCGAAGTGAGGCCGAAGGTTGTTCGGCGCCGCATGGATTTGAGTTTTCCTTTCGTGTTCCCTTTGTTCGTTGAGGAATAAACTAAGGTTAGTCGGGGAGCTGACTCTAACAAGTCGCCCCCTTCTTTTACGTTATGTTGTTATATGCTTCCGCTTTACAAAAATTTGGGCGACGTTACTCGAAGGCTTTGCTAAGGCAAGAACTGTAGACGTGACCTAGACGTATAGGCGTGGGGTTTTTAAATTCAAAATAATTATTGAAGTTCTGAATTTATATATTATTTTATATATTATAAATGTGTATGGGTTAATGAATAGTGTATTTGGTCCTAATCTACAATTCAGATATAGGGATAATGGTTAGCCTATTGAATGATGAAGACACATGTCAACACATGCTTCATGTGTATATTATATATATATATATATATATATATATATATTTTAAAAACTTTACTACATTTGTATATGAATTCATTTGGGTTAATATACATCAATTGTTAGTAATTTAATTAGAATCTTTTTATATGCAACTAAAAACCATTATTGTTTTTATTTAGTAAATGTTTAAGTTTGATAGTTATCATAAAATACAATCGTAATTTATTTAACACAAACATAAAATTGCTACAATACTCTTATGCCAATCATTTAACTCTCTTTTCAACATTATTTTTCACCAATCTAACTCTATTTTCTATACTAAAAATAATATTCCAAATCAAAATAAAATTAATAAACCTTATATTACAATTATTAAAAAAAATTAATATTTAATAATTAGTATGGAATTTTGTTTATAATATTGAATTAAAATGAAAAACACAATAAATAGAAGAAACTTAACTTAATTTGTACTTTTAATAAATTATTTTGTATTACATTAGAATAAGCCTTAAAAATAAGTAAAACTAAAAATAACATAAACTATTATAATATTTTAGGGTGAAAATAGTGTGTACTCTAAAAACAGCGTATTCATGTTCGGCAACCTAGCATAAAATATAAAGTTCAATTGGTGTAAATCTTGAGTACCCGTTGAGATGCTCTTCGTAAGAAGTTTAATGGGGAGTAAATTTCAAGGGAGGCACCCTATTTTACTTTCCGCAATATATCTTGGTTATAACAATGTGATGGTAAACTTGAGTATATTGTGTGTAATATTCATGTTTAGCCTTCATTATGCTAGAAATTTCACGTTTTTTACGCACAATTTGCCATTGTTTATGCTGAATACTTGAAGAGTTGAATATTTATAGATTATTTTTATAGCAATTTATATCACTTAGGTTTCCTTTCTTATTTAAGTTGGTGGCACATCGTGTTTTGTTAGTTTGTATACGTGAAATACAAAAGTTATAGTGGAAATTTCTTAAAATTGAAAGTAAACTTTTGCGTCGATTTTTTCAAACTAATTAACACATTATTATATTAACGGAAGCAATGTTAAGAGCCGAAGTGCACTGCAGGAAATGACTTTGGAATTCATTATCTATGCATCCCGAAAGACGTAATGAGTTATTGACTCGACCTGATTAACATATGATGGAAGCATATGTGTAGCGGTAAGTTTGCAGTTAAATCATTCAATAATAAATTGAAAAATATAATATGTTGATAGAAGAATTTATGTGCATCATATCGCGGCGCATTGTGCGCAGCTCCAAATATCATATATATATATATGTATATATATATATATTATATGATATGATATTACTTCCCATAGTTATCTTTCCAACAAAATAAATAAATAAATCAGTTGTTATTCGACTAATATCTCGGGACAACGATCATCAGAATCATGGTAAGAAGTTTCCCCAAGTTTTTTGTGAAATACAACATCCTTAAAAAGTTAACCAGTTCGCTTCCTATGATACATTGAAAACGTGATAACCACTGCGAACTGAACAAATTGTAGGAACAAAAACTCGTCTCGGAAGTTAAGTGATTTTTGAAATATATATGTACACCATCAATCCAAGTTATCATCTCAACATTATTATCAAAGTTTCGACCTTTCTAATCGGGACAGTCATGTATCGAGCGAGCGCATTTGGCGTTGAGATGAAATCGAACTTCATCGCGTAAATAATCGAAACATAACGTTATCATAAAAAAATTCGATCTTTTTTATCTGGGACGAAATGTTTGCTCACCATTGGCGGCGGCATACTTAATGGCTTTAAACATCATTTTTGGGACAACCATGTATAGTATTAACATGATTTATCACATCAAACACCCATCGAACCATTGTTACACAAGAATAAATAAAGAAGAAAAAAGGAAGCACCAATGACAAAAGATTCTAGTTCATACGTAGTGCTTTCGCTGGCCATGACAGAATTTAATTCAACCACTATTATTAGTCACTATCAAATCATAATTTCACAAGAATTGTCAAGAAGAACTAGTTTTCTTTCTATCTCGCAAGAAAACTCTCTACATAGAAAAACCCTAATTCGTTTTTCTTCTCCGCCGGCGAATCGGGTTAGAGCATCCATCATCTTCATTATCTTCCTCGATTTTCTTATTTTCGTTTTTTTGTATTTTGTTTATTCTCTCGTATGAGAGTCCCTTCTCTCTTTCGAGAGTATTTATCCATTGAATAAGACTTTGCAATGATCTTGAAATACAAATCTGAAGTGGGGAGATGGACACCGTGCTAACATTGGTGCTTCAAAAGCGCATGAGGACGGTATTGCAATTGATGTAGCTATTCAACGAAGAGAATGCAAATGGGTATTAGTATATGGTATCTTCGTTTTGTTATTCCTTCGCATTCTTCAACAGTTCTGTTTATTGATTCCATTGTAGTATTTTGTCCAATTGATTATATGGAATGAAATCGTTCGCTTACAAATTCATATTTCACAGTCTCATTACTAAAAAAAATACATATTAGACACGGAATATTCGTTATCTAAAACCAAAATTCCATATCTATGGAGTGACTAGACATGGAATTATCTGTGTTTGATAAGTAGGTGTCGTTCTCGTAGCAACTTTGGACACGGATATATACCGTTTTCCTAAACTGAATTTTGTCACATTTTTGTTTTTATTTTCGTATCTAATCAAGTCTAAATAAAAGCATTAATTTATTTTGAAATGAAAATAAAAAATTATTTCAGAATCCGTTTCTCATACTCTGTCAGGACCCGTCGTCCCGCCCTTGTATTACATTCTAATCCTAAGTGCCTAACGCTTTGTTATCGTGCGAAAGCGTAAAGTGCAAATATAAATTTTCATTTTTGAAACGCGTGCGGAAGTCTTATTCACAAGTCAAAAGAATGTTCTAAATCGTTTGACATTTCATCATGCTCCTATCTATTCAAAACACAAGTGCGTGTGTGTAAATATATGCAGCAAAAGCTCCCTATGCGCCCGGCCTTCACAGGTCGTCATCCATACACACACTCCCACCTCAAAAGCAGACGGATAGCATCAAAAGATCGGCCTTGCATGACAGTCGGATCACGTACCGCGATCGTCAGTACCTACAACACGTAACATAAATAATGAGCCACCGAGGCTCAGTAAGCAGAAATTATGCATGTATGCACGTGTCCTAACGATCGACAATCCACGCTGTCGTTTTCTAATGCTCATACTCTTTTTCTTATACTCGTACTCTTTTCCCGACTCATACTCTTTTTCTCATACTCTTACTTCATGCGGGCCCTCGGCCTTCAGTCCTTCTATGCGCCATCTTATAGAGATCTCAGGTGTGGAGGTCTCACACTAGAAGGTCACCCGAAGGAATCTTCCCTTACTCAGTGTAGCCTCCACGCGGGCGCTTCCCACTGGTAGCCAACACCGTGGCCACTAACCGTGGAGGTCACCCGAAGGAATCTTCCCTCCCGGTTAGTGCTTTACACACTAGAAGGTCACCCGAAGGAATCTTCCCTTACCCAGCGTGTGCCCCGGGCCGCATCCTCCAGGTTGCATCTCCCGCATACGGGGTATTCCCCCAGCCTCTTATACAGGCCTTATAGCTTCATTCGCCTTACTGGCTGCATAGGGGAAGCCGTGACTCTTCATTCGAGTCGACACAAACGCCAATATCGGCGAATATACATCGCACACAGGCGATCTTATGCACGCTCATACCTCGCGCCTTATGTACTACGCATGCGTGCAAGTGCTCATGCTATGCTCATGTACATATTCTAATCATGCCATCATGCACATAATTCAATTTATCATACGCACACATTTCATACAAATTTCACGAGCACGTAATTCACATAACTGGACACAGGCAAGTTACATGTCGTAGTTGAATTTCTACTTACTTGTTGTCCGAGCGAAATTAGTATTTTCCCCGTTCGCTCCTAACGTACGACCTTTAAACATAAATATTATCGTATTAGTATTACGCCTTTATTACACTTAGGTCGAACTAAATTATCGAACTACATTAATTTTCGTTAGAATCCTAAGTCGTTTGACTCTTACTAGGTCAAGTCCCCACCCAATAAATTCTTAAGTAAGGTTAATATTGAATTTGTGACCTAATGAATTCGGCGAGAGTTAGGAAATTGTTAATGTTCACTTTGCCCGATTTTAATTCCTCTTAGAATCACCCGATTCGTCTTGCATGCATTCCATTCGCCCGATTTGATCTCCTATGGATTCATCCGATTTCACATCCATGCAATTTGCCCGATTTCCTTTGCTTGTGACATGGTCCGATTTGGATTCGATTTGCTTGGATTTCGGTCGATTTGCATCACACTTGGAATTGCTCGATTTGTGGCGTGAACCATCTGAAATCGCCGCGCCATTTCATCACCAAGACGTCATCCCGAAATCGTGCATGGAGTGAAGATTGCTCTCGGTCGATTTGTGGGTTGGCAAGGATAGAAATCGTCCGATTCTTGAATGTTGCTCCACATTTCGCCCGACTTGGTGGTGTTGAGCTTCTCTTCGGCGATTTGTTCTCCAAATGCCACGTGGAGTGAATATTTATTTCGCCCGATTCCAACATGGAATGCTAGCAGCGAATTGGTCGACTTGAGTCTTGCATGGGATCGCCCGACTTCTAGGGTTTTAATGCACTATAAATCGCCGAGATCTTCTAGGGCTTAAATCGCCCGATTAAATCGTCCCTCCAAATTGTTTTTGATCGATTTCTCTCATGCAACTAATCGGCCGATTTGTGGTGTATCAACACTAAATCGCCGAGTCATACTAGAGTTTGTATTGCACGACTAGGTTAGGTTTCAACAGGATCTAATACTACCTAAATCGCCCGATTTGATTAATGTCTAAATCATCTACCCGAGATCGCATTCATCGTTCATCTACCCAGAATTTCCTAAATCCTATGACCTCCTTTCTTCTAGAAATCTCGTTTTGACCTATTAATCGGCTCATACCCAAGTTCTAAGCCCTAAACATCAACTTAAATCGGGACTTTTCGAATTCTCCCTCAATTACTTACTTTTAATGCCATTAATAATCTAACTACCTAAAGTAAGAAATTAAAAGCTTAAGAAGGGTATTTTACTTACAATTTTCGAGACTCTTAACTAGTTGTGGTGCTCTTTGTTCGACTTCGGCTCGGCTCCTTTCTCCTTCCTTCTTGTTCTTTCGTTATTTTTTTCTTAAGTGGGGTTATGGGTTTTGTGAATTTAACTAGATATTTTCTTAAAGTATGTTATTTGAGGTGTGGTGTGGACGTGGGTTTTCCTTAATTCATGGAGTGTTGTCTCCCAATTGGTTTTCTTATGGCTTGGACTAACTATGAAATTTCTAGCCAAACATTGCATGGCCCAATTCCCATATAATTATTATCATTTTCTTCATTCTTGCTATTCTCGAGAATCCCATTGCACAAATTTGGAGTCAGCGTAACACATAGTTAGTAGCACGAAATTGCATGGAATTTCTCATAATATTCACATAAGCACATAACATATACGCCATTATCATGAAATCAAGTAAAGCATACACTTAATTTATTGGCCGACCTAATTTGCGGGGACCAGAGTCCTACATACTCATAATTTAAATACGAAACAAAATTCGTATCTATTTTCCGTGTCTGATACTATGTTTTATTGTACCCAATACTTTTTCAAATGAATCTTCACACAATATATTAACTCCTACTCCTCACAATCTCATTAAGTTGGAACTTTAGTGAATCTGAATTTATTTTTCGTTTGCTCATTTAATTGTCACGATAATGCTACGAGATATCCCCACTAACGTCAAATAATTTAAATAGAGATATTGATTATTGGCAAATACTATAGCGTTTTTGACCAACCAACTCCAACTCCCTCATCCCAATTGATACATTTTACTACTCATGAAAAAAGTCTCTCCGCATCTTAAATTAATTTCATTGAAATCGGAGAAATGCAAATCAATATGAGCCAAATGTAAAGAAATTGCATTATCAGACAAAACATGATGACTTGTTCAGTTATACTGCTTCCACGTGTAATCACCTTACTTGACCCTTTTTGCAACCGCTTTAGCTCAACAATATATCTCACCAATAAAAAAAGGTCGCTGAAAAATAATCAAAACCCTATAAATAACTAACACAGAATAAAAAACGTCCACTCCCATAATTAAAACACAGCATTTTCTTCAAACCTGATCAACCATACTATGGACTTGAAAGAAATAACGCATGCAAATATATTCGAAGAAGAAGAAGAAGACGATGCTTTCTACAACGAACTTAGAAGACAGATATTGCAATTAACAGCTGAAGACGATGATGATTATTATGACGAAACTTTGGAAAGAGATCGAGGGCTAACGATTCATTACAATGATTCGAAAAGTAATTGCAACTGTTTGTTGGGAATTGAAAGAGATAATTGTGTTGTGCAACCTTCATCGATGATTGGTGATCTCTGGAGAAGAAGCTGTAATAAGGGGACTGGGGTTTTCATACCACAGGGAACTCAGTGTAGAAGAAGACGAAGAAGAAATAAACCAAGTACGTACACAATCTTTTCTAGAACTATGTGTGTGTTTGTGTGCGTCTTTTTTAATATAAAGCATGTTTGGATATTTGATTTCCATGCAGGAATGAAGAAAAGAACGAAGGAAGAAACGTTGAATTGATTTGATTGATTCTTTTAGTGAAATAGCATATGGCATTTGCTTTATGTTTTATGTGTAAATGATTATTACAACAACTATGTTACGTAGGAATAAAAGAAGTGCAGCTGAAATGCATATGTTTCGAGTTTTGTTGTGAAATGACTGTGGTTTACAAATAGGTGATGTTTTAAACATGATATGTAATAAGATGAAACGAAACAAAGAAACTGATGGTGCTTCTTAAGTGGAGATTTTCTCCTCCATTAAAATCATTGTAATGTCACGAATAACAATACATGTTAGAATGCTATAAAAGATATACATTTTGAGTTTTGACCAACAAACACTAAGATAAACGATTTACCAAAGAAAAAAAAAAGAAAATCTATGTACTGTCTTTACTAAATGAATCCGTGCTTTTGGTTTCTAAGGTCGTTTGAATCAATAATTTGCTACTTCCCACCATCGTTTGGGATTTTGGTTCAAAGATAGTTGGATTTTTTCCCTATAAAATAGTTATATATTTTATATATTAGCCATGATGTCCACACATTATCGTGGATGTGTAATTATTCTTTTTGAAAATTGATCTACAAGTCATTAAAGTTTTGAAATAACTTCATTAGATGGTGACCATTGTGCTAATATTTCAAACCAGATACGTGTGAAACTAAATAAGGATTTAAATAAATATTCTCAACAACATTACCTGATTTCCATTAATTACAAAGACTTGGCTGCCTCCTACAATTTAAATACTGTACAGTGTACACACAATGTGTTTGTTTTTGTTGGTTTTTTAATTTTTTATCACATCATAACATAATACATAGAACAATTACATACATTGTAACTTACATACATTCATTTTTCATAATAGACACATAACACACACACACACACATATATATATATATATATATAGAATACAAGCATGGAACTAATAACTAAACACATCATAGCTTAGACCTAAAACATCATCATAGCTAATACATATCAACCAAATGCACCAATTAACAAAAACAACCTAATGCACAACATTAAATTTAAAACAACTCCAATATTAATAGTTAGAAAAATATTATCATTTCCAACAGTTTTTGGTTGATCCTCTACAACATCACAGTTATCCTCACATTACATCCTAATTAATATGTTTGTTTAGTATAAGTAATAAGACATTATTATGATAAATGGTCATCTAAGCGATCAAATTGGGGAGATATTTTGACTTTTATATTACCCAAAGAAAACTAGGTTATCCTTCATCACCTTAATGGGACAATGTTTCCAATTTCATTTTGGACAAGAAAATTGCCCCTTATACTTTAACTCTGATCACTTATATATTAATGGTTGAAAAATTAACACTTGATAGTTAATCATTATCACGTAATTTAACTCATAAGAAATTATATTCATTCGAACTACCTAACAATATCATATGATTAGATACGATATCTAAACAACATCACTACATTCCGAAATCTTATTGCAATATCATTTTGATATAAAAAATGAACTATCACCCGAAAACAAACACGATGACGATGTAACAACTTGATATCTCACAATTTGTTCGTTTTAGGGTGATATTTATATTATGTTTGATTAATCACGATAATGTGTGGGTTGATATTGCGTAAATGACATATCCCTACGTATATCAGCAAGGTAAATGAATTAATATGTTCATGTTGATTATATTTATGTAATAATTATAAATATTTTAGTACCGAGTTTTTTTAAGCATTACTTATATGTCTATTCTATAATTATCATTATAATTATTCTAAATTTTAATTATGAAATATGTCTTTTAGATTTAAAATGGTTATTTGTAATTTAAAATATGAACAAAGGGTGTACGAGGAAGAATATTAAAATATCACAGGTATTGCCTAAATAAAAATTCAAAATATCAACTCATCACCGTAATGTTGGATCAACTAGCTTTTTTGGGCGATCCAGATGTTGGAATATCTTCCCACTTTGATCACCTAGGTAACTCTTCATTAAGGTGATGACTCATCACCTACGAAAAACAACCGTGATGGGAAGTGATTGGAGGATGTTTGAAAGATCACCCCAACACAAACACCCCTATAAGTTTCACAACCAGATAATATCTTGTATTTATATATAAGAAAAACATTTTGTTAAAAACAAAAAAGAGATTAGGGCATGCCAGTAGATATAATTAACTTTTTTTTTTCCCACTTGGTCGCAATGATTTTGAAAAAACAAAGCCAGCCTTGATCAAACTGAAAATTTGGCCAAAAATAATCTCATGATTGTAACATATATCGAATTGGGATAACCAACTTCTAGAGAAAACAAACTTTCGAAGCAAGCTCACAGTTTTGATCAAGAAGACATGCTCAAGAAGAAGGAAAGAAGCAGTGGAATCAGTAATGAGAAGTCGTGTGTCACATTTGAAGAAACGCGCCAAAACAAAGGAAAGACCATGACTTATAAAGATGCTGTTGGGAACGGCGTTTTCAATGGTTAGACAAGAAGAGCGTTGAAACAGTTTTGGCGCGTCTTTTAAAAGGGTTTATATAAAAGGCGTCGAGTACTGTTCTATTCGATGTGTTAGTTAGTCATCTTCTTCATTTGCTCCACTGTAAAAATCCCCTTCATCTCAATAAAAGAATTACTCTTCGCTGTGGATGTAGGATTGAATAAACAATCCGAACCACGTAAATCGTCTTGCGTTCAATTGTGTTTCATTTCTGTTATGGTATCAGAGCTTAAGAAATTGTGGGAATCTTGAGCAATTGATCGAACACCATGGCTGCGACAAGTTCAGCTTCTTCGTCATCAAACTCTGTAGTCTTAATCAACGATCCCTATTTCCTCAACAACAACGACACGTCAGGCCAATTACTCGTCCACGAGAAGCTCAACGGCGAGAATTATACCACATGGAGCCGTGCGATGTTAATAGCACTCATAGGAAGAAATAAAGAGGGATTCGTTAACGGAGATCTCAAACCACCAGCTGCTGTCCCTCAAGATGATGTAGCAACACAGAATCAACTCAGTGCTTGGAAGCGTAATAATAACGTAGTCATTTCTTGGATCATCAACTCGGTTTCAAGGGAGATTTCAGCGAGTATTGTATAGTTCATCAGCCCGGGAAGTCTGGCTAGACCTTCAAGAAAGATTTGGACAAAGCAGTAAACCGATAATCTTCCAGCTCAAGCGGGAATTAATCAATCTTGCACAGGGAACAAGTAGCATCTCTGGTTACTTCACCAAGTTAAAGAGCTTGTGGGATAAATTGAGCAATTACAGACCACCAACTGAGTGTACTTGCGGAGGAATCAGCAAGATCAAAGAATATTTCAATGAAGAATATGTCATGGCTTTTCTGATGGGGCTCAACGATTCGTACTCCCAAATAAGGGGCAAATATTGCTAATGGATCCTCTGCCTGCTATGAATAAAGTGTTCTCTTTATTGGCACAGGAGGAGAAGCAGAGGTCGATTGGTGATCAAGGGCAATGAAGATCAGATCAGCAGCATGGCCATGTTAGCCACAAAATCTGACCAAGAACCTGCAAGAAAGACATTCAGCTCTCTGAGAAAGGAGACTGGCAGACCTCAATGCACTCACTGCAACAAAAGGGGCCATACAGTTGAGACATGCTACCAATTGCATGGTTTCCCACCAGGTTTCAGGCAAGGTGCAAAATTCAAAGGAAGCAGAATTAACCAGACCATAGTGGACTCAGCTAGTAGGCAGATGCAGTCTAGGAACCAGACTGGTGATGGACAATCAGGTGAATCAATGGTCCAAGTTCACATAACACTATCTCAGCTGCACAGTTTACAAGCACTGATCAACCAATCAGTGAACAATCTCCCATCTGTTCAGTCAGAGTCTTGGCAACAGCCTGAGAAGAATGCAGGTATCTGCTTATCTCATAATCTACCTAGTCTCACAGATACTAGAACATGGTTAGTAGACTCTGGGGCCACTCGGCATATTTGTGGAGATCAATCACTCTTAACTAATGTTCATGAAATAGAAGTTTCAAATGTTATCTTACCAGATAGGTCAGTGGTAAAAGTGCATAAAGCAGGCACAACATTCATAAATCAGTTCATAACCTTGGCTGATGTACTTTTGGTACCTCAGTTTGATTTTAATCTCATATCAGTAAGTTGCCTAGCCACCCAAAGGGGTTATCAGTTCTGTTTTGGACCTAAAGGATTTGTTGTGCAGGATCATTTACAGCAAATGATTGGCAAGGGTGAGGAAACAGCAGGTTTATACATAATAAGAAGTGACCCTGCAAGCATGATGTCAAATGACAACAGTTTCATATTTCTGAATAAGCTGTCAACTGCTATATGGCACAATAGGCTGGGGCACCCATCTGATAAGGTGTTAGACTTGATTGGTAGTTCAATAAGGCGTGTTTTCAGCTCAACCAAACCTTACTGTAAAATCTGTCCTGTTGCAAAACAGAAAAAGAGTTCATTTCCTAATGATAGTAAAGTTGTGTGTTCTGCTTTTGATTTGATCCATTGTGACATTTGGGGTCCTTTTCACTTGCCATCACACCTAGGACATCAGTATTTCATTACCATTGTTGATGATTTTTCGAGGTTCTCATGGCTATTCATGATTAGGCATAAATCTGAGGTTAATTCAATCCTGTCCTACTTTCTAGCACTGGTAGAGACGCAGTTTAAGTGCAAAGTCAAGACCATAAGGTCTGACAATGCAAAGGAATTTAACCTGGTAGATCTTTTCAGAAGCAAGGGAATAATTCACCACTTATCTTGTGTTCAAACCCCACAGCAAAACTCTGTGGTGGAAAGAAAGCATCAGCATCTGTTAAATGTTGCTCGATCCCTCCTTTTCCAGTCTGGTCTGCCCACGAAATACTGGTCAGAAACTGTCCTAACAGCAACATTTCTTATAAATAGAACTCCTTCGGTTAAGTTGGGAAATAAAAGTCCTTTTGAATTGTTATACCAAAGACCTGTTAATTATGATCAGTTAAGAGTTTTGGCTGTTTATGTTTTAGCTCTACCCTTGCAGCCGGTAGGAGGAAGTTCGATGCAAGAGCTAGAGAGTGTGTATTCATTGGTTACCCGAATGGAATAAAGGGATACAAGCTGTTAGATATAAGAACTGGGGAAGTATTTGTCTCTCGAGATGTGAATTTCAGAGAAGATGAATTTCCTCTAAAAGGGAAGGAACATCAGTCATGTGAGGGAGATCCCTTCTCAACAACTGTTCTGCAAAGATGTACAACTGAGCCTGAAATTGGAGCTGATGCACACACAGCAGAGCCTCAGATTGAAATAGAGGAAGACCTGGCACCTGTCATTCATGAGGAAGAAGAACTGGCTCCTGCACCTCAAGGACAAGGCACACCTATTATGGAGAACCAGTCACACCATCAGCAGCAACAAAGAAGGCCAGTCAGAGAGTCCAAGAAACCAGCATATCTTCAGGATTATCACTGCAATAATGCTGCTGGACACAAAGTAGTCCATCCACTGTCAAACACTCTGTCATACCAAAAGTTCCCACCAAAGTACCAGAACTTTGTCTCAAACATTGCTTTAGCCAATGATCCTAAGAACTTCACACAGGCCTCCACATCACAGAAATGGCAGAGAGCCATGGAAGAAGAGTTTTCGGCATTGAAAGAAAACAGGACTTGGACAGTCACTCCGCTGCCAGAAGGGATCAAGTCCATTGGGAGCAGATGGGTGTATAGGACAAAATTCAATTCCAATGGTGAGGTAAAAAAATACAAAGCACGTTTGGTGGCTAAGGGATATGACCAGAGAGAAGGGGTGGATTATATCGATACGTTTGCCCAGGTAGCAAA
Organism: Craterostigma plantagineum; assembly: GCA_027422505.1. Taxonomy (NCBI): domain Eukaryota; kingdom Viridiplantae; phylum Streptophyta; class Magnoliopsida; order Lamiales; family Linderniaceae; genus Craterostigma; species Craterostigma plantagineum. The sequence goes on along the minus strand of JAPQWV010000019.1, from coordinate 5,524,082 downwards.
ACCGAACACTATTAAAATCATCTTAGCTTTGGCAGCCAAGCTGAATTGGAGTTTGGAGCAGCTTGATGTTAAGTAATGCATTCCTAAATGGTGATCTAACAGAGGAAGTTTTTATGGACTTACCTGAGGGATTCTACAAGGGACTAAACAGAACAGGTCCGGGAAGAATGGTTTGCAGATTGCATAAGTCTCTGTACGAATTGAAGCAATCCTCAAGGCAATGGAATGTGAAGTCTACTGAGGCAGTGAGAGCTTTTGGGTTCACTCAGACTCAATCCGACCATACCCTCTTCATAAAAGGAAAAGGTGATCATCTAGTCATACTACTCGTTTATGTAGATGACATGATTCTAGCAGGACCTTCCACTGAGGCAATGCAACAAGTTAAAGAATTCCTAATCACTTGCTTCAAAATCAAGGATCTTGGAGCACTGAGGTTCTTCTTGGGCATTGAGGTAGAAAGAAGGAAAGAAGGAATCCTCATTACTCAAAGGCAATATGCCCTGCAAATCCTCACAGATTCAGGATACCTTGAGGCAAAGCCACTCACCACACCTATGAACCTCGGGGAAAAACTAGCCAAAGAGGAAGGAGAATTACTCACAGACCCCTTCAAGTACAGGAGACTCATAGGTCAACTGCTTTATCTAAACTTTACAAGGCCAGACATAACTTTCACATACACAAACTAAGCCAATTCATGGCAGCTCCGAGAACAGAGCACCTAAAGGCAGTTCATCATCTGCTCAGATACATAAAGACAACTCCAGGACAAGGGATTCTCATGTCTTCAAGCCCATGTTTGCAGCTAAGGGGCTTCTCCGATGCTGATTGGGCAACTTGTCAAGACACGAGGAGATTAGTTTCAGGGTATTGTACCTTCCTTGGTAACTCTTTAATCACCTGGAAATCTAAGAAACAGGCCACTGCATCTCGCTCCTCAACAGAGGCTGAATACAGAGCCTTAGGCTCAGCTGTAGCCGAAATGCTGTTGATCAAGCAGCTTCTGCAGGAATTATCTATACCAATTGAGCAAGTTCCAGCAATATACTGTGATAACCAGTCAACAGTGAAGCTAGCATCTAATCCTAAATTCCATGAGAAGTCCAAACATATAGACATAGACTGTCATTTCATCAGACATCATATTTCAGAAGGAACAATCAAGCTGCTCCCCATTAGGACTGAAGATCAACTGGCAGATATCCTAACAAAGCCACTTACAGGTCCGATGATACAGCGATTGTTAGTCAAGATGTCAGTTGTAAATTACTACATTCCATCTTGCGGGGGGATTTCGAAGCAAGCTCACAGTTTTGATCAAGAAGACATGCTCAAGAAGAAGGAAAGAAGCAGTGGAATTAGTAATGAGAAGTCGTGTGTCACATTTGAAGAAACGCGCCAAAACAAAGGAAAGACCATGACTTATAAAGATGCTGTTGGGAACGGCGTTTTCAATGGTTAGACAAGAAGAGCGTTGAAACAGTTTTGGCGCGTCTTTTAAAAGGGTTTATATAAAAGGCGTCGAGTACTGTTCTATTCGATGTGTTAGTTAGTCATCTTCTTCATTTGCTCCACTGTAAAAATTCCCTTCATCTCAATAAAAGAATTACTCTTCGCCGTGGATGTAGGATTGAATAAACAATCCGAACCACGTAAATCGTCTTGCGTTCAATTGTGTTTCATTTCTGTTACAAACTAAAAGAAAATGGGCTTCAAGCTTAGAAAAATCACGATTATTCGGTCACGCCTAATAAAAACTAAAACCGATATAGAAAAATGCTTCTATTTCAAAAATAAAAAGAAAATGATTGAGAAATGTTCATAATTAATCTACTACAAACCGTCCACGAATTATGATAGAATAATAATTTGCATCCGTAAATGTGTTTTATCAGGTGTTATTTACCAAATTAGCTCGGGTATCTTGCACTTACGCGCGTATTTCTTGATTTACAGATATCGGGGGGAAATGGTTCGCAAATGAATTTTTGGACAGGTTAATAATTATAATGCAATGTTTTACAAACTATGGTCCAATATCAGCCCATTCTATCCGTTGGATCTGTAACCCAACCAAGGGGAAAAATATACAAGCACCTTTTGAAGAGGGGTAATTATCATATAAATGTGGGGACCTTCAAGGGCAACTCATGTTCAATTTCCGCGATGCTTCCTCACTTTATCAAGTAGGGAATATGATTACCAATGAATTGACGTGGCTAATGAAGATTGGAGAGATAAACTCAAGCAAGAAAAAAATCAAAATACACAAGCATGCTCAAGACCCATAGCAGACAAAAAGAAATAAAGAGAAGACATCGAAGGTTTTCAAAGCAGACAAAAGAAATAAAGAGATTACTTTGTGCTGGGAGACTTCAAATTTCAAAGGTTGAAACAGAGAACGGGATTTCAGCTCCCATGTTTCGAATGTGAAAGAAAAAAGATCTTAAACACGTCTATGAAAAGTAGGAGCTTCTTTCATTCATATGTGGGAAGATAGACACCTATTTATACGGTGAGACCAAGCATCAAGAAGGGAGCGTAGCAGAGAGTTGGAGAGAGATTAAGTGATAGACGATGTCTCATCCTCGCTCACAGTTACCAAGGCACTCTTCTCACATCTTTGAAATTATTGTTTTTTTTTAATCTTTGTGAGGGAGCAGAGAGTTTTGGGCAGAGAGAAATTTAGGGAGAAAGCTGAGCGATTGTTGGTGGGATTCGATTCTCTTTCAATTTAAGAATACTGTTTTACTTTCTTTAGTTGTGTTCTCAATTTCAGTTTTATATATTACAAGTTATTTATGATAACAAGAGTAAAGGTCATTAACGTGTGGATGGCTGAAAATCTATTCTGTTATTTTTTCTATTCCTGGGAGAAGACATATGCAGTCGAGGCTTTTTGAGGAAGACATCAAGTCGCAATACGGTCGTAAGTTTATTTCTGTTATTTCGATATGTCATTAATAATGATTAATTTTAGTTGCGTTTTCGTTAATATGTTTAGCGGCTAAATTCCCCATAGTCGAAAGATTATTCGAAGCCTATTTTTGTTGAAACTGTAAGATTAAACGAGCTTTTTCATGAATGCGCGAGTATTTGTTTACCTTTGAATTAATTAAATCGATTTGCGTAGATTGAGTAAATAGTGGTCAGTATTTATGAAATCTAGGTAAATTCTTCGCTAATTAAAACAATCCGTAATAGTTTGTTTGTTTTAAATCTTGCAGGGCGTTCCGGAGATTATTTTTCAATTAGGGAAGTAATTATAGAGCGTCTCTTAATCACCGAGAAAGTAAGAGAAGATTGGTTATTAGGCGTTCGTCAATAACTATTACCAATTATGCTTGCGTTGACATAATATTTATAAATCGATGATCAGTTAGATAAACTCTAGGGGACAATAATTCCCCCCAACTATTATTTTATTATCGTTAGTTTCGATATTTTTATTTCTCGTTCAGTTTTACGCTAAAAACCTATTCATCAAAACCCCCCTTTTATTTATATTATTACTACTATTATTATTATCGACCGAGTTTGAAATTAGAAATAAATCAGCCATTTTCCTTTGGAAACGATCCATACTTTCGCTATATTCGTATTAGTGATTAAGGTGATAAATTTTATTTTTGGCCTTTTTCGACGCGACCAAATTACCTAGTGGTTGAAGACTTAATTTCTTTTAACAGCGATGATCGATCCCAATATAATTAGCTTTTAAGCCATATTTCTTGATTTCCTTCTCTTGTTCTTAAAACGCATACAATATGCGTCCCAAAAAATCACGTTCCCGAGTTGGCGCGTAAAATGGACCGTTTGCTCCCGTCGCCGCTATTGAGCGCCTTTTATCTTCGTCGTCGTCGTAGAGTGCCTGAAATATCAGAGAAAATACGCTAAGGGAGGCGCCGTTTCGGCGATGCCCTTCCGACGCTCAAGTCAGATAATCATCTTCGTCATAAAAAACGGGTAATTACAGGTGCTAGGCTCAAAATACAGTTTCAGTATTCGTTTTTTGCATACCTGGGAAAATGATTCAACCGTTACCTTTAATACTAGCCTTTCCTTGACCTGGTCATCACCCTAGCCCGCTTCTTTTGCGGACTCCTCGTGGCGACGTGGTCTTCCCACGTTCTTTCCCACGTTTTCCTTGCGAATCGCGACCGGCTCGACGTGTCCACTTCGCGTCTTAGGATCGAGTTGCTCGGCTCGTTCATGTCGACTGCTCGGCTTGCTCTCGATCTTCTCTTTTCAAGGTCTCTCGGGCCATCTTCTCGAGGTTGATTTCTCCTTTGAGCCGAATTCTCGGCGGGCTGCTTCTGTTCTCGGGATCGCTCTCGAGGTTACTCGCTTCTTTCCCCGGTTCTCTTCACCTCTTTGTATCATATAGCCTCAAGCCTCTTGATCGTTCCCTTTTAATTGCTAAATATATATGTATATATGTGTTATGGATGGTGCACGTGATTGAGGAAATGAGCCACTATAACCACCCACTAATCTCCCATGCTTAGTGAAGTAATGACTTGGTCTTCTCCCACTAATGTCTTCTAGAGTATTCCACTTGGGTTCTTTACCCCATTATGCTATCTCACGTTAGGTCACGCACTCCTCGGCTCCTTCGTTCAGGTGTATTCCTCGGTTTATTATCCGAGCTAGGCATCGTTCCTCGGCCTCTTCGGGCCATGATCGTATTGAGACGTTTCTCCTCGGGTGCCGCTCGGGAGGTTTTTCTACGAGGGTGGAGCTCCCTCCCCGGGAAGTGTTTTTTGCGGGGAGTGTTACCCGCCTATTTTAGTGAAACTCGAATATTTGGCCGATTATATCCGGGGATAACAAAATCTATACTTTCTATAAATTTTTAACTTGCCACGCTAACAAGTCACGCACTTAAAATAGCTAGAAACTCTTATAATTAGCTCCATGCTAAGACATCAAGCTTCTACAGTTTTATAATTGTAAATTGGAATACCCTTAAGTATGTATATATAGAGATTTGCTATGTTGCCCACCTACCGTGAGCAACTACCGTGAGCACCATAAGCAAATCTCTCAATTTTTTGCTTTTTTCGATTCCCAACACTCCAACACCTTCCGTAGACCCTCTCATTTTCATTGCTAACCTAAATCGACATGCCCAACACGTTAATTTTTAAGAAAATCATCACCTCGGTACGTCGTCCACATATGAATAATAAATAATGAATTTTCTTAGAAATTAACGTGTTGGGCATGTCGATTTAGGTTAATAATGAAAATGAGAGGGTCTATGGAGGTGTTGGCGGTGTTGGAAATCGAAAAAAAAGCAAAAAATTGAGAAATTTGCTTATGGTGCTCACGGTGGTTGCTCACAGTAGGTGGACACCATAGCAAACCTTTGTATATATATATATATATTATATATATATATATATATATATTAACTATATGTATATAAATCACTTCGAACTTAGCAAGAGTCCCATATTTAATGTTTTTACATAATCATTATTTCATAGTCAAGTGGAAGACATGAGTAAGTAATCACATATTTTGTTATGAAATATGTTGATTTAACATTGTTGATTTAATTAATGTACTACGACCTAGTTTTAAAAAAGTTGGATTCCATAAAATTATAGATTGTCCTCGATTGGATCTTTTTCTACAAGATTGACTTTTGATAATTAATTTATGTCTCGCATCATTGGGCGTGCTACTTAATTTACCCCTATATCATCTTATAGGACAGGCTAAAAACCATAATTTGCCTATGGGAACCAACTTTTAATAACTAAATATTCGTCCAAGTTCTAAACGTGTAATATTCTAGTGGTCATGTTATTATATATTTAATGGCACTTTAACGATCTCAGCCCAACACATGTCCGTTTTGTCAACGATCTCAATGAGGGATTTTAATTTAGTTAACATTTTGTGTATTTGTTTATATTCGTATTCGAAATCGACATGAATCCATAAATAAATGGACACGAAAGAAAAACAAATTATAACTTTACTCGTTGGTCAACATGACACGCAACTACTATATTATTACTAGATTGCTATTCACCGCCCCTTTTTCCTAGTCACCGCCCCCTAGAGGGCTGAAAAAAGACATTTTTGCCCTTATGATATTTAAATTAATTTAAAAAGAAAAACTAACTAAATATATAATTTCGGTACGAAATACTAAAAACTACATACAAAACAATCGATCGATACGAAAAAAAAATTTGATTTAACATTTTCGGACCGATCGATCGATTTTAGGACCGATCGATCGATTTTAGGACCGATCGATCGATACTGTCGTAAAAATCTTTCAACACGGATCGAAATAGTTTGAAAAAGTCCCGACCGAACCAAAATTTCGACCGGCGCTTGGCAAGGCCGAACAACAATTTCGGCCGCCACAAGGCACGGCCGAAACACAATTTCGGCTGTGACATGTGGCAGCCGAAATTATGGTTCGGCCGTGCCAGCACTGGCCGAAATTGCGTTTCGGCCGGAGCTGGTCCGGCCGAATTTATGTTTTGGCCGGGATCTGTGGCCGAAATCTCACTTCGACCGCCTATACAAGGGGCCGAAAATTCGTTTGGCTGCTTAATTTTTTTTTGGTTATTATTTTGTAATATTAATATTTTTTGTTGTTATTATTTTGTATTATTAATTTTTTTTTGTTGCTATTATTTTGTAATATTAATACTTTTTGTTGTAATTATTTTGTATTATTAATTTTCTTTGTTATTAATTTTTTTTTGTTAAAATTAGTTTGTAATATTATTATTTTCTTGTTATTATTTTGTAATAGTCCCTCCGTCCCGGTAACTTTATCACATAAGTTGCCGGACACGTAAATTAAGGTGGTATTATTATAATGATACATTACAATGAAAAGATATTAAAGTGTATATTTTGACACGTCTTTTAAGAATATTTAATATTATTATATTGATTGTTTGTGATAGTTTTTTTGCTAAATAAGGAAAGGTGATAAAATTAGTGGGACATCCGAAATGGCAAATTGTGATAAAATTAGTGGGACGGAGGGAGTATTAATATTTTTTGTTGTTATTATTTTGTAATATTAATATTTTATGTTGTTATTATTTTGTATTATTAATTTCTTTGTTATAATTATTTTGTAATATTAATATTTTGTGTTGTTATTATTTTGTCATATTAATATTTTTTGTTGCTATTATTTTGTAACATTAATATTTTTGTTGTTATTATTTTGTATTATTAATTTTTTTTATTATTAATTCTTCTTGTTATAGTTATTTTGTAATATTAATATTTTTTGTTGTTATTATTTCGTATTATTAATTTTTTTGTTATTAAGTTTTTTTGTTGTAATATTATTATTTTTTTGTTATTATTTTGTAATATTAATATTTTTGTTGTTATTATTTTGTAATATTAATATGTTATGTTGTTATTATTTGTATTATTAATGTTTTTTTGTTATAATTATTTTGTAATATTAATATTTTCTGTTGTTATTAATATTTTTGTTGTTTTTATTTTGTATTATTAATTTTTTTGTTATTAGTTTTTTTTGTTATAATTATTTTGTAATATATTTTTTGTTGTTATTGTTTTGTATTATTAATTTTTTTTTGTTATTAAGTTTTTGTGTTATAATTATTTTGTAATATATCTTTTTTTGGGCTTGTGAATGTGCCCAAATTGGAGAAAATATTAAGTTGAGAGACATGGCCTTTATTTTGGGCTTGTAAAGGTGAATTAATTGGAGGGAATTTAAAGTGAAGAGTTGTTGTCCCACATTGGAAACACAACATGATTTCACTCACCTTATATATAGATGTGAATTTTATTAGTTTAAATTAAATAGCTAATATTATGCCACACGTAAGTCGCTCGCGTGCGCGCGCAGGGGGTGCAAATCAGGCCGAATTGTGTGCGCGCGATCCGCGCACACGAATGCCTGGCCGAGAACAGTGGGCCTAACCAACCCTCGTTTTGCTCCTGTTTTAACTTTATTCCTCTCGGTATAAAAAAAATAAAAATACGATCGAACGAAATTTTCTACCGGGCTGTGCACGGGCCGAACTGAAATTTCGGCCGGGCCGATGCGGGCCGAACTGAAAATTCGGCTGGGCCTGCACGGGCCGAACTGAAATTTCGGCCGGGCTTGTGCGGGCCGAACTGAAATTTCGGCCGGGTCTGTGCGGGCCGAACTGAGATTTCGGCCGGGCCTGCGCGGGCCGAACTGAGATTTCGGTCGGGCCCGTGCGGGCCGAAAATGTCGATCGGCCAGCACACAGCCTGGCCGAAAATATCGATCGGCCCGCGCATTGCAGGACCGAAAATATCGATCGTTCGGTCCTAAAATGTTAAATTGAATTTTTTTTTTCCGTATCGAGATCGATCGTTCGATTTTATTTGTGTATGTAGTTTTCAGTATTTCGTACCATAATTATATATTTAGTTAGTTTTTTCTTTTTAAATTAATTTAAATATCATAAGGGCAAAAATGTCATTTTCAAGCCCTTTAGGGGGCGGTAACTAGGAAAAAGGGACGGTGAATAGCAATTTCCTATTACTGATAATACTTGCACATCAATTTCTTTTATAAAAGTAATACATAATTTAAACTATAATTTTAGTAATTCATCTGATGGGTATATTATATTAAAAATTATTTAAATGTAAAGTAAGTTTATATAGATTTATATGTTAGAGCATCTAATAATAAAACCATGACATACTCCAATCAATATAAAAAAACGAATATAAGCCGAATTGGAATCAATAACTTCAACAACGAAGTACCGCCACACGTTGAAATTTTCTTCTCAATTATTATATGGACTTTTATGCAAAAAATATAAGTCTGGTTTATCTTCAAACGAATAATATTGGCATAGTTAGATATGATTGACACAAAAAAACATTTATCAAACCGATTACAGAGCTCCCTCAAAGAATTGACTAAAAGATTTCAATTAATAACAAGACGTAGATACCAAACAAAAAAGGACGATTGATCCATTTTATAGAAATTCAGCAAAATTCATGGACGAAAAATGGATCCCGTGTTAATCGAGATAGATATTACTAAACTTGATGTTCTATGCAAGAAGTGAAATTAGATCATTATTATTTCTATAAATATTGAAACACTACGAATAATCTCAACATGTCAGGATAAAAAAAAAAAAGAGAGTGAGAAAACGAAAAAAAAGGGGGGAATTACATGAAAAATATAACTTTTATATAAAAAATGTACTTGGAGAAACGAAAGAGAAAAGGATAAACATTGGAGAGAATTACACAAATAATATTATTTTGAGAACGGAATTACAAAACTAGTTGAGTTTTCAAACATATTACAGAAATAATCAATTTTTTTAATTCAAACTATTTTTATTTTATTTTAACCACGAAAATACTTAAAATTATAAATTTTCACTATTTTTATCTTCAAATATCACAACATTTGTTAATAATTAAAATTTTACCCCAACTTTTAACCCAAATATATTAAAAATATATTACTTAAAAAATAATCAAAAAGAAAAGTAAAATTACTTGGCATGACCGTGACTTACTCCTCCCACGTGAGTTCGATATCTAGAGCTGTCAAAACAGGCCGTCGGGCCTGACCGGCCCGTAGCCCGCCAAACTTCGCCATCAGGCAGGCCTAGAAATTGAAGGCCCCGCCCCGCAAGAAAAAACAAATTCAAAAAAAAAAAAAAGAAAAAATTCGAAAAAGAAATAAAAGAACAATAAAAATTAAATATTTAAGCTCAAAATTATTTCTAATTAAATCTAATCTTTTAGTAATAATTCATTATTTTATTAAACTTGAGTAGATTAAAAATCGGAGCTAAAACTAACATATCTATATAATTTATTATATACCAATATTTAATAAACAATCATATTGAGCCCGCCAGGAATTATAATATGATGTTTTTATTAAATATTGATACATAAATAAATTATATATGTATGCTAGTATTTTTTGCTCCGATTAATTTACTCAAGTTTAATAATATATATAAATTATTATTACGAGATTAGCTTTAATTAGAACTAATTTCGAGCTTAAACATTTAATTTTTTTCTTCATTTGTTTTTATTTTTTTAATTTTTTTTTTAAATTTGAGCAGGGTGGGGCCTTCAATTTATAGGCCTGCCATAATTTTGCTTTTATTTTGATTATTTTTCTAAGTAATATATTTTTTATATATTTGAGTTAAAAGTTGAGGTAAAAATTTAATATTAACAAATGTTGTGATATTTGAGGATAACAATAGTGTTTTTAAATATTTTCGTGATTAAAATAAAAATAAAAATAGTTAGAACTTAAAAAGTTGATTAGTTTTGTAATAGAAACTCAACTAATTTTGTAGTTCCATTCTTAAAATAACATCGTTTATGCAATTCTCTCGTAAACAATGGCTATACTATATAATAATAAATGGCATATGTCTGCGTAGGTACCCAAGAACAAAGGTTTCTCCTTCATCCTCACGAAGTTTAGCGCCGATAATAACCTTTTCGGGTCGCAATCAAGCTCTGAATTGAAACCCTGTGAAGAAAATGGAATTATCTATTGTTCAGGTAAAAGTTAGCATTATCCTCCTCGGAGCTATCGCTTTGTTGTCAGCTGATGAATGAATAATGTGTTGATAGGGTTTCACGAAGTCACTGGCAATGACGGTGTTATCAGAGATCGGCGACAAAACTTTCTTTGCAGCTGCAGTATGATCTTTATTTGCTATTTGTTTTCATTGCCTTGGATTTATGGGCTTTGTTGTTATATTTTTTTCATTTTGATTTGATCATTATTGCTTGTTTCATGTGATGAGTACAAGAACAACATCTGGGAATATGTGTTTTCCATTTACCCCTCACGTTTTCCCAGGATTTTTTCGGTGATTAGAGGATTTTCTTTAGCTCCTTTAGTTTTTGGGTTGAATGCTTTTAGTACGTGCTATGCCTGTAAGAAATTTGACAAGAAATCGGGTTTCTTTCTTCTTGGGTTAATTTCAGTGCATTTTATTGGGATTCTGAAATTACTGACTAGTATTATACTTAGACATGGATAGCAAAATCAATATGTGAAGTTATTCCTCGTTCATTGCCTGATTCCGTTCACAGTTAAACACATCATTAATGCTATTCAATTGAGTCGAGAGGTTTCAGTACGAAGGTCTTAACATGCATATGAATCCAATATTGATCTACGTTGCATTATAGTCAAATACAAATGTGGATCTACATTAGAGTTGCTTGAGACAATGAATGAGGCAAACTGATAAAAACGCTTATCTCAGATCTTGGCCATGCGTCATCCCAGAAGACTTGTCTTGTTAGGGTGCCTTGGAGCTTTAATTGTGAGATATCTTATCTTCTATCCACTGATTACACCCTTTTTTTGTTTCATTAAATCGCTTTATTGAGTGTGAAGATCTTTGAATTCTAGGTTATGACCATTTTATCTGCTGTTCTTGGATGGGCTGCTCCAAATTTGGTTCGTATATTCAAACCAATCGCTTCTTATGAGAAACTGTGTGACATTTTCTTGACTATATAACTTGTGAAACGCAGATCCCACGTAAATGGACTCATCATATAACGACTTGGCTGTTTCTGGGATTCGGGCTTTGGTCTTTGTGGGATGCCTTTCATGAAGGGTTGAGTACTTCTGTGTTGTTCATCTAACCATTGTTTTTTTTTTTATCAATTCTTGATTTATAAAATATTTTCCGTACCTGCAGAGAGTCGGAAGAACTTGAGGAAGTTGAAAAAGAACTGGTCAGTTCCTAGTTTTATTGGGCCTTTCTCCTGAGAAAATTCTGAAATTCATCAGTTTCTTTTTTTTTTTGTTTTTCTGATGTTTAGGATGCCAAGATAGAAGTGAACGGTGGAGAAAACAAAAAGGTCAATCCCAACACTTTGTTAATGTTTTAACTTAATTTCTTCTGATAGTTAGCATGCATATTGTCACTTCTCTCATTGCTAACGAAAAAATTCCAATCAGTTATAGTTTGTATCTTAATTCTTTTTCTCTTCCAGGATTCTGATGATCTGAAAAAGCAACGTCGACCTTTTCTTGCTCAGTTCTTTTCCCCTATCCTTCTGAAGGTTACTTCATGCTATGTTCCTTCCTTATTCATATTCATTTAGCTTAGCAATATTGAATATGGCGGGTGCTATTTCTATTGGTGTAGGCATTTTCCATTACCTTCTTCGGTGAATGGGGTGATAAGAGTCAGGTAAGCATACAGTCATCATCAACATCTAAGTTAACTTATGCTGAAGCGTAAAAAACAAGAATAAATAAGATATTACGTCTTGAAAAATGAATTTGCAGCTTGCCACGATAGGTTTGGCTGCAGATGAGAATCCCCTCGGCGTTGTTCTTGGTGGAATCCTGTAAGTTCTTATTAACTACACTAGGCTAAACCAAAAACTACTTATTCATATGCCCTGAACAATATATTCGGTTAATTTTTTATTTTATTTTTAAGTGGATCATATTAACTTCGAATTGCAGTTATTTCCAACTGACGTTGTATTCACCATATCACTATTGGGGACAGACTTGGAAAGTGTCTATACTATATGAAAACAGAATACTACTTAATCTTGAAATTTCAAAATACTGTGATTCCTTACCAGCGATCAAATCGAGTTTTTTTTCTTTTCTTCTTTCTTTTCCTTTTCTTTTCCGTTCATTTCGTAACTCTGATTCGAATTGTATTTTATTTTATCAGCGGTCAAGCATTGTGTACAACTGCTGCTGTCATGGGAGGAAAGAGCCTTGCAACTCAAATATCTGAAAAGATTGTAAGTTTAAATCTCTGTTTGGCTTAGGGGATCTAAGAAAAAGCCTAAACAACAATCAAATTTTTACTATAACCTATGCTTGTCGATCCGTATTTTTTCCTAAACGAAACGAAGCCTTAAAAGTCGTGAAGTCTCTTTCCCATGTCGTTCATTAAAATATATCATTTGGGACTTAAAGAAAAAATCATGGTGCAGGTTGCTCTCTCAGGGGGAGTTCTCTTCATCGTTTTCGGTATCCAATCGTTTCTCTCGACAGTCGAAACATGATATGATTACCTCAGCACATTCATTAATCGAATTGAGGTATTACAAGATATACTTTCTTTTAACAGCGATGATCTGGGATATGTTTTCGCTTCGATGTTTCTACTAATGTCATTAGAAGAAATGGTTGCGGACATTTTGTAGCCATTTACTTGTTATTTTTCCCTTCCTATGCTAGAAATTTCTTGATACTAGAGATTGCTTAAGCACCTTATTATACGGCGGAATATGATACACATAGTATCTAACGTTACTTTGGACAGTAAGATCAGCCGTGTAAGAAGCATTACAAATAGTGAAACTTTCAGAAACACAAGTCCACATCCCGGGACTCGTTTCGTGTGAACATAACATTATTTTTCTTTCGTTAAGAACTCCTGAATTGCGACACATAACATCATAAATAAAACCCAAGCCAAGTAAATATGTAATAACTATCAGCTCATAAATCCATTACCACCACCGCTCGAGATATTCGATTGAGATTGAGACGAGGACTGACCCATCTGAGGACGTCCTTGCATGTACGCACCCATTGGCTGTGGATTCGTAGCGGGTCCCACCATCACCTGCTGCTGCTGTGGAATCTGAGGCTGCATTTGATTCTGTTGTTGGATATTCTGAGGCATTTGATTGTGCTGCTGCTGTTGTTGGAGAATTTGAGGCATTTGTTGTTGGAGATTCTGAGGCATTTGTTGTTGGAGATTTTGCTGTTGAAGATTTTGAGGCATTTGCTGTTGTTGTGGGAGATTTTGCTGTTGGTTTGGTTGTGGCTTAAACACAACCATGTCCTGGCGAATAGATACGATCGAAAATGAGAAAAGTTTTATTACGAAAATGCTCTTGTTATAAGAATGTTCGAATAGAAGGCATCAAATCTTAATCTTACCCCGGGAAATAGCATACCGATTAGGCGATAGGCCTTGTCAGAAACTGAGAGAAGCAATGTCTGGGACGGTAACTGTATGACTGCACACTAATAGAATAGATAGGTTTCAGTATGATGAGTTGAAAACAGAAGGTTTGGGCGTTATGTGAAGAAAGAATTGAAGGAAACAAATGGAGCACTTACAAGCTTCTTTTCCTGCAACTGTACGAGAAAACCGTGCTGATTCATTGCCCGGAAAACAAGAAAATCTGCTTTCCCAGCATATTGCCTGTTGTAATTTTGCATATGTATGACTACGTATATTATATTATATATACAATATGTATCAAACTTCAGAGCAGTTACTTGTTATTCATGTGATCTTGGGATATCAGACGAACAATCTGCATATTCTGAGGCCAATTTGCAGCCAACCTTAAAGTACGATTAAAACCAAAGTGCAGAAACAAAAAAGGTGAAAGCATAGTCGCGTGTATAGCGCAAGAAGAGCATAGATCGACACATCACACGAGTTCAAGACCATGATTATAGATATGTCATAAGATTGAAGAGTAATATTGGTGCTGAAACATTTAAATAACTGAACATTAGTATGCCTTAGGCGAATTCAAATCCCATAAAAGTATCTATCATGAGAAATGTTTTGAGCTAAAGTAGGAAAAGTAGTCTTACGATTCAGATGCAGATGCATTCCTGTATCCCTGCAGTAAGTATGGACAAAGAAGAAAGCTTAGCTAGTAATGAGTAAATGTGGTGAAGAAAACATTTAGTATAAAATGTATAGCAAAACTATAAACAGTCTCGCTGTTACAAACCGAGGATATTCTCCAAATTTCATATCAGAATAAAGAAAATGCCCCTGTCAATCATAAAACTTCACTTTCGAAAAGGTAAAACATAACCTCAAGCCTGGCGATAAAAACTGGCTGGCCTTGCCTCTGTCCAGATAAGCTTCCCTGAGATCATCACATCATGAAACTATTACACATTTCCTTCAGCTGGAGTAGGGCATCAGACAGAAGAAAACAACAATAACGACAAGCAACGAAACTAATTACCTCCCAAACTTTAATGTACTTTGACTGTGCCGACTGTAATGCGCCAGACGTCTGCTGAGACATGGGCATATTCATCATGAGGTTGTTAGCATTCACGCCTGGCATCCCAGGTTGTCCTTGCTGAGACATTCCTTGTTGGTTAGGCATCATAGTACCAGAAGCAACATTGTTCATCATGTTCGGATTCATACCCATCCCATTATTCACCATTACATTCCCTTGGCTAATCTCAGGGTGTGTTTGGTCGATGGCAGAACTTCCTAGGATGTTATTCGTCATGGGTTGAGACAAGCCAACCATAGGATTAACAGCAGCATTACTTGTCGAGGAAATAAACGAAGATGGAGCAGCAGAGTTTTGCATGGCTTGGGCATTTGCTGGTGCGTTCGACGACCCAGAACCTTGGGTCGCTGTTATTACAGCTTGGCTCGATGGGTTAGAAGAAGCCATTCCACTTGATATAACATTGGAGAGCATTGGTTGTTGTTGCGTAGTAAGGTTCGAAGATGCCATCCCACTTGATATCATATTCGAGAGCATTGGTGGAACAGCCATGGAAGGTAGGCCAATGGAAGTTCCACCAGCTAGGGCTTGACGGGCGACATCGTTCAAAATTCTCGCAGCTGCACTACCAGGTTGTCTCAACGAGGGAGGGACCAGCGGTTTCGAATCTACGACTGTTTCGTTACTTGGGTTTATGTCCTGAGATGTTGATAGAGGAGACGAAGCTTGCATGGCTGCGATAGGCTGAGATGGAGCTCGAGGAACTGATGGCATGTGAGGAAATGTGGGACCAGCCACAGAAGTAAATGTAGTAGGCTCCTGAATCATGTTTCACGAGATTATATATGCATATAGAGAGAGAAAGTCACATACAGAGACAGAGAGAGAGAGAAAGGAAACAACATATATGTTTTTTTATCAGAAACGAATAGGAGGAAAGCAATGTTTTCTATCTTACAACTTTAACAGTAGCAGGAGGGATGATTGTTGGAGGGATGGGTCCCATAGAAACCGGCGGTCGAACAAGGGTAGATCCATTAGCTGAACACAAGAACATATAAGTACTATGAAACTAAAGCTTATCCAAAGACAGTGATAAAAGCCTAGGAAGCAACAAACGCGCCTGAAAGAGGACAAAAAAGAAGTAAATCTTGAATTCAAGTGACCTGGTGGGATAGCAGGAGATGGCCCAGGAATAGGAGGTACGCTTATCGAATCTGCCTTCACAGGGCTTTGATTTGATTGTGGTAGATTTGCTATTACAGATCGACTTAACGAAGCACGAGCCTCCATGAAGTTGTCTGAGATCAGGACAAGAAAATGAGGATTCTTAACGTTGTCCACGACTGGATCTGCAGCTTGAGGATTGTGTTTGCCCTTCATGGAAAGCGATAACAGTTAAAATTAAGCTGTCTTAAAACTATGAAGATAGAACAATAAGACGTCGAAGTAGTCTAGACAACGCATGAATTCAGGAGATAAGAGCAGTACCGCGTTATATATTCCAGTAAGTTTTGGGAGCTTCTTAGGGCAAATAACGGAGAGAGAAACAGCACACTGCAAAGGAGGACAATTCCTGAGAAATCCGAATTAAGAGCATATAAGAACGGAAACTACCATGAAAAGAATACCTGTGGAAAAAACTTTGCTAGTGTCTCTGCATCGAATAGACGATTATCAGGCTGTGTTTCAGTATTATCACTCTTGTCCAAATTCTGAATTTGTGGCCTATAAACCGGCGTTGGTAATGGATAAGGATTACTTGCAGCAATAAGAATGCAATGCCTGTGCACTTCCCCATTTTGATTCTTACTTCCTTGTGTGTTGGAGAACATCTAATATAAGCCCAAACATAATAGAAATAAGAGCAATGATGAGTTATGAATATTCGTGTACAATGCAAGTAAAAGAAACGGGACGGAGATTATACAATGAAGAACCTTAGAAAACAATTCAGTGGTGTGTGTATTAATAAAGACAATACATGTGTGCATTGTTACGACAGACCATTAAAACTTCGGCAAGTCCTTCAGCAATTGCAGCATCGTTGAAGCCACCGCCACCAAAAGGTAGCGCTAAAAGCCACTGAAAGAATACTTCGATATTCGTAGTCCAACCGCTTCGTTGCACAAGGCAAGCTGTTCTTACGAAACAGTCGAAAGATGAGAACGAATTTATAATTCATGCGATCGTTCTTGAACTGAGGTAATATCAGAGGACAGGCCGTGAACATGATGTAATGAGAAGCACCTACCGCTGTAAGAACCGTGAGAATTGAACATAACGAGCGAGAGCTCGGCACCATCTCTAGAGTGCTTCTGAAAAGACATATACACATTAAATAAAATACGAACGAATACCATCTGTTCTAAAGCAGATGTCAGAATAATCAAAATGCAAGAATCGAACAAAAAGTGCGACCCACGTACCTCACCCGTTGGATTATTTCCACAAAAAGATCTGTTAAGAGAAAAAACCAAAGATCATCAACAACCAAGACAACACCTTTCGCAATAAATGGGCAGAATCACTCACATAAAACAAGAATGGCACCTAAATTTTGAGGGAATTGCTGACAAAAGCTGATAACCTAGATCTACTGTCCAAATACGTTAAAACCCACACATCATCAGCGGCCAATAAACTAAATCTACACGGATAGAACGTCAAATTCATATCTTTAAATCGATTTCGAGCAAAACAAGCATTCCCACACGGCCACGCAAATAGAGAGAGGCCGTACCTGACGATCTTTTCGATGTAATCGGAGAAAATTGTCTGCCAGTACGGTCCGACGGCGGCCGTACCTTCGACGGCGACGATCAGCTGCTTCCGTACCATCTCTCCGCCGATCTGAGGTTCGCAATTCTGATTGTTGACTTCTGCTTTTGTTTCTTGTTCTTCGCCTCTTTCATCTGGCGGTGAATTTGGGGAGTTTTCACTTTCACTGCTTTCCATACTTTTTCTTTTTCACTATTATTTTGGTCGGAAAAAATCAAACAAACGGATCAAAAGCGACGTTTAGACAATAAAATAATGATTTCTCGCCCCATTGCCGAAGCCTGTTTTTTACGAAAATAAAACCCTAATTTAGTATTTGACTGAACTGTAAATTCAACGTAGTTTACGAAGTACATTTTCTTGTTTCTTTTACTTTTTTTTTTTTCTTTTTATTCCTAGAAGCGATTGTGAAAACTATAATTACTTATATGAATCAATGAATCGTCATTAATGTTGTAATATCTATCCATTTTATCTATCTCCTACTTTATTAAAGGAGATCACCACATAATAACTCCTATTTGGTGTGCCAATTTATGTTAATTATCATTTTGCTATTAATGAAGAAAATTAAAAATTATTTATTTACACTCTTTTATTAAGCAGAAGGGCTTAGGGTAAAATTGGTCTATCAAGTTAAATAATATTAATGGCTTGTTTGGTTCAGGTGTTTTATTATTTTTAGTTAATAATTTTTTAAAGTAATATATATGTATTATATAACAGCACACGCATTTTAGTGTCCAACTAAACTAGTTAATATAATCTAGTACTTTTTCGCACATGCTATGCATGTGCACATGATTTAATATTTTATGTTTTCACATGATTTTATATTTATTATTTATTATCGAATTAATGAAATATAATTTATAATTATATAAAAGAAAAATAATGTTTAGGGGTGTAAGTATAATAAATAAAAAATTATAAAAGTATCAAAAATTCTTAAAGAAATTAAATAAATAATAGAGGGACTAAATTGCAAATAAATATGACAGACCAAATATGACAGTTTATAACTACCGACACCCATTATATATAGTTTAGTATCGATACTAACAGTGACACCACAAAATCATCTTAATTACAATTTAACATTAAAATATAAAAATAAAGTAAATAGCATTATTTAAATCAATATTCAATTATGTAATATTTTTAGTGCATTGAATGTACTAATCACTATTTAAATTAAAATTACGCGTCCAACCACTCATTCAAAACAAATATTTAATGAATAGTCAACATATTTTTTAGCTCCTCAGTTAGAAACGAAACTAAATAAATACAAATATAAATATATTCATGGATTCAAAAATATCAATATTGATAACTGCAAACACGTTTGAATTTTAACACATACTAGATTGGTGTCGGCCGCACGTTGTGCGGCTTTGAAGAAACTTCAACCCAGGTTAAAGAAGGGGTAACTTCAACTTAACCCCCCTTCCCCTATTTCTATCAAATAACTCCTCATTCCATATTATTTATTAAACTCCCAAACAATCTTACTCATAACTACTCATGGACGATTTTGCCCCTCTATTAATCCACACACCCTTACCCAAACTTGTAGTATCAATGTATAGATGTTCGTGGTACCATTCCGTGAGCCTATGGACGATTTTGCCCCCTTTACTAGTTTCCACCATGGACGATTTTGCCCCTCTACTAGTTTTCACACCCTTCTCTTTCCTTACCCAAGCTTGCAGTACCAATATACGTATGCTTGTAGTACGAATGTATGGAAGTTCGTGGTACCATTCCATGAGCTAGCGTAGTACCATACGTAGGTTACTTATAGCATCTTGTGCTTAACTATCGCAACGCCTACCCTAAATTGTAGTACCACTATACATATATTTGTAGTACCAAAATATAGATGTTCGTGATACCGTATCGTATGCTAGTGTGGTACCATGAGTAGGTTACTTGTAGTACCAATATCTATGAGAACAGTCACGGATCAAAATAATTAAGATGGCGTCGAAAAATTCCTTATCCAAACTTGAAGTACCTAGTACCAGTGTATAGATATGTTCATTATACCATACCGTGAGCTAGTGTAGTACCATATGTAGGATACTTGTGGTAAACACATGGTACGAAAAAGATACCACAAGTAACCCACGTATGGTACCACACTAGCTCACGTTATGGTACCACGAACATCTATACATTGGTACTACAACCATACGTATATTGGTACTTCAAGTTTGGGTAAGGAATTTTTACGCCATCTGAATTATTTTTTGTCCGTGACTGTTACTATGGACATTGGTACTACAAATAACCTACTCATGGTACCACACTAACTTATGGTACGGTACCGCGAACATCTGTATATTGGTACTACAAATATATGTATATTGGTAATACAATTTAGGATAGGAGTTGCGATAGTTAAGCACATGGTACGGAAAAGATACTACAAGTAATCTACGTACGGTACTACACTAGCTCACGGAATTGTACCACGAACATCCATACATTCGTACTCCAAACATACGTATATTGATATTGCAAGTTTGGGTAAGGAAAGAGAAGAGTGTGGAAATTAGTAGAGGGGCAAAATCGTCCACTGGCTCACGGAATGGTTCCACGAACATCTATATATTGGTATTACAAACAGACGTATACAATTGCTGTGGGTGTTGACAGGTTTTTTGCTAATATTGTTGTCTTATAAGGCTAAAATTGTTCATTGTGGAGGTATTAGGTAGTTATGTGATTTAAAAGTTTGAAATGAGGAGTTTGATGATAAATGAATTGGAAGGGGGGACTTAGTTGATTAATGGTTTGGGAGTAGGGATTTATGTGTAGATAGAGTTATACCAAATGATATGTATAAACCATAACCTAAAGCATTTGCATGAACGATATTAATTTAGCTTATATATCTTATAAACAAGCCTAAAATATCTTACATACCAATAGTTAATTTACCCCTAACAAACGTTTTTGCTTAATGTATTTACAACCGGAATTTTTTTACCACCGGCGTAAGGAATGATTTTTTTTTTTCTTTTCTGATGTAGTTTTGTTGTTCTTTTATATGACAGTTGGAGATTTTTTGAGTATCATATAAAAGAAGTAGCTTTGACAGAAGGAGGAGAAGGGCAAACCATGTTACACATGATAACTTAAAGTATCGTGATGAAATCTTCATGGTAAGGCCATTTGCTTCACTTTATTGCAGAGAATTGTTGGAGTCGTGACGGGACAACAGAATTGAAGAGCCTTATCCGGGCAAAATACTGCAAGAATCCATGGATTAGCTGATCTGATTGGAAGAAAAATAAGAAATGATGTTTTGAGTAGGGAGTAAAGCCAATCTTCACCATTCATATCCAATAAATATCAACTAAACTATTCTATTGTTTTGAGCATTTGCATAGAACTTCGTGTGCCTGGCTAGTCAACCTTGTCTTGGAATTTCTATCCAATTTTCCGTATCTCACAGAATATTCACTTCTCAATCTATGAAAATCGATACTCATTAATTACAAAAAAAACATTCTACAACAAAAATTCATGGCTTGCAACAGAATACGTATAACCTAAAGACAAAGTAAGAAACTTTGGTACAAATATGAGCGCTACAAAATTGCATAAAAAATACCATCACAAAAAGTAGGAATATCACAAAGTAGAATGTACAAGATAACTCCGGCACTTCATATTTGGTTCGATCATAATGCTTGCAAAGATGGTTTCTAAAATACAGGAAAACAAAAATCAAGTAGCTCTCAAAGCATCATCCTATCAAACACTAAGGCCATCTCCAACCATCACTCCATATATACCGTTGCTACAGGAAGATAGAGTTTGAACAGTGCCACAAACTTCAACTATCTCCCTTATATTTTAATTTATACAGAATATTTTCAAAAATGTTTTGTTATAAATTGATTTCCATCGCCCGTTTTATTACGATTTAGATTTAAATATTTTTGCAAAAAAATATTTAGAAATAATTATTACCAAAATACTAAAATCAGTATACTTTATAGTTACCAAATTATTACATAAAATTAGAAATATTGTATTATTGTTTATTTGAATTTAGAACTCTTTTCAGAGATTATTGGTTACTAGTTACGTAACATGAACTAACTAATTTTATACTACTTTAATGTATATTATCTGAAGGGGGTCCCGTACAAAATGGATGTAAAAACACTAAGTAGTAAACTGATGTTAGGCGTGATGTTGGGCTAACACTCACTCTCACTTTTTATGCACAACGGAAATGGTAGTAAAGTAAAGACGAAACGAAATGAACTCAAGAGATGATTTTGTGCAGCAAGTCAAATAACTTGCTGCGTACCTCAAGGCGCAAAAATCCACTAGAAAGATGGATTACAAACTATCAAAAAGGATAGTTAAACACGTCTAGCAAAAACCTACGAATCAAAAACGATTCTACAAACTACAAGATCTCTTGATCTCTGAAAAGCTAGACTTAAAAAGAAAATCTCTCTTTGAAGTATAATGCTCGCTCGAAAGCCTTTTCTCGCTCGTTGTTCGTCGCTAGTGCGCCACTTGAAATGGTGAAGTCCCCTCGCTATTTATATGTCTTCGACTTCTTAAGGACTTCTCCAATGACTTGGTAACTGCCCTCAACGTCCACTAACATCCACTATGAGTATTTGGTCCGTTAGTGACTGTTGGGGCTCGACTTGGTCAGCTCCAAAAGCTCGGTCTTCACTTAAGCTCCAAGTCTCCTATTTTTAGTATGCTTTCTTCCTATTTTTGCTCTAGCTTATCCACACTCTTTCCACACGGTTTGATCCATTCCATCCCTTATCCATATCCTGCACAATACTAGAAAAATAACACGTCATCAATAATATTAGTTTTGGGCATGAAAGATAAAACTGAGATAGGGAACATTCTCGGCCAACAGATGTTGACTAGAATGTTACCCCAACATTGCCAATGCTGAAAGCTTAACATTAACAATCTCCCCCTTTTTATCTTTCTTCCCAAAACCAAAGCAGAAGTCAATTTTAACAAAGCTCCCCCTGAAGGCCACATCTACTCAACCACAAAACATTAAAAGATGGTTAGAGTTAGACGAAAAACAGAATAGCACAAAAAACTATTCAAAGTACTACGACAATAGTACATAGCATAACAAGGTCTTAAGTTAAACATCTGCAAAATATTAACAGTTCATACGTAGGCCGGGTTCACACAAGCAGAATTAACTAGATCAGCATGCACAAAATAACCATAAAGTCAGGCATGCAAAAAGAAACGGTCTTTAGGCAAATCTGCAAAATAAAAATATCTGGCAAGTAAGGAGGCACACATGTAAACATATCGGAGACTCAAATCAGCATGCATATAGTAAAACAAATTTCTCGACATGCAAAATAAAATCAGAGAAAAAATCGATGATGCACGCAAAAGAGAAAGAATCGAAGCTTCACTCTCAATGGAGTATGGAGTTTCCTTCTAATGCTTTCTCGACTGCTTCTCCTTCTTGGTCAGCTCCCCCTATTTGTTAGGCTCCTTATTCTGCTCCCCCTGAATTTCCTTATCTACCCCTTCTTATCTGCACTACCTTCTCCCCCTTTTTGGGAAGAAAGAAAAAAACTCAGAGAACTACTCTGTTAGCTAGCCTGCAGATGTTGAGGTAAATGTGGACTAACATCTGGGCCAACATTCTGAGGCTCAGAAACAAGTTAGTTCGCCATAAAGAAATCAAAGATAAATCCAAAAAGATGATATGAGAACAGAATGTACAACCTGTGAGGAGATGACTAAGTCACATCAAGGAGCAAACAGGAATCCAACGAAAAAATAACCGTTGAAATCCAAATGAAAAACCGTATGGTATGGATAAAATAAAGCTAGGTCACGATTTTTCAAAGCGTGGATCTAAAAATAGTAAATGGACTCATTCTTCATGCGAGCACACAAAAGCAGTTCAAAGACTAAGTCATGCAAGTAAATAGGAGCTTTCAAATCACGATTCAACCAAAAACAACTAAGTCAAAAGTCAAGGTAGAATCAAGAAATACTAACCGTTTGAGCGACTTTGATGAGCACTTCGAGACAAGTGTAACGAGCTGTTCTTCGATAGTTCTAATGCAAATCTGAGAGATTTCTAACATAGACACACAAGACTAACAAATGCAGTACTAAAGACAGACACAAATAAAACGAAAGCACAAAATGTAGCAATATCAAACTGACAGTCACATATGTTGTCCTAACATTTGACTCAACATCCTGATTCCGTAATCCTAGACTTATCTGCTCGATTCTTCTCAAAATCAGTTCCCATTATTTCTACCCTTTCACCTCAAATATCCGAGAAATTTATGCACTGCCCTTATACCCTCAGCCTCAAGGTTAGGCCTTTTGTCGCATAGTATACATCGTCACCGCGAGTGCCGTGTACCTAAGGAATTTATTACCAAAAACCTATATCTAGCCGAGAGTTTATGAGCATGCTTTCAAGAAATAAGGATTGGTTTTTAGTCGCAATAAGTACATCGTCACAGCGAATGCCGTGTACCTAGGAACGTATTACCAAGAGCCTTTAAAAAGGGATCGGGTTCATTTTGGGACCAATCAAGAAGAATCAAGTCATTTCACAGGAAAAACCGAACAGAATATCGAATCAAAAGTAAAGCAGTAACCATCAAATTCGACATATGCTATGCTGATCCAAATGTTGGACCAACATTTAAACTAACATGTGCAAACCTATGGATTTCTTCAGGTCCGAAAACCTTTCTGAATCCAATGCTTTCGTGAATATGTCTGCTAACTGATTCTTAGTGTCTATATGCTCAATATGCACTAACTCTTTTTCGACCATATCTCTCAGAAAATGATGCCTAATGTCGATATGCTTCGTACGTGAGTGTTGAATGGGGTTCCTAGAGATGTTAATGGCACTAAGGTTGTCACAATACATAAGAACGGATTCGCACTCTAACCCATAGTCACATAACATGCTATTTAACCATAATAATTGCGTGCAACAACTACCTGCAGCAACATATTCAGACTCAGCAGTAGACAAGGACACACAATTCTGTTTCTTACTATACCATGCAACTAAGTTATTACCTAGGAAGAAACAGCCGCCACTTGTACTCTTGCGGTCATCCTCGTCACCTGCCCAGTCAGCATCGCTATTGCCTACAAGACTTAAATTAGTATCTTTGGAGAACCATAGTCCTAAGCTACACGATCCACTCACATAACGAAGTATTCGCTTAACAACATTAAGATGAGTCACTTTACGTTCAGACTGATATCTAGCACATACGCAAACACTATAGATGATGTCAGGTCTACTCGCAGATAAATACAATAAACTGCCAATCATCGAACGGTACAATGTTGGGTCAACATTCTGCCCAACATCGTCTTTACTTACCTTCTGCGTAGACCCCATGGGCGTTTTCATTACCTTGGCAGTGTCCAGCCCGAACTTCTTGACTGTGTTCTTTGCGTACTTCTCTTGGGACATAAAGATCCCGTCGCTGTTTTGCTTAATCTGCAAACCTAAAAAATACGTTAGCTCTTCAATCATGCTCATCTCGAACGTGGTGTTCATCGCCTGCACAAACTGATCTAGTAAAGACTGTGAGCTCGAGCCAAAAACAATATCATCAACATACACTTGAGCAATCAAAACATTAGACCCGACCCTTTTAACAAAAAGTGTTCGGTCTGCCTCACCTCGTGTGAAACCAAACTCAAGTAAGAATGTTGCTAACCGTGCGTACCATGCTCGAGGCGCTTGCTTCAATCCATATAACGCTTTCTGCAGCTTAAAAACATGGTTAGGATAATGGGGATCTTCGAACCCTTTAGGCTGTTCGACATAAATTTCCTTATCAATATACCCATTCAAAAACGCACCCTTAACATCCATTTGGTGTAGAGTGATGTTAAGCCAACATGCTATAGCTAACAACAGCCTAATCGATTCTAACCTAGCAACAGGCGCAAACGTCTCATCAAAATCTATCCCTTCTACTTGCGTATAACCCTGAGCTACTAAACGTGCTTTGTTCCTAACAACCCTACCAAGTTCATCAGATTTATTTTTAAAGATCCACTTCGTACCTATGAAATTAATGTCCTTCGGCCGTGGGACTAAAATCCAGACTTGGTTTTTCTCGAACTGCAAAAGTTCCTCTTGCATCGCATTTATCCAAAAATTATCCTTGAGTGCTTCAAGGACGTTCTTAGGTTCTACCTTAGAAACAAAGCAATTGAAACGTACCTCAGCGTATACCGTGTTCATGCATACGCTTCTTACCATCGACTTGTAGTCTTTGCGTGGTTTGTCTCTGGTTTTTCTTCCTTCATTCATATCACCTATAATGAGGTCAGTGGGATGATCTTTCTGGATCTTAGCTGGCGGACCACGTCTTACTTCACTGGGACCAGCCTCAGATGTTGAGTCAGATGTTGGCTCAACATTGTCATCATCAGTCTTCTCTGTTCCATCGACAGCTTGTGTAACATCTGAAATATCAACTTGAAGCGGCATTTTACTAAGATCAGTAGCATCATCGAACACAACATTCACGGAATCTTGAACAGATTTCATGCGCAAATTATATACTCGATAAGCACGACTATTTGACGAGTAACCTAGAAAAATACACTTATCACTTTTCGAATCAAATTTAGTCAAGTACTCACGATCATCAACATATAGCAGAAACATCCAAAAACATGAAAGTACTTAACCGTATGCTTCTTTCCATTCAATAACTCATAAGAAGTTTTCTTCGTACCATGCCTAAAGAACACCCGATTCGATATGTGACAAGCCGTATGTAAAACTTCAGCCCAAAAACGCTTAGAGACATTCTTAGAAAGTAACATAACACGAGCCATCTCCTGTAAAGTCCTATTCTTCCTTTCGGCCACCCCATTTTGTTGGGGCGTTTTAGGAGATGAATACTCATGCACAATGCCTTTCTTATCACAAAACTCATCAAAGAACTGATTTTCAAATTCTCTACCATGATCAGACCTAATTCGAAAGATAGATGCACTGAAATATTTCTAATCATCGCACAAAAATTCTTAAAGAAATCGAATGATTCTGATTTTTCCCTAAGAAAAAATATCCATGCATATCTAGAAAAGTCATCCACGAGCACATAAGCATATTTTCTACCTCCTATACTCTCTACTTCCATCGGACCCATCAAATCCATGTGAATTAACTGAAAACAGTGAGCAGTTTTGAAATGTTGGGCAGCCTGTTGGTCAACATTATGACTAACATGCGTTTGCTTACCTTTCAAACATGACTCACACACTACCTTACCGAACTCCTTCAGCTTTGGGATGCCTCTGATCGCGTCATGCTTGACCAGCTGCTCCAAGGTTCTGTAGTTGACATGGCCCAATTTGAAATGCCAGAGAACAACGTCGTCCTCGGCTTTTGATAATTGACACACATCCTTCACACCGGATTTGTCGCCGACTAGGTAGCAGTTATCGCTCGATCTTTTGCCTGCCATCACTCGCACAGAATTGCTGTTAAAAACTTCACAACACTCTTTATTGAACCTTACCTCAAGATCGTCATCACAGAGTTGACTTATGCTTATAAGATTCGCAACGAGCCCGTCAACATGAAGTACATTGCTCAACTTGGGAAAGTCGGGCACGTTGAGTCTACCTCGGCCGAGAATTCGTCCTTTAGCACCTCCTCCGAACGTCACAGATCCACTTCTCAAAGGCATGTAATCACTGAGATACTCCTTGGTACCCGTCATGTGTCGGGAACACCCGCTATCGAAGTACCATGAACCTGTCACGTTAGCTCGCAAAGAAGTATATACAACAAGACATTTGTTCGCTGATTTCTCGACCCACACTTCCGTAGTTGTAACTACAGCATTCTGTGTACTGGAATTCGAAGATGAGCCAGCTGAAGTTTCTCCAATCATCCTCTTCAACACGGATTTCTCAATGTTGGATGGAATGTTGGATGACATTTCAGCTGACATCGATTTCTTGGCAGAAATCTCCCTCTTCAATTTCCAGCAAAACGGTTTTAGATGTCCAGACTGCTTGCAATGATGGCAAATATAAGAGCTATCTTTACTCTTAGGGGACACATGCTTAGTACTATTCTTAGGTTTCACAACTTCACACTCATCACTTTCAACTTGGGCTTTAACAAAGGCTATCTTAGGCTGAACATGAGTCTTGGGTTTTGGAATTTCACGCTCAGGCTGAGAATTATATCCTAGACCTTGCTTATCAAAGATACCAAGAGACAATACCTCATCAAGTGTTGACTTACTCTTGTTCATTTTTGTAAAGGTATGATCGGCCTCATCTACTCGCTTTGAAGCTTGTCAATCTCCTTGTCCTTTCTGGTCAGTGCAGCTTCCAACTTGGTCATGCCTTCCATCAAGCCTTCAATGATTTTTTCGTTCTTCTCATTTTCCTCAGACAAGACTTTGACCGCGGCATGAAGTTGTGAATTTTTCGCCTTCTCTGTTTCATAATGTCCCAACAGCATCTGAAAGGCTTCTTCACAACTCTCTGCTTCAGGCTCTGCATCATCAGAACTCAAAAGACCATCAAAACAGTTTGAGTCATCATAATCAAAAATAATATGTTTTCCAGATGTTGAGTCAGATGTTGCCTCAACATTTGTTACCGCAGTGAAGCCAATTTGATGATCTTCATCTCCTTCGTCGTCAGAGAAGGACTGGATAGTAACCGATGATTGCTTATTCTCCTCATAGCAGGGTTCTTCATCTTCATCGTCTGAGAGGTCGATCCACATGGCCTTTCCATGCTTGCGAAGTGTGTTTGCACATTCGTTGGCAAAGTGGCCCCAACCTTGGCATTCGAAGCATCTCACTGACTCATAATTGATATTCTTCTTCTTCCCATCAGACTTCCCAAATGGCTTGCGCTTAACGAACGGAGGAGCAGAAGACGTTTCAATTTGTGCATTCTGGCCTTTTCTGAATGTTGGGCCAACATTCTGCACAACATTCTTCTTTTTGAAGTACTTCGCAAATCTCTTCACAACCATGGCCATGTCCTCTTTGTTGTTGGGATCGAACTCAATCTGTTCCTTCGATGGCTGGCTGACCAGTGCAACACTCTTTCCTCGTGCGGCCCTCCTTTGGACTTCGAGATTGGTTTCGAAGTTTTTCAAGATGTTCATCAAGACGGTGAAGTTCATGTTTGCTAGGTTGTATGATTCCTCGATCGCCGATACCTTCACATTGAATTTTTCAGTTAGGGTACGAAGAGATTTAGAGTTTAATACCTTGTTTGTCATCGGATCTCCTAGGCTGGCGCACTCGCTTGAGATTGTCAACAGCTTTCCAAAGTACGTGCTAATATCTTCGTCTTCCTTCATTCTGATGTTCTCGAACTGACTAAGGAGAAGACGAACCAAACGTAGATTGGTGGTTTGGTCGATAATTCACGCACACTAGCGTCGCCTTCACAGTACTTCTGGAGAAGATCCCACGCATCTTGAGCAGTAGAGCAATTCTGGATGATCTTAAACATAAACATGTCCACGGATGAGAAGATGGCGTTGAGTGCCTTGTCGTTGTATTCGGCCGCGTTCTTCTCCGCGATCGTCCATTGCTCGAACGGCTTATCCACGACTTCGCCATCAGCGTCTTGTGGAGTCTTTGGAGTCGTATAACCATGCAGCACTGCTTCCCATGCTCGCACATCGATGGACTTGATGCACTGCCGAACACGAACCTTCCAATAGGCATAATTGGAACCGTCTAACACGGGGACTTTGGCGAGATGGTTTGAGTTCGTAACATCCATTGTAGATGATCTTCAGCGCTTAGTAATGTCAAGCGTAGGCTCTGATACCACTTTGAAGGGGGTCCCGTACAAAATGGATGTAAAAACACTAAGTAGTAAACTGATGTTAGGCGTGATGTTGGGCTAACACTCACTCTCACTTTTTATGCACAGCGGAAATGGTAGTAAAGTAAAGACGAAACGAAATGAACTCAAGAGATGATTTTGTGCAGCAAGTCAAATAACTTGCTGCGTGCCTCAAGGCGCAAAAATCCACTAGAAAGATGGATTACAAACTATCAAAAAGGATAGTTAAACACGTCTAGCAAAAACCTATGAATAAAAAACGATTCTACAAACTACAAGATCTCTTGATCAATGAAAAGCTAGACTTAAAAGAAAATCTCTCTTTGAAGTATAATGCTCGCTCGAAAGCCTTTTCTCGCTCGTTGTTCGTCGTTAGTGCGCCACTTGAAATGGTGAAGTCCCCTCGCTATTTATATGTCTTCGACTTCTTAAGGACTTCTCCAATGACTTGGTAACTGCCCTCAACGTCCACTAACATCCACTATGAGTATTTGGTCCGTTAGTGACTGTTGGGGCTCGACTTGGTCAGCTCCAAAAGCTCGGTCTTCACTTAAGCTCCAAGTCTCCTATTTTTAGTATGCTTTCTTCCTATTTTTGCTCTAGCTTATCCACACTCTTTCCACACGGTTTGATCCATTCCATCCCTTATCCATATCCTGCACAATACTAGAAAAATGACACGTCATCAATAAAATTAGTTTTGGGCATGAAAGATAAAACTGAGATAGGGAACATTCTCGGCCAACAGATGTTGACTAGAATGTTACCCCAACATTGCCAATGCTGAAAGCTTAACATTAACATTATCGATGGCTATTTTTGCAATTTCATTAATGGGTATAGTAGTAATTAAGCAGCCTTCCCCAAATTTTCTATCACGCCTCCATCGTCGTCTTCATCTGCTGTAAACAACAGAATTTTCTTTTCAATCAGACGCTTGAATTGTTGGGTTTTAAGCCCAATGGGCCTTGGGCCCAAGTTTGGGTAATTGGCCCACTAAGAGAAGAGCTGAAACGATTTTATTAAATCGAGAAGACGTCGGTCGTCGAAACGAGAAATTGTTGAAAGATTACGAATCTACGTTTCGAGACGAATCTAACGAATATTAATTTGCTCAAAACCGATATCGGGTGAATGAGAAATTAATTGGTAAAGCCGGCCCAATTAAAAATAAAAATAAAAAAACAGAAAAAATATAAAAAAAATTGATGACGTGGCGGCTGATGACGTGTCACTGACACGCGGACTGACGTGGCGCTGATCTGGAGCTGACTGGGCATGGTGATGTGGCTGATTGAAGGGGTATTGGGTATCAGTCCCGAGAGTTGTGACTATTTCCCGATTGACCCCTGACCAAAGGTTGTGTTTATTTGCAATTCGGCCCAGTCAAAGGAGGTCAAACTGAAAAGTTATGACTTTTCGCGAATTGACCCCTGCAGCTTTTCGGACAGTATAAATAGGTCCCCTGGCAGAATAGAAATTCATTCAATCCACTCCCAGCACTTTAGAAAAAGTTGACAGCACGTCTCTTAGGCATAATAAGGCATAAAAAACGCAAGAAAGGCTCGAGTCTTTAGTAGATTCGCCCGATAATTTCGTTACGGTGTGCAACGTTTCGAAATTCCTGAAGTCGTTGTATCTTCGGGACGTATTACGACAACCCGAGGCACTGAAATACGGGGCAATAACGTCTTGCGGAAAGCGTACGACATACGTGCATCGACTTCGACGTATAACCGAAACTCTGTCCGAGTTTACGAGCGCCACCGACCAGACGCCCAACACCGGAACCAACAATCGTAAGACGTTATTCCGTCTGATCGATGGCGACAATAGCGAATATTCCCACCGCCGTACCGCTGACGGGTAGCAACCACGCCGAAAGGCCGGCGAGATTCAACGGAGCCGATTTCAAGAGATGGCAACAGAAGATGCTGTTTTATCTCACGACCTTGAACTTGGTGCGCTTTCTGAAAGAGCTCCCGCCCTAGGTGAACGCCGACGGCGTCGCAGACGACGACGCACTCGAAGTGGACGGACAACAACAGGCGACATTGGACACGTGGAATCATAATGATTTCATGTGTCGTAATTATATTTTGAACGCCCTGGACGACTCCCTATACAACGTCTACGCGGTCGCTAAGACTGCTAAAGAGTTGTGGGACTCGTTGGACAAAAAGTACAAAACCGATGACGCCGGTCTGAAGAAATTCATTGTCGGCAGGTTTTTGAACTATAAGATGACCGACTCCAAACCAGTGTTGGACCAGGTCCGTGATGTGCAACTGATAATCCACGATATACACGCGGAGAATATGCAGATCAGCGAATCTTTCCAGGTAGTTGCTATAATAGAAAAGCTATCGTCCCTGTGGAAGGACTTCAAGAACTACCTCAAGCAAAAGCGAAAGGAAATGGGGCTTGAGGACCTGATCGTGAGGCTTCGAATAGAAGAAGATAATCGAAGGATCGAGGCCAAGAACAAAAGGGGTAGTGTCGAGGTACGTGCGAACCTGGCCGAGTCTAGCACCGGCAAAAAGCGCAAGAGGCCCAATACGACGCAACAAAAGCCGAATAAATTTAGGGGCAACTGCTACAACTGCGACAAACCTGGGCATATGGCTAAGGACTGTCGGCTGAAAAAAAGCGAGCAAAAAGAGCCAAGCTCACCTTACCGAGGCCAAGATGGGGACAGATCTGACAGAGATGGACCTAGCCGCCGTCGTATACGAGGCCAACGTGGTAGACAATCCTAGGTCGTGGTATATCGACTCTGGAGCGACTCGCCACATCTGCTCTGATAAGGAGATGTTTTCAACCTACATCCCTATCTCAGGCAGGAAGTTGTTTATGGGCAACGCAGCCACCTCTGACATCGTCGGATTAGGGAGGGTAGTGCTGAAGATGACCTCGGGCAAGGAACTCACTCTTGTGGACGTGCTGCATGTGCCAGACATCCGCAAGAACTTGGTGTCCGGCTCCCTGTTGAGCAAAGCCGGATTTAGACAGGTGTTTGAGAGTGATAAATATGTACTGACAAAAAACGGTCATTTCATAGGAAAGGGCTACCTCGAGAAGGGGCTCTTTAATATGAATGTAATGCCTGTAATACGCGATATTAAGCTCGCTGATAATAATAAAGAAAGTTCATTACTTGGTTGAGTGTTCCAATTTATGGCATCATAGATTAGGATACGTGGGTTTAAATAAAATAAAAAAATTAATAAATTTAAACCTGCTTCCACAAATGGAAGTCGACTCACAATAAAAATGTGAAGTCTGTGTCGAGGCAAAAATGGCCAAGGCATTGTTCTTCTCTGTTGAGAGAAGTAGTGCGCCTCTAGAATGATCCATACTGATATATGTGATCTAAGTTCGTGCAGACTAGAGGTGGAAAGAAGTATTTTATTACGTTCATTGATGATTGCACGAGACTTTGCTACGTATATCTGTTAAGTGGCAAGGACGAGGCTCTTGATGCCTTCACAAGATATAAGAGTGAAGTTGATAATCAACTAAACTCACGAATAAAAATAATTCGAAGTGATAGAGGAGGCGAATACGTGGCGCCGTTCGAAGAATTTTGCCAAGAGCACGGCATTATTCATCAAACAACTGCGCCTTATTCACCCCAGTCAAACGGCGTTGCTGAACGCAAAAATATGTCTCTTAAGGAGATGATGAGTGCTATGTTGATCAGTTCTGGGCAACCTCAGAACTTGTGGGGGGAAGCAATCCTCTCGGCAAATCGCATTCTGAATATGGTGCCACACAAAAAGAAAGAAAAGACTCCATACGAACTACGGAAAGGTAGGGCTCCGTCCTACAATTACCTGAAAGTGTGGGGGTGCCTAGCAAAGGTCGAAGTACCTAAACCTAAACAGGTTAAGATAGGACCCAAGACTGTTGATTGCATTTTCATTGGATATGCTAATAACAGTAGTGCATATAGATTCCTAGTGCATATAGATTTCTAGTGCACAAATCAGAAAACCCTGAAATGAATACAGGGATGATATTTGAGTCGAGGAACGCTGTATTCTTCGAGAATATTTTTCCAAATAAGAAAAAGAAAGAAATAAGCTATAATAAGTGAACTTACGATGCCGTTGAGAGTTCACCTCAAGAAAACGAGGAACCACGGCAAAGCAAACGTAAAAAGGTGGCCAAATCATTTGGGCCTGATTTCCTAACGTATATGTTAGATGATGAACCCCGGACTTTGCAAGAGGCATTGTCTAGTCCAGAAGCTCCATTCTGGAAAGAAGCTGTGAATAGCGAGATTGAGTCCATAATGCAAAACCATACGTGGGAGCTGGTAGATCTCCCAAAAGGGTGCAAGCCTTTAGGATGCAAATGGGTCCTTAAAAGGAAGCTTAAGACCGATGGATCAATCGAAAAATATAAAGCTCGTTTAGTAGCTAAAGGGTTTAACCAAAAGGAGGGGTACGATTACTTCGATACCTACTCACCCGTGACAAGAATTACATCCATACGGGTCTTGATCGCTATAGCATCGTTGTATGACCTCGAGATACACCAGATGGACGTGAAAACGGCCTTTCTAAATGGGGAACTCGAGGAAGAAGTATATATGAGGCAGCCCGAAGGGTTTATTGTACCCGGACAGGAAAAGAAAGTGTGCCGACTCGTGAAGTCACTTTACGGGCTTAAGCAAGCACCGAAGCAGTGGCACGAGAAGTTCGACATGACGATGATGTTGAATGGGTTTAAGATTAACGAGTGTGATAAATGCGTTTATATAAAAGGCACACCCGATGAGTTTGTGATTGTCTGTCTTTACGTAGATGACATGTTAATCATGGGAAACAGTCACAGAATAATCGTGAATACGAAGAATATGCTGAAAAATTATTTCACTATGAAGGATATGGGTTTGGCTGACATCATTTTGGGAATAAATGTCTCTAAGACGTCCGAAGGAATTGTGATTACAGTGATTACACAATCTCACTATGTTGAGAGCGTGTTAAAAAGATTTAACGCCTTCGATGATCCTCCGGCTAAGACACCTGTGGACACTAACGTACACTTAGCCAAAAATAGAGGAGAGCCCGTGTCGCAACTCGAATACGCTCGGATGATTGGTAGTTTGATGTATTTATCTAACTGCACTCGACCTGACATAGCGTACTCAATTAGTAAACTGAGTAGGTTTACGAGTAACCCGGGTAGTAGCCACTGGGTAGCACTAAGAAGAGTGCTAAGATATTTGAAACACACTATTAATCACGGCATATTATACTCTAGATATCCCGCGGTACTAGAAGGGTACTGCGATGCGAATTGGATATCTGATAGTAAAGACTCCAAATCTACGAGTGGTTATATATTTACCATCGGTGGATGTGCAGTTTCTTGAAAGTCCTCCAAACAAACGTGCATAGCTCGATCCACGATGGAGTCGGAGTTCATTGCACTAGATAAAGCCGGCGAAGAAGCAGAATGGATTCGAAATTTTCTGGAGGATATTCCGTGTTGGAACAAACCTGTGCCACCAATTATGATTCACTGCGATAGCATGGCTATCGGCAGGGCACAGAACTGTATGTATAACGGCAAGTCTCGGCACATTCGTCGGAGACATAACACCGTAAGACATCTTATCTCTAGCGGAATAATTTCCACCGATTATGTGAAGTCAAAGGAAAATATTGCGGATCCGCTTACAAAAGGCATAGCTAGAGATCAGTTAGAAAATGCAGTAAGGGGAATGGGACTAAAAATCCACACAGCAAAGAACAAAAACAGTGGTAACTCAACCTCGATGAGTGGAGATCCCACGAACTTGGTTCAATGAGACAACTAAGCTGTGATTAGTTCAGTAGTATACTTGAAACTAATAAAGTTCATTCTCGACAGCTGCCAAGTAATTTCCCGATGACGTGTGCTTAGGGTAAGCACGTATGCTTTTAATGACGACTATACCAAATTGGTGGAGTATTTCGGGCTACTCCAGGATTAAGTCCTAATAGTCGATCACCTATATAAGTGTGAAGTGGGGCCGCTTCAATGGAAAACACTTATGAATCGGAGATATGGTCCACGGCCGAAACGGACACAACGTGAGAATCGAAAAGAGATCAGATTCATCACTATGTGTATACTGTTGTCTTGGTTTACACAAAAAGCCGTCAGTTCAAGACATCACGTTCACTGAGCAGCGAGTAAATCCGGTAGTGGTTCACTAGGGAAGGTTCAAAGCCACAAGCCACCTATCCCGATGCAGTGATGAGTCGTCGGGACTTTCTTGCAAGAGTCAGCATGCATTGCATTTACATTAATTTCCATTCATGTGGGGGATTGTTGGGTTTTAAGCCCAATGGGCCTTGGGCTCAAGTATGGGTAATTGGCCCACTAAGAGAAGAGCTGAAACGATTTATTAAATTGAGAAGACGTCGGTCGTCGAAACGAGAAATTGTTGAAAGATTACGGATCTACGTTTCGAGACGAATCTAACGAATATTAATTTGCTCAAAACCGATATCGGCTGAATGAGAAATTAATTGGTAAAGCCGGCCCAATTAAAAATAAAAATAAAAAAACAGAAAAAATATAAAAAAAATTGATGACGTGGCGGCTGATGACGTGTCACTGACACGCGGACTGACGTGGCGCTGATCTGGAGCTGACTGGGCATGGTGATGTGGCTGATTGAAGGGGTATTGGGTATCTGTCCGAGAGTTGTGACTATTCCCAGATTGACCCCTGGCCAAAGGTTGTGTCTATTTGCAATTCGGCCCAGTCAAAGGAGGTCAAACTGAAAAGTTATGACTTTTTGCGAATTGACCCCTGCAGCTTTTCGGACAGTATAAATAGGTCCCCTGGCAGAATAGAAATGCATTCAATCCACTCCCAGCACTTTAGAAAAAGTTGACAGCACGTCTCTTAGGCATAATAAGGCATAAAAAATGCAAGAAAGGCTCGGGTCTTTAGTAGATTCGCCCGATAATTTCGTTACGGCGTGCAACGTTTCGAAATTCCTGAAGTCGTTGTATCTTCGGGACGTATTGCGACAACCCGATGCACTGAAATACGGGGCAATAACGTCTTACGGAAAGCGTACGACATACGTGCCTCGACTTCGACGTATAACCGAAACTCTGTCCGAGTTTACGAGCGCCACCGACCAGACGCCCAACACCGGAACCAACATGAATTTACTCTACCAAAGGAATCAAAATATAAAACAAATTCTGAAATAGTAAAGCCAAACAAAAACAGGGAAAAAAATAGAAAGGCTTGGCGAGTGAAGAGTGAGACGCTCAACCTAGCAGGCCACTGAGAGATCGCTGGCAATAGAGTGACGTTCCGCCATCTGTTGGAGAGATTTCCACGCCATTAATGGCGTCCAACGCCAAATATAAGGGTACGTTGGAGATGCCCTAAGGAACAAATTCTTAAGCTTGAGATCCCTATGTTATCATCCCTAAAAATACGACAGCTTCCTCATCTTTGATCGGGATTTTCCAGCCTTCTTAGGTCGGTTGGCGGAGATGGTAACGACGACATAGGGTAATAGTTTCCACTTTCCTTTTATTGATGAGAGAGATAATTACCACCGTTTGCTACATTGGAATGCTACATATAGAATATGAAAGTCTTAATTTTTGATTATTTTCTAATATAACTCTAAAATGACCGGTTACTTACAGTAAACTGGCTATAAAATGATTGGCTTCACTCTTCTATATTAGTAATAGATTTCTAATATAAATCTAAAATGACCGGTTATCTACGGTCTTCACTCTTTTATATTAGTAAAATAAATAGATATTGATATCAAAACTTCCACATGAGAAATCACGTTCGAATGCATAGTTACCAATGCTATGTTTTGTCACTCAATGGTGAAATATTTATCTACGCTTACAATTCAGAGGAATCCTCTAAGCTGAGAGGATCGATATTCACGTCGGATGAAAACGAAAACATGTGACGATATTCCTTGAGAATACACTTTGTTGCAGCAATTTCCATAGTTAGAAGTTTAAGTAATTCAATAAAATATTCATATTACACATGCTATTAACAAACACGAAAAAAAAACACCAAAAAAGGTGCATTCTTGCAGCAATTTCCGGCATAATATGTTGAATCTCAACAAATATCTCTCTTGATCCAAGTGTGTGCTGTGTGTAGGTAGACAAAGGAACATTCTCAATCCTATAGTTAGTATAGTACTAAGAGCATCTCCAACAGGGGGTTTCCCCCACCCTAAACACCATATATGGTGTTGGGGGAGCTCCAACAGTCCCCCAAACTCCACCCCATTCCCAGGGTTTACTACAGTGTCCCCCTACGTATTGGGGGGCACTATTCACCCGCTATATATTTTTTATTTTTATTTTTTTTCTTTTTTTTTCTTTACTTATAAACTCCACCCAATTAATTTTAATTTTTAATTATTTAATTAAATAGGTAAGAAGCGAATATTATACTTTAATAAATTTTAGTTATAGTATTAATTAGTAGGTTTAGAGAAAAATATAGAGGAGATTGTTGGAGTTGACAGTACTGTTTAAACTGTACATATAGAGGAATTTAACTGTAGCAACTTTATACATAGTGGGAACGGTTGGAGATGCTCTAAGTAGTACATAGGATCATATGCTCAAAAACAACGTAACTCAGAAGAGCATATAAGTTAGCATCAACATCTTTTCGAGCAAGAAAATGGTCATAAATAATACATCCCGTATCTTCCATTCCATTCACACCTAACTACTATAGATAAAACATAAACAAGGCTTGATCTTGTAATAGAACGATAGTAGTGATGGTTATGATGCATAAAGATTAAAACTTTCTAGCAATCTAAGCCTTTCTTTTGTTCTTGCAATGATCGCATTTCCTAAAATATCATCCATCTAATGTATATCTATTTATATTGAGCTTTCAGTCAAACTATATCAGAAGGGACTAACTGTACGAGCGAGTTTTAACATAAATTCGGGTACCATACGTTTTCTTGGGGGCGCTGAAGAATCTCTCGCCAATGCCTCAGAATCCCCGGCGTGAATCATTGCCACCAAATCTTCGAACATATCGTCTTTCCCTCCTCTCATGGGGTCCTAGAAAGATTTTTTTTTTTAAAAAGATTAAGGAAATGATCTTTGTAATAATAGAATATGAGGAGCATTTTGTGGTAAGAACCTGTAAGAACAGATCTGTGTGCGTCTTTCCCTCGTAAATGATTGATTCTGCTTGAACTCCCAAGCTTCGTAGAGTCTCAGCAAAGGTTTTACTGCATAAGGAAATTTCATGTCAATAAACTTAAATTCGTTTATATGGAAAATAATAGAGTTGAATTTTAATGTTTTGTCTGCAACCCATTACAACCTTGTATTCGCACAGAATCAAATACGATAACTGACAATTGAAATGCACGACTCGTCTATATACGTGAAAAAACTGAATTTTGATGATTTTTTATGACTGAAATTTCGATCTTAACGAATGTATATAGAGAAAACGTAGCATATAAAGAACAAACCTTGATTCTGATGGAATTGAATAATCTGCAGTTCCGTGGAAAAGGATTATAGGAGGTAATAGAGAAACCGCATTTCTGTTGTTTGGGTCCTGCGCCATTATTTCCGGCGAATACTTCGGTAAAGATTCTTCGCCCTCCATTATGCTGAAAAAACAAAAAGAAAGTTATCCAAATCGTAATTAAGACAAAATATAAGGTTGTAATGGTACAATATGATGTTAGAAGGCATTTAGCATACCTCAGAAAGATCGATCGGTATAAGCCTCGACCATGAAAGTGATCTACCAAATTGAGAAAATTGTACCTATTATTTTAACACGTAACACGGAATCAATGACGTGTGCCCTCAAGTTACTACAAATTTTTTTGTTTTTGTTTTTGCTAAGAATGAAAGAAGAAAACGACGAGCAATTGAAGGCAAAACTAACCCGCCCGATAAACCGAAGTAAGCTTTGATCTGAGAAACACTCCAAGAAACTCTCTCTTTATTGGCTTCTTTTATCGCCTGCTCTAACAGAGCACAAGCAGCTATATGTGCACCAGCCGATTGACCCATGAGATAGATTCTGAAGAAGGTAACAGTTAATAAATTCATTTTATATTATGATATATTTAGCATAAGATTCGCCAAGAAATATGGAAGAAAAAAATAGAATACCTGTTAGGGTCGCCACCGTATTCTTGAATATTGTTGCATATGAATGAGATACCTTGAGAGGCATCCTTGATCATATCGCTAATTGTTCCTTGAGGAAAGTTTCTATTTTGAACAAAAATACAATGATTTTATGGCGATATGAAACGTCATAGTTCGTGCTCGTTTTTAAGGTTGTCTGAGATACAGTGACTTGAACTCAACAGCTGTTTTACTGACCTGTAATCTATGCAAGCCACTATGATATCTCTTTCTGATAACTGCTGTCCTAAAAGAGAACCCCATGCTTTGTAACTGTAATAGGATAAAAAAGGCTCGTCAGAATTCGTAAGAGCGATGGAAGCAAATATTCATCGAATAGTATAAATTTTTTACCCGATAATCCAAGCTCCACCTGTCACAAATGCAATAACGGGTTTCCTTCCATCGCTATTCTTTGGTAAATAAAGATCAAGCCTGCAATGCACATTAAAAGCATTATTACAACATCAGACGATATGACGAGGAATTCGTAACCTCAAAAGTGGCAATTCAAACAACAAAATTAAGAGGTAAATGCCTACTTTGTAAAATTGACTATTGAGCAACGCCTCACCTATTTCGGGGCTGGGTTCCATAAACTACACCTCTTTGTATCTGATTCGAAAAGAAGTAGTAATATCCAACTGAACCAGAAAAAAGAAAAGGAAAAGTATTATCTTGTAAGGAAACTAACACAGTTATCCTTAAAAAGAATCAAAGAAGAGAAACGTTGACTAATGATAGCTGCCATAATCTGAGTTAACGAATAGATACCACACAAAAACCTTGAACAAAACCAGGAATTAGAAGAACCGAATAGAAGCCAAGGGCAACAAATCTTGAAATCCAACGATAGCCTACCCTGAATGAAATGTGATAGGTTAGCGAAATCTTGCTCCAATGCAACTTAATAAAATCTTACAAGCTCAAATTTTTACCAAAATCATCCTTCTCTCAATAGGCCAAGTAGTCTAACTAATCATCAACTAATTTTCCCTAAAACACATTTGTCCAATGTTCTTGAAAACAAAACACATAAAGAACCACCGTGGAAAACCACACAAACACGCAAAACATCGAAGAAACGTAACAAATAGACGAAGCACAACTATTACCCAAGGTAACTCAACAGCTTCAAGCTCATCCTGGTAATGAAAAACGTATCCAAAGCAGCCGTGCCCACTTCTCTCTTGAACAATTCCCTTCTTAAATTGGGAAGCTTCAGAAGCATCCCGTCACTCCCCACGCGCCGCCTCTTCTTCTGCTCCACGGCGCCGCCAGCGCCGCCGTTACTGCTGCTACTATTATCCGCATAGCTCACGGCCCTCGGAATAATTAAGGGCCTAATCTCGCAATCGCCATCGTCGTCGTCGTAAGCTTGAGAAGGTGTCGAAACCCTTATAATATCAGACTTCAACGACGTCGTCGGCGCTTCCGACGTCACGAGATCGGAGGTGACGTCGCGCGATCTCATCAGCATTGATGTTGACGCTGGCGATTTAAGGATTGGCTGCGACGACGATGATGGGCTGCTAGGATTCGTTATGGGAAGTATTTGGTTGTATTTCATGTTTATGTGTGAATGAGTGTATATGCAGCGATTCGCTTGTGGGTGATGAGTTGGAATTTCTTGCAGGTGGGATTATTGAGTGTCTTGATTAAGGCTTGTTTGGTACCTTTGGGTAAATCAATGATTGAAGGAAATCGCCAGAACTGAGACGATCGATGAGAGCAGAGACATATATATATATATATATATATATATATATATATATATATATAAATAGGGAAGATTTCCGTTAAGCCCTCCTGATGTTTCTATTTACTTGTCAGACCCAGCAGAAAATAATAAGTTTAAAGGACATGTTTTATATAAAATTCGAGTAAAGGACCCAAAATAGAATTTGACGAAAATACCATTTGCTCCTTATTTCCAGCGAAAGTCAGACGTGTTTTCTTGGTCTAATATGATGTAACGACCTAACTTCTTAACTACGTATATTGGCGGGTTTACGCAGCATGAGCAACGAAAAGCCCATTTAATAAAAAATTTTTAGAACATAATAATAACATGTACTGGGCCGAAGTGTACGAAACATGAATGAAAATACTCCACAGATCGCGTTCCATGTACTGCCCCGCTCTCAAAAGACCGTGGAGTCACCGCCATCAGTCGCCTCACCTACATACGTAAACCCTGAGCTTTGCCCAGTAGATGAAAACATGCAATGCAAATGCTCTCATACCCCAATCCCGACATAACTCACAAAATACACGCTCGACTCTTTTCTCATATCTCATTTCATCACATCACATCACATCAGGGCCCGAGGCTTAGGAACTAAAGGCAACACGCGCGCGCAGGGGTCCGTAGCTCGGGAGGCCCCACTCCCCACAAGGGGTCAGTAGCTCGGGAGGCCCCACTCCCTCCATATAAAGTGTGCCTTAGTCCTAACCTCACTCATACAACTTATCTACCATTTCTCATTCATAAACCATCTCACTCACTTCTCCGTACAATACTCTCATGACTCCGCACTCCCCTCGTAACATGTGTATGCAAATGCCGTGCAAATAAAAATGCAACATATAACATATCCTTTGCACATTTCTATATTACATATCGGCCCGAGGTATCAGCTCGGCCCGATTCCAAGAATCAACACTCAACAAATAATTCGGGCCCAAACCCA
Source organism: Craterostigma plantagineum (assembly GCA_027422505.1). Taxonomy (NCBI): domain Eukaryota; kingdom Viridiplantae; phylum Streptophyta; class Magnoliopsida; order Lamiales; family Linderniaceae; genus Craterostigma; species Craterostigma plantagineum. The sequence continues at coordinate 5,481,502 of JAPQWV010000019.1, read as the reverse complement.
CGTTCCGATTTTTAATCGGCCTGAAACCGTAACCACCGAACTCCCGTTCGATCTTATACTAAAAGTTCTACGTTTAGTTCTTTCTACCTTACGACTCTGACTTCACCCAACTCCAGTTTTAGTTTAAGTTCCAAAAATATTTTAGAAATTATCAATCTTTGCAAATTTTAAAAATTATTTTAAGCTCTATATCAAATTTTCAGAAATTACAATTTTTGCTCCGAAACCTTTGAAAATTTACAATTAACCCAGCCGGATATTTTTAATAATTATTTATTTTTAATCCGCGATTTTCAAAATTCAATTTTTAATTCCCAACCAATTTTTTTATAGATTATTTATTTAAGCCCCAAAAATTACTAATTATTAATTTTTTTTATCCCAACCAAATTTAATGATTATTTATTTATACTCAATAGTCTTTTTTTTTTAAATTTATTCTTTGACACCAACCGAGTTTCTTAAATATTTCTTTAGAATAGGAATTTATTAAAGATTTGCATTTAGCTCAATTCGAAAATTTTACAATTACTTAATCCCGAAAAGATTTTAAAGAAACTTCATAAAGACCCCAATTTATATTCTAATAGTTATTTACATTTTTCCGGAGGTTCAGATAATTTACAAAAAGGTCCCTAGTGGATTGCTTAATATTTATCAAGTATATCAAAACTTCTGAAAATTGCAATGAAGTTCTTAGCCGAGATTTAAGTATTTATTTAATCCTCGAAAAATTCTGAAAATTGTATTTTTAACCCCTATTAAACTTTAATCCATTTATTTAAAACTCAAAAGTTTCTGAAATTTTCATTTTTACCTTAGTCGAAATCTAACATGCTTATTTAGTACCCAAAACGTTCGACAAATTCTAATTTGATCCTAGCCGGAATTTAATAGATTTATATAGTTCCCAAAACTTCTGAAAATTTACAATTTAACCTTAGCTGAAATTTTAGTATATTCAATAATATAGCCCCTGTTTCAGAATTTACATTTACAGCCCCCAAAGTTTTGAAACTTTTCAATTTAGTACTCAAATTTCTGAAAATTACACAAAGAGTCCCAGTTATTTATTCCGAATTTTAAATCTATCCTAAAAGCTTTATATTTCTTTAAAAATATCCCCTATTCGGAATTTACAACATAGACTCCTGGATTTTTTTTGTAAAATTTCGATTAAGTCCCAAAATTTTAAAAATAACTATTTTATACGACTGTTTTGCGACAGTTTCGGATTTCTCAATGATCACAAGGTAAATGATGTCCGATGGACCTTAAATTTTAACCACAGATAAAGAACTTGCAGATATTAATTCTGTCCAAAGGAATGTTTAATCCGAGCTCTATATTGTGAGATATGAATTTTTTGAACCTCTTGGCCGAAATGGATAAAGAAAATCCTAGAAAACCCTAATCCCCAAGTTTTTCTCTATCCTTTTAATCTAATGTCCTCTATCCCTACTTCCAAATATTCATAGTTCTAAAAATTCTCAATCTCATGCTCCCTAAACTAACCAACGAAAAATTCATGCAAACAAATTATTATTAGCACATAAACACGAAGAATTCGATGAATAACATGCAAAACACGTAAAATTCACAAATCCTAATATTATTTACGTATGTAGGTGATCTTCACCTACCTTATTTTTGTAATCCGGACCCTAGAAATTCCGATCCCGAGCCCCTCCACGTGTCCGCTGGTTTTTTCTCCCTCCTCCCTTTCTTTCCTTCTCTTCTTCCTCTCTTTTTCTTTCTTTTCTCTTTCTTTCCTTTCTTCCCTCCCTCTCGGTTCCTCTTCCTCCCTTCCTCTCTATTTCTTTCTTTTACTTATTGACTATCATTCTTGTCTTCATGCAAAAAATGAGGTGTATTAGTTGAGGAGGCTTTGTTTTTATTCTATAAATTAGGTAATGGTGATTAGATGATGATGAGCTATCCCCAACGTGGCATCCCTCTCTTTTTCTTTATCTTATGGGTTGAAAGTTTGTCCTAAAGCAATGAGGTGTATTATGGGTCCTTGTATTGTCCTTATGTAACCATTGAGGTTGTATTAGTTGCATTAATAGGTTTTTTATTTTATTATACCAACCAACTTTATTAATTCCCTCTCTCTCATTTTGTTTTTGATGTCCCTTATTTTATTTATTTATTGTTATTATATACTTTTATTTATTTATTTATTTGGGCTTTCATTTCTTATTTTTGGCCCATCTAAATTTCTCGGGCCCAGTTGTAAATTTTGGGCTCGATTCGAAAAGAAATCGTTTCCTTGTTCGAAAGTCGATTTCGTACATTTTGAAATTATTGAAATAATCCTGTACAAATATTGTGGGTATTACATATGAAGCGGTACTTTTACTTCATTATATGTTACACAGATACAACAATCGATTGACCCATCCAACCGATTCGACATGTCATGTTGGATTCGACACGATGCACGAGGTAGAATTTGCTTGTCTAATTAGGGTGCAAATTCGAAAACATAATGGTAAATCGAATCTAGATTTCGACATAAAGCAAGTAATCGGTATAAATTCGAGATACCCATGAGAAATCGAGGTCTATTTTACCTTATTGAGTCAATAACGCTGAGATATATGCAGTTTTCATTTGCTTTTTAGTGTCGTTTGTGATTTTCGTTATATTCATCGCGGTGTATTGCATGAATGCAGAATGTGTTATTTACGACACACAAAGCGTTATTAACTTTCAGTGGTATGTTACTTTTGAGTCAACCTTCGTTATTAACCATTAATTGTTATTTGGTTCTCTGCTATAAGTATTTCTTTTTTACACAATTAAGGGCAAATATAATATCCGTTTCTTGCAACTAATCGGTATAAATTCGAGGTACCAATGAGAAATTGAGGTCTATTTTATCTTATTGAGTTAATAACGACGTGATTTATGCAGTTTTCATCCGTTTTATAGTGTCGTTTGTGATTTTCGTTCTCTTTCTCCCGATCCATTGGTTGTATATAGAATGTGTTATTTACGACCTACAAAGCGTTATTACCTTTCAGCGACGTGTTACTTCTAAGTCAACATTTATTATTAACCATAACACATTTGTTATTTTTTGCTATGTTATAGGTATTTCTTTTTTACACGATTTAGGGAAAATATAATATCCTTTTCTTGCAAATAATCGGTACAAATTCGAGGTACCCTTGAGAAATTGATGTGTATTTTACCTTATTGAGTCAATAACGATGTGATTTATGCAGTTTTCATCTGTTTCTTAGTGTCATTTGTGATTTTCGTTCTTTTTATCCCGATCCATTATTGTATACAGAATGTGTTATTTACGACAAATAAGGCGTTATTACCTTTCAGTGTTATGTTATTTCTGAGTCAACATTTGTTATTATCCTTAAGACATTTGTTAGTTTTGTGAAACTTATCAACATTCATATGAAATCGACGATAATGTCAACATATCCGGTCATAGCAACTGCAATCTTAGCGATTTCTTTGATTTGGGTTTATCACATGTAATAATATCGATAGTTGCCTTGGTTAAACCCATTTACAAATTAATATTGATTTCTCTGTTGCGGATCTCACGAGCGCGACGGTGTCGGGACGGAATCTTAAAATTTTGTCGACGCAAACAATAAAAATATCTGTAGATCGAAGCACGTTTCTAGTTGAAATTGAAGGTAATACGCGTAGATTCAAGAGACCCATAGCCTTAAAGTTTCTCGCGCCACCGTAGAATTTCTGAACTGTTCTGGCGGGATATCAAAAAAATTCTGGACAGTTTAATGTGGTACCCGTAATGGTTTAATTGTTACCAATAAAGTGTCATTTGTTATAAAATTGCCGTCCATACACTAGGGCTTGTGGATAATTTGTTATCGTCTATGCGCTAGGGTTTTTGGGTAGTTTTTGGGGTTTAGGACTTACGAGTTCGAGGTTAAGATTAAGGGTTTACGACATGAAATTTTGGGAGAAAGATCCACGACTTGTGCAGGTATTTCTACAACCTTAAAAATATTTTGGGGTTCGGGGTTTAGGGTTTAGGGCCTCGGATTTAGGGTTTTGAGCTTAGTATTTTGTGTTTGTGGGTTATAAATGTTATTAGTACTTTAATGTTGACGTTTGAACATGTTCGTGGTGCAATCATAATGTTATGTTCCTTGAAAGAGGTGATAGTCTATGTTTTGCAATGGAGGACTATATGTTTATATATCTATTGAGATCAACATTCGTCTATTGACATCAAATTTCGCCTGATATGTCTTTTAAAGGAATGTGGTGATTAAACTTCATCAAATTATATATTTACATGAACGTCCATATTAAGCATCCAAAATAAAAGTGTATTTTTGTACGTATTAATCGAATTATTGACGTTGTACTGAACAACATTTATGAGGTATCAGTATTGATCAATGTGTTATTAATTGAGTTTGTGTTGTTTTTTTTACCTAACATGTGTTATTATTTCCAATTATTGTAGTACAATTTTGCTAAACTCCTGTAAATATTCTCTGACGGTCCGGAACCTTCTAGAATATTCTCAATGAAGTGTTTTTTTTTAAAATGTATATGTGTTATAGTTGTTGGGTAAATTGTTACTCACTTAAAAAACGTTTTAGTCTTAGAGAAAGCTAAATTTTCTCAATTCGTCTTTATTAGTAAGATCCATCTGAAATTGAGGACGGAAAAACTTTATTCAGTCACAAACGCTGAGATTTATGCAGTTTTCATCTGTTTTTTATTGTCGTTGTGATTTTCATTTTATTCCGTTCGATCCATTACTTGTATACAGAATGTGTTATTTACGACAAACAAAGCATTATTACCTTTCAGCGATGTTTTACTTCTAAGTCAACATTTGTTATTACCCATAAGACATTTGTTATTTTTTGCTATGTTATAAGTATTTCTTTTTACACGATTTGGGAAAAATATAATATGCGTTTCTTGCAACTAATCGGTATAAATTCGAGGTACCCATGAGAAATTGAGGTCTATTTTACCTTATTGAGTCAATAACGCGGAGATTTATGCAGTTTTCATCTATTTTTTAGTGTCGTTTGTGATTTTCGTTTTATTCCTTTCGATCCATTACTTGTATACAGAATGTGTTATTTACGACAAACAAGGCGTTATTACCTTTCAGCGATGTGTTACTTCTATGCAGTGTTGTAAAACGCGGCCTAGGCGGCCGCCTAGGCGCCGCTTAGTCGCTGGTCGGACCTTCACCGAACCGAAAACCCCTAAATCGGTCCTTCTATGCGGTGTTGCCGATTAGTCGGCGCTGAAGGCGATTAATCGGCGCCTAAGGCGATTAGTCGGCGCCTAAGGCGATTTTACGGATAGTAAAAATTAGACAAACTAACCCTCAAATGAAAACACGACCAATATGGGGTAGCCGCCGCGTCGGAGATAAGGCACTGTTTTTCGTGATCTGTCCTTCAAGGCCGAGATCTCGATGGCTTAATGACTGTAATTTCAGCATTTTCATCTCCATAAAATTAAGGAGCTTCGCAAGTTGGTAACTGAGCGGCGGTATTAAGATGAGAGAGGAAGGTAAAACCCTAAATTATATATGTTGGATCGTAAATGGACCAATTTAATATTAATGGACTCATTTAACTTGTTGGGCCTTATCAAATATATAATTCAAATAAAATGTAACTAATAATGTTGTGCTTTATTTAATTTTGGTTTATCCTTTGATGTATGTGAGTAACTATCGAAATATCTAAGAACATTTTTGGGAAATTTTTCTAAATAAAAATAAATATTATTGAGATCGACATTATTTTATTTATTCTATAAATTGATATCTTTTATTTTAGTATATTAGCATATCAATAAAAATAATAAAAATTTTGTATACTGATTAAGTTCCGCCTAGAAACTGCCTAGGCCCCGCCTATACCGCCTAAGCGCTAGGCCTCCCTCGGGCGCCCGACTAGCGCCTAGCGAGTTTTACAACATTGCTTCTATGTCAACATTTGTTATTATCCACAATGCATTTGTTATTTTTTGCTATATTCGTTATTTCTGACGATTAAAGCTGCAAATTAGATATACAAATCATACCCACGATCAAATTAACAATAATTTCAACATATTATGTCATAAACTTTGATATTTTCGGCTACAGTCTCAACGATTTCTGTTATTCTTGTTTATCAGTTTTTTTCTAAAATTAGCTCCATAGATTTTCTGAAGATTTTTTTCAATCTCAACAATTTATGTTTATCATTTTCGGCTACAATGTCAACGATTTCTGACGATTAAAGCTGCAAACTAGAAATACAAAATCGAGCTTGAAGATTTTTTTTGAGAGGATTCGAGCTTGCACTGAAAATCGCTCGTTGGAGAAGACGATGGCAAAGGTTTGTAAATTTCGCATCTGTTAGAGGGTATATATGTCATATCGCATAGTTTTAGTATTTTTCTCTATGTGTTTTGAAAAGTAGATCCTTCATGCTAAATGTAACTTTATTAGGGCCTGAACACTAGTATAAAATATTATCAGGGCCTGACTCATAATAAACCTATATATAGAGACGTTAGTTCGGTGTCTTAGGTTATCAAACCTAATCAGTGGGACCCACTTCTGGCTGGGCCCGTGTCCTTTAGTGACAAGCTGAAATTAATTATGCAACTCTTATCTGGTCCAATAAGAAAATTATGGTCCAAGAAATCCAAACTTAGTTAAAAGATGGGAAATTCTAGTGTTTCTTTCTAAACCAATCATAATTGTTTAATGTTAAAATACAAAATAAAATTTAAATTTATTAGAAAAGTAGGGAATTAATATCATTAAATATCATATCAAAATTATTTGATTACATATTTATTCTGATAATATAGCTTAAAAGAAAGATTAGAGAGATGAACTATTTTTTATATTTTCGACGTGTTTTATGTACAACCTAATTACCTATCTATACTACTAAAATTTCACTAGCGCAACTAATTACATTATATTCAATCGACATAATAACATAATGTTGTCAACAAATGTAACGTCAACAATTAAATTGATGATATCAAAACATCAACAACATCTTAATATTTTATTGTCTTCAATAATTTCATAATAAAACACGATTACATAAGGTCGAAAAACAAAAGAGGTTTCATGTGCAACAACACAGCACTAAATCGGTAAAAAAAATCTAAAAATCGTCGAATCGAAGATAAAAGTTTCAAACACGGTAAGAATCTTGATTTATAATTTAATGCCCGTTTTTCGATCTTAAATTCCTTCTCGATGTAACTTCGGCCGCCCATTTTTTCCCGATATCGGTTTGAAATTTTCCTTCACGAGACAAAATATATGTATACGCATTTTCGATTTTATTGGACGATGATAACGTTTTATCCAGTAAAAAGCCAGCGAGTCTCTCACCTGCAGTTGAGAGGAAGAACTCATCCAAAACCTTCCCATGCTCTGCATAATAACAATCTCATGGAGATATTTATTTAAATTTGTTCAAAGTCTAAAGAAAAAGCATAAATGAGACTTTCATATATGTTTTTTCTTTACCTGTTTCATACTCTAATGCTTGCAAGATCATTTCAACCTGAAGAAGTAAGTTGGAAACAAGCCAACAGATTAGTTTATTACATTGTTTGATGTTCAATCACTTCGAAAAAACTATATATGCCTATGTACTTTGTCAAAGTCTTTCACAAGATTGGCCTCTAAAGACGAGTTGTTTTCGTATTCAAGCCATAGTTCTTTAATTTCTTCGGCTGCAAAATCAAAAAAAGGAGAATTTTCCCACAAATGTAGGAGAAAAAAATTGATGATGTTTGAGTATAAAAAAAAAACCTCTCATCCCTCCTCCGAGTACTTTGCACATTTCGTCAAGTGCTTCTTTTTCCATTCGACTCTTTTCCTCCTTTGGTACGCCATCTGAGGGCGTTATATCTCCGACGATAGCTTTGAAAATCAGAAAAAACAAACACTTTTATTGCGAATAAATTCAATGCTATGATGTTCTGGCTTTCTGGATATACATACATACCTTCAGCGATATCATGAACTATTGCTATCTTTATACATCTGTTTCATGTAATCAGTTAAAAACAAAAAATTCATCAATAACTACTACCTACCAGGGAATAACAATTCAGAGCACCATTTATATGAAAAATAGAATAAAAAACTGACGAGAGGAATTCTTGTTGTATGGACTAACCTGTCCCTGTTCAGACCAGGTTGATCGTCTGCAATTAAAGCCATGAGTGCCATTCGATACATATGATCAGCTATTGATTCGGGACCGCTAATTCTGTGATTAATCCATCCTTTTCTCTTAGTTGACTGCGAAAAAAAGGAGAGCAACTTCAATATATATGTGGTAAAAATGCTTGCTTTTCTCCAGGAATGAAAAAAGATATCATACATTAAAGTTCTTACATAGATATCAGATCACAACCAACCATTTTCACTGTTCCTCGTATAATAGTAACATACTAAATCAAAAGAGTTATACTCCCTCCGTCCAGTAACTTTTGTACATATTACTAAATCGGGCGTCCCACTATCTTTTATACATTTTCATATTTAGTAAAAAACTATCACACACAATCAATAGAATAATATTAAATATTTTTAAAAGACGTGTCACACCACACACCTTTCAACCTCTATATTATTAAAATATTCAGTTTCTTAAAACCCGTGCCGGAATCCAAATGTACATATCTTATAGGGACGGAGGGAGTATCCATTTTCAAAAACAAAAGCCAAATATCCCACGCTACAGCTCAGGTTCTAATCCAAAGCATGCCATACATTCAACGTTAGTAGTAGCATCATTCAAGGAAAGGCAACTTAAATGCTTGACCAAAGCGGTCGCTCGCCATCTCAGTCTGATTAAGAGTAAGAGAGAAAAGATCCTTTCACCATTCATGGTCTCCTTTCGATTTCCTAAAACTATCTTGCAAGGTCTTCTTATTTCCTCAGCTCAAATTATGGGGGAAAAAAGAATTAAACTATTGACATTTCATCGACATTTCATCGAACACATCAACTGACCCAAACTAAAAATTATCTAGCAAATACTATCACCAGAAAAACCCAAAAATGGGGATCCCACAGTCAGAATGGAACAGCAAAGATGAAGCAATTTAATTAATCGAGCAAACCATAGTCATCATGGTATCACAAGAATGACCTTCAATCGGTGGCATAATGTTAAAAAATCAATAGCTTCAGAGGGAGACGAATCAGATGCATGATCCACATGATCCATTTTGACCGAATCTAAGCTTGGATTCTGACAATTAATGGAAAATATCAGTCTTTTATTGCTTGAAGGGTCTGATACATTTCGAATCGCCATTGATGATTTGTGGGAAGAAATCAATGTTTGGGAAGAACATGGGTATGGTGGATGAAATGGAATGGAATTGGAAACGGATACTAATGACGCCATTGTTGTAAGGTTAGGTGCTCGTTAATCGGTCGTCGGATTCTGCGAATTTATATCTAAGATCTCCAGGAAAGAAAATTAATTTTATTTTTTTGCCCTGTCGCTGGCGAGGCGAACTTTCCCCATTTTCTATCGTTTTTCCTTTTCTTTTAAAGATATATATTGTATGATTAAATTTTAAGAGAATGATTTGAAATATGTAAAATAAAAAAAGTTTATAAGCATAAAGTAAAATAAATAAAAATTAAAGGACTATATTACAAATTATACAACAAAATCGACATACCAAATTGAGAGAGCAATGCTCTAAGGTGCTCTCGTTTAACATAATATTTAGATAAAATTGATATGTTTTCTCTCACCCACCTAGTTAGATGGGTATAAGGCAAATCTCATTTTAAAAGATGGTAACTTAGATACATCCATGTCTAACATGTTACATGTTAAATTGCCACTGAACTTGAATTATACCAAATGGTCAAATAAACGAGATCAAAATGATATTAGAGTGCGTTTGGATTTGCATATTTGAACGGAATTGGATGATTTAAAATTTATGGATTTCAAAATCCTAATTTCAAATCCAAATTCGTTGTTTACGTTTGGATATTGAAATTCAGACTTCAAAATGAAGCTCAAGCTTGAGCCCGAGAACCTCGTTGAACTGACTTCTATCTTATTTCTAGTACGGAAATAAAATAAAAATAATAATAAACAAAACAAGATCGCGAGCCGGCTTGCGGACTTTCGAGCACCCACGAGTGAGCTCGAGCCGACTCATTCGCGAGCCTTTAACGAGCTTGAGTCGGCTCATCCGTGAACCAGTCGAGCTTTTTTTTTTCGAAACGATAGCTTGAATTTAATAACTACAAAAAAACATGAGCTAAATAGCCCTAATAGCTCTCTCTCCGTTAACATTCGAACGGTAGAGAACAAAGGCTCACAGACGAGCGATAACAACAAAAAAAAGTGAAAGAAAATAAAATACATGGTTTAGCTAGGAACTAAAGAACCTATCACAAAAAGTCTACTAAGCAAAATTTATAAATTCTTCACTTACTTCGGGCTTCGACACGAGGATTTTACATTCTTCGAACGAGCTCCACAGTGAGAGAAGAAAGTTCAACTGGGGGAGTCAAAACTCCCCGCCTGAGGCCGAGAGAAATGTTAGGAATATTTTAAAAGTGTCCAATGGGCTGTAATGGGCTTGTTAGGGGCCCAATGGGCTTAAATACCTCACAAGGTATTTAAGCTTAAACCCTAACTCTCATGAATCTAAGTTTCCATTTGCAAAAATCTCATGTATTCAACACTAAACCTCTAAAGCACACTATTCACATTCTACTAAGGTTTAATCTGTTGAAGTGTTATTGGATAATCTGGAATTACAAGTGGTATCAGAGCAAGCGTGTAGGTGAGGAAACTTCATTCCAAGTTCTTAAGCATCGTCAATATAAGTTGTTGATTTTTTTTGGCTTTCAGTTCAAAGCTCTGTTTCGTGGGTTAAAGTTTTTTTTTGAGATAATTCTGCAACTTGGACGGCTGGATGGTTTCTTTATGTTCTGAGAACTACTGAATCTGTTCTGTCAATTTGCATTTAACTTCTGGATTTCTGCTGGAGAAATTGAAGAACAGCTTCATTGTTTGGTCTACTTTTGAGATTGCGAACGACACTTATGTTGGATTTGAATTCGCAAATTCTAAATTTGCAATTCAGTTTCACGAATTCAAGTTGAGAACCAACAGTGGATTGAAGGAATCAAGTCAACCCGCAAAATATTTCTCCAATTTTTTGCGAAACCAAAGTTTGCGAATCCGGAAATATTCACTGCCACAGTTCGCGAATTGCATCTCAGAGAGAAATTTTACGAACTCCTTGATAGCCATTTTTGCGAATCCTTGAAAGTTCGCTTACCAGAAAAGACAAGAATTTTCGAGAATCCAGTTGAAGAATTTGCGAACTTCAGTGTCCGCAAAATTTGCGAACACGTTCGAAGGAGTTTTGCGAACCTCAGCTTCCGGTAGAAATTCGCGGATTCTTTCACACTTTTGCGAATTCACACTTTTGCGAATTCATCTCATTCTGCGAATTGGGACAATTGTACATGCCACTGGACATTTCGCGAATCCTTCACTAGTTTGCGAACCAGTACAATCTTGCGATTTGCGAACCTTTGCTGTTTTGCGAACTTGTTAAATTCTAGTTTAAGTACGCTCGTCACCACACATCGCAATCCTCACATAGCGAAATCCACGACTCTGAACAAAATTCCACGAACCTATTTTTCGAGTCAAAGTCAAAATCTAAAGTTTTAGACTTTGAACCTTTCCTCACATTACACGTTAACGATCATATCCCAAAACACAAGCAATGTACTCTTTTAGTATGGGAAATGATGTTAGACCTCCCATCGTCCGACATGGAGAATACGCAGTCTGGAAGAGAAGGTTCATCAACTTCATAGAAAGCAAGGACAATTCAGAGAATCTTCTGGAATCTATTTACAATGGACCTACACAGTATTGGACCATAATTCCCGCCACTACTGACACCACTCTTGCAAGAGAGGAACAGAGGATTTTGAAAACTGCTGACCAATGCAGTGATGAAGAAAAACTGCTACTAAAGGCAGACAAAGTGGCGAAATCATACATGATGCAAGCCATTCCCAATGACATTTTGATGCAACTCGAATGTGGTGATAGCGCAAAAGAAATGTGGGATGCTCTCCGAATTATGATGCAGGGGACAGAAGTCAATGCAATGGCAAGAATGGCGAACACACTCATCTCTTATGACCGCTTTCATGCTAACAAAGGGGAAACTCTCCAAGAAACCTTCCATCGATTTCTTGTTCTTCTAAACGAGCTAAAGATGAATGGAGTCACAAAAAGTGTAATGGAGATCAATATCAAATTCTTAGGATCACTCCATCCAGAATGGGAGGCTACTGCAATTATGATAAGACAAATGAACGACCTAACCAAAGTTAGCATTCATACGTTATTCGACTACCTCAATCAACATTCCAATCACGTAGAGAAATGAAGGGAGGAAATCAAATCAATAGGAAGCGACTCACTGGTTCTTATGACTGAACGATCATCAAGAAAACAACACAAGGACAAAGAAATCATTCAGTCATCACAAGTTAAGGAGGGAGAAGACTCTGATTCTGGTGACGAATCCAAGGATCTATGAAACATGGATACCAGGAGATCACCCTCAAAGATCTTGCTAAGCAACTCGCTTTGGTCTCGAATTTCGTACAGAAAAAATATTATAAGAAGACTGGTTCCTCCTCCAATCGTCATCCTCCAACTCTAAAGGAAAGACTCAGGATGAGGAAAACAACTCTGAAACTCCTCATCAAGGCGGCAAATGCTTCAACTTCGGTAAGAATGGACACTTTGCCAGAGAGTGCAGAATGCCCAAGAAAAAGGACGTTAACTATTACCGCCGAAAAGTTCAATTAGCTGAACAAAAAGAAAAGGGACTGGTCTTAATGGCAGAAGAGGATCATTGGCTTGAAGATACCTCAGACAGCGAGAATGAGAACATGGCACTGATGGCCAAACTAGATGACGAAGAAGATGGAGCTGGAGCTGAAGGTAGCGAGACAGACAAGGAAACCTCTAAGAATTCAGAAATAGTGGAGGTAAGTGAAGCAGATTATGATTCTTTACTTAAGATGAAAAATGAATTTTTATCCTTATATAAATCTAACAAATTGGGGAAAAGGAAAATCAAGGAACTAGAAGCTAACTTAGAGAAGAATTTAGTAGTATTAGATAAGTTTAGATATGATTATGCATGTGAGAAGAATCTTGTAATTGTAGCAAATGAAAAAATTGCTAAGCTAGAAATACAAGTGCAAAAATCCGAAGCTAAAGCCAAGGATTTAGAAAAGGAAATGAAATCTCATAGAGATCAGGCAATGGACGCTACAATTAAATATGACTTACTAAGTAAAGAACGGGAAAAACTGTACTCCAAAATAAAAAAAAATTGGAGGACCTTTTAACCCGACGAGATCAGTCAGAACAAACGATCTTCTTGAACAAACCAGCTAACGTTGATTTTTATAATCCCTATAAAGGACTAGGTTTTGAAAACCCCTATAAGTTAAAACAAGGCATATCAAGTTCACCATATCTATATGATCTCAAATTTATGCAGACAGGTTGCCTGGCAAATCTCAGGCCTTTTGTCAGTGAAAATGAGACATCAACACACAGTAAAACTCAAACATCTTTTAACTACACAGAACTAAATGATAGTTATAAGGAAAGAAGTTGTCCAACAATAACTGAATTTGAGTCAGATATTTCTCGTCCAAATGAAGGAGAAACCTCAGGTGTTTCGGAAAGTATGGCACCGATGGTTACATATGCAACAGGATATATGCCTGATTGCATAAAGAAAATCAGTGACCTTCACTCCACTATCGAAAGCGAGAGGAAGTCATTTGATAAAGAAAGGCAGAAACTTCTTCAGGAATATCTTCACTTAAAGAAAAATTAAGATTACACACAATTTCATACACCTTAGTTTCGCATAACAAAATTTCCTGCACTAATACATTGAAATTTTCAGGACCCACAAAAGAGCCATTGAAGGGGCAAGTATGGGTTAAAAAGGAAGATATCTTGAAGGAGAATAGTGATCTCAATACACCTTTTGTCATTGAGTATTTTCCTTCCAAAACTTTTGTACCTTCTTTATTTCGCCATGTACCGAAAAAATTATCTTCAAAGCTTTCCGTGCATGATCATGTCACCAAGCAAACTCTCAAAACAATTCCTAAAAACAATATTACAAAGCCAAGAGACGAATCAAAACCAAAAGCTATCAAAGAACCTGTCAAACCTGCTAAAACAAAAAAAATCATGTCTAAACTTAAGACAAAGAGACCCTTACTAGAGCACAAATGGGTTCCAAAGCTTCGGACTGCAGGAAAACAAACCCCAACCCTAGAAATAATTAGTCACTCTGTGTCATCCACTAACAAAGGAAAATCAAGGGAATCTAAACGGACTAATAAACATAATAGAGGTGGACCCATATTTCAATGGGTACCTAAAACCCTCTAGTTTTATTTTGCAGGCCCTTCATGTGTGGTACTTAGATTCTGGTTGCTCCACACACATGACTGGGACAAAGGAACTGTTGAGCAACTACGTTGATAGAACATGAGGACTGGTACGCTTTGGTAATAGCAATGGAGCAAGAATCCTTGGTTATGGCGATCTCATATGCAATCAACTCACAATTAAACAAGTCTCGTATGTTGAAGGACTGACACACAACCTCTTATCAATAGGACAGTTCGGTGATTTTGGACTCCAAGTTGTGTTTCTAAAGAAAACTTGCAAAATTCTCAATGCCAATGGCGAAGAACTTCTTACTGGAACTCGCAAGACAAATCTTTACACCATTGATATTAGAACTGTCAAACCAAAGACTGATATCTGCCTAATTTCCAAAGCAACTTCAACTCAAAATGACTTATGGCACCAGCGGTTATCTCATCTTAACTTCAAGACCCTCAACAAGCTGTCAACCAACAACTTGGCTATTGGACTACCACCACTGAAGTACCAAAAAGAGCATATGTGCTTTGCTTGTGAGAAAGGAAAAATGAAGAGAGCTTCACATCCTACAAAACACACAGCATCCACTCAACATCCTCTAGAGCTCTTACACATGGATCTGTGTGGCCCGATGCGAACTGAAAGCATAAGTGGAAAGCGGTATATGCTGGTTATCGTCGACGACTTTTCCCGATATACTTGGGTACGCTTCTTACGAACTAAATCAGAGACATCGAACATATTCCAAATCTAATCAGAACAACACAGAACCTACTCCAGAGTAGTGTTAAAATAGTTAGATCAGACAATGGAACAGAATTCAAGAATCAACAGCTCAGTGACTTCTACGAATCCATAGGGATTACTCAACAGTTTTCTGCTATCTACACACCTCAACCAAATGGGGTTGTCGAAAGGCGAAATCGAACACTCGTAGAGGCTGCCCGAACAGTGATCATCCAATCATCACTACCTCATTTCCTTTGGGCTGAGGCAATGAATACTGCTTGCTATTTGCAGAATCGCACAAACATTCATCTAAGATTTGGTAAGACGCCCTATGAACTTATAAACGGAAGACTGCCCAACATTGCCCATTTTCGAATTTTTGGATGCAAGTGCTTCGTCGCCAACGACCGTGAAGACAAGTCCAAGCTTGATCCAAAAGCAACTGAAGGAATCTTCGTAGGCTACTCTGCACAGTCTAAGGCGTACAGGATATTTCTCAGAGACAGAAGGATGATCATTGAAAGCATAAATGTCACCTTTGATGAAGGACTCGAATTTTCTACTGGGCATAGCAGTCTGAGACAAGTATCTAGAACACCACACCTTATTCACTCTCATACAGAAGAAGGAGAGTGTTCGAGAGATGCCTCTGAACGGAATTCTTCAGAACCGGGATCGGACAAAGGAAGTTTGAAGCCAGATCAACAAGCAACTGACAATTCTAGACAAAGCAACCCCACGTGCTTCACTCAACGAGCTCAAGAGGAACTGGATCTGGATCTCCTTTTTGAACATAAATATATCTCTCAAAATCAGACAAGACCATCCACCGATCCTTTTCTGAATACTGAATCCAGTCCTAGTTCGTCAACTCGTGATTCTAAACCTATTCCTAACCAAACAATTCCTCCCTCAGATGCAGAAGCCTCGATCCCAGCAACTTTGACAACAACGCAGACAGAGGCCTCCTCTTCAATTTCAGCAAGCAACACTACCGCGTCTGCAATCGACTATCCACTAAGTGAGGAATCCCAAATAGACGAAACGACCTTACCCCACGAAAAGAAATGAGTCCGACATCATCCTACAGATCAAATAATAGGAGATCCCAATACACGAGTAACGACTAGAAGATCACATTCAAATGAATGTAATTTCACCTGTTTCTTGAGCCAAACAGAACCTAAACGATAGTTGACGCACTACGGGATCCTAACTGGATAGTGGCTATGCAAGAGGAGATTAATCAATTCGAACGTCTCAAAGTATGGAACTTAGTTCCTCGTCCAAAAGGGAAGACTGTGATCGGAACAAAGTGGGTATTTAAAAACAAAAAGGATGAAGATGGTGTTGTAGTTCGAAACAAAGCTAGGCTCGTTGCTAAGGGATATAATCAACAGGAAGGAATTGATTACGATGAAACGTTTGCCCCTGTAGCCAGAATCGAAGCTATTAGATTATTCCTTGCATACGCAACACACAAAGACTTTACTGTCTATCAAATGGACGTAAAAACAGCCTTCTTGAACGGAATTCTGAAAGAAGAAGTGTATGTGTCACAGCCAGACGGATTTCTCAATGCTGACCATCCCGACTTTGTTTACAAACTCGACAAATCACTGTACGGACTTAAACAAGCTCCAAGGGCCTGGTATGAGGTGCTATCCGACTTTCTTATCTCCTCAGGTTTCACTAAAGGGAAAATTGACACTACTTTGTTCGTAAAGAAAGATGGTTCTGATATCATGCTTGTGCAAATCTACGTGGATGATATCATTTTTGGCTCTACTAATCCTAAACTTTGTGAAGAATTTAGCATTCTGATGCAATCACAATTTGAAATGAGTATGATGGGAAAAATGTCATTCTTCCTCGGATTACAAATCAAACAACTTCAGGATGGGATTTTTATCAATCAATCAAAGTACATCCACGATATTCTCAGAAAATATGGGATCGACAAGAGCAAATCATCAAGCACTCCAATGTCCACCTCATGCTCCCTCGATGCAGATCACTTAGGTGAACCTGTCGATGTTACTCATTACAGAGGGATCATTGGATCACTGCTCTACCTTACAGCCAGTCGACCAGACATCTTATTCTCTACATGCCTCTG
This sequence comes from Craterostigma plantagineum, assembly GCA_027422505.1. Classification (NCBI taxonomy): domain Eukaryota; kingdom Viridiplantae; phylum Streptophyta; class Magnoliopsida; order Lamiales; family Linderniaceae; genus Craterostigma; species Craterostigma plantagineum. The sequence continues at coordinate 5,464,138 of JAPQWV010000019.1, read as the reverse complement.
CGTCGATTTCAAGCTAACCCCAAGGAGTCGCATCTTCATGCTGTCAAAAGAATCTTGAAATATCTGAAGGAACACCAGACCTTGGACTGTGGTATCCTAAGAACTCAAATATGAAACTAACAGGGTATTCTGACGCAGACTTTGCAGGTTGCAGACTAGACAGAAAAAGCACTTCTGGACACATCCAATTCCTAGGCGACAAGCTTATATGTTGGGCCTCGAAGAAACAAAATTGTGTGTCAACTTCCACGGCGGAAGCAGAATACATTGCTGCAGCAAGTTGCTGCTCCCAAATTTTGTGGATCAGAACTCAACTACGGGACTACGGGTTCGATCTAAATAGAATTCCTATTTACTGTGATTCCAAGAGTGCTATCGCAATTACATGTAACCCTGTTCATCACTCACGCACTAAGCATATAGATCTTCGATATCACTTCATAAAGGACCACGTAGAAAGAGGCATAATAGAAATGTATTTTGTCAATACAGAGATTCAACTAGCCGATTTGCTTACAAAAGCATTGGATGAAAAACACTTCCAATTCTTAGTTGCAAAGTTGGGAATGTTGAACCTCAATTTTTAAATTCGATTATGCCTTTCTACAGTTCACTATTTATCTATTTGCTATGTTTTCCTTCTCTCTTATTCTGTGCGTGTTTATTATGTTAATTAGTTTCTCCTTTTTGCTTACTTTCAGTCTTTCAATAAATTTTCCTGTGTTCAATAAAGCGCCAATGCTGATGGCACTACATCGAGGGGGAGAAAAATGCTATATCCATGCATCGAGGGGGAGTAAGTGAATTCATTGCATCGAGGGGGAGTAAGTGAATTCATTCCACCATTTTTTAAGATACTCGATAGGCATTGTATCTAGGGGAGTTTTTCAACAAATACTTATTCAAGAAACAACAACTCTCTCAAACACGTAAAACATTCATAATACGCAGATAACTCTCAAAAACTCGTATGCCCTATTAAGACCCAAAGCAGAATAGCAAGTAAAACAACGAATAAGCTCAAAAAAAGAAAAATCTCAAAAACCAGCATATTCAAGTTATGCTCAAAGTCACGTCTTAACTCTGCCTGTTCCTTGAGCTGCTTCTCTTCCTCCTGCTTCTGCAAATTCATCTGTAAACGAGAAAATTAGGAATGGATTAGTCCTTAGATGTAAGGTACTTCAATGAGATTTGAGACATATCTATTTATAAACATGAAGGAAACTTACGTCATTTATTGTCCCGACATTAAGACGAATTTTTGACTAAGGCGACGATATTTTTCTTCTCCAATAAGGATATCGTATCATGAAAATTGATCTTGAAAAACCCATAGATTTGATGTCATCCTTGTGATTGATCGCGTCAAATTGGTAGTATTTGGGTCATTACTAGATTACTTGATATCGTTGGTAAGTTGAAAATCTCGTACTTTCATTTTTTCTTCCTAGGTCAATTTCTAAAATTTCATTGCAAATCAATTATTAGAATTAAGATTCGCGAACTTCACATTACAATCCTTTTTGCGTTCCAAATCCCTTGGCCTGTAAAAGTTCGCAAACTATACTCGTTTGCGAATCAAAAGCTCAATTCGCGAAATCATAATTCGCTAAACTCTTAGTGAACAATTTGTGAAATCATAATTCGCGAACTTCGTGACAACTCATGGACTTTTCGCGAATTCATTTTATTTCCAAATCTGCGAACCGTAAATTTTTAAATCTCCTTTCTACCAGTTCGCTAAAGTTTTAAATCTCTGATTTGCGAACTGATTCTTCAAAACTTCACCAAGGGAAAATTCGCGAACTCTCAATGGGCCTCTTTAACTAAAAATTTCGCGGCCCAGTTTTAAACTAAATCTTTATCTTTCGGCCCGCGAAATTCCCTTTATCTAATTCGCGAATTTTCCCAAATCAGATTTTACGAACCCTAAAATCTCAAAATCTCTCAAAAAAAAGAGGCGTCAAACTCAACTTTGGATTTTCGTTGCTGTGATTCCGTCCACACACACACACTCACAGATTTCGTTGAGGTAAGGAAGAAACAGTCTTTAAATCTTAATTTTTCATGTATTCTCTTGTTGATTTTGCAGGTTCGAAATCAGAAAAGAACAGGGAGCTCGTCTTTTTTTATGTTATGCTGTTTGATCTTGTGTGTTCCGTAATCATTTTAACTCATACTTTGCTTAGATGATTATCGTGAAAATGAGTACGAACTGTGTTGACAGGATTCGTCAATTTCGTTTTTGAAATCAATGTTCTGCGAATAGGGTTTTTTCTGGGTTTTATTCATAAAATTTACTTTTTGATCTTTCTGTTCGTGATTCGCGAATTGAATATGTGTTTTTGCGAATTCGTTCATAGAATAAGTTCGTAAAATGAATTCGTAAAATGTGTTAAGTAAAATGCTTTCGCACTTTTAAATTGACTGATTGACCAAATAAAATTTTTACGAATCTAAATTCGCGAACTGCCTTCCCAGAGGCAATTCGCGAACTAATGTTTTGCGAGTCGTGTTTTATCTTGTCAATTCGGGAACTGCCGAGTTCGCAAATCTCTATTCGCAAATTTTTCTTGCATTTCGCGAACTGTCAGTTCACACTTCGCCAAATTCTTTTCAAAGTTCAAAATCGATTCGCGAAATTCTTTTGACAGACTCGCAAATTTCAAAGTTCGCAAAATTTGTAACCCCAAATTTCCCAATCTTAACTTGACACAGTCAATTCGCAAATTGAATCTTCTCAATTTCAACCTAATTCGCAAAACGGACTTAGAGAAATTTTTTTTTGAAAAACTTCAGTCTTCATGGACCCACACATCATCAAGTTCGCAATTCAAATTACAATTCGCGAAAAATTTCAATTTCAAAACTAACTCGTAAAACAAATTCTGAAACCTTTTGAAGAATCTGATTCAGTTCGCGAAACATACTTTATCAAAATTTCAACACTTTACATTCGTGATAAACACTTTACACATTTTGAACCAAATAGTTTGTTGGCTTAACAAATGTCTTCAAAATATTTCCACATATTTTCATATAATACTTTATTCACAATTCGTTTTCTCTCATTTTGCAGTTTCAACAGAATGACTACTCCAGCAGATCTTGTCTACCCTACCTCCAAATGGATAATGATCAAAGACAACAACTATCAACTCGACTTGAACACTTTCAAGTGTCAAGAAGAGATCATCCCATCCATTCTGAGAAACCACCACCTGGGATACGCCTTCTCTGCATCAGTTCCTGCACCTACCGTGTACCTTCAATAGTTCTGGGGAACGATGACTACCAAAATCTCTCAAGACAACACCACCTACTATGAAGCCCAAATAGCAAACAAGACCATCCGAATCACAAGAGATTTCCTACGACAAATTCTTCGGCTGCCATGTCAACCAGAATATGAAGAAGAGGCATCCGAGAACGAGATCATCGCAGATATGTTGAAAATGGGTTACTACATCTCACTCGAGTTTGTTTCCCGTTTTCATCAGTCAATGATTCCACACCCATGGCGAACCCTTTTTGCAATTGTCAACAAGTGCTTCTCACCAAAGCACTCAGGATGGGACATATGCAACTTCACGATTCTCCGAATCTTTCACGGGATCGTCTTCAGGAAAGGATATGACTATGCGAAGCTAATAGCAATGGACCTGGACGACCAGCTTCATCAGAGATCAAAAGCCAAATCCAAGAACGGACAGAATCTACCCTATCCCCGGTGGTTCTCACTAATGATCCACCACTTTATGACTACAACGCCGGGGATACCACCACGACCGCAAGAAGAGAACTACACCCCACCCAAACTCAAATTCCTTCAAAAAGGAAAAACTGATGAGAAATACTCACGAACACCAATGCCCATTCCGCGCGCTACCTTACTACTAGCTAACCCAGCAAACATAGAAAATTACTGCGAAAAGTACAACATCCCACACCCCATGACTCAGGCAAACCCACCCGAGTCTAACCCAGGGGTTAGTGAGAGTGAGAGAGTAGAAACGAGAGGGAGAGAGAACAAGCAAGCGAGATACTGAGAGAAACCATAGAAACCGAATTTATCCCACACGCACCACAAACTACATCTCAAGAAGCAATCGCTGACCAACCACCACCATCCTCTGAACAAACAATACCTGAACAATCGCTCGAGGAACAACCACATGCCGAACGACTCGAACATCCGCTAATAGATGTTCCCGAGATAATCACGACTGCACTAGCTCAGTCAGAAAAAGCCGGGTCAACCCCTAGGATAGAAGACGTCGTAATCGACCCAAGGACACATGAGCGAACCCCACCTGACCATTCACTTGTCTCGCAACAGAAAAGTATCTCAACGCAACACGAACCACCCCAAACCTCCAGCAGCTCGGTTCCTGTGTCTGAATCAATTCAAGAAATACCCATTTCCGTGACACAGGCCGAGCCTCAGCCTGATCTTCAGGTCTCAACGTTCACAGAAGAGCCCCAAATAGAGGCTCTTCAAGGATTGGACGGAAGTCTCTCGGATGTTGATGATTTCAGCAGCTCACCATCCGCGAGCCATCGTACAGAACCTAGTTCTGGACGCGTGCTAACGGGACGCCTTGGCGATCCCGGTGACAGCTCCACCCAAGCCCGTCCACGTGGCCACAACGACCCGAGCACCATCTTCAAAAGATGTGTCGCAAGGAGAGGTCGGAAGACCCAAGGACTCCGAAGTTCCACGAACTTCGGGTGACGAGGGCCACCGTACAGAACCTCGTTCTGAACGTGTGCCAACGGCTACCACTAGTGGCGCCGGATCTATCCCGACCCAGGTGACGACTGCCTACTTGGAGAATCGGCTGTTCGAGTTCTTTGAAACCGTAACCCTACCACGGGTCAAAGGACTTATTAAGGAGGCGGTCCAAGCAACTTCCACCGACAAAGGGAAGGCTCCTATATTTGACCAACCTCCTCCTCAACAGCCGGTACTTCCTCGTCTTCTCACCCTGCCACCACACAACCCGACGACACCTAACGTGTACACCGTGCCTCTGCTTGAGCTCTTTGACGTTGGTATTGCCCGCATAATAGATCTCGACAGCAAACGAAGCATTGAAGAAGAAGACCTATACCGGAAGCTGGTCGCAGGTGGCGTCATCCCACCTCTTGATGCGAGCATACCGACTGACACATGCCGCCAAGAAGGACCGAGTCAGAAATGTCGTCATGACGATCCAGACGACCAGGATCGTCCTGAGGGGGAGAGCAGCAAGAGACCGAGAACCAAGTCTCCAGTTCTTCGCGGCGGAAGAGGCAGAGGACGCAGAGTTCAGACGCGTGGAGGCAGTTCTTCACGACCACCCAATCCACCACCAAGGTCCTCCAGAGGCAGACAAGCTACACCAGGGCCAAACCAGACAACTTCCCTTGGTGAAGTCGAGTCTGCTCCCTCGAGGATCCCCACCCAACCAGTCCAAGCAACTACAACCCCTCGTCCAAAGGATCCTCAAGGCTACATTGACAGATATATCTTAGACGAGGAATGGACGACGAGAACAGAGATAGCAGAAGAGTCCCGCCTCAGGATTGAAAATGTTCGTGATTTATTAAAGGCGGCAGCAGCTGACTTCTGCTTCATTGAGCAAGAGGAAGAGGAGCAAGGAGAAAATCCTGAGGCAGATCTTCCAGAACTTCCAGAACTCCTTCAACATCAGGTGCCCGAGGAACCGACGCCAGGCTACGAGTTCATAGAAACTAGTTAGAGAAATGCGAAGATCAAGGCACCATTTCTTGAGGATCTTTATCCAAAGATCTGGAGGAAGGAAGAAGAAATAAAGGGAGTCAACGAGCTGAATCTTCGAGGCCTTGAGCACCTAAGAGGGACGTATAGGGGACTTAGCCATCAGATTATGCTCTGGGAAGTCACGGCCAGGAAAGGAATGAGTAGGGATCAATACAATAAGTACATGAGAGATCAATCGGCCATCTGTGATATTGTGGATGTCGAATGGGCGGTAGGAAGATATGTAGGCCCTGTCTTTGTTATTGATCGTTATGACAGGAAAATTGTAAAATATTCAGAAGCAGATCTTCCCTACCTTCCACTGGGCGAACTCAACAAGCTCTACAACATTTATCGCAATAAGTTTCCCCTTGACACGAGATGGTTATCGGGCTATCAAAGAGTGTATGCTGAGGCAGGTCAAGTATTTCGCTGCTCATGACTTCCAAATGGCCTTGGAAAGCAATATGAGCAAGGTCAACCTGACACGTCCAAACAACAGATATAAGGATCTCGAAAAGTATGAAGAGGGATTTATCTTCCTTGAACCACAACCTGGGGTCACTTACCTACAAGCTCAGAAGAAAGTGAAGCAGGTGCTTCTTCTGTCAGTGATCTCCAAATTCTCAGATGGGTCATTGAAGATTATCCTTAACCAACTTCGGGCTAAGAAGAAGACAGTTTCCGAAGATGACAAACTAGAAGGAACAGAACTGGAAGAGAAAGATGTTCTACGGAAACTCGTCGAGAAGATCAGATATCGAATCGTTCTTCGGAACGACATCAGACAGTTCGAGACTGCCCTAGGATTCAGGAAGACCTACTTGGCCCATAGAGAACCACCACCTCCTCCTCTCGAAGAAAAAGAAATGCAGACTTAGTTAATAAGCTCGATTGTAATTTGGACACTTAGGGGGAGAATGTTAGGAATATTTTAGAAGTGTCCAAAATATTTATTCTAAGTCTTGTAATTTCTTTACAATGTATTTTATAGATGTTTTACTTTATGTAATTGGGTTGTATTTGTAATGGGCTTGTTAGGGGCCCAATGAGCTTAAATACCTCACAAGGTATTTAAGCTTAAACCCTAACTCTCATGAATCTAAGTTTCCATTTGCAAAAATCTCACGTATTCAACACTAAACCTCTAAAGCACACTATTCACATTCTACTAAGGTTTAATCTGTTGAAGTGTTCTTGGATAATCTGGAATTACAAGAAACGGACTCCTACTAGAGAGACTCGTGGGAGAAGGCGGCGGAAGGTGATCGAGATGGGTTGCGGCGAACAGTGGCAAGCAGCGGACGGACGTGGGCAGCGGGAGGCCGGTGGCATATGGTGGCGGCGGGCACCGTCTGGAGTGGGTAAGAGGGTTAGTTTTTGACTACCTCATTTCACAAAAAGGAACAAAAAACACCGAAAGTCACTACACCTAGAAGAAGAATAAAGTAGAAACCATAAAAAGTAAAGAGCCCTCTCCCAACCTCCATTAATGGAGGAAGGAGGAGAAATCTTAGGTTTTTTTCGAACGATAGGTTTAATTTCACAATAAGAAATGTGCAGAGGCTAAATAGCTAAAAAGAAGTTTTAGGATTTTTTTTTATTTGAGTTTTTTATAGAGGGGGGAGAGTGTCTACACTAGAGAGATAAATGGATGAGTTACGGAGAGCCTGTAATGAGCTTGAGCCGGCCCGTAACAAGCTTGAGCCGGCTCATCAGCTCGCGATTCAGCTCAACTCATTGGTCACCCCGTAATTATTATTATATTTATTTTATTTAGTATTATGTTATTTATTATTTTATCATTATTATTTGTGAAAAACTCATTATGGACTCAACTTTGAATTTCAAAAACGAACTATTTAACGTGGAATTTCAAATCTAAAAAATAGTAAGCGTTTCGATTTAACCCTAGATTTGGTCGCAATCGAAATCCCAATCCAAATCCAAATCCGTTGCCAAATAGGATTTGGGGAAATCCAGATTTCAAATCGCAATGGGAATCTAAACGGGCCATTACATGTTTTTATTACTTCAAATAGTTAGGTGTTTGGAATTGGTATCTCAGTATAAAATCTTCTTTTTTTTTTTTCAATCTCGCTATCTCATTTCACTCAAAGGCTACATGTAAGTGGCTAAACAGCCATAAGGACTCGCTGGTAAACACCCGTCCGGACAAAGGCTCAAACAATGACAAAACTAACACGAGAACAAAGCCAATGGCAAAGGATTCAACCATGACTGGACCAACGCAGCAAAAACAGGCACATCGGCGAAATGAAAACACCAAAACAACTGTTGTTACAGACAAGTAGCTCAGAGATGGGCTCACAGGCCTCGTCGTCCCAGACAAGCTTAGCAGTGATCGAGAGCTGCAGGAGACAATACACTGATTCTCCACAAAAAAATCCTCTACAATCTGCTACACAATCCCAAACGCAACATACACAAAATCTGATGCGGCCAACAAGTTAAGCATTTAAAGGAACATTAGACGCCCAACGAATGCTTGTGTGGCAGCATCATGATTTTCTTTCGCCGACGACCGCTACTGGATGCAACATCCCTAGTAATCAAAGTTGTCCAAGACACTCCAAATCCAAATTCAAGCTCATGAACCTCAAAAAAAGGGGGGAGAAAAGCCCAACGAAGGGGAATAACACTCCCAAATCGGGACACGGAAACTCCATAAAGGGAGAGGAGAGCACCACAAGGGAGACGAGCAGGCGAGCGACAAAAGGGAAATACTAAAAATATGAGCGACTAAAAACGACCTCCGTTAATGGAGGAGTGATTTGAAACTGTTTGGTGGCGGCCGCTTTGAGGGTAGGTTCTTCTTTTTTGGGCTAATTAGATATCAGGCTCTCTTAACAATATCAAGTAGGTTTCAGGCCCCTTTAATGTTTTAAATAGGGAGAAGGACCTAGCTAAAATTCACGTTAGGAGAAATGACCAATTCAGGCTGAAAAGACATGTTTACCCTTATTTTTCCCAGAAATTACATCAGACTTTTTAGACTAAATCTCACGTGTTATAAAGTGGTACATAATCTTATTTAGTGGTATTTATTAAGAATGAAGTGGTATTATGATCTGTAATAAGACACGTTGAGACTAAAAATCGATTTTCAGTACCACAACCCTAAAATTAGATTTCCAGCCTTAACCGAAAGACCCGAAGAATTTTCTACCAATCTGAACCGCTAATCGATGAAACCCGACCAATTTCGACACTTGATCGACGAATCTTGCGATGGTTCCGAAGAAGAATTCCATCAATCGCCAAGAAAGTGGCCGGAAGAAGGAGAAGAAAGTTGCTGGGAAGAAGAACGGCGTCGAATGATGGCTCTGCTTGTGTTTTGATTGTGTTTAACACTTTTGGTGTTTTGAATGATGGTCTGCTTCTGTTTTTTACGTTTTGAGCTAGTTCTATTTTCATACCACATCACATGTAAATCATACCACTTAATAATATTCTGGTAACAATTTATACTCCATTCGTAACAAAAAATAAGAACAATGTAGAAGCGTCATGGGCCTATTACCGTCTCAATCTTCATACAATACCACATCACATGTAAATTATACCACTTAAGTGTAGTTTGATACCAATTTATACTCCACTCATAACAAAAAAATACACAGAAGCTTCATGGGCCAATTACCGTCTTCATATTTTTAAATACCACATCACATGTAAATTATACCACTTAAGTACAGTTTGGTACCAATTTATACTCCTTTCGCAACCAAAAATAACATTCCAGAAGCTCCATGGGCTTATTACCGTCTCCAACTTATAAATACCACATCACATGTAAATTATACCACTTAAGTATATTCTGGTACCAATTTATACTCTACTCGTAACAGAAAAATAGGAACATTTCAAAGCTTCATAGGCCATCGTCCCCATCTTTATACAATACCGCATCACATGTAAATTATACCACTTAAGTACATTTTGGTACCAATTTATACTCCATTCGTAACAAATAAGAACATTTCAGAAGCTTCATGGGCCTATTACCGTCTTCATATTTATAAATACCACATCACATGTAAACTATACACTTAAGTACAGTTTGGTATCAATTTATACTCCATTTGCAATAAAAAATAAGAACATTCCAGAAGCTCCATGGGCTTATTACCGTCTCCAACTTATAAATATCACATCACATGTAAATTATACCACTTAAGTATATTCTGGTACCAATTTATACTCCACTCGTAACAGAAAAATAGGAACATTCCAAAAGCTTCATAGGCCTATTACCATCTCCATATTTATAAAATACCACATCGCATGTAAAATATACCAGTTAAGTATAGTGTGGTACCAATTTACAATCCACGCGTAGCAGAAATAGGAACATTCCAAAGCTCCATCAGCCTATTGCCGTCTCCATATTTATAAAATACCACATCACAAGTAGATTATACCCCTTCCGTGTAGTTTCATACCAATTTATACTCAATCGTAACAATAATTAAGAACATTCCAGAAGTTTCATGGGACGTCAAACTGTCTCCATCTTTATACGATACCACATCACATGTAAACTATACCACTTCACCGTAGTTTCGTACCAATTTATACTCCATTCATAACAAAAAAATAAGATCATTCCAGAAGCTTCATTGGCCGTCAAACCGTCTCCATCTTTATACAATACCACATCACGTGAAAATCATACCACTTCAGTGTAGTTTCGTACCAATTTATACTCCATTCATAACAAAAAATAAGAACATTCCAGAAGCTTATGGACCGTTAGTGAATATGATCTCTCTATCTTTATATGATACCACATTAAATGTAAATTATACCACTTAATAATATTTTGGTAACCATTTATACTATTCTGGTAACAATACATTACAAAACAATACCACATTAACTCGTTGTAATACCTGATCTGTACCATATTAATGGTTCGAATAATTTCGTAAATAAAAGTTGTTTTTCGGTTGTGGAGGAATAAAAATCATGGAAATATATGATTTGATGTATAATCCACGAAGTTCCTTGATTTTGTTACGTTTTATGCAAATATGATATAAGTAGTCAACTAATGATGTTTTGATCATGTGAAATGTACACCAATGCAAATCGTAGACAACTATATTTACATCACATTGATATTTACCATTATGAATTACAACAAATGTATCCTAAACAACATTATACGCCAATCATAGAACAAATCTTACGACAATAAACCTTTAATCGTAACGCCGAAACAGTTTACCCTAAGATCCGATACTCTAAACCAAAAAACTGGAAACCCTAGCGCATAATCCGCAATCTGTAACACATAAAGTGTTTCTGGTACCACATTATTACAGGAATATATACTACATAAAAGTTCCCGCCCAAAATAATACACAGATTCAGCTTTCCCGCCCAAAACAGCGTGACTTGGTTAAACAGTACCACTACCTCCCCAAATGGTACCACTACCTCTCCAAATCGTACCACTTACTCCTCAAATGGTACCAGTTCCTCCCCAAATGCTACCAGATCCTTCCCAAATCGTACCACTTCCTCCCCAACGGGTACCACAACCTGCCGAAATGAAGAATATTCCACAACTTTCCAAATGACATATATTATCTGAAATAAATGTTATCCCTCCCTTCTCATTCGCACCCTGCCAAATGACATATATTCTCTTCAAATAAAGAACATTCCAGAAGCTTCATGATCCGTCAATGAATATGGATCAATATTTGTACCATACCAAGACACATATAAAATATACCACTTCAGTGTAATGTCGTACCAGTTTATACTCCATTCATAGCAAAAAATAAGGAACATCCCAAAACAGTGTGACTTGCTTATTCAGTAATAGTTATCGTTGCTATACCACTTTACGCCTCTATTGTACCACTTGACGCTATTCTTGTACCACATCTTATAAAAATAATACCAAATGAGAATACGTAATATCTCGTACAAGTTCGAGTAACGCTTTTTATCGTCGCTATACCACTTTACGCTTCTATTATACTATTTTACTCTGGTTTAGTACCTCATTATATAAAATTAATACCAAAATAGAATAATATCTCGTACCAGTTTGAGTAATGCTTCTTATCGTAACTATACTACTTTACGTCTCTATTGTACCGAATCCTATGGAAACTATACCAGTTAAACTATTTTTTCTGGCGATTTCACTTTCAGTTCGTTAATCTTGAGGAACGAACGATTGAGTCACCACTAAGGCGGGACGTAATTTCCAAGCTATGGGTCTCTCGAATTTATGCATATTAGCTTAAATTTCGACCAAAACATGCCTGATTCATCTTATTTGCGTAAATGAATTTTTAGAAATCATTCATCACAGCTCTTAAATATGACGATGTAAATATCATTCACAGCTCTTAAATATGACGATGTAAATATCATTGAGATCAACGAGTACACATCAAAATTGATTTTGTGCCCAGTATGCTCGAAAATTTACGGCAAATCGATCGTTGAAATAGTTTTTTCGATTGATACCATTTGCATAACATCTGGAAACCACTTCTTATGGTAGTTATACCATTTAACGCTGTCCTAGTACCTGATTATATAAAAATAATACCAAATTAGAATAATATCTCGTACCAGTTCGAGTAATGTTTCTTATCGTAACTATACCACTTTATGCCAATATTGTACCGAACCTTACGGAAATTATACCACTTAAGTCTTTCTGATACCACACAACGAAAACTCATTTAAATTATTTTTCTATGGTGATTTCACTTTCAGTTCGTTAATCTTGAGGAACGAACGATGAGTCACCACGAAGGCGCGACGTAATTTCCAAGCCATGAGTCTCTCGAATTTAAGCGTATTAGTTTTAATTTCGACAAAAAAATGCTCGATTTATCTTATTGCATAAATGAAATTTCTAAAAATTATTCCTCATAGATCTTAAATATGACGACGTAAATATCATTGATACCGTCGAATACACATCAAAATTGATTTTGTGCCCAGTATGCTCGAAAATTTAGGGCAAATCGATGGTTGAAATAGTTTTTTCGATTGATACCATTTGATTGACATCTGATAACATAATAATAGCAATTCATACCTCTTTATATAACACCTACAAGGGGCATTTTCGTCAAATCATAGATTATGTCCTTTACTTTGAATTTTCGTTAAGCTTGGTCCTTAAAACTATATTTTATCTGAATGGGGCCTGAACTCAATAGGAAACTTACGCTAGGGCCTGATATAGAAATGCCCCTTCTTTTTTTGGGAGTCATTTTTTTTGGTGCCGAGCAGTATAAATTCTTACTAACCGGGTACGGGCCAATATGATAAATAGGATTATTTTAGGGTCATTTTAAAAAAATAAGAACAAGACTTGGTCAATTAAAAAAAAAAGGAACATGTTTAATTAATTAACTAAACCTAACTAATACCAAAATATATATATATATATATATATATATATATATATATATATATACACCAACGACCAAGCCAATTAACGCGACCAACCACCTTTACCAACAAGATCGAGACATCCAACCGAAGCAAAAACGAGCCGAAACGTCTGAACCATCGAAACACCCAAGCTCCAAGAAGCATATACAGTAAGTAATGGGGCAAAATTCATGTATCGCATTTTACATTATCGGGCATTGCAAGTTTCGTTCATGTTAACAACATTTTACATTCCTAGCATCGGGTATTAGATTTTCGCATCATTGGGTAGTTATGGGTAGCATTTTCACGGTAGATCTGGTGCGAATTTGAAGAAACATTTCGTTTTCGTTTTATTCGAATAAAGTATTCTAATTTATTCTGCTCGAAATATAACTCGGATAAGTTATTTCCCTTTCGGACACTATACTCGAATAACTCGGAAGGGTACTCAAATAATATTCCTCACTTGTAAATTTTATAGACTTAAATTTTTCGATTTATCTTAGTTCGTAAATGATTTATGGCTACCCGAACTTCATTCGAAGGGTATTCAGAACTCGAATTACATTTTTCAAATGTTTCGAGCACCTCGAATCACATTAATGGTATTCGAGTACCTTATTCGATTTTTCCCGAACTCGAAAGACTTACTCGAATACTTTTGATTTTCGAGTTTTAGATTTATTCGAATATTTCATTTGTAATTAATTTTTATTTATGTGATTTATTTATTTATATGCAGGTTATGCCGACCAGCATTATGATTGATTACGATGGAGAATGGATAATTGGAGAAGATAATAAATATAGTTGGGTTCCAAGGATGGGAACAAATATAAACCCATTGGGTTCGATATTGATTGTTGTTTGCTGGAGGATCTGCGAAATGAAATATACTAGTCTATTAACTTAAGCGGGAGGCCGGAGTTAAAGTTTAGTTATCAACTTTATATGAGAGGTATGGAAGGTAGTGCTCCATTGTATATAAAGAATGATAGAGAGTTGAAGGGTTATATTTACTTAGGGGGTCCAATGGATAGACCGATTCTCCGTGTGGAAATTGGACTCCCTACAACCCTTGTCCGTCAAGCTCTTGCGGGTGATGAAGTTGGTCCTGTTCCAATTGAGGTTTGTAGCGGTGGAGGTGGTTACAACGATGGTTATTTTGACCGTATCATCGACTTTGGCGGAGACGAAGATGTGAATTATGGGGTTGAAGGTCACAATGAGGCTAACGTGCATGTCAACTCTGGTGAGAATGTTGTTACGCAGGAGAACGTGCACATCAATTTTGATGGCGTAAACGAAGAAGATGCAGACAGGGATGATGAGGAGGAGGAAAATGTAATTATTCCCAGTGATCGCTATTCTTTTACCGACGGTTCCTCCATCAAAGTCGGTGATGAATTTGAGGATAAGAGGACTGTCAAGAAGAGGATCCAAAGAGTTGCTATAGAGGCATGTTTCGAGCTCAAGATTATAAAATCTTCTCGATCGTACTACGGCGTGAGATGCAAAGAGGTGAGATGTACTTGGAGGATATGGACGGCAAGGATTAAGGATACAGCAGTATTCTCTGTTCGTACATATTGCAACACACATACATGCGACCTTGCAAATCGGAACGCAAGACTCACTCAAGCATCATCAACCTCCGTGAGTGATATGCTTCTTGAATCTTTTCAGGGTTCTACAAGTACACCGACCCCTAAACTAATTCAAACAATGATGAGAAATCGTGGGATCAAAGTTTCATACTTCAAAGCATGGAAAGGAGGCATTTTAGCACAAAATGCAATGAAGGGTGACCCCGATGAGAGTTACAAGTGGTTCCGTCATACCTGTCGACGTTGAGAAGGATGAATCCGGGAACCATAGCGAGTCTATATCTAGACGATGAACGGAGATTCAAACACGTATTCCTATCCCTCGGTGCTTGTATTGCAGGATACCGTCATATGAGGAAAGTTGTTTGCATCGACGATACTTGGTTGAAAGGAAAATATAACGGTACGTTACTCATTGCATCAGCTGAGGATGGCGACAAACATCAGTTTCCTTTAGCTTGGGGCATAATTGACGATGTGGAGTCAATATAAGCTTGGACGTGGTTTTTGAACGAGCTCTTGGCGGTCGTACCCAATGAGGATGATCTTGTTATCGTATCCCATAGATCTCCTTCAATCAAAGCCGCCGTGGCAAATGTCTACAGTCATGCACACTACGGTCATTGCATTTGGCATCTGTCGCAAAATATGAAAGGCCGATGTAAGAAGCAGGGTGCGACTGAGACGTTCATACGGATTGCTAAATTATACAAGCAATGCGACTTTGATTCACAATATAAGGATTTTGAGAAAATGTTTCCCGCCACATATGCGTATTTGGAAGCAAATGCTGAGAAGGAACGATGGAGTCGAGCTTACTCTCCGACATCTCGCTATAACATCATGACTACGAACGGAGTGGAATCGATCAATGCAAGACTCCGTGAAGAAAGAAAGCTCCCGATCATTGCGCTTCTGGAATCGATACAGAGGATGACGGCTGATTGGTTTGCTAGATACAGACAGCAATCTATTCAAGCAACCACACAGTTTACCCCAACGGTGGAAAGGTCAATCCGTGAAAAGTATACGCAAAGTCAAGGGTATGAAGTTAGCGAAATCGCTCCGGAGGAATATGATGTCCGATCTTCAGGGAGTCGTGCCGTCGTTAACTTGCAATCGAAGACATGTACATGCCGCCAATTTGACATCGATAGGATTCCTTGTCCGCATGCAATCGCAGCGAGTCTACGAACGCACACGTCTTTCTACCGTTGTGTTCGGCTTATTATTCTGTCCTAACATGGCAGTTTGCTTATCATGGACGAGTTTCGCCGGTTCCGGATCAAGCCGAATGGGTTACCGTGGATGAATTGGTGCTGCCACCTCGGTTCGTACCAAAGCGCGGTCGGAGAAAAGAAAGATGGTTTCCATCCGTCGGTGAGTTTGGTGGTAGACGTTAATTATATTTTAATATGTTGTTATCGATATTTTGAGATTGTGTAGTTGGGAAATATTCATATTTGGCTTTATAGTTGCTCTAAATTTCACTGTTTTTCGAGTAAAAGTTGACAATCGAATAACCCCGAATACGAAACTCGAAAATATATGATATAGTCGGAAAAAGCAATTCTTGATACTTCGAGTAATTTACGAACTCGAATATAAGCGATGCGGAAACTCGAATAAGTACCAATTTAAATAGTCGGAAGAAGCAAAGCTGAACATATTCGAGTAATATACGAACTCGACTATACTCGATGCGGAAACTCGAATAAGTACCAATTTAAATAGTCGGAAGAAGCAAAGCTGAACATATTCGAGTAATATACGAACTCGAATATACTCGATGCGGAAACTCGAATAAGTACCAATTTAAATAGTCGGAAGAAGCAAAGCTGAACATATACGAGTAATATACGAACACGAATAAACTCGATGATGAAACTCGAATATGTATTAATTTTCGAGCGGAGTTATTTTCGAAAAGTAGCTTATTCGAGCAAACATATTTATACGAAACATTACTCGAAAAAAGTATTGATATTCTAATGTATTAGAGTGTTGTTTTGTAAATGCGAATTTTAGTCATCTCAAGACATAATTAAGTAGAATTATCAATATTTTGATGTTTTAGGGCCTTGGTGATGTTAATGGAATACTTTACTCAAACCATACAAAAATCGTTCCATGACATATAATGGAATTAGTTGGTAGATCATACGTTAGTATAGAATACTTATCAATGTTTTTTTCATATAAAAGAACAATTTGGTAAAGATGATTTTTTTATTTGATTGCATAAATTGATATTACTTATTTAAGAAACACATTTAACATTTCATGATTATAATAAGTTGAAAATTTTGGTTTTTTAAATTATTCGAGTTTCGTGTCAGTTCGAATAACTTAGAATACGTTATTTGAATAAGGACCAACTATTCGAGTGTTAGATTTACGCGAATAACAGAAAGTTTTGAAAAAAAAGAACTTGCATGTGAAACTGAACTAACCAGAAACCAAACTGAACAACCCAAAAATCCATAAAAATACTCAACAATCCATTCAAAAACTGAACAATCCATTCAAATATCTATCTAAAAACAGTTCAACAATTCCAAAACATTCCAAAAACTGTTCAAACATTCCAATTGTTAAACCAAATACTAACAACCAAAAACAATCTAAATAAGCGAATTTTTTCGTCTTTCAGTTTCGAGAGATCATCTCTCTTACCGAACATCATCGACATCGCCGCCCGGAGCATATATACACCACACTCCCCGCTGTCCGAAGAAACATAACAATTTCAAACTCTCGACAATGAACATTGCAAAGTAAAAAAGTAAGACAAATGAAAATTACCTGATCTTCCCCTGAGGGAACTTGCCACACCGCGCATACGTAAATTTGACAAGATTGTCATTTACACGCAAGTGTTGTAGCATCAGCGGTATCAACTCGTAGAGGGGTTCGACGTATTGCTTTACGAACCTCATGTCCTTGTCAGCTGCCCGGTCGCAGTCCAAAATCTGAACGGTTCTCTCCTTGAACCGTGCGATCAGAAGCACCCAATGCGCATTGTACCCCAACGGAGTGACGGCTTGTGCGGGTGATAGTATTCCCCCGTAGCGTGTCGTTCGAACGACGACATATCCCACGGGTGAGGTTTGGTGGACTCAAACAGTACCAATTGTGCAAAATTGGTACTCATGAAGGCCACTCTCTCCACAGGAAGCCCAAAGCGGTCTTGCATCGCTATAAAACCGTGGAATGCCTCGTTGACGTGCTGCAATTATTAGCATAATATGTTATTAAGCGAAATAATTAATTAAGTAGAACGTATTGAGCTAAAAGAACATACCGCATCCGAGAGCCAAACTTTCTGAGCAGACAGGTCTTCGAAGAATTTCTTGTCATAAGACTGCACGATGCCTGCCTGTTCTTCAGTTGGGCCCATGCTTTCCAACTCCACCCTTATCGCCTCCCAATTTTTAATCCTCGACTCAATGAAATTCTCCAAGTTGTTCAAGCGAGGTTTTGTACCTGGAGGCGTTGAGTCCGGTAACGGCATATACGGACTCGTCAGGACCTTCGCCTTCTTCTTCTCGCGATCAGGCTGATCCCGTTGTGTAGTGAGCACGGCATTCCGGGGTCTTAACCGTTTGTACCGTTTCGGCCCGGCCACGGTCTCCATCGTGGTCGAAGCGGCGTCGTCCTCCGTCCCCGTCGTCCCCGTCTCAGTCGCCCCGCCGCGACCCCCGTCCCCGTCCCACCGGCCGCGACCCCCGTCCCCGTCCCCGCGGCCACGACCCCCGTCCCCGTCCCCGCGGCCACGACCCACGTCCCCGTCCCCCGAGCCACGACCCCCATCCCTGTCGTCTCGGCCGCGATCCCCGTCCCCCCGGCCACGACCCCCGTCCCTGTCGTCTCGGCCACGACCGCCGTCCCCGTCCCCCCAGCCACGACCCCCGTCCCTGTCGTCTCGGCCGCGATCCCCGTCCCCGTCCTCTCGGCCCTCTCCGTCTCCGGCACGTTCGTCGTGTCGGGTTCGTTCGGCGTCCTCCCGAATATTGGCGTGTCGAACCGCGGCGAAGGAGGCGTGTCCCGATCATAGGACCTCGCAATATCCCGTACCGTTGTCTGCCTCAGGGTCTCGATAACTACAAAACGGGAGTATTAAGTTTTACGTAATATCAATATAATTTTATAAAATAAACATCAAGTAAGACATACCCTCGAGCACGATCGAACGTAGCTCCCTAATCTCCGTTCGGATATCCCTAACCTCAGCCTCCAGCCTGTCCATTCTTCTATCGATATGGGCGACTACTGAGCTAGAAGAAGCAGGAGGAGGAGACTGCGGATGAGGAGGAGAAGACCGCGGAGGAGAAGACCGCTGAGGAGGAGACTGCGGAGGAGGAGATGGAGCAAGCCGATGGCCACAGCAGTAGACCACCATCCCATTTAGCAGATGCTCCACTATCCTCTGGGCTACGGCGTCATCCCTGCTGCCATAAAAGCCGGCGACCGTGCGGAAGTGCCTTGAATTGACTTCAACATCGGTTGGTGTAAGCCAACACCGCACATCCTGTGTATTTGTACAAGTTAAAACATCTCAAGCTAATTAGCGATGTACAACTCTAAAATTTCATATTATAAATAAACATATATACTTACATCCATCTCCCCGGCATTGAATGCACGCTCGACCGCTTCCCACGACGGAGCAGAACTCTTGGCGAAAAATCTGGTCTTCCAATGGCATATTCGGGGTATCGGGAGTCTATCACCGGTTCTCCTCACAGTGAATTCAGCCCCGACGCTCGGCTAACACTCGTACGGCAGAACCTGATAAAAAAGAGTAAATATAATTTCAAAAAATATAATATGGCTTAAATAAAGCAAAATTACTTACCTGAAGCGGTTGGACGAAGCCGCTAATATCGAAGGTTGTCTGGATTTTTCCCTTCGAAGTCATATCAATGTGCTTCTCCAATAGGTCTTTGTTCAGACCATAAACGACCTCCTCGAAAGCTATCCTTCCCCAAGGATATTCGTTGAAGCGATCAAAATCCTCCACCAGAGAGAGCCACTCGCTCGTAACGATCAAGTCCTTCTTCACTCGGCACTTCCCTAGTACCCCGACGGCAAAATAAAGCGCCGCGATCTTCAATTTCTCGATATTCACACCCGAGTCTCCACCGGCGGCAGCATTACGCATCATTTCATCCATTCTTGCATCCAAATCGTGAAAATATATAACGGACTTGCCTACGAGCCATAAAACAAACGTTAGTTTTTGAAATCGAAGTAAAAAAGATTCAAAATGATAAAAAAAAGAATAGGATAATCATACCAGGCCAATGCCTCGTTGTAAAGTCGTTCGATGACGGTATCACCCGATCGGCAGCGCCACAATCGAGCCCCGTGATCAGGCAATACTCGACCAACGAAAATCGTAATGGTCGGCCACGAACGACCATCCAAAACTCCTGCGACTCAGGCATATACTCCACTTGCCGGCTCACCAAAAACCACAAAATCATATTCGAGTTGTAGTGGTTACGGGCCACCTTTATGAGATTCCCGACTGAGTCCTGTTGACCATCTCCTCCAATTCATCTTCGTTCAAAAAGGTACGAATGCGTTCGGCTACTAACATGTACTTTGCGTTCACTGTAAGGGTGGCATGGTAGAAATTTTCCGCCGGCATCTTCGTCATAAAATAGATCTGAAAATGCAAAAAAAACACAGAAATTCTATGTTATTCGAGTAATTTATTCGAGTAAAACGAGACTCGAATACATATATATATATATATATATATATAATTCTAACCCTACTTACTCGAATAAAAACTAGAATAATCGCAAATCACGAATTACGCAAAAAATCCGATCAATTACGACGTTTACCCAACGATTTAACATTAAAATCGACCGATCTAACATGAGAAACGAATCATTGAACTATACGAAGACAAAACCCCCAAAACTCATTAAACCCAAAACTCACCGTGACTCGACCGTCTTCGATTTGCTCATCCACACGGCTGCGTTGAGGCACAGATGGCGCTTTCGTTTTAGTTTTTTTCGCCATTGATGATCGAATGATTAGTTTCTGGTTGCGTTTTCTATTTTCGAGTGGGTGAAGAACTTCGAATCGCCGGACGTTTATAAGAGTTAAGGGTTCGAATGATTTTCTAAATTTACCTTTCGCCTTTTATAAAATTTATCTAATACGAGTTACTTATTCGAGTATCGTATTCGAGTTAAAAACTCGGAAGGTGAACTCATTAAATTTCTTCGAATAAAGCAGAAAATCGTTTAATTAATTAAATGAGTCACGCATCATATTCGAGTATTCGTATGTGTTGAAATCGTTATCTAATAACCTATTCGAGTTTGAATATCACTCGAATAAATTTCTCGATTAGTTGTCCAGTTAATAAATCGCTTAAACCGTAACTTTTTCATAATTAATCTTCTTAACCAGTTTTCTAGTAAGGGTATTATGGTCATTTTCAACCCCGTTCCCTTTTTTAAAAACTGTTATGAATCGTTCCTCTTTAACAAAATTTCCCACCGGTTACTTAATTTTTATTTCAAGGGTGTCTCGATTTTTTACTTGAAAAGAAGCTCCAAACAATTCGAAATCTCGCCACGCCATGGAAGAAGAATTCCTCAACGATTCATCAGATTCTTCAACCCTGAATCCATCCACGACGGCGAAATCCCTCAGCTTCATCAAAATCCCCGACGAAGAAATCCCCAACATTCCCCTGGAAATCATCGCAGAAATCCTCTCACAACTACCCGTCAAATCCCTCGTAAGATTCAAATGTGTTTCCAAACCATGGAATACCTTAATTTCATCCCCAATTTTCATCAAAACCCACCTCGAAAGATCAATTAGGGACCCCGCGCTCGCCAATCACCGAATCATGCTGACAATCTGCCACCCCCAATTCAACCTAAGGCACTGTTCGGCTAATTCCATGTTCAACGAGCCATTCGTCCGAGCAATCGACATTAACTATCCGAGGAAACACCCTCACAGAGCTGTATGGGTCGTGGGTTCGTGCAATGGGCTGATATGCCTCGCCATTGATGAAAAGGAGGTGTTCTTATGGAACCCTTCCCTGAGAACGTCCAAGAAGCTTCCGCCCGTCGGCGTGAAATTGAAGGAGGGTTTCTACTACATATACGGCTTCGGTTACGACCTCTCGAAAGATGATTACAAGGTTGTCGGGATTTTCTGTGATTTCGGTAGTAATGGCGGTGGGGGCGAATCGATGGTGAAGGTTTACAGCTTGAGAAACGATTCCTGGAGAAGGATTGAGAACTTCGTAGGTGGCATCCCTTTAGATGATTCTGGGAAATACTTAAATGGGAAGCTCCATTTCTCTGCGAAATTCCCGCCCGATTCTTCCGGCCTTGGATGGAATATCATCAGCCTCGATTTAGAAAACGATTCCTACGGCGCGGTGGAGCACGCGAAGTATGCCAAGGGCTGCTCTGACTCGAACTTAGGAGTGTTGGAAGGTTGTCTTAGCGTCCTCTGCACCTATGCATTGCACTATGCTGATCTTTGGGTTCTAAAGGAGTATGGGGTTACAGATTCTTGGACGAAGATGGCTACCATTCCTTGCGTTGTGGAACCTTCTAGAGCTTTCTATTCGAACCCTTTGTGTGTGTTGGACGATGGGAGGGTTTTGTTGGTCCACGGAGTTCGATTCGTCGTCTATGATCCGAATGATAACAGCTTGACTTATCCTCAGTTGGATAATTTCGGGCCATTCCTTGAAGCTGATCTCTATGTCGAAAGTTTGGTCCCACTTCCGATCAGTCGTTGAGGCAGTAAGAAAGGAACTATTATCGTCGTTTTGTTTTCTCCTAGATTAGAAATTTCATGTCAAGAGTAACCCTAGTCCTTGAGGTTATATAATATATAGCATAAACTCAAATAGCTTATTGATCTTTTGCTCTGTTATCTACATTACAGATGAGGCGAATCGGAGAAGTAACCTGATAGCAACTTCATGGTCTTTATGTAATAAATCTTTATGCAGCATAACCTAAAAAAATGCCATGTAAAGTTGAGTTGCTTTTATGGATGTTTGTGTTCTTGGTTGATGTTCAGTAGCATTAACCTATGTTAACCATTCATTATGATGTATTTGAAGACAAAACAAGGGCTTTTTTGTACTGTGCCAAGTTCAAATACTTGGGAGTGCCCTTTTTCTTGTTTCATCCCTAATTCTTTTTAAGATAAATAAATCGGAACAAAAAAATACTTCACTACTAAATGCCTAAACTCAGAGAAAAAAAAACATGCCTTTATCTTTATCAAAGCCTCCAATTTAACCAAGATTTGTTTCTATTCATTCAGTTCATACGAGGTTGGTTCTTCCTCATAATTGGATTGAAGTGCCAAAAACTAGGGGCGAGCAAAATCGGATATCCGGTTTTTCGGATATCCGAATTCGGATTTTCGGATATCGAAAAATGGTATCCGTATCCGCTCCGGTTTTAATCGGATATCCGAAAATCGGATATCCGGTTTATTCGGATATCTATACCGGATATCCGCATCCGGTTTTTAAATTTATTTTTCTTATATTTTTTATTATTTTCTTTCAAAATCATTTTTTATTTCTTATCACAATAAAAAAATATATTTTTTAATATAAGAATTTCTACACATAATAATTCACACAATATGTGCATTTATGATTCGAAATTACATAATAAATAAATAAACACAATACCACAAATTCACATTAATTTTTTAACTTGATTCTCGATGTCTTTATGTTTTTTTATCTCAATTCTCTAATAAAGTTTTTTGCAATAATATAAATTTAAATATTCTACTTGATGATTTTTTTCATTTTTGGACCTTCATTATTCTTATCGACTATTTTTTTTAAATATAAAACCGGATATACGGATATCCGAATTTTAGACAAACCGCTATCCGTATCCGATCCGGTTTATTTAAAAATAAATCGGATCCGATTTTTTATCCATTTTTTCGTGTTTTGAAAACCGGATACCGGATCGGGAATCCGATTTTCGGATATTTTTGCTCACCCCTACCAAAAAGACACACAGTTTCACTTAACAGAGTACATTACATAGAACTCAGTTCTATTATGATCAATTACAACATTGTATTAAATCATCAGTACAAGATTAACTCCAATGTCCATACATAAACAAAACCGAAATATTATTCTTTGAAGATTATCCAGTAAAGCCAGAAACAAATATCAAATGAAAGTTCGATGAAAGTTATACTTGCACTTTCATAAGTGAATCAGAGTCAATTAAAACTCCATTGGGACTCTGTAAATCTGTGACGCTGTAAAAATACAATGAACACTAAACCATAATTAAGCCAAAGAAAAATTACAAACGATCTATGAAGAATTAACACTTGTATCTTGATATCTTCAAACTCTTCCGACCAGTTTTTACAGGTTACTTCAATCAAATATCTTCTGCATATCAGAAGAATAAACAGATGAAGCCCCTAAGCAAAATCCCCAAAAATAAACAAATAAATATGTTGTCTTGCAATAAAAAAAGTCGAAGCATACATTAAACAATGGCAAGAAATTTCACTCTCAGTCTTCGTGCTCATCTTCTTCCTCAGAGTCTTAAAAGGAAGAAAAAAAAAAGCAAAACTTTAGCGATTACAATCATCCATACAACACACAAGAACAAGAAAAAAAAAATTTAAATACTTCACTTACCAGACCGAACATCTTCGCTCACTTTACCCCTCTGCTGTATCTGCTTGACGAGCATTCGGTACATCAACACCCACCAATATATGTGAAGAACGAGCAACGAAAACAGAAGGAAATTGAATATGTAGTAATAGATTGGCCCGTCCCTTTTGTGCTTCTCCTTATCCAATGTCTGAACAACTTCGTAACTGCACAAATTTCAAGACCAAAATCAGCTAAAATCCTATGTATTGTACATATCTTGCATGGATGGTGAGTGTAAGAATTGAACCTTGTGCTCCACAGAATCCAAAAAGGGTAATATATGAGACGAAGTAATATCCAAGAGAGCACAAAGAGGACAAACGAGAAACTAGCCAATGCTTCTGCGCCGCTGTACTTTGACATTTTTCCCACTTCAAGAAATACGTCGCTGGCGTCGTGGAGGGCTAAAACAACCGAGCCCACGCGTGCAAATCTTGAAAAAAAAAGAAAAGATTTTTAAAGGAGAAAAATAGGTTCTTTTTGGTTAGCTTACACGGTTATGAGTTGACTGTAGTTGAAAGAAAGAGATTTTTAATATGCAAACCTGAATACGTAAGATAGAACAATGAGGATGAGAGTAGCTACGTGGTGACCCATAGAGACACCAAAATCCGAGCGCCTTGTTTCCCAGAATATAAGAGCGAATATAGAGTATGTGTAGAATCCGCCCGTGTACATATAGAGGGCCTTTAATTTCAACCTGAATTTTGAAAATTCTACCGATTATGGATGGAATCACACATTTGCTCAAGTTAAAGGCCATATATAGAGTCCACCCAAGGCCTAGTTCGAACAATGTAGCGATGCCTTTCTCAAGTTACCAAAATACACATAAAGAACCAGCAAGAAATTGTCTGAAGTATGCAAAAATGGACATCAGTCAAGAAATTGGAAGTCCTTAAACAAGGTGATATTAGTGACTCCCACTGATTTTGATTTTCCTTTATCTGGGCTAAGATACTCTTGAGAGTTAATGCAAACTTCTCAACTATTGAATTTAAGGGTGACCACCACCCCACCCCTTTTTTCTGTAAATGCAGTAGATATTGATGATTTTATTACATTTAAAGTACAAGGATGATAAAGATTTATTTACTTGCATGTTTGGTCAGGCCAAACTTGGTCCCCAGGTCCAACCCAAAAGTACTTTGTATCTTTAAACCATGGCTCGTTATGGGTCACTGCAAGTGCCAAAACCTCAGCAGAGAGGTAATAAATGCACTTCCATGCCGATTCCTTAAACTTTCTTATCTTCTTTCTTTGTTCTGTAGCCTCATGTTCTGCAACTTGTGTCCTCTTTCCAAATATTAATCGCCTCCCTATTTTCTGCAAGTTGCAACATATATATTTATGTTAAGTTCTTCAAGGACAAAAGAAGCAAATGATTCTTATATAACAACTCTCTCAGAAAACTGAAAAGAGAAAAGAAAAAGATAAAATAGGTAGGAAGACTCTCCAACCCCAAATTTCTCTGTCTCTAATCAATGTCATAAATTTCCTGGACTTCACAATCACAGAAACACCCACATAACAGCGACCCAAATCAAGAAACAACTCCAAAGCAAGAATTGAAGTTCACATCTCTTTCTACATGATATTAGTCTTATTCGTACACAAATCCCCTTGATCAACATTTAGAATATAGCAGACAAGTCATTTTAGCCTTATCTCCAACATTATTGTAAGGTTCACCACAGCCTTTAATAGCTTCGAATAGATCACCAAATGCAGTCAACGGAAACCGTAGAAAGGTCACTAAAACACATCACGGAAAGGCATTTAATCCAACTGGGCCCGCAAAATTCTTGAAACTAACATCGAAAAATATGAAAAAGACAAATCGAATTTAATATGAAAGGACATGGATAGTTTCACCTCAAATACTAATCTATCGAGCAAGAATCGAACTGCGGGGAAAAACAGGGCGAATATCGGAAGCACCACGTAATCTTCATACCGTGTGTATGATTCTTGCTCCCAATCAATCCAATTCACAAAGTCAATGATGCCCATCTCAAGAACCTTTTCAATTTTTTTTCTCAACTTGTTGAATCAGATAAGATATCCCAGAATCGAGCGGCTTGTGGGTTTCAGCATTCTGACTTGAAATGTTACTATTTCGCGTTCGGAAACGGAAAGGTTCGATCTTGAGGATTGGAAAAAAGGCTCTTTGATCTTCCTTTTCTAAATCAATGGGTCGTCGATCGTTTGTTTGTTTGTGGAGGAGCTAATTGTCGCTATCGTCCGTATATTATCAATTATTACCTTCAAGCCCATATTAGACACTCATGCCTCAATTTCATATTTTTTATTATATATTTTTTCCGCAAGCAACAGTTATTGCCCGAAAATAAGATGTATTGCAAATTATTATGAAATCTTTAATATGTTGTGCTTTGGATAATAATATTATTTGAATTATTGATGAATTATTTGTTGATAAGATTATTTGAATTGTTTATGCTATAATTTTGTTAGATATTGATTACATTGAATCTAATGTAATTATTAGTGAATTTTTCCTTTATAAGTGGTTATTAGAGTTGTATAATGTATTGTAATAAACACCAAAATGTTGAAAAAGATTTCATAGTTTATCATTATAATTTTCTCTTTATTTTATTATCTTAATTACATACTTAATCATAATAATATTTTTATAATGCAAATCAATATTCTCATCTCTTATTACTACTATCTCAACAACTATCGACTATACTGTACACACATGTCGCCTTCCATAATGTAACCAAAAAAAGCATACGTTTATATGATGATTGGCAATTGGCATCATCTGATTTAGTTGAATTCAATTGGTTCGATTTCTAATTTCTAAGAGCATCTCCAACCGAACGGGAAAACCCAAAAATACCTGAAATTTACTCCAACCGAACCCCAAAATCAAACTCAAAATGGGATTTGCCGTTTCTCTCTCCTAAATAATCGCATATATGCGATTCATAATCGGTTTTTGCGTTTTAGCTTTTAAATAACCTAAGAATCCAATATTTACATTAAATTGCATAAACTGTCCTCTATTTTGCTAGCAATTAAAACGGAAAAAGGAAAAAAAATGTACTTTCACGGTAGTGTTCAAAACTGAATCTCTAGGCCAAGAAAATAATTGAGATGGAGACTGTGAGCTTGCTTACGACGGTGTGGTCGTCGATTCCCTCAAGGCCACTTGTTTGCTCCGCCGATGACAGTGGCGGAGGCAGAAAGTCTCTGCAGTGGGGTCCAATTACCCACATTTTTTAGAAAATTTCATTTGGACCCCATACCCTCTATTTTAGAGAAATTTCACTGGGGTCCTTGTAGTGTATTTTTCTTCAATTTCAACCCTAACAATAAAAAATTACCTTATATATATAATAAAAAAATTAAATCCAGTGGGGTCCAATGACCCCACTGGTCCTCACGTGGCTCCGCCACTGGCCGATGATTGATTCTTTGAGGTTTTTGGAGAGTGCTACCAGGCTGGGCATGTCGGTGAATACCGTAGGAATGTTATTTATTGTGATTTCTGTGATGAGTGTAGCTCTCATTGTTCGTCATCATCATCGACATCATCTCTTCCATGTGGTGTTTATAGTCTTTGCTTTATGTCTATCAGTGCCCCTCTTTGGAACGAAATAAAGACCTTTTTCTTTTATCACTTCCCTTGGAAGAAGAAAGGATTATTTTGGGAAAAGAGCCTCCATTGATTAGCTGTACGATTCTTCTTGGCTGACGGAGTATGGATATGGGAAAAGAGCATATTGATGATGAGCTGTAAATTTTTCTTTTTCTTCTTTTTATTTCCGGATTTTATTTTCATTATTCAAAAATATTGTTGTAATATCACAAATACCTTTTTATGATTAAATCTAAAATAATATTTGTAGTCTACTATGTAAAGTTATAAAATATATAGGAACTATTGAAATTTGTAAAAATTGCAGTAGAAGTAAATATTACAAAATAGTCTATTGGGTTTGCAGAATGAGTTGATCGGTTGGAGAAGAATTACTGCATTTTGAGTTTGAGAATGCATTTGAATTTGAGAATGCGTTTCTCGGTTGGAGATGGTCTATGGTGAAATATGACGATATTAAAAAGAAAAAAAAAACTTATAAATGAACGTTAAATCGTACGGCAAAATATTAATGTTTTTGGTTGACAAAACGCACGTTTAGGATATCTATCTTACCCAAGTTGGCGTAGTTTGGCTGAAATACGAGAATTATTGAAAATTATGAGCTGTTAACGTCTTATGATTATTGCCTCACACGTTCAAATAACAGGATGTGATTGAGATTTTAACTGTTCTAATCCCTTATGATATAATTCTAGTATTTATTTAATCTCACCATTTGTTTACCTATTTAACTCTTTTATAATTTGTCTAGGGGCTACCGACTGTCAAATTTTTCTGTCAACTTATTTACAATTTAGTCCTTCTATTTACAACTTACTTAATTGAATATTTTTCATATAACTTTCAATTTTCTATTTATTGCACTTAGACCTTATACATTATTTTTCTACTTTTCTATTTAAAAATTATGTTTCATTTTAAACATTATAGTAATCTCAAAATTATAAATAATATAAAATTAAATTAAATTTTAAGTACACGCATAGAGGGTGCGAAAATGTACTAGTTTATTTAAGGGAAGAGATTAAAGGATTTCTAAATGATATCAATCTTGATAATTATAGAAAATTTGACTTTTTATTTGACGAACCAGAAACTGGTCAAAGATTTCGAGTTAAAAGCAAAGTAACTACATCTTTTGACTTATCGAGTAAAAATCTTCTCATCCCATATATAACACGGCCTATTTCCAGAAAACAAAACACCTAAGAATAAGACAACCTTCGTCGATTAACTTCTCATTCTTGTTTCTTGATCGAAGACATGGTGGCCCTCTTTGCAATAATTGTTTCCCTTGTACTCATTTTTTTAGGGTTTTCAGTTTACAAGATATGGTGGCTTCCATTACACACTCAACGTATGCTAAGTTCCCAGGGAATCAAAGGCCCCTCTTACAAGCTCTTCTATGGAAACATTAAGCAGATCCTCAAAATGAGAGAGGACACAATTGACAAACCAATGGAGTTGTCTCATGACATACTTCCAAAAATTGAGCCTTACTTGTATTCTTGGATGAAATTATACGGTATATATATAGCTTCTGTTTTCTGTTTCTTTTTCTTTCTTTCTTTCAATGCTTTTATAATCTTTACGTTCATCTACATCTGATGGTTTTGAAATCATTGAATCGCAGGTAGTAATTTCGTAGTTTGGATTAGTGCTAGTCCGCTGCTGGTTATTACAGAAACTGAGCTGATTAAGGAAATACTCTTCAACAAAGAAGGATTTTACCCTAAATTTAAAGCAGATTTTTTCGTCACGAGGTTATTGGGAGATTCAATCCTCGTAACTGAAGGCGAAAAATGGATAAAGCTCAGAAAATTGGCGAGCCATACTTTCCATGGAGATAGTATAAAGGTTGCCGTTAGGGTTTTGTAACATTTCCTACAATTTGCATAAATTATTTTACTAAATTCCTTCGACATTTTTAGGGTATGATCCCTACAATGGTTGTTACCGTTGAGGAGATGCTTGAGAAATGGAAACCTCACGAGGGCAAAGAGATCGACGTTTGCAAGTATTTTAGGTTTCTTACAGCAGATGCTATTGCAAGAACTGCATTTGGTAGCAATTACTTGGAAGGGATGATGATATTCGATTTACTCGCCGAGCTCAGTCTTGCAGTTTCGAAAAACGCCATGAATATCAGCATTTTCGCTCTTCTTAGGTACTAAAATTTCATTTTTTTTTCCTTGGCTTTCATTTGCCTTCTACCCTACAAACATGTCCTAAATGTTATAGCTCAATTTGAGTTATTTCCCTCCTAGAAAACTTGTAAGGACAAAAGATGACGTTGAGGCAGATGACATCGAGAGAAAGCTACGATCATCGATCATGGACGTTTTAAATAAGAGAGAAGCTGAAGTCAAAAGTGGGAAAGCAGATAATTTCGGTAGTGATTTTCTCGGGCGCCTTCTTAACGCTCACCACGATGTCGATCCAAAGAATCGAATGTCGACTGCTGAAATCATCGACGAGTGCAAAACGTTTTATTTGGCGGGGCAAGAGACGACTTACGCACTGCTCTCTTGGACAACGCTTTTGCTTTCGATTCACACAGATTGGCAGGAGAAAGCTAGAGACGAGGTTGTCCAAGTGTTCGGTCATAAAGAGAATCCCAACCCAGAAGGGCTTGCCAAGTTGAAAATTGTAAGTATATATGAACAATCTCCATATTTTTAAGAGTTGACATCTTTGAGGATAACTTACATGTTTTACATTCAGAAACCCTAGGATGCAACATGTTTATTAGTTGGAGCCCTCAATTTCTAATATGATATCACAACAGGTTGAATTTGGGTGTTATCGCGTTGAGGCATACATATGCTCTGATAGCATCTTAGAAATTGAGGGCTTCAACTAAAACTAATTGGTTTAATGTTGAAACCCTCCATTTCTAGCGCAAATCCAATTACTTCCATCTTATTCGAATTGTTTGCATCATGCCCGATAACACGCAGATCGAAGCCACTTTGCCATATCAGCAATTGAGGTTTCATCCTAAACCCAATTAATTTTGAGTTGAAGCCCCTCAAATTCAAATACGAATTCGAACTATTTGCTCTGATAACATGCAAATCGAACCTGCCCTGATACCCGAATAAATTGGTTTTACGTTGAACCCCTTAATTTCTAATACAAATCCAAACTATTACTTCATCTTACTAGTACAAGTACATGCTATTGTTTAATTTCTCATGATTTTCATTTTTGCATAGGTACAAATGATATTATACGAAGCCCTCCGACTGTACAGTCCAGTGACGAGTTTGGCTAGAAGGGTCGAAAAAGACACGGTGATGGGGAAGTACAAAATCCCGAGGGGCACCAACATCACCATCTCGCCTTACGCGGTTCATCGTAATCCCGACATATGGGGAAAAGACGTTCACCTCTTCAGACCAGAGAGATTTGCAGATGGGCTGGCAAATGCAACGAACGGTAATCCAGTGGCTATGTTAGGGTTTGGTTTCGGGCCTCGAATGTGTGTGGGGATGAACTTCGCCTTGAGCGAGACTAAGATTGTGCTCTCGATGATTCTTCGGCGTTATAAGTTTACCCTATCGAAGAATTACGTTCACTTGCCCTACGTCGTGCTCATCGTTCAGCCGAAGCTTGGAGTTCAGGTCATGCTTCAACCTATGTGTGCTTAAAAAATGATTTGATGAAGCGATTAAGGGTTTTTATGGTTCGTCTAGTTCTATAATATAATTGATGGTGAAGTGAAGTGATTTAAGTTGTATGGATCATCGATATAATGCAGTTGAGGACCTATATACATTAGTGGTTTTGTGATTTGATGGAATTTTTAATTCATTTCGTATAAATCAAATATTGCTGTATGATCTCACATGAATGCAATCGTATTTCAACCATTTTAATCAACCATCACTTGCAAGACTCATATTTTTTCTTTCCCGAGGTATCCCCACACAGCCTGGCTATGGGCTAACCCCCACACACTCCAGAGGTGAGACTAATCCCTAGGGCCAAGTGGATACGTCCCAAACCCATCCGACAACAATAGTCCATGGACACTCTCACTCTTTTTATCTTTCTTTCCAAAACCTTTACTTAGCCATAGAGGAACTCCCCCTGAAGCAACATCTACTCAACCACAAAACATTAAGAAAATGGTTAGAGTAAACAGACATAGAACAACAACTTAATCAAAGTACAAGCCGATAAGAGGTCCGAGATCAAACATCTGCAAAAAATAAGAAACCACGCAGGCAAAACAAAAAAGAGTCAGGCATGGAAAAACAAACACAAAGCAACGCATGCACAAAGACCAAACAGGTCTATAAAATCGGCCTTTGACTTGACTCCGCTTCTCCCGCAGCACCAACTCTTGTCTCAGCTCCATCTTCTTCAGCATTCTGATCCGCCACATCCACACGTCCAGCTCCTTCAGCCTCTATTTCTGCTTCTCCCACTTTTTGGGAAGAAAGAAGGTCTTTTAAAATCTCCCTTTGAGCCACCAAGGAAGCTATGGACTCATCGAGGCATTGTATAGCCTTTTCAAGTGCTGATGTGGATGAGGACGTGGAGGCAGCATTCTCCTCAGCATTCTGCATTCCTACCCAAGACAGATCGACGACTCTGTATATGCCGGTCAGATGGAGAATGGGCACTTCTGATGTTCAACATAATCTGTGCTGCTTGGTTCGAACCCAGTGTGGACCGATACTGACTAGATGATAGAGGGACATGGCAGAATTCCTTTGATCTTCTTTTTGGCGTGACATGCCATCATATTCAGGATGGTCTTCCCGTAGTTATAGGCAGGTTGTGACCCAGGATATACAGAAGTTGAGCCATCTGCTCAGTTACCCGACTATCATTGGCTGTAGGTTGCCAATTGAACACTGCAAACTTAAATAGAACTGAGTAGAGGGAGGTCAGAAAAGTGTTAGAAAAATTCGTCTCCCACTTCTTCTTCTTTCCGCCTGAGATAAATACCACCACCTCATCGATATCACTATCCTCAAACTGTTCTACATCCGGTGTCTCCAGAAACTCATTGATCAACCGAGCCGAGAACTCATAGACACGATTACACAAAACAAATCTTCCCATACTTCATTGAATTAGGCTCATTTAAGCGAGGGGAAAGATTAGCATATACCTCAAGTACCACCGTGTCGCAAAAGGTTGCTAGGCATCTAACAGCATTGCCCAGATGACGTGTCTCCAAAAACTGCAGCACCCCATACTTGCGAAAGCTTGGGAGATCCACCGTTATTTCAACCCGCAACGTCCTCGACTGCAAGGCCACCCAAAGTTCTTCATTAAGGCTTGAATAGAACCTCTTTGGCTCCTCGGTTATTTCCAAGTCTGAGTCAGAAGGAGGGTCAGCCTTGGGATCTTCAGGAAATATGGAGTCTGATGCTGGGTCAGCATCCAGAGCAGCATTTCTTCAGGGACTGGCATGTCATCTGCGCGTCTCGCCTTTTTGGAGGATTGAGCATCAGGGTCCAAATGTTGTTTGCCTGCCCTTTTCATCAGCCTAGCAAACACAGAACCAAGATGAATATAATTAGGAAACAGATTTTCAGAGGAGGGTTTCGATTCAGTCTCATAAGCTCGATTTTCTCCACCTAAATCCTGGTTTGCCGGTATATCGTCGTAGGTTTGAGAGTCGATGAACGCGTCCACGGATGGGCTCGATGGCATTGTGGCAGACACCGGAATAGGGCTTTTTCGCGTTTCAGCGCGGCCCCTTTTCTGGCTTCGTCGTTTCTTCTGATTCGGATACATCGCACTTAGGGGAACATCGTCTACATCAGGGTTAGGAGTACCCTCAGTCGCTGGAGTCTCTGCGGCCGGAGTTTCGGAAATTGGGGTTGAAACCCCTTGGGCTGCCGGCATTTCGTCGCGATTTTGGGGTGGGTCGTGTCGTCGTCTGTAAATTCGCCGAATGGCACAGCTTGCACGGGGACAGCATCGACGGCGACTTCTTGAAATGTGGATTCCATATTCTGCGCTTCAGTGGACGATGAGTGTGCCATGGTGAAATCAATCGATTGATTCACGAAAATCAGAGAATGAAGAACAGAAATGTAAACCCTAGATTTTATCAAGAACCTTGAAGTGCAGTTCGAAATATTTTCAGATAGCGGGACAGAGTTTAAGAAAGTCGGCGTGTATGTGACTGGCGCAGATTAAAAGGAAGAAGAGCAATGTATTTTCAACGGTTAGAAAAACAAAATTAAATGGGTCAAAACTGATATAATGCATCGTGGGGGAGAGTGGACCAAAATAACCGTTGAGTATATAATTATTAGGCAGTTTTCTAGTGACGGAGTATGAAGTATGTGCTTAAACCGCTTAATTAAAATGTGGAGCTAAAAAATGGTATATGGAGGACTAGTCATACGAGAATATAGGAGAAAATCAGGTCAAAATTCAACCAAAAATACCAAGTCAAAAGTCATCATGGGAATGAGTCAGACTAACCGTTTAGACGACAACGAGGATCACTTGAGACAAGTGTAACATGTTGTTCTTCGAGGAATTCTAATGCAATTCTGAGAGATATCGAAACTATACACAGAAAACTGACAAAGCAAATCCTAACAACTAATGCATAAAACACGAAAGAAAGCGAAATGTAGCATGATCAAACTGTCAGTTACTAATGTTGCCTAAATATTTGACTCAACATTCTCATTC
The DNA here is from genome assembly GCA_027422505.1 of Craterostigma plantagineum. Classification (NCBI taxonomy): domain Eukaryota; kingdom Viridiplantae; phylum Streptophyta; class Magnoliopsida; order Lamiales; family Linderniaceae; genus Craterostigma; species Craterostigma plantagineum. Next base: position 5,429,288 of record JAPQWV010000019.1, on the reverse strand, counting down.
CGTAATCCTAAACGTTTCTGAACGACCCTCTTAGACCAGTACCCTTACAATTTCTGCCCTTTCACCTTATTCTCTAATATGATTTTTAGCACTGCCCTTATTCCCTAAGCATCAAGGTTTGAATTTTTGTCGCAAAGTGTACATCGTCACAGCGAATCCGTATACCTAGGGATACTTATTACCAAATACATATATCTTGCAAAAGGATTATGAGCAGGCTTATATGCGTCAAGGATTGACTTTTTGTCGCAAAGAGTACATCGTCACCGGGAATGCCGTGTACCTAGGGAACTTATTACCATGATCCTATGCGTAAGGGATCGGGTTAATTCAGAGACCAGTCAGGAAGAATCGAGTCATTTCACAGGACACCAGAGAAGAATATTTAACCAAACATCAAAGCAGTAACTATCGAATTTGACATATGCTACGTTGATCCACATGTTGGACCAATATTCAGACAGACTGATGCAAACCTATGGATTTCGTCTGGTCCGAAAACCTTTCAGAATCCAATGCTTTCGTGAAATATCAGCTAACCGATGTTTCATGTCTATATGCTCAATGCGGACTAGTTCTTTCTTAACCATATCTCTAAGAAAATGATGTCTTATATCCAGTGTTTGAAAAGTGATAGCCTAGGCGACCACTTCCTCTAGTCGACCCCAAAATCGCCTGAGCTACGAAATCAGTGAGGCGGTCGACTTTGACGCCTAAGCGACCGCCTTGGCCAAGGCGATAGTCGATCGCCTCGGTCGACTCTCGAACGGGAATGATTTCCAGAAGGAATTGCGTCGCAAAAACAACCTATTAATCTTGGGAAGGACTGATTTTTTGGATTTTGTTATGTTAGGGTTCGAGAGAGCGACTGTGAAGCCACGAGGAAGAAGATCTAATTTTAATTTAAATAGATTTTTTTATTCTTGGGCCTATTCTTACAGGCATATCATTACTTTTAAAATCCTTTTGTAGATTTTACTATTTTTGAGTCCAAATTCAATTTAACTTAATATTTTAAGCTTTTATTTAAACAAAAAGGTTAAATATCAATGTTTATACATTTTTTAAAAATTGATGTCCACGTGTTTAAGTAAAACAATTAACTTATGAAATAAAAATTAAATAACAAAAATTAAATCTCAATTATATTTCTAAAAAATTAATATCTAATATAGTTTTGGCTCTTATAAATATAACTATTTTACACACAAAACTTCTGGAATTTATAAATATTTATTTCTAAAATTTATTTAATATGTTAAAGATCGTTCTCCTAGGCGTTTTGCTTTTCGCCTAGGCTCGCATAAGCAATTTAGGCCTCAAATCGCCGTGGCTCGCTTTTCGCCTTTACAAGCACTGCTTATATCTATATGGTTCGTGCGTGAATGCTGGATAGGGTTCTTAATGTTGATGACACTAAGGTTATCACAATACATGATAGACTCACATTCTAAACCATAGTCACACAACATGCTATTTAACCCCATCAATTGCGTACAACTACCCGCAGCAACATACTCAGACTCAGCAGTAAGTAAAGACACACAATTCTGTTTCTTACTGTACCATGCAACTAAATTGTTACCTAAGAAGAAATAGCCGTCACTTGTGCTCTTGCGATCATTCTTGTCACCTGCCCAATCAGCATCATTGTAGCCTACAAGACTCGTATTAGTATCTTTAGAGAACCACAACCCTAGGCTACACGAACCACTCACATATCGAAGAATACGTTTAACAGCATTTGAGTGGGAAACCTTAGGCTCAGATTGATATCTAGCACAGACACATACGCTATACATAATGTCGGCTCTACTAGCTGAAATGTACAACAAACTGCCTATCATGGATCGATATAATGTCGGGTCAACATTCTGTCCAACATTATCCTTACATACCTTTTGTGTAGACCCCATGGGAGTTTTCATTACCTTAGTCGTGTCCAACCCGAATTTCTTTACGGTATTCTTAGCGTACTTTTCCTGATACATAAAAATCCCGTCACTGCTTTGCTTGATCTGCAATCCTATGACAAAGTGGAGTTCATGGCAAGTACGAATTAATCTACCATTGATTGCGAACTAGATCCAAAAACTATGTCATCTACATAAATTTGAGCAATTAAAATGTCAGCACCGACTCGTTTTATAAAGAGTGTGCGATCTCCCTAACCTCGCGTGAACCCAAATTCGAGTAAAAATGTGGTCAACCTACCATACCAAGCTCGGAGCGCTTGCTTCAGTCCATACAACGGTTTCTCCAGCTTAAAAACATGGTTAGGAAAATGTGGGTCTTCAAATCCCTTAGGCTGTTCGACATAAATATCTTTATAAATAAGAACATAATGAAAACACACCCTTAACATTCATTTGGTGTAACATAATGTTAAGCCAACATGCAATCGCTAACAACAGCGTAATGGATTCTAACCTAGTCACAGGAGCAAACGTCTCATCAAAATCTATGCCCTCAACTTGCTTATAACCTTGGGCTACTAAACGTACTTTGTTCCTAACAACTCTACAAGTTCATCTGATTTATTCTTAAAGATCCACTTCGTGCCTATGACATTAATGTCTTTCGGCCGTGGAACCAAGGGCCAAACTTGGTTTTTCTCAATCTGCAAGACTTGCATCGCATTAATCCAAAAATTATCCTTGAGAGCTTCAAGAACATTTTTTTGGGTTCTATCTCAGAAACTAAACAATTAAAGCGTACCTCGGCGTATACGGTGTTCATGCATACGTTTCTTAACATCGATTTGTAGTCTTTGTGCGCTTGTCTCTGGCTTTCCTTCCATCGTTCAGATCTCCGATGATTAAGTCTGTGGGATGGTCTTTCTGTATCTTAGCTGGCGGATTTCTTCGTACTTCACTAGGTCCAGCTTCAGTGTTCTGCTCAGGCACTGATGTTGAGTCTGGTGTTGACTCAACATTTTCTTCCACATTATCCTCTGTTTCATCAACAGCTTGTATAACATCTGAAATATCAACTTCTGGAGCAATTCTGCTAAGATCAGTAGCATCATCGAATACTATATTACTAGATTCCTGAACAGATTTCAAGCACAAGTTATACACACGATATTCACGACTATTAGAAGAGTAACCTCGAAAAATGCATTTGTCACTTTTGGAATCGAATTTGGTCAAGTACTCACGATCATTCAACATGTAACAATAACAACCAAACACATGAAAATGCTTCACTGTAGGCTTTTTCCCAATTAACAATTCATTAGACGTTTTCTTAGTACCATGCCTAAAGAAAACACGATTCGATATATGACAAGCAGTATGCAGTGCTTCAGCCCAAATCTCTTAGAAATACTCTTAGATTGCAACATAACACGAGCCATTTCTTGCAAAGTCATATTCTTCCTTTCGGCCACCCCATTTTGTTGGGGTGTCTTAGGAGATGAAAACTCATGAATGATGCCTTTCTTATCACAATACTCATTGAATGACTGATTATCAAATTCCCTACCATGATCGGATCTAATGCGAAAGATCGGAGCACAAAAATTGTTCTTAATCATTGCACAAAAAGTTTTAAAGAAATCGAATGATTCTGATTTTCCCTAAGGAAGAAAACCCATGCATATCTAGAAAAGTCATCCACGAGCACATATGCATATTTCCGACCACCAATGCTATCTACTTCCATCGGACCCATCAAATCCATATGAATCAATTGAATACAGTGAGCAGTTTTAAAATGTTGGACAGCATGTTGGTCAATATTATGGCTAGCATGCACTTGCTTACCCTTTAAACAAGACTCACAAACAACCTTACCAAACTCCTTTAACTTTGGAATGCCTCTGATGGCTTCGTGTTTGATAAGCTGCTCCAGGGTTCGATAGTTGACGGGGCCCAGTTTGTAATGCCAAAAGACCAATTCGTCTTCGGCCTTTGATAGTTGTCACACATCATTCGAACTGGATTTGTCTCCGACTAAGTAGCAATTGTCGCTTGATCTTTTACCTGCCATCACTCGAACACAATTGCTGTTAAAAACTTCACAATATTCTTTACTAAACTGTACCTCAAGGTTGTCGTCGCACACCTGGATTATACTAATTAAATTAGCCACCAGTCCATCCACATATGGAATGTTGCTCAGCCTAAGAAAGTCGGGCACGTTCAATTTGCCTCGATCGAGAATCCATTCTTTAGCACCTCAAACATCACAGATCCACTACTCAATGGTTTATAGTCAACTAGGAACTCCTTGGTACCCGTCATGTGTCGGGAACACCCGCTATCGAAGTACCAAGAACCTGCTCGCAAAGAGTTATAAACAACGTTGCATTTATGAAAAGATTTCTCTACCCAAACTTTCTTAGATGACGAAACATCATTATGTTCAGCAGAACTTGAAGGAGCGCCAACTAAAACTTCTCCGAACACACCTTTGAACACTTATTTCTCAATGTTGGGGGGATGTTGGATGACATTTCAGTCAACATTGATTTCTTCGAAATCTCCCCCTTCAACTTCCAGCAAAACGGCTTTATATGATCAGGCTGCATGCAAGATGACATTTATACTAGACTTATCGGCATCATGCTTAGGACTTTTCTCAACAATTGCGGTATTACTAAGATCACTCGTTGTGTGAGATTTTTCTTTAACAAAGACTATCTTAGGCTGGACATGAATCACGGGTTTAGAAATATCACAAGTGGGCTGAGCATTGATTCCTAGACCTTGCTTATCAAAGGTACCTAGTGATAATACCTCATCAAGGGTCGATTTACCCTTGTTCAACTTTGAGAACGTATGGTCCGCCTCATCGACTTGCTTCTGTAGCTTGTCGATCTCTTTGTCCTTTCCCGTCAACACAGCTTCCAATTTGTTCATCCATTCGAGTAGGCTTTCTATCATCTTTTCGCTCTTCTCATTCTCCTCGGGCAGCGCTTTCACAATGGCTTTTAGTTTCGAGTTTTTCGCCTTTTCCTTTTCATATTGCGCAGACAGTAGCTTCACAGCTTCATTAATCTGAACTTCTGCACAAACGCTGTTTCTAAATCTGCATCATCAGAACTTAAATACCCATAAAAACAGTTTGAATCATCTAATCAAATATAATTTGTTTCTCAGATGTTGAGTCCAATGTTGGCTCAACATCAGTTACCGCAGTAAAGCCGATTTGATGATCTTCTTCTTCTTCGATGTCTGAGAAGGACTGTATGGTTACTGATGATTGTCTGGACTCCTTTGAACATGATCTTCATCTTCATCGTCTGAAAGATCAACCCAAAGTGCTTTCCCTCGTTTGCGTAGAGTATTCGCGCATTCGTTGGCAAAGTGACCCCAGCCCGTGCACGCATGGCATCTCACTAAATGAATGTTGGGCCAGCATTTTGCTCCACATTCTTCTTCTTGAGAAACTTTGCGAATTTCTTCACGAGCATGGCCACATTCTCCTCATCGTCAGGGTCATCCTTAGTTTGCACCTTGGATGGCTGACTGATTAGAGCGAGGCTTTTGCCGCGAGAGACTCTCTTTTGGACTTTGAGATTGGTCTCGTAGTTCTTCAGAAGTCCATATTGGCCAAATTGTGTGCTTCCTCGACCGCCACTGACTTCACATTAAACATTTCAGTTAGTGTGCGAACTGCTTTAGAATTTAGTACCTTATTCGAGATCGGATCTCCTAGGCTGGCACACTCGCTCGAGATCGTCAGAAGCTTTCCAAAGTACGTGGTGATACCTTCGTCTTCCTTCATTCTGAGGTTTTCGAACTGGTTGAGGAGAAGCCTTAGTTGGTTTCCCTCACACTTGCATCGCCTTCGCAGTACCTCTGAAGTAGATCCCACTCATTCTTCGCAGTAGTACAGTTCTGGATGATCTTGAACATGAAGATGTCCACCGAAGAGAAGATGGCATGAAGTGCTTTATCGTTGAACTCGGCGGCATTCTTTTCAAGAATCGTCCATTCTTCTATCGGTTTGTCAACAACTTCACCATCGGCGTCCGGTGGAGATTTTGGAGTCGTATATCCATTGAGTACAGTCTCCCACGCAGGCGTATCGATTGATTTGATGCATTGGCGCACACGAACCTTCGAATAGACATAATTGGAACCGTCTAAAACTGGAACCTTGCCGATATAGTTTGAACTTGTAACATCCATTGTAGAGGATTGACAGCGCTAGTAACGTCAAGCTTAGGCTCTGATACTTTGAAGTCGGGCGGTCCCGAAATGGATGTAAACGCTAGTAGTAAACTGGTGACTAATATGTTGAAGCTAATATCGACTGAACACTACTCTCAACAGTGAACGCACAACGGAATAATCAGAAACTCAGCAATAAAAAAGTAATGACACGGGATAAAAATTTTGTGCAGCAAGTTAGAAACTTTCTGGGTGCCTCATGGGGAAATTCCACTATTACGATGGATTACAAAAACAACTATCAAACGATAGTAAAACTCAAGCCTAGAAGAGAAAATCTAACGATCCACCAAACTAGAAAGTCCTAAAACTTTTGCAAAACAGAAAACACATGGCTAAAAAGAACTCTCGAAAAATAGCTCAAACTCTTTTACGCTTCGCTCGATATATCTCGTGATCATTTTACGGGAAAGTGAAGTCTCGTATAAATACATCGACTTCTCAAAGACTCCACAACCTCCACTTTGTCTCAGCGTCCACTCTTTAGAATATGGCTGTTGGAAGTTAACTTGAACAGCCCCAAACGACTTAGTCTTGTCTTGTGCTCTACTCTTCCTATTTTTAGTATGCACACTCCAAATTTTGTTCCTGCTTATCCACACGTAATTCACACGCTTTGGACCCTTTCTGCTCTTATCCAAAACCTGCACATAACTGATAAAATACCCCGTAATTAATTTAAATAAGTTTTGGGTAGGGGTGTTCGTTCGGTACGTACCGTACCGAACCATAATTAATTTCTCGGTTCGGTATTCGGTTTTTATCGAAATTCTTTCGGTAAATTCGGTTTACCGAAATACCGAATTTTCGATAAAAAAGTAAAAACAAAAAGAAATTCCATAATATTTAAATCAATATAAATAATTTAATATATTATATTTATATTTTCACTATTAATATAAGCTATTATATTTTAATTTAAACATTTTGGTAATTCGGTATACCGATTATCTAATTAAAAATTCTATACCGAAAACCAAATTACCGAATTTTTTTTTGGGAAAACCGAAAGCGAATTTCGGTTCGGTTCGGGTTGTACCGAATTTTCGGTAATTCGGTTAATATGGTCGGTATACCGAATAATGCACACCCCTAGTTTTGGGCATAAAAGATAAAACTGAAAGTTGACCAATTCTCAGCCAACAATGTCGATTGGAATGTGGCCTCAACATGATTGTCAACATTGAGCTAGTCAACATTAACAGAGATTTCTCAAAGAATGTAAGAGGTGAGATTCGATCACTTGACCTCCTAGCTACATGCACTTTCATGTCTCCCCCTTAACCACTTTCAAGTCTCATAATAAGTCACATGTATGACAAAATTCGATAATTAGCTAGTCATAATCATTAAGAACATAATGAAATACGCGGCACATAACTATACTATTGTAATTTAAATATGATTTTGTTTACATCGTATTTGAAAAAAAATGTAGAATGATCGGGCCAAAGATTGAAGTAGTTATAGTTATCAAAAGCGTTTAACTTTTACTTACCTTTTTTTTAGGTGTTCTGTATTTGAATAGATAAATCATTTGCAGAAGACTGCATCCTATCAAAAGAAATTAACTTCTATTTGGTTTTTTCCCCTACAAATTTTGCATTTGAGAAAGAAACAGCTTAGTGAATCCATAATAATAGGAGAAAAGTAGAATCCTGTCCTGTGCTGCAACGTCATCAAGTGAAAGCCCCTGACACGTCAGCATCGTAGGTTGCAATTACCATTTTGCCCTCCCATGATTTATTTCAGTCTGTTTATTTGATTCACTTACTATTCACTTTGGTTTATGCGGTACATTGTATTTAGACTTGCACTCTTGGTATTCCTAAAAAAAACTTCGTGAAGATTTACATCTGCTCAACTCCCATAAACCTCGATTCGATCATCGTCAAAGCAAAGGAATCGTCGATTGAACTGTCGGAGCTCTATGCCCCATCCTCGCCGGAGCTACCGGCTGCAGTGCGCACCACCAAAAACTTGCCGTCGCACCTCATCCCAAGCCTCATAAAAGCTTTTCAAGAATCAAGCGCGAGTTTCGCCGAAATCTTGGATGATAAATGACCCGATTTGGTCATATACGATGTTTTCCAGCCATGGGCGCTGGCTCGCTCCTTCGATGGGAATACCGGCCATTTGCTTGGGGTCGGAGGATCTGTGTTGTTTGCTTATTACCACCATAGTCCATATGTATGCCGCAGCTAAGAGGGAAGGCGGCGGCGGCGGCGATTTTTCGTCCAAGACGGTTTATTTCCTGGCCCACGAGAAAATCGACCTATTATTCCCCTCTTGAAAGATGGTGATTTGGAAACTTGGAGCTTTCTAGCGAGATAGTTCTGATGAGCTGCATAGTGGTTGAACAAAAGTACGACGATTATCTGTCGAGTATGTGTATGAAAGAGGTGAGAATTCGGGAATATTTTTTCTCTTTTTATCTCTTGGCCATAATTATTGTTCCATAACTGCAGAAAAAGACGAAGAATTTGTGTTCAATGACATCCCAGAGCGCCATTCCCGTCTATTGGGAGAGGTTACAGCTCGCTCGTTGGTATGGACGCTGACCTAACCGCTGCGGATCTTTACTTCCTCTTGGCTAATATATTCTGATGAGTTCAATCGGTATTTCTTTCTTACGACACCATCATCTTTTTTTCCCTCTTAAATATTGAAGCAATAACGGTTATCTTAAAAAATCATCATATTATTATGTGTGTTAAGTTGGAGGCTGGGCACGAGAAAACTGATGCTTAAGTTAGTGTCTGATTTTCAAGAAAACAAGCCATTGGTACTCAACCCGCAATTCTTCATGGTGTCAGAAGCATACTCACCGACCCAAAAACAAGCTTCTATTCACCCTCTGCGATATTTTGTGAATTTAAATATCCATTTGAATGTCGAGTGGTTGAACGTGATACAGATAGTACCAAAGAAGGCCTCCTTTGAAAATGGCATAGAGCATAGAGAAATTTGGTGAGTACACAAAGCATTGAGAAACCCCCTTTGAAAATGGCCTAAGATGGGTGAGCATAAATGTTCTGTTGTTACCATAGACTATTGCGAGTATGTTGCCAAACGATTACCTGACAAAATATGGCATATATGTTTGCCCTTGAACGTATTAATATCAGTACTGTGAACATATTCGGCAAATATCAAGTTTCTTTTACCGGGGATTATTAGAGTTAATCATATAAATGCTTTTACATCATGTCATGCTCAACCTAATTTACTGGGCCGACTTTGGAGCTGCTCCGTGGATGGGACGTAGAAAACATGCGTTAAACGATGGGTTTCTCAACATTATGTTGCTCTATAGGATCATGATCGAGAAAGGTCTTTGACGTGTTTTAACAAAGGTCTCAGCGTTAGAGCTGATTTTAAGGCGTTGTTCGACAAAACGCCGAGGGAGTCCGGTTCCTTCGATGATTTTCTGAAACTGTATGAATGGGAACGCGATGTTTCAGACAAGTCTTGGGTGGAACAAGTGGGATAACACATTTCATTCGAACTGACAACATAGCTATTTTAGTCGAACGACAAAAAGATATTCAAGTTCCCAGTTCCGCATTTCATTAATGGTAATAATATTATTGCATTGAACCCCCATGATTATCACGGTCTTGACAATTCGCCACTGACTCAGCTTTCTCTTACACATTGCATGAAGCAGAGGATAAACTCGCTTGGAAATCTGAAGAAGAATTTGGAAGAGAGATGTGTTATGATCTCGATCGATCTTTGTATGAAGATTAGAAGGTGTGAAGAAGAAGAAACATAGATGAGAGTTTAGAGGAAGAAGAAGAATTGTTAGATGAGATTAGGGAGAGCTGGAGAAGAAGATGATAGAAAAGATAGGGTTAATTGCTTGCTTACGTTCCAAGGCATCATACGCCTTGTTATATAAGAGCATAATGGGCTACTAAATAACAAAGACCCATTTAACATATAATAATTGATAACCCAAATTAATTAGTTCTTCAGCCCACTCCATCACGAACGAGTCCGGCCAAATATTAATATAAGAGCTCGGTTGAGTCAGATACATGAAAGTGAGCAGCCCTTCACTCGAAAGTTGCAGTCGAACCTGAAGCTTTTCTTTCCATTTGTGGAAGAAATTACCCAAGAGTTCAAACAAGTGGTCTCTTATCTCATCGTTAGTCGCCGACAAACTTTTGGAGCTCGCAGCCGCAGATAGCCAATACCATCCATCGTTTGAACCTTGTGTTGTAGCATTAAGCGCTTTCCCTTTCTTTCGTTCCAACCTCTTCCTGTTTAGGTGCTGAGCAAGACCACCACTAACTCGGTTTCGGTGAAGAGCAGCGAGAGGAAATTTTCTTGAAGGGCTGAAAGTATGTTGATTCGCAAGGCCCAAGTTTGCGCCATCAACTACGGCATCAAAAGGACCATGTCGTTTAAGCCACTCCTGAATGGGAGGTGTTGTTGCTTCTTGAATCTTAGTCTTCGCTAGAGCTAGCGTCTTAAAACCATATGCATCATCAGCATTAGCACCATTTAGTTGATTCTTGGCGTGATCATTTTCGTTTGATGGGTATGATTCCTCTACGTCATAGCTATAGAACAGCCAGCTATCGATCCTTCCTCGATCAAACGGTTTACTGTGGTATCCGCCAACACGCACCTCCCGACATACCCACGCCCTCGATAGAATGACACCTCTTGATTCAGAAATGCTCTTACCGACTCTTCAAAATATCAGCCAATGGAACCACGACGACAGCGGGAGGTAAACTCCTCGCACTCAATCGAGAAACATCCCCGATATCCCATACAGAACGCAACTCACTAATCGCAGCGTTCTTGTTACTCTTCTCCTCCCATTCGCTTAAACTATTAACGTCGAGGAAAGGAGGCAAGCTAACGAACAATAACTTGCCTACAGCTCTCACAAAATCATTATCGTCTAACACTAATTCAGCACATATATCCTCAGTAACGTAATTATTTTCCCTCATTGATACCTCGTCAGCCCACATGGGTTTACTCAAATTGGCAATGTTTCATCATCAAGCAATATTGGTCCGTCCTCTATTCTGATAGGATCTTCCCGTGCCTCTAACGGCTGTAGCTGAAACTTTCTGCGCCCTGCAGCCTCGTCGACCGATACCGGTGGTATACACTCTTCGCCATTCGTTCTCTTCAGCTGTGATTGTAGACCATTAATGATTTGTATAAGATTGTCGAGCTTACCATTACCTTCTTCACTGAATCTTTCCAGCTTGTTTGCGACGTTCATCTGCAGTTTCATGACCTGAGCTCGGATCCTCCCATTTGCAACATCTCGTTGGGACATGGCAGCTAGGAAGTTGTTGTTCGATTCAGCTATCATCCATCCAAGTTCCTTTTGCTTTCTCTGGTGATCCTTGAAGCGTGTGTATTCATCCATTGCCGAGGAACAATATGCTCTGATACCAATGTTATGATATCGATCGATCTTTGTATGAAGATTAGAAGGTGAGAAGAAGAAGAAACATAGATGAGAGTTTAGAGGAAGAAGAAGAATTGTTAGATGAGATTAGGGAGAGCTGGAGAAGAAGATGATAGAAAAGATAGGGTTAATTGCTTGCTTACGTTCCAAGGCATCATACACCTTGTTATATAAGAGGATAATGGGCTACTAAATAACAAAGACCCATTTAACATATAATAATTGATAACCCAAATTAATTAGTTCTTCAGCCCACTCCATCACGAACGAGTTCGGCCCAAATATTAATATAAGAGCTCGGTTGAGTCAGATACATGACAAGATGCTCGCGGGGCTTAGCCCTGATCAAACAACTCGAAGTAATTCGTTAATTTCTTTCATTTTCCTTTATGAAGCGACTTGGCTGAATGTCTTCTAACTTTAATTTTCTAGATCATTATTTGTTTATCTTTCCAATAAATTATGCTTATTTAACAAGTATCTTTATCACTAGCCTTATTTTCATTCAAATGGATGTTGGGATATCAATAGCTCTTTTTTCGTTTATTAATGTATAAATAAACACACGTGAACTCACAAATTCCAGTTCTCGTTGTGTCACCTTTTGCATTTCCTCCTTGGCCTGTTGTGTTTTTTGTGCTTGGATTCTGCTTGCCGATGCTGCGACGCTGCAACCACTGGGTTAGAATCTTAGGTAATGTAATTTATATGTGTGATTTTCCTACTTGCGTGCAATTTCATCCTTAGCTTTGTTTTTTTTCCATAACCACATTCTTCTCCTTTATTCGTGTTTGATATAGAGTAGTTTGATGTTAAGGTTTACTGATCAACAATAACGACATGCTTCTATTTAATATCACATTAGGGCCTTTGTTAGTTGATTGCATGTTTGGGTATTACCTTATCATTGTGTTCATGTTGATAGAGCTGTCGTGTCTTTTGAGTAGTGATATTTTGCTGAGTTTACTTACTATCAAGAAGTTCATTATAAACACGATTTCAGTGGAAGAAACCCAGATAAGAATGTTGTCTTTGACATGGGTATGAGTGCTAGAGATTTCTTAGCATCCACCTACTGAATTTCCGAAATCATAATTTGCTTTCTTTATTATTAACTTGCTCCTTTGCTATAGAGATTAGCGGATTTGTGCGTAGTTCTATTCCTTCTGGGAGTTTATTAATGTGATTGATTCCAAAGATTATTGAAAATGGTGAGGATGATGGTGGGACTGGATTTTGCAACGGTGTTGGTGCCGATACCCATGTGCAATGAAAAGGAGGTGAGACTAGATATATTCAACTGGTGGCTGCTGAAATTGTTGAGCCATTTGGAGTTGACATCAACTTGATGATTCTTTTTCGCTACCTTTTGATATGAGGAATGTTTCTGAAGCTTTTTCATACAAAGATTTTTTCCAAGCAGATTCTTCCTTTGCAACGATCATCTTACGCTCTTCACATCATATTTCATAATCTTTTCGTCGACGCATTCCAATTTGTCGAATCGTTGGTTAGTAGAGATTCATGTTCGAAACAAATCAAACACTGCAACTGCCTGGTTGCCTTAGGTATAGTTCTTCGTTGTTCTTTCTGAATTTCAGTAGTCACAACAATTTGGTTTATAAGGTTTTTGCTTACGTTGATTTCCTAATTGTGTTTGAAGTGAGGTTATATTGTTTTGATTGTGAAATTTATCATAATGTTTTTCTCATTTTTATTGGTAGCCTAAAATAGGACGTCCATGGCTGGTATGGAGTCTGTAAAAGCATGATGATAATGTCGATTCTAATAAAGCTTAAGGAGGTAGACGAGATTTACCGTACTATCGGTTCTTTCACAATTATTGGATTAAGCCAAAACGTTACTCATTTAATTTACTACCATTTTTATCATTATTAGTATTTATTAGTTTATTTGTTTTGACTTTTGTTTTATAATTAAAACCTCGAGGAACAAATCATGCAACACATGTTGGGTTTTGATCAGGTCAAACATCGGATAACCCTGTCATTGTGAGTACCTAAGTTATAAAGCAATAGGGTCCGAAGGGTCTGTCCCGCCAGAGTTCCTTATTCGGCGCTTGGCACCAGGTAGGGTGATTTTCTCCTGAGACGGGTCAGACGGTAGAGCATATATCTGGTCCGTTACAAAGTGATATGGAAGGATCTCGGGTCATGCCAAATCTTCTTCAAATGAATATTAAATACACAAAATATAACCCGTGCGTAGAACGGGGCAACACCTAGTAATATGGAACATTTTATCAAGAGGTCTCCGCATAAATGCCCGAAATTACACGAGTGAAAATGGAATTATTAGAGAAGCTATGGATGGATCATGTGGAGAGAATTACACAAACGCGATTTTGAGAATGGAATTACAAAATTAGTTGAATTTTTAAACCTACTACAAAACTAACCAACGTTTTTAATTCTAACTATTTTTATTTTCATTGTAACCATCAAAATACTTAAAATTACAAATTTCACTATTTTATCTTCAAATATCAGAACACTCGTTAATAATTAAATTTTTTCCCCAACTTACTCTCAGATATATTAAAAATATATTACTTAAAGAAATAATCAAAAGAAAAATAAAATTACTTGCCGTGATCGTGACCTACTCCTCTCGCGTGAGTTCGATATCTAGAGCTGTCAACGGGCCAGCGGGGTGGGCACGGGTAAGCCCGCCGTTTGGCAGGCCTGGTAATTGAAGATGATCATATTGTAGAACAACTTTGAAAATACATTAATAATCATTAACGGGGTTTCGGCTGTATATATCCAACCTAATTAATAGGTAGATTGAGAAAAGAAAAAGAATTACAAGAAGCTCGATCGTGAATATGAAATGATGAAGCAACATTGGCTTCTTCTCAGTAAAATTAAAATCTAGATTAATTTATGATTTGTTGCAAATTACTACCTCCGTCCCGCTTATTTCTTCCCATCTTTCTATTTCAGGCGTCCCACATAATTCTTCCCATTTTTATTTTTGGTAAAAATTTATCCCACTAATTAAACTAATTACACCATTAATATTAAAAAAAGTCTTCTTGATTTGCGTGTCGATTAATAACTTTTCTCTCTCTATACCTCAAAAGGTGTACTATAATATTAAAATAATGTTATTTCTTAATCTCCGTGCCCGCTAATCTTTGGGAAGAAATAGTCGGGACGGAGGAAGTAATACGTAACTAGTTTATGAGAGATTATACTGCATATAGATCTATTTTTGGATAAAAGCTATTAATTAATGCTATTTGAAAAATCGGTAGGTTATTTTAGAGAAAAATACCTAATCCAACAGTACACTTGTGAATCAGTCCGTTTTAAATTTCTTTTGTGAATGACTATTGCCACTAGGCAAAAAGTTCATTTAAACTCCCTCTTATGCTAATTACCATATTGCCCTTTGTCCATGTAGAATATCAATGGTTCATTAACTGTCTTCGTAGATAGGGGCTTTATTTGTATTAGTCCTTAGATTAGGACTAGTTTGATATTTATATCAAGTTTGTTTGCTATAAATAGTTGTACAAACATTGAGCTTATGCAGAAAATTAGAGAATCAAACCGAAAGGTTGTCGAATTCAATTCTGAGAGAGAAACTCAGAAATCATCCTCTCACTAAAAGAATTCTCTCTCGTGTTCTTCATTGAAGGTTTTTCATCGAACTTCAAATTCAATAATTCTAATCGATTTACTTAGAATTCATGTCTAGGATTGATTGAGTTGACAAAACGGGGACATGACAATTGGTATCAGAGCAGATTGTTAGAATTTGGATCGAATTTTACATCTGGAACTGTTCACGCGAAGAACAGTTTTGGCGCGAAATAATTTTTCGATCTGAATTGCCTAATTCTGTGCGTATCTGATTTGATTTTGATGTTTCTGTGCTTGTTCTAGCGATAAAAATCGATGGCAATTAGATTCGTAGCAGTTTGAATATCAATTTAGCACAATAGATCAGATTTGAATCGTTACTGTTCGCGCGAAGAACAAACTTGAACACAATTTGATTTTGATTAAAATTGACATATTTTACTTCATAATGTGTTTAATTGTCTGTTCGTACGAATCAAACATCTGATTACGAGCAGAAACCTGCGATTTCATAGTCTAATTCTTCGTTTTTAGTTGAATCAGGGTTAATTAAGGTTCTGATTTTATTCGCGGGACTTCGATTTTTCTCGCTAAAGTTTTCGATCGCATAAATTTCTTGATCGCAAAACTTCGCGCAAGAACTTTTATCGATCAGAGCACTCAGCGCTAAAACCGTCCTTACTAAGAACGATTTAAGTAGAAAACTTTTCGAGCGTTACTTAGCGAAAAACTTTTTCGACGAAGACCTATTTTGACCTTTACGTTCGCAAAACTATCGTCGAATTTTTTTCGGTCAAAACTAATACAGTTTGACCAAGCGAAAATTACCTACGATTGAAAAACTTTTGCAGACGGATTTATTCTAACTAAGCAAGAAACCTACTTTAAGTTATGTTTCTTGCGATCCAAATAAATTCACGATTGAAAGATTTTTATCGATCGAAAGTTTTTGAACAAACCTTTCTCGCTCGTAAATTTTCTCGCTGACACACTTTCTCGCACGAGAACAGTAACATACCTTTTAATCTCGACTGAATTATTTTCGATCGAGATTCTAAAGATAGAATCGAAAATAATTCTCGACCGCTTTAATATCAAACGCTATTAACGAATTTGCTACTTGTGAAGCACACAACATCATTCAAATTCATCAAAACAACAAACGAAGATCCTTCGTCAACAAAAAAAGGGAAAGACAATCGTCCGCCGATCTTGCAACGCAGTGAATATACGGTCTGGAGAAGCTGCTTCCTAAACTTCATAGCTCTGAAAGATCAAGCCGAAAATTTATTGCAGTCACTTGAAGACGGACCTGCAAAGTTCTGGGTCAACGTAGCCGGTGATGACACGGTTACTCCTCAAATTCCCGCTACTAGGCGACTAAAGGAACCTAGGGAATACACCATTGAGGAAAGGGCCCGTGCTAAGGCAGATCTGATAGCCATGAACACACTCATGCAAGGCATCCCCAACGACATCTATAGACAGATAGACAGCCTCCCAACGGCTAAGGGAATGTGGGATGAGTTGCATAGGATGATGCAAAGGACGGAAATATGCATCAAGGCCAAAAGGTGAATATTCTCACTGCTTATAACTCCTTTAAAGATAAGCCGGAGGAGAGCCTCTATGATGCATACCAAAGATACCTCGCTCTTCTCAACGAGATGAGGAAGATAGAAATCTCAAAAACAAACATGGAAACAAATATCAGATTTCTATCCTCTCTCCCCTCGGACTGGAAAATGCACTCAAATTAGACAAAACAAAGATCTGGAGGAGTTGCATATTCATGCAGTATTTGATAATCTCGCCCAACACGAGGAAGATGTTTGCGAGACTCAGAGAGAGCAGAAGGGCAAGCAGGTTGACAACACCGTTGCTCTAGTCTTAGAAAAGCGAGGAACCAAGCCTCGCAAAGAGAAGATTGTTAGGCCTCCCTCATCATCCGAGTCAGAAGAAGATTCAGAATCAGACGCCGAGCCAAGCATAAAGGCACTGGGGAAACAGTTGGCGTTAATCGGAAGATGATGAGCAAGAAATACTTCAAGAAAATGTCCTCATCCTCGGCCAACAGACTTCGGACCTCAAGCTCAAGAACAAGGAACATGCACCAGAGAGCTCCGAAGTCAGAAACACTAAAGAGCCCAACAAGTACTTCAACTGTGGCAAGCCTGGTCATTTTGCCAGAGAATGCACTCTTCCCAAGAAAAGAGACGCTAATCACTACTCCAAGAAGCTTCAACTCACGAAGCAGAAGGAAGCAGGAGTAGCCCTCATGGCAGAGCAGGACCACTGGCGCGAAGACACGTCCAGTTCTGGAGACGAGAATCTTGCCCTCATGGCACGCATTGATAACGACAGTGATGCCGAAACATCCAATCAGACGGACGAAGATGGCACATCCACCTCATCACAAGAGGAAGACTCTTCTTCCACATTATTGACCATGTTAGAATCATATCAAAAACAATATGCTAACATGAAACGTGAGCAGAAAAGTATTAAGGAAGTAGCTGATAAACTTTCGAGGTCTCAGGAGACGATAAATAGTCTCGAATCAGAACTTAGAAGCTCTAGTGCTAAAATAGAAGAACTTAGTAAGAGCCTACATTCTAGAGAGGCTAGTCAACCTAAAATAGGACAGCATAGAGAAAAAAAAAATTAAGGAATTAGAAGATAGGCTAGCAAATAACTACAATTGCTTAGTTAGGAATCTCAATGAGAAAGCCACCCTAAATTGTAGGATAACCGAAACTACCACTAATATCACCAACTTAGAAGCTCAATTAGAAATATCTAATACTAAGGTTAGTGAGCTTAGTAAAGATCTAGGTGCCTGTCAAGCCGCTAAACTGACGGTAGAAAATAATTATGCTCTCCTAGGTGAGGAACGTAAGAAGTTATATGCGAAAATTAAGAAATTAGATGATCTTCTTACGCGTAGGGGACAATCTGAACAGACGATATTTTTAAACCAGCCCAAGGATATATAGTTCTATAATCCTATAGAAGGCATATGTTTCACTAACCCACGTGTTCTACGGAAGAAAGAAATATATGATATTAAGAACATGGGTTTAGGAGTAACCACTCTTAGGGATTTTACTAAAGCGACAGAACAAAGTACTTTAGATTCATCCAAGAGAAGAGCCTCACATGGGCCTGAAATCGCTTTTGACTACAAAGAACTAAATGAAATAGAAATATGAAACCATCTTTAACACATGTCTGTGATGTAGTTCAAGTTCTACCTCAAGCACATTACGAGGAAGTCAAAAACGTTCATTATAAATTTCTCTCTACAAACCTCCTATAATCAAACAGATAGAGGAATCTCAAGCAAAATTAGATAAAGAAAGAGAGAATTTCGAAGCTGAAAAGAAGAAGTTTTTAAAAGAGATAGAAAATCTCAAAGCTCCTCATCCTCCCAATCTACCTCTCATGCTATTCTGCAAAGCGTGAAAAATCACCTTCGAAAGATCAAAAGTGCATTGATAATTCTGTTAAGAGTGCTAAGACTAAATCTAGTTTACCTCCGTCTACAGGGAGCGTAGGGCAAGCATTAGAACCGAAGGCGAGAGTGTCTAGTATTAAGAAGGAGATAGTAGACTTGAGTTTGACTAAAAATGTTACTCCTTCTGTACAAATAAATGACACTCATAGAAATAAAAGAGCTATTTCTTCGCTTCAAATAATTGCTTCTACATGTACTCTTCAGCCCATCACCTTTAGAAGCAACAACTACGAAATAGGCTCTATCTCACAAATTAATTATCATTCTGAAACAAATGCCCGAAGGAAACAAGACCGACCATAAAGAAAGCTTATGGCGCTGTACATGCATGTACTCACCTAAGGTATCCCATAAAGATTGAGTTCCCCAAGCACCTTAGGAGATTATCAAAAGAGAAGATCTTTTCCTCAGTCAAGCCTACCAAAGCATTTGTACGTGCTGAAATTAACTTCCCTGCAAGGTTCAACCCAAATGGGTTCCTAAATCTTCGCCTAGGATGACAAAAGCCGAAAAGGCCAAGTCACCTAAAGAGGCAACACCCAAACCCACTTCTACAAAAGTGACGTGGGTTATTAAAACTCCCTCAAGTAATAATTTAGGAATCATATCTGAACCTAAAACTAAATCTGCTAATCTGAGAGGACCCATGCTTAAGTGGGTACCTAAAGCTCTCTAAACTTGTTTTTGCACATCCATCATGTGTGGTACCTCGACACTCTGGTTGCTCCACACACATGACTGGAAAACGAGAGCTGCTGAGCAACTACAAAGACCGACCAAACGGCAAAGTTAGATTTGGAAACAATGACTCAGCTCCCATTCTTGGATGTGGGGATATCATTTTGGAAAATCTGACGATAAAAGATGTCTCTTACGTCGAAGGACTCCGCCATAACTTGTTCAGCATAGGCCGATTCTGCGATAAAGGATTTCAAGTGGTCTTTCACGCTGACCGGTGTAGAATTTTGGACAGTCAGGACACAAAACTCCTCTACGGACTTCGAAAATCAAATCTTTACATGATCAACCTGACGACCGTGCGTCCCTCGACAGCTGTATGTCTCATTTCTCAGACTGTGATTCAGAGGAACAGCTTATGGCATCAACGAATGTCTCATCTGAATATGAAAGTTCTCCAACGCCTCTCTACGAAAAGGTTGGTTCACGGTCTTCCAACTATACTACTACAAAAGGAGCATCAATGTTCGGCATGTCAATTAGGAAAAATGAAGCGAGCGTCTCATCATGTCAAGTAAATTGCGTCTACCTCTCGTCCATTGGAAGTAATCCACATGGACCTCTGTGGGCCGATGCAGACACAGAGTATCCATGGATGCAAGTACATGCTAGTAATCGTCGATGACTTCTCTCGCTACACTTGGACAAAGTTCCTCCGAACCAAAGACGAGACAGGGGACTTGATTATCAACTTTGTGAACACAACTCAGAATCTGCTGCAACAGACTATTCAAGTTATTCGAATAGACAACGGCACTGAGTTCAAGAATAAATATCTCAGTGAGTTTTATCAGAAACTTGGAATTAGTCAACAATTCTTAGCCGCAAAAACACCTCAACAAAATGGGGTCGTTGAAAGGAAAAACAGAACCCTAGTGGAAGCCGCTCGTATAATGCTGATCCATTCCGGCCTTTCACACTTTCTTTGGGCTAAAGCAGTAAATACCGCCTGTTTTAGCCAAAACAGGATGGCGGTTCACAAACGGTTCAACAAGAAGTCCGTGAAAATATTTGGAGGTCACCAACAAAGTCAAGAAGCCGAACGAGTTTGAGCTGAGAGGGATCTCTCACTGGGATTAGCAGAAGATAGTGACCTACCTCTGGATGCTGATCAAACTTGGACCTGATGTAAGGCTGGGGATGACTAAAGGACAAGTCAATAGCCACAATAAGAGTCTCTCCCCGATTTGCCAGCTTCTCAGCGTCTACTGTGCTAAAGGAGGTCTTCCAACCCCAACCTACGCTATCGAGCGAGTGGATAGGACCTGAGAGGATCTAAGCGAGAGCGACCTACCGTACATCCCTGCTGATGAGGTATACAATCTCTATCAGCTGTACGTGGAGAAGTACAAAGGTCCTCAAGGCTTCATCAAGAAAGAAGGTCTAGAGGGACTCTACCGGCTCATGATGCGCCAAGTCAAGTACTTCGCCGCAGACGACCTTCAGATGGCTCTGGAGAGCAACATGAAGAAGGTCAACATGACCGCTCCACTCAACAAAGGACCTGAGATCGAAGGGCTTCCCAACAATCATGTGCATATCAGCTCAGTCCTAGGCATCACCTACCACAATCCAATCGCTAAGAAGAATAGGTTGATACTGAAGACTGAAATCAACAAGTTCTGTGATGGGACACTCAAGGTCATCAGGAAGAACATAAAGCAGAGGTTGGAAGAAATTAATAGAGACGATCCTGAGGATCCACCGGTTCGTGAGAGAACAGCCACTCCTAATGGAACTATTAGATGATATGGAGGAGCGCCTGGAGCTAAGGAACACGCTCAGGAACTTTGAGCATGCGCTGGGCTTGCGCAGGTCGTACTGCGCTCGACGAGGACAGATAGCGCGGAAGAGAAAACTAGCACAAAGGGGAGAATGTAGAATATCAATTTTAATTGTGCTTTGATTGATTAGCTGTCTTCGTAGATAGGGGCTTTATTTGTATTAGTCCTTAGATTAGGACTAGTTTGATATTTATACCAAGTTTGTTTGGTATAAATAGTTGTATAAACATTGAGCTTAATACAGAAAATTAGAGAATCAATCCGAAAAGCTGTCGAATTCAATTCTAGAAAGAGAAACTCAGAAATCATCCTCTCACTAAAAGAATTCTCTCGTGTTCTTCATTGTAGGTTTTCGATCGAACTTTAAATTCAATAATTCTAATCGATTTCCTTAGAATTCATGCCTAGGATTGATTGACTTGACAAACGGAGACCTAACAGTCCAACATAAAATAAAACTAATTAAAAAATAGAAAGACAAATAAAGTGACATAACAGAGGAAACGGCGTGAAGAAAAATCCTCTTTACTCTGTTCCCGGCAGCCTCCTCAACGATGCGTCTGATCGAAAACGACCACGATGGCGTAGTTGGCAAAGGAATACGCTGGTTTTCGGCTTGTTTTCTCGAGGGATGGTATAGATCTGAGGGATGATAAGAATTCCGACCATGGACGTCGCTTGCGAGAGAATAAGAGAGGGTGTGGAGACGAAATAATTTGAAGAGAGATCTGAACAAATAAGAGAAGAGGAAATTGGCAAGGGCAGAGGTTCGTATGTCCCTTTGATCCTCGCTTGCTATCTTGTTGTTTGCGTCTTCTAGGTCGTGAAACCCGGTGACAATGTCTTGGGATCAAATCGGCCTTCCTATTGACTGTCAAATTGTGTCTCACATAATATATCTTATACTAGTGGTTGTGTACTCCATCAGGATTATGTTCAAGAAGGGTACGATCGGCTCCGAGATGATAGCGAATACGGCCTCAATCACGATTACGGCAAGGCAAAATTCGCCAATTGGGTGTTGGTGCCTTCGAGGCCACGACTACAAGGCTTGTTATGATTCAGATCTTGCTTAGGGTATCTATATTATGTCCCTCATGTTGCGCGATTGTCGACGTTTCATATAATCTGGAAGATGTTTCTTTGTTCAAATTTGTTTGGAATGCATTTGGACTTGAGGATCTTCCCTTTGAGTAGTGACTTCGTATGAATGTGAAGTTGCGAGAAATTCTCTTTTTGCTGTTGGTGATGGTCAATGTACCTTATTATGTAAGATTTTGATTAAACGATACCATTTTAGTCTCCGATTATTCGCCATAATCCGCACGTATTTTCTGCGTATATCAGTATTTTTGGTATCAAATTAGGTACTTTTACTTTAATTTGAGGTACTTTACCGTTGAATTCAAGTAAGATGTAGTTATCATGTAAGATGTTTGATTAAAAGCTACAATTTTAGTCTTGGATGATTTAACTCACTTCAAATGTATTTTCTGCTTAAAAATCAGTATTTTATACATGATTTCAAGTACATTTGTTTTGATTTAGGTATTTTGCCATCGAATTCAAGTACTCGACTCGATACGAAGTTGAAGATGCGAACAAGCTCATTTTATGGTGCTTTGTGATGATAAAAGTACTTAATAGGTAAGATGTTTGATTAAAATAAACATTTTAGTATTGGTTGATTCGCCTCACATCACTTGTATTTTCCGCATAAATATCAGTATTTTATGCATGGGATTAAGTACTTTTACTTGATTTAGATATTTCGCCGTTGAATTCAAGTATTCGACTTGTACGAAGGTGAAGATGTGAACAAACTCATTTTTATGAAAGGCGGCAAGATATATTCCACAAAAATTGTTGTTTTAATCAACCATATCAAGTGCTTATGACATGAATCACCAAAAACATGAAATAGCTTTTTTCTACTTGCCCTACATAATCTGTCGAATACCTTTCGAAAAAGAAAATACTTAAATTATCAACTGAAATACTTGATTTTTCATATAAAATACCGATTCGCATACAGAAAATACGTTTGAAAGGGGGCGAGATACATTCCACAAAAATTGTTGTTTTAATCAACCATATCAAGTGTTAATGACATGAATCACCAAAAACATGAAACAAACTAGTTTTTCCTACTTGCCCTACATAATCTATACCTGAATTCGAACAAAAAACACTTAATTTATGAACTGAAATACTTGATTTATCATATAAAATACCGATCCGTATACAAAAAATACTTTTGGAAGGGGCGAGATACATTCCACAAAAATGGTTGTTTTTAATCAACCATATCAAGTGTTAATGACATGAATCACCGAAAACATGAAAAAATTAGTTTTTTTCTATTTCGCTACATAATCTGTCGAATACCTGAATTCGATCAGAAAATACTTAAATCATGAACAGAAATACTTGATTTATCATATTAAATACCGATTCTCATACAGAAAATACGTTTGAAAGGGGGCGAGATACATTCCACAAAAAATTGTTGTTTTAATCAACCATATCAAGTGTTAATGACATGAATCACAAAAAACATGAAACAAACTAGTTTTTTCTACTTGCCCTACATAATCTATACCTGAATTCGAACAAAAAACACTTAATTTATGAACTGAAATACTTGATTTATCATATAAAATACCGATTCGTATACAAAAAATACTTTTGGAAGGGGGCGAGATACATTCCACAAAAATGGTTGTTTTAAATCGACCATATCAAGTGTTAATGACATGAATCACCGAAAACATGAAAAAATTAGTTTTTTCTACTTCGCTACATAATCTGTCGAATACCTGAATTCGATCAGAAAATACTTAAATTATGAACAGAAATACTTGATTTATCATATTAAATACCGATTCTCATACAGAAAATACGTTTGAAAGGGGGCGAGATACATTCCACAAAAATTATTGTTTTAATCAACCATATCAAGTGTTAATGACATGAATCACCAAAAACATGAAACAAACTAGTTTTTTCTACTTGCCCTACATAATCTATACCTTAATTCGAACAAAAAACACTTAATTTATGAACTGAAATACTTGATTTATCATATAAAATACTGATTCGTATACAAAAAATACTTTTGGAAGGGGGCGAGATACATTCCACAAAAATGGTTGTTTTAAATCAACCATATCAAGTGTTAATGACATGAATCACCGAAAACATGAAAAAATTAGTTTTTTCTACTTCGCTACATAATCTGTCGAATACCTGAATTCGATTAGAAAATACTTAATTATGAACAGGAATACTTGATTTATCATATTAAATACCGATTCTCATACAGAAAATACGTTTGAAAGGGGCGAGATACATTCCACAAAAATTGTTGTTTTAATCAACCATATCAAGTGTTAATGACGTGAATCACCAAAAACATGAAAAAAACTAGCTTCTTTCTACTTGCCCTACATAATCTGTCGAATACCTGAATTCGAGCAAAACTTACTTAACTTATGAACTGAAATACTTGATTTATCATATAAAATACCGATTCGTATAACAAAAATACTTTTGAAAGGGGGCGAGATACATTACACAAAAAATGGTCTTTAATCAATCATATCAAGTGTTAATGTCATGAATCACAAAAACATGAAAAAATAGCTTTTTCTACTTGCCCTACATGAAAAGGTTGTGGGAAAGCTTCCTTTTGTGTTTGTGATGATTATATACGCTCCATGATAGATCTCTTTATGAAAACTAAACATTTTAGCTTTAGATGTATAGCCCCAATTGACATGTCGTTCATAAATATCGGTATTTTGGCTCCCAAATCAGGTATTTTTCGTCACGATTTGGGCATTTTACCATCGAAATCATGTATCTTACTTGGCAAAAATGAAAGCTTATGGGAAAGCTTCCTTTGTGTTTGTAATGATTATATACGTTCCATGGTAGATCCCTTCATGAAAACTAAACATTTTAGCGTTAGATGTGTAGCCCCAATTGACATGTATTTCGTTCATAAATATCGGTATTTTGGCAAACATCGGTCGTAGTATATATGCAATAACAAAACACGAGTATTACAATACATTTATCACATAGGCGAGAAAAATAACTAAATGGAGTTTAATCATAGGGATCAGTCCCTACAAGAATTGTTTTATGAATAAGGACTGCCACTGGGCAGAATCTTAGTTTTAACTCCCTCAACTCGAAATTACGATAATACCCTTTGTCTCTTCCAAATAAAAAAATTTAATAACTAGAACTCAGGATGGACAGAGGAAAATCCGTTCATTAATGGAAATCAATCATTTTTTTTCTCCCTTCGAACATGAGAAACATGAGAATAAGCAATTAGGCACAAAAGAATCACAAATTGCTCATCTTAATGGAAATAAATCATTTTTTTCCTCCCTTCGAAGAAACGGATTTCAGCTTATCCAAACACCGGTCCATCGCAGTTTCGAGGGATTCGAAAAGAGGTTTGTGAAGATTATCCAAATCGTACCATTCTCAGCCATAGCACTTCTCAGGCTCGGCGTTGATTGGCTATTGGGTCGGATCGTCGAGCTCGGCGCACAGGAAAACGGCGACGAAATGGGTGCGCCCCGGGTCGACGAAGACGTGGTTCGTCGCGGTGAGCTGCTCGACGACGGTTACGTCTAGGCCAGTCTCTTCCTTGACTACGCGTGCCGCGCATTCTTCGAAGCTCTCGCCTGCAAATTGTCAGAGCTATTGTTTTTGGTCTGGGACGCAAAACCCACGATTAACTGATTTTAGGATTTGGTGTTATTTGAGAAAGGTAAAAAGGGGATGAGGAGATCTAACCGAACTCGACGTGGCCGCCGCGAAGGTGCTAGCCTGGGCGATGGGATGGCAAAGTGGTTGGTTAAGTATGGAAGTGAAGAGCTTCGTGACCCGAAAATTCACCTGGAAAATATAGTCAATACTAAAGAGGTAGAGAAGGAGTTTGCAAGCTCTTTAGCTCGACGTCTGTGGAGCTGTTTGTGAGGATAAATGTACTCAACGCGTGAGATGTTTGATTAGAATTACAAATTTAGTTTTAGGTGTCTTGCCCCAATTCGCATGTATTTTCACTTAAAAATCGATACATGATTTCGAGGATAAAATACCTAAATCGTTAAGAAAAATACCTGATTTGGATGCCAAAATACTGATATTTATGAACAAAATACTTGTCAAATGGGGCGATACATCTAAGGCTAAAAATGTTGGTTTTCTTAAAAGGATCTATCATGAAATGTATATTAATCATCACAAAGACAAAAAGAAGCTTTCCCACAATTTTACATTTTAATTAAGTTGGATACTTGATTTCGAGTGTAAAATACCTAAATCGTTACGAATGATACCTGATTTGGGTGCCAAAATACCGATATTTATGAACGAAATACATTAATATGTAAGATGATTAAAAACCATCATTTTAGACGTAGATAACTCGACCATATACACAAGTATTTTCGGCATAAAAATCAGTATTTGTGTCCTTAAATTAGGTACTTTTAGTCTCGATTTAGGTATTTTATTGATCAATTATAGTATTTGACCGTGAATGAATGTGAAGTTGCTAAAAAACTCATTTGATGTTGTTTATGTTGAGTAATGTCCTTACTATGTAAGATGTTGATTAAAAACCATCGTTTTAGACTTAGATAACTCGACCACAAGTATTTTATGCATAAAAATCAGTATTTGTGTCCTTAAATTAGGTACGTTCAGTATCGATTGAGGTATTTGGCTGCTGAATTCAAGTATTTGACCGTGAATGAATGTGAAGTTGCTAGAAAACTCATTTCATGTTGTTTATGATGAGTAATGCCTTAATTTGTAAGATGTTGATTAAAAACCATCATTTCAGAATTATATAACTCGACCATATATACAAGTATTTTATGCATACAAACCAGTATTTGTGGCCTTAAATTAGGTACTTTCAGTATCGATTTAGGTATTCTGTTGCTGAATTCAAGTATTTGACCGTGAATGAATGTGAAGTTTCTAGAAAACTCATTTTATGTTGTTTATGATGAGTAATGTCCTTAATATGTAAGATGTTGATTAAAATCCATCATTTTAGAATTAGATAACTCGACCATCTACACAAGTATTTTTTGCATAAAGATCAGTATTTGTGGCCTTAAGTTAGGTATTCTTAGTCTCCATTTAGGTATTTTATTGCTAAATTCAAGTATTTGACCGTGAATGAATGTGAAGTAGCTACAAAACTCATTATATGTTGTTTATGATGAGTAATGCCCTTTATTTGTAAGATGTTGATCAAAAACCATCATTTTAAACTTAGATAACTCGACCGTATACACAAGTATTTTGTGCACATCAGTATTTGTGGCCTTAAATTAGGTTTCCCTACATAATATGTCGAATAAATACCTAAATAGAAACTAAAAGTACATAATTAAGTCCACAATGCATGAATATGAGTATTTATTTCCTGAAATTAAGTACTTTCGTCCTTGATTTAGGTATTTTATTATTGAATTCAAGTACTGTAACGTAAACGAAAGTGAAGTGGCTAGAAAACTAATTTTGTGGTGTTGATGAGGATCAATGTTCTTATCTATAATATTATATAATTGCTCATGGGTTGTGGATACAAACCGTCAAATCCAAATTGATTTGGTATGTAAATTTCTCATTAGTTTACATTCCCAAATTTGTACCTCAATTTTTAGTATTATGATTTCTTTATTAAATGTAGATAATATTATACACACATCGGGTGTGCAAGAAAATACTAGTTATGTAGAATGCTTGATAAAAAGAACATTTTAGTCTTAGATGTTCTCCCTCAATTCGCAGGTATTTTCTACACGAATATGAATTTATTTCCTGAAATTAAGTACTTTCGTCCTTGATTTAGGTATTTTATTATTTAATTCAAGTACTCGGCCGTAACGAAAGTGAAGTGGCTAGAAAACTAATTTAATGGTGTTGACGAGGATCAATGTTTTTATTATGTAGAATGCTTGATAAAACCAACCATTTTAGTCTTAGATGTTCCCCCCAATTTGCAGGTATTTTCTACATGAATATGAGTATTTATTTCCTGAAATTAAGTACTTTAGACCTTGACTTAGGTATTTTATTATTGAATTCAAGTACTCGACCGTAAACGAAAGTGAAGTGGCTAGAAAACAAATTTTTTGGTGTTGATGAGGATTAATGTTCTTATTATGTAGAATGCTTGATAAAAAGAACATTTTAGTCTTAGATGTTCTCCCCCAATTCGCGGGTATTTTCTACATGAATATGAGTATTAATTTCCTGATATTAAGTACTTTCGTCCTTGATTTAGGTACTTTATTATTGAATTCAAGTACTCGACCGTATACGAAAGTGAAGTGGCTAGAAAACTAATTTTGTGGTGTTGATGAGGATTAATGTTCTTATTATGTCGAATGCTTGATAAAAAGAACATTTTAGTCTTAGATGTTCTTCCCCACTTCGCAGGTACGTCCTACATGAATATGAGTATTTTTCCTGAAATTAAGTACTTTCGTCATTGATTTAGGTATTGTACTATTGAACTCAAGTACTCGACCGTAAACGAAAGTTAAGTGGTTAGAAAACTAATTTTGTGGTGTTGATGATGATCAATGTTCTTATTATGTAGAATGCATAATAAAACCAACCATTTTAGTCTTAGATGTTCTCCCCCAATTCGCAGGTATTGTGTACATGAATATGAGTATTCATTTCCTAATATTAAGTACTTTAGACCTTGATTTAGGTATTTTATTATTGAATTCAAGTACTCGACCGTAAACGAAAGTGAAGTGGCTAGAAAACTAATTTTGTGGTGTTGATGAGGATCGATGTTCTCTTTTGGGTTTGGGTTGATCAATGATTGATGAAAAGCTACAATTTTATACTTAGATGACTCGTCACATTTTTTAGCATTTTCTGTATCGATATAGGTATTTTTGTCCTAACATTGAGTACTTTCGTGCTGATTTAGGTATTTTACAGTGCTGATTTAGGTATTTTACAGTCGAACTTAAGTACTTGATTTAGTTGAAGGTAAATGTTCAAAAAACGTACTTTTCTTCGTGTTGGTGATGATGATCAATGCTCTTACCATTCTAGTTCTTTCATGAATACTACCATTTTAACTGGTCACAATTTTTGAAGTATCTTTTGTATGCATCCCGCAAGAACACCAGAAAATGTCTCAACCTCGCACAAGATTCCAACAGTGAGAGGGCACTAGACGAGATCATCCAGCTCCTTAATCCCTGCATCGGTCGAGACTTTAACAGACGTGACATAATCTGACTTGGATGGTGACATGGTGTTGAATGGCCTTTGAACTTCCTCCGCGATTTTCAGAGCTGCATTCTAGAAGCTCTTCATGGCCATGGCAAAGAACGAGTTGAGGTGCATCACGTCAACGACTAAGGATTTCAGGGTCAAGACGTCCACCGTCGAAATCTCAGCCCGACTAACGAACACGCCAAAGAGGGCTAATGAGACAAGTGCAACTAACCCGAGTGCAAAACCCTTTCCAATAGCAGCAGTGGCATTTCCAGCAATATCAAAGGCATCTATTTGCTCACGAATCGTATGGCTCATGCCGGCCCGCTATCTCCGGTCACGCTCCTGAATCAAATAAATGATTTACCAAAAAAATAAATGAGTTGAAAAATAGTAATCCTAACCCTAACTGGGCGGGGAAAGAAAATAAGAATCTTGATGTACCTTTAGTCGCTCGAAATTAGAGGAGAATGTACCTTGGACGAGCCATGGTGGAACGGCAATTGCAGCGGCCAACGTGATTTAGAATCTCGTTTTTGCTTCTGTTCATAGTTTCATCGTTGTTCTCTCTCCTACAGCTTTTCCACCTAGCAGGAAGGTCATAAAGGTAATTTTAGCACATGGGGAGTTAACATTAAATTTTTGCCCTAATGGCAACACCTATTCACAAAATGAAACTCCTAGGGACTGACTCATAAGAATAATCTTCAGTCATGTATTTTTCTCTAAAAACCCCAATTATCAACCATTTGTTTGGGAACTCAAACAACTTTTTATCACATATATTTCACACGAAGCAATCGAAGATGATATGTACCGAGAAGCTCCCACCCTATAAACGGTCCAAACCACCCATCCCTAGTAATTGATATGTAATAAGAAGCTCTCACCTAATAGAAGAAACATTGTTCGCTCACTAAGAGCACAAACACACCTTAATGGCTTCAAATGCATCTAGTGTGTCTTGTTCGTAGGCCTTGCACTAGTGACCCACAAACATATTTTGCCATAGTATCACTCAACAGATCGTCAGCTTCAAGCGACTCCATGAAAGATTATAATTGCGTCAAATTCGTTGATCGGGGTTGCACATATCATCGATCCGAGGCTTAGATGGTTGTTTGCTATAGTCAAAGACGTATAATTCTGAACTGACTGTCTTATTAGCAAACATCGAATTGGTTTTGGGGCATATAACAAGCCCAGTTGACATCTTTGTCATGATTTATCTGCTGAATGATTTGCACCTGCAAAAAAAAATGACAACTTAGACCAGCCTGCATAGTCGCCAACTCATAACTTTGCTCCATGTGGAATCACACACGAAATGTAAAGGAGAACATGGAAGGTGTGTCTATTGCAAAATCTTAAGTTTCAATCAAGATTTTCTCTACGGGAACACTACTATATCTGAACTTGAGGATTCACGACTGAGCATGACTGAACCCCAATCAGGGATTCACGAGTACGCAATAAAAGAAATTAAAAACGAAGACAAGAATCTCTTTTCCTCTTTAATAGAAGAGGAAAATCGAGATGCAGAAACATCAATTTGAACAACCCAACATTTAATTCGTGACTACGATAACTATAACGGCTATTAATAAGGCAAAGAAAAAGGAGAGCTCGACCTTTCCAATATCGCTCCCAAACTCCGTTTTATCCTCGACGTAAATCATCGCGTCGTTCCCAGCGTCCTCGAGCAGCAACTGAGCTAAGACACAATCGAGTAATTGGGCTCATTATCGAACGTGCGGGAGCCCAGAGTCATCTTCTGTAAGGAGCAATCCTTGCCCGGAGGCTCATTCGTTCGGATGCCACTCAAGCGCGTCAGTAATCGCTAGGTCGTACAAAAATGAGGTGTTTTTCTTCCATATATTGTAATCGTCGTTGATCAAAAGCTCCTCGGCTCTATCTCATCCCTCATGGCACAATGTCTGCTTCTGATTAGGGGTTTTTTTCATGTTCTTTCTTGATTCCAGGGCTTTTGAGACGAACAAGAGAGGATATTATAGTAATTTGCGTAGTCAGGGAGCTGAAACAAATTTTATGCCTATTGTCAGTACCTAGTAGTTATAAAAGCAAACATGAAGGGACTGAATCATGAGTTAAAAGTCTCGTTGGGTATTTTCGCCTGAAATCCCCAAAAAATCTGGAAATTATTAATGAATTAGTTGCATTACAAAGCAATACATTAAAAATTGTATTATGATAGATTATACGGCAAATAGATCTCAATTTGGATAAATAGTAAAAAGCAATTAATTAGTATTATTGGTAAAGATTTTGAATTTAATATCAAAAGAACCATAGTTTGACTTGTCAAATATTATTCCTCAACCCGTATTACAACCTTTCTCTTTTCAGAAAACAAAATGCCTAAAAGAACGATTGTATGTAGGTCAAAGATTTCCAGGGTTAAAGACATATTAACAAGATTTCTCCATCATCCAATATAATCATCATCCCATATTCCAACCTCTTTCCAGAAAACAAAAACCCTTGTCTCGTTTTTTCTTGAGCGAATAAGACATGGTGATGATTCTCTTTGCAATAATTCTGTCCCTTGTATTAGTTTGTCTGAGCTACGCTGTGTACAAGTTGTGGTGGCTTCCATTTCACATTCAGCGTATCCTAAATTCTCAAGGAATCAAAGGTCCCCCTTACCAACTTTTCCATGGAAACACAAAGCAGATCATCGCAATGAAAGAGAAAGCGATGAGCCAACCAATGGAGCTTTCTGATGACCTATTTCCTAAACTTGAGCCTCACTTGTACTCTTGGATGAAGTTATACGGTAACCTTTTTTGTCCTACAAGTTTTATTTCTTTCTTTCCTCGGCACAGATTTGAACTTATAGACAGAATTATAATTTCTGCTGTGATTTTTTTTCATGTGTTTTCAGGTAGCAATTTTCTGGTTTGGACTGGTATTAAGCCTGCAATTTATGTTACTGAGCGTGAGTTGATTAAGGAAATACTATTCAATAAAGAAGGGAAGTACCCGAAAATTAGAGATGCTTTCATTACCAAGTTATTAGGAGATTCCATCGTTTTAACTGAAGGTGAAAGATGGCTCAAGCTCAGAAAATTGTCTAACCATGCTTTTCATGGAGAGAGCTTACAGGTGCTATACAATAGTGTTTATTCTCAACTTTTCTTTTCCTTTAAAAGTTAATTTGTTAAAATTAGATTGTCTTTTATGTCCATAGGATATGGTCCCGACGATGGTTTTCAGCGTTGAGGAGATGCTTGAAAAATGGAGATCTCATGAGGGCAAAGAGATCGAAGTTTTCGAGCATTTTAAGGTTCTTACATCTGATATTATTGCAAGAACTGCCTTTGGTAGCAACTACTTGGAAGGGAGGAAGATATTCAGTGTACTCTCAGAGTTAACCTCCGTAGTTGCAAGAAACTTATTGAGGATCAGCAGTTTCAGACTCAGGTAATTTCCTTTTCTCTCTCTCAATAATTTTCTTCTCTAATGTCAATTGTTAGGCTTAACTAATTTTCCGTCTCATTATGACACTTTCATGACAAACAATTTAAAAAGGGTTGGGATATAAGGACAATAACTTTAAAAATTAAAGCTCAATCTCGTCCTTAAATCACTTCGGGTTTGAAACTTGGTTGTCCTTAAATTGCAACCCAATAAGCAGGTGATCTGAAATTGCTATGTAGGATTCCGTCCTAAACTGCTTCAATCTTGAAACTTAGTGCCCTTAAATTGGAACCCTAAGTTGAGTGTTCTGAAATGCCATTCCCCAACTCAAAGAACGTAGTTAATTTTAATAATAGCTAATTTGGAGATTCTTTTTTTGCCTTGAAATTTGCAAGAACGGAAGACGACGTGGAGGCCGAAAACATCACGCAAAGGCTTAACGGCTTGCTCATGGAAGTCGTAGACAAGCGAGAAGTCGAAGTTAAAACTGGGAAAGCAGATAGTTTTGGCAAAGATTTTCTTGGGTCCCTTCTGAATTCTCGCTACGATCCCGACCCGAAAAATCGACTATCCGACGTGGAAATTATCGACGAGTGCAAAACCTTTTTCTTGGCAGGGCAAGACACGACTCGAACTTTGCTCTCTTGGACAATGCTTTTGCTTTCTACTCACACAGATTGGCAAGAGAAAGCTAGAAAAGAGGTCCTCCAAGTGTTCGGTAGAGAAAACCCTAACTCAAGAGGTCTTGGCAAGCTGAAAGTTGTGAGTAAATTTTATTTGTTAGGTTAAGATATTTGATGCATTTTTATCATTAATGGATGGAGTTTTAAGTTTAACATGAACTTAGATCAAGTATGTTTCCATGCATTGTTTTACACTAAATTGTCATGTTTATGCATTTGAAATAAGGGGAGCATGACATTATAGGGACGGAGAAATTAGGAATTGCATTAAACTGACGGAAACTTTCAAGATTAAGCAATTTAAAGACATTATACGTCGAAACTCTAGATTGTGTCCCAAATTGTTTATTTATGAACGTTATTGTCCATGTAATAGTAATACCAGTTCATAAATTCCCAGGAACCTTGTAGATTATACACCGGAACCTGAAATTGTAGTAAAATAGGTTTCTGACATACAATGTCTCGAAATTGCTTAAATTTTGAATTTATCGTACGTATACTGCCATGTCCCTATATTCAGGGCTAAAAAATAATCAACCCTCGAAATTACAATCACGACGATTGATAAGTTTATACGAACCAAATCTGCCTAATTTTCTTTCCAAATTATTGGATTCAGCACATGTTTATTGAAGGTCCAACTTATTTACATTACCTAATATTGAATGTTTTTCTCTTTTTGCAGGTACAAATGATCTTATACGAAACAATCCGACTATACGGTCCTGTGACTAGCTTGCCTCGAACGGTCGAAAAAGAAACAATGCTTGGAAAGTACAAAATCCCGAGGGGAGTCACCATCAATGTCCCGCCTTACGCTGTTCACCGCGATACTGATATATGGGGAAAAGACGCTCACCTCTTTCGACCAGAGAGGTTCGTCGATGGGTTGGCTAACGCATTGAATGGTAATTCCGTGGCTTTGCTAGGGTTTGGTTTTGGGCCGCGAATGTGCGTGGGGATGAACTTTGCACTGACCGAGGCTAAGATTACGATGTCGATGATTCTTCAGTGTTATAAGTTCACACTTTCGAAGAATTACGTTCACTTTCCTCATGTTGTGCTCAGTGTTCAGCCTAAACATGGACTTCAGATCATGCTTCAGCCATATATGAGTAATTGAAGAAGAATATGGTCAAGATGGAGAGAATTAAAGATATGATTAGTATTATTATCCTTAAATAGTATGTTAATCAAGAATGTGTTAAAACAACATCTGGTGTGGTGTGGTTTGTTGCTGCAAAACAAGTGATATATTATGTGGATGGGATTATAAAGTATTCAAAGTTATGACATTAACTTCGCTTCAAAAGTTGGTCTTGTGTCACAGTCCCAAATTACTAAGAATGTTTTTCACGTCTACGAACTTGGGCGCAACACGGAGATGACTTGGTATGGCCTTACCAAGCCGCTAAGCCTAATGCACGTGTTTGAAGTGAAGTGCCCCTCTATGATCAACTCACGAAATTAAAGCTAATGAACTTGTGTCTTTCTTAACTTCGAAGCACACCAATAAACTTGAACAAACGCTAACACAACGAATTACGGGAGAAGTCTCCCAACCACTTCTATTATAGAACAGGGGCCCCAAAGTTTGGGGAAGTACAAGCTAAGTGCAAACACTATCGTGACTTGTACAAATATAGGCTACTACACACGCACACTAACTCGAGAGAATGCACACAAGTGAATTTTGCACTCACCAAGCCACTACTCGAAATTGAGCTAAGGAAGACCTATTTATAGAAGTACAAAAGAACTTCAAAGGTCTTCAAATGGGGCAGCCAGCCGACCTGGCCAATCGTGGGCTGTGTGCCACGCGCGCCAAATGGCTGGCCAGTCGTGCTGGCGACCTGGTGCGGTTAGGGCTTGGTATTGGCGGGCTGGTTGGCCTGGCAGGGCTGGCCAGGGACTCTTGAGGTCTTGGCCAGCAGCTTGGCTTCTTTTTCTGCAGCGACAGGTGGTGGCAGAGGCCGGCAGGGCCGATTGGGTTGCTGGCCAACGGGCTGGCTGCCTTTTCCTCACAGGATGTCAGAACTTTTCCAGGCATGTCAGCGCCTCTTCCACTTCTCAGCCTATGGCTGAGTTGCCTTGTGTCAGGGCAGCTTGGCAGGGTCTCTTCAGCTCCTGGCGAGCTGCAAGAGGCCACGCGGTACATGGCAGGGCTGCGCCAAGAGGGGCAGCGCGCGCGCGAGTTGACGCTACTGCGCGCGATGTTGAAGCTACCGCGCGCGATATGCCTGCCGAGTGTGCTGAGGCCGCGTGCGATAGTGCGACTGCATGCGATCTCTCTGGAGTGTGGAACAATTAGCCCCCTGCTTCATTTGTAGATTCGTGTACGCACAAATTTGGTTTATTCAGAGAATTTGTAGTACCATTATACATATGTTTACAGTACCAATATACATATGTTCGTAGTACCATATCATAAGTCAGTGTAGCGATGATGAGGTCGCGCGCGATGACGAGGCCGTGCGCGATGATGCCGCGCCAAGTGCTGAGGATGCCTCGTGGGGCTGCCGAGTGTGTGCGAGCGATAGGCGCGCTGAGTGCGCGCGGGCTGGTGTGGTGCCGATGCGGCAAGCCCAAGTGCGGCCGGGACTTGTCGTCCGGCCACCGTTGGCCGGTCAACGGTCAAATCCGTTTAACTCCATGACAATCCTACCCCGCACGAGTCGTCGACTCCCTCGTCGACGTGGCAGGGGTTTGTTGACTTTGTTGGGTTACCCGGTGTGTACCGGAGACGCTACGTCCCCGGATACGGTGCGGAACAAAAATTTTCTGAGTTCCCTGATTGCCCTCGTAGCTCGGATCAGAATAGTAACAAATTGACATGTAATAGGGCGGGTCAAACCCGTAGAGAATTACTAGTTGATGCGAGTGGCAGCTCCTCGTCCTTTTCTTCAACTACGACGATGGTGGTGGATGGCAGTAGATTGTCACGCCGACCTCGCAGTGTACCACAGAAGAAGGTGTGTGCGTTTCGGTGTGTTTTTTGTGCGCGTAACTTGTTATAGTTTTGGACGAGGGTTTCACCCTTTTTATATTAGGGTAGGGCACGAAATTTTGGGCCATTAGCAAGCCTTAATTTTGAATTTTAAGTCATGATCAATTGAGATCTTTTTGTCATAAAGATCTCTTTCCTTTTTATTCCAAATCAATTAAGGAAACAATCCATAATTATCCATACTAACTTTAGAATATCTTAAATATGGATTTTAAACAAATATTCGAAAATTATACCATATATATTTCGAATTTTTGTTTAAAATAAATAATATTTCGAATATTTTATTTCCATATTTATACACATCAAATATGTAAATTCAAGAATACCCTCAAAGGCATCTTTCGAAATTAGCTTAAGGTGATATCCAATTTTACCCTCAAGCCTATTAAGCACTTTGCCAAGTCCAAGTCCTAAAGTTAGTTTCATACGAAGTCCAACTCGGTCCAATAAATGGCCCGAGGTCCATTAAGGTGCGGCCCAACGGTCCAAGGCCCGTTAAGGCCCAAAACACTTTTCTCCTTCTCGGTACACGTTGATGATCCTTTTTAAGCTCGACTCTCTAGGTTCGACTCAACCCCGCAGTACCGGATCGTAACCCGATTCGAGTGCGAATTTCGACTCAGTCTTTATTCCATAACCTTACTATAGATTATTGTACTACATATAAACCCTTCAGTTGTGTTCCAATTGAGTGAGAGCCATGGTCTATGTCAAACTCACTGAACTCGATTCTATGATAAAACGTAGATGCGGCAAATTACCAAACTACCCTCCATGCCTAACATGAGTTAGTTCAATACATTGGCCAATGATTTCGTAATTTCCCGTCGTCGTCAACATTGTCTCGATTACTTACGAGATTGTGAATCCGTACTTGGCAATCTGCGCCCGGCAATCACAAATCGTTATCAAGACCATATCTGCCCGCTGACCCATGCAACGACAAATCGGGTCGAGGGAATCCAGTGATAGTCGAGACTTCGGAGTCAACTCTGTCAAAGCCCCTTTCGGTCTAAGGTTCAGACTACTATAGTGTTGTCGTCGGTCATTGACACTCCTTGAGTAATAAGCCATGTTCGACTGTACGACCCGTGAGTCAGTGTCCATGAAACGATTCAATCTCTTGATTCGACTCGTATCACAAGCCATGACCTCCGCTTCCAAGCGGAATATCGGCACACGATAGGTCATCGACAAATAAGCCGTGATCGGTTATCCAGCACCCAACTTGAGTCTTAGGCTTGCGAACCTTTAATGTTTCAGGTTAGGAGTCCACTGGTGCCTTCCTCTCTCGTGCCCATCGAGAACAGTGACTCAATTCGACATATTTGGATTTGTTCATTTATTGCTTTATCGGATACCAACTAAGAACTCATATATCAATAAACGAACAATGTCTTTCAATAAACACACGAAAATATTTTATTACGTAAGAAGTCGAATGATAAATAAGCTAATGCCCTATACAATCTAATCCTTGTATGAATAGGCCTCGATTTTGTTGGTGAACTACCATAGGTCCTCGCCGTGTTCTCAAGTGTTGTCGATCATTGGCTCTCCCTTCCATTGGATGAGATTGTCGAGTGGGGTGCCGGGTAAGTCATTGTGTCGTCGTTGCACGATGCGTTCGATCTCTCAGTCGAACTCTTTTGCCGTTGGTATGCTAAGCTCAAGCCTCCGCTCGGGGTCTAGGTCCTCATGAAATTTCTTTAGGAAACTAACATGAAAAACCGGGTGGACACGGTACCTTGGCGGAAGCTTCAAGTTGTAACAACCGTGCCGATACGTCTCTCGACTTCGAACGTTGAATTTGAAGTTGTAGGGTTAGCTTGAGCCAAACATTCTCTCACGTCGAACTCCACGGGTCGGTGGCCTCGATCGTAGTACTTCTTCATGCGTCGGCTTGCCTTCACCATGCTGCCGTGCGCCTTGTCCCAAAGTAGCTGGCTATCGCGGGCGAATCGATAGGCAGTCGGGCACTCGCCGTGGTTGCGCAAGGTCATGCGGTGTCAAGGGCTGAAAGCCGTACATGATCTCGAATGGGCTTTTTGCCGTGGTCGTGGACTTGTGCAAGTTATAGCAGAATTGCGCAGACTCGAGGAGGCTCATCCAATTGTGCTGACTAGCCGAGACATAGTACCGAAGGCATTCCTCGAGTAGTTGATTCGTGCACTTCGATTGACCGTCCGTTTACGGGTGATAGGCCGAGGAAAAGCACAACTTGGTGCCAAGAATGCAGAATAGTGCGGTCCAAAAGCGGCTCGTGAACCTCGTCTCAGCCTCCTTAAGCTTGCGGCTTTCGTGTGCGACCGATACTTGTTCTGCACAAGCACACCACCAAGAGCCTTACCTGAGGCGCCAGTGTGTACCTCGAAGGGGCGCCCAAACTCGGCAGCTTGAGGACGGGCTTGCTTGCCAAGGCCTGCTTTAGTGCCTTGTACACCTCCGCGGCCAGCTCGGTCCAAGCCCATTTCGTGTCCTTCTTGAGGAGGTCCGTGAGGGGCGCGGGTCGTGAGATCGACTTAATGAAGCGGCGGTAGTAGTTGGCCACTCCAAGGAAAGATCGAAGCTCACTTACGTGGTGGGTTGCATCCACTCGAGTATGGCCTGTACCTTGGTCGAGTTCATCTTGATCTCGCCGTTCTCGAGCACATGGCCGAGGAATGTAATCCGGGTCCGGCCAAATTCGCGCTTCTCCTTCTTGAGGTAGATTCGATTGGCCTGTAGCTTCTCAAAGACGAGCTTTAGGTGCCGCAAGTGGTCCTCCAAGATAGTCGAATAAACGACTATGTAGACGACGAAGAACTTGTCCAATTACGCTTAGAGCACATCATTCATCAAATTACAAAAAGTAGTTGGGGCGTTCGTCAGTCCAAATGGCATGACTAAGAACTCGTAAGAAAAGTACCTTGTGATGCAAGTCGTCTTGGCCTCGTCGCCTTGAGCAATGCGGACTTGCCAATAAGCGGAACGAAGGTCCAGCTTGGTGAAGTAACATGCCGATACCAACTTGTCGAAGAGGTCTAGCGCGTTAGGAATGGGGTACTTGTTCTTCACGGTGACTTTGTTCAACGCCCGGTAGTCCACGCAAAATCGGAGTGAGCCGTCCTTCTTATGTTGGAACAAAACAGAGGAGCCGAATGGGGCATTAGAGGTCGAATAAGCCCTGCCTCGAGTAGCTCATCGAGTTGCTTGCGTAGCTCCTCCAGCTCGATCGGGATCATGCGGTATGGTGCCTTGCAAGGGCGGCTGCACGCCAAAGCTTCAAGTCGATGAGATGGTCAACAGGCCTCCGTGGTGGCAACTGCTTGGGGAGATGGTCCGATATGAGGTCCTCAAATGAGGCAAGTAGCTCCTTAACTTGGCTTGGCACGTCGAGTGGCTCCGTGTCGACAGGGGTGAGTTCACCGCCTTCACGTCGATGGCTGTTGAGTAACAAGAAGCCGAGCTTGTCGCCGTGGCCGACTTCATGAAATTGTGGGTCGCGCCCGTATCGACCAATGTCATAACTTTCTTGCCTTCAACGAACAAGCTACGTACATGAGCTTATGCGTACTTGGGTCACCTTTGTGCAAAGCTTCGAGAATGCGCAAATGGTTGGTTTGCGGCGTATCCGTGGATGTGGCCGGGGCTGCGGCCGGGCTGAGCTTGGCGACGTCGATGTCGTTGAGCAGGGCTACCACGGTGTTCACGGCTGACTTCCTTGGGCACTCGAACCATCGACGCGCTTGGCCACAAAAGTCGTATCGTGCCTGGTCTGAGCCGCCGTCCGGCTGCTTTTGGTTTTGGCCATGGTGCCCTTGCCCCTGGCCGTGGCCTGGCCTAGCGTTGCGTCTGCCTTGCCACGAGCTTCTTGACCTCTGGCCTTTGTTGCTTGAGCCGCGTCTTGGCTGGCCTTGTGTCCGCCTTGGCATGCGTTTGGTGTTGCTTGGGTCCCGTATTGGTGCGAGGGATGTCGCGAAGTCGTTCCACCTCGGTGATAGCCTTGTTGAGGTCGGGGATGTGGTGTCCGATTAGCTGATTTTGGGCCCACGAGCTAAGTCCCTTCATGAAGTCGTAAATCTTGTCCGACTCGGAGATGTCCTTCAGGTCCATCAAGAGAAGTTGGAAGTTCTTCACATACTCGTGGATGGTGCCGGCTTGTCTAAGGGCACGTCGTTTGTCGCGAGAGTGGTAGATGCCGAATTGTTGGAGAAAGTTGGCGCGTAGCTCAACTTTGAGTTCCTCCCAAGTCTCGATCGACCTTGGCCCGTCTTGAGGGCCTCCCTCTTTTTCGTGTGCCACCAAAGTTACCAACAAAGAACCGGGTGGATATGAGAATCTGGCCTTGCTCCGAGGTTAGAGCGGCCACGAATACTCCTTGAGGTCGTTGATGAAGTTCTTGAGATCCTCCGCGTCTCGCGCGCCATTGTAGGTCTCGGCTCAGGCAGTTGGCCTTGAGCTAGGTGTGGTTTCTCCTCTAGATCCTCGCGCATGGCTTGACGTTTGTTCAAGCCTTCGGGCATCTTCTCCTTGAGCTCGTCAATAACGGATTGGAGGTCTTCTAGTCGTTGCTCCGTAGCGGCCATTCTTGGCCTAAGTGCGGTATATCCAGCGAGAGTCTCGCTTAGATTGGTTTCAACGGGATTAACTTCAATGGGGTTAGTATTGGGTGCCGATGTCTCCTCCATGTCGTTAGCTTGGAATGTGGTTGGAAAGCTTGGTGTAGGATTTCTTCTTCGTTTCGTATAATGCGGGCTCTGATACCAAGAATGTCACGGCCACAAATTACTTAGAACTTTTGTCGCGTCTTGGAACTTGGGCGCAACACGGCAACAACTTGGTATGGCCTTACCAAGCCGCATGCGGAAATGCGTGCTTGAAGTGAAGTGTCCCTCTTTGCTCAACTCACGAAATTGAAGCTAATAAACTTGTGTCTTTGTTAACTTCGAATTCACACCAATAAACTCGAACAGACACTAGCACAACGAATTACGAGAGAAGTCTCCCAACCCACTTCTATTGTAGAACGGGGCCCCCAAATTCGGGGAACTACAAGCTACATGCGAACACTATCGTGAGTTGTACAAATATCGGCTACTACATGCACACACTAGTTCAAGAGAATGCACACAAGTGAATTTCACTCACCAAGCCACTACTCGAAAATGAGCTAAGGAAGGCCTATTTATAGAAGTACAAAAGAACTTCAAAGGTCTTCAAATGGGGCATCCGGCCGAGCTGGCCAATCGCGGGTTGTGTGCCGTGCGCGCCAAATGGCTGGCCAGTCGGGCTGGCTAGCGGCATGGTGCGGTTAGGGCCGGACATTGGCGTGCTGGTGGGCCTGGCAAGGCTGGCCAAAGACTCTTCATGTCTTGGCCAGCAGCTTGGCTTCTAATTCTGGCGCAGCAGGTGGTGGTAGAGGCTGGCAAGGCCGCTTGGGTTGCTGGCCAACGGGTTGGCTGCCTTTTCCTGACAGGATGTCAGAACTTTTCCAAGCATGTCAGCGCCTCTTCCACTTCTCTTCAGCTCCTGGTCAGCTGCAAGAGGCTACGCAGTGCATGGCAGGGCCGCGCCAAGAAGGGCCGCGGGGGCTAGTCCGGACGCGCTGAAGCTGTCGTGCGCGATGTGCCTACCGAGTGTGCTGAGGCCACGTGCGATAGTGCAACTGCATGCGATGACGAGGCCACGATGATGCCGCGCCAAGTGCTGAGGCTGCCGCGCGGGGATGCCGAGTGTGTGCGAGCGATGGGCGCACTAAGTGCGCGCAGGCTGGTGCGGCGCCGGCCCAGTGCGGCCGGGAC
This sequence comes from Craterostigma plantagineum, assembly GCA_027422505.1. Classification (NCBI taxonomy): domain Eukaryota; kingdom Viridiplantae; phylum Streptophyta; class Magnoliopsida; order Lamiales; family Linderniaceae; genus Craterostigma; species Craterostigma plantagineum. The sequence continues at coordinate 5,386,801 of JAPQWV010000019.1, read as the reverse complement.
TTGCCGCCGGCTGGTCAACGGTTAAATCCAGTCTGCATGTTTGTCGATATCGGCTTCTGAGCTTACTTTTTAATATATCTCTTTTTAAAATTATAGTTTTTTTATTATGTCTTTAATAAAAAGCTCGAGCTTGAGCATTGGCTTTGATGGTCAATCTTTTTTAAGTCTTTATCTTTCGTTTCTTCTATTTTCTTCCCCCCTCCCCCCCATTGTTTAATTATGCTTAGGCCGCGTTCACTTCGTTGTATATCACATGATAAGTTTTTTTATCCTTACTAATCTTGTTCAGTTTAAATATGGACACTAGTATATAGCCCCCAATAGATCCGAGGCCCGTTGTTATAAAACTGGAAGCCACTACAATTTATCTAACGTGTAAGGCCAAGATAATTAATCCAACCCCTATTAATTGCAAAAAGACCAAAAATCCTTATTCCACCCAATAATAAAATCATTTTTAATTTCATGTAGTTTATATGGTAAAAATATATAAACAACTCCAATTTATTTCCTATTTCATGGCGATCAAATTGACATTCATATCTTATATTTTTCGATATTTATAAAAATAATTATTTTATAAATTATATATTGATGAAATAAGTGACATCTAGACATAAATACCTACTTGGATAAAATTTTTACAGATAGGTACCCATGTCAGAAATTTTTATAGATAGGTACCCGATTTAATGTTTACCAATTTCTTCAGTCACGCTGTACCTTCCTGTCTGTGTATGGCATACCATAACACGTTGATATAGGTTACTAAATATGTTTATACGGCGTACCTTATGTGTTATAGATGGTGTACCTAAATGTGCTAATACGGCGTACCATTTTCTCAACGTATGACTACCACAATACGTTGATATATGGTACATAAATGTGTTGTATGGCGTACCTGCGGCGAATGGGGTACCTATCTGCAAAAAATTTATTCTATTAGGTACCTACATATAAAAAAAATCTGACAGGGTACTAAATTACAAATTTTTTCCAAATGGGTATTTATGTGTAAAGACCCCATGAAATAAAGGCTACTTTTGTAAATTTATAAATAATATGGAGAGTTTTTATCATGTTGAAAACTAAACAAGATATAATAATTCATGTACAAGATTATTATCTCACATTTTAACTTAGGCTTTTTTATACTTCGTTTTCTCCTAAGGTAAAGTAAACACAGCCATAACATGACATGTTTCAACATTTTAAGGAAACATGTATGGTCAGCACTTTTGACTTAGATAGTTGTGTGGTTTTATTCTCCCGTAACTTCTAATAAATGATGGGGTTTTTGTTAGTTCATTTGCAGCTTAAGACACACTATCATTGAGATCATAGATGAAGTCAAAACCTGGAAAGGTGATAACTTTAGGAAAGCTTTTGACGACCCTTCCTAAATCTCACTAAACCCGAATTCAAAAATTCAGATATCCACTGTGGTAACTTAACTGTTGAAGAGTGCATAGCGATTTATTTCGCAGGGCAAGAAACAACTTATTTCTTGGTGCAAGCGAAGGAGAAAAGGTGAGGTTTTCGAAGTTTTCAGTCGAGAATCGCATGTTGGCCAATCGAACATATCTCTACTTTGAATGTGAGTACAGTAATAAGGCGCTGATGCTGTGTTTTTCAGGCTCTTCACAACTGATGAGACACAAGAAAAAGGAACAGCTTATGCTGTAAGAGTGAGGTTAACTCGTCTTCGACTTTTACTACAGCCCACAATGGTAAATCAGCAAAGTGATTGTTTCAAAGAGAATATCTCTTTGTTTTCTGCCGAGTTCTTCGACAATAAACCTAGTAAGAATTTCGAATGCAATAACAATAACATTAATGATCTGCACACGCAGTCTCGATAATTTCTTTTATATTTGTAGTTGACAAGACATGCATAAAAATGAAATTGTAGCCATCATACTTGCTCCTAAATCAAACCACTATCAAAATAAGGCATCTCATTTGTTTCTGTTACCAATTGACTTTTAGTATAAGATCTCTCCACAGCATACCTCGACGAAATTTTACACAATCACAAACCAATAACACCATGTTAAAAAACACAAAAATCGCAAAGAAATGTACAAAAGCAACGATCGTTCAAACCAGTAAAATCACACAAAAGCACATACCATGATGTCCATTTTTCTCCTCTCTTTTTTCAAGTCTTCAGCCTTTTCCCAGGCTGATTGTCTACTAAATCTTCACCAGGACTAGAAGGATCTTGAGAAGCTTGGTTTGGCATAGACGAGCCATGATCCTTTTATCAAACAAGGAAACAATTGCATATATAAACAAAACATATATGAGTTTTTAAGGCATTCAACTTAAGGCCCGTATGAAATAACCTCGAATAATACCAAAAATGATTAGCTATTTACCTCATGAGCTTTCATCGATCCTCCGTTTGCTCTTTTCCCAAGGTTGATCTGAACAGAAACGGTGGCTTCAGACAGGTCAAGGCCCGTGCTTTGAAGCGCTCTTGTTAATGAATTTAACAACCTGACAAAGTTTAATTTGTATATATCATTGAACTGCTTTGTCATTGTTGAGGTTGTAATAATGCATAGAAAAAACAGCAAATCCCAGCTCAGGCAATAAGTTAAACAAGCCCATTCTTAAGGACAGTTTCAAATTGCAAAGTAACCTAAAAGAAAAGTAGCAACCCACCCTTGAGAGTAGGCACTTGATATGCTGATCGTTCCTCCCTCAACGCACAGATCATCTCTTTGGTTAAGGATATCCATTGGATTAGAACAATCGTTCAATTGTGCATCAACTGATGGCCTTTGTAAGGGATGTGAAAACAAAGGGTCGCTTGCAATGGGCATCGATGTGTTAGGCTGATTCAACTGAGGCGTAACTCCAACTGCTTTATTTGGAGTACTATTTTCTTGATCGACGATTTGTTGACTCGAACCGCTCTTAATGCTTTGTGGTTGACTTGAAAAGCTTTGTACACGCCAGTGACTGTTCCTCTGATTTTTTTTTTCGAAAGGGAAAATATTAGATGTAAGAGTGATGAAGGGGACATTTATATTGCCAACTGATTTTCGTATGACATCTTAAATTGAATACCCATGGCATCAGTTTTGTGGGCTCTGAACTCCAAGGTTGGTAAGGCCCTTCGTAGTTTTGCACCCTTTCTTGTAAGAATTGGACATACTCAATCACCTGAATCAAGAATCAGGCCATTGGTTAGCGAAAAATGTGAAACAAAAGCGAAATCAAACGCATATAAACTCCAAGCGATGTACCTCCAACAAGAACGACGCAGTGTCCCTTTTCTGATCGCTGTTAGGTATCAGTTCTCTCAGTATTCGAAACCTGAGTTATACAGAGATTTAAAAGCACAAATTGACCTCCAAAAGCAAAGCATGATTAATGCATATGAACATAGGTCATTCGATTCAGACAGTGATGATGAACTAAACATGACAGCTAAGTACAAATTCATCAGAATCAAAACTGCCCATGATTTATGAGAGCCGCCACTGGCAAAAATGCTTGACACCATTCACTATAAAATCATAACCAGACCAATAAATTGAAATTCTAACCTTTCATTGATTTTGCTTCGTCTCCTCTGCTCCGTGACAGAGTGTTTTGACCTCATGGCACTAATCTTATCATTGGTATTCCCATCTTTACAGAAGTTATAAAAAACGTCGAAGAACAAAAACATCAGAGAAAATTCAGCAGTTCGCTAAAAGAAAATTGCCAAATAATAATAAAAAAAAAAAAAGCTTCGAACAATTAGATGGGCATCGATATCAATTGAGGTACGCAAACACTCCTTTACCTTTTGTGTTATTGCTATTAGATGGTGCGGCGTCTTTGCTACCAAAATCTACGTCATCCAATTCTTCATCTTCTTGATGCACTTTCTTCCCAGATTTCATCTCGACGATTTTCCCAGGTTAGGATTACCTGCGAGAAAAATTCCAGAAATTGAACAAAACCCACAAACAATTAAGAGGACGACAGCCTCAAAACGACCTCCCCTGCAATCAATCAATTGAATAAATAAAGGAATTGGTAAGAAAAATGCGTGCAAGTATACAAAGTTGGAAACTTTACTGCTGCTGAAATTGACCTGTGTTTGGATTTTGTATTATGTAATAAACAATGCCGGCAGCTTTTGGTGAGTAAGGAAAGTTAATCGACAAGATACGGTTTTTCTTTGATATATTTTTTAATTGATTCAAACCACAATTAATTAGAATAAATCTTTTATTAGTTTAATTATCGTTACAAGTAGTCTTAGGATACGAGGTTTCCTAGTGTCCACCTACCGAAAGCAACCACCGTGAGCACAATAGCTGATTTCGCAATTCATCTTTTTTTTCTCCCACTCCGACGATGTCATCATCTCCGCCGCCCCTCTTATCTTCCTCATAACCTCATTTGTTCATCTTCCACACACTCATTTATCCGAATTCATCATCTCAGCTATGTACGAGAAAATTGCTGTATAATATCAATTTATGATGAATGAGTGCGTGGAAGATGGACAACGAATGGTATGAGGAAGCTAAGAGGGGCGGCGGAGGTGATGCGCCAAAATGGGAGAAAAATAGCTGTAATTGCAAAATCAACTATGGTGCCCACGGTGGTTGCTCATGGTAGGTGGACACCATAGCAAACCACTACTAGCTACTGCGACACGTGTGTGCTATAAATTATGTATATTAATCATAAAATAATAATTTACTAAATATAGAAGGATAAAATTGAAAATGTAAAGATGTTATGTAGTGGTGATTTTTATTTTCTATTAACGGTTATTTTTTATGACAGACGAAAGTACGGTTTAATAACCTAAACCCTGAGCCTTAGTTAAAGAATATAGATAAATATATAATATTAATTAATTTTAATTTAAAGTAGTTAATTGAAATTATAATTTAAATTTTATTATGTATATAAATAAATTATAATATAAAATGTATAAGAATTAACTAAAAATAATAATTAACTAAAAGTATTTATTAAAGATAGTGTATGATTTTCAATTTTATTTTCCTTTCATAAAATTGACAGAGCAATGGACGTGTATAGCCAATGGGGTTGGTCTTCAGTTTGGAAGCGGGTGAGTGGTTGGTCTGAAAGGTTTCTTTCACAGGCAGGACATATGATTAAGGCTGTGATCCAAGCCATCCCAACGTATGCGATGAGCTGTTTTCTGCTGCCCACCAAGTTGCTGAGCGATATTATACGAGTCGTGAGAAGATTTTGGTGGAGCGGCTCCGAGAAGAAAAAAAGTCCATTGGCGTTCGTGGGAAAAGTGTGCACACCAAAATCCGTGGGCGGATTGGGATTTCGTGAAGCAGGCATGGCGTATTATTAAATATCCCGAGACTTTATTTAGCAGAAAGCTAATATTATTTTCCAAGAAATTCATTTATGCTAGCTACGTTGGGGTGGAACCCATCCTTGACCTGGAGAGGTATCTTTGCGGCTAAAGATATTGTTCTGAATGGTACGAGATGGCAAGTTAGAAGCGGAGCTGATGTTATAATTTTGAAAGATCCATGGCTGCCGAGACTGCCCACCTTTCGTGTAATTTCAACGGCACCTCCGACTATGGCGGAATGCACAGTGAGTGAGATGCGGATTCCGAATTCTGATCGATGGAATGAGAGCCTGATGCGGTCTATTTTGTTGCCCATCGACGCTGAGGTTATTCTTGGGCTTCCATTGAGTTCTCTAGCCACCCACGATGAGCTGATTTGGCATTTTACCAAAGATGGGAGGTTCTGGGTTAAATCAGCATACCACGTCGCAAAAAAATCATAATTCAGATTCTAACCAATGTTCCACTTAATCTTGGAATTTTATTTGGAAAGCCCATGTTGCTCCTAAGGTTAAATTGTTCGGATGGAGGCTATGTAAGCTTGCCTCGGGTGATAATTGTTTAAACGAAAATGTCTCTCTCACCATAGGTGTTGCAGGTGTGGTGCAGCCCTTGAGGATCTACAGCATGTGTTTATTTCTTGCCCATTCTCAAAATCTATTTGGAAAGACTCAAAGCTGCTTTTCTCTGACATTAAGCGCCTGCCTAGAGACGATTTTTCCTTCCTTGTCCCTTGCAATATCGTGGACAATTTGGAAAAGTCGAAATCAATGGGTGATGGAGATGATTGAATTACAGCCTAGAGTGGTGATATCTATGGCTCGTGAAATGCTGCTTCACTTCTGTGGTCGACATTTGCCTGCAGACTTCAATAAACAACCCTTTACTACTCGATTTTTGGACGCCGCCTTCAGCCCCAGTTATTAAAATTAACTTTGACAGGGCAATCCATGTGATGCGACATGGTGCTTCAGCTGGTATCATTGTAAGGACTGCTAACGGTGTAGTCCTAGGATGGAAAACCCGTTTCTACAATGGCTGCCATGACCCGGAAGTAATTGAAGCTCTAGCAGGTAGAGAGGCTATTAAATATTCGATTGGTCGGAAGTGATTTTTGAAGGAGATTGTGCCTCCGTTGTGAAGTATCTCCGTGAGAAATGCACCTCGTCCGCCAAACTTGGGAGTATACTTCATGACTGTCTGTGCTTAAACAGTTTCTTTTCGTCTGTTTCCTTCTCTTTTGTTTTTCGATCGGGTAATCGATGTGCCCATTATTTGGCTAAGTCTTTGGGTTACGACGGAGAAGGATACTCTCCGCCGACTCAATGCTGGCAGCTGTTGTTTTGAACGATATGCAATAGTAATGAATTTTGTTCTGTCAAAAAAAAAACGTTTACTTAAACATTAAGAATTCTGTCTAAATTTAATAAAAGTATAGATGTTTCTTATCTGTCGACTTGGATTAAGTGAGCTTAAAATTTGAAATGCGCCATGTTTTTTTATAGTGAAACCAAGGTTCTGCAACTTGGTTTTAGAACCGGACCGGAAATTTTAGTGGTTTAAGGTTTAGTGGTTTAATCGGAATGAGAAATCAATATCTTAAATATAATAAAGGCTTAATTATTTTTTTAGTCCATAAGTTATGGGGTTGGCGTTATAGGGACCAGTATTTTGAGGGTTAGCAATATAGGGACTTTAACATTCAAAAATTAAGCATTTTTACGACAATATACGCCCGACCCGGTATTTTGACCCAAACTCGCTGACGTGGAACCCGACCGCTGACATGTGTGCTTAAGGATTAGCGACGTTCCGTCGCTTAACTGAAAAAAAAAATAAACATAGCCCGTCATAATGGAGTAGCGACGGATTTAGCGACGGAATCCGTCGCTAAGCTGAAAAAAAAACTAAAAAATTAAAATAAACACAGCCCGTCACAATGGATTAACGACGGATTTAGCGACGGAATATCCTCCGCTAAACTGAAAAAATAAAAAAAAATAAATAAATAAATCACGGCTAGAAATATAATTATTGACAATTTGAAATTATTAACAATTAATTAACAATTTTTATTATTACTATTTTCTATTTCAATTGAAATTTCAAGCATATTGTTAATAATTATATTGTTTACATATTGCTAATCATAAAGGTTAGAAATACAAGATAGCGACGGAATTTATCTTAATAATTATATTTCAAACATGTTAGCTATTGCTAATCATAAAGGTTAGAAATACAAGATAGCGACGAAATTTATGTTAATAATTATATTTCAAACATGTTAGCTATATGTTAACAATATAATTATTAACAATATGTTTGAAATTTCAATTTTTGTAAAGAAATAGAAAATAGTAATAATTAAAATTGTTAATTAATTGTTAATAATTTCAAATTGTTAATAATTATATTTCCAACCGTGATTTATTTATTTTTTAAATTTTTTTTACTTTCCGTCGCTAAATCCGTCGTTAATCCCTTGTGACGGACTGTGTTTATTTTCATTTCTTTTTTAATTTTTTCAATTTAGCGACGGAATCCTTTAAGCACACATGTCAGCGGATCGGTTTCTACATTAGCGGGTTTGGTTTAAATTATCGGGTCGGAGCGTATATTGTTCTAAAATTGCTTACTTTTCGAAAGTTAAAGTCCATATATGGTCAACCCTCAAAATAATGGTGCCTATATAGTCAACCCCCTAACTTATGGGACTAAAAAAATAATTAAGCCTATAATAAATATATATTTTATATATAAATCAATCAAATAATATGGCAAAATATACATGTTTTTTATGAACTTTTTTCACACTATAATTATATTAATTAAGGGGTAAATTTAAATAAAAGTAAATTGCGTTGGTTGTTATAAATTAATCGTATATCAAATATTAAATCTATGAGTCGGGGTCAAATTTGAATAAAATTAAATTAGCGAGCTAATAAGTTCATTATAAAATATAGAAATTATGGTGTTGGTGTATTCGAACACAAGCTCATTAAGTGAAATACCACAACTTAACCACTGGATCAAACTAATTTATTGGTTTTCCTATTTTGTGTAATTTATTTTAAACATAATTTACTTATTTATTTTTAAATTAAAAAAAAAAAGACCAGACCGGAACTGGCGGATTTTTGACCGGTCAGGTCCGGTCTTCAAAACCATGAGTGAAACATACGAATTGGTATTTCAAGATGAATAAGATATGGTGATGTCAAATCTTAAACCCACTCGAGGAAGTAAAAAATATCCAAAGCGCGCTTAATAAATCCGACCATATCCGCATGGCTGCGTTTGGTTATAAAAGTTAGTAAAAGGCACATGATAAGATAAAGTTATGAGGCCCAGTAAATTAATCTCACCCACTCCGACATATAATAATGGGTTTTTCTATAACAACGGGCTGGACAAACAAACCAAACACTATATTGCATACTATTATTAATATTATATAGCATAGCCTGATAAAGCAAACGGGCCCTAAGATAACTCACCCATAGTATGTTTTGTGTCATCGTCCAGTATCACGCAAATGTAATAGGCTTAATTAGCTTTTTAGTCCCGTATATTTGAGGTGGTGGCAATTTCGGGACACCCTTAATTAAGCGGAGCATTTTTAGTCATCCAAGTTTAATAAAAAGAGCAATTTAAGGACAGTAGCCGGACTTTACACGTGTGCGTCGGAATTGTTGATAAGAAAAACAATTATAATTAAATAATAACAACTAAGTAATTAACAATAATTATTAACTAAAAATACATATCCAATGAGGTGAGTGATTACAAGAAATGAAGAAAAAATAAAAATTGCTCACCTTGTAATCTCGACAAGAGTGGAATCGACGACCAGAATTCTTTTCCGACCATGAAGTTTTCAATCTCGCGGGACTGTTACAATGGCAATACAACTGTAACATCCGTAAATTTTAAATTCGGGGTTAGGATATAAATAATAGTGTGAGTCTTCGGAATTAGAGAATTGATATTCAAACGGCCCAAAATAATATTCGACCCAAATGGTATTTGGCCCAACATCAACAATAATTTAGACCCAGTTATATTAGAACCCAACTTAATTAGTTGAAGGCCCAAATAGAATTAGCTAAATAACAAATGAAAGGCCCAAAATATAAAGTGATGATTAGGTAGGTTGCCCCACCCATGAAGAAAAGTACAAAAATAAGCAGAATAGGTTACCTAACTTCAAGGAAAGTTACGTCAACACCATGCCTTGCCCCATCCCTTAGTGCTTTTAATAATACTATCCAACATCTCAAATCAAGAAAATATCCATTTGGGGCGTGAGGAAAAAGGAGAAGGAGCAACGAAGGGAAGAATAAGAGCTAAATGAAGTCTCAAGCCAAGAACGAGCTCAACCCTATCAACCTAATCAATCGTAGCTTAGGAAGAGAGGAAAAAGAAGAAAGACACAAGAGGAAGAAACGAAGAAGACGAGCTTGAGCAAGGGTCTTCGACCACATCATCACCCAAAAACATTTCAAACTAAGCTTAAGAAGTGAGGTAGGTGGATTTCTTCACCTACAAGACATAAATAGGTTCAAAGTTTCGAAATTTGGTGATGAACCTTGGTCTTTGTGATATTGATTTTTGTTATATGATTAGTATTAAGTGTAATTTGGGGATGGTTCGAAAATGGTAGATAATCGACCTTGTTGTGAAATTATGTGTTTAATATTGTGTGTTAGGTTTGGAATCCAATATATGGGTTTATGTTCGATGTTTACACGTTCTACTTGTTATGAGATTATTCGGTTGGTATTGAATTAGTGTAGAGTAATTTCGAGAAATTTGGGTTTAAGCTTGAATATTACACTATAGGTGTTTAACGAGTAAAATTGGAAGTTTTAAGTAGGGTAGGGACCATTAGTTCACGGGTTGGGGTAGTTCGCGAATTTGGAGATACATTTCGGGTTGAAAACTAGTTTCGCGGGCTACAGACCTTAGCGAACTGTGCGTGAGAGCAGGCTGAAAATCTGGTTCATGGGTTGCGGGACATCACGAATTGGGGAAAAAGATTTCGGGTCGCTAAATGTTCTCGCGGACTTGGGGTTCACGTCCGAAAATTGGTTGGTGCTAGGTGTTATGTTTGAACTCAATATATGGGTTGTTAATATACATGTGTTGCATGCTTTATATGCTTAATGAAAATTCTCACCCATAATACGTAACCTTACGTGCTTAGTTATATTAATGTTGCTTTGATGTCTTATGTGAGTATGGAATATTTCTATGAGGCTTTCGAAAGAATTATGAGATTTGCGTGATTTTAGTGTGTGCTTGAGGTGAATTTCATGAACTGACGTGAACTATGTGGTTATATAAATGCTCAACATGTCATATGTGATTTAATTATAATTCTCGGACGTGTTGGAGCTGACTCCTGAAAATTATAAAGCGTAAAAATAGGTTTAAGGGAGTTTCGAATGTGCTTATAAGGATTTGGTATTAGAACTTCATGTATTGAGCAACTAGGGTAGCTTATACACTTTTATGTAGTTCGGATCAAATTTGGGTAGCTTAAGTACTAGTACGTGGCGTATGAGTATATTTATAGTATTTCAAATAAGATCAAGAAAGTGTTTACTATTGAAACCCTTGGATATTTATAGTAGATAGACAAATAGGGTTGAAGAAAATCTCGTGTCTATTGCTGTTATTGGGACATAGTGAACTTTTGGGAAGCTCATTATTCATAGGAATTTGAATGGTTTTTGGGTAGAAATAAGTTCACGGGCCGTGAAATAAGTTCACGGGCCATAGAAGTTTCGTTGAGTTAAGTTTCGGCCGATAATGAGAATTGTCGAATTTAGAGGATTATTTCCAGGGAAATTAGGGAATATTTATTAGAAAATCTTGAGGAATTACTGTTAGTAAATTAGGATGTGAATGTAAATATTTCGATGAAAATATTTATTCATTTATGGAATGTTGCATTCTTATTTGCACTACATAGCATGTGCACGACATGTCGATGTGAGAGAGGTTGATCGTGCTGGCACGGTGACACCTTAAGGTGTCGGCGCGAGGCGCATGTGGGTAAATGTGACCGATTTTGGTCGTCGACTCGACGTCGAGTTGAGGTTGGTACTATTGCACTTGACGGTTGGTGTCGTCGAGACGGGTGGTTGGTGCCGCCTGGCTTTATGTGACAGGTTGGTGCCGGTATGATCAGTGGTTTGTGCCACTGATGACGATTGGTGCCGTCGAGATAGGTGGTTGGTGCCGCCTAGCTTTATATGACCGGTTGGTGTCAGTATGCTCAGTGGTGGGTGCCGCTGATGACGGTTGAGATGAGTGGTTGGTGCCGCTCGACTCTACGGTTGGTGCCGTAGGTTCATTTTATGAGGTGCATAGTCCGACCTAGGGCCCTAATATTGAGATAGGGTAGACTATGGGAACGAGCGTGCATTGCACCTTATCATGTGGTGAGGTGTCGGGATCGGGATTGAGAGCACGCTGCATTTGCATGAATTCACCTACTGAGCGTATCGCTCAGGCCTTTATGTGTTGTAGGTATGGATGAGTCCGGCGTCAATAGACGTTGCGACTAAGGCGGGCTGGCGGCGGTGACTCCACGGGTTTTTGAGGGCGGGACGGTACATGGATGCGACCTGTGGAGCGGCTTTAGGATTTTGAACGTTTTATAATTTTGGGGGCTACGGTCCGTGTATATCGATGATGAAGTAGATGAAATTAGTTGTAATATATTTTATTTCCGAAATGTTTTTGCAAAATGGACTTTCCGCGGCTTTCGTTGCGGAATCCGCCAAATATCGTAATTAGAAAAGTAGGGTCGTTACAACAAGCCTCTTTGGATGAAGACATTGAGACCATTTCCCACGTAGACCCTAAAATTATGATGTTACTGAAATGAAGTTGTGGGTAACAATGATGCACGCTTTACCGGTGTGAATGACTTGATTTGTTTGGGTTACATGCTCAATTTTCTGATAAAGTTTTGGAAGAAGAAATGAGTTCTTTTATTTGGAGAAAAACTATCAAGATCGTGTTGTTGCTCGTTCTTGAAGATAGGTTTTTTACTTAATAATTATTATCAATTACTTAGTTGTTATTATGTCATTATTGTTTAATTATTCGTATCATCTAATTGTGTTTCTTACGTACGTGTTGCTTAGTTGGATAACAGAGAAAAATGTTGGATGCAAATCATAGATACCGGCGCATACGTGTTAATTCCGGCTAAATTGTCCTTAAATTGCTCTTTTTATTACACTTATAGGACTAAAAATGCTTCGCTTAATTACGGTGTCCCGAAATCGCACATCAAATCATCTGTCCCACTAATTATCCCCCATATATCCCAAACCTCGATCCGTTTAATTTTAATTCCTACATACCACCAAATCATAAATCATCATGTGATTTATATGATAAAAATACATAATCGCATCCAATTTATTCCTTTCTTTATGATGATCAATTTGATATCAATATCATATAGTTTTCGATAATCATAAAATCAGTTTTAACAAAGTGAGACAGAAAATGAGACAGGAATTGTGGGACAGATGATTTCAACCGCCGAAATCACCACCAACTCAAATATACATGCCTAAAAAATTAATTAAGACAAAGTAATATATTTGAAAGGTTTTCGATTTACAAAGGGAAAATTAGAAAGAGTCTTCAACTATTACAAAGTACGCATTTCCCATATTTCATGCATGCATAAACCATAAAAAAACATTACCAAAAAAAAACGTACACTAATAAACATGCTTTTTTAACACTTAACAAACACTACTCAGAAGGAGACAAATGTCTTTTAATAATAGCATAAGCATCGCTATATATCGCAACTAGACTCGCAAACACGGCCAATCCCACCATAAAAATAGCAAAAATCTTGTCCTTCTTCAAACCACGACCATGTCTATCTCTGCCCAATAATAGACAAAAAAACTTCAAACTTCACGTATTTTAAAAAGGTTAATAATTTTTTAGCCCTATAATTTAGGGGTAGGGACAATTTAGTAGAACTTTAAACTTAGCGATTTTGGACAAAATAATGAGTTCTGATAAATTTTCTAAATTGCTTAATTTTGAGAAGTTAATTATCTTTAAAATATCACCTTTTAATCCTCTGTCTCAATAATATTACCTCCTAGGACTGAATAAAATTGACCCTTGAAGAAATAAAATACGTTTATATGTATATATACTAACTATTTCTCACCTCAAAGCAATCGCCGCTGGAAATACATAACCAATGCAAACCGCCGAAGTGGCGCCCGTGAACTGAAAAGCGTCCCATATGCTCGGCACGAAGTTCGCCCCCAAGAAAACGACCGAAATAAGCAAAGCGGTCGACGAAAAAAACCTGATGTTATCGTCCGCCAAGGCGACGGAATTACTACGCGGAAGAAATAGGCCGTCCAAATTGAGACGGAGAGGGAAGAATATGACGGGGAAGACGAGCATTAGGTGGAGCGCATAGCTGACTCGGACGGCGTGGCTCAGCTGCGGGCCCCACGGGACGCCGATGATGTCATCGTCGAAGTTTGAGAGTACGTCGTCGAGGGTCGAGTCGCCGAAGAGGAGGAAACCGAAGAAGCTCGTCATTATGTATATGATCGAGCATAGGGCTATGGAGGTTCGGACGATCGGTTCGATCTTCGAACGGTCTTCGAGCTCGTTTTCAATGCTGTGTACTTCACAAAGAGCAAAAATTGTATGAACAACGAGGTTCGAAACTGCAGCAATTCTTATTAATATAAAAAAATATAAGTTAGGAATGTCATTTTGATCATCATAAAAATAAAACAAAGTATAAGTCCGGTGACGTTTATATGTTCATTATAGAAATATCATGAAGTAACAGTGATATTATGATTTGGTGAAATATAAAATTGTCGCATGGAAAATAAAAATATTCGAAGATTGTGTAGCACACAATTTCCTTAAAATATATTCGCTCTCTCACGAATGTGCTAGAGGTTTTAACGAGCATTTTTCTAAATTTCTCACTCACATAAAATTTATAAAATTAATTATAAATTTTCTAACAAAAATAATTAATAAAAAGAGAATTCCTGAGCCACGACATCAAAATCCAATAACTACGATTAAACGAGAAAAGAGAAGACGTGAGCATATGATTGCAATCGCAATTTTGAAGATAACTGAATTCAGCGTTGCATTTTGAGAACAATAAGTTTGAAAAGTGAAGTAAATGAGGACAGCAAGTTTCAAATTTTTTAGCCATAAATGTCTTTAAATTTCTTCAGTATTGAAACTTATTGACCTACAGCTGCAACGTTTAATTTCGGTCAAATTGCTTCGGGTTTAAACTTATTGACCTAACTAATTTAATTTGTCCTTATAACGCCACAACTTCTAGTATATGCAGGATCACAAAAACAGTTGACCCTAAGGATTTACTCTATCATTACCATTGAAATGGCATACATATGCGGTGACGAGGACGGGCACGACGGTGAAGAGTCGCCATACCGAATTGATGTCCGTGATTTCAGGAAATAGCCTCGGAATCGAAGCCGTGCCTTCCGACCATTTATATAAGGCGATACTCGTCGTAATTGCAATGAAGACAAAAGCCAAGAAAACGGCTAAAGTCGAGGTGTGCCTCAGAGAATCTGCAAAATGAAATATCACAGAAGGGAAAAAACATCCCTCAATTTTATAAGCGAAACTCCATTCGATTTGTTGATAGTGTTTCTCCCATTGGAAAAATTAACTTAAAATATAAATAGAAGATATTTCACCTCCTATCACCACACCAATTGATTTTGGGAGGCAACCCTAAGCTTAACACGATAAATTTTTTCGAAGAAAAACATACAAAATCGTACCAATGCGCTTAAAGCAAGCCAAAGGAGTAACCACGCCGAGCATAGTCGCGAGAAGAACAAAGAATCTCCCATTCCACCAATGTTGTCCGAACCATCCCTCTAACAAACCAGCATGATGAACGCCTTTCGAATTCGTCGTCCCAGACAAAACATCTCCTTCAAAAAAATCAAGGAAAAAAAAAAGTTTGATTTTCGTTTGCAATTATGATCTCAGTAAGACAAACGAAGATGAACTGTTGAATGACAGCTTCATCTGAAAACTTTAGCTTATAGAGCAAGCATATCATTTTTAAATTTGTGTATATTAATATTATCTCCGGCACATTCTCTCATCTGAACTGTAATACCATGCTGAATGATCAACTTAGTAAAAAGCATAAGCTTAATAAGAAGTGTATCATTTTTTTTCAGTTGTTACACAATATATTTCATTCATGGACATAATAATGCACATACCTATGATGATCATATACACGACGAGCACGCCGACGTTATTAATCACAACGCAAGCTTGCAACACCTTTCTTCCCACGTTACCAAACGCATCTCCCATGGTTTCACCGTAAGAAATCGACCCGCCCGCTTTGCTATACCTAAGCAACGTTCTTATAGAAAACTCGGTGAGCATACCAACGAACACTATGAGTGCAATACCTAGAATTAGTCCCAACACTTTCATTGTCGCCGGCAAAGCCATTATTCCAGCGCCTATTATGGTGGTCGATAGGTTAAAAACAGCGCCTGCGAAGGAAGCTCCATTAAATTCATGATGATGATGATGACGGCTAGGGTTTCCTGATTTTTTCAAAAGTGGGATCCTTTTATCACTTTCATCAACGTCGTCGTCGAAGATTTTGATTGCTTTAAGTGAAGGGCGTCTTGGTGGGTTTTTGTTTATCGTCATGTTATTTGGATTGGTGGTTCTGATAATGGGAGAATATATCGTGAATAGTGAAGATATATGCTATGCCTTTGCTTTAATATAGCAATAATGGAGTGTGTCGTGGTGTTTGCTGATGAAGAGATGACAAAGATGAACACGTATGTCAAGTTTATTGCATCCTTATCGAAATATTGATGTGACTGAAACTTAATCTATTGCAGCCCTTGAATTCTTGAATGGTTGGCTTAAATGTTTTGTCTTGATTCTGTTTCTCTCTTTTTCTAGAGAATTTCTTTGGATCGAATGATTATTATACTGTTAATTAAGTTATGTGGCGACTGCCAAACGTTTTCTTATCGTCATTTGACAGATGCCTTTTTGCGGCATCTTGGGGAAAAACTGGACTTTAATACTACAACGACTCGATTCATCGTACAAATTATACTTTTAACTCATTGATATTTAAGAAGATACGAATGATCGCCAAACGCCAATACGAAGATTATGTTATATCGATTTTTAATTTGGGTAAAATGCATGTAACCCCCTCGTGGTTTCGCCGAAATGCGCATAAACTCCCGTGATTTTTTTATTGCACGATACTCCCTCGTGGTTTAACTAATGTTACACCGTACCACCCAGGCAACAGTTTTTTCCCAAAATTGGATTACACGCGCTCTTACTGCAGGTGGGTTAAGCTTGGATCATATTATTTTGTCACGCCCCGACCCGCGTCGAGGCCACGACAGCCGCCGCGTTTCTCAAGGAACGCAAGGCTCAATCAACTCACGCATCGCAAATTAAATCACATGAAAGAAATTTCAAGAAGACTCAACGAAATACAAATCCAACGAAAACATATATTTACATATGAAAAGAAGTTTACATTATGCCAAAACAATAGCTCAGACATCGATCAATGAAGGAATATATGAACAAAGAAAATTTCTTCCCAAAATATATCCCTGTCAATGGATCCTCCAAAACGAAACAACGACAAAATACCGAACTAGAAGACCAGCAATAGGATGATCGACGACGAGACAACCTTGTTAGGCCAGCCGCCCATGAGGGCCGCCGTTAGAAAAAAAAGAAAAAATAATAATAAAATAATATTATATAATATTATAATATTATTTTATATATATAAAAGAAAAAGGAAAAATCTTAAAGATAAAGAATGAGCGGCCCAGAACTGAGCGACGCGGCGCATTCCTGGCCACCGGTTTTGAGTGGTCCAGAAGAGCTGAAGACATCTATAAATAGGCTGAGGATTCTTCAGTTATTATCATCCCAAATCAAGTGAGAAGTTCAGTTAGAGAGTAATAGTGAGAGGTAAACTTATCCGGGTGGATAAGGGTGAGAGCGAGTTTTAGTTTTACTGGGGTAGTTGGGAATAGGTACAAAAACATTACCCAGGTGGGTAAGGGGTCTCGGGTTTGGGTTTAAACACGAGCGTTATTTTGTACGGTGTAATATTCTCAATATAGTAAAGCTGGTGCTCTCCGTGGAGGTAGGCGGTATTGGCCGAACCACGTAAAAATCTCGTGTTCTCTATCGGCGTCATTTCGGTTTTATATTGTCCAAACAAATAGTCGCGAGTCCAAAATCAACCTTCCGCTGGGCCCGAAATATTACCGCTCAACCCAACAAGTGGTATCAGAGCCAAGCCTAATTGATATTCTGAGTATGCTCTGTGGTTGCAGCTTTGTCTGATCTTCCACATCAGAAAAGATATTAAGAAGGTTCGTTACGGGGGAGCCAGTGTCGGGCCAAAGCTGTTGAATCTCTGCAAGGATAATGGCGACAGAAAGCAGTTTCAAAGTACGACAATTTGATGGTACGGGGAGTTTCACTCTGTGGCAGAGACGAGTGAAGGATATCCTTGTTCACCAAGGTTTGGCAAAGGCTTTGAAAGGGGAAAAGGGAAAGCCGGAGAAAATGACGAAAGAAGACTGGGAGGATTTGGGATCAAGATGTGTCAGCACAATCCGTTTATACATTGCGGATAACATTATTAATAATGTTGTGAATGAGGATTCTGCACCAGACTTGTGGGCGAAGTTGGAGGAGTTGCATCTCGGGAAGAACTTAACCACAAAGTTAGATCTGAAGCGGGAGCTGTACCGGCTGAAGATGGAGGAAGGTGGGAATCTCATGGACCACATTAGCGTGTTCAACGGACTTGTGGATCAACTTATAAAAGTTGAAGTAAAGTTGGAGGAAGAAGATAAAGCTCTTTTACTTCTTACCTCGCTTCCTGATTCTTATGATAATTTGGTCACAACCATCTTGTACGGAAAGACGACGGTGAAGATGGTGGATGTGCAGTCAACTCTTTTGGCGCATGAAAAGAGGAGACGATCAAATTATGGCGATAGCCAAAATTCGGCGTTGGCTATACACGGGAAGAATCGTAGAGGAAGGTTTCACGCCAGGGAATTTGGAGGTAGCAGCAGGTCCAAATCAAAGGATGGCGGGAAGGGCATCGTGTGCTACAAGTGTGGTGAGCCGGGACACATCAAGAGGAATTGTCCGACTTGGAGGAAGGACAAGCACGGGGAGAAAAATTCCACAACCATGATAGCACAGGATACGGATGATGTTGTAGATGTTCTCACAGTCTACAACGATGACGCAAATCATTCTCAGGATGAATGGATATTTGATTCGGGGTCGAAGTACCATATTTGCTCCGAAAGAAAATATTTTAATACGTTCCAGAAGATACGAAGAGGTTCGGTTTCCATGGCTGATGGATACCGTCAGGCGGTTCGTGGTGTCGGAACTGTGAAGATCAAAATGACTAACGGAGCGGTTCGAGCTTTGGGTGGTGTGATCTTTGTCCCAAAGTTACGGAAGAATTTAATATCTTTGAGCCAGTTAAATTCCAAGGGCTATGGGAGTTTCATAGCAGGGGGAGTCTGTAAAATCACACATGGCGAAAAAGTCCTACTGAAGGGAGAAGAGCGTGGAGGTTTATATCGTCTGGACGGGAGTGTGGTACAAAACACTCTGACTTCGATGGGTTCACGAAAGTCGCGCGCGCGTGGTGGAAAGGCAGACGATCGTGAGAAGGGAAGTCCTGCTGGAGAAGGGGTTGCGTCGAAGTCCCTCTTCAGAATCGACGGGTAGAGTCGGTTCGGCAGCTGCACATAGGATTGGCCGCGGGTGAATCAAGTTGGTAGGACCTGAATTCTTGATTCGGATATGTGTAGCTGGTACAAGAAAGGCCAATGGACGTTCGTGGTAATTACGAATGGGTTACTCTCAAACAGACTTGCTGGGATGAGTGCTTGACGGTGCTGAAGACGATGCTCGGATAGATGTCGAATGCGGCTGGCGGGGGAGAATTGTTAGGCCAGCCGCCCATGAGGGCCGCCGTTAGGAAAAAAAGAAAAAAAATAATAATAAAATAATATTATATAATATTATAATATTATTTTATATATATAAAAGAAAAAGGAAAAATCTTAAAGATAAAGAATGAGCGGCCCAGAACTGAGCGACGCGGCGCATTCCTGGCCACCGGTTTTGAGTGGTCCAGAAGAGCTGAAGACATCTATAAATAGGCTGAGGATTCTTCAGTTATTATCATCCCAAATCAAGTGAGAAGTTCAGTTAGAGAGTAATAGTGAGAGGTAAACTTATCCGGGTGGATAAGGGTGAGAGCGAGTTTTAGTTTTACTGGGGTAGTTGGGAATAGGTACAAAAACATTACCCAGGTGGGTAAGGGGTCTCGGGTTTGGGTTTAAACACGAGCGTTATTTTGTACGGTGTAATATTCTCAATATAGTAAAGCTGGTGCTCTCCGTGGAGGTAGGCGGTATTGGCCGAACCACGTAAAAATCTCGTGTTCTCTATCGGCGTCATTTCGGTTTTATATTGTCCAAACAAATAGTCGCGAGTCCAAAATCAACCTTCCGCTGGGCCCGAAATATTACCGCTCAACCCAACAAACCTCCGGTCAAAAGCGATATCAACCTAAAAAAAATATATGAATACACGGGGTGAGCAAACCACAGCTCAGTGAGATGATAATACAGACACGCCTTCGCCTCACAAAAGGAGTATCCTCAACGATGAACTCCATCACAACAACCAAGCATCGCAACTATTCTTGTATAATATGTTTAATCCTTCCAAACTAAAATATTGATTCCGCAAAATGTAGAAAGCAATCATCCACGCTCAACATATAATAATCAATAATCCTGTGACATGCCAAAAACATCACAAAAATCACGCAAAACATATACGACGCGTGGGTGGCCACATCGTCCCTCGAACTGAACTCCCCGTCGAGAGCCAGACGAGGCCGTCACCGTACTCTAAAACGTGTACCGTGAACTACCGTATCAACTACACGAGACATGCATGTCCCACACCGATGACGTTGACCGAGTCTCGCAATGGACTTTGGTACCTCCCCAACGATCACCCTCCGATAGGTCGAATACGTGGCAAATGGTCTGGTGAACTCGTTGGGCCTTACTCACCCGGGTCTGCCAATCCACGGCTACTTAATCGATTGCCACTCTCCACTCACCCGAACGTGGCCATTCGGGCTACTTATAACCTCGGTACCGAGTCAATGCAACATCGAAGCAAACCAATAACACAATCAAAATTCTCCGTGCAACTCAATAGCACAATTAATCACATGTCAATACGAACATAATTCCCAGTGGAATCATCAAACCAAATTTACGAACCAACTCATCAGTATCGATAAATACGAATGTCCTATAGCCGACAAGGCTCCATATCTCAAGAATAAAACAAGACCACCCAAATTTCATCAACTATCACGGGAATATCTATCATCATTTAGCCGGCAAGGCTCACATCACATAACGTAATAAAAGAATGAAATAAACGACCCATCGCGAGGTTCACACATCCCATGAAGGGAAGGTGTCCCCGTATTATCAACTCACAAGGTGAAGTCTAGCTTTCCCCAAAATCCGAGGCTACTCTCGTATGCGTATTCGCTGCTCCTTCGCCTAAGTCAAGATTTAACAATGGAACTTCACCGTTAGACCAACAATTGATAATATACGACGTCTTAAGACTGTATGAAAACGATCTTCCCATAACATAACTGCCCCATGGATTAAAACACTATCATAATTCTGTTATAAAGATGGTATAAGATCATTCGAAACAAGAATGAAATTGTTACAAAAATTCCTGAAAATTTTCAGATTTGCAGTCCATCTTCAAAAATTCGTAGAAAATCTTACAAATATCGGATTGAGCTGTTTCAGCGGCTATGGAAAGCTAAGTAAATCAGCTTTCAAAAGAACAAAACCTAGCAAGAATCCGAGCACGTTAACTATATCAAAACTGTTAAACACCAAATCTGCGTCTGAACTCGATTTTTGGAAATCTATGAGCTTAGAACAAGAGAGTTTTGGTCTCTAGGACAAGGATTACCTTGCGTCTGAACTCGATTTTTGGAAATCTATGAGCTTAGAACAAGAGAGTTTTGGTCTCTAGGACAAGGATTACCTTACTATGGAGAAGATACAGCAAGAAAGAGCAGATTTTAGGAGCTGGAAATTGGTTTCGTACCTCAGCTCGTCACCTCCCTGTCTCACTTATTCCTTTTCTCACTTCCTTAGCTTATAAGTAATTTAGGTGATAGAAAATGAACAAAAATAGGAGATACATGGGCTTTTTAAATTAAATAATGAAAAAAATATAATATTTAATGAATTAGAGTCGTTTCTGAAATATTTAACAAAATAGGGTAAATCGTGGTTAATACCCGCGACGTCGCACCCATTAGGGGCGACGACGCGCCCATTAGCAGCGATGCTAACTTTTTGGAATTTTTTTATTTCTCAATCGTCACCCCATTAGGGGCGACACTCTTTTTATTTCTTTTTTGTTTTAACTTTTTATTGAACTTATTTTATATATGTTAAATATATAATTCATAGAATCATAAAATCATCGTTATTTCATGTGATTTACATAATAAAAATTAATAAACGCATCTAATTTATTGTTTGTTTCACGACGATTAAAATGGTTTGCACATCTTATATTTTTTAATATTCGGAAATATTCTTTTTATGTCTATAAATTAGTTTTTTTAATTGTAAATATTTGTAAATATTTACCACAAATATAGGGTACCTAAATGTGTTTATGCCGTACCTGCGGTGGATTGGATACCTAGCTGTAAAAAAAATTGTTCTACTATAAAAAAATCTGACAGGGTACTAAATTACAATTTTTTTCCAAAACTTAGTAATTTATGTGTAAAGAATATTTTCGAATAAATTAGTTTTTTAATTATAAAAAATTTGTGAAACGCTCGAAAGAGGTTGGGATAAATATTGCAGGAATTTGTATTACCAAGAAAAGTGTGGAGTTAGTGATGATAATATGGTGACAACTGACAAGCGGCAGTGCAAACACGTGCATTCATGTTAATGCTGTCAAGTCAAGGCAAGACTCCTAAAAACAACAAAAAGAAATACCCCAGTGGGCCGACGTTGAGAAATAAAAAAAAAAACAAAAAAGTTATCATCGGTGCTAATGGGCGCGTCGTCGCTCCTAATGGGTGCGACGTCGCGGGTATTAACCACGATTTCCCCTATTTTATTAAATATTTCAGAAACGACCCTAATTCATTAAATTATATTTTTTTGCATTATTTAATTTAAAAAGCCAGATACATGGGCTTTGGGCTGAGAAGATGTGCAAATATTGGGCTGAAATTCATTTATATATGGACTAGACCAAAAGGTGAAATAGTTGGGGTTATTCTGGTCATTAACAGTAAATAATATGGTCATTTGAGCGCGTATAACTCAATTTCGGGCAAAAACTGCTGCCCCGAGGGGTTATCATTTGAAAAGAATGTGAATAGTTGGAGTTATTTGATCATTTAACAGTAAATAATATGGTCCAAGCTTAACCCACCTGCAGTAAGAGCACGTATAATCCAATAGGCAAAAACTGCTGCCCGGGGGTACGGTGCAACATTAATTAAACCACGAGTGAATACGTGCAAAAAAAAATCATGAGGGTTTATGTGCAGCGAAACAACGAGGCGTTATATGCTAAAATTGGAATAGCACATTGCTCTACGAAAGACATCGTTGTGCTGGTCCAGTCAAAAATCAAAATGTAATTGATAAAATAATCTACTAAAAAAAGTGTACATTGTAACACAGTTCAAACTTCTATGGACAACGTTGACGAACTCCTAGAGACTACTATTTTTAGTATACCCTATGTGTGCAATAAAATAAAAATTGATTGGTTGTGGGTGATTATGTTTAATAATAATTATCATAGTTATTTACAAAAGAGTGAAATATACTAAAAATAGAAATCTAGAGTTTTTATGAACGTGGTGAATATTTGTTTTTAATTAATGTTTTTAATGTAAAATAAATTAACGGTTACTAACTCATGAAGAAATTGTGAAAAATAATAATTTTATTGTTTCAATTGACCGAAGAAATCAATTGAATAAATGGCAGTTATTGATCTAAAGCTTCTGCGAACTCTATTGATTCAAACTGACGTGCTCTGTCTCCACGTGTAATTGTCAAGAATAAGACTTAAGAGGTAATAACTTAGCTATCTAACCAAAAAGTCATTCTCGAACTCCCCATACTCAAAATACAATAATTCTTCTCCAACCATTAAACTATTCACAAACTCAAAAGAGTATTTTTGCAACATTCTCTTTCCGATCAACTTTTATAATTTTTCAATATGATCCACATATGTTACAACTTTTCAAATTCCACATAATAAAATGATATTTTCTTAGACTAAATTTTAACAAATAGTTTAAATATTTTATTTACAATTATGAACATTATTCATGTGGTATATTAAAAAATAAATAATAAAAGGCTAATTATAGTAATTTAGTAATAAAAGTTAATTACTAAATTTCGTATGGAGTTGCTTTGTGAGAGATAAAAACTTATGCATTGGTGTCAAATGAAAAAGTATGTATGCGTGTATAGAAGAGAGAAAATGACACATTTTGAGTATGCGCTTTAGTGTTGGTTGGAGCATTTTTTTATATTAGCGTCTGCAATTGGTATTGGTTGGAGATCTACTCGAAAACTCAAAACAAATCCTAAAACCACTCTAACGGAATCCAAAAACCAATTTCAAAATGGATTTGCACTTTCTATCCCCTCCACTAAACGAATAGATGCGTTTGAATGCATAATATGAGTTTTATATTTAGTAATGCCGTTTAATGTCCGTTTATTTGTTTTAATAATTAAATCATTCATATAAAAAATAAAAATCAATAAAAAGTAACTAGAGAGTTTTTAAATTATAAAAGAATAATAGAATATTTTTATTTATTGAGATGTAATATAATATTAAAATATTTTTTTGAAGGTATAAAATATGTGGACAATATTGAAAATTTATAAAACTTGGTGTCGAAGTGTATATTTGAAATAATCCTTTGAATTTGAGAATGAGTTTAACGGTTGAAGAATAATTACTGCATTTTGAAGTTGAGAATGAGTTTGAGTTTGAGAATTGGTTTCTTGGTTGTAGACGCTTAGACCATCTCCAACCGAGAATAGTGTTTTAAAAAGCGTATAGCGTATGACGTCGCGTTTTGGTTCCGACAGCGCATAGCGTAAATAGCGTAGCGGATAGCGTGAGTATTTTGGGCAGTCGACTTATCTTATAATATAAAAATTATAATATATAGAAAATATTGGAAATAACTACTAAAATATTAGCAAACTAAGTCTTAGAAAATGCAGTTTAAAAAATAATTCTTATGTAGTATATAAAAAATATAAGATATACATGTCATTTTGATCGTCATTTAACAAAGAATAAATTTGATAAACTTATTTATTTTTATATCATAAATTAGATTAAATAATCGATTTTTTATCATTTGGTGACAGTAATAAAAAAATTAGAAAAATTGAAAAATCAAAATAATATATGTTTGTCAGAATTTAGGGACATTGCTGTTTGTTAGACGTCTTGTCTCTTTTGAAAACATTGCGACAGCTATACTCTGGTCCTCTTAATAATATTGTGTCAAGACTCAAGACTTTGGGGAAAATATTGAAGACTCCGTACGCTTTTCTTTTTACGCGTCAATGCGTTTTACAGAAAAATTTCGCTATAGCGCGCTTCGATGGGCGCGTTACTCCGCTTTTTAAAACACTGACCGAGAAGCAAATTCTCAAACTCAAAATGCAGTAATTTTTCTCCAAACGACCAACGTATTCTCAAACTCAATATATTATTTTGTAATATTCACTTTCACACCAATTTTTACAAATTTCAAAACTACCCACATATTTTATAATTTTACAAATTAGACTACAAATATTAATTTAGATTTAGCCACAAAAATTAATAAAGTTAATAAAAATATATTTATACATGTTTATTAAAAAAACGACAACATCCCAAATAGAAAACTCAATCACTTGCAAATCCGTGAAATCAACTGAACTAATTAGCTAATGGGCATGTAATTCAAGGAAAAAGAATCAGGAACTCGGCTCCTTAATCTGCCCTAAGCGGCTCTCGTCGCAGAGTAGCTCAGCCATCTTCGCCGTCCTTGGTGGTGCATCCACATGGTACCGTCCATGTACTGCAAACCACTCGATTCGCACTCCCTGAGGATTTCGGGCGACATTTAGGGCGACGGGCTTTTCAAGGAGTATGTGCTTCTGCGGCGAGGACGGCCCACTTGAGGTGGAGGCTCGTTGGCAACGGAATGTAAACGGCGACGACGTTTGGGTCCTACGGCCTTTTCCAGCCAGCGGCTGGCGATTGCTACGAGGGTGGCGTTTGGGGAGGGGAGATGGCGCGTGAGAGTTTTCAAGCTATCGTGGCGCAACCAACAAAAGAAAATACAAAATCATAAGAAACACAAACAAATAAAAGATGAAGTGCAAAAAAAGTAAGAAAAGATCCGTACCTCGCCGTTGCTAGTTTCGATGGGGAAATACAAAATCGTAATCAAGTGGCGTCTTCTCTATTTCTTGATCTGCCTTTCGTTTCCTTTTTCTTGACACACAAACACAGGTATATGAGAGAGAGAAAGAAAAGTATGGACTTCATTGCAAATTAAAAAATCCATTGCATACTAAGAGCATCTCCAATCGATACCCAAAAACCCAAAGATATACTAAAAGTTCTCCAACCGTAAACCAAACGCAAACTCAAAATGCATTTTCATTTTCTCTCTCCTGTTTTAAACGCATATATGTGTTTTGGGAATGAGATATCCCATAATATGCGTTTGATGTTTTAAAAATTACAATAAATACCCTTTATTATTTTTAATTATTAAAGTACCCATATAAAAATAAAAAAAATAAAAATATATAAAAGGACTCCTGTTATTACTAATTATTTTTTTCTACGTCTTTTATATGAAAAAATATTGCGTTTATTATTAATTTTGTGAAATTATTCCTTTCAATCGAACTTAAAATAATAGTATGGGTCCCTTTCGAAAAAACAAATAGTATGGGTCATATTGTAAAGTTGTAAATTTCATGGGTAATATTAAAAAATCAGATAGAAGAGAATATTACAATAATAGTCTTTTAAGTTTGCGAATTAGTTTATCGGTTGGAGAAGAATTACTGCATTTTGAGTTTGAGAATGCGTTAGGGTTTGGAAATGCGCTTTTCGGTTGGAGATGGTCTAACCGTCCCAAACGCAAAGATGCGTCAAAAAGTGGAGAGATAAGATATGAAACACATTTTGAGTTTAGCTTTGGTGTTCGGTTGGAGTAAATTTACCCTAAATTTTGAGTTTTAGTGCTCGGTTGGAGCATCTCCAATAGATACCCAAAAATTCAAAATTTATACTAAAAGTTCTCCAACCGTACACCAAATGCATATTCCAAATGCGTTTTCATCTTCTCTCTCATGTTTTAGACGCATATATGCGTTTAGGAATGTGATATCCCAAAAGATCCGTTTGATGTTTTAAAAGTTACAATTCATACCCTTTTTATTTTAATTATTAAAGTACCCATATAGAAAATATATACATGACTCATGTTATTAATAATTATTTTTTCTGTATTTTTATATTAAAAAATATTGAGTTTATTATTAATCTTGTGAAATTGTTTTTCAATCGAATTTAAAATAATATTGTGGTCTAATTTGTAAAGTTGTAAATTTCACCGGTAACATTAAAACATGGGTAAAAGAGAATATTACAGTAATGGTCTTTTGAGTTTGAGAATTGGTTTGTCAGTTGGAGAAGAATTACTGCATTTTAAGTTTGAGAATGAATTTGGGTTAAAACGCATTCTCAACCCCATCATTTTTCAAATTCAAACTAATTCTCAAACTCAAAATGCAGTAATTCTTCTCCAACCGACATGCCAATTCTCAAATTCAAAAGTCCATTATTGTAATACTCTTCCACCCAATTTTAATATTACCCATGTAATTTATAACTTTACAAAATAGACCACACTATTATTTTAAATTCGATTGAAAAAAAAATTTATAATAAACTCAGTATTTTTTCATACAAAAAATGTAGAAAAATAATTATTAATAACAAGAGTCCTTTTATATATTTTAATTTATTTTTACTTTAATAATTAAAATAAAAGGGTATAAATTGTAATTTTTAAACATCAAATGCATCTTTTGGAAATCTCGTTCCCAAACGCATATATGCTTGTAAAAGTGGAGAGAGAAGAAAACGCATTTAGAGTTTGCATTTGGTGTACGGTTGGAGAACTTTTAGGGTTTATTTTAGATTTTTGGGTATCGATTAAAAATCGCTATTAGATCAAATCAAAGTATGAAACGTTTTTTCATATAATTGCGCTATAAATGCAATCAATAGAAGTATCATAAGGAAGTGCATATCTATACTTAGTGCTGTCAAAACGGGCTAACAGGTCGGCTTGGCCCGCAGCCCGCCAATGCCTGCTATTTGGTACGGCGGGCCTAAAAAATAGTGCCCTCCCGCCTTACATTGATTTAGTTTTTAGTTTTATTTTAATTTTAAAGTTTTATTTAATAATCTGATTTTAATTAATTATGGTATTTATTACTAATTATCTATAACTGTGCCATTATTGTATTTTTATTAATACTATGTCATTAATTGTGGTATAATAATGAATCATTAACTAGGTTCTATAATTAATTTAATTTATATTTAACAAATGATATATATAGCAAATAAATGTCATAAGCAGGCGAGGGCTAGCCCGTCCCGCCCCGCCAAAGCCCAAGCCCGTGCTTTTGGCGAGGCGGGGCGGCCCACGAGCTGCGGGCCTAATTGACAGCACTATATATACCTTATATTAAGTGAACTGTTATTTTGGTATGACTCCGTTACCCAAAAACAACATGACAAGTGTTATTTCATTTATAAAAAATGGTTAATTCTCTACTACTTTTGCCTTTAGTTACATTTGTTTTTATTGACGTGTAGAAGATACTTGTATTTTAATTTCATGTATTTCTTGAAATATAATTCAAATTTATCTTTTTTTAATGATTTTATATTTAGCTAAATTCAGTTTTCGATGCACACACATCAGAGTGTGCTAGTTACTAGTCTTTAAGGGGGTGTTTATTCATGGTGATCCAACATCTCAGTGATACTCACATCACCGTAATGTGAATATCACTGTAATGTGGATAAAGGTGATATATCATTACCGTGTTTGTTTTGAGGTTATTTCATTTTGCATATCAAGGTGATATTAGAATATTGTGTTTATCTAATCATGGTGATATGTGGGGTGATATTGCGTAAACATCATATTTAACCCTACAAATCCTACATAGTTGTTTGTATACTTTGAGAGGATATTTACATAATAATGATTACTATTTTTTAATATCGAGTTAAAAATATTAAGAATAATAATAAGATTTTTGTATAGTTCTTCAATATAATTATTTATTATTAAATGTATTATTTTAAGATTTAAATATTTTAATTATATAATTTAAAATATGAATACAGACTATAAGTGCTAAAGTAAGAGATAATGTTGTCCACATAAAAGTTTTAAGGATCGCCCCATCACGGTAACGTAAGATCACCTAGCTTTTTTTGGGCATATCACCATACTTTCATAACCAGGTGATCTGTCATTTGATGACTCATCAACTAGGACTAAACAAATATATTGATGATAAGACGATTATAGGATAATGTGATGTTTGGAAGGATCACCCCAAAACAAACATTGTAGTGTAACAAAGCATGGAAGTCATTCTACTAAAATATTAATACCGCGGATTGAATCTGAATAGACTACTTGTTTTTTAACTTGGGACAACTTTGAAGCAAAATTATTCAAATTTTATTCAAGTTTCACTTATTCTTGCACGTATATTTAATATCTCAAATCGGTCATGTCTAGTGGTATCAAATGATGAACATCAAGTATTTAGCCACTTGTTTCTCTTCATAACAATGGCATGATTTCTTTTTTGTATTTTTATCAAATTAACTAAGAATTTATCTAAATCTATATATACACACAACAGAAGCAGACACTTTTTCTATTCTCACAAAAATCCGTAAGACACCATAAAGATTTTAGCTATTAACTTAAAAGCTCAACTAGAGAATTATAACTAGAGTTATAAAGCTAAAACATCACTGACGACATTTTCCCCTTAATGCTGAGAGAGATTTCCATTGTAAAGTTACAAATCCTACGACATATATCTCACCAATGTAAGAAATCTTAGACAAAGGAAAAAGGCAAAAATCTCCACTACTAAGAAATACTCCCACCTTCAATAATAAGCTTAGACGCAGCTTCCCTATCCAAGAACCAAACCACCCTCCCACCCACGGGCCGAACCAACCCGACAGGCCGGTCAGCCCATTCCGAGGCCGAGCCCGAGCCCGAGCCCGACCTAACCGCCTCGGCCCTATCACATCCCAAAGCAATTATCCCGACGTTCGAGGCCGAGTTTATCACGGGGAAAGTGAATGTGATCCTCTCGGGCGGCGGCTCGGGACAATCGGTCATAAAGGTGACCCACGGGTCCGTCTCGCGGACCGCCGGGCGGTCGGGAAATAGCGAGCCCACTTGACCGTCCGACCCCACCTCGAGTAGTATGAGGTCGAAGTTTGGACAATCTTCGGTTTTGGACACGCTTATCACTCGGGCTTTTACGAGCTGTCTGATTGTGAATTCGTACGCCTCAGCGGCTTTCTTGGCCGTCAACGTGTCGTTGATTGGGTGGATGTTGCTGTGAATGATTGGAACCTAACGAGGAAAAGGGGGAAAAAGAAAAAAAAAACTTTATTAAGGTACGCATGGAAATGAGGAAACGAAGGCAGTGAGGCTGTGTTTGGATCAACGAAATGGGTGAGGAAAAGAAAACAAAAGAGAATAATTTTCTCTTATTTTCCTTCCTTTACCTCACCATTTGATGAGGAAATTGATTGTACATTGTTTTAGCTTTAAAATTGCTTTAGGGTGCGTTTGGTCTGCGGAAATCGACGCGGAAAAGAAAAGAAAAGTGTGGTGGTACGCATCGAATCATTGTACATTACGGTTCACGTGTCGTACAATCATACTTTTTCTTTTCTTTTCCACGTCGAAATCCACGAACCAAACGGAGCCTTAAATTTTCTTTTCCTCGTCTATTTCTCTAGTCAAAGAAGCATAGAAATCGGTTTTCTTTTTCCATTCCTTTTCTTTTCCTCACTAAATTCCTTAAACCAAACACGCACTAAGAAGTGCGTTTGATTTGTGTAAATTAGAAGGGAAAAAGAAAACGAAATGAAAACTAAAACTATTTTTTTATGTTTGGTTTAAATTAACGAAAACTAATTTATGCACCAAATAGTGATGAAAATAAAAACTTACTGAAACCATTGTCTCTTCAATTTTC
Organism: Craterostigma plantagineum; assembly: GCA_027422505.1. Taxonomy (NCBI): domain Eukaryota; kingdom Viridiplantae; phylum Streptophyta; class Magnoliopsida; order Lamiales; family Linderniaceae; genus Craterostigma; species Craterostigma plantagineum. Next base: position 5,355,802 of record JAPQWV010000019.1, on the reverse strand, counting down.
TTTTGAACGCTACTTTCTTCAAATCAGACACGGTTTAAGAGGAAAAAAAGGAGAAAAAGAGAAAGATTACCGACGACACCTTCTTTTCGTCGGATTATGTCGTTGCGCAGTGTTATAAGCATATGTTAGTGCAAGGAAACAAAAGTTCAAGATTTGTAGAGCGAAAGATTGCGACGAATTCATTTCTTTCACAAGATTATATAGTTACCAGATTATACCATATACTAGGACGATAAACGAAATGAAATGTAAGAAGATACCGAAGTCTTATGATATGATCTAACCTTTGAGAAAAATCCATCCTTTGCAAGCTTGTAGTTGCTATCCACGTGGCTTTTCGAAACGAGTCGCTCATCGACCCAAAAAACGTGCCATTTTGCCCAATCCACGGTCTTAATGTAAGGCGCCACGCAAAGTTTTCTGCTCAGAAAAAAATAAGATTTTTAAATCTACAATCATGACAAAAAATTTGATAAAAATTACAAATAATTCGAATATATCATCACCGTAGTAGGGATATCACTGAACCGCCCGACAACGCAATGGTAAAAACGCCTCTGTCTCTAATGGAAGCTTCTGATATGTCTTCGATGTACTGAGCGAAATCAGAGCTCAAATCATCTTCGTTTTCATGGATTCTCAGCTCACTTCTTTGCTTTTCATCCCAAGAAAGAGCCATCAAACACAACGAAAATGGACTCTTATCTATTTGCCAAAATTATAGAAGACAAAAAACAGAAATGAATAACTGTTGGTAAAAATGATCGAAAGAACTCTTAATTAGCTCAAGAACGTGATTTTATCAAGGCGATTGGCCTTCACAATAGCAAATAGATACAATGGAATATCTCACTGAGATCGAAAAGAAATCATTATTATTAGGGCTGATTTCAGCCTATATAATAATAGCACGATAATCGAACAGCATTTTCGGAAAAGAAAGCAGAAAACAGAGTATAACATCAAACTAAAGGGTAAATTTACATAGAATCAACGCCCACGGAAGTGGAATTGGTAAATCCTCGATTTTTTCTCAGCAACAACCTCAAATCATAAGGACCCATCGTGGGAAAACACAAAAAGTTCATTCTTTATATCACACACCAGTCGTAAGAGATCATATAGAGAGATACAATCGGTGAACTTAGAAGATAAAACAAACAAATAATATTGGGAAAATAAAGCGCCGAGAGAGAGAGAGAGAGCGAGAGAGAGGGTTCTTACGGAAAATAGCGAGGAAAATGAGTTGGCTGGAGAATCAAGGAACTGTACTGTGATATAAATGATGGGAAGGAAGATGAATATGAACTCCTTTTGTTTCCAAATACACTCATCAAAGCAAATGCGACTAGGGGTGGCCACAGTTCGCTAAACCGGCACAACCGATCGAAATACCGAAAATTCGGTATGAACCAAATACCGAACCGAAAATTCGATTCGGTATTCGTTTTTAAAAAAAAATCGGTAATTCGGTTCGGTACGGATATACCAGTTCGGTATACCTAATATTTTATATGTATCTTTATATGTATCTTACTAACGTGTTTTTACGGTACCTAATATTTTATATGTATCTTTATAATCATGATGCACCTTTTTCCAATGTTTATGCACCACAATACGTTTTTTTATGGAATCCTAATTTGTTTCTCTATAATATCTCTTACACAACGTACCTTCGTTAAGCGGATACTTATTTGCAAAAAAATTATTCTCATAGGTACCTAAATATAAAAATTTCTGACAATGGACTATGTATTTGGGTATTTAAATGCAAACTTCTCTTAATTTTTACAATGCATATTATTTTACTCCAATCTATTTAAATATGATATGTAAAGATATTGTCAATCTGCAATTCAACCCTTCTTCGTACACAACCGTTTTGTTAAGTACTTTAGATTGTAATAACCACTGTGCTTCCTGGCCCACTGCACATGGACGCAATTTTTTTGGTTAATTTTGGGGCCATTTTAAGGTCTTTCTCTTCTAAATAACTTTTAATACCATTATTTTATAGCTCAATACTCTGTAATTAATAAAGAAATAGGCCCGAAATATTATAATAAAAATTAAAATTTTATTTGTTTATATTAAGATTGTTCCTCCGAACAGGGGCCATAAATTGAAAAAAGGCTTGGTAGACTTATATTTCATAGAATCATAATATGGTAATTGTCAAACTATTCTGAAAACTCTTTGTCACGTACACATCATAAAATGTGTAATTTAATCGTAAGATAATTAAAGATATAATGGTATCGTGCTCTACTTGGTATTTCAAACACTTTGCTCTGAAACTTCTAGTTGACAATTAACTTATTAAGTGACTTGCACGGAACACATTTAATATTATATTGCATGTGGCAAATTGTTTTACATAGTCCTTTAATATTTTATCATTCCCAAAATAGTAATCTCTTATCTCCTTGGACATTTACTAGAAGTTATTTAATTTTACTTGGACTCTCTCTCTCTCTCTCTCATCTATCTACATATTTTGTCTTCTATATTTTTTGCCTTATACGTAGCTTGTGTCCAAAATAATTTAAACCAAGTCTTCACGAATAATGATGATAATGTAAAAGACAAAACGAATTAAACTACAAAAAGTATATTGATATGGACTTCGATGGTCGGAAAGATTCATTTATTTCCCAAAGTGAGATAATATGACTTCCAATGAATTAAACACTCTTGTCTTACTAGGGAAATGTCAATTTTGACTTGTAAAGTCTTATGATGTTATATTAACACGTATGCTTGTCGATCAACCACCCCTATGCTGATTTTTGCGAGCATTAATCATATAAAGTAACTAAATTTGACAAATATTATTAACTATTGGGATTACCATCAATTCAGAAATTAATAAGAAGATTATAGACAAATATCAATTTTTACGCGGAATGATATTGGAAATGACAATGATGATAAAAGGGACACGAGAATTTACGTGGAAAAAGCAGATCCACAATCGGATAAAATCAGATCTACAACCGAATATGTGTTTAATCTTGCTGCAACCGTAAGCTGAGTTTCAAAACTGCAGTCCATTGTTGTAACGTCACCAACGAAAGCAGAATATGTCGCAGCTACGCAAGTCAGTAAAGAGGCAATATGATTGGGGTGTTGCTGGAAGAACTCGGTCACAAACAAGAAAATATTATTCTCTATTGTGATGCCAGAGTGTGTTACATCTTGCAAGGAATTCAACATATCATTCAAGAATCAAACGCATCCACGTCCATATACCACTTTGTTCGTGAACAAGTGGAAGAGGAAGCAGTGGACATGCAAAAAGTTCACACTGCGGATAATCTGGCAGACTACATGGCCAAAACAATTACCGTGGTCAAGTTTATATGGTGGCGTTCCTCTTGTAAATTGACCGAACAAACATTACATGCAAAATCGAGCTAGAAGAATGGCGTGCAGATCCGATAGACTTTAATCAAATCTTCAAATGGGAGATTATTGGCAGGACACATGGTTTGGCAACCAATGTGATCAAACCATGTGCACCGAAGCATCGTGAATGCTAGGCTTTACAATATATAATATATAATAATATTATATTGTTATTAGTAGTGAGTTCGCCTATAAATAGCGAAGAAGGAAGGCAAAGAAAAAATACACCAAAAAGCATCAACAGCGCGGGTAAGAGAGAAGAAAAAGAGATGTAGAGAAGAAAATAATAGAGGGTTTGTGCGGTATTGCCCCGAGATTGAGAGGTTGTACTCTTATGTTATCCCAATAATAAATTTCTAAGCACATGGATTTTTACCCCGATCAAATAGGGGTTTTCTAGGTAAACTCTCGTGTCCATTTTATCCTCATTGTCATTTCCAATATCGTTTCCCTATCCATTTCGCAACACCTACAATCGAATAAGATTTACTTATATATATATATATATATATATATATATATATAACAAGCAAAATAATAAAACAAATTACTTAATTTCGAAACGACTTAAATATAAAATTATTTATCTATATTTATATATTGAATATGCATGGAATGTACTTAAATACTAGTATTAATAATTTAACATTTTATAAGTCTGCTCTGCTACGATATATATACGGGGCTTTCTCCTCCTATCACCAATTGATTTTAGGAAAGACCCCTCGATTTCTAATATGGTATCAGAGCGAGCTTCCGCTCACCGTCACCCGATTCATATGTCCACGTGTTAGGCCATTCATGCCACACGTGAGGGGGCGTGTTGAGATTCTAAGTGGGTTTCGTCCCACATCGGATACAAGCTCTTTGAGCCGCTATATATATACCAGGCTTTCTCCTCCTATCACCAATTGGTTTAGGAAGGACCCTTTAATTTCTATACTGAGCCGGGTGATATTAATTTCCCGATGTGGGACAGAGATTCTCAACATAGATGAACTTTGATACACCAACTGGAAGTTATTATATAGGATAATATTTTCATTTTTTAAGCATTAATTTGCAGATATGAAGTGATTACCAAAGCAATTGAATATGTGACAGTAGATAATTTAAAAAATCAAACAATAAACAATAAACAATAAAAATGATATGAATCAGGCCGTCAATGGGCCTCTGTTATTCGGGCTTTGGGTTGAAAGCCCATTTCCAGAGTTGGAGAAATAAAGATAATCATCATATGTATACAATACGAGATGTTATCTGATAATCACAATTACTAAAGTATATACTAAATTATGTTTCGATAACTATCACAAATTAAACAAGTTACTAACTGAACTCTTCCACGGCCGTAAAAGTATGGCCTAATTACCATTTATCTGGCGACCGATTCAATCACCATTTATACAAATTTAAATAAGTATTTTCTAAATCTTGATTTTCTACACTTTCGGAATATGAAAAAATTATAATTTAATTTCGACTGATATAAAAAAAATTCAATCAAACAGATAGGCGTATTTGAGGAGTAACGTTGAAGGTACGAATGAAAGATCAAAAGACGTACGAATATGCGAATCTCAGCTAACTCTAAAAGGGGTAATAAGTTTTGCTTTTGCGTCTTTCGTAATCTTCAAGATATTGAAGGCACGTATGACAAGCTACTTTTTGGGTTCCGATATCCGTGCTACGCAGCACATCACATCAAGGTTACAAGCATGGAAAAAATGTTACTATAACCTTTCTAACTTACTTAGCATGACCGAGATTGATTGGAAAGATGCAACCAAGATGATTGACGTGTTTGAGGATCAATGTTGGGAAGAATGTATCAAGGTATGCGAGTTAAATATGATTACTTGCTTCCTATTATACGCCTAAGGGCATTAACGAGAGACCATGTTTTCTTTTCCTTCGGAAAGATGCATATGCTAAGCCTATGCGTCACAAATCATGGCCTATACTACAACGACTGGATCGAGATTTTCGGAAAGGACCGTGCAAAGGGCGAATATGCCAAAGACTTTGAGGACATATTACGTAACAATATTGGCTAAAACCTGTGGGGATTTGTCATTCGTGGCGCCTGGATCGTGAAAATATGTCATCCTATAATGATTTTATCCTACGATCTACAAATGATGAGGCTGCGAGGACACGAGTGGAGCAAGAAACAACACAAGGAAGACACGTGGTCGAAAGAGGAAGTTGAATGGAACTGATAGGGAGTTGACCGACATAATTGGTAAATATTGTGTTGAGACAAGCGTTGCGTTGAAACGCTTTATTTCAATGGCCGAGGTCGAGATCGATTGTAATACCCGTAAATTTTAATACGGGATTTTGTTGTAATTAATTATTATTTTGCGAATTAGGAAATTTTGTGGAGAAATTTAAGTTGTGGAACTTTAAATTTAATAAGCTTGTTTAATAATAATATATGTCCGTACTTGAGTACATGATGATTATAAGAAAGTTCGAAGTTCACCATGTTGGGATGATTTACGGTTTTTGAATTTCAACTTATAATCATAGGTGTTAAGTGACGAGATGTAAGCTGCGATTATTTTCCAAAGTAAGATACATTTCTTAAGGATTTTAATTTAATGATCATTAGACCGTACCATCTTCTGGGTTTAGCATGATTTTGAAAAGGAAATCTTTATAGTTTAGTCTGTTCTTAAGGAATTCATCGTGTTTTAAGGGAGAGTTTATTTTGAGAAGATTTAAAGGTTTTCGACATTTTCTAAAGAAGTCGACATTTGTAAGATGTCGACATATACAATAGTTCGATATTTAATAAAATTCGATGGTTGAGGACCTCGACATTTGTAACATTTCGAGAATGCGTTAATAATAATGATGTCTCGACATGTACCTTTTAAAGATTTCGATACATGAGTTATGCTAAGCATAGAAGATGTCGAGACTAGCATAGAAAGTCGAGATGTATTAATAAAAGTTATTTAGTAAGTTGAAATGTCGAGGTATATTTACATAAGTTGATATGAGATCTCGATATTAGTTGTTTAAGCAAGATGTCGAGCTACATATCACTAAGATGTCGAGATCAACTTTCGAAGGATCAATTTAATCGATTTATTTTAGCCTAGTGAGATAACAATCAACCAATCACAATGAAGTAAAGTTGAATACACGTAAGAAGTTCCTTAACCTAGGAGAGAAAAGCTTAGTCATCAATTAGTCACATCACTCACAAATTCCTAAGCTCTAATTCTTATCATATAACGATTGATCATCAAAGAAAGAACAGAATGAGAAAAAGAACTATAACATAAAAGAGAGAAAACCCTCATATAACACTCACAAGCTAGTAACGAAAGAAGTTCATTACAAGCCAAGGGATACCAACCAAATTCAAAGCTTAACACCTCGAGAATTTTACTGAGAAGTGGGGTATGATTCCTTACTTTACACTCATGTTTTCATTTATGATTAAGCGTATTAAGACCTGTAGTGAGCCAACTGTTTGCATAAAGTAGGGTTCTAATTACTGATTTTAGATTTTGATAAGGTTCATGCGACCTTTAAACTGTTTTTGAAATTTATGAAGGTTTGATCGAAGTTTAGATAATTTTCATACCCAAAAAGTTGTTTATCGAGTAATATAATTTCTCCAGATCGTAAATCTCGCAGCTGTTAGTTTAATCGGAAAAATCTCGAGCTTAAGAATGAGAATAGATAATGACTAGATTTCGATAATGAATAGATAATCTCGAGAGGCTTCAGAAAAAGAGTTCGAGATGTCGATATTTATAATGACTAGATTTCGATATGTATAATAACTAGATGTCGATATTTAGAGAATATGTCGATATATGAATGTACCAATTGAAGGAAGATGTCGAATAAAAAGTCGAGGGATATGTAATAGAAGGAATTCAAGAAAGAAGATGTCGAAAGGTATTTTAGAAAATCGAGAAATATGTAATAGAAGGAAGTCGAGCTTAATAACTAGAAAGGATTTTGATATGTATACTGGAAGACCTCGAGATGCTGTATATAAAGAATTCGAAAGTAATAGTTTTGATATAGAAAGATCTCGACAAAGTTCAGATAGATTTCGAGATTCAATAAACTTATGATAAACAGATTTCGATATTTATTATGGATTTCGATATGCCTTATACAAAAATGTCGAGATGTTCTCAATAGTAATATATGTCTCGACATTTATATTCAGAGAGTCTCGACATTGTATAAGCCTTCGACATTTAAAGGTCTCGGTATTTGTATAATTCGACATTTTTTATATGTCTCGACATTTTGAGGAATAAGATGTCGACATTTGTGAGATTTCGACATTGTGTTTTAATTAATAAATTTTCGGTATTTTAGAGTTTTTGCTATATCTAGGGTTTTCAATATTTTAGGGTTTATTTATTTTAGGAATATCATTATTTTTAGGTTTTCATAAATTTTAGGATTTTCTATAATTAGGGTTAGGAACTTGAAAACTTATGTAGTTTAGCAAATATATTGATATGGTAATATTTATGTATTCAGAGAATCAACTTATAGGGATTCCATCAGACCGCTTATTTAGCGATAGCGGGAGGACAGGTAGGTGAATTATTCATCTACAATACGTAAACACATGTTTGTGCTTTATGTGCTTCTATGTGATTAAATGATTTACGTGATTTACGTGTTATACATATTTTATGTACGGTTCATGTGGATCATGCTTTTATATGTTATCACGTTTATATGCATGGCATATGCATATCATATCTCAGGGGTGAGATATTTACACCGTATTGAGACGGTTGATTTGAAATATTGTCGAGCGGGGTAGAATGAGATATTTGTGATTTTGTTGTTGACTCGTTGAGGAGTCGAGGTTGGTACTCGTATGACACCTGACGGCAGACAGGCGTGATCGATCTGTCTACTCGGGCGTGAGCGTCCCGAGGTGCAAAACCGTCGTGATTATATTTTCAGCGGAGGGAGCGACCTGACAGGGCAGTTGCGTGATCGTCAAAACGCTGTCGGCGTAGGCTACCGCTTACGGAAGAGCGGCCTAGCAGGGCAGTTGCGTGATCGTCAAAACGCTGCTAGTGTATGCTTCCGTATATTATTATTATGGGCGCTGCTAGTCTGACCTAGGGCCCTGTGTTGTGTGATTTGAAATAGGATTGTGGGATAAAGAAAGAGTGAACATTGCATGTAAGATATTGGGGTTGGGAATGAGCTTCACGTGCATACATGCATTTTTATTCACCTACTGGGCAAGTCGCTCAGTGTTTACGTGTTGTAGGTACTGAGTCTGACGCCGACGCGCGTCAAGACTGAGGCGGCTGGTGGCGGTGCTCCAAGGACTTTTGAGGGCGGGGCGGTACATGGATGAAGACCTGTGGATCGGCTTTAAGATTTTTGGTTCTTTTGATATTTTGGGGCTTCGGCCCGCGTACAAAGATAACGATGTAGACCGACTTTTATAGTAATATATATTATTTAGGAAAAATTTTTAATTAGACGGGCCTTCCGCGGCTTACGTTGCGGAAATCCGCCACTAATCTTACTTAGAAACGAGGGTCGTTACATCGATGTGATTCCCAAAAAGTACCGTGTCTTCGAGCAAATCGACGCAATATGGGCTCTTAGCCCGGATCAGAAGCTGCTTATCTCAAAGTTCCTAGTCAACCATTCAGACGAATTGAGGTTTTTCGACAGCTACCTCAAGATATGAAGTAATGTGATTAACACACTCGCGGGGCTTGTGTGATATTTACGATATTTGTATGCTTATGTCTTTTGGAATATGCTGTAGACGGCTATGCATGTGATGTAACGCAGCATTTTGACTTTGTTTTGATGAGACGGAAAATGGTACTTGAGTTATTGATGAACTTATTATGTGTAGAATGATGGTTGTATATTATGGTATTTTATAATCTTGTTTTCAAAATGACATACATACACTATCGGCTTTTATACATTAATATCATTCCATTCGTTAAAGAGCAGAATGTCAAAATTGTTAGCAGACACATCAAGCTAATATACATATTAAGGTCCTACTTACATAGCAGAAACAATATACAAACATCACATACTATCTTACATGCACGATGAAGACATATCATAAACATGCCGATTGTTGAAAAACGTTGTGGAGCATAATATCCAACTTAGATATTTGCACTCTCAAGATCACCAACGTCGAGCTTCAGGTTCTTCTTGGGGACTTGTCAAATTGGGAAGCGAGATGGATACGGAGATGAGACCTCCTCACTTTCGTAACGTACATCCTCATCGCTGCTAATTTCAATAACATCTACCACCTTGGTGTTGAAAATCTTTGCAATATTGTCCCAACGCTTCTCACCGTTGAGCATGTACGCCTGTACCAGAAAGTCGTCCTAAAAAGAAATAAATTAGTCCAATTATAATTAGGCAACAATTATATTATTGTGTACTAAATCCAAGTGCAATACCTGTATCCACTTTTTCCACGCCGATGGTGCGTCAACAAAATTCCACTCCTTGTTGTAGTTTGTAGACGAGTCATCAACAATATTCTTGAATGCATGATAGCGACGTTCAAGGAAGTTTTACGGTGTTCGATCTTGTTGGGCTTGAACGTGTTAACCGAATTCTCCCCATATTTGGTTTTGGATATTCATTAAGATCGCACCCTTCGGTTTACCCCCTGAAACTGGCCAAATTGTTTCTGATACCAAGAAGTTGATGACAAACTCTTCGACTCCGTCCAATCACTATTGAATAAATATACCGCTTGATCCTTGATATGAAATGTGTCGAAACCTACATCACAGAGAGTTCAATGAGTAAACCGTAACAACTTAGACAAACAATATCCTTGCATGATTAATGAATTGGTAAACAAACCTGGAGCTGTCATTCCTCTATGGTTTGGGAGACGTACAGTTTGATAAGCAACCCCATCAATTTGTAGTTGAATAGCAACATACAAAACTAGGTAATTTAATGTTGATAATAAATCTATGTCAAATCGACATCCACCTAAGTAAATTATGCGATTTGGGTCATAAAGAATATCTTTGCTTGCTACGAATGTATTTTCCTGATATTTATTTCGTGATTGACGTTTGACTGATATGTAATATACACATTAAAGAGGTGGTTGGTCTTAAATGTCTACCAACTTATATTAAATTCAATGAATTACATCTAGAAAAAAGCTCTTGATTACATGAACAATATATATTCGTTCCTAACACATTGATCATTAGTCATGAACGCATATTGATCGACACGCGGTGTACTAATGTAAAGTGCAAGTGCGACAAGTGATAAATAAAACGAATACATAGTTACTATCACTGACATGCGATTGGCGGTGGACCTAACGGTTGTAGTGTAGTAAGGTGACTAAACGAGTATCTAGCTCGAGGAATAAACTTGACTACTAGTAATAACCTATCGACTCGATATCTAGCCTAAATAAATTGCGCAAATTGTTTATACTGCGAACTGACTTAACAAACCAATCCTAAAGCAATGAGAGAATAAGAGAACACAACTATAACTGATAAGAGTGTTTTCAGATAAGAATAATGTGCTCGGGATTCGAATCCCGCTAGGTACTATCGACTAAGACACCAAAATATTGTTCCTACGTGATTCTTGACTAGATCGCAGTAATTTCCTACCCACTCGCGAATTTGTTGTCACCCTAGACGCTAGGTACTATCGACTAAGACACCAAAATATTGTTCCTACGTGATTCTTGACTAGATCGCAGTAATTTCCTACCCACTCGCGAATTTGCTGTCACCCTAGACGCTCGTGGGGATCTAAGATTCAGTAATTACTAACGGCGAGGGTCGAGTATTTGCTGTCTCCCTATACCCGAGTCATATCATCTAGGAACGGCCTAATCGTTGTTTAGCTGTCGCCCAAAACGATTTTCCACATATTCACTTTAATATATAAGACATATTAAAGCGAAGAAACACTTTCGTAGATAGATAAATAGTCAGGATACACAAATATATGCTTAAGCACAAATAACCTAGCGTTCATCTACTCCCAAACACAGAGGGAATTTAGCTACTCATAATCAACAGAAAAGCAACTAAAGAAATAGAAAATAAGTGCGGGGGACTCATAATCTTCCCTTCTGATTGATCTGGGATGGTCTCGAGGGAAGATTCTCTTTCCGTGTTCAATTCAGCGTGAAAGCATTGTTAATCCGTCTCTTGCTCTTCTGGGGGTGTTTCTTTGTCTTGACGGCTCTCTTTCGTCTCTGATATGTTAGGATTGAGTTCTGGAAAATCGAAATTGGACTTTTATAGTGTAATTCGAAAATTTCACGGCGTGGGACATGGTCCTTCACGGCCGTGACACAGTCGCGGCACAAAATGAGCTCACTGCCGTGCGTCACGGCCTCGTGCAGTAGTGTCACGGCCGTGACACTTTCAACAGCCTTGCGATAGTTTCGTCTTTCTATCAGATGGAGGGGTAAACGATATCCAATTGACCTGAAAGTTTAACTATAGATAGAAGACTCACCAGTCTTGACTTTGACCAAAGGGATTCTCAATCCGAGGTCTAGATTGAGAGATATGAATTCTCTAATGCTGCTGCTACTTTGCGTCACGGCCAGAAACACAAGGTGGCACGGCCGTGACTATATAAAACCTTGCTTTCACATATTTGTCACGGCCTCGTGCATAGGGTGTCACGGCCGTGACGTTTCACTGGCGTCTTCATACTTGATCCGTTTTGCCTCGTTTTCGCTCCTTTTCGCCCGGTAGCCGTCCTAAGGTCCTATAAAGTGCAAAGAAGTGTTAATAGAGCATATAAATGCATGAAACAATGAAGAACTCTATTATGACCCAAATAACTAGTACAGTAAACGTATTAGTAGACGTTTATCACATATAAATACTACACAGAGCATCTGAATACACGTTACATAGAGGAATCGAAATACAAGTGACACTAATTTTGAACGCATAAATATACACAACTAAGACCCATCAATTTACTGGAAAAAGTCAAGATAAATTAGGAGTACAACAATAAGTACAATCCATCTCTTCATACCGATAATGGTTGCACGCACCTGCTTTGATTAGACCTGATCGGCCACGATTGTCAACTTTATCGACTCAATTTCTATGCTTAACTCCTTTGATACACTCCATTCTCAAGCACACCATGCTTCAACATCGTCAATTCCTCGTATACCGACTGTAATACAAGGCTAGATTCTTCAGATTGACCTTCAGTGTCGTCATTGCTTCGTATAATTTGAGATGTTTGGTTATCGGGATTGAGGTAGGTTAGGGTTCTCGGATGTAACCATTTCCAATAATCACACTTACGATATTTACACACGGAATACAGCTTACCTACACCAAACTTACTCGAACAACGATTCCACTGATGCGTCATTGCATAACGACAATGACATTTCTCAACGCAGTAGAGCAAATAAACTATTTGACCATGTTGAAATCCACGTTCGGAAGGCATCTACGAGAAATGGGCAACAGATTATATATACCCTGATACCTTTTAAAGCCAAATGTTGATAGCTACCATCTTATCATTCGATTTATGTCCACGAATATCACCACTTCAAGATATATAATCTGCAGCAACGCATAGTAAATCATAAAAGCTTGTAAACCATACTAGCATCTCACAGTCAATGGTCATATACCCACAAACCGATATTTTCCAATAGCATTTAACCGAACAAAATACAATATTCGGACGTCTACGATTAACTCATCAAATAAAACCTGTATGCGTAAGTAGAACTTGCAAAGTTCTTTCGAGTAGCTGCGTCTGAGAAGAAAAATGGCTCGTTCAAGGAGTGCTTTAGATCTGTGTGGGGGCTTCAATATGATTTGAAGAAGCCATCGATGTTAAATGGATTTTCAGGGTTATATTTGTAATTTTGTATGCATTTAATTGGATATCTGTTGATGTTTTCTATGCTACTAAACATGTTAAATTTTGAAATTATCCAGCAAACTGAACACATTTTATTGGACTACACAAGATAATTATCAACGGGCTATCACCATCAATATAATCTTATCCACACAACTAAACACGCCCATACCAAATCAAGTGAATATGTGACTATAAACAATGGTGCGCTTGAATCGGGCCGTTCACATGGGCCTCTGTTATTCGGGCTTTGGGTTAAAAGCCCGTCTTCTGAGTTGGAGAAATAAAGATTATCATCATATATATACAAGATGATCTGATAATCATAACTAATCAAGTACATTCTAAAATTATCTTTCCGTAACTATCACAAATTAAACAAATAATTCCACCACTGTAAAAGTATGGCCTAAGAGCTTCTCCAATCGATACCAAAAAACCTAAAATGTATATTAAAAGTTCTCCAACGTACACCAAACGCAAACTCAAAATGCGTTTCCGTCTTCTCTATCTTGTTTTAAACGCTATATGCGTTTGAGAATGAGATATCCCAGAAGATGCATTTTATGTTTTAAAAATTACAATAAATACCCTATTTTATTTAATTATTAAAGTACTCATATAAAAAAGAAAAAATAAATAAACGTATATAAAATGACTCCTATTATTATTACTTATTTTTTTTGTTTTTTTATAAGAAAAATATTGAGTTTACTGTTAATTTTGTGACATTATTTTTTCTAATCGAATTAAAATAACAATGTAGTTTAATTTGTAAAGTTGTAAATTAAATGAGTAATATTAAAAAATGAGGTAGAAGATAATATTACAATAATAGTCTTTTGAGTTTGAGAATTAGTCTGTCGGTTGGAGAAGAATTACTGCATTTTGAGTTTGAGAATGCGTTTGAGTTTGAGAATGAGTTTTTCGATTGGACATGGTCTAATTCCCATTTATCCGGTGACTGATTCCATCACCATTTATACAAATTTCAAATAAGTATTTCTATATCTGGATCCTACTCCCAAACTATTAATCAACTAACTTCCCACTTCCAATTCATTTATCGTTAACTCTCCATTTCAAACTTTTAAATCACATAACTACCTAATACCTCCATAATGGACAATTTTAGCCTTATAAGATAACAATATTACCAAAAAACCTGTCAGCAGCCACGGACAATTGTAGTACCAATATACGTATGTTTGTAGTACCAATATATATATGTTCGTGGTCCATTCCGTGCCTCATGGATGATTTTGCCCCTCTACTAATTTTCACCCTTCTCTTTCCTTATCCAAACTTGTAGTACCCATATACGTATGTTTGTAGTACGAATGTATGGATGTTCGTGGTTCCATTCCGTGAGCTAGTGTAGTACCATATGTAGGTTTCTTATAGTATCTTTTCCGTACCATGTGCTTAACTATCGCAACTCCTACCCAAAATTGTAGTACCAATATACATATATACGTAGTACCAATATACAGATTTTCGTGGTACCACATCGTAAGCTAGTGTGGTACCATTAGTTGTAGTACCAATATCTATGAGTCACGGATCAAAAATAATTCAGATGCCGTAGAAAAATTCCTTACCCAAACTTGAAGTATCAATATACGTATGATTGCAGTACCAATGTAGAGATGTTCGTGGTACCATAACATGACTTAGTATGGTACCATACGTGGGTTACTTGTGGTATTTTTTCCAACCATGTGTTTACCACAAGTAGCCCACGTACGGTACTACACTAGATCACGGTATGGTACAACGAACATATGTACACTGGTACTACAAACATACGTATATTGGTACTTCAAGTTTGGGTAAGGAATTTTTCGACGCCATCTGAATTATTTTGGTCCGTGACTGTTACCATAGATCTTGGTACTAGTAACCTACTCATGGTACCACACTAGCATATGATAAGGTACCACGAACATCTATATATTGGTACTACAGATATATGTTTAGTGTACCTACAATTTAGGGCAGGAGTTGCGATAGTTAAACACATGGTACGAAAAAGATACTACAGTAACCTACGGATGGTACTACACTAGCTCATGGAATGGTACCACGAATATCCATAAATTCGTACTACAAACATACGTATATTGGTACTGAAAGTTTGGGTAAGGAATGAGAAGGGTGTTGAAATTAGTAGAGGGGCAAAATCGTCCATGGGCTCACGAAATGGTACCACGAACATCTGTACATTGGTACTACAAATATACGTATATTGGTACTACAAATTTGGGTAAGGGTGTGGAAATTAGTAGAGGGCAAAATCGTCTATGGGGAGTTATGTGTAAGACTGTTTTGATTTAAGGAATAATAAATAATATGGAATGAGGAGTTAGTTAATAGAAAATAATGGAAGATGATTTAATTGAAGTTGGCCCTTGAGAATATGATAAAAGAATTATAATTTTTATTTCGACTGATATGAGAAACAAAAAAGAAACAAATTTTCAATCAAACAGAGGCGTCGTCGTTGAGGAGTAAAGTTGAAGGTACGACCGAAAGATCAAAAGACGTACGAACATACAAATCTCAGCTAACTCTAAGTGCTTGTTTGGTTGGAGGATTTAACTATTTGAAGGTGGGTTTATGATATCTTAGTGTTTGGTTCGCAGGTTTATCTAAACCATGAGTTATATAAAATCACTCTAAACCCATGCAGACGGGTTTAGATAAACACACCACTCACATGTGTTTATTTAAACCCACTAACCAAACAAACATTTTATCTATATTCATTAATTTATTTTATATTAACCCTTACTTATTTAAACCTTCCTAAATATAAATATATCAACCAAACGATCACTAAAAAGGATAATCTTTGCTTTTGTGTCTCATTTCTTTTTCGATAGTTAAAGTCTACCTCTATCCTCAGTAGGTAACAAGTTTGGTATAACGTCTCTTACCTTTTTATCTATCTTTGATTTTTTTTTTTTTTTTTGTGTGGGCTTCCTTGGAATTGTTTCCATATTTCGCCGAATTAATGGTTAGGATTTGGATTGTGACTATACTATATAAAGGGTTGTGTATTTTCTGTTGTAAGACATAGAGTTGGCTGTTTTTTTCTTGTTTCAGTGGCAAAGGTGAGATTTGGACAGTTTCCAAGCTTTTGTTTTGCCCAATGTTTCTTTCTTATACACTGTAATAATGTGTTTCAAAGATCTTCGACGATGAATCTATTGATCTTCCTTTATGGGCTTTTGCAGATTTCGTGAAAAAGGGATCATTTCGTTTTCTGCTATAGGTTGTTATTAATGAGGTTATAAAATGTATAACATTGTAAGAGAATTTGCTCAGTTTCATATCGATTTAGAGTTTCATTTGCAATCGATTTCGTGTTAGATTCTTGATCTCTAAGTTTTGCAGTTCGTCACAATTTGCTATGAATCTTTCGATCTACTCAAAATACAAACTCTCTTGTCGATCGTATGCGGTGATTGTTCTTTTCTTACATGGAATTCATCGAAAATCAATATTAATCTTTCATATGATTGATTTGAATTCACAGAAGGGGAACATAAAAATGGCCCAAGAATCAGCAAACGGAGCTAACCACGAAGCCAGCAAGCCACCGCCCGAGCCCTCGCCTTTGAGAAGAGCAAAATTTTTCCAGGTACAAATTTATATATCGCTTTCGAGTTCGTCTAAATTGTATCTAATCTCAATCCCATATCTTATCTATGTGTTCATGTTTGGTCGATGAGATCAAGCCTAGCTAGACATAATAATCCATGATGCCAGAAAAGGGTCATTTCTGATTGTAAAGAAAATGGATTCTTCTTGTCTTTTCTAGTATGATTTATGCATAATTCGTTGACATTTTCTATGCTTATCGTCCTCAAACTGTGTTTGTTACATAGTTGTAATAAACCTAATAATGCAAACAGGCGAACATGAGGATCTTAGTCACGGGCGGGGCTGGATTTATTGGCTCTCACTTGGTCGATAAACTTATGCAAAATGAAAAGAATGAGGTGGGCCCCATTGATCACCACATTTCTGCACATTTTCGAGATTATATTACGTTTTGAAGATTCTTACAATTTTTTTTTTTTTTTTGCGTAGGTTATTGTTATGGACAATTACTTCACTGGCTCGAAAGACAACCTAAGGCAGTGGATTGGTCATCCTAGGTTCGAGCTTATCAGACACGGTATGATTTTATATTTTTATTCTTTTTCCATGTTGAAGAAAGTGATTTAATAACGTATGAAGATTATCATCATTGATTCATTTTTCCTTTATTTTTTTGTTCGCAGATGTTACTGAGCCTTTGTTGATCGAAGTCGATCAGATATACCACCTTGCTTGCCCAGCTTCGCCCATCTTCTACAAGTACAATCCCGTCAAGGCAAGTGGCTTTTTTCAGACGAATAATTTCAATAGTTTCTGTTAATTTTTTTCTTACATAGAGGCAAGACATGATATCGTTGATTTTTAATTATACTGCTTCGCAGACGATAAAGACCAATGTTATTGGAACGCTAAACATGTTGGGACTTGCCAAGCGTGTAGGAGCACGGTATTTTCGTTTCAATTTTATTCTAATACATATATCTATATATTCGTATATTTATAATATATATACATAATAAATATTATCTCCCATCAAATAGGATTTTGCTGACTTCAACATCGGAGGTTTACGGCGATCCAATCGAACATCCTCAAACTGAGAGCTACTGGGGCAATGTGAACCCTATAGGTACTTGAAAACTGCTATTTTTTAATATATTGATTTAAAATAATCATCGTTTGTACATAATTTTGATTAATTTAGTGTCATATAATAACATTGTGTTTTGTATGTAACGGTATTGCAGGGGTGAGGAGCTGTTATGATGAGGGCAAAAGGGTAGCCGAAACTTTGATGTTTGACTACCACAGACAACATGGGATTGGTATTTATTATTACATTAAACTTTTGCCTCTTCGTTTCAGTAATTATCAAAGTTGGCTAAATAATAAAAGGAGAAAAAATTCAACAGAAATTCGTATTGCGAGAATCTTCAACACCTACGGTCCTCGAATGAACATCGACGACGGGCGCGTCGTCAGCAATTTCATAGCTCAAGCTATACGGTAATAAAAGAATTTAAAAAAAAAAACATATTTCCTTTTTTCTTTTTCCAGTCTTGATTTAATGATAAATAAGCACATAAATTGTTGATTATTTTGGCAGCGATGAGCCCTTGACTGTTCAGCTCCCTGGAACACAAACAAGGAGCTTCTGTTATGTTGCTGATATGGTATATATCTCAATACGGAATATTTAATTTTCTTTCTTCGATTCGAATTTTAACTGTGCGACGATCCTTTTATTATATATAGGTGGATGGTCTTATTCGACTAATGGAAGGCGAGAACACGGGCCCAATCAACATTGGAAATCCAGGTTTTCATCTCTTTCACCAATACATATTATATATATATATATAATATATATATATATATATATGAACAAACATTTAGGTTTTTACGATCCATCAGGTGAATTTACGATGATGGAGCTCGCAGAAACCGTGAAGGAGGTGATGAATTCTTTGCAGTAATCTTAATAGTCTTCTTGCAATAAGAACATGTTTTGTAATAGAAATCAAATCTTACTTTTTTTTTTTTCATTGCAGATGATAAATCCAAATGTGAAGATCGTAACCGTTGAGAACACGCCAGACGATCCTCGGCAGAGAAAACCTGACATAACCAAAGCTAAGGAGCTTTTGGGTTGGGAGCCGAAGGTAAAATTGCGCGACGGTATTCCTCTTATGGAAGACGATTTTCGCAAGAGGCTTGACATTTCGAAGAAATGACAGAAAAAAAAAATATAATACGAGTTTATATATATATATATATATCGGAGATTATGAGTATGTTGTATGGTTGGTAATAATTTTTTACTCATATATTATATAGTATGAGGTTTGCTTTCTTTGAGAGGACATTACTTGCATTTTGCTAGTTTTTGAAGACTGGTAATATATGCCTGCATTTTATTTTAAAAGATTATTGTCTCTTTTGTTTGCTAAGTTTAGGTTTGCAATGAATCGAATTGTGTCCAATATCATGATATCTTTCTATACATGTTTGAATGTTTAACCAATATATCAATACGAATATGGATATTACTCGAATTTTAAAATCGGTAACTTAATCTTATTTTAATTGTGAAGTAAAAGAAAATTTTGAGCGGGATGCGATATATCGTGTATGGGTTCGGAAAAATTAAAATTTATATAAACAAACACAATGTTCAGTTTATTGTTATAATTATGACATTTACATAAAATCATCATCCTCAGCATAACAATAGTCAACCAAATTAAATCTCGTGTATGGGTTCGGAAAAATCAAAATTTATATAAACAAACACAATGTTCAGTTTATTGTTATAATTATGACATTTACATAAAATCATCATCCTCAGCATAACAATAGTCAACCAAATTAAATCATATTTCGACGTCCCTCACATCGCGGTGATATGAGCGTCTGATTACCCTCTTAAATTCGAATTTTACGATCTATCAAATTTATATATATTTTATTACAATCTTATTCGAATAGTCGAGCTGTGATGCTTTTGTACTTGAAAACTGATCTAAATGAAATGACAACTATACCCTTGGCCTCAAATCGACAATGTCCGTAAACCCTAGCAGATTAAGCAAAGAGTCTCAACACTTCGTTAGTTCGTTTCTTTCTCAGTGTATCCGTAAACACTTTCTCTTTGCTAATGGCGCCAATTGCTCATCTAACCAAATCAAGAATGTTACTCATAGGTTGCCGAAGCTTGAAATCGATCTCAACCTTCGCCCACCTCCGCCAGGACGCGTCGGCGGCAGCGGAGTCGGCGGCGGATCCTCAACCGCTGCCTCAATACCAGCCACAAACGCAGCGGTACAATCCAATCGCCAGCTCAGCCTCGGCTCTCGTCCCCGTCGGATCGGGTATCTTCGACGGCGGTCGCGCCGCCTCGCCGTCGGAGGCCCTCGACGCAAATACCCTTGCGGACGAATTCGCCAGTCTGACGACGAAGCAGCAATGGTCGGACGTAAAGAGGGGTTTTGAATTCTGGGTTAGGTCTTTGGATAGGAGTGGGAAGCCCAATAGGCCCGATGCTGGGTTGTTCAATCACTATCTGAGGGCTCATTTGATGACTGGTTCTAGCGCGGCGGAATTGCTCGATTTGGTCGCTGGAATGGATGAATTTGGGGTTCTGCCGAATGTGGCGACGTATAATTTGGTGTTGAAAGCAATGCAGGGGGCTGGGGAGGCGTTTGCTGCGGAGAAATTGATTGACAGGTGAGGGGCGTTTTCGTGAGTTATTTTTTCGTTTATAGTACGGTTTGAAGTCTAATTTTGCTGCGAATGCACTATGAAGGCGAATGCCTTGGTTTTCGTACTACTTGTGTGTGAGAGAGGCTTATGTGGGCGTTGGTTTGATGATTCTCTTAATTGCCGTCTCCCCTTGTGGTTTAAAAATGGGAACTTGCTCTAATAACACTGCTACTTATGTTTGCAATAGGATTTTATGCATGTGCAGTTTGATAACGTTCGCATTTAGCGGTTAATATTTGTTTGAATGGTATTTGAATGCTTTATCGGTATTTTTATTATGTTGCAGTTAGTTGGTTGTGATGCATTTTTTATATTGGTAACGAGTGGTGATGCATTTTCTGGAAGGTTGAGTGGACGGAGGAGTTCTGAGGATGTGTTTTGTGATGTGATTATGTTCGACTTGTCCTTGTGTATTGTATATGGTCAACGATTGAAAGATGTAAACCTAAACCGCTATTATTGGCTTATAGTAGTGGTTCTAAGAATTTAACAATAAAAGTATATGGGATAGTTCGTGCATATAAATGCATGCGTACAGAGATTTATTGAGTTGGTTTTTTAGGAGAACTCTATGAAATCTTCCAACAATCAGTACACAGTTTACAATCTTTTACTTTTTTGATATCAGGATGATTGAGGTGGGAAAAGAATATAAAGAATCCCTGCCCGATGAGGAGTCATACGATATCGTTATCAGAATGCTTCTATCAAAAAATCAAATCGACGCTGCCCTGAAGTACATTGACCTGACATTGAAGTACGGATATATGTTTTCAACAAATGCGTTCACGGCATGCGTCCGAAGCTGCGTTGCTAACGCAAAGCTCGATCCATTGGTTTCAATCATAGAGAGATGCAAGGTAATTCTCACTAGCGTTCGACAAATTGCTATTTCTTTTGTTTTAACAGGTCACTGCATTTTGTATTCCATTAGAAAATGGATCAGAACAAATCGCTATGCCCTCCTTGGATCCTATGCAACTCTATCGCCGATGCTGCGATGCAAGCAGACAACAGTGAGCTGACGTATAATGCTATCGAGTTTCTCGCCAAGTGGATTGCCAGGGGAGAAAGGGCGAACCCTGTCGTTTCTCTCTCTATCGATGAAGGTTTAGTCGTCTCTGCTCTTACGACAGCTGGCAGAACCCGCAGTTCGAAGCTCGTCGATGCTTCATGGTATGTCCTTACACGGTCTCTGCGCCTGAAGAAGGCTCCTAGTCCCGACTCGTACCTTGCAAAGATATACGCACATGTCAATCTGGGAAACTTACAGAAGGCCTTCAGCACTCTATTTGAATTTGAGACAGCTCATGGAAGTTCTGACAAAGAACTTTCCGACGATATGTTCTCTCCGTTTACCTCGTTGAACCCTCTCGTCTTGGCATGCTCCAGTAAAGGCTTTGCGTCTCTTGATTCGGTGAGTTTACCTTGTCTTTTTATTCATGCACGGTGTGCTTTTGATGTGTGAATTTGAAGTTCTTTATATGTGTTTTTGTCAGGTCTATTACCAGTTGGAAAATCTAAGCAAAGCTAATCCACCTTACAAGTCTTTGGCTGCTCTGAACTGTGTCGTTCTTGGCTGTTCTAACATATGGGATCTCGATCGAGCTTACCAGACGTTTGTGGAAATCGAAGGCACGTTTGGGTTTAGCCCTAACATTCACTCATATAATAGTCTGATGCGTGCCTTTGGCAAGCTCGGGAAGGTAATCCATCTTCATTTTTCTCGCCAATCTCGATGAAACCATGAAGATAACTAAACTACTTTGTTATAGCAGAACGTAAAGAGTTGCTTTTTTTTTTTACTTTTGCTGCGTAAATTTGATAATGGGCTCGCTCGTTCTGTGAGGCAGATAGATGAAGCGGTGAAAGTATATGACCACTTTGTTGGGTTAGGCGTGAAACCAAATATGACTTCGTACTCAGTTTTGGTCGATGCCCATCTCGTCAAGCGGAAGCCGAAAGCTGCGCTCTCTGTGGTCAACGACATGGTATTTATATGTCGTACATAAACTCAATTTCTCAGACGTTTATTTTTCCTCCAAAGTAAATGACATCCCTTGAATTTACAGGTAAATGCAGGATTCGAACCGTCGAAAGAAATCCTAAAGAAGCTTCGTAGGCGTTGTATTCGTGAGATGGACTATGAGTCTGATGATAAGGTCGAATCTTTGGCAAAGCAGTTGAAGATTCGAATGGGTAGTGAGGTTCGACGCGATGTTCTCTTCAATCTCCAGTATTCTACAGATTATGAAATGGTAAGTTTATCGATTTTTCTACCTTCTGGTCTTTTTTTCTATGAATATTTGAAATGTAAAGTTGATATTTTTATCGCTTTTCTGTATCTAATCTTTAGGGCACGGTAGTACGGTGAGGTCGAACTCCATGTGTATGTTATGAGTTCCTTGGAATCAAAAGAAGCCATACACAGAATTCCTCCTCCAAGGCGAGGAAGAGTGATGGAAATGGGAAATAGAAAAAAGTACGTCATTTCTTATTTGTAGGTTTCTTAGTTTCCTTGAACAAATTTTTGGAAGTCTATAAATAAATTCAAGTCTGACGAAACGAAAGCATTGGCATCGACGACTTTTTCTTTAATGTTCATTTCAGAAAAGATTCTTTTAAATCACTTTTGCATTTTATTCAACCTCTTACATTGCCGCGAATCATTTATTTTGACACCTTTGTGAATCATTTTCTATGATGTGATGTATGTAAACTATAAGATCCATCTGATATTCGTTGATATAACCGATCATGGCTGGAAATCTTTACTACGTTGTCCGAATTTACTACGTGCTCTTGGATTAATGTGATCGTTGTTAAGAGCACATATCTTCACAAATCCAAGTATCTATCTGTTTTCTATTTTATTAACGGACACCACTAGAATATCAATTGGTATGTCAATAAGCATATTTACTATTTTACCCTTAATTTAAAATTATTCCAATTGTATCCTCAATTATCAATTTTTTTTATATATCATGTAGTATAAGATTAAACTCGTTATTATAATTTACCTATTAAAAATAACTTAAAATATAAATAAAAAATTTATATAATTAATGTAGTCGCACACATGGGGTGTGCAAGAAATACTTGTTCTAGTAATGTTATTCTAGACTATAAGTTCTTAATTTTTTATGATATTGCCTTGTATTGAGAATATAAGTATAACCTTTTTAATTAAGTATAAATTATAGATTTAACGTTTAACTGTAATTTTATGATGTGGATACTTTGTTATCTTTTGTGCCCGTGAGGTTGGCCTAATGGCCATTGGGCGTTGTATTTCAATCTAGATTATGGGTTCAAACCTCTGTATTATGTGACATAATTCCTAAATAGTATTTAAGCACATTCTATGCATGTGCGATAGATATTGTCTATCATTTTATATTTTAAGTTTAAATTACATATTTAATTTTATTAGTTTTGTTATACTCCCTCCGTCCCAAACCGTTTTGGACATTTTATTATATCGGGCGTCCCAAACCGTTTTGGACATTTCCTTTTATAGCAAAAAACTACCACAAACAATCAATATAATACTATTAAATATTCTTAAAAGACGTGTTAAAATATACATTTTTTTCACCTTTTAATTGTACTATATTATTAGAATATTCAATTTCTTAAAACCGTAACATACCTCAAATGTCCAAAACGGTTTGGGACGGAGGTAGTATATAAGAAATATTTTAGGACATAATTGTAATATATTGACAATATCTTGATAATTATTTATTAATATAAATTAAAGTGTGACATTGTAACAAAATTGACAGACTAAAATGTCAGTTTATATTCAATAGATATTTAAGACCAATATTCGGAATGGGTGACGACGTAATCCATAACTAATTTGGTGTACATATCTTTCTATTTTATTAAGGAAGAGAACGTTAGAGTAACTACTTCCAAATTGATTGGTGTGGCAGCCATAATTTACCATTCTACCCCTAATTTTAAATTTGTTCCTTAAAATCATTTTTTAATTCTTAAAAATAATATAAATTAAATCCAACATTATAATTTCGCCTATTAAAATTTAAAACATAAATTAATATTATAAATTTTATGTAGTCAAACACACACATCACACATCAGGTGTGCCAAAATATACTAGTTATATTGCACAGTCAAAAAAAATGTTATTTTGACTACGCAACATGACATCATCATCTAGGGTTCTCTTTAATGTTAATTTTTCAATAATAAAATAGTTATTGACCTAATTATATTAGCAGTAAACAGAGTCTTATTCAAAGTTCAGGGTGGGGATTTTTGTTAAATAGGATTAATTTTGTGTGAAATTTAAAACAAAAGGATTCTTGGTTTTTTAATTTGAAAAAAGGGATTGGGTATTAAAAAAACGAAGGTTTGATTAGCATTTTGATCCGCTCGACTGAAATTTCATGTCGAAATGAGATGTTAATCGATGGGTTCGTGATTATTAAACATATTAACCCTAAATATGAGTGAATTCTCGTGTTTTGAGTCTGAAATCTACGTTTTCAAACAGAAAACGGTTTATTCGGTTTTTTATTCGTTCGAACTCGAATTGAGTAATTCGGCTAACATCGGATAGAAAAATAGCATTTATTCGAATAAAAAAATTCGATTTCGAATTTTTAATTATTTTTAATTCGATTTTTTTATTTGAATTGGTTAATTCAATTTTTTTTATTCGAGTAAATGCTGTTTAAGTTTGTGGTATTTTTGTAATCTTCGGTCCAATCCCTTCCGTTTAATAAAAATAGAAGGCGGTAGTTAAATTGACCCCATAGTTCAGTGTAAGGGGTATTTTAGCTAAATGACTTTTGACTGAATAAGTTTTTGCAAATGACTTCGTTGACTATAAGTTTTTGGTCAAGTGACCTCCATTTACATAACTTAATTAGCTGAACACTAATCATCGATTAAAGATATAAACAAAAAATAAAAAAGAAAAATAAAGCTAACGACATTCAAGGTAAAGAAATAAAAAATTGAAAAAAAGAAAACCCAACGACATTTACGAAACTACAACCACCACCAGCACTAATAAGTACTAATGATGCAAGAACGATCATTTATGGCCCCAAGAACCATCCATTGGAGAAACAAAATTCAGAAAAGATTACGGTTTGCTGAAGTCGAGTGGTTCAACCAAGAAATTTATCACATTATTCTTGAAAGTAAGTCAGTTTTTCCGGCTTTTCGTCCGCCAACTATAACTTTGAGTGGGTTTGCTATTTGTTGAGTTACTTTAAACGAAGTCATTGCCGTCTTGATGAATTTCATAATCAAATTCTGGTTAGTTTTGGGTTCTTTGCTGTTACATTCACTGAGAACCAGGGTGTTGGGCCCTCTTTCGCGGGTTCTAAGAGTAGAGAAACCTTTTTTCACCATTTGATGTGAAGAGTGAACCAAAATCGTAGTTCTATCTCGTGGTAGGGATACCATACCGTCTTCTTCAATACGGGTTCTCAGTTTTATAACAAATACCCAGCTATGAAATGATTCCTGAGTACTCGTTATATAACTGAGAATCTCTACGTTCTCAGCTGTATAATTTCCAGGGTTTTGTGGTACTCACGAAAAGAAAGGGGTACTCAGAGTTGAATCATTTTGTGTAATGTCTAAGGACCCGTTTCGTCAAACGAACTTTGACTACGATTTTGTGCCCCCAAAGAGTATAATGGAAGGAACCGCTCGTTACGAATAACATAAAGAATTTATGACATTAACAAACATTGTGTTTCAATTCGGTGGGCAATGGACAATTAGCGATGATAATACTTCCAAATGGTGTCCCCCGCCGGATTTTCGATGAAAGGTACTCAGCAAAAGAAAAAGGTACTCAGCTTTGAACTTATGTTGTGAGAACATGTGCAACTTGTGAGGACCCTTTCAGTCAAGCAAACTTTGACTACGATTTTGAACCCCGAAACAGTTTAATGGAAGGAACCGCTCGTCATGAATAATATTTCACCATTAATGATAAGTCAATTGTGTCGTTAACAAAAAAATGAGAAACATCGATAATAATACAAAAGTTGTAGAACATTATTCATGCAATCATACCTCATTATCACTCAACACAACGTGTTAACTCAAACTTTTAATTAAGCTGAGGTTTCCCCAACATATGTTATCTCCCCGATGCAAAACTACTAGACCACCGAAGATTGAACACAAAACCGTCTTTAGACACGCCAGATCGTAAGAAAGTCAAACGTGATTTGCTTAGGGTCCTCAGGTAATCAACATGGTCCTTTGTATCAGAGAACCCGTAAAGACTCTAAGTACCCGCCAGGGACCTTTAACTCACTCGTGAATGATTCCTGACAGTTATATGACATGTCTGACTGTTTTTTAAAGCGACCTTTAATTCTCTGACAGAGGAAGCGTTAGTTCTGACATTTTTAAAATATTTATGATAAAGGGTTATTATTGGTACTCAGGAAAAGAAAAGGTACTCAACTTTGAAATTATGTTGTGAGAACTTGTGCAACTTGTGAGGACCCTTTCAGTCAAACAAACTTTGACTACGATTTTGAACCACGAATCAGTTTAATGGAAGGAACCGCTCATCATGAATAACATTCCACCATTAATGATAAGTCAATTGCGTCATTAATAAAAAAAATGAGGAACATCGATAATAATACGAAATTGTAGAACATTATTTATACAATCATACCCCATTATCACTCAACACAACATGTTAACTCAAAATTTTAAATAAGCTGAGATTTCATGACACATATTACCTCCCAATAGAAACCACTAAACCGTCGAAGATTGAACACTAAAATCTTCTCTAGACACGCCAAATCGTAAAAAATCAACAGTGATTTGCCTAGGCTCAGGTAATCAACAGGGTCCTTAGTATTTATTTCTTATCAGAGAACCCATATAGAGTCTGAGAACCCGCCAGTCAAGAGTTAATCCACTCATGAATGATTCCTGACAGTGACATCGACAGTTATGACATGCCTGACTGTTTTCGAAAGTGACCTTTAACTCTGTTGGTCCCGAAATGCACCAAACAAGGAATCAAAGAAGCTAGATGGAATGTAAAAGGGAGAATTTCTCACCTTCAAGTGTGTGTAGTGTGTGAAAACGAGATTTAGCTTTTTGATCTTTGATTACCTTTCAAAGTGAGTTGGTAAAACCTTATATACCACATTAACCCTAGGTATATTAAGGCCCAATCACTAATAATAAAATAATTACACTCTAGTCCAAAGCCCAAGCTAAAGATAATTACATAATAAGTCTCAAGACTTAAACTATTGACACAACAAATTATATATCCTAACAATCTCCCCCTTTGTGTCAATTGTTGGGAGTCTTGAATCTTGGGCGTTGGAAGGTGGATTAGCGTGTGAGTGTTTCACGAAGCCCTAGCTTGAACTCGAAGGCGCGGAGATTCCTTCGAAGAACCATTCTGTCAGCAATAGCGTCAATGAGCTTCGCGAACTTGGATCGGCAGAGGGGATCTTCTTCCGAAAGGATGCGGCAAATTCTCATGAGTTTGTCTTGGATGATTGTGAGCGTCCCATCTGAGAATTTTGCCACCTCGGAGCAACGCAGGAGCCTCATCTTTCCTTTGTAGTTCGAGTAGGCGACCGCCGGATCATCTCCGTCGATCACATCGCCCTCTCGATAGTCGTCTGCATTCTTGAAAGATGGGCGCGTCAAGTTCACCTTCTTGAGATTATGTTCCACCGCCATCTGCAGATCGTGGGTGGCGTAGAATCTGACCTGTCGGAGCATGTGGCGCTTGATGGCCACATATCCCATGGTGACCGGTTCAGCACGTACGAGATGTCCAGAGCTTCTGGGGACGAGTCTGAACTGTTTCAGGGATTCCAGCATGCTGTATAGGTCACCCAGGCGCAGAAACTTGAAGTCCGCCTCACTGACTTCACTGTAGCTCTCATCCTGCCTCATTACTGTGAAGACAGGGTAGTGGACAGGTCCGACTCGTGGCGGAGGTCAGTGACTTTGCAGATGGGGGCCCGATTCATTTCCTGAGTGATGTTTTCCTCATCGGACAGCGTCCTATCTGTGCATTTGTGGCACAGAAGGCTCCATCGATAGAGTTGCTTCTTTCTCTCGCTCCAACTTTGGATGTTCATTAGCTCATACTCGTCGAAGGTGGTAACGATCTTCTCCTTGCGCCGCCAGATCCTCTTCCTGATCTCTTCCTGAAATGGCGCGGTGATCTTTTTATTTTCCCACGGTGCTTCCGGTATATCCATCGTGGGCACATCCGTTTGAGCAGCAGGAGCCTCAGTCTGCTGCGCTTGGAACTGAAGGATGTTCTCGAGCTCGGCCGGTTCCGCGTCGTACTCCTCTCCGTTCTCGTCGTCTGCGGTGTTGATCAGCGTGAGCGAGGCTTCCTTTAGCAGACGTCGAGCGTTTTCCACCAACTTCCTGGCTGCTACTGCGTCGGCGGGTGTGTACATCCATTCATCGTTGAAGATGTAGGCCTCAATCTCATTTTGTGCGCAGTAGACGTCCTCGACAGCCAGGTTGGAGTCGATGTCGAGAGGAGTGTGGCTATGTGATGGCGAGGGTGTTGCTTCGGAGGAGTTAGTGGATTGTGGGGATGGACTTGGTGGAGATTCTGGTGGTTCGGTTGAGGTGATGGTTTTGGCAAGGATGATTTGGGTGACGGGCGGCGTAGATGTGGTGGTGGCCTCTAGCGTCGATGTGACAGTTAGAGTTTCGGAGACGGTAGTGGGTGGTGGTGAGGGTGATTTGGCTAGTGACTCAGGGTGAACAGGGTGGGATTTTTGGCTAGTGGGTTGTGAGGTTTCTGGTGCGGACGTCGTTTCAGGTCCAGAGGAGGAGGGCGGCGTCGATTGCATGAATCCTTGTGAGCTCAGCTGCCTATTCTCCCCCTCGCGGCGATCTTGATCATCATCTTGATCGTCGCGTCTGGTCCTGCTAGTCTCGCCTTGAGTGCGGCAAGACAGTGGTTGTGTCATGATCTTCTTCATCTGCTGTTCCTCCTCGTCGAGTTCTGTCATGGACTCGAATCTTGCTCTGAGGATGTAGAATAGTTCCTTGGCAGAGATGGAGGAGAGAACAGCGTCCGCGTCCTCATTTTGCTTCGGTGGTGGCGTCTCCGGGGCCACACCTTTGCCTTTGTCGATCGTGGACGCTTCGAGACGCGCGTAGACTTTGTCTAAAATCGACGCCTCAAGAGTCTTTGCAAACTCTTGAAGACGTGTCTCTAGCGCGGCCTCGGTGACGAAGTGGGGTAAATCTAACAAGTTGGAATCACGAAGAACTCCAACTGACACCGACTCGGTGAATATAGCCGATCGGCCGCCCGTTTGCACAGGACTGGAAAAGACGGGGTCACTCAGACTTCCCGTTGGCATCATGGATGAGACAGACTCAGTCGAATGATGGCCTAGGCTCACGGTTGTTGTGATGTTGGCCGTGCTAGGTCTTCCGCTCTCAGTCACAGAGACATCAGCGAGCGTTCTGACAGGGTCACGAAGACTCTGTGGTGCGGTAAGAGGTGTATGTGGCCTAGAAACGCAAGAAATTATGGGGAGTGAGGGCACTAGACTCGATGTGCATGAAGAGGATGCAGTCTGAGGCGAGGGACTGCTTGTTTCAACATCGATCATCTCCAAGTGGGATGTCGATGGTATACGTGGCTCCTCGTGGAATGAAATACCTTCCTGTAGAGAGGAAGATAAGTGGGTTGGTGGGGTTGTTTGCGTGGTTGAGCCAGATGCCACGACTTCTACTCGGGAGGTGAACACATCACCTCCTGTACCTATTGGTTCGGCTCGGCTTATTTGTGGCGGAGGAGGTCGATCGTGTTTTTGTTTCGATCGACGCTCCGTGGGGCGGCTTACGTCATCCTCACGCGACCGTTTTTTCGGAACGCGGGTGGAGGAGGATGCGGCGCGACTCGATGACCTTTTTGAGGTGGTGGTGGGGGTTTGGCTAGTCCCGAGGTTAGGAGCAGGGGGTTGATCTGCTCCGTAGGGACAGTGGATAGAGGGTGCGGGGTTTCACGGAAGGATGCGGTTGAGGCACGGTATTCTTGGACGTGCGGGTTGGTCTGGTCGGCGTAGGCGAGCACGTCGTCCGGAATCACCATTGCGTGTCGATCCTTCGCCGGTGTGTTCTTCTTGGCGAACTTCTCGACAGTTGGGATTTGGAAGTGCTCTGCTGCCGGACGGATGCGGATGTTGGTTGAGTGCAGGCGGAAGTGCTTGATCAGAGCTGGGAGCCATCGCATGTACGGGATGAACCGGTTCGTGACTCCCTTGGCGATTTCCCGGTCGCGTCGCTGGATCATCGAGACTAGATCCACCCAGATGATGTCGGCGTAGTTGTACTTGCGGTTGTGAGCGATGCCGGTCATGATTGTGAGGATTTGAATGTTTCCGCGATCCTGACCAGCATGCTTTCCAGACATACACTTGTTCACCAGCAGGTACAGAGTCCGCCAGGGTTGTGGTAGATTGCGGGTCGTGACTTCACTGAGGACAAGTGGGCCTTTCTTCTTCTTAGCATCTGGTTGATAGCCCAGTCTGTCGATGTCTTCAATGAGTTGGTCGTGAGTTGGTGGTGGATCGTATGGTGAGTAGACCGGGAGTTGAAGAACTTCTTGGAGTATTCTGGGAGTGAGGACCACCGTTTCTTGGTCGATTTGGGCTGATAAGGTCTTGGCAAGGCGTAGCGGTCCAGCAATCTGCAGCGTGTGCCAGAATTGTTGAAGGTACACCTGTGCTTCTGGTTCGCCATGAGTGAGGGCGTGGCGAAGTGGGTGCCCTTTGAGAATCTCTACAATAACAGGGGCATCGCACCGAAAACTGTCCAAGTCCACCTTGTAGTTGTTGGGTACCAGGCCCGCCCATTGACTTAGTGAAAAAATCTCCTCCGGTGGTGGGACATAGGTACGCGCATGGAGTTCGATGCGAGTGACCTCTCTTTGGATTGCAGCCTGCTCAAGTGCCTCGAGTGTACTTTGGTCTTTATCCGTCATGTCTGTGCTTAACAGAAATCGGAGCACGGTTAGTACAGGTTAATTCGCAAAAATGATGCAATATGAAGATGTGCATGGGACATGGAAAAATTTGCTAAGTATAACACATGGTCATATTGAGAAAAAATTTGCATTTCGTTGTAAAATTTCATATGCATGGAAAATTTTCGCAAGTTAGGAAGTCACGCACATTATCCAAAATTTTCGCATAAAGACAATTTAGCACTTAGAAATTTTGAATCGAAGACAATTTTCGCATGTAGAGTGGAATTTTCGCATTTAATGAGATTTTTTCGCAAGTATAGAAAGATTTTCGCAAGTGGTGGAATCTCGCAAGTTGTGCAAATTTTCGCATATAATGAGAATTTTCGCAAGTCTTGTAAATCACGTATTGAGGGTAAATTTTCGCAGATTGAATGAAATTTTGCAAGTATGAGCACATAGACAAGTCATGAGGAATTTTCGCAAGTGTTAGTTCATAGAAATTTTCGCAAGAACGGAAAGTTTTCGCAAGTTATATGAAAGAGTCATGACGTGAGAAATTTCGCAGATTGAGTGTGCAAGTAAGAATTTCGCAAGTTGAGAAAATTTCCAGTTTGTCCAAATTTTTTCGCATGTAATGAGGATTTTCGCATATTATGGAATTTACTCATTGAGAAAAGTTTCGTATGCGAAAAGATGTGATATGGAGTGAAGGGTGCGAAAATTTCGCGTGGTACGGCTTACTGTAGCAGCGAAAATTATGACATAATGAAAAATTTTTCTCGCATAAAAACTTCGCGGGATTTTACTCACTGTAGCCGCGAAAAAATCAATGTTTAAAGTAATTTTCAGAAAATTTTCTCGGATACAATTTTCGCAGGGTTATGCATACTGTAGCACGGAAATTTGAACATAAGAAATTTCGGATTGAAAACTTTCGCGGTATGTATCTCACTGTAGCTGCGAAAATTCTATCATTTTTCTGAAAAACTTTCGCGGAATTTAACATTTAAAGCAATTTCTCAGAAAATTTTCGCAGTGAAGAACATGGTGTTTAAACGTTCGAAATGACGCGATGAATTTTTGCCTTAGACCCACGCAAATCTTAACCAAAATACGATAATCTGGACTTAATCAACTCGAAATCAGATGGGCAAAGCATATTTGGGATTATTAAACATCAAAAATCTAACATGCGTTCGATTCAGAGCCGAGAAAGTTTTAACCCTAACTTAACAGTTTTACTTAAAATGGGCAAAACAGGGTAAAATCGAACAGAAATTGGGTTATTTAAGGTGTATTCATACCGACAAGCTGATTTGCGATGATTGAGTTAGCAGGAAACGAAGTTTGAAAGCAGATTTGACGAAGACGACGATGCGAGGAGTTGCGAATTTTTGACAGAAAGGGTTGCGAATTTTTGAAGTTTCTCGGGAATTTTTGAAAAGTGAGAAAAAAAAAACGTTAAGGGTTTTGGGGTTTTACGATTGTAGGCACTGTACATGCGAATTTTTTGAGAAAGTGGGCCGAAATTTCGCGGGCTTGGTCAAAACCTCAAATTAGCTGAATTTCGCGGATTTGGTCCCAATTTTGACCCTTTTTGACCAAAGAAATTTTAATTCAGCCCAAAATTTTGATTTGTCCGATTTTGACTCAGTTTGACTAGACTTTAAAATTTCAAACCCCCAATTTTTTTTTTTTTTTATTTTTTTTTTAAAAAATGAAAAATAAGAAGCTCCCCCTTAATCGTAAAACTTCCCGTTTTAAATAATGAAATATCAGTTGCTCCCCCTTAATCGAAAAATTCCCGTTTTAAATGACGAAATATCAAACGCTCCCCCTTTAATCTAAAAACTCCCCCTCAACAGACATAATCCAGAAGACACATAAAAATTCAGAAGACACATAGATAATAGAGTGAAGTGGAAAGGAAATATGTATACTTAATCAAAGTTCATGTAGAGACGATTGATCACAACTGAATATTCAACATGCCCAACATAGTCACTAGGTGTTGGAATCGTTTGATATCCAACGGTTTTGTGAAAATGTCGGCCAGTTGGTCTTCGGTTGTGACGTAGTGCAATTCAATTGTCCCTTGTTCTACATGTTCTTTGATGAAGTGGTGACGAATATCTATGTGTTTTGTTCTAGAGTGGTGTACCGGATTACTTGTCATCGCAATAGCACTTTTTGAGTCACAATAAATGGGAATTTTATCAATATGAATATTAAAATCTCGTAGTTGGGTTCTCATCCACAAAAGCTGTGAACAGCAACTAGCGGCGGCGACATATTCTGCCTCCGTCGACGAAGTTGAGACACAGTTTTGTTTTCGAGACGACCAACTTACGAGTTTACCGCCCAAGAAGTGTGCAGCTCCAGAGGTGCTTTTTCTGTCCATCTTGCATCCTGCATAATCCGAGTCAGAGAATCCAACCAGCTTGAAGTCCGATTTAGTGGGGTACCACAAACCCAGATTAGGTGTCCCTCTGAGATAGCGGAGAATCCTTTTAACAGCAGTGAGGTGGGATTCCTTTGGTGTTGCCTGGAAACGAGCGCAGATTCCTGTCGAGAGAACGATATCTGGTCGACTAGCAGTGAGGTACAGAAGAGATCCTATTATTCCTCGATAGATGGTTTGGTCAACAGGAGCACCAGATGGGTCCGCATCGGGTCGGCCAGAGGGAGACATAGGTGTTGCAGCAGTCTTAGCATCCTTCATTCCATATTTCTCGAGGATGTCATGGATGTATTTGGACTGGTTGATGAAGATTCCGTCGGGGAGTTGCTTTACTTGAAGACCAAGAAAGAAATTCAGCTCGCCCATCATACTCATTTCAAATTTTTCCTTCATCAATTCTGCGAACTCTTCACATAGTTGTGGTTCAGTTGATCCAAAAATGATATCATCGACATAAATCTGTACAATCATGATGTTCGGGCCACTCCGCTTGGTGAAGAGGGTTGTATCCAGAGATCCTTTCTTGAATCCAGACTGAACGAGGAAATCTGAGAGGACGTCATACCAAGCCCGGGGAGCCTGTTTTAGTCCGTAGAGGGCCTTGTAGAGTCGATATACGTGATGAGGAAACTCTTCGCTCAAGAACCCTTCAGGTTGATCAACGTACACTTCTTCTTTGAGAAATCCATTCAGAAATGCCGTCTTCACGTCCATTTGGTAGACTTTAAAGTTCTTGTGAGCAGCAAAGGCAAGAAACATTCGTATGGCTTCGATCCTGGCAACTGGGGCAAAGGTTTCATCGTAGTCGATGCCTTCTTGTTGGTTATACCCCTTAGCCACAAGTCTTGCTTTGTTGCGAATAACAACACCATCTTCATCCTTTTTGTTTTTAAAGATCCATTTTGTGCCGATAATGGATCTATTGTGAGGTCGTGGGACGAGTTCCCAAACTTGTAGGCGTTCAAACTGATTTATTTCCTCCTGCATTGCAATCAGCCAATCAGGATCGTTGAGAGCTTCAGCTACTCGTGATGGTTCGACTTGACTGAGATAGCAAGCAAACAAACTTTCATTCATCGTAGCCGAACGTGTTGAAACACCGGATGTGGGATCCCCAATAATCTGATCGGTAGGGTGAGAGCGAGCCCAAAGTGGCACGTTGGTTTGTGAGGAGCTGGCCGCATTAGTGTCTACTTGAAGCTCATTAGATTGGGGCCCGGTGTCTGAAGAAGAGATCTCAATTGTATTGAATTGAGAGGGTTCTGCATCAGAATCAGCAATATTCCCCGGGTTGGGTAATATGTCGTCTTCATTGAGATTGAGAGCATCCAGGTTTGGAGGGACGACGTTATTGCCGGTAGCTGGTGGTGTATGTGGAGTGGGTGCAGCGGTAGGTTGAGTGGTGGCGACGGGAGTCTTGTGAACTGGGTAGAAGTACTCGAAGAGCAGATCGAGATCCAGTTCGCCACAATTGCCCTCAGATGAGGACGTTCCCGCCGTTGAAGATTGACCTTTTGTCAACGTCTGTAGAAGACCTGGTTCTGGACTGATATGGCCAGAAGCTATGAGATCGCCTTCGCTTTCGTCAAAAGAGACATTCGTGCTTTCTATTACTGACCGTTTCTCCTTAAGATAGACTCTGTATGCCTTTGAATTTAGTGAATATCCAACAAAGATGCCTTCAAGAGCTTTTGGATCAAGCTTCCCAAGATGTTGGCGATCATTGGCCACAAAACATCGGCAACCGAAGACCCTTAGATAAGATATATCGGGAATACGACGGTTATTCAGCATCTCGTATGGGGTGCGGTTGAATCTCTTGTGAATGGAAGCCCGGTTCTGTGTGTAGCAAGCCGTTTGAATAGCTTCACCCCAAAGAGAATGAGGAAGTCCGGATTGGATGAGAAGAGTCCTTGCAGCTTCAACTAGTGTCCTGTTCTTGCGCTCTACGACACCATTCTGTTCCGGTGTCTTCACAGCTGAGAACTGCTAGTGATGCCCTGACTGGCATAGAAATCACTGAGCTTTTTGTTCTTAAACTCAGTTCCGTTGTCACTTCTGATAATCCGAACCTTCTGTTGATGGAGTGTTTGGGATGTAACAACAAACTCAATGATTATATCAGGAACTTCATCCTTTGTACGAATGAGTTTCGTCCACGTGTAGCGTGAAAAATCGTCGACTATCACCAGAATATACCGTCTTCCTCCGAGTGTGGCCGTAGGCATTGGGCCACATAGATCCACATGTAAGAGTTCGAGGATGAGCTTAGAGGACGGTGTTTCCTTAGAGACACGGGACGAGCGCTTCATCTTCCCCAATTCACAGGCAGAGCAGAGGTGTTCCTTATGATATGTCAGTTGGGGTAGACCGTTGACGAGTTTATTCTGACGCAGTTTGTTGATGGTCTTGAAGTTGAGATGTGAAAGACGACGGTGCCACAAATCGTTCAACTTGGGTGCGGCTCGAGAGAGAAGGCATACTGGTCGAGAGGTCGTGAGGTTGAGCACGTAAAGGTGAGACGTGCGCGTTCCAGAAAGAAGAGATTGTCCTGAGGCATTCATAATGCTGCAGATGTCAGATTCGAAGAGAACCTTGTATCCTTTGTCGCAGAATCGACCAATGCTGAAGAGATTGTAGCTCAAACCCTCGACATAGGAGATGCCCTTGATTGTCAGTTTATCGTGCACGAGATCGCCAGTTCCTAGAATTGGCGCCATTTGACCGTTTCCGAAGGAGACCCTTCCGAGATAGCGCTCGGAGAAGTTGCTCAACAGCTCCATATTCCCTGTCATGTGTGTGGAGCAACCCGAGTCTAGATACCACACATGACAGACCTGCAATTATCAGCAAACGTTGGATCCCCGTATTCGGACGGGGCTTTCTTGTGATACAAGTAAAGTTTTCATGCGCTTAAAGGGAAATGTGGTTTCTAAATCAGATTGCGTCGATTCTAATTTAGCTTTCCCTTTGTCCTTTGTTTGATTAGGCGGGATTATGGTTTTTCTAACCCATATTTTCCTAACTTGTGCTTGCATGTATGGTGCCTTATACATGAAATGGTGTGTGGAATGTGGTTGTTGTTTTCGCGCTTCGGTTTTGGTCGCCTTTGGTTTGCGAGTAGTAGGTGAGTTTGCGTTTGACGGCGAGAGGCGTTTTCGCTTAACCTTAGGTTTAGGCGAGATGGGCGAATTCAAGAACGTCGTAGATGAACTTCGCTTGCGTGGTCGGAGTGTTGCGTGTTCATGTGTTTCGTATTCATGGAAGCGTGGAAGAACAAATTCATTGCAGCAGCACATAGACATAAGCTTGGCAAAAGAGAGATGAGTTTTGGCAACATAATTGTCTACGACCTTAGGACATTGGGATTCAGTACATAGAGAGGAAGAATGAATATAGGATGGTCTTTTCTTCTTGTCATCGAAGTGCGGATTCCCCTTTATCTGGTACGAACTCCCTTCCAGAGACGTCGAACTCACATTCCCTGTATCCATAAGAATACTAGAGTTAGTGTTAGAACATATGTCGGCTTCAGGAGTCATCTTCGCCGTCCTCTTACATTTACATGTTTGAGAATCGGGTACTTGACTTGACGTAGAAGGTTCGTTCGTATTACGAGATTGTTCTAGGGTAAAGATTTTATAAAGTAGATCTTCTCGCTCTTTTGCAAAGGCTTTTCGCTCTGCTTCTATGGTTCGTTCTAGTTCTGCTATGACCAGAAGTTTCTCTGGGACATAGATGCGAGAAAGTGCTTCTCGGAGAGCGATTTCCTGTTCTTCGGTTGGGAGCTGAGATTTGATGTCTTCAGATAGTGAGGGCTTTCTAGTCTTATCATTAGCATTCAGTTCTGTGTAATCGTATGCGATCTCTGCCCAAAGTATGTTCTGTTTCCTCTTTTCTTCTGACAGCATGGTGGAGGAGGATCTTACAAAAGGCATGAGCTGAGAGGGAGTCCCTGTCCTTGTTTTTAGGAATGCTGTACTGTACATGTTATACCTTTTGACAAT
Source organism: Craterostigma plantagineum (assembly GCA_027422505.1). Taxonomy (NCBI): domain Eukaryota; kingdom Viridiplantae; phylum Streptophyta; class Magnoliopsida; order Lamiales; family Linderniaceae; genus Craterostigma; species Craterostigma plantagineum. Next base: position 5,317,629 of record JAPQWV010000019.1, on the reverse strand, counting down.
TAGCGGCGTTGGATCGCAGTTGGTGGCCAGTCCGATTCCCATCCGGGCGTCGTAGAATTCTGTTTCAGCTGGTTGGTTTAATAGACATAAGATGTTTGCTGCCTTTTTCCTAAGATGAAGTTGCTCTTCAAGTTCTTTCACCTTTCGGTATAGCCTAACTCTTTCCTTTGTGAGCAGTTCGTATTGGGCGGCCGTCAGGAGGCGAGAAGTTTCACATGAACTAATGGCTAGTGTAGTTTCCTTAACCTTAATCTCACTTTGTTTGTTCTTACTTTGCAGACGTTTGACTAACGCTTCAGAGGCTATTAGACGTTCGTTTGCGCAGGCAAGTTCTTCTACTTTTAGACTAAGTAAGGTATAATTATTTTCAAATTTTAGCCTAAGTTCATCATAATCCCTAGCGTCTACAGTGGGATTCTTAATGGCGTGTCGGTGATTAAACACATCATCAAGTTGCGAGATTCGTACCTCAGACTCAGCGTTGGTAGGAGTCTTAGCTGTGTTTTCACCGGTGTGACCCATCTCCTCGTCCTCGTCATGTTCGACCAGCCTTGCCATGCAGCAATCTTCATCCTTAGGCTCCTCGTCTTCTGAAGTGTCATTCACCCATTCAGCTTCTTCAGTGAGTAGGGCTTTCCCACTTTCCATCTTGCGGGTCATTCTGGCCTTTCGGTCATAGTATCCTGAGTCCTTCACGCGTGGGGCATGGCATTCTTTGGCAAAGTGGCCTGGCTTTCCACACCGAAAGCACTTCACAGACTTTTGAGGTGCGGAGTCCTCTGCTTTCTTTGTTGGCTTAGTGTCCTCCGTGGGAGTCGTCTTTTTGGTGCCGCTATAGGTTCTTTGGCGATTGGAGGAGGATGAGGATTTTTTCCCGATCTTCTTTGAGACCAACTTAGTGAGCATTGCCAGTTGCTTGCGTATGTCACGAACATCTTCATCTGATTCTGTGTCGGCTTCGGATCCTGAAGAGGTGTCAGATACAGCAGCTGGTAGCTTTCCTTTGTTCTGTTTGGTCTTAGTGGTGGAAGATCGTTCATTGATTTTGTTCGAGAGGAGTGCTAGTGGGTCGACTCGAGTGTTGGTGGACTGTGGTTGCACATAAGGAGCATAGGCAGACAGACTGTCATAAAGAGCATGGATGGAAGTGTTCGAGAGGTCCTTACTCTGAATCATCATCACGATTGCATTGCCCCAGTGTGGTTTGAGGCTACCAAGGAAGCGGTTGTTGATGTCGAATTTGTCCCTCGAGATCCTGGCCTTTTTGAGTTCATTGATGACCTTCAAGTATCGGAGGTATGTGTCACGCAGTTCCTCTCCTTCATAGGCCTGGAAGTGTTCATACTGCGAGAGACACGCTGATTTCCTCCCCTGAGCACTTTCAGTTGTGCCTGCCATAATTTCTGCAAGTTCATCCCATATTTTCTTGGCAGTTGTGCAGCACTCAACGTGACCATAGACCTCGTTTCCTAAAGCCTGGAAGAGGTATCCTTTGGCAGTCTCGTCGGCCTGTTCCCGAGCCAGTTCATCCTCATTGATGGGACCTCTAGGAGTGCGGCGTTCATCCATGGGAGGATTTGCGTTTGGTTGTGCAGGGACGATTGTCCAGAACTGGGCTGGGCCATTGAAGATGGAGTCCAGAAGGTATTGAGAGAGTGGTGCGCCTTTGTTTCTAATGAACGTGAGGAAGCGGTTCGTCCATATACTGTAGTCGCCTTGTCGCAGCATCGGAGGCCTGGTGTCGGAGCCCACTATGGAGATGTCATTCGAGGTAGACATGGTTGGTGCAGTCGAATCGTCCGTGGTTTTGATCTTGCGTAGATAAGAAAGTTAGTAACGAACGATATGAGAAATACGAGTTTAATAAGTAGAGTTTTGAGAATAAAATTGTCTAGAGAATTTCTTAGAACTAAGTGAACGTGTGTGATGGTCGATAATGTATGAAAGAGAAATATATCTTAAGTTTAGGAGAAGTTCTAGAAATTTCAGGGTTTTAGGGATAGTACTAAGGTGTAGGGATCAAATCCTAAAAGTTTGAGAAAAGTTTAACCCAAGACGATTTGTTCACGAGAAAAAGACTTAACACACACAAAAATTCGCAGCTCAAGGAGACGTGATAAATGAAGTGTTATCCGAGAATTTAGGTGTTTGAGAAATCTCGGTGTTTGAGAATTTTAAAGAGAAAGTCTGAAGGAAAATTCTCAAGTGAAAATTTCTCGTTTTTTTTTTTAAAAATTCACAAGAAAATTTCGCGGAAAAGAAAAAAAAGTAGCGTCAAGAGTTGAAGTGTGATTTTAGGAAATTTTCTCACATTTGAACGAGACGTGGTTTTTAAAGAAAACTTTCTCAGATGAGATAAATTTTCTTGGCTTTGAAAATTTCTCGGATGTAAAGATTTTCGTGACTTTCAAAAATTTCTCGGCCTTAAAAAAATTTCTCGGATGTAAAATTTTCACGAAGTTCAAAAACTTTCGCGGTCTAAGAAAAATTTTCAAACAGTTCTTGGCTGAGAAAAAAAAAATTCGCGACTTAGAAAGTTTCGCAGGATAATCTTTCTAGGAAATGGAATTTCTAAAAAAAATTCTCGGCTGTTAATTTCTCGACTTAGAAAGATTTCTCAGATTTTTGAAAATTTCGCGGCTCATAAGAATTCTTGGAATAGACTTTCTCGTGTATAAAATTTCTCGGACTTTAAAGAGTATGAACTTGAGAAAAACTGGGTCTTAGAGAAATTTTTCGCGGTATTGGAAATTCTCGGATTTTAAAGAGTCCGAAGTTGAAAAAAAATTTTGTCTAAGAAAAATTTCGCGGTTTTAAACTTTCTCGGATTTTGAGTATAGGTTGTTGCGAGAAACTGCAATGATAGTGAAATTTTCGCGGTGTAAAAATTCTCGGATTGTGAGTGCAGACCGTTGCGAAAAAATGCAGTGACAGAGAAGTTTCGCGGTTTAAAAGGTGAAACTTTTGCGGATTTGAACGTTTCAGCAAAATTTCGCGGCCAAGAACATCAAGTACTGTTCCATTGGTATGTCGCGATATTTTCCAGAAAAACCGTCCGTTTTCACTCAAATCTCAACCAAAATCGCTCAAACTTGATCCTAAACTTCAGAAATCCTTCCCTAAACACATAATCGACCGATTTGTGAGCTGAAAACAACAAAAACTGGGTCAAATCGACCGAAAACAGAGAATGGCCGAAATGTCCTTTTCTGAAAATTTTCTGCTTAAATCTCGCTCAAAACTCGTTAAAACTGATCCAAAAGTGTTCTAAAAACATTTTAGGCATAGACTCGATCTGGGGGAGGGTTTTAAACACAGAAACGAAGCATCAAAACCCCAAAACAAGCTCAAAATGCCCGAAAACTATTTTTGCTCAAAAACACCTTTGATCTTGCTTGGAATCGAACGAAACTGGATTCAGATCACTGAAGATCGATCCACGTTTGCTCTGATACCACTTGTTGGTCCCGAAATGCACCAAACAAGGAATCAAAGAAGCTAGATGGAATGTAAAAGGGAGAATTTCTCACCTTCAAGTGTGTGTAGTGTGTGAAAACGAGATTTAGCTTTTTGATCTTTGATTACCTTTCAAAGTGAGTTGGTAAAACCTTATATACCACATTAACCCTAGGTATATTAAGGCCCAATCACTAATAATAAAATAATTACACTCTAGTCCAAAGCCCAAGCTAAAGATAATTACATAATAAGTCTCAAGACTTAAACTATTGACACAACAAATTATATATCCTAACAAACTCACTCGTGAATTATTGCGTAATAATTATGTCTTTAAAATATATATGTTACTCTAAAAGGGTTATTATTGGGTACTCAGGTATAGAAAGGGTACTCGTAGATGAATCATTTTTGTGAGAACTTGTGTAACTTCTGAGGACTCGTTCAGTCAAACGAACTTTGACTACGATTTTTAGCCCCCAAAAAGATAATGGAAGGAACCGCTCGCCACGAATAATATAAAGCATTTATGACAAGTCAATTTCATCTTTAGTAAAAAAAGTGGAATGTCGGTAAGAATACGAAAGTTGTAGAACATTATTCATACAATCATACCCATTATCACTCAAAACAACGTGTTAACTTAAAATTTTAAATAAGTCGAGATTTCACGACATATATTATCTCCCTGATGCAAACCACTAAACCATCGAATATTGAACACTAAAACCGTCTGCAGACACGCCAAATCGTAAAAAATCAACCTTGATTTCCTAGGGTCTCACGTAATCAACAAGGTTTTCACTGGCTCTACTTTTAAATGGATTATTATAATTTTTATATGGAAATTCAATAATAAATTAATATTAAGACTCTTTGTTTTATCTGAGTGCTAAATTAGGATTTTAACTTGTTTCTACATTTAAATGAATTATTACAACTTTTATACCGAAATTCAATCATAAAGTAATATTGAGACCATTTGTTCTATCTAAGTACTTTTTGTCCAAGAAAAAAATTTTAAATAATAATTTAATTAGGCTTTTCAGTGGTTTTACTTTTAAATGGATTATTATAATTTTTATACGGAAATTCAATAATAAATTATATATTGAGACCCTTAGCTAAATATTTAGTCATGGTTTTCACTGGTTTCTACTTTTTTTTTGGTATGAAAAAATTCCTTACCACATCAAAGGTTTTTTACACTACATCTATCTCTCATTTTCACATGTAAAACTCAACTAAAACAGCTCATAGTTAATTCTGGTGATAAAAATCTTGTCTTGTGATGATCTTGCTTTGATGCTCAATCTTCGCAGCCTCCATTTGACTTCATTTGCAGCATACCTCGCAATAAGTAGGGGTTGTATCTTATTGTATGGCATCTCCGCATGAACTCTTCTGTTGCGTTCTTTCCAAATGTGGTATACCGCAGCTATATAACACGCTGCCATGAATCTGAAACGAATGGCTTTCTTCTTCGCACTCCCCTGGACCCAATCTTTCCAGGCCTGCATCTGCCATGGACTTTGCCCTGCCATCCATGAGGTAATCTTCAATATCACCTGCTTACTATACTCACAGTCAAAAAATAGATGTTGTTGGGACTCTGTTGCATTCTCACAGAGCCTACACCGAGGGTACTGAATTTGAACATTCCATTTCAGCAATCTATCTAAGGTTATCATCTTCCCTCGCATCGCTAGCCATCCTATAAAGCTATGCTTTGGTACATAAAGGTTTCTACTTTTAAATGGATTATTTTATTATAATTTTTATATGGAAATTCAATCATAAATAATATTGAGACCCATTATTCTATCTGAGTACTTTTTGCCAAGAAAAAAATTTTAAATAATAATTTAACTAGGGTTTGCAATAGTTTCTACTTTTAAATGGATTGTTATAATTTTATACGGAAATTCAATAATAAATTAATATTGAGACCATTTGTTTGAGTGCTTAGTTAGGGTTTCAATGGTTTCTACTTGAATCGTGGCCCAGCACAGATTACGTGGCCAAATTGTAATGCCAGTATTTCTCGAAGCTCGGCTTGGTTCAAGAAATTGATTATATGCTCACAGATCTTCACGTAAGACGACTTTATAGTCGAAGTCATCATCCTGATAAAGTTGTGGTTTCAACAAAATCTATATAAATTCAAAAGAAAATCATATTTAGTCGAGTAAAGGTTCTAAACTGTTGTTTTCAAATTGTGTGTGTTGGATTCTCAGACTTTATACGGGTCCTCAGAAGTGGTCACCGATCTGAGGACCCATAAAAATCTGGGAACCCATCACATTATGAAGATGGGTTATCATACCGTTAACGGTTCTCAGATCATAGACGGGTCCTCAGACATGAGCTCAAATCGGAGAACCGTCTAACTCTGAGAACCTTTTCTCTTCCATTCGAACTAATTTCTGATAATCCTTTCTTTTTACGATTTAAACTCTGAAACCCTATCTCAAACGCAACCTTCATCAATGGGTTACAAATGAACTTTTAATGGCCGACTGTGTGAACCTCTTAGGCTGTGTGAGTTCCAACGAAATCAACAACACACAAACACTAAATAACAGAGAACATACTCGGCAACGTGTGAAACAACTGAAGAAGTAAAATAACTTACAATTCAGACGCCATTGCGTGAGTTCGTAGAGCTCTAATGCTGAAATCTTCACATGGGGTCTCACAGTGAATGAATCGTCGTTGTTTTCTTACTTTTTTCTTTTTATCTTGTTTTTCGTTTTTTAACACTTGTATCATTTAATTGTAATTAATGTCCCCAAACTACCCTTTAAGTAAGGGTATTATAGTACTTTCTCCTTAGTTAGTTAGGGTACATTGGTCTATCCCCGTGTAAGAGCGTAGGCTACACAAGAAAACATTGATTCTGCAGTGAAATCGAAAATGGATATAGAGAGAGCAACCGAAAAGGATATCTTCGAAGCCGCGGAATCTGGCGATTCATCGCTGTTCAAATCGCTCTCCGACGATCAGATGCGAAAAGCCGCTTCCCTCCGCAACGAAGATGCCCGTTCGCCGCTGCACGTCGCCGTTTCGTCGTCTCAAACAGAGGTTTCGCGTTTCTGTACTGTAAACATTGAAATTGGGCTTGATTTCCGATGCTGATTTTTATTTTCGTGATGGTTTGCTTGTCAATCAAGTCAGAGCTTCGACAAGCTGTCGAGTTACGAATTTTTGTTCTCACGATTCTGTATCTCTCTGTATTTCGTGGATGAACTGAATTAGGTAGTGGAAATACTATCAGCTGCCGATCCATCGGCGGTAAACAGCACAGACGATGAAGGTTGGGCACCACTTCACTCTGCTGCGAGCACTGGCAATCTTGAGATTTTGGAGATTCTACTCAACAGAGGTGAGTATTTTTAGCTAACCATACTGTACTTGGTCAGAAAAATTGTATCTATATATGCGTTTGTGTTATACATATGTTGGATGCTCGATTGGGAACTGTAAATGAATAGGAGCTGATGTAAACCTTCGAAACGATGGCGGTCGAACTGCTCTTCACTATGCTGCAAGCAAGGGTAACTTGAAAATAGCCGAGGCTCTCGTCACCCACGGAGCAGAAATCAACTCCAAGGACAAGGTTTGATCTCGGGAAATAAACAATTTTCTTCTTCTTCTTTCTAATTCGTGGTATTTTAGCATACGAATCTTGCGATAGTTCGGGTGCACACCTTTGCATCGAGCGTCGAGCACTGGGAACATGGAGCTGTGTGAATTCTTGATCGAAGAAGGTGCTGAGATCGATGAATTCGACAGAGCTGGCCAAACACCTCTCATGACTGCAGTGATATGTGAAAACAAAGATGTACGTAAATTTACTGCTAAATGTTCATCCTGTATACGTTATTGTTGAAACTATGATTATCTTGTCCTAAATATTCGCAGGTGGCTTTGCTTCTTATAAGACACGGCGCTGACGTGGACGCCAAGGACAAAGAGGAATACACTGTTCTTGCAAGGGCATCAGAGAAGCTCGGGCCGATTTTGATCGATGCTGCTAAAGCCATGATCGAAGGATGAAAGGTGTCATCTTCTAGTAACTGCTGAAATTTCCATTCCCATTGTAACGTTTTGTTTATCCTCAATCTTCTGCAAACACGGGAGCTTTCAAGCCTACTACCGATTTAATGAAATCGTCGACAGTTTTTTATATACCAATCAGCATTTCTAGGCAAATGTGTGTGAACTACACAGGAAACAGACATAAACCATCGATAATTTCCTGTAGTTTCAAATTAGTATAAAGTTGAATAAGTTCAGAGAAGAAATATGGTGTAAAAAACAAGGGTTTGAGCCATGTGTGATTGATTCAAAGGTGTGCATAGGGCGGCAAGTCTACGAATCAACGGACTCTTGTGTAACAGACGAAGATGGAGGTGATGCTGACTTTTTCCCCTTATCTAACGCTTCGTTAAATGGTTTTATTCCATTGTCCGATGATTGTAGAAGCTGTAGTCGACGTTGCAATAACTGCCAAAAAAACGATGTTTAAGTAGATGTTGGTAAGTGCAGAAATTCTGCCATTAGTTTACACATAATACAAAATAACGAAAAAGGTTGGCAAGCACGCACCTCTCAATCTGTTGCTCAATTGGCTTTACGTGTAAATCTCGCTGAGAGCTCGATGTACTCACTGCTTTGATTCCGCTAAGAGCCTGAAATTGTGGGAGGGCTGAAGCAAAGGACTGCTTCTGAAAGGCATATCCTTGTGACCTGATATGACGTATGCGTGTATATGTGAGTATCAGTTTTTTTTTTTTTATATATATATCTCCCATGTAATGAAAACAGCAATATTTGAAGAAAAATTTCCATTACATCTCTGAGACAACGAAATTTTATGATGATGATTATCGCTAACATGAAACCTGGTGAACTAATTTTAGAGGCCGAGAAGGTTTTCATTCACAGATGAATCATCTTAGAAGCAGTCGATGTAAACTATCAAGCAGCTGAGCCTATTTTGTAAGATAAAGAGCCAACACCAACACAAACAGGCCAATCAAGAAAAATGTAATAAGAACACTCGCAGTAAGAAAAAGCATACCGCATCGTCGTATTTGGAGGAGATGGATAAACGAAAGATTTTCGGTACATAGCTACACAGCAGAGGCAGCAGCTTGGAGTCTAACTCTGTGCTGGCTTACATTGTCATTCGCCATGTGTTCACCAGCAGAGCCTTGAGAACTATTGCCAGCTGAAGTGTTGCCCGTAGAACCATGTTAGTCGTGGTATATGTCTAACACAGCGTGGTCAAAGGAATTTTCAAAGACTTCAAAAATCACTAGCAAAATGTGGTTCAACTTACATGAAGGCGAGCATAATCACAGTTTTTGTTTTCAAAAAAAGAGCCATTTCCAGCAATAGAAATTCGTACCGTGCTGATGAACATCTGCTCTCACTCGAGCGGGTGATGTCCCACTCTCGGGGGGTACGACGAGTGCTCTACAAGTGGGGCAAGTGTTTGCCTTTCTAACCAAGCCCTGAGGCAATGTACATGAACGAGATGTCCGCAAGCAAGTTTCTTTGCTGTGGTCATCTCCTCACGACATATAATGCAGGTTGCATCACTTCTGAGCATACAAAGAAAAGTAAAAGATATGATTGAGCGTTGATACTTTGCAATAAAAACCATTCTCACTTCCCTCGAAAGAAAAAAACTCACTCGGTCAGCTCTTCAGGCGTTGCATCAGGGAATCAGTCATTCATGTTTGAGGTGATTTTGCGGTAACACATGTAGTCAGCAACACGGATCTTGAAGTTGCTTAAGGTCTCATACAGCTCCCGTATCAAGTGTAGTGGCACACCGTAATTCCTGAAAAAACAAGGAAGGAATGCAATACTTTTGAAAATTTTGATCAAGATATGATTTAACTTAGCTAAGGAAATGACATAAATATATATACAACACTGGTTTTTATTGATATCCGACAAATAAATAGAAGGTCTTTATAAATCACCACAGTGACTCTTTCATACTGTGAATTGTGAAACTCAATAAAAGAAGTCATGACTTGTGTTGGAATAAAAATGACGAGGGTCCATAATAAGATAAGCTGGAAATACTCACACAAAAATGACGAGGAAGAATGTTAGAGTGAAGACGGTGGTCGAGTAGAATAGATAATGTTATTAATCACGAAAAGAACGAACAACGACAATGACGACATAGACGCACTAATAATTAAATCCAAGAGTTCAAGAACCAAGAACTCCGGCCCTCACAATCCGATAGTCAAGACTACGGGCCTCAAATATCCTAAAGACGTGAAAGTGATATTAGGGACCCCTCTCCTTTTATAGGAGAAAACCTCCCTAAAATATCTCTCTACTACTTAGTCAAACCCCAAATAAATCTCACTACTATTAACTTAGTCAAATCCCTAATAACTCTCTCAACTAATTCAAATTCAAACTATTAATTAATTAAAACTAATTAAATAATAATTATAATATCCTAACATTATCCACCCCTTGAAAAATCGCCTTGTCCTCAAGGCGGAAATTTGGGAATTGCTGGCGTCGATGATGGCTGTCTTGGAATCAGCGATAGTAGGTTGAACTCGCGTCCGGACGTACTCGTCTTAGCAATTTCCTCTTCCTCTTCGTCCTCTCCTGCAATAAGCATTCGAAATCCTGAAAGTCCTTTATCCCTTATAGGGTTGTCGACAACGGAAACAAAGCCCTTTATCCCTTAAATCCTGAAAGTCGCGGTCGGATAAGCGACGCAAGGGTCGAGTATGTGTTGGCTGGTGTGATGGTTGCGTTCGATCCACCTGCGAATCATAACGAACTAATCCTTTCTCTTCACGATGACCTCCCGTAATCTCCTCTTTTCTTGCTCCATTGTCACCGATGATCGATGCAGTCACGGTACTACGGCTTGAAAGATTAGGCGATGTCTGAAAACCTAATCGCGCATCTCGGCTATCCAAAGAGGCGAGGTCCGACAGTATATTCGAGCATGTAATCGTAGGTGGTTGAGCAGCGAGTGCTTTCAGACTGTCCCGCGGGACGCAATAGCATGATGGCGTAATCATTGTCCTTCCAGACGAGCAATTTCCTTTCTAGCCCCGAGCCATGCGAAAAGCGTCATCTACCGGGTTTAAAACTCGAACTTCATTCAGCAACAGTGGATGCATTCCCATTAGAAAAAAATCAAGGTGTTGGTGCCGCGGAATTTCCGGTAGATTTGTCACTGTCCCAATAAAATCATGATAGTAATCGGTAATCAGTCCGGATTGTCGAACTTCTGAAATCCGCATGACAGAATTGCCGTGGTGTTTCTCGTCAAATGTTGCAATATTTGACGTTTTAGGCCATCCCAAGAGAGGGAGGGGCTGGCTTTCAATGCCAGCTAATCCACTTTTGAGCGACTCCTTCCATTGCAATCATCGCGCATGGGATGGTTTCGGAAGGTGGTGTTTGGTGTAAAAGAAAATACTGATCCGCGCGTGAGATCCAGCCCAAAGGATCCGTACCGTCAAACGTTGGAAGCTCAACACGGCGGTGAACCATCGTTCTAAGTGTGTCCCCCAGGATGGAGTTATTAGACAGCGAAGGTGGTGTCGAACGGCGATTCGATCTTTGGCATCGAAAATTTCGTCAAAGCGTGACAACAAATTGGTAACCGTTGTATTCAAGTCTTTAACATCATCTGATAAGGTTGCGTACGTCGTGTTCAAACTATCGACGGCCTTCTCTAACCCCTCAACACGAGTTTCCATCTGAGAACGAGTATTGGTCATTGAGCGCAGGTCGGACCAATTTGTTAGAGTGAAGATGATGGTAGACTAGAATAGATAATTTTATTAATCACGAAAAGAACGAACGACGACAATGACGACACAGACGCACTAATAATTAAATCCAAGAGTTCAAGAACCAAGAACTCCGGCCCACACAATCCGATAGTCAAAGACTACGGCCCTCAAATATCCTAAACCAAGACGTGAAAGTGAAATTAGAGACCCCTCTCATTTTATAGAAGAAAACCTCCCTAAAATATCTCTCTAACTTAGTCAAACCCCAAATAAATCTCCCTACTATTAACTTAGTCAAATCCTAATAACTCTCTCTACTAATTCAAATTCAAACTACTAATTAATTAAAACTAATTAAATAATAATTATAATATCCTAACAAAGAAACACATATATAGGGTCAGATGGAGCAAGTCTCGCACAAGCATTAAGTAAAAGGTGTAAACGGCCTTCTTTTCCCAATGGCCGTCCATAAACATGTCACTAACGTAGAATATATACTTCACAAATGTAGATATAGTTGTTGTGGAAAGTATCAGGTACCTGAAACAGAATTCAAAGTATGAACATGACCAGTGGAAAGAAGCTCCACATAAAGTAAACCAACATAAACATAATAAGCCCATAGAGACTTACTCGAACGCAAAGAAGAGCGCAACAGAAGCCCGTCTGGTTTCTAACAAGTACTTACAAGAGTTGTACAAAAAGGCACTGTCAATAAGGAGAAGGAATCCCATGAAAGATACGATTCGGATGTGAGATAGCCTAGGAACAGATGGAGTTGTTTCAATCCCTCTTTCGGGCCAACCAATGCAGGGACTTGATAAGAAGTAAAGCAGTAACCATTGCAAGGAAAGTAACAGAAAAATCTTGTCTGAAGATAGTTATCGCGAAAAGTATCTCCGTGATTTCCCGCCAATGCTCATTCAGCCTCTCAACTTCCGCTTCCCGGCGAGATCCAAGGAAATTTTCTTGGTCAATTGCCACATAGTGCACATTATAACAATACCCATATTTAAAAGAAGCGCCAAACTGATCTTTGATGTTGATAAGTGAACCGTTGCAGGGTAAAATTGGGCCCTACTGCTGAACGCGTGATATATAACAGCCAAAGTAGCCGCAATGCTACCACAAGCATATGTTTGAAGCCTCATCGTCTCACCGCAGTTCACTATCGATCAAATTCATATATTTCATTAAGATCTTAATAGAAAGGAACCAATTTTATTGCCATCTATGCCATGACTGTCTTAAACATGCTAAAAAGGTACTATATCTTAGAGTATCTAAAATTTGTGCATTCCAAATAACAGAATAATCAAATTAACCATCTAGAATGCAATGAACTACACAGTGCCAATTCATTGTAAGCACTGAAATACACTCTAGCTTAGCTTTTTTTCCCCAGCAAAAGAGAGAGCAGACTTGAAACGGCGTAGTAGAACCCCAAGCCCAACCCTCAAATCAATCACTAAATTCAACAAGCTTATCAACAAAAAAACGCCAACAACAACCATGTAAAATACGAAACGGATAGAATTAAGAAAATTCTGCAACGACTACATAATCGCAAGTCACTCGGCTTCATTATACATGTAAAAATCAGGTAAACTAGCCTAATACATGAAATCAGCCAAAAAATGTAATCACCTTTCTTGACGTGAAGAATAAGAAGATACAACGATCATACAACGATATAAACCTGTATTTGCCGCAGAGGATTGATCGATCTCTGAAAATCGTCCGACCCTAGAATTTTTCGATATAACAAAAATTATATTGGGAATTTTGGAACCATCGTAGGGGGGCATTTTGTAATATAGTTAAAGTAAGACGACCAGCAAATTAATTAGTTTAGGTTGAACTGTTTTTCTATTAAATAGCTGAAAATACAACAAAAAGCAAAAAACCCGAGTTTCTCACAGATCAATCTCATCCGCCCATTTTCATCCAACGGTTCAAAATAAGGAAGTGATTAACCACGCAAAACGCCCAAACCCTAAATATAAAAAGGGGTAAGAATCGAGCCGATATCTTTAGCCTCACCGAAGGATCTTTTTACATCTCTCCGTCGCCGGATTATTGCCTGTGCTATCGTTTCAGCCGAGAGATGTCGGACGAGGAGCATCACTTCGAGTCTAAGGCCGACGCAGGAGCGTCGAAGACTTACCCTCAGCAGGCTGGTACCATTCGGAAGAACGGATACATCGTTATCAAAGGCCGTCCCTGCAAGGTCCGTTTTGATTTATTTTCTTGTTTAATTTCTTCAATTGATTAGCTATTATTATCGATTGTTGTCGGTGTTTTCTGAAATCTGACCGTGGGCGAAGTTTTTCATTGGAAGGGTTTCTGTTGCTTTACGATGTAATATGTTCCGTTCTATTGGTGGCTGCGAGTTTAGTGTTGATTATGTGTTTGTAGGCTCGTGTGCGAGAGTCTATGTTTTTGGTTATGGAGTTTAGAGATATTGTGCTGATGAACCAAACGTTTATTCTCTCTGGATCTGATGCAAACTGTTTTTTTTTTCTGTCTTCTGTGGTTCATTTTGTTCATCATTAGCTTCTGTCACTTTCTAGTTGCAGCAACTTTTTGTTTTTACAATCTGTCACTTATGTGGTTCATTTTGTTCATCATTAGCTTCTGTCACTTTTTAGTTGCAGCAACTTTTTGTTTTTACAACCCGAGAGGTTTCTTGTATTTATATACATAATTGAATTGATTTGTATCTGAGTTTATAACGATTGAGAGATAGTGGATCAGCGGGTATCCCTTTGTGGTTAGAAATATGACTTTGAATGTGGATGCCTTTGTTATCTACATATTGTGATGTATACCCCGTGATTACTGTCTCGACATACTTCTCAATAAGTGAACAACATGAAAGAGATTTAAATCCAATCAATGAGAAGTTGAAATGGATGATGAGAATGATATACAGGTTGTGGAAGTTTCAACCTCTAAAACTGGCAAGCACGGCCATGCCAAATGTCACTTTGTCGCCATAGACATCTTCACTGGGAAGAAGCTCGAAGATATCGTCCCATCTTCCCACAACTGTGACGTCCCACACGTCAATCGTACCGATTACCAGCTCATAGACATTTCTGAGGATGGATTCGTATGTCAATACCTCTTTTTTTTCTAATTCGATTAGTAATTCCCTCAATTTCAATTGGCAATGCAATGGTTTTCTAAACTGTTGTAGGTGAGCCTTCTGACTGATAATGGCAACACTAAGGATGACCTCAGACTCCCAACTGATGACAATCTCCTCTCTCAGGTTAAGCATAAATTTGTCATTTTTTTGTTAAATAATTGATCTTTTGTTACCCTTCTAAGTAAATTTATTGGAAACGTTGTTATATTGTAACAGATCAAGGATGGTTTTGGCGAGGGAAAGGACCTCGTGGTGAGTGTGATGTCCTCCATGGGTGAGGAGCAAATCTGTGCACTCAAGGATATTGGTCCCAAATAAAAACCATCATTTGAAGACACCACCATTACTACTATATATTGACCAGTGAACATCTATGGGAGGGTATGATTTGTGTTTTATGTCCTCGACGACTATTATATAAAGACTGTTTTGCTGTTGCTCTGTTCTATTTACGCCATTGCTACTGTGCTGTGTTTCTTTTCTTCCTACTTTCGAACTTTTCCATCCTTTGAGAGATGTTTGAATGTGTGCTATGTTAATTATTGTGGCCAATAATTTTACCCATATGTTGTGTTTGGTTGATTAAAGATGAAGGCTCCCAAAATTGTCATACAAATCCGCAGAAATGTGAGTTTATTTTCTACTGGTGAGAAATTACGGTCCACTTTAAATATCTTTGACGATATTACTCGCATAAATGGAGTCTTTTCTTTTGCATTTTGACCGTGAATAATTCAAAATAGTAGTCAAAGTAGTGGAAAACAAACGAAAGTTTTTTCTAGCGTAGGCCATAAAGATTTATCCTCGGGCTACGCTAGAGTCTAACCTAATGGGAAATGATTCTCTGTTCCGAAATTGGATTCCATTTCATATCCAATAATTTAGAATAAAATAAAATAATACTTACGAATATTGAAAAATATAGGATATGGATATCAATGATCGTAACCAAACAAAGAATAAATTAGATATGTTCAATTGAATTTATCATATAATCAAATAAAGTAGTGATGATTTTAGGATTTGGCGGAATATCTAATTAGAAAATTTTAAAATAAATAAAATCAAAAATAAAAATAATTAACCTTTAGGTTTTTACTTATCAAAGATCTCTTCATAGTTATTTAAGGCGAGAGGCGCAAAAAGGCGATATGCCACCGCCTTGCCTCAGAGGCGAGGCGCAAATAAAGCGCCTGCCTCATAAACCGAGGCGAGATATTATTATACTAATATTATATATGATAATATATTTAGTTTTATAGAATTTTTACAGATATAAATGTTTTTCCAACAAATTTGATTAAATAAAAATGTGGTATTATAGGTATATTGAATTTTTCATAGCTTATATAGATGATATCAGTTACATTCAAAAAACAAATTAACACTTCTTTTATTTAATAAAAAACTGCAATTTTTGTTAAGTGAATATGGTTTTGAATAGCTACATATAACTTATAAATATTATATATAATATACTCTTATTTAATACATTTGACTATATAAATAATTGTTCATGCTTTCTTATGAAAATATTTTTGTTGTTGATGATTTCATTTTAAATTAATAAGAATTAATTAATTATATACAAAAAATCAATTAAGTTGCATTGTAGAGAAATAAATTTAAACTCATTTGGGTCTTCTTTAAGATTTTAATGTTTCATGTATATTTTTCCAAAATTAATTGTAGGCCCAAATCAAAGCCCATTAGCAAATTTTAGGGTTTCTCTCTTTATCTTCTTGCAGGCAGCTTCTCTGTAATTACCACTTTACAGCTCAAATGGAAAGCTTCACCAAGGCGGCCGCCTCGTCGCCTAGGCGGCTCAACGACTCAGGCTGAGGCGCCGCCTCAGGCGCGCCTCCACAAAGGCCGTCGCCTCTGAGCACGTAGAGGCGATTGACCATCGCCTCACCTTGTTCACCGCCTAAGGCGCGCCTCAAATAACTATGGATCTCTTACGTGGAACAAAAAATATAACAAAAAAGTAGAAAAGAGAATCTCTCTAATTAACTAATGGAGGCCGATGTCACGATTTTGGGTACTCAATAAACCAATACTAGTAGGGTTGCTAAAAGCCAACCCGACCCGCCAATCGGACAATAAACCTGAACCAACCCAAATATTAAGTGGATTAGGTTAGAGTTCGAATTTTCAACCCGAAATCAACCCGTTTATCAAGCCATTTAACCCGAATAACATAAATTATTAAAATATCTTTAATATAAATAAAATAAAAAAGGGATCATATGCTCGATGAATATCCTGAGATGCCATGAAAATGGAATAAAATAGAAGAGTGTGGTCAAATGTTCGAGTTAATTATCATCAGTTTCGTTACATGATGTTTATGAAATAACTTGATATTTAACTATGTTTTGTGAGACTTTTGTTATTTGGAACTTTAATTTCTTCTTATTATGTTGATTTTTTGCGGAAAACAAAATTGCTTTTTTTTTCTCTATTGTTTTGTTCTAAATTTGTTTATTTAGTTTTTTTCTTTTTATTTTAAAATGTTAAACGGGTTGGCGGGTGGTTAGGTTTGAGTTAAAGCATGTTGGGTAGGTCAGGCCAGAGCTGAAGTTTTCAACATGCTTATTTAACGGGTTGAACCCGAATGTGACCCCCGACCTGTTTACCACCCCTAGTAATAATTGATAGGGACAAATATGAGGCAATGGTAGAAGTATATATCGGGTAGTGTAGTCGGGTATCGAGTAGTTCGGCTTCGAGTTAAGATTTTCACTATCCGAACCCGACCCGATCTACGGCGGGTACCCGCTTGTCGGGTATCTGGGTTCGGGTACCCAATTTTGAATTGAAAATATCACAAAATAATATAATGCAATATTATACATACCAAAATTTATATATTAAATATCACTTATAGCATTTGACTGTATACATGTTTTTTAAAATTAAAATGCGAAATGTATTGAAATATTGTTTAAACCGTTAACATCAATCAAGTTAGATAATGATATCTAACTATGTAATTATATATATTTTTAATGTTTATACATACAAACTAAAATATTTTTCTAAAAATAATATATCGGGTACCCGAATAATCCAATAGGTTGGTATAGTTCAAGCAGTATTTTTGTTGCTTACTCTATATAGATTATAAAATTAAAGGTATAAGAATTAATTAAAATAGTAATTAACTAGTATTTAAAAGATGGCTTTTTAATTAAAATAGGGTTACTTTAACCCAAATTCAATAAAATAGGGCTAATTTGACCGAAATTATTAAAATAGGACAAAACGCGTTTATTACCCGCGTCGTCGCCCCTAATAAACGCGACGGATGACGTGGCACAGAAACCCCTCGCGAAAATACAGTGGTGCCCGGCTGGGCCCGCGTGTGGCCCGCGTCGCTTTTAATGGACGCGGCACCGCGGGTAATAAACGCGACGGGTTGACCAAAGCCCACTAAACCCACTAAAGACGGCCACTAAACCCAAACAGTTTGGGCCACTACGCGTCGCGTTTAATGGACCCGTCGTTGCATGCAATGCCAGCGACGACGTACTCATTACTTGCGGCGATTTCACCTATTTACGCCACTCGATTTTCTATTATCAATTTCATCAAATTTCATACATATCCAATATGGTGTCTAGAAAAGTTCAAGTAGTTGTTTATTATGGCGGTGAAATCATACACGAATCAAACACCATACAGTATAGTCTTCAACCCATCTGTTATCGACGAATTCGTCGCGATACCAATTTCGATCAATTTCTTAGTATGCTATACGACATGACTTCCGTCGACAACACTGCTTTCTTTTTACTCGTTCGTGTGAAGATCGAATACTATCAACACTCATAACTATATCATAATCTCCTACTATTGTCTAGTGATGCCGACCTTGCGTACTTCTTGAATCCCGACAACGAGCTCGATTACATTGAGGTCTTTGTCGAGGCAACTGAGATCGTTCAGTACACGAATCCCTCGCCGATGGATTCGTTTCCTGACATTACATCAGTTACTGAAGGAATGTCGAATATTTCGTTTGCCCCACACGAAGATATAACTTCGAGCAGCCGTTGCGTTCCTATTAGTTCGACGGTGGCGCAGCCTGAGACCGTTCATGATGCTGTCCAAGATAGTGACGTCAGTGACTCTGAAGCTGACGACGACGATGGGGCACTAAACGATTTACCAGATCCCGCAGATGACGGTGATGATCAAAACGATGAACCAATGCCAAGTGAACCAGAAGAGAATAGAGCATTATACCAGTCGGTGCCGTTTAATACCACTTATCAAATGGCTCCCCCAGAAGTTGATGAAACTGGTGGTGATTTTTACGATATGGACGACCTCGCATTTTACGTAGGTATGACGTTTAATAGAAAAGAACATTTGAAATGTGCCGTTAACGATTACCATCTGAGGGTTGTTAGACGTGAGTACCACGTGACCGAAAGTAACAGAACCGCATGGAGCGTGAGATGCAACCACAGCGCCGATTGTAACTCTAGACTGCGAGCAGTCTTCAAACTGAAAAGTTTTATTTGGAAGGTGACGAGATACGGGGGACAGCACACATGCTTCACGCACGAGTTGGCCAGCACGCATCACAATGTTTCGAGTACTGAAATTGCAAGAATATTAATCCAAATGGTGCAGAACGACCCTCAGTATTTACCTAAAAATGTGCAGCAGCTCGTAAAAGATACTTTCGGGTACAACATCCCGTACATTCAAGCATGGCATGGACTGAAGCGAGCAAAAGAGATAGTTTATGGTACTTGGCAAATTTCCTCAGCGACACCTTCGTCCCGGTGTACGCCCCCACAGCAGGTCTGTAACCAGTCAGCTCCTCCAAGTAATCGAACCACTGATCCTGCGTCCTGTGCTGGATAACACCACTGACCGCGTGACCATCAACGGGAAGTCCCCACAGCACACCGACGTCCTCAAGAGTGACGGTGGCCTCACCCACAGGCAAGTGGAACGTCCGCGTCTCCTTCCTCCACCTCTCTACGAGGGCCGTGATCAAGTGTGGATCTAACTTCTGATATCCACAACTATACACGCCGTAGAAGGACAGTGTATCCAACCTCTTCAAAATACGACCGTGCAACCGCACCGGTCATGAAAGTTTACCCCAAACGACACTCTCCAAACCCCTAACGGTCAAAGGCGTGTCGAGGGCACCATCAGCGTTGGATAGTACATCGTTACAACGATGACTATCCTGGAATATCAAAAGTGATCTATCGATCGGACCGTAATATTCGTTCGTATCCATCCTAAATTAGCGTTTCAAAGTCAATATCGCAACAAATAACAATAAACAAACACATAAATTGACTCATGTACTAACAAACGAATCAAATAACCTAGAAATCCTAATTTCAAAATTAGGTTTCGAAATTAGAGGAAATTTCTAAATCGAATCAATTATGTAAAATTAGTGTATTATATCAATCTACTAAGCAACCCACAATATGTAAAGCACATATTATACCAAAAACACAAACTTAAACGCAAGAATTCGACGAAATTTAACGAAACATCAAAATCAAGATTTAAACAAATTAGGAGTTTCATACCCAAAAGAAGCTTAATCGACGATGACGAGGAAGAATGGATCTATCACGTGGTGTTGGCCGCTGTAATTCGCCGCTGTAAATCGCCGGAATCGGTGGGGAGGAGAAGAGGAGAAATGAGGAAGAAGAAGAAGAGGTCGCGGCCTTATTAAGCACGTCGTCGCGGCTATTAGCCGCGACAAACGGTTTACTGGGCCAACGGTCGGCCCAGACAATTTTATTTTAAAAGTCAGGCCCCATTTTCAAATATCGGGCCCGATCAGGCCCGATTTTCAAATATCGGGCCCGATCAGGCCCGCGCGAAGCCCATCATCTTTCGCACGTCAGTGTCGCTGGTAATGGATGCGACGTCGCGGCTAATAACCGCATTCCGCTCGATTTTATTAATTTCGGTCAAATTAGCCCTTATCGAATTTGGGTTAAAGTAACCCTATTTTAATTAAAAAGCCTTTAAAAGATAGTGGATGATTTAGATTTTATTTTAAATTTTTTTTTTTGAAAAACTAACAAACCAAGGGCAATTTATAACCACCCCTGACTTTATCAAATAAAATAGAATATACATTTGTTTGCTATGGATTATGTGTTATTATTTTGGAATAACTTCGCAAGGAGCGTGACAATAGGTCATCATAGACCACGTCAATGCTACTACTATATTATACATGGGAAAATGTCATCCTTCTCCACTCATAATACCGTATGGAATGGAATTTGAAATTTTTTTTCTATATTTGTTTTGGATTTTTTTAATTAGTTTATGTTTTACACCGAATTTCCATAACACATTATATATTATATACCGCGGGATGTTCTTGTTTTCTACCGAAAAGCAAATGCAAAAATATTCATCAGTCCTCCAATGAAAGGAATGGAGTTCCAATACAGCCATTTTTGAAAGATGTCCCCGATCCAAAACCAATATGAATAGTATTTTTTGCACGGTGAAATTCGTGTATACATAAATGTATCATATTTATTTTATTTGTTTTATTTGAAATATTTAATATAAATTAATTATCATATTTATAAGTAATAAAAGGAAACATAAACTACAAATGTAAAATATTAATTTATTTATTAAAATGGTAAAAATGCGATATAAAATTACATACTAAATTGAAAGTTTACAGAATAGAACAGGTTTTTGCAATTCTATTAATATTTTTTTAAAAAAATACTAAATTGACATACGGTTAAAATATTGGGGGTAAAATTATGATTGAGCAATTAAGGTAAAGTTGTAAATAATCATTTATCAAATTGACATACAAATTTAATAATTTTTATTACTCTTATTATATAAGAGTATATATACTCCCCTGTTCCAATATGAATGTCGTTCTACAAATTTTTTTCCTTAAAGGATGTCGTTTTGGGTTTTAAAAGAAAAATTATGTGATAAGACAAGAAGGATTAGAGTAGCTCATCAACGCAAGTCCTTCGAGCACCTCATCAACGCAAGTGATAAGACAAGAAGGATTAGACAAACGCATACCTTCTTCACAACCGAAATTTGCCCGGTTTGGCTTATCGAACTACCAGAAATCCCAGCTTCGTGGCGCTCCACCTCGAGCCACTTACAACTGTAATCTTCTTTAGAGACCCCTTTGCCTGCCCGTGGGTCTGAGCTTCCATGGAGGGGTTGCCTTCCTTGCTTTCGAAGCCTCTCCACCTCAAGCTATCCTCACTATCGCTTGGGAAAATCTCAGAATTTGCTCGAGCGTCTCTCGAGTCGTTCTCCACCTCAAGATAGTGGTTTCCTTCACGCCTTAGCTTGTCGTGAAGCCCCTTCCGTGCCCTTGAAGTTCTCTACCTGCGCCTCTTCAAAGCATGAGCTTCAAGCACGTAAGTTACATCTTCTTGAAGCCTCGCATGACCTCTCGCCGCCCTTCAAGCACCTTGATGTGCTTTGCCCCGATCTTGGTTGTGTAGCCTTGATCATCTAGCACGCCAACAGAGATCAAGTTCCTCTTTAACATTGGGACGTACCTCACCTCCTCAGAACTCGTATACCTCCTCGATCAAGCTTCAAACGCACCTTTCCCGTCCCATATACCTTGAAAATGCTGTCATTGCCCAAGACCATCATGTCTCCCTCGATCTTCTTGAAATCTTGAATCCAAGATTTGTTGCTCGTGATGTGAAACGTACACCCCGAGTCCAAGACCCATTCCTTAGCATCTTCTTGCCCGTACGCCATGAAAACTTCCGCAATTCGTAGCCTTCATCTTCAACACAATCAGCCTCACAAGCATTAGGGGTTTTAGACGTGTACCTTGTAAAGTTTGGGCAATTCCTTCGATTG
This sequence comes from Craterostigma plantagineum, assembly GCA_027422505.1. Classification (NCBI taxonomy): domain Eukaryota; kingdom Viridiplantae; phylum Streptophyta; class Magnoliopsida; order Lamiales; family Linderniaceae; genus Craterostigma; species Craterostigma plantagineum. The sequence goes on along the minus strand of JAPQWV010000019.1, from coordinate 5,295,333 downwards.
TGGCCTTCTTCGTGGCAATGGTAGCACCTCACGGGCCTCTTAACTTCTCCCTTTCCTTCCTTCTTCGACTTCTTGCCTTGCCATTTTGCAGCTTTCTCTCGAACGTGTAGCAATTCCCCTGATGGATCCACACGAACCTCTGCCTTGGTGGTGAGCTGCCTCGATGCGATTGCCGAGAGCACGTCTTCCAATTTTAGAGCGTCTCGCCCGTAGAGCAGCATCTCCTTGAAGTGCTCGTGACTCTTAGGTAAAGCGCAGAGCAATAGAAGCTCTTTATCTTCATCTTTCATCGGCTCATCGATGTTGTCAAGGTCAAGCGTCAATTTCTGGAATTGATCGAGTTGCGCTTCAATCGATCGATCTTCCACCATCTTGAAAGAATAGAGTGTTTGCTTCAGGTATAGCCTTCTTTCTAGGGTCTTTGTCATGTAGAGTTCTTCAGGTTTCTTCCACAATTCGTCAGGTTTCGTCTCCTTCGAAACCTTCCTCAAGACTTGATCGGAAAGGCTCAAGATTATAGCGCTGTTCGCCTTAGATCGGATCTTCGCCTTTGCATCCGCCGTCAAAGTTGTGGGGAGCATCTCATGCTCCTCCTTCAAGGCTTCCTCTAAGCCTTGTTGAATCAAGATCGCCTTCATTTTGAGCTGCCATAGCCCAAAATCGTTTTCCCCCGTGAACTTCTCCATTTCGAATCTATTCTGCGCCATCTAACAATCGCATGTCGTCCCAACGCCTCGCCGCACCAATTGTGGAGAAATCAGGCACCCTTAGATTTGTAACTCAGAGATCTTTCGTGGGTTTGTGGCAATCGAATCGAAAGATTCAATCTTGATAGAGTAATCGACCAAAACAGAGAAGGAAAAAAAACTGGTAAAACAGAGGATTTAACGTGGTTCGACCCTGAATTTGGTCTATGTCCAGGGATCAACACTTCGATTATATTCCGAATGATTTACAGAGATTACAAGCCTCACACTTTCTCTCTAATTTCACAGTACAAAGATCGAGCTAATTCCTCCTATTTATAGATCAGAAATGACCTAGAAGGTTCCTACTTGGTTCTGAAATTCGGCTCTAACCGTTTCCAAGAATTATCGCGTGTCACGGTCTCTAACACGATATGTCACGGCCGTGACGCAATGCGGATTTCTTTCTTTAGCTGCAGTCGAGCTTCACGGCCTTGCATATCATCCTTCACGGCCGTGAACAATCCAAACGAACTCGCGCGCCTACTCTATTTCCACGCAGCCTTCACGGCTTGGTGATGTCCCACTCACGGTCGTGACTGGGAGCAGCAGCTTCATCTGCCCAAGCTGGTCTGGTTCACGGCCGTAACCTCGGTAGCAGGTGCCGTGAACCGCACCTGCGACCTCGTTTCGCTGCGTTCTTCGCTTGAACTCGTCCTCGATCGATTCTCGGACGATAAATTCCCGAGTTTTGAGACATCATTCCCAACACCCCTCATATAAAATAAGGAAAAAAGAGGGATAATGATGACATGACAAATAATTCATGAGGATTAAAAGAGACATTTTAACACATTTCATAATATGTGTGAAAAAGTATTAAACGGCATTAATAATGGAACGAAGGGAGTATAATATAGTATGAATAGTGTATATATATTATATTTATAATAATCGTAACATTAACTTCTTTTTAAGTATTTCATTGCACGAGTTCAATATTATTTATATGCATGTGAGTATAAGTCGTCATTGGAAATATCAAGAAACGTAGGATCGGGTTTTCTTTTTTTTTTTCAAAAACAACTTCTATAGGTTTTCTTGTTGACTACACGCAAGAAAAACAAATGGTAAAAAAACTCATTCAATACTACTTACCAATACCACATGAAACGGGTCAATTGGTCTGAAAAATTCCCCAGTCCAAAATCTAACCGACCAAGCACTTCTCAAGTCATATTCTCAAAGAGTGCCGCCGGCCAACCGTACGGTTCAAGAAAAAAAAAGGAAATTTAAAAAAGAAAAAAGAAGAGTTAAAAATCTTTGTGCTCATTTTACACGATGAACCTACCTAACCTATCGTCAGATTCTTTGCATGATTTTCCCCCTCAAGTCTTCGAATCTGATTAGTTAGTGCCTTCTCCACTTGCACAATACTTATATCATACGAATCAATAAAAGAAATATATATCCTTTCAAAAAAAAAATAAAAAGAATATATATATTATATTGACGCACGGTCTTCCATAAAACGGGTCTTCCTTTTCCTCTCTCTGCTTTTCTTACATTTTGAGGGAAAAAAAATAACAATATTAATTTCTGGGTCGATTGCATATATGGGGCAACTTCCAAATATATTTTAAAATAAAGCTCCCAATACAAAGACACGGCCACTTTAAATCATGTGCATGCAATGCAAAGTCTCTCATTGTGATATGAGACGGTATGTTTTCTTGCCTTTTTTTTTTCCTCACAACTTCATGCTTAAGTTTCTTGCTCTTCCTTCAAATGATTAGGCAAAAGCCCATATTTGCCAATTTCATTACAGTCTTCGTCTCCTTTTAATTGAGTTCTTTCTCAGATCGGCGTCTTCTACTTCAGTCGAAGAAATCGATCGAAATCGTACGCACTTTCTCAGATCGGTGTCTTCTACTTCAGTCGAAGAAATCGATCGAAATAGCTGGCCTTAAGTTGCAAAAACAGAGGACTCTGTTTTAACTCATATAAAGGTCAAGTAAGAATTTGAACCGAATAAGATTTCTATTACACGAAAAAGAGATGGGTCGGAAGGAATCACAACTGGGAATTGAAACGGCGTGCGATAATAGTATTGATGATGAAGATGAAGTAGATGTGTTAAGAGAGCATCAGAACTTAGTTAAGCAGATGAAGGTCGAGCTCAAGAACTGCAGTAGAGTCATTAAAGGTCTTCCCACCATATCTGAAGAGCTCGTCGACGAACATCCTAAGATGTTCGAAGGAGATTTGAAGCGCTTCGAATTCGATTTCAAGTTCGAGTACAAAGACGCCATGTGTGAGATTCGAGCACTATACAAGATTTACGCGGAGAAGATGCGTAGATTGGACGTCCTCAATTACCAGACTTTGCAGGCCATAAGTAAGTTCTCTCCATAGATTAGAATATTTCGTCGTAAAATCGACTCATGTAACTTTATATTATATTCCCCATACGTTTAGGATGGTTTCTTTCTTATTAGTGTTAGTTTTTAATTTAATGGGCGGCAGCAGAATTTGTCCCCATGACCTCTAGGTATGAGTTCCGATATCATACTGAACGACCAGTTGACCTAAAAGCATAAGATCGAAGTCAGCCCATCAACTTTTAATTTTGTATATTATATTTTCAACGTAATGATTGCTCTATCAGGCTTCCGCGAGATGAAGGACAAGGAACCTCGAAATAAAAAAAGCGTCGGTTGGAAGCCATTGGTGTTTGCGAGGATGGGGAAATGCGACGCAAGAAAAGTATATGCCGATCCAACTCGGAGGACGATGGCCGAAATGGGTCGGGATTTGGAACTGATTTACGTGGGACAAATATGTCTGTCGTGGGAAGTTCTCGTGTGGTCATACGTAAGAGCCCGAGAGTTAATGCAATGCGATTCGAAGGGGAGACGCTCTTACAATCGAGCGTACGAGGAATTTCAGCAGTTTCAAGTGGTTATGCAGAGGTTCATGGAGGACGAACCCTTCCAAGGAGGAGGAGAAAGGACGATTTTCTACGCAAAGAGGCGCTCTGTCATCCGAAATCTCCTCCAAGTCCCGATGATCAAAGGTGAGCGAGCTCGAAATTTATGAGTAAATAGTAAAACTGTGAAACGGGCCTGGGACCTGCCCGCCCCGCCCCGCCAAATTTTTAGGCCCGCCAGCGAGTGGGTCTGAGCGGTAAAGCCCGAGCGGGCCGCGGGCTTTGGTTGGATGGGCCCGGAGGGCCGCGGGCAGGCCTGCCAAAAAATAAGAAAAACATATATTAAATAATAGATTTATAAATAAATTATAGGGTCAATTCGAAATCAGGCTCCATTAAAGGTTTGATTTCGAATTCAGGCCCTGTTTGAGAATTTTTTAGGTTAAAGGACCCATTTTGTGTGGTGTAAAACAGTGGTACGAATATATATAAACTGGTATAGAATGATCGTTTTGTGTTACAAACTTTGAATATACTGGTATGTCAAAGCAATAAAGTGGTACTGCAGAAAATAAACTGGTATCAGATGATCATAAACTGATACCGGATTATGGTTTTGTGGTACAGAATTTCAACATACTGGTATGTAAGAGCAATGAAGTGGTACGTACTGCACAAAAATGGGTCCTTAAAACTAAATATTTTGCTAAGAGGGTCTGAATCCTAAATGATAGTTACGGGAGGGCCTGAAATGAAAATGCCCCTAAATTATATTAATTTTTATGTTTTTGAGCTATTATTTATATAATAACATAAATAACTTTATATTAAATAAGTTGATTAAATTAGATATATTCCCCAATTTGAATTCTTCATTTATTTTATTTTCCTATTTTTAATTATTTTTTCTTTCCTATTTTGTATATTTTCTTATTTTATTTTCTTTAAAATGGCGGGCCCGTCAGTAGACGGGCTTGCCTGTGCCTGCCCCGCCAGTGGCGAGCTTTGCCGGGCTACGGGTCGGCCCGTCCCGCTGGCCCGTTTTGACTGCTCTAGTAAATAGCATAGGAAATCAATTGTTAGAACCGGGAAGAATAACCGTTACTCGAGTGTTTGAGTTATACGCGTTTTTTATTTCCCATGTTTCGATATGTCACTTTTGGTCCCTAATGTCACGGTTTTTGTGTCGTTTTAATCTCCTAATTAAGTTAACTGTTAGTTTGGACGAACTTTACAAGCTGACCCGGTAAGTAAATTCGTCCAAACTACCTATAAATTAAGTGGTGTAACTTAAAAAACGACGGAACAAAAAGTTGCACTTACAGCTGCATGTCGTTTTTACTTATTACGCTGAGCTGCGATACAGACGACTTCTGCAAGGACAAGAACGAGAGGACGACGATGGAGGAAGCCGACGCTATTTCTCTAGAAGCTCTGTTGAATGCGATCGAAGAGTCGATGATTGTTTTTCGGGATTTTGTCCATGTAGATAATAAGCGGGCGACGCATGACGTGTTAAAGGGTGTTAGTGGATACAAATTCGAAGGTAATAAGGAATCTTTGGACGACTCTCGACTTTCTGCGAACTTAATCGAAGCCCTAAAAAAGGTCCGCCGATCAAATACTACTGAGATTATTATCCGGCGTTAATACAATCTATCGATAATTTTGACATTTTTTGTTTCGTGGGATGTTATGATATTTGCAGAAGGAAAGAAAATTGAGAGAAAGTGTAAGGAGCGAAAGCTGCGTGATAAAGAAACTGAAGAAGCGAAGGTCGTCGGGCAACGAAGTACTCAAATCTGAAGTTTACTTGAGATTGGTTTCGAGGGTTCTCAGCCTTCAAAAGCTGAGCAGAGATCAGCTGTTTTGGTGTAAGAAGAAGCTTGAAAACATTGATTTTCTGGGCACGAAAAAGGTTGTCCATGTTGTGGTGGAGCCATCTTTTTCGTTGCTTCCATGTTGAATGAGAATAATGAATGCCTCGTCCCAAGAAAAGATATGGAGAAAATGGGATTTGTTTGATTTGATCACCACAGTTTTGGCTTACGTTGTTGCAAAGTGGGGATGGTTAGTTAAGGAATGAAGAATTACAATTGTAATAGATTCATCCATTTGTAACAAAATAACTTAAATTTGGCTTTCTTCCTATGATTATGAAATAACTAAACTTTCTTTGTTGTATATGGTTAACGAATCCCATTACCTTCATCTCAATACTATGGTTGAGTTTTCCTTTTGATTGTTAATTTACTTTTTTCACATATGATTGTGGCGTGATTGGGATAATTAGCAGAAGAATAAGACAAAGACTTCTAGAAGAAACAAGAACACAAATTGATGGAAGTATCGTCCATCCAATATAACCACAATACTAATGAATGAATCATTAAAATCCCATCAAAATTACTTACATTTCGAAACTAAAAGCTCTAAATAATCACTTGGGCATCTCAAATCTGCAAAGGGGACACAAATGGCTCTTCCCCAGCCATTTCTTGATGCAATCTCCGTGAAAAACATGCAAACAAGGCAAGAAAACTCCTCTTCCCAAATTGCCATCGTAGCCCTCCAAGCAAATCGAGCAACTCCCATCGCAGTCCAAAGCAACACTGTTATCCAAAGACTTGATCGACCAATCAGCCGTCGGCGTCATACCATCATCATCATCTATTACCAACCTTCGAAGCAAAACATGGTCGTGAAATACGAGCAATGGAACTTCTAATACAAGGCTATCGTGCCCTTTAGGGATGGAGCTTATCGCCGCTCTTGCCTCGGCTAAGGTTCTCTCGACGATCATTTGCCTCATATGTTCCTCAAAAGGCCAATCTTTGATCCCTTCGCTTACGATTTCATGGGCTTTCTTTGGACAGAACAGCTCTTTGTGGCTGAGATCGAGGGTTGTTAGGGTTTGATGGGAATTAGGGTTTAGGATGTCTAAGAGTTGGACATAGGAATCATCTTCGTGGGCTTGAAACCATCTCTTGTACGTGTGTTTGCAAGACAAGGTTATGACGATTCTTGGTAGAGCAAGTGATTCGCCCTAACATCCGAGGAAGTTTTTCTGTCTTTATTTGGGCGGCTCCTATGCGGTAAGATATAATGCAGGTGTATGATTGATGATGGGCTTCTTCTTCCATGGCTATCTCTAGTAATGAAAGTTTATTAGGGTTTTCTCTTAAAAGAGAGTTTAGGGATTATCAGAAAGAAGACGACGACGATATGTAACGGCTTTTGAGAGACGATTTTGATGAGAATAGATGATAGTTTGCGAGAGGGCAAGCACAATATATAATAGCGAGGAGGGGAGGGACAATATATATTTATGGAAAGAATTATTGACTCGTTTCCATATCGTATCTAAATCTAAGAAGTCGGCAGTCTGTTAGGAATATTAATTCCATATATAATCTCTGAGTTTTTTTTTTTTTTTTTTACGGTTTTACTTTGATGAAGCGGTTCTGAGGACGAAAGATGTGGGGTGGGAGTAGTGAGAAAAAATATATGATTTGTTTGATCTATAAATTGAAACCTTTGTAACCAACCCCCGCACAGCTCAAGACTTCAGGCCCATCTCTTGCTGCAACACGCTATACAAGTGCATATCTAAACTTCTCTGTAGCAGACTAAAGCCCCTTATGCCTAAACTGACCCATGCGAACCAGAGTGCGTTTGTGGAGGGCAGATCTATAGTGCATAACATCTTACTCTGCCAAGATCTGATTCGGTTGTATAAAAGGAGAAATGTCTCAGGTCGGGCGCTTATGAAGGTAGACATTAGGAAGGCCTATGACACGGTGGATTGGGACTTTCTACGAGTATGGCTGAGTATGCTCAGATTCCCGAGGAAGTTCATAGAATGGATCATGGAATGTATCACAACAGTCTCGTACACCATATCCATAAACGGCTCCCAAAATGGTAATATTAAGTGTGGCAGAGGTCTGAGGCAGGGAGACCCGATTTCGCCTTTACTGTTTGTACTCACCATGGAATATCTAACTAGACAGCTGCAGCTAGCTTCAAAAGACCCTCGGTTCCGTTTCCATCCTATGTGCAAGCCAGTGAAATTGATGAATTTGTGCTTTGCGGACGACTTAATGATATTCTGCAAAGGAAAAACTGAAGCTGTGAAGGTAATAAAGGAAGTGCTCAATCAATTTAGACTTACCACCGGACTTGAGGCCAACCACCAGAAATCCAACCTCTTCATTGCGGGGGTACCTACTAAGGAAAAAGAGGAGATCATCAAGACTATGGGATATCAGTTGGGTCACTATCCAATGAGGTACTTGGGGGTACCAATATCTCCAACCAAGTGGACAAGGACTGATTGCCAGGGGCGGATTGAAAAGATAACTGCCAGCCTAAAGTGTTGGGCTACCAGGAACCTATCTTATGCAGGGAGAGTTTGCTTAATTAACTCGATCTTGCTGTCCACCCATGGATACTGGGGGGCCATATTTGTGCTCCCTGCTGAAGTGTCTAAGGAAGTGGATAAAGCCTGTCGAGAGTTCTTGTGAGGAAAGAAGGAGCATGGTAAATGTGTTGCCCTACTAAGCTGGCAGCAAGTGTGTAGGCCAAAAAAGTTTGGGGGGCTAAACTTACGGGACTGTGAGACATGGAACAAAGCACTGACAGGGAAGCAAATCTGGGATATCATGCTTGATGGGGAGTCTATGTGGATCAAATGGATCAATAATGTATACATAAAAGGAGCTGAATTCTGGGACTATCAGCCGAGTCTCGACTCCTGTTGGTACTGGAGGAAGCTGAACAGATTTAAATTGAAGTTTAAAGAGGGTTATGAAGGGGGGAAATGGAAAATGTCGACAGATGGCAAGTACTCTGGCAGCTCGGGGTACGAATGGCTGAAAGAGAGTTACTCCCAGTTCCCTTGTTTCAAGGCAGTATGGAACAGATATAACACTCCCAAACACTCATTTATATTGTGGCTACTGATGCACAAACGCCTCCTCACTAAGGACAGATTAATCCAATGGGGAATACATATCCAGGACTTAAACTGCAAATTATGCGGCGAATATGGTGAAAGTATGGAACACTTATTCAAGATGTGAAGGATGATTTTAAGAAATATAGAGATATTGAGTTTGACTCGTTATTGAAGGAGGTCGTTTTTTTTTGTTCCAAAAATGAGATCCATGTGTTGGGAATCCCCAATTGACCCGAGGCCGCGCCCCAGATGCTGCGGAATTTAAAAATTTTTCCCGGGTATACTCGGTTAAATAAAGAAAAACGCTCGTAGACACGTATAAGGTATAAGGATCTTACCCTTGTCGTGAAGATCCTTAGCTCCCGTAGCTCACGAACTGTGCCGAAGAGAATCACGCCGACCCCGTGCCACAGACTTCACCTCCCTACGGATGGCTAGAGGAAGTGAAGAATGATTGTGTAGAGATGAGTATGTGCGTGTGTGATTTCTAAAACTCACAAACACTTAGGGTTTCTCAAGAACAACCGCAAATGCTCTAGCTTCTCTCTAAAATCTCTAAAATAGTGTGAGAAAGAACTTGAATTGTTTTGGATGAATTTCTCCAAGAAAGATTAATAGAAGTCCATTTTCAACTTAGAAAATGACTTTAAACTTAATCAAATGAGATCATGTCCTACATGACTCATCTTTGCATTATTTATTTTGAATTATATCATCTAATGACTAGATATTGTCCCACAATAATAACAAAAGAACAACAAACGAAATTGGATTAGGTATGGGCAAGAAAAAGATATTTTGATGCGCGTTCACGGCCTCGGCCCGGCCTGTCACCGTCGTGAATCATCATAGGCCATCTTGGCCGTTCGTCGCGGCCATTGTCACGGCCGTGACTGTAATCTGGAGGCCTTCACGGCCTCGGCTATAAGTGTCACGGCCGTGACACTGTTGGGCAGCCTATGGCTTGCCCACTGCCGGTCTTCACGGCCACGTGCAAGACGTTCACGGCTGTGACGCCTTTGACAACATTGCGGAAGGTTCGTATTTCTCTCATATTGAGGGGTAACGATGTCCGATTGCCCTGAAATTTTAACCATAGATAAAAGACTAACCAATCTTGCCTCTAACAAAAGGGATTCTCAATCCGAGGGGCAGCCTTGGTCGTTGTTGTGAACCCTATTTACGTCTCATTCTTCATCACTTACTTCCATGAATTTACGTCCATATAACTACAGTTTTTAAAACTTGTATTCAACGTTTTCATTAACGTCTCTAAGACCGTTAAATCAATTTACATCTCATATTAGTTAGGCACTATCACAGTGATCATTTTTAAGGCCGACTCTCTTGGTTCGTCTCAACACGGCAAAGGAGGAATTCGAGAATTCGATAAGCCCGACTCTCTTGGTTCGTCCCGACATCTCATATCTCGTGTTGAGTACGATCTTCGATCTACGAACCGACTATAGATTATCGTCGTACGTATAGACCTTTCACAAATATCCCGATCGAGTAAGAGTCATGGTTATGTCAAACTCACTAGACTAGACTCTATACTAATTCGTGACTTGTGAAATTACTAAACTGCCCTTACGTCCCACGTAAGTCAATTTATTGCTTCGGCCGACTTCGTAATTTCCCGTCCCCGAATATACATAGGACACATATCTCGATTACTAACGAGACAGTGAATCCCTCACAATAGTCTAAGCACGGAAGTTACCCTTCGTTGTCAAGATCGCATGTCGCCGCTAATCCATGTTCATCTTCGAACAGGTGGGCTTAGCAAACTAGTGACAAGTCAAGACTCCGAAGTCAAAGGCGTCAAAGACCCTTTGGTCTAAGGTCCACAGACACTACTATAGTAAATCGACCGATCATTGACACTAGCTAGAGTAACGATAAGGGCCACGTGATTGTCGATTGCGAGTCGTGTCCAAGTACAAGTTAATCCCCTGATTCAATTTATACCAATGTTACGACCTCCCACTTCCCAAGCAAATGGTTGGCACAACCATATTAGAGTCGTCAACAAATAAGTCAATGATCAACACTCAGTCACCCTGTTGAGGTCTAAGACTTATGGACTAATTTAATATCAGAGGATAATAGCTCACCGCTGTGTGCCTCTCTCATCCCATGAGAATCGGTGACTAAACTCACGATATATGGATTTATTTATTTACCGTCCCACCGGATGCCTAGTAAGACTTAATAATAATAAATAATCAAATATAAATCCCATTAATACGTATAAGAATACATTATTCAAATACAGAGCGAATAATACATCAATTATTAATACATGCCCTATTAGTTACATCCTCGAATGGCATTCCGAGGGCACATCCCCAACAATCTCCCACTTGCACTCAATGCCATGTGCTATGATATCGTAACCCCATTTTATGGAGGTGTCGATCAAGCACTGCCTGTGAAAGAGGCTTGGTGAACGGGTCTGCCACGTTATCCGCGGTGGCTATTTCTGCACAGCTATGTCGCTATTCTCAGCGAACCCACGCAGCACGTGGTATTTTCTTTCTATATGTTTAGACTTCGAGTGAGACCTAGGTTCCTTGACTTGTGCAACTGCCCCACTATTGTCGCACCAAAATGGTAGAGGGTGGTCCACTATGCCTGGAACAACTTGGAGTTCTTCTAAGAATTTTCTCATCCGAACACCTTCCTTTGCTGCCTCAGAGGCCGCAATATACTCCGCCTCAATGGTGGAGTCGCAGTAGTGCTTTGCTTAGATCTTTTTTCCAAGACACTGCTCCACCATTGAGAGTATAGACGAAACTAGAAGTAGATTTTCGGTCACCCACGTCCGACTGGAAATCTGAATCGGTATAACCGTCCACCTCTAATTCTCCGTTTCCGAAAATCAGTACCATATCTTTAGTCCGTCTAAGGTACTTGAAGATATTCTTTACTGTATTCCAATGTTCCTTCCCAGGATTCGACTGGTACCGACTTACTATGCTCAATGTCAGGCCGCGTACATAGCATCACATACATTAGGCTACCTATTGCTGATGCATAAGGAATTCACTCGTTTCCTTCCTTGCTTCCTCACTTTGAGGACACATGGATCTCGAGAGATGGATCCCATATCGCACTGGCAAGAACCCTTTCTTAGATTCATCCATACGAAATCATTTCAGGATCTTTTCTAAGTAAAGGGCCTGAGATAAACCTATCATTCGATTCGCTCGATCTCTAAAAAGGCGAATTCCAAAAATAGAGGTTTCTTCTCCCAGGTCTTTCATAGAGAAGTCGGTCGAAAGCTAAGCTTTCACCTCTGAGAGCACCCCGATATCATTTCCTATCAAAAGGATGTCATCAACGTACAATACGAGGAACGATATCTTACTCACACTGACCTTCTTGTAAACGCAAGGCTTATCTTCATTCTTTACGAATCCGTAGTTCCTAACTACATCAAATCGAAGATTCCAGCTTCGCAACGCTTGCTTAAGTCCATAAATAGACCTATTAAGCTTGCACACTTTGTGAGCCTCTGCTTGCGACTTAAAACCTTCGGACGACTCCATATAGATTTCCTCATGGAGGTATCCATTTAGGAAAGCGGTTTTCTCATCCATCTGCCAGATCTCGTAATCGTAGTATGCTGCTATGGCAAGCAGAATTTGGATAGACTTAATCATTGCAACTGGTGAAAAGGTTTCCTCATAATCTATGCCCTCTTTTTTATTATACCATTTCGCTACTAGCCTAACTTTGTAGGTTTCAACCTGTCCGTCAGATCCATTCTTTCACTTGTAGATCCATTTACACCCTATAGGTCTAAAATCTTGGGGCATGTCTACTAGAGTCCAGACTTGGTTATTGTGCATTGAGTCCATCTCTGCTTTCATAGCTTCGACCCATTTCTAGAGTCGACATCCATCATTGCCTTGTCAAAGGTAGAGGGGTCGTCACCAACGATCCCCTCCGTCGCCACACCCCCGTGCTCGACGTGTACCATACCGTATGTCTCAGGTATGTGAGGTACTCTACCCGACCTGCGCAATTCTGGGTGCATCTCGGACAGACACTGATGTCTCTGGAGGCGTTTCATCTAACTCTCCAAGAGTCACTTCTCTGCCAGCTCCACCTTCTCGAATGAACCGTTCCTCGAGAAGTGAGCATGAACGGCTATGACGACCCTCTGATCATCATGGAAGTAAAAATAATATCCCATACTATCATCGAAATATCCGACGAAACGTGCTTTCGTGGACCTAGATTCGAGTTTGTCTGCTACTAGCTTTTTCACATGGACAGGGCAACCCCAAACCCTTAGTGATTCAAGCTAGGCCTCTTACCATTCCAAATTTCGTAAGGTACCCTATCAACAGACTTCGGAGGGGTTCTGTTCAAAATATAAACAGCAGTTTGCAAAGCATATCCCCATAACGATATGGGAATATATGTTAGCTTAGCATAGATTGAACTTTATCTAATAATGTCCCATTTCCGCGTTCAACAACGTTTAACTGTGGTGTCCCGACCGGTGTAAACTGCAAAATGATTCCATTTTCTTTCAAGAAATCGTCGAACTCGAGACTCATATACTCGCCGCCTCGATCTGATGTACGACTTATTGTCTCCCATTTTGATTTTCCACTAAAGTCTTGAATTCCTTGAACTTTTCAAGTGTTTTAGACTTGTGCTTCAACAGATACACCAGACCGTAGCGAGAGTGATCATATGTAAAAGTCACGAAATAGTGGAGATTACCTCAGGTCGCTACACTAAACGGTCTACAAACGTCTGTATGGATCAACTCTAAAAGATCAGTGGCTTTTTGAAAAGTCCCTGTAAAAGCAGACTTAGTCATTTTGTCGAGAATACAAGACTCGCACATTGGATAGGAATCTGATTCCGTCGGCTTAATAATGCCATGTTTCTCCAACTCTGGAATCTTTCGAACTCCGACATGACCGAGTCTAAGATGCCAGAAATACTTTTTGTTTAACTCTAAGTTATGTTTGTCGGTAACTATATTCGCTTGTTCTTTGACGTTAACGTAATATAAACCATTTATTAACGTTGCATTTCCGACGCATTTATTTCCAAAAGAAATCTCACAAGTATTATTATTGAATCGAAATTCATAACCATTCTTAATCAAAGCAAGAATAGAAATAATATTTTTCAGCCCTTGGGTAACAAGTACATCAGATAGATATAATACATGTCCATAACTTAATACAAGAGTCTACGATTAACATGACTAGCAGGTACACTATGTCCACCACCAACGTTGATCAACACTTCTCATTCTGCTAGCTTCCTACTTCGACCCTGGTTCAAAACACAAATGTGAGCACTAGCTCTCGAGTCAAGAATCCACGAAATGGAAAATACAGTAAATGCACAATAAGTTTTTGAAACTTTACCTGATGCCCTAGAAGCTCGAAGCTTGGGGTAGTCCCTTTTCCAACGGCCCAGCTCTTGGTAGTGAAGGCACCGATCAGTCGCCTTCGGAACTTTAAGCATGTTCATTGTGGCCTTGCCTTTTTTTCTTAATCCCTCCTTTTAGCTTATTGGACTTGGGCTTGGGCTTGCTCGACTTAGATCTCTTAGACCTTGTAGTCGCCACAAGTGCAACATCTTTTCCCTTTCTTTTCTTTAGCTCACGCTGAGTCTGAACCAGCGTGTTCATGAGTTCAGGAAGCGAAAATCGTCTATCGCTCATATTATAGTTTATAATAAACTGAGCAAATGAAGCTGGGAGTGACTGAAGGATCAGGTCAATCTGAAGCTCGTTATGAATGGGACAACCGAGAGAACCCAGTTCCTCGATGTACCCAACGAGCTTACACACATGTGCCGCGACATCTGCGCCCTCAGGCATCTTGGTATCAAAGAGGTTGTCAGCAGCACGTATCGAAACGATCTCGACTGTTTGTCGTACAACTCCTTCAGATGAATCAATATCTCGCGCATTGCATATCCTCATGCTGACGCTGCAGATCATTATTCAGTCCAGCTAACATATAAGCCTGACATGGGCACTATCATCCTCCATTTGGCATAATATTCCTGTCAGCATCACTCGCACCCTCTTGGGGTTCGAGTGGTATGGGTCCCTCAAGGACATACTCTAGGCATTCCAGAGTGAGGACTATCCTCAAGTTACGGAGCCAGTCCGCAAGGTTTGGACCCTCCAACGATTTTACGTGATCAGTAAATTGAACGTCATTTTGTATACAAACAGGAAAGAAAACAATCCGCAGAAAATAAAACATCGAAGGGGTCAACATATTATTCTACAAGCACAAATAAGGTATAAAATTTGGCTTGGCTCCCACTAGTTTTCTCAAAATTACATTCTCTCGATAGAGAATTTGGAAACCTCGTTGATGGTTTCATAGTGGAGTTGATTTCCCCGCTCTGCAGAAGTGAGCCTCGACCTAACAATTTGTTGGCCCATTACTCGGACGGTGCTGTGTCCCACGCGAACCCATAGATGATCCCGTGTCCCACACGCGTCCATCTCATGATTGTTTCAACAACTTCGTCTCCAGTTAGGAACCCTCACCCTAACAGGAATAATTGGGAAATAACCGTCAAGTGTAACCTATCAACTTCTGGCTCAATCCTAACATTTAGAAATTCCCGCTCGTAGGATTACTCTTTATAAGGCGTGAATATGTTTCGGAGAGCGACGTTTAGACAGTCACCCTAAATATCCACGTCGAGAGTGAAATACTTGGCGCCGATAACTAGGAACAAACTGCACATGCACCCAAGTGTTTCAATAATGAGCTTGAATTTATTGTCTTAACACACCCGGACCAACTACGACAAGAGCGAGATGATTGACGCCACTCGAAACAAACCGCACACGACACTCAAGCCGCAATGGTTTCGAGCTTGATAGAAGCCAGGAACCCCGTCCCTTTACCCACTTAGTATTTAGTCCAACAGGGAGAATACGTCTCACAAACGTAAGCACCTAAACACGCACGTAACGTCAAACAAACATGTAAATTTTTGCGGTAAACCTAGTTTGCCTATAAGACCGTCTGCGTGGACTATTTCTACTCTACTACATTATTTTTATAAAATTACATCTCTTCCCTAAGGCTTCACACTATGTTCTTGAACGACCTCCAAGTCTTCGAACGACCTTCTCGTGGATCCATCTCGTACTCGTACGACCATCGTACTTAAAACTAATTTTCGAAAAATTAACTAAAGTACAAAACGGGAGGATCAGTTGTCCCAGACAACCCGTATAATATCGAATAAAATACAAACTGGGGGGGGGGGACCTTGTCACCCTTAACATATCACCCGGAAATAGAGCCTAAGTCCACACCGACGTCTTAATATGTGTCAAGCATACATGCATACAACTAAACACGTTTGCGACAACAAAAACGCTCAAAGAAACCGAAACGAAATTTGGACTAGTCCTAGACTTATGGGCCCAATAGAGTTTTTAATTGGGCCTAAACTTGTCAAGCCCGCCATACTAATTTTTTGGGCCTAACTATTAAGATCCATTATGATTGGAATAGGAACACCCTCGTCAGCCCATCGGGAAATTCGAAATAACTCGGAACTCAAAAAACAGCGCCACCGGCCGTCGTCGCTACTTAATCGAAGTCGGACTTCGACATCACCAGAGTTCATACCCGGATTGGTTCCCGATAAAGTAAATACTTAATATAACGCACGACCAGGGCAGCAATTCATTTTTGAGCTTTCGGCAGGTCCCTCAAACTCGAATCGGAAGTCGTTGACATCAAGGCTTCACCTCAACTCAACAAACCTCTCTATTCTCGTAATCGGGGTTGCTGAAATTTTTCAACCACATAGAGATTTACGACGAAGACCAAAGATCCTAGATCATGCCATCTACGTAAATAATACTTTGAACTTACGACCTAGTGTCGAGTTAAGAACCGTGGTGAGACTCCCACTGGGGTTTTCTCTCCACATCGCTACGCTACGTCGGAGCGATTGCAACTAGGCGACCTCCGACCAAGCGAGCACCCGGTTTGCAAACTCGAACTAAGTACATCTCATGCTATGACGCTTTAGCGACTTATTGACTTGCACAACCGAGTTCGTTTCGGACTCGTTTATGTCGTTTCTTAGAACTGAGAATATGCTCTAGTACATGTTAGTGATACTTGCGCATCATATATTGGACTAACAATGTTCAAACTACGAGGCCTAGGCAACAACGGGGCATCCAACATGCGCGGTGAGCTTAACGGTCGAAGAAAAAATTTTAGGTTACACAGGTGCGCATTTTATATTCATTGCTTTGCTCATCAACTACAGTTAGTAGTTGTCGCTACATCAACGGAAAATGCAAGCGTGAGAAACGTTTTTGATTATCTTGGTATGATTGTCAACATTACTGGAGCTTCGTAAAAGAAAAGATGCTATTAGGCAAAAAAAGTAGATGAGTATGTTAGACGTGTGGAGATGGGTGAAATTTCGACAGGGAAGGTAAAAAATCTGGAAAGTTTAGCGTGGTCGTGTGATACTCGTTGGGGTTCTCATTTTAAGACAACAAACTCCATTGAGTGAAGTACTTATTGCTTTATCTAGGGATGTCACTGATTCTGAAAGCCGGGGAACAACTTTGAGTTTGGCAGATAAAATGGAAACATTTGAATTTGCATTTATTTCTCATTTAATGCTCAATTTATTGGGAAGAACACATGACCTTTCACAAGGCCTGCAGTTGAAGAATCAAAATATTGGTAATGCTGTGCAACTAATTGAAGATGTGAAGGATGATTTGAAGACATATAGAGACATTAAGTTTGACTCGTTATTGAAGGAGGTCATTACTTTTTGTTCCAAAAATGAGATCCATGTGTTGGGAAACCCCGGTTGACACGAGGCCTCGCCCCAGATGCAGCGGAATTTAATCCCGAGTTCCCCATACGGATTCCCCAGGATACTCGGTTAAATAAAGAAAAACGCACGTAGACATGTATAAGGTATAAGGATCTTACCCTCGTCGCGAAGATCCTTAGCTCCCGTAGCTCACGAACTGTGCCGAAGAGAGTCACGCCGACCCCGTGCCATAGACTTCACCTCCCCACTGATGGCTAGAGGAAGTGAAGAATGATTGTGTAGAGATGAGTATGTGCGTTGGTGATTTCTAAAACTCACAAACACTTAGGGTTTCTCAAGAACAACCGCAAATGCTCTAGCTTCTCTCTAAAATCTCTAAGATAGTGTGAGAAAGAACTTGAATTGTTATGGACGAATTTCTCCAAGAAAGATTAGTGGAAGTCCATTTTCAACTCAGAAAATGACTTTAAGCTTAATCAAATGAGATCATGTCCTACATGACTCATCTTTGCATTATTTATTTTGAATTATATCATCTAATGACTAGATATTGTCCCACAATAATAACAAAAGAACAACAAACGAAATTGGGTTAGGTTTGTCAAAGAAAATGACATTTTGATGCGCGTTCACGGCCTCGGCCCGTCCTGTCACGGCCCTGAATCATCATTGGCCATCTTCGGCCGTTCGTCACAGCCGTGACTGTAACCTGAAGGCCTTCACGCCTCGGCTATAAGTGTCACGGCCGTGACACTGTCGGGCAGCCTATGGCTTGCCCACTGCCGGTCTTCACGGCCACGTGCAAGACGTTCACGGCCGTGATGCCTTTGACAACATTGCGGTAGTTTCGTATTTCTCTCAGATCAAGGGGTAAACGATGTCCGACTGCCATGAAATTTTAACCATAGATAAAAACTCACCAGTCTTGCTTCTGACTTGATGGATTCTCAATCTGAGGCCTATATTGGGAGATATGAATTTTTGAAGCTAGTGCTACTTTGCAGACAAGCTTTACGACCGTGACGAGCCTTGCTCGTCGTTGTGAACCCTATTTGGCCTCATTCTTCATCTCTTCGTTCCGTGAATTTACGTCCATATAACTATAGTTTATAAAACATGTATTAAACGTTTTTATTAACGTCTCTAAGACCGTTAAATCAATTTACATCTCATATTAGTTAGGCACTATCACAGTGATCACTTTTAAGCCCGAATCTCTTGGTTCTTCTCAACATGGCAAGGGAGGAATCCAAGAAATCGGTAAGCGCCTAGCCAAACCTACGGTACCGAATAGATGCCGTGTTGAGTACGATCTTCGATCTACGAACCGACTATGGAGTATCGTTGTACGTATAGACCCTTCACAAATATCCTGTTCGAGTGAGAGTCATGGTTACGACAAACTCACTAGACTCAACTCTATGACTAATTCATGACTTGCAAAATTACTAAACTGCCCTTACGTCCCACGTAAGTCAGTTTATAGCTTCGGCCGAAGACTTCGTAATTTCCCGTCCCCGAATATACACATATCTCAGTTACTAACGAGACAGTGAATCCCTCACGCTAGTCTAAGCATGACAGTTACCCTTCGTTTCAAGACCCCATGTCGCCACCAACCCATGTTCATTTTCGAACAGGCTGGCATAGCAAACTAGTGTCAAGTCAACACCCCGAAGTCAACTCCGTCAAAGACCCTTTGGTCTAAGGTCTACGCACTCTACTATAGTAAATCGATCGATCATTGATGCTACCGAGAGTAACAAAAGGGCCATGTGATCGCCGATTGCGAGTCGTGTCCAAGTACAAGTTAATTCCCTGATTCAACTTATACCAATGTTATGACCTCACGCTTTCTAAGCAAATGGTTGGCACAACCATATTAGAGTCGGGAACAAAGAAGTCATGATCGACACCCACTCACCCTACCGAGGTCTAAGACTTATGGACTAATTTAATATCGGAGGATAATAGCTCACTGGTGCCCCTTTCTATCCCATGAGAATCGGTGACTAAACTCACGATATATGTGATTTATTTATTTACCGTCCCACCGAATGTCTAGTAAGACTTGATTAGTAAATAAATAATATGCCTTTTAAAGAATAAATAATCAAATATAAATTCCATTAATACATATAAGAATACATTATTCAAATATAGAGCGAATAGTACATCAATTATTAAATACATACGCTATTAATTACATCTTCGAATGGCATTCCGAGGGCACATCCCCAGCACCATGTACCTGAAATGGAAAGTGTAATTCCACGACGAGTTCAGAGGACAGTTGATAATGAAGCACAAACATATCATGATCGTTTTCACGTTGATATTTTTTATCAGGTATTTGATTTATTATTTCAATATTTTAATTTATCAGTATTTATAATTGTTTTAATAAATAATTTCGTCATATGATCTTAGGTTGTTGATCAGCTTTTCAATGAGTTGGACGATCGTTTTGCTATAGCCAACACAAACTTGCTGTCATGCATTTCATCCCTTGATCCTAGAGATTCATTTCGAAATTTTGATCGTGAAAAGCTACTACAACTTGGCAAGCTATATTCAGAAGATTTTACGGACATTGATTTATGTCGCTTAGGAATACAGTTGGATCGATATATTTTGAATGTGAAGGATAACGAAGCTTTTAGTGAACTTCAAGATATTGGAGAACATGGAAAAAAGATGGTGGCAATGGGGTATCACACTATCTATAATTTTGGTATACCGATTTCTAGAATTGGCTCTGGTCTTGCCGGTTGCAACAGCTACTGTCGAAAGATCATTTTCTGCGATGGAATTATCAAGCATGTTTTACGTAATAAGATGTGCGATGAATTTCTCTCGGATTTGTTGGTGTGTTACATCGAAAAAGATGCAAGTGTTGGAAATGAAACAGTTTTGCGAAGATTTCAGAATATGGGACCGCGAAGACTTCTTTTACCGAAGACCACTTTTAACGAATGTAGTTTAGCCTTTTATTTATGGACAAATGTATGGTCATGCATCAAAATTTTTTATTGTTCTTTATTATAATTATTTTCGACCCCCCACGTCATAAATCCTGGTTCCGTCACTGAATGCTACGATATAGATATTCTAATATACAAATAATATGACAAACAAAAAATTATAATATTTCTTTATTTTTGCTGAATTATGATATAATAGTACATTATAAGAAGTTAAACATGCACTGGTACATATGTTAAAACTTCTTATTTTAGATTGCACGTAATAAATATGTAAGAGAATATACTTATAAAACTAGTCAAATTTGGAAAAATACACTATTTAATACTTAATATGGGTGTATACTTA
Source organism: Craterostigma plantagineum (assembly GCA_027422505.1). NCBI lineage: Eukaryota > Viridiplantae > Streptophyta > Magnoliopsida > Lamiales > Linderniaceae > Craterostigma > Craterostigma plantagineum. Next base: position 5,274,590 of record JAPQWV010000019.1, on the reverse strand, counting down.
ATAAATAGGGGTAAGAATAAAATTATACAATAACATAACATTCCGTATACCTAGGTTACAAATAACTGAACTGAGAGGCCAAGTTTTAAATCGGACATGAGAGCTATAACAACACACACAAGGAAAACAAACAAGACACATGACAACAATATCAGCAAGTTCTTATTACAACTGTAGTACTCTTTGCGCACTCAAATGCGCGTGCATATGTAAATATAAAATATTAAATATATTTAATTAAAATAATTAACTGAAATTATAATTTAAATTTAATTATGTATATATATTATGAAATTAAAGATATAAGAGTTAACTAAAAATTCTAGTTAAAAGATAGTTGGTGATTTTTTAAATTTTACTGTTAATTGTTTAGTGAATTTGACAGACCAATGACAGCTTATAGCCACCCCACGCTCATAGATACACTAAATTAATAACACAACACTTACATTACTCATAAAAAAGGTAAAACACATCAAATAATAAAGTATCACTCACTCTCGCCTATTGAAAAACATTATGTACTTTTATCATCATCAATCAAACCTCACATATATTTTTCATTCCATAACAAAAAAACGACCCAAAATCAGCATCGTCATCATTCAGCAATAAGTCCGCTCGCTGCACCTCATAGCACCCGCATTACGGGTCAGGCGACCCACCTCCGACCCAGGACTGAACTTAATCGGGTGGTTGCCTGACAACGGGTTCCTCCTGTGGCTGAAAGCGGGGCCCGACTGCACGAAGAACGCGCCGTTCTGGAAGAGGTCTCCCTCGGAACGCCACTGCCATCTCTTCCACTCGGCGGGGGAAGCGTAGTCGCGCTTGGTCACCTCCTTTGTGTATCGGTAGTTCGAAGCCCTAAATCGATTTCCCTGGCTTATGATGGTTGGGTGTGCGCTCCCGCCTATGGCGTAGAGCTCCCAGTGGGAGTAGTCGTTGTTCACCACGTGGAAGAATCCCCAACGACACCTCGGCATTCTTTGGATTAGGCCGTGCCCGAACAAATTGAACGCTATCGTCACCTGCATGATCTTGTCCTTCGAAGTTGCGTCGTTCGCCCCGAGTAGCATCACCTATACGATAAATAAAGAAAAGAGTTTTATATAAAACGACTGCTTCAACTAAAAGATTAAGCATGGAGGGAATGCATCTGATGTATTTTAATTTTTGTATATTTTATTTCAGCAGGCTTCGTACCGTGGGCTAATTTCTTTCTTATCTAAGCATTCGACGTGCAATTTTCTTTAAATGGATGGTCGTGGGAATTCGTATCCATGATGACCTCTTGGCATGGAATATGATACGATGTTGAATGACCACTCCAATTAAAGGTTTAAGATTGAAGGGAATGTGTGTATTATATTTCAATTTTATATACTTATTGCCTAAATTTTACGGGGTTAATCATTTTTTAGTCTGTTTGGGGGGTGGTATTACATGAACAAAAAAATTTATAACTAAGCAATTTAGGAACAATATACGTCTGACTCCTAGACTTTGTCTCAAATTCTAGGGATTCAACAAATTCAGGGATGGTATTATACAGGCAATAACTTCCAGAAATAAGCAATGTAGGAACAGAATCTAAGGTTTCGACGTATAATGTCCCTAAATTGCTTCTTTTCTAAAGTTATTGATGTATAATCTAACTGTCTAAATTCTATATTCTTATAATGTCACGCCAAACATTAGGATAAAAATTAACCCTTTTTTTTCACGGGTTGATCGAGTTTCTTTTTAAATGAAAGATGGTAAGCAAATGCAATTTTCCAATACTTACGTCGTTGTGGTTATTGAACTTGCAGTTGGAGATGGTAATGGCGGTGGACCCCTCGATAACATCGATCAACCCATCGGTACCCCTAGCCAAAGAGACGTGGTCGATCCACACGTGGTTCGATCCGAAGACGCTAATCCCATCTCCATCGCTCCTCGTACGAAACCCTAGATGGTCCTCGCTATCCCTAACAAGACCCCCACTGGCCGGGACAATGTGGTGAATCCATATATTGTGAATAATAACGTTTCTCACGAACTGGATCGTAATCCCCGCGCCGTAGGCAATGTCCACCCTCACTCCTCGCCCGTCGATGGTCTTGTGGCTCGTCATGATGAGCTCCTGCTTGAGTCGAATGACCATGCTGTGTGAGAATATGATCCACAATGGCCTATTTTGGGTCACTGCGTGCCTTAGGGTTCCAGGCATAGGTTTAGCCACATCGTTGTCCGATGGGTCGGTCACTATGTAGTAACGGCCCTTAGCTCCACCGATGGTCCCATGGCCGAACCCGCGAGCGCACTCGGCTAACTTCTTGCGGTTCTTGGCCCATTTTGGATCCCCCCGCCAGCACCGATCGATAGGGTTCATCCCTTGCCATCTGTTTTCTCCGAGGCGTCTCCTTGTGTCATTGTGCTCTTTTTTCAGAATTCTGCAATAAGAACAATGACACATGTAATGTAACTAATTAACTAACTAACGATGAAATATTGCCACTTGGCGCTGGAATAATTTTGAGTTCATTGCTTACTACCACATAAATATTAGAAATTGGGAGGGGGGGGGGGGGGGTTCTTCATAAAACCAATTGATGATAGGAGGAGATAGTCTCTTGGTATATTAACTGGTTAGAGAGTTTGAATTATTTCGGTGTGACAAAATCCAAGTTAAAATCTCAACATGCCCCCTCATGTGTGGCATGACAGGCCTAACACGTGGACGTATATATGAATTGGTTAACGACGAACAGAATCGAACTCGTTATGATACCATATTATAAATTTAGGTACTTCCTAAAACCGATGATGATTGGAGATAACATCTTGATAGTGGTTAGAAGAGTTTGCATTATAAGATGTGAGACAAAGCCCAACGACAGTAAATATTCAAATGATATCAGTATCACAAGGGAACATACTCGTCGACTTCTCCGATGAAATCGTTGGTTAGTGCTCCGGGGTTAGGGTTATATGCCTCTAAGGATTCGTCGTACGATTGTTGTGCTCTCTTTTGCAGATACTCGTCGGAAACTCCGATGTCGGCGCTCGTTCTCTGTGCGCATACGGAGAACGATATCAAGACGCACAATAAGATTAGCGCCGATGGCGTTTCGTAGTAACCAAACGCCATAGCGAAACCACTGATTTTTTTTTTAAAAAAAAAACCCAGCGATTTCGCTCTTGTTTTATTTTCTCTTGTTTTCTTTTCTTTTTTTTTTCTTTTTCCTTTTCTTCAGCAGAAAGGATCGAATGTTAGTGATGAAGGGAAGCTATATAAATGTTTATATAGAGGATGATAAGGCGGAAATAGCGAAGAGCCATGCATGTCTAAGGTAAATAAAAATTGAGGTTGGAGATTGATATGCACTTGACTATTATTGGAGTCTCTTGCATGTTGATATTAGACGTTCCAAGGAATAAGGGGCGATGGTTTCAATGGGTTTTTGTTTGACCAACATCACATTATGAAAGATGTTTGAATGCAACGGATATTTGTCAAAATATGATTTTCATTTTGTTTTTCACGAGCCATCTCACTCATTGTGGACTATGAAACAACAGACTCCATACATATTCATGGGAGAATCATAGTAGAACGAATATTCATCTACATGAGCAAATTAACGAAAAAAGAGCATCCCTAGGTTTTACGAAAAATCTCCTGAAATTAGGGTTCTGTATGGAAAAGATCAAATTGTTTAAGCTCGATTCGAGATTCGAGTTATAATATTTTGAAAAAGAAGTTAAATCATTATTATCTTTTCTAATTGGATTTATTTTAGAATACAGAAACACGTGGCTATATAGGTGTTAGGATATTGTGATCCCCGATAATTTAATTGCCCGAGAAATGACGATAATAAATAAAAGAGACGAAAATAAATTGGACAGTGAACACGGGATTTACGTGGTTATGTCAGAAAGACTTACCTCTACGGGCCGGAGGGCAGAACTTCTTTATTATGTGGAGATATTACAGACAGATATACCTCGTAAAGAGGATACGTCGAAAAACAACTACGACTAATGTGAGAAATGAGCGGACTAACAGAAGATTTATTTGTTGTGGTGGTCATTGCCTTCGTCGAATGTATCTATTTATAGGCAAAGCTCCGCATTGATTTTCCATGTGAACTGTAAGGTTGAAAGCTGCCATTTCTTTTGACTAATTATTTGGTTAGCATTTCTCGAAAGGTGAGCTGCCAAACTTTGAAGACTGAAACCCACGTGAAGAATACTTTTTCTTCTTTTCTCATTTATTCCAATCACCAAGGTCGCACCCAACAAATCTCCACCTTGTCCTTGGTATAGAATATTACTTCACCTTGACTTTGTAATACCTTTGTCTCCCTCCGACCTTAGCCCTGACGAGCTAGTTCACCAATTTTAAAACACCAATCAAGTTCAAGCATTTTCACCAATTTTAGAACACCAATCAAGTTCAATCAATGCTTGAACTTCGAAACCGTAAGAGCATTCGTAAACAAATCCGCAGGATTATCCTTTGTGTTGATCTTCTTGATAAACACCATATCTGCAATTCGAATAAAATGATACTTGACATCAATATACTTAGTCCTTTCGTACTGATCCTTGGTAAAATGAATCGCACTTTGACTATCACAAAAAATAGTAATAACTCCTTGATTCTGAGTTAATTCATTGAATAACCCCGTAAACCATAATGCTTCCTTAATCGCGTCAGCAATCGCCATGTATTCTGCTTCAGTAGTAGATAAAGACACTACGTGCTGTAGAGTAGCTTTTCAGCTAACTGCACAACCTCCAATACAAAATACATAACCAGTAAGAGATCGTCGTTTATCGAGATTACCTGCGTAGTCTGAATCGACGAAGCCAACAAGAGTATCACTGTTTCTACCAAACTCCAAATAAAATGCTTAGAGTACCCTTCAAGTACCTGAGAATCTACTTCACTGCTTTCCAGTGTTCTTTCCGCGGGGTAGCCATATACCTGCTAACAATACTAACAGCCTGTGAAATATCAGGACGTGTACATACCATTGCATACATAATACGGCAGACTGCACTCGAGGAGGGAACTCGTGCCATATACGCTTCTTCCTCATCTGATGATGGTGACTGAACAGTGCTTAGCCTAAAATGGCTAGCAAGAGGAGTGTTGACTGGTTTGACATCGTTCATGCCAAATCTCTCCAAAACCTTTATGAGGTAACTTTCCTGGATCAGGTGTAACTTACCAGCTCCCCTATCACGTCTAACTCGATACCAAGAATCTTCTTAGCTGCTCCTAGATCTTTCATCTCAAATTCACCGTTCAATAAGGCTTCCTGTTCCGTTGGTTTTCTCGAATCGTTGCCTACCCGGCTGGGATATTTGACTATGAACACATATATGGTTACTCAAAATCCATATAGAGTTCCCTCTTATAGGGCACATTTTTCAGCAAATAGTGCAACCTATTTTCATTTTAATCTGCAAGATAACGCTTTTTTCTGTCGAATAGCATGATTTTTTACCGCAACCTATTTGTTCTTTTCTTTTCTTTTTGTATAAATCTGCAAGATAACGTATTATAACAGTTAATAACCACCTAAAACTTCCAGACATAGATCATCACTTACCAGATCATCACCTAATCTTTCGATCTCAGCCTGCGCCCTCTCCACGATCAGCTTCTTTTGCTTCTCCAGATCCTTGCTAAACTTTGCCCTCATCTTCTCCAGCTCCTCCATCTGCCTCCTACTTATCTACTCGATCTTCTCGTAGACTTCACTAAACCTATAAATCGAATCAGCGAGGATACTAAAAGACAACAAGCTTTGGGCCACCGTTCTACTATTATTACAACTCTTCAGCTTCTTAGGTTGTAGCCTTTTGGATTCAACCTCAGCTTAGGGTTCCTCGAAACATACTCTCCCAAGTCAGCAATGCCCTTTTTCTTCGGTGGTCTTTGCTTTTCATTGCATAACAAAAAATACATTTTCTTGAAATACACCCAATTGTTATTACTGATACCGTCTCTGAACTTGCCTTGTCCTTTTGTACTTCTTCTTCGGCGTGTCGAGGCGGTTCCTGCACTGGGTCTCTGTCCTTATGATCATGGACTCCTGGTTGACTTTCTCGGCAACTTATTGCCATTGTTCGGACCTGACGCTCTTCATGCCTTGTTCAAGAACCGTTCGCCCCCAACGTTCAACCACAATGTCTCCGGCTCAGTCCAATCAGTGAGCGGTTTTGTCCACCTGGCAACGACTTAGTGGCCGAAGGGTTTGGCAAACGAGGGGCAAATTCGTAACTTGACAGCAGGGTCTTCATCTTGTGCTTCTTTTGGTGCCTATTGTTGTCTTCGTCATCATCATACTTGAAAGTGTAAAGTTGAATTATTCTTTAATAACTGATACGCTATACACTTACATATATATATACAAGCTGGAATATCTTCTCTAAATATATAAAAATCAATTTAATTAATGAGGAAATCCCACTAATCACGCTCACTATCAATCAATTTATTTAATGTGATTAATGAGGAAATCCCACTAATCATGCTACACAGTCATCCCCCTTGGGATGTGGTCTAACGCGAAGCTTGTTTGGAAAGAACTCGAATAGTGAATGGTGTAAAGCCTTTGTAAAAAGTTATGCCACTTGAAGATGTGACGAAACAAACTTGGCCTGTAGTCTTGCAGAAACAAGCTCACGAACAAAACGATAGTCAATGTCGATGTGTTTAGCTCTTTTATGCGCACTTGGATTTTGACTAAGAAAGATAGCACTGTTATTGTCCGAATAAAGGGTCGGACACGAAGGAAGCTCGAAACGGAGTTCTAAGCAGGTGAAGAACACAAATAATTTCCGAAGCTGCATTTGCTAAAGTGCGATACTCTGACTCGCAACTAGATCGAGAAACAATGGTTGCTTCTTTGCACACCAAGACACGATGTTTCCCCTAATATAAATAGAATAACCATATGTGGAACATCTACTTTAAACACATCGAGCCCAATCAGCATCCGAGTAAGCAATTAGAGATCGTGAATTGCTACAAGTAAAAGGAAGTTGAAGGTCGGTGTACTTTCACGTAGCGAAGAATCCGTTTCTATAGCGACCCTCACTTTCTAATACTAATGGTGGCGGCTTTTCGCAACGTACGTCGCGGAAGACCAGTATAACAAAAACTTTTTCCTAAAGAATTTACATTCCGACAAAATATCATCTACAATGTCATCAATATACACGAGCCGTAGCCTCAAAGTCAAAATGATCAAAAACCCTATCGCCGCTCCACAGGTCTTCATCCATGTACCACCCCGCCCTCAAAAGTCCGTGGAGCACCGCCAGCAGCCGCCTCAATCTTGACGCGCATCGGCGTCAGACTTAGTACCTACAAACACGTGAACACTGAGTGATTTGCCTAGCAGGTGAATAATATGCGTTTATGCACGTGTGCACTCAACCCCAATCCCAATTTCTCACATATCGATGCACACTCTTTCTTTTTCCACATCCTATCTTATACTACACAACACAGATCCCTAGGTTAGGCTCGGCACCAACGCGAGAAATAAATCATGGGTGATAACTCCCGTATCCACAAATCATGGGTGATAACACCCGTATCTCATCTGGCGGTATGTACCTGGAATCGATCACGTAGGAGTATACAAATCGACCACGTCTGTCTCTGCCAGGTATCCTGTGAGCCTAACCGTACTCCTCAAACATAAGTCACAATCATCTCAATCTACCCCGCTCATCAATACGTCGAATCATCACCGTCTCACTACGGTGGAAATCATCACTCAACCTGGTGTGATCCATGCATATCCGTGACAGTACATGAAACGTGATGCCACATTAAACGTACGTAAACACGTAAAACACGTAATTAATCGAAACACATAAGAGCACATAAATATAAGATAGGTGTTTACGTGCTGTAGATGAATAATTCACCTATCTGTCCTCCTGATAAAATTAGTCACGTAAACTGGGAAATTTCCAACGCTTCGAACCTCTGAATACCGAAAATATTTCCATATCAGTCTACTTGTTAAGTCATAAAGTTGTCGAAATTTTCTAAACCCTAGGTATCGAAAATCCTAGAAATCTCGAAAACCCTAATAATACCGAAAACTCTAAAATGTCGAAAACCTAGTGTGATGCGAAAACTTTTGGAGATGCCAAAAATTTCATGTTTTAAACAATATCGAAAACCCTAGTGAAAGGCCGAAAATTTTCATGCAAATTAGTTGATGCCCCCAAAACTTTTACTCTTTGCCGAAGACTTTGATTAAATAGTAGTGCCAGAAACTTAGAAATACCGAAAACGTTCGATCTAAAGTACTTATGCCGAAAACATGGTAGGGCACACTTTATAATAAACTAATCATTAGAAAGCCACGAAACTAATCATTACCAATACCAAAAGTATTGCAATTGATAGCATCGATAATGTTATGTTAAACTAACACTAGTACAAATAGTGTTATAGGCTTCGCAGGCTTTGGCGACGGTTTGCCCAAACTCGTCGCCTATACAGCACGCGGTGGCATTTTCGTTACATCTCTTCGCGATTACTTAATCCCCACCAATAATGTGTGATAAGTCGCTGAATATCGTCAACCACTTTCTTCGAGAGTAGGAAAGAGGACATTGCAGGGATGCCTATAGAATGATCTTGATCAGAACCTCTCGTCCTGCTTTAGCTTCTTCGACCATACTCGGTCTCTTTTATTACGTCCTGCCACAGTCGGCTGGCCTAGATACAGATCATGGTGCAGATGGATAGCCGAAGCCGTGGACATGTTACTAGTTTTATCATAAATGTGTATAAAGGTTGCAAATGTAACTATTTTAATATAACATATATGGGTCAATTTTAATTTTGGGACAAAGAAAAAAAAAATACCTATTAGGATAGAAAATGTCAATTCAGTTCGTTGTCAGTATTTTTTTATGTTAGGTACCTATTATAAGAAAAGTTTTGCACATAGGTACCGTTCCGCCACAGGTAAATCACACAACACATTATGCTATCATATAGTAACGTATTATACATAATACAATGCGGAATGCTACATCATATAATACATTAATGTAATACAGAAACTTTTATGTGTACCAAATATAGGTATCATATAAACGCGTGATATTGTAGTTACATAAAATTTGGCGTATGTGCTAAACTGCAAATTTTTTATACAATTATATATTTTTCTGCAGATTCGCCCCTTTTTTAGTATCATACGAGGTTAAAAGGCGTTTTTCTTTGTTAGGGTATTTTCCGAGAGAGTGCTTTCGACGAGATTCCCGTCCCAAGGCTGGATTCGTTTACAACTCCGATGAGAATCTTTCAAAAAATTCGATAAGAGTCTAAATATTCCATTCAGAGACATAAAATCATATGCATCTGCCAGAAGATCGCTGCTAAAATCAAGTACTACTGTTGCTTGCATTTTCTCAAACGTTTGAACGCATAAACGTGTTGAAACCATCCCAAGCAGTGGATATTAACATCCCAGGTATTTGTGAGTGCCAGTGAAGCTCTTTCAAGTTCTTTTGCCCCTGTAATTATTCATTTATTACAAAATTTAGCACTAAAGTTACCCAGAGTTTTAACTACCATCAGATTACCTTATGAACAAAAAGGAGCTGTGGCGGCATATCTGTTGATGTCTGAGTTTTGACTTTGTCGTCCCCCCTTTTGCCTCCAGACCAATCCCATATTCTGGTGGAAATGTCCAAAACATGAGGAACAATAAGAAGAAGGGAAAAGAAAGAAGAAAGAAGAAAAGAAAGAAGAATCCCACGATCAAGAAAACGAAAAGTTACGTTAATTTGTTGTCAGATGAAGAAACTGCCAACGTAGAGGCATCAAGTTGGACTCCACTCGATCGATGTTACCGGGTCCTTATGATAACTGAAATGTGCTAGAGCAGAATCTCTCGCCTGCGTTCAACCGACGTAAGAACAAGACTCTTCATCTTTGGAATACAAGCAACCTTAAAGGCCATAAGGGAGTTAAGTACCTTAAGCAACCTTAAATCTCTGATCGAAAATGTCCCATCATCACTTCCAGATGCCAGCATATTGCTCGCGAGGCTGTTAAAAGGACGATTCACTACAAGGAAACTCTGGAAAAATTTATCAGAGAATGTGTTCATCAATCAAAAAGCTGTTCCAGGTTATAACGTTGACATCGGTTTCATGAGCATTGATGGTTATTGCAGGTGATTTTCCGAAACGTGTGTCCCAAATCGAAACATTTCCACCAGACGAACCGGAGGCAAAGAGAAATGGCTCCGTAGGACTCCACTGCAATAATAAATGGGGAAAACAAGCCAGATTTAACAAACATATAAACGGACATAGTATAAGCTTACTTACCTGTAAATCTTCAACGCAGTGAGTGTGGCCGACAAAGGGATTACCGTCAACATTCCACGTCGAATCAGACGGCTCCCACAGATGGATACAGTTGTTGCGATCACCTGACCAAAAAGAACAACAAGAAGACAGCGTAAGAAACCCTTAACAGCAGACAAAGAGAGAAAAAGGACATCACGCGATGCAGTGCAGCAGTACCCGACACAAGCCTCCCAGCAACAACAGGACTCCAGTCTAGTGCATAGCCTTCAGCCCTGTGACCGCAGAACCTTTTAACAGGAGATTGCTTGTATACAGCTGATCCACCATGATCAGCCTCGATGGTTGATTCGACCAACACATTCAAATGAGTGCTCAGGTCCCAAACCTACACGAATGCGTGCGCCTTAGAAGAACTGCTATATATATAGCCCAGTATTTCAAAACTAAAGCCCACGATTTATTATCAACCATCACATCATAGTACCTCAACAATGCCATTATGGCTCCAAGAAGCACAAATATGAGGACTTTGAGGCATAGCCCGTATCCGATTAACAAAACCATCGTGAACAACTTTACGTAGCTGAAGACCATTGAGAGACAGTTAGTGCAGCGTATCACAAACAAGAGAAATCCTTACAGTTTAGAATATATCGAGTGGAGGTTGTGGCACTTGCATGCAACATTGGTACACCATCATCTTCATCGTCTTTCTCCCTTTCCATGACGGCATCACCATCATCATTTCTCTGTTGAATAATCTCAAAGTGATCTTCAATAATTACATAGAAACAAAAAAAAAAGGGGAAGAAAGTCTACTGCGCCGAATATATTGCACACCAATGAAGAAAATACAGTGCAAATCAAGATCCGATCAAAGAAATTGATTAAAGCAGTGGACTTTTAATTATTGTCTTGTAGTGATTGGTTAGTACTATAAAAAGCATGTATGCGTGCATGTGTCTTTGTGGAGAAAAAAAGAGAAGCCTCGTTGATGCATGTACCCTCAATAAAAAAAACTTTTGTTCCTCTGTAAAATAAAAAGTGGTTTCTCTTCATTCGTTCTGCTACTTAATATAAACGCTCACATATAAAGACCTTGTCATCCTCTCGTAATTCAATCCACAAATAACAAATTGGTATCAGAGCCATGTCGTTCGGTAATATGCCCGTTCCACGCCTCACAAAATCCAATTATGATAATTGGAGTATTCGGATGAAAGCACTGCTCGGCTCACAAGGCGTATGGAATATTGTTAAAGACGGGTATACCGAACCCAAAAAAGACGACGAGTACACGCCGGCCCAGCTGAAGGCGTTGGAAGATTCTCGACAATTAAATAGCGCTGCGCTCAGCATCATATACAACGGCCTAGACGATGCCGACTTCGAAAAAATCAATGACGTAAAGAAAGCGAAGGAAGCATGGGAAAAACTGGAGATAGCGTACAAAGGCGCCGACCGAGTAAAACAAGTACGGCTGCAAACTCTTCGTGGTGAATTTGAAATGACGAGAATGAAGAATGGCGAAGGCGTGTCCGATTATATAACGAGAGTACAAACCATCTCAAACCAGTTGAAAAGAAATGGCGAGGCACTAGCGGAATCCCGAGTCGTCGAGAAAATTCTCCGCTCCCTGACGGACGAGTACGAGAACGTGGTATGTGCAATCGAGGAATCTAAAAATCTCGAAGAAATGACGGTCGATGAACTCTCCGGTTCGCTCGAAGCTCACGAGCAACGGAAGAAAAAGAAGAAGCAGGAATCGCTGGACGAGGCCCTGCAGACGAAGTTATCGTTGAAAGATGACAAGGCGCTATATACGCATCACGGCCGAGGTCGAGGACGAGGTCAACGAGGACGAGGTTTCGGCCAAAATTCAGGCCGAGGACGAGGTTACAATCACGAAAAAGAAGGACAAACGAGCAACCAAAATTGGAGAGGACGAGGCCGAGCACGAGGACGAGGCGGTCGCTCAAATCGACCGAGCGTTGAGTGCTACAATTGCGGGAAGTTCGGGCACTTCGCAAAAGACTGCTGGGCCGACAAAAAGGTGGAAGAAAATGCGAATCTAGTCGCACAAGAGGATCCAAAAGACGAAGGCGTTCTTCTAATGGCGCTCGAGGATACGAGTCCCGGCAGCGACATGGTGTGGTATCTTGACACCGGTGCAAGCAATCATATGAGCGGATACAAACATCTCTTTACGAATCTAAAGAAGATCGAGGATGGCCATGTGTCCTTTGGAGACGCATCGAAAATTGAAGTCAAAGGCCGAGGGAAAATATGCTTCTCTCAAAACGACGGCAGACAAGGATCGGTCGAGGACGTCTACTTCGTACCCGACTTAAAGACGAACATCTTAAGTATGGGGCAGTTGCTTGAAAAAGGATGTTCGGTGTTCATGAAGGACCGCTCGTTGCAACTAAGAAACAAAGACGGAAGAATGATCGCTCGGGTCGAGATGGAAAGGAACAGAATGTTCAAACTCAACCTGAAGGCGATTCAAGAGCGATGCTTGCAAGTTGACGTAGAGGACAAATTCCACTTGTGGCATATGCGCTTCAGACATTTACACTACGGTGGCCTAAAGGAGCTCTCCAAAAGAGGCATGGTCCGCGGAATACCGGTGATAGAAGGCGAAAAGAAGCTTTGCGAAAGCTGCGTAATCGGGAAACATACGAGGACGACGTTCCAGAAGCAGGCAGAATATCGAGCGCGCAAACCACTCGAGCTCATACATACAGACATATGCGGGCCGATCACACCAGAATCATTCGGTGGAAAGAGATACTTTATCACTTTCATCGACGACTACTCAAGAAAGACGTGGGTGTATTTTCTAAAGGAAAAATCAGAAGCGTTCGAGACGTTTAAAAAATTCAAGGCTATGGTCGAAAAGGCGACAAGCTCAAACGTCAAGGCGCTCCGATCAGACAGAGGTGGCGAATACATGTCAGGTGCTTTCGTTAATTTTTGCGAAGAACAAGGCGTCAGGAGGTTCCTTACTGCACCTTATTCACCACAACAGAACGGCGTAGCTGAAAGGAAGAACCGAACCATTCTCGATATGGTTCGATCAATGTTAAAGAGCAAGGACATGCCAAAGGAATTCTGGGCCGAAGCGGTACGATGTGCCGTATATATTCAGAACCGATGTCCACATCACAGCCTCGAGAATCAAACACCACAGGAAGCATGGACCGGCCGAAAACCGACGGTGGCGCATTTCAAAATATTTGGAAGCGTGGCGTATGCACATGTGCCCGATCAAAGAAGAGCCAAGCTCGACGACAAAAGCAAAAAGCTCGTGTTTATTGGGTATGACGAGAAAACGAAGGCGTACCGGCTCTATGACCCTGAAAATAAAAAGGTGATAGTAAGTCGCGATGTTCGGGTTGATGAAGAAAGTTCGTGGGGCTGGAACGTTGAAGAAAACACAACGCCTGAAGAACCACTGGTCGTTGCACCAATACCTGTTCCGATTTCGTCTCAAGAAAATGACGAGGAGGACGAACCAAGACAGCCGAGGATGCGAAGCATGCAGGACCTGTACCGATCAAACGAACAAGTTCACCTAGTCTGCTTATTGGCCGATTCGGAACAAATTAGTTTCGAAGAAGCCATAAGAGACAAGAGATGGAAAATGGCGATGGACGAGGAAATAAAGGCATTCGAAAAGAACGACACATGGAAACTTGTGGAGTTGCCAAACGGGCATAAACCCATTGGAGTTAAATGGGTTTATAAGAAGAAGATGAATGCTCAAGGAAAAGTTGAACGTTACAAGGCGAGATTGGTGGCGAAGGGCTATCGACAACAAGCAGGAATAGACTACGACGAAGTTTTTGCTCCCGTTGCAAGAATGGAGACAATTCGTTTGCTCCTAGCTCAAGCTGCACAACTCAATTGGCCAATCTACCAGATGGACGTGAAGTCTGCTTTTCTAAACGGAGAACTCGAGGAAGAAGTCTATGTGGAGCAGCCGCCGGGATATACGAAACCAGGAAAAGAAGGCAAAGTGCTAAAATTAAAAAAGGCGTTTTACGGGCTAAAGCAAGCGCCGCGAGCATGGAACACCCGGATCGACGGATACTTCAAAAAGAACAAGTTCGAGCAATGTCCGTTTGAGCATGCTCTCTACATCAAAAGAGAAGGAGACGAAATAATCATCGTCGCCCTTTATGTCGACGACCTTATTTTCATGGGAAGCAATGAGAAAATAGTCAACGACTTCAAGAAGGTGATGACGAAGGAATTCGAGATGACGGATTTGGGACTGATGAAATATTTTCTCGGTCTCGAAGTCGAGCAAAGAAGCACGGGAATTTTTGTGTCGCAAGAAGCGTATGCGAAGGCTATATTAAAGAAAAATAAAATGGAGGAGAGCAACTCGGTAGCGACACCGATGGAACTTGGAACAAAACTGTCCAAGTTTGAGGGAGGACAAACGGTGAATGCGACCGACTATCGAAGTCTCGTGGGCAGCCTGCGATACTTGACATGCACGAGACCCGATATCACTTATAGCGTTGGAGTCGTTAGCCGCTATATGGAGCATCTGAGGCAATCACATCTCAAAGCAATTAAGAGAATTCTACGATACATCCGAGGAACACAATCGCTCGGACTATTTTATTCAAAGGTGAGCGACTGCAAATTAGTCGGATATTCTGACAGCGATTGGTGTGGAGATATCGATGATCGAAGAAGCACTGGCGGCTACGTATTTTATCTCGGGAATACGGCATTCACCTGGCTATCGAAAAAGCAACCGATCGTGACTCTATCAACCTGCGAAGCGGAATATGTGGCAGCATCTTGGTGTGTTTGTCACGCAATCTGGCTGAGAAATTTATTGCTCAAGTTGAATCTCCAACAAGTCGAGCCAACTGAAATTCGAGTAGATAATAAATCGGCAATCGAGTTGGCGAAAAATCCGGTTCATCATGAGAGAAGCAAGCATATTGATGCACGGTTTCATTTTATTAGAGAGCACGTAAAAAAATGAAGAAGTGAAGATGGTACACGTCGCGAGCTCGGATCAAGTTGCAGATATTTTCACAAAGCCTTTACCAACAGGTACGTTTCGAGAATCTGAAACAAATGCTCGGGATGAAAGAGCGAAAGACGTTGAGATTAAGGGAGGAATTTGTTGAATAATCTCAACGTGATCTTCAATAATTACATAGAAACAAAAAAAAAGGGGAAGAAAGTCTACTGCGCCGAATATCTTGCACACCAATGAAGAAAATACAGTGCAAATCAAGATCCGATCAAAGAAATTGATTAAAGCAGTGGACTTTTAATTATTGTCTTGTAGTGATTGGTTAGTACTATAAAAAGCATGTATGCGTGCATGTGTCTTTGTGGAGAAAAAAAGAGAAGCCTCGTTGATGCATGTACCCTCAATAAAAAAAACTTTTGTTCCTCTGTAAAATAAAAAGTGGTTTCTCTTCATTCGTTCTGCTACTTAATATAAACGCTCACATATAAAGACCTTGTCATCCTCTCGTAATTCAATCCACAAATAACATTCTCCTCTTCGGCATTAAATCACGTTTCTTTCCACAAATGTTCGACAACTTAAACAAAGCTATGTAGTTCCAGGAAGATTTCTCTGCCTATCAGATTAAAAAAGTCAGCTCGGACGAAGTCCCAAAATCATGATTCAGGCCAAATAAGCAGTCAGTTGGTCGACTAAAAAGGGTTTATTATTGATTTACTTATTTATTTTTTTAAATCAGGACAAAGAAAGCACTGCATGCAGATGCAATCGGAAAGAGAGATCACACAGAAAACAAATGTTACACCAAGAAAAACCAGCAAATTAACAAAAAAACTTCGTCGAATAAAGATGGGATGTTTTATGCATATGACGATGAAACATAAATGTGAAAATTTAGAACCCAAATTTGATTTACAAAAAAAAAAGAAGCATCATAAAAAACATTTGGAGTGCACCTGTGTACCAGCGACACAATACATAGCATGCGGAAATTTAGTTCTCAGCAAACCGAGAGAGTCCCTCAATACATCAAAGCTGCATACGCAAACTTTGCATCAGTAAAGTATGATTTAGCGTACGTATAGATGGTTTTATAACATCAAACATATCCCTAACCTAAAACAAGGCCATCCAACGTGAACACCGTAGATAGAATCGTAATCAGAAGGATCGCATTGAAGCTCTCCTCCTTCCTCCAATCTGTCCAAACCTGGTCGCCACACGCTTGGTTCAGGCGATTTCGTAGACGATGACGAACACCAGTCCCCCTTTTTCTGAAACATAAATTGTAAAGAATTGTAAGATACTGGAAAAAAAAGTACATCAACAACGTAGGCTAAATACAGCGAAAAGTGTAAAGATTAAGGGACCTTATTCCTACGCTTCTCCTTCTTGGGATTCTTCGAGCCCGGACCCATCTCCAAATGACTAAGGAATCAGGCCGCGCGTGGTCGAAGGCAAAGGTGGGGTATATTAGTAGGGTTTAGTGCTTCAAAAAAAAAAAATAGGTAGGGTTTAGAAGAAAGTGACGTCGGTGATTCTCTTTATTCTTTTTTACTTTTCATTTTAGGCACTGTTGGGCTGGAAATGGACCAAAGCGAGCCCAACCCAAATTGCTTTGAACCAAAGCATACCCGACCCAAATTCTATAAATTTTATATAATGTTAATTTAACGTTAATTTAAGTTTATATATATTACTTTATTGGCCATTTTATTAAAATAATGGGCTTTAAACTCAATATTAATAAAATAGAGTGATTTTGCAAAACATTAATAAAATCGAGCATATCGTGTGTAATAGCAGCATCGCCGCATGTAATAACCGCGGCGCCGCGCCTAATAGACGCGACGGGCTTTTAAAAAAAAAAATAACATTGGGGCCAAGTATTGTCCCAATAGACCGTCCGTCACGTTTAGTAGATGCGACGAGTCTTTTTACAAAAATAAAAATGTTGGGCCCAAATATTGGCCCAGTAGACCGTCCGTTGCGTCGAATGGGTGCGACGCCGCATCCGATGACAGCGACGACTGGTTTAATAAACCCGAGCGCCTCCTCTTATTCCTCCTCACTTCCCTCACTTCTTCTTTCTCCTCATTTATGTTTAAGACCCCGTGCACAAAAATTACCTACCAGTTGGAACAATATATTGATATCAAATTATCAATATGTCAACATAAATGATTCAAACAACCATCGTATCTTCCGATCACCATGGTAAACCTTTCTCCTTCAAAAACCTCGTCGCACCCACAAGCAAATGCCTTGTGACGTTTGCCATATGTTGAGGTGCATTCAGTTCTTCACGTTCGATCTCCTGCGTCAATTGTGGCCTTTTAGTATAGTTGCAAAGATGTATAGAATAAATCGCGGTTAGTGGGTTAAATTAGTTTCTTTTTTTCCTTTCTTAATTATTAACTAAGTTTTGTTTAAGTTAATTGATCAAACGTGGTTACCTATGTTCAAAGTATATTATTTTTTTACTAAATAAAAGTTGGACACGTCGCATCTTTATAGGTAGACTACATTTCCATACTAATATAAGATTTCTCTAAATATTGTACCTTCTTTTTTTTTTTTCCTCTAGTATTATTTAATGTCAACTCAAAATTATATACTTATTTATTAACCATGAAACAATGGAATAATTAGTGAAAATAATCAAGCCTATTTGTTATCTATTAAAAATTAACCCAACCGAACAGAAAAATATCTACAATTCGTTCTCCCATCTCTTTGTGGGTAAATGTGTCCATTGCGAAGGAATGGCCGATGTTGGAGGAATCCGTTGGGAGATCAGCTAATCTGAAGGATGCGAATCCCAATCAAACCAATCCATGGGGGAATTTTTAATGTGGAAATGCTGCAGAATCAAGACAACCGACTTGAGTACATTGAGCCTAGTACTAGTGGTGGTCACGAAATTGGATCGGTGGATATTGAAGAAATTAAGGATGAAGTGGAGCACTGGAATTCTGCCTTACTGTGCTATGTACTCTGTTCTAACCCTCTTTATGGAGTTATGGCTGGATTTCTGAAGCGTAAGTGGGAGAAATTGGGGATGTTGAATGTCTGGCAGGTGCGACAGGGGCTCTTCCTGGCTAGATTTAACAGTGTGGAGGCCAGGGATAACATTCTGCAAACTCAGATCCTACACTTTGATAGGAAACCTGTTGTGCTAGCTCCTTGGACCGAAAGCACTCAGCTCAACAAAGTTGGTATGGAGAGTGTCCCTATCTGGATTCAGCTGCCCCAACTGGAGTTGAAAATAATGTGGTAGCAAGACCTTAAGTAAACTGTCTAGTTCAATTGGTAAGCCTATCAGACTGACAATTGTAGCAGGAAGAAGGAGGGAATCCATTTTGCCAGGATTCTGGTTGAGATCAATCTCAGTAAACCTCTCAAAGGCAGTATTCAATTTGTGAATGAAAAAGGGCAACTAATGGAGCAAAAAGTTGTTGAGGTATATGCCCGTGATGTAATTTGATTACTTCTATAAATGGAATGATATTATTCAAAATTAATTTATTATTCAATAAATAGATTAAAAGGCAAATTATTAATTAGTTTAAAGATTTCACCTTGCAGTCTGGGTGAATAAGACAAATTAATAAAACCCAAATATTGGCAGTTCAGGTACTGATTCTGTGGGGACAGAGAGGGGCACCGACAAGCTGAGATACTGCAATATTGAAATACTCCACAAGTCTAAGTCTCCAGTAGGGTGACTGGATTGACAAGTACGACTTGTTTGTCGATGAGTCCAATATGATTGTGCCAACCGTTCACTTGGGAAGTGGGAGCCCATGATAATGATACAAGATGAATCAGGGATAATCTGTATTTGGATACTGACTCGTAATCGAACTGTCACACGCTTGGATTGTCCTTGATCGATCGATTGACTGTAGTAGTATGCGTGAACCTTAGACCGGAGTTAACTCGGGGTTGATCTTGAGGTCTTGACTGTCACTAGTTTGCTAGGCCCGTCTTGCCGGTGGCATGGGTCAGGGGCGAAATGCGGTCTTGACTTTTTGATGCAATTGCCGGCTGAACCGCAGAGCAGGATTTACGGTCTCGATTAATATCGAGGTTAACGTCCTATGACAAGTTTAATGTGCGGGAATTTATCCAAGTCTCTGCCAGAGCATATAACTAACTCGCGATAGTCGTGGAGGGCAGTTTAGGTATTTTCACCGACATAAACGACATAGAGTTCTGTCAGGTTCACTATGCGTGACTTTCACTCGACCGGGACAAACGTAAAAGGTTTATACGTATGACGAAAATCTGCAGTAGGTTCGTGGATTATGATTAGATCAAATTCGTACTCAATTTGGAATCTGTTCGATACCACGGGGCTGGCTAGGTGAATACCGAACACTTAGATACCTCCTAGACCGTTTGAGACGAACCAAGAGAGTCGGGCTTAAAAGGGCAACCGACACAACGTCATCATCAGAGAGAGACAGGGCTATGTCCTAGATTGAGACATGAGGGTTTTGGGCTTGGCCAAAACCCTGATCGGCCGAAAATACAGAGTTTGACTAGGGGGTAAAATGGTCTTTTAACCTGACGAGATATGTTTGAAATAAAATATTAAATATAATAGTTAGTATATGACTTAAATTATTTAAATCATTGTTATTGTTTTAGAAAAATAACATTATTTAATTTGGAATTAAATAATATATCGGATATATACATCTTTCGAATTTTATTAGATAAATTTCGACAAATTGTTAAATATATTTCTAATGGATATTATATATTTGAATATACTAAATGTTGTATTTTAATTATTAAGATATTGGATATTTAATTAAGTTTTAATTTTGAATTCGTTACTTGGTAAAACGAAGACTTGGTACAGGGGAGGTGTGAGGATTTTTCTCCTACCACCTCAACCTATTTTTGGCCAATCCTAAGTGGTATAAATAAGGATCTTCGAGATCCTAAAGAAGAGAGAAGCACAATTTTCGAAATTAAAGCTAAAGAGAGGAAAAACTAAGAGTTTTCTTCTCTCGCCACTTCCTCTCACGCACTCTGCAGCAAGCAGCTCGTTCTTGGCCTAGCCGCACTTGCACCAACAGCTGAAACGTTCGTGAGGTGTCGGCGTGATGGTCTTGAGCAAAGAAAGAGTCCCGTTCGTGTGCTTTTGGCGTAGGAGAGGGGCACTACGCCTGAGGGGATTCGAAGGGTTCGAAGCTAGCCATCGTCAAGAGGCTTCGACGAGGTATCATGGCTGATCCCTTATTTCCTTACGTCATTACTTTCTCGTGTTTGTAACTGAGCGATCTTGGATAGGTGGGGAACCCCGTAAAATTTAAAAATTCCGCCGTTCGAGGAACGTGGGTCTGGAGACCTCGGGGATTCCCAACAAAAGTTACTTATGAGTGGAGGCCAGTGTTGTGTTCAAAACGTGGGAAATATGGGCATGAAGAGTCCAGCTGTAGGAAAGACATCTAAAAATCATGGCAGCCTGTGCAGATGCCTGCACCAAATGTTCCTTGTGCTCAGCCTGAAACAAATGGTCATGACCAACAGATAACTAATGCAGTAGCTCAGACCTCTCTTCCTCCTGCCCAAGATTGAAGTGAGTGCAGGTTCAATCCCAGTCCCCTCCCCTTAGAGGAGGTGCAGTGGTCAGTAGAACCCAGTGTTTTAAAACACGCATAGCGCAAGGCGTCGCGTTTCAGTTCAAATAGCGCGTAGCGTAAATAGCGTAGCGTATTACGTGAGTATTTCGGATAAGCCACTTAATACGTTAACAAACATAATTTATAACAAATTACTAATAGTAAGCACATTATTCAATCTTTATATAAAATTTGGGTTCAATATGTAAATGATTTTAATGGATATAAAAGATATAAGATATGCATGTCATTTTGATCGTTGTTAAACGGAGAATAAAATAGATAAATTTATTTATTTTTATCACATAAGTTACATTAAATAATACAATTTTTGTTATTTGGTGGAAGGAATGACAAGTTAAATAAATTGAAAAAGAAAAATAATATATTATTTGTCATCTTTCGTTAAAGTACACGTAATAGATATTATCTCTCTTCCACCTAATAACTATACAGTATGAGCCGTAGCATCTCTCTTTCTAGCTATAGTGTGAGTCATACCCTTTTTTTTTCAACGCATCATTGCGTTTTAAAGAAAATATACGCGATGTCGCGCGCGACATAACGCTTTTTAAAACACTGGTGGAACCTGGGCTGATCTGGTTCAACTGGACGAGTGTGGAAAGAAGCCTGGTCCATGGGGTACCCCTTCCAAGCAGAGGGTCCATGGCCAAGGTCATGTATAAGTCTGCTATTTCGATGTTAGGGGCATTAATGGCCCTGCAAAGCAGAGAGAGATTTCTCTCTTCTGCAGTAAATATATGATTAATCTACAATGTCTGTTGGAAACAAAAATCAAAGCTGGACATATGGAGTGGTTTTAAAAAAGGTGTTTAGTGGATGGGAATCCTGCCATAATCTGAGATCCTAATGGTCGCATTGTGGTCCTTTGGAGAGGTGGGATTGAGATGGAGCTTGTCTCTAAGTCTGACCAACATATACACTTCAAACTGTTGGAGAATAACTCACTTGTTTCTTACGTTACATGCGTCTACGGACATAATGATCTTCCTGCTAGATAGCAACTACGGGGAAGTGTTCTACAGATTGGCTTGACTTTGAATGATCCATGGCTGATATGGGGTGACTTTAACAACATCAGGGGCTTTGAGGACAGAATAGGAGGGACTACCATCCAGTCCAAGGAATTCTCTGGATTTAATCGGTGTGTTCAACAGTGCCAACTAGAGGAAATTAGGAGAAGTGGCTGTCATTGCACCTGGTCCAACAAACAAGGTAATGCCACAAGGGACTATCTGGCTATATTTCTTCATGAGGGGGTGCCTGACTACACACCCATCCTGTTGAGGCATCTGAGTATACCTGTTGTTCAGAAGAGGCCATTCAAATTCTTCAACATGTGGTGCTTGGCCCCTGATTTCTTGAAAACTGTGGAGAAACACTGGACTAGGCAACCAGGTTCTTCTATGAGGAGTATCTGTAGCAACTTGTTGAGTCTTTGTGGTCCTCTTAAAGCTTTAAATAGGTCAACCTTTGCCAATATTGTCACCAGAACAGAGCTTGTGATGGGTCAGTTGGAGGAATGTCAATTGGCATTGCACTTTGATCCTATGAATCCTGATCTGATTGGGAAGGAAGAGAGTATCAGGCTGGAATATAAGTTTCTGAGTGAGGCTAATGTTAAGTTCCGTGCACAAAAAGCTAAGGTCAGATGTAGGCCTGTCAAAACGAGGCGACGGGGCGGGCCGGCCCGTAGCCCGCCAACCGGCGGGCTTAAGAAAGCTAGGCTTAGCCCACATAAATTAAAAAAATAAAAAAAGCCTGAAAATCAAAAAAATAAATAAATAAATATATTTAAAAATATTTCAACTTCAGAAAATATTAAATAATTTATCTTTTAATTTTATAAATTATAAAATCTTACCAAAAAAATTAAAAAAATATATAACTGATATAAAAATTATATAATTTATACTCCCTCCGTCCCAAACCGTTTTGGACATTTTACTATATCGGGCGTCCCAAACCGTTTTGTACATTTCCTTTTATAGCAAAAAACTACCACAAACAATCAATATAATACTATTAAATATTCTTAAAAGACGTGCTAAAATATACCCTTTTTCACATTTTAATTATACTATATTATTAAAATATTCAATTTCCTAAAAACCGTGCCATACCCCAAATGTCCATAATCGTTTGGGACGGAGGTAGTATATAAATATATATATATATTTATCAATTAATATATAATATTTATTAATGGCGGGCAAGCCCGCGGGGCGGGCCTGGCGGGCCTGAAAAAATCGGAGCCCACCTCGCCCTTTTGGCGGGGCGGGCCGGCCAGCGGGCCGTGGGTAATATTGACGGCTCTAGTCAGATGGTTGGACAAGGGGACCAAAACTCTGCATATTTCCCCATACTGTGCTTAAGCTAAGAACATATAGAAATAGAATATCCCCCATCCTTGACCAGAAAGGAAACTCTATAGTGGATTAGGTGGGTATTCAGCAGCACTTTGTTGACTACTACAAGGATATGCTTGGAAAGAAACAGTCTGGTAGGCTAGCACTAGACCAGAGAGTGGTGGCAGAAGGCTATCCCTCAGCCTGGAGCACCAGCTTCCTTTATTGAACCGTTCAACAGAAATGAGATAATCTCAGTGAGGAAATCAATCCATGTGGATGTTGGTCCAGGCCCTGATGGTTATAACAGTGCCTTTTACTCATGCCTGGAGTGTGGTGGGTGAGCACACTACGGATGCTATTATGGAATTCTTTAGCACATGCATATTATACCCTAGATTGAATAATACTGTTTTGTGCCTCATCCCCAAGATTTCAAGCCCTGTTTAGCTAATGACTTTAGACCTATTGCTTGCTGCAACACGGTCTATAAATGTATCTCCAAATTGTTATGTGCCAGAATCAAACCGCTTCTGCCCAAGCTCATCCAGGCTAACCAAAATGCCTTTGTGGAAGGGAGATATATAGTGTATAATATCCTTTTATGCCAAGATCTGCTTAGACTGTATAACATGAAGAATACTTCAGCTAGAGTCCTCATGAAAGTTGATATCACGAAAGTTATGATTAACTCGACTGGGAATTCCTTCAAAGTTGGCTCTGCTTGCTGAAATTTCCTATGGAGTTTATCCCATGGATTATGGAATGTGTAAGACTCTCTTATAGCATATCTATTAATGGGACACTATCTGAAAGCTTCCAAGCTGCTAGGCGAATTAGACAGGGGGATCGTATTTCTCCATTGCTGTTTGTGATAGCCATGGAGTATCTCTCTAGGAAACTGTAGATATCCACTTCAGACCCTCGGTACCCCCTTTGTAAGCAATTCAAGTTAGTGAATCTTTGCTTTGCTGATGACTTGATGATTTTTTTGCAAAGGAAAACCTGGGACAATCATTGTGATCAAGGAGGAATTAGAGCATTTCAAGATGGTCTCTGGTCTTGAGGCCAATAAACAGAAATCCAATATTTTTGTTGTTGGTGTTTCCCCTATCATCAGAGATCAGATTCTGGAGATCACAGAAGGAAGTTATCCTATGAGGTACTTAAGTGTGCCTATATCTGCCACTAAGTGGAACATGAGCTCATGCCAAGTTTTGGTGCATAAGATCACCTCTAGAATTCATTGTTGGGCCTCTCGAAATCTTTCCTATGCTGGGAGACTATGTATTATCAACTCTACTGTTAGCTATTCATGGGCTCTAGGGGTCTATCTTCATTCTCTCCACTGCTGTTACAAAGGAGATTGACAGAATGTGCAAGGAGTTTTTGCGGGGGAAGAAGGAGAGTGGCAAAGGTGTGCCCCTTGTCAACTGGGAACATGTCTGTTGTTCGAAAACTAAAGGAGGTCTGAACTTGCGGCATTGTGTGACTTGGAATCAAGCTCTAGCTGGCAAGAAAATCTGGGACATTACTTTGGATGTTGACTCACTTTGGATCAAGTGGATCAATGTGGTCTACTTGAAAAGAGTCTGTTTTAGGGGACTTCATTCCTGCGCCTGATTCCAGTTGGCATTGGAAGAAGCTGCATAGGCTTAAAGAGAGATTTCGGGCTGGCTATGTGGGAACTTGGAGGCCATTTGGTGATGGCTCATACACTGTCAGTTCAGGGTACACATGGCTCAAAGGTGATAGGCCAAGGTTCCAGCTTAGCAAGGCCATATGGAACAGGTTCAACATCTCTAACATTCATTTTTGCTATGGATTATGCTGTAGAAAAGACTATTTAACATTTGACAGATTAGCCAATTGGGAGTGGCAGTGGATAACAAAACCTGTAGACTGTGTAGACTTGTTCATGAATCAATTGATCACCTTTGCTTGGACTGTCAATTCAGCCAACTGGTGGCAATGAGGGTTGCTGTTTGGCTGAATCTTATTGTGCCATTTCTAACCTTTGATGATAAGGCTAATTGGTTGCATTGTATGGAGGGCAAAAAGAATGTGCAGGTTTGGATCAGCATAGCCTGCTATGCTTCTATGGCTTATCATATTCGGAAGGAGAGAAACCTGAGAGTTCATGATATGAGTCTACATTCAGTGGAACAACTTGTCTACATTATTGCGCAAGAGATGAAATGGAGAATCAGATCACTTGGCCACCTGAAGAATGCAAATGGAGCAGATTTGGTTGCACGTGTTTGCTTGTACCCGTTTTATTAATTGTTTTGCATGTAAGCTGTGGACAATGTAATCTTTCACTGGGACTGTGGTAAATGAGTAAGATCATTCTACCAAAAAAAAGTAAAAAATTAACCAACCTTAAACTACTCCACACTCGTTGAAATAATGAACTCAACCTTAAACTATTCCATATTATTACATATTAGTTAAAATGTATTCATTAATTAAAAGAAAATGATTAATTTTTTAAATTTTTCATTTACAAGTAAAAATATATTATGCAATTTCTTATGCTATGAAATTAAATTACATGTTTAATTTTTTTAATACATGCTAATGGTGACTCCGTGAAATAATATTTTGACTCAGTCGGTGTCCATATACTATCGAGTCCGCCAGGTTAAGCGCTATAGAAGTGGCTATTGAGCTCCTCAATCTTTCACTGCCTGCAAGAGAAGTGGCTATTGAGCTCGCCGGGTTAGGAAGATTGTCGCTTTATAGCACTTTGAGCGGACAAACTGAGATCTTTACGCATGTTGTTGACCTTTTTGGTCCATATATGTTAGAGAGTTTTGACGATCGATGTAATTGTAAATGACATTAGGTCTATAAAATAAGCAATTCGATTTGGGACAAATAAAATGTCTAAGTTCATGATAATATTCAACCATGCATTGCTAATGAGCTATAAACCGATTAAGTGTTGAATATTTGAATTGCGTGTGATTTTGTGATGATTTGATGGAACTAGGTGATCGCATGTTATAGACAGACCATGAGATAGGATATATCGTTTCTGTGCTATATATGGAAATAATGCATGAGATATCCTACTGTGCTATATATGGAAAATATGCTGTTTATATATGGAAAGTGATATATCTGGTTGAAATCCGTTATTCCTGGACGAAAATCATATGTACGATTCTTGCATGCTTTCCACTGAATTTAATGTGAAATATTGAATTTATATCTTTCCTTATGCTGATTGGATATTATATTTAGGAAAGATTTGATTTGATTAACCTTATGGATAAAGTGCTCTTATATGGTATTTGCTATAACGGGTGATATTTCTGAAATAAGGAAAGTAGTGCCATGATGTGATATCGATTTAAATAAGCTCTGATCTGATTTGTGTGCTAAACATGGTAAATATATTGATTAAATGCTATGAGCTGTACATGGAAAACGTGCTGATATCTTGCTATCTTGTGTGCTATACTTGGAACGTAAATCTGGATTGACTCGTTACTAGGAACTGATAGCAGGGAATCACTTATGGAAAGTTCTGAAATGGAAAATATATGCGAAATGGTTGAATGAGCTTGAGAACGAAATTGAGCCTTTATATGGAAAATAATTATGCTTTAAATGTGCTATATGACCGTTGTGATGATTTGTTAAGAGCATGATTTATATGGTATGATTGACTCGAAAATTGCATGGAAACTATGCTTAATTTGGTAATTATTGGTTGATATGATTTTCCATGTGAAGCGCTATTTGTAAAGGATTATATATGAGCTGCACTTCAGACTTTCGAGGTACTTAGAATTTGCGAATATAAGCCTACAAGAGATTCTTGAGCAGAAACATACTGAGAGATTCCTGAGTTCCCACTTGCGATAGCTTTCTGCCCACCTGAGCTTTAACTTGCATATCCATCACTGAGCGAGTGATTCAACATGATATTCCAACCTCCTGCCATACATTCGGTCTTCGGACGCATTGTCTTCGGACGTGAGCAATACCAAGGAGGCAAGGTCGACGTTTACGCACACGTGAAGGGAAGGACAAGTCCGGGGGCCCTTCGGTAGCGAGCTGTGTCTGTCGGGATCAAGGAGATTCCGAGGAACGAAACTCGGCGTGTGGTAACCTAGTAGTGTCTAGTGTTCGACTTGTTTCGGTTGTGTATTGGGCTAACCAATCAGTTTTGTATCCAGCTACGGTGCATTGTAGTGATTGGGTAAACTCTTGGGAAGCAAATCCCAAGGAGAGGAGTAAACCCCAGTTGGGGATATAACCTCTATAAAATTCTGTCTCGCATTTACTTTTCAGTTATCTCTTTATTGCTGTGAGACAGACCCGACGCACATCCAACGTTACTAGGATATATCAGACATACTCGTCACAAACATCAGTAGGCATATCTAAGTCACCACACTTAGCATTTGTGAAAAGAAGCATAAAATTTTTATAAGCCTAATTCACCCCCCTCTTAGGCACATTTTTATCTTCACATGTGACTAGCAGTAAGCTGGGAATGTGTGCCCGACGTATGTTCTAAACCATAATGGCACGCGTGCGCGTGTGAGTTTCCTTCGATATCCTATATAGGCATGTTTCGGTGCTTGCTTTTATATGCCCCGACTGATGCGTGTTGTTGTTAGAGAAACTCTATTTCCCATGAGTTTTGTGCCTTCCGACTACACACGCGAACTTGGAAATAGCATGTCTATCATAATATAGGATTTCTACTATTTTTACAAGTGGAATTGTGGTCTGATAGGGATATTTCTCTGTGCTACAGAAATGGATTTTGTGAGAATTGTTTTCAGAGTCGAGCATTTTGAGTGAGATTAAATGATATCACATATTGTCATGGTTAACTTACCTACTAATTAGGCTTTCCTAGTGAACCTGGGACATAATTTTATCGGTATCGGTACACGTTTTAGGTTTCTTTTGATTTTGTGTTGTAGGTTTACTTGGGATATGAGGTCAATTGTGTTCGCAGTTTCACTGATATGGATGATAAGGTAAGACATGGTTTGAAAAGTAAGCCCGTTTTTACCTCTGCTTTAAAGCCCATTATGTTTCTTCTATGCTTTTTTGCCAATGTTAGGTCACCGATTATCAACTCAATCAATCCTAGGCATGAATTCTAAGTAATTTGATTAGAAAAACTCCAAGTAAGAACACGAGAGAGAATTCGAGTAGAGTGAGAAAGTTACTAATGCTTCTCTCTCTAGAAATTGAATTGCAATCCTTTTTGGATCGATTTCCAAAACTTTCTCTATTAAGCTCAATGTTTACAATTGTATTTATACCAAACAAACTTGTTATAAATAACATGCTAGTCCTATACTATGGCCTATTTACAGAAAAGCCCTAATTGCAAAGATAGCTAATAAAATCAAAGCACAATTCTAAATCATATTCTACAATCTCCCTCTTTGTGCTTGATTGCCCTTCTGCTCTGTCTATCTTTGTCGGGCGTAGAACGACTTGTGCAAGCGCATGCTCGTAATGTGTGATTTTGTCCCTCAACTCGATCGGCTCTTGTGTGGCTTCGAGTATCTGAGTCAGAAGCGGTTGCTCTCTTACTAGTTTGCGGTTGGGCAGCCTGGTGTCTTCATTAATTTCTTCCAATCTCCTCTTGATGTTTCTCCTGATTAACTTGAGCGTTCCATCCCAGAATTTGCGGACCTCAGCCATTAGCATCAGCCTGTTCTTCTTAGCAAGTGTTTTGAAGTAGGTGATGCCTAAGACTTGATCAAAGAAGATGTGATTGATGAGAAGCCCTTAAATTTTAGGACATCATGCGCGGAGCTGTCATGTTGCTCATATTGCTCTCTAGAGCCATCCGAAGGTCATGTGCGGCAAAGTACTTGACTTGGCCCACCATGATCCTGTTGATTCCCTTGAGCCCTTCATTCTTAATGTAGCCTTGAGGATCCTTGTACGTCTCCACATACATCTGGAAGAGGTTGTAGATCTCGTAGGCTGGAAGGTACAGTAGATCAGTCTCGTCTAGCTCGTCTTGAGTTTTGTTTGTCCGCTCGATGATGTAGATTGGAGTTGGAAACCTTCACTTAGAATTGTAGACTCCTATCAGCTGAAAGATCGGAGGCAACCTCTTGAAGTGACTCCTCACTTGATCTTCAGGGATCCCAACTGTTGACTTAGACCAAGGTGGATGAGCCTGTATAGATATCCATCCTTCTTTGCCCGTCCCAATATGCAATGCCTCTGAGCTTGAACTCGTTCACCTTCGTGATTTTGTCCGGCGACCTCCAAATTTGATGACGAGCATCTTCCTGGAAAGGGACTTCTATTCGCACGTTATCCCGAGATGAGTCAATCTGAGCGGTCCTTGCAGTCAATCTTGGAGGGGTGTCCGCTCGTTGTGAAATCAACTCTAGAAGCCTTGGGGGATCCACATTAGAGTCCATTCCTTCCTGAAGTTCTTCATCTTCAACGAGTACGAGGTCGACCGACGCTTGACGTAGAAAGCTAGCGAACGTCGTTGAGCCTTTGCCTTTGAATTGTGTCGGGCATACTGTGATCATCCACTATTCACCAAAATGTAGTTATCGAGAACTTCATGTGGATTGATTTTTCGTTTTGATGTCCTCGACTAGTCTGGAGCGCTTGAGCTAGGTCCTTCAGTTTCTGCCAGAGCTAAGAGCATATCTACGCTTGCTTCTTCTTTCGGAAGCAATGGGTTTGTGATAGTCGTATGTGGTGGTGTGGGCGGAGGCATTCCTAAGGTGGGTGGTTTGATTGGGCTAAGAGTTTGGGTGCAGTACGTGGTGGTTTGGGTTTGTGAGCGGGTAGTGGGTCGTGAGGTTTCAGCAGCTCCAGTGCTTGTCTGTGCCGAGCCCAAGCCTTGTCTCTGTCCTTGACCACTCATGGATGTCCTTGGTCTTTTCTCCCCTCATGACAATCATGATGGTCAGTTTCGTCATGTCGAAGTTTGGAGCGGGAGCCTTGGCCTCGGTAGATTTCTGTAGGTGGGTAAGGACGGTCCAAAAGATGCCTGAAGAGATCGTCTTCTTGAGGAGTCTGGTTGGGAAGGTCAAATAAGTGGGCTACGGGAATTGTGTGGAGCTCGTTGATGGGGATGGTGTATGGATTTATAAGGATGGGTGACTGGGTAGATGGTGTATGGGTTTATAAGGATGGTGTATGGGTTTCAGCACCTCCAATGCTTGTCTGTGCCGAGCCCGAGCCTTGTCCCTGTCCTTGACCACTCATGGATGTCCTTGTCCTTTTCTCCCCCTCACGACGATCCTGATCGTCAGTTTCATCATGTCGACGTTTGGGGCGAGAGCCTTGACCTCGGCAAATTTCTGTAGGTGGGTCAGGACGGTCCACAAGATGCCTGAAGAGATCGTCTTCTTGAGGAGTCTGATTGGGAAGGTCAAATAAGTGGGTTACAATAATTGTGTGGAGCTCGTTGATGGGGATGGTGTATGGGTTTATAAGGATGGGTGACTGGGTGGATGGGCTGGTGAGGATGGGTTGTGTGGGTGTGAGGTTAAGTTGTGATGAAGGAGCCTCTGAGACGGGTGCTTTCCCGATATCGCGGCGGGACGTCTCCTTGGCGGTGTGCACTCTCTCCATTAACTGTCTTCAAAGGATTTGAGAGCTTCTGAGAGAGCGGCCTTTAGTCGATCTTCGGTCACAAACGGTGAGGACACCTCCAAAGTGGAGCATGGGTGGGTTCCACTGTCAAGACATCAGTGAAGGTCACTGATGTGCCACCTGATGAGGAGTTGAAGGACCAGAACGACTGATTTCGACTGTTAACCCACGAGTAAACACCATCTCACTGGGTTGGCTCGTCGTTTGAGATTGCGACGTTGTGAGACTTCCATCCAATCCTCGAGATAATTCCAGAGGAATCGTCTCCATGGATGTTGTTGCAGGCTCAGATTGAACCTGCGAGTCAGACAATTGAGTCTCGGGCCGGTAGTGGATAGAATCTGAGTCTCGGCCTCAGCTGACGCAAGAGTTACGTGTTGCGGCTCAAGATTGAGCGAAGAAGAGTCCTCAGTACTTGGAGTGACGATATGCGTCGTGTCTGATTTGGTGGTGATGACAGCTATGTCGACGAGTTCAGTAGATGAGATTTGAGGTTGGGGAACCTTCTGACCAAATGAACCTCCTCGTCGGATTCCGTGGCTTCGGATGTGGTGGCAGTGTGAGGTGATGGTTTGCGTGCAGGATCCTCACGGGCTGGTGCTGTCGATTCAGGCTCTATGGGCGTGATCATGGAAGTCAGAGTCTCTATCCCGGGCATTGAAACCTCTTGGAGTGGACTGGGCCCCGTTTTCGCTTCGCGAGGTGCTTCGTTGGTAGGAACGTCCTCAAGCGGTTCCTGAAGCACTTCGACAATGATAAGCACTTCTGCTCCTAGCTATTGAGATGGAGCCTCGGCTTCCAACCCTTGCGCCACTTCGTCGATCATCATGGCATCAAGGTCTTGAGTGGAAGTCTCCACTTCGAGTTCCTGATCTACTGTGTCAATCAGTGTAGCAACAGGGTCGGGTGTGGAGGGCTAACACTGAAGTCTGTCGGGGGCCTCGAATCATCGCCATAGTCAGGTGATGTTCCCGACAGTATATTTGATATGCGACGTCTGTGGGGTTGGTCGGCAAGACGCAGTAAGGAGAAGTGGATAGGCATCGGTTGTAGTTGGAGATCAGCGGGCTTCGGGTTGTGGAAGAATCGCAACTTCGGTGGTCTATACTCTCCACCCGGTTGTGGGATCTCAGGGTATATCTCCATCAAGTGGGCAAAGTAGAGAGAACCATCTGCCATACTGGAGGTTCTTGGACTTCCTATTCTCCTTCTGACGGACTTGATCACACAAATTATTCAATATAAATTTGTTCACGTCATAGTTTCTGGAGAAGACGATTCCGTGGAAGATCCACAGTATATTCCCGTATCAAATCCAGCATGCTTAGGTGAAAGGCACTCATTGACAATGCCGAAGAGTGTCTTCCAGGGATGAGGGATCCCGTTGCTATGAAACTGAGCAAGTTTCGGTAGTGATGGTCGAAATCCCATTTGAATGAAATCTCGTACCATTTCCGCATCCGAGGGTAGTGGATCATAGTTCTGACTGAATGGAAGATCCAAAACTATCCCAAGGTTTAGCTGGTCGAAGGTGAAGTGCCTTGTTCCAAGCATCGTGGAGAACTGGTACTCGCCGTTGACTACGTGTCCTTGCATCTTGCCCAAAATTGTTGAAGGTACACCATATGTACCAATGCTGTTAGGGTAAGAGAGGGCCACAGTTCATGGCCTTTCACTTTCAGTATAGACACTATAATCACGTCTGGACACCGAAAGGTGGTCAGATCGAATTGGAAATTGGTGTCTTGTATGTTGACGTACATGTTATGCTCGTATATGTGATTGTAAGTTGGGTAGTTAGCCATCTAAAAACAATTAAAGAAAACTTTATTAGTTGAAAAAAAACTTCAGTCGAAATAATGTTTGAAGTGAACATGTGCGATACTCAAAAAAAAATTTCGAAGTTCGCATATAGGGCATGTTAATGATTTGCCGAAAATTTACCGAATATAGAAATTCAATTAACACTGTTCACTCCGTTCAATTTTTCGATTGAAAATTTTATTCGCTAAATTTGTCTACAGTTATAATGACTTTGTAAAATTATCTAAGAGTTGAATGATACGCGTTGTGTAGCCGAGTAATTTTACGATTGGGAAAATATTTTCCGGGTAAATTTACGATCAAGAAAAAGTTTTCTTTGTAAATTTACGATCGAAAAATATTTTCGTGAGGAATAAAATTTTTCGTTCTAGGAATATTTGGAGCGAGAAGTAAAAGTTTGATTAGAAAAATTTCTAAGTGTTAAGAGTTATGCCTAGCACTGTAGCCGTCTATTTTCACGATCGAGAAATGTTATTCGCTAAGGTCTACAGTGAAAAAGGCTTAGAAGATTTCGTTTGTTGTACCCGTTATGTGATAGTTTTGATCGAAAATTTCGTTTAGGTATTTTAATGCGCGAGAAATTATTTTCGATTTTAGAAGCGTTTTCGCTGCGAAGTTTGTCGATCGAATAAGTTGTCGACGAGAAAACAAGTCAAACGCCGAAAAATCGATCAAACAAAATGATGTTAAAACCTTAGAAGGTTTTTTGCTGCGAATACTTTTTTAAGATCGAGAAAGTCAGCTTTGACAAATTAATTTCGCCACCGCCTAAATTTACGATCGATAAAAATGTCTTCTAAAATCAGGTTTTTCGATATTAAGTTTATTTGCTCGATACTGTTACGTCAATTTTAGAGTTTTTGCGTATATGTTTTTCGCTCGTAATAGATTCTCACTGATAAGTTTTTCGGTCAAAGTCATCGATTTTTTTTTATTAAAAAAAACTCGAACTGTCGACCCAAAAACTTTTTCGATACAAACAGTGAATCCATCGAGTTAGGTTTTCGACAAACACTGTCTGCGGTCGAAGAAGTTCTTCGACGCTTTAAACCCAGAAACTCATCCATTAAAAAATCGAACCTAAAACTCAATTGTCAATGATTAACCAAAAGATTTAGAGTAATTTTTTGAGTTCGTCTCTCTGTCGGAGTTTTTCGCGAGAGAAATTTTAATCGAGACTATTACTTTTGCGAGTGACGGTTTTGCGTGAGATCAATGTTTTCGACTGCAAAAAGGCAAGTTTATTCTAATGGGCTGATTGGACGTTTTCGGAGCTAAGGTGAATCAGGCTTCTATAACTATTTCGCTTGAGAAACTGGAATCGAGAGTTATCGATTTGAACCAGTTTTACAACCGTTAGTTTCTTAACTTTTCAGATTGATTGCTATTTCAAAGAAATCACATTAAAGTGCTCCCCCTATGAATTAAAATAATGCAATTTAACTCCATGTAAGTCCGAATGGTGACATCTGGCTCCTTTGACGAAATTTGAAAAATCTGTATCACTTAGAGCAAGAATGTCAGAAATATTAGAGTTAAATCAACAATTGTTTCAATCAAGACTGTTACTTTTGCGTGTGAGGGTTTTGCGTGAGATAAATGTTTTCGACTGCAAAAAGGTAAGTCTATTCGAATGGGCTGATTGGACGTTTTCGGCGCTAAGGTGAATCAGGCCCAATAACTATTTCGCTCGAGAAACTGATCGAGAATTATCGATTTGAACCAGTATCACAATCTTTAGTTTCTTAATTTTTCAGATTGACCGCTATTTCAATGAAATCACATTAAAGTGCTCCCCTATGAATTAAAATAAATGCAATTTAACTCCCTGTAAGTCCGAATGGTGACATCTGGTTCCTTTGACGAAATTTGAAAAATCTGTATCACTTAGAGCAAGAATGTCAGAAATATTAGAGTTAAATCAACAATTGTTTCAATCAAGACTGTTACTTTTGCGAGTGAGGGTTTTACGTGAGATAAATGTTTTCGACTGCGAAAAGGTAAGTCAATTCTAAGGGGCTGATTGGACGTTTTCGGCGCTAAGGTGAATCAGGCCCAATAACTATTTCACTCAAGAAACTGGAATCGAGAATTATCGGTTTGAACCAGTTTTACAATCGTTAGTTTCTTAATTTTTCAGATTGACCACTATTTCAAAGAAATCACATTAAAGTGCCCCCTATGAATTAAAATAAATGCAATTTAACTCCCTGTAAGTCTGAATGGTGACATCTGGCTCCTTTGACGAAATTTGAAAAATCTGTATCACTTAGAGCAAGAATGTCGGAAATATTAGAGTTAAATCAACAATTGTTCCCCCTCCGAGTTTTTACACCAATGCAGCCAGCTACAGATTGTGAAAAATCGTGACGTTCTCATCATTGGATGTGCTCGAGAAAAATTTCTAAAACACTTAAAGAGAGATGTCAAAAATATTTGGAACTAATAGCATGATATTTGTGAATGCCCCCCCTCAAATAATGCGCCAAGAAATTATATCTATATTTTTTAATATTTTTTTTATTTTCTTTTATTTCCTTATATATATACATATACTATTATTAATAGTATCGGATCAGATTATTTTGCTTCGATCAACGTCACACATAAAATTT
This sequence comes from Craterostigma plantagineum, assembly GCA_027422505.1. NCBI lineage: Eukaryota > Viridiplantae > Streptophyta > Magnoliopsida > Lamiales > Linderniaceae > Craterostigma > Craterostigma plantagineum. Next base: position 5,239,159 of record JAPQWV010000019.1, on the reverse strand, counting down.
CACAAGACATATTGAAAGATAGTATGCCGTCAAGTCATGTCGTCAAACTAAAGTCCCAAGTTCATATAATGGTCCAATTCGACAACTCTCACCTGGTTCGCCCTAGCACTCAATTATTTTTAACTTGGAATTTTTTATTTATATCACTCAAGTCATCACCAACAATATTATGTCAATTTACATGTGATCGAGGCGCTTTAATCATTTCACCTAAGCGAAAGACCGTCGTTTTCGAACTAAAGGGACTTTGAAGGAATTTAATTTGGCTCTGACTTAGAATGAAAGGATTAGTTGGGAAATGTGGACTAAAAAGTCTCCGTCTTCCTTTTCTTAGCCTTTCTTCTCCACCGACATTTCATAGTTGTGACGACCCTCACTTTCTAATCATAATTAGTGGCGGATTTTCGCAACGTAAGTCGCAAAAGATCTGTCTGACAAAACTTTTTCGACAATACAATATATTATAACTAACGTTATCTACATAGTCATGAATTTACATGGGTTGTAGCCTCAAAATAACCAAAATATTAAAAATCATCACGTCGCTCCACAGGTCGTCATCCATGTACATCCTCGCCCTCAAAAGTCCGTGGAGCACCACCGTCAGCACGCCTCTATCTCGACGCATATCAGCACCGGACTCAGTACCTACAACACGTAAAACCCTGAGCTATTGCTCAGTAGGTGAAATAATGCATGATAAGCGACATGCACTCAACCCTGACTCAACCCTGATATCAACACTTTCATATCTCATACGTAAGTGCCAATCTCACAATGCAATGCACGCTCATCCTACGATTAGATCTCATCTCAACCTATATCTCATCTCAATTACAGGTCTCACCTCGACCACTGGGCCCATAGGCTAGAATTCACCTTGCGCAACCTACTTAAGGAAGGGGTCAAAAAATCGGCTCTCGAGTAGTAACGTACACTGTCTCATAGGTAACCCTTTCCCAAGACGTTTTTTCTGCCCCGGTGATGCCCACGATGGTAGCGATCTCCCTGATCTAACTCTACCAGGTCGCTACTTTCGCTAACTAGACTCTTTCATATCTCATACGAAAGTGGCCTCGACAATCATACAACTGTCAGGTGTACTAGTACTACCCTCAGACTCCACTACGAGTCGACGACTGAAATTGGTCGCATTTACCCCCAGGCGCCTCGCGCCGACACCGTAAGGTGTCACCATACCAATCAACATGATCAAACCAACCTCACTCTCACATTCCGTGTACATGCTATGCAGTACAAATAAAACGCATCATTACACAAATAAATAAATATTTCCTCGAAAATATTCCAACTCGAGCCAAAAATTCGGTGATCTGATCTACTGCCCGATCGCTATCACCCAATCGGTGTCTTTAAGACGTCGGCTACCTATGCCCCATGTTGGCTTAAAAAGCAAGTCCACTTTGATTTCTAGTTCGTAGTCCACTCCAAGGATCATCGATGATCTGATCTACTGGATGCGCTCGAGTCCTCTTGCGTTCATGAGGCAAAGCTGAGTCAGAGGCATCAGCCATTTATTGAGCGAGAGTTCCAGAGATCTGAGTCTGTTCAGTTGGTTGAGGTAATTCCATTTCTGCACTTTGAGCTGAGCGGATGATGTTTCCTCAAGAAATTCTGTTGGATTCTCAGGACTCTGTGGTGATTCTGAATCGAGTGAGGTGGGGACATTTGAAGTACTTGGTATATCGGCTTCGTCAATTGGGGTTCCACCGTAGGTGTATTAATTGGGTTGTTCGGCTGATATAGATGCTCGAAGAGCGAGTTCAAGTCTTCTAGAGCTAGTTGTAAAGCTTCATCTAACGTTGAAGGCTGCATTATTGTCGTTATTTGTTGGTCTTGTGCCAACACACCAGTAAGCACGGGTTCTGAACTGTCGTGTTCAGAAGCCATCTGGTTAGCCACGGGCCCTGAACTGATGTGTGCATGAGCCATTTCTATCACTTCTTGGAAAGTGACGTTGTAGCTTTCCATAATTATTCGGCTGGACTTGATGTATACTTGGTATGCTCTAAAGGTTGAAGAATACCCGACAAATGTGGCTTCGAATGCGTTAGGTTCGAACTTAGCACGTTGCTCTCTGTTCATTCGCCACAAAGCACTTGCACCCGAAGACCTTGAAGAAGAATGTTAGGTACTCGCTTGTTATTTTATACGGAGTCTTATCGAAGCGCTTGTGAACCACCGTCCTGTTCTGAGTGAAACATGCGGTATTTACTGCTTCAGTCCAAAGAAAAGTGTGGGAGGCCAGAGTGAATCAACATCGTACGTGCATCTTCCACTAGAGTCCGGTTCTTCCTTTTGACTATCCATTCTGTTGAGGCGTCTTTGCGGCTGAGAATTGCTGACTATTCCAAGTTTCTAGAAGAAGTCACTCAGAAACTTATTCTTGAACTCAGTTCCATTGTTAGTGCGAATGACTTGGATAGTCTGTTGCAGTAGGTTCTGAGTCGAGTTCACAAAATTTACGATCAAGTCCCCTGTCTCATCATTTGTTCGGAGGAACTTCGTCCACGTGTAGCGAGAAAAGTCGACTATGACCAGCACATACTTGCATCGTTGATACTCTGTGTTTACATCGGTCCATAGAGGTCCATGTAAAGTAATTCCGAAGGACGTGAAGTAGAGGCAAATGGCTGGATGTGATGAGAGGCTCGCTTCATTTTTTCAAGTTGACACGCCGAACATTGATGCTCTTTTTGTAGCGTTATCGTTGGCAGACCGTGAACCAACTTCTTCGTTGAAGAGCTATAATATTGAGATGAGACATGCGTTGATGCCATAGGCTGTTCCTCTGAACTACAGTCTAACAGATGAGGCAAATAGCAATTGTAGGCCGTACGGACGTCAGGTTGATCGTGTATTAGTTTGATTTCCGAATTCCTTGAAGGAGTTCTTTGTCCTGACTGTCCAAAATTCTGCACTGGTCAGCAAAAAGACCATCTGGAGTCCTTTGTCACAGAACTGGCCTTTGCTGAACAAGTTATGACGGAGGCCTTCGACGTAGGAGACATCCTTGATGGTCAGATCTTCCAAAATGGTATCTCCAAATCCTAGAATTGGTGCCGAATCGTTGTTTATGAATCTGACTTTGCCATTTAAGTGGTCTTGAGAGTTGCTCAGCAGCTCTTGATTTCACGTCATATGTGTGGAGCAACCCGAGTCGAGATACCACATATGATGGATCTGCAAAAACAATTTTAAAGAGCTTTAGGTAACCACTTATAACTGGGTCCTCTCAGATTAACAGATTTAATTTTTGGTTCATTTGATTTGTAAATTATCATAATTAGGAGCTTTAGCAACCCAAGCCATCTTTGAAGAAGTTGATTTGGGTTTTGCCTTTGTAGGAGATTTGGCCTATTTGGCATTCGTCTTCCTAGGTAGAGATTTAGGAACCCATTTAGGTTGAACCTGACAGGAAAGTTTAATTTCAGCACGGGCGAATGCTTTAGTAGGCTTGATCGTCGAAAATATCTTTTCACTAGATAGTCTCCTAAGGTGTTTAGGGGATTGAATCTTTACGGGATACCTTTGGTGAAAACATGAATGAATGGTGCCACAAGCTTTCTTAATGGCTGGATCTTGTTTCCTACGAGTAATCCTAGTGGCATTTGACTTAGAATGTTTCATTTTAAGTTTTGAGGAAGAGCCTATCTCGAAATTTTTGTTTCTAAAGATAGTAGGCTGAAGTGAACAAGTAGAAGCAATAATTGTAAGCGAAGAATTGACTCTTTTATTTCTACGACTGTCTTTTATATTTATAGGAGGAATTGAAGTTGAAACATCGAGATCTACATGCTCCTTCTTTATTTCTAACCTTGACACTCTCGCCTTCGTTAGAATTGGCTCCTTAACTACCCTACCTGTTGATGTAGTAAAAACGAAATTAGGAATAATATTTTTAGGAATATTATTCTTTGATCTTGGTTTAGAGGAAGGCGATTTTTCTTTCTTCACGATTTTTAGAATGATTTTATCTTTGGGGGAAATGTGTGAGGAGCGGTTTGAGATACGGAGGAAGCTTTCCGATTTTCTATCTCCTCTAAGGATTTTTTCTTTTCTGCTTCAAAACTCTCTCATTCTTTGTCTAATGAGGCTCGTAATTCCTCTATCGGCCTCACGATAGGGGTTGTAGAGAGAATTTTCAGAATGTACGTACTTAGCTTCCTTAATTTCAGGTTGAGTCTCAGGAGGTTTAATTAAATCACAGTCACGCGTTAAGGGCATTTCCTAAGTTTTGTAACTGTTATTTAATTCCTTGTACTCGAAGGGAATTTCAACCTATGTTTGGCTTTTCTCTTAGAGAGTTCTAAATCACCTAAGTCATCTGTTTTAGTAATGTTCATAAGAGAGTTTACTCCTAAGCTCATGTATTTTATATCATATTCTTGCTTCTTCTATAACACACATGGGTTAGTGAAACTAAGAGTTCTATGGGATTATAGAACTCTATATCCTTGTGGTGATTTAGGAATACAGTCCGTTCGTCCGATTTCTTAATTTTGGCATATAATTTACGTTCTTTGCCTAAGAGAGCATAATTGTTTTCTACCGTTATTTTTGCGGCTTTACAGACATTGAAATCCTTAGATAGCTCATTAATCTCAGTATTTGATTTTTCTAATTAAGATTCTAGACTAGTGATCTTAGCGTTGGCATTTGTTAATCTACAATTGAGGCTAGCTTTCTCGTCGAGGTTCCTAACCAAACAATTGTAGTTATTTCCTAGTCTGGCTTCTAATTCCTTAATTTTTGAGCTATGCGTCTCTAACTGTGGCGTCTTAGTCTCACTAATTTTCAAGCTCTTAGTTAGTCATCTATTTTCGCATTCGAGCTTCTAAGTTCTAATTCGAGACTTGCTATTTTCTCCTGAGACTTAGTTAGCTTTTTCTCTAACTTTTTTTTTTTTATCACATTTCAGCTCATGTACCATGTTAGCGTACTTAGTTTCTAATTCGGCGAACAGGTCAAATAGTGTAGAGTCAGGGGTAACTACCTCTTGTACGAGTGAGACCGCATAGTCGAGCCTTTCTTTTGGTGCACAATGCATCATATTGAACACCCTTTTTGTTCTTTTCAACCATGTCTCTGCCTTAGCAGGATCTGTCGTACCAATGAAGTCCACAGCACCCATTTTCCTCAATTTGTCTTATCGCCGCTCTCGGGGAATTGTCAGGAGGTTTTCGTGGTCGTATTGTCTAATTGTATGTGATGATCTGGATTCAGGTACGACCGTTCTTCCTCCTCCCTCCATTGGTTGTTCATCATGTTCGACATGCATCGGTTCACCTATTGCGCTTTGCCTATATATGCAAGAAAAGTTTAAAGGGCAATCCATAACATGCACATTCTATGCAAATGTCTACAGAACCTAAAGGCTCTGATACCACTACATGTAGCGCCCAGTTTCCTATTACCTTTGTTGACCTTTTTGGTCCATGAGTGTTAGAGAGTTTTGATGAACTATGGGCCCGTTTGGTTGGGGGTAATAGGGGGGCTAGGGGGTTAGCATTAACTGATGATGTGTTTGGTTGGAGGGATTTTATAAAGGTAAGATTTACTTAATACCCCCTCAATACCTCTAATAAGGTATTAAATAAATCAGCCTATCCCCCTAACTTTATTTAATACTTTCATTTCATGACTAAATTACCCCTTATAAAAAATTATATTTCCCATACTAACCTCTCACTTATTCGTCTACAATCATCCACAACACCTCACCTCACGTATTCAACATAAAAAAATTACATCATCCTAGGAGATAATCGACAACCCACCGGCGGGAAATTTTTCGACGAATTCAACCACCGGCGAGCATCCTCGTGACGAGAAGAAGATCCATACACATCCTACCTTGACTAAGCTTGGAAGGTGTGATTCTTTCTTAAACCTAACTATTTGAATTTGGGAATTTTGATTAATTCCATGATTCTGTGGCTTAATGAATGCTATTGGAGGATTAAATGGATCGTACCCACTGAACTTGCTAATTGGATTGTGTGATGCATTCGATCATGTGTGATGCAAATAGACTGTCAGACTTAGAATGTTTCGGCTGATAGAAAAACATAGTATTAGCGATTATCGAGTTATATGGTCTTGCAGAAATCGACTGAACAAGATTGATACGAATTGGTCTCCATCTTTGTTTTGGTTGGTTCGTTTGAAGTGAGAGTAGCCAAATCATAAGGCGTGTTGTAGACATTTTGCTGTAAGGATCATCTTCTCCAAACTGATTTTCGTTGCAACGTACGGATGAGATGGGTGTGTCTGCATTTACTTCCGTAGTGAAGAATATATTTGTTATCAGCAGAAGTAAGCCCATAAGTCGGGTTGATGTAGAACTGATGCTATTAGCTTGATTCATTTCTTCAGTTCTTTTTCGAGAATCTGTTTTTTGATCGATGAGATTTATTGAACTGTTGCAGTGGCGATTGGTTTGCATTATATATCTACATTTCACTCATTGATGTCTCGTTGAGAACACAGATAATAAAAATCAAAACCCAGAGGATGAACGGAAAGAATGAGTCATGTTATAAGCTCGCTTTTGATACATTGATTGGAGCATAGGTAATCCTATTTTATTTTTAATTTTTTTTTTCTTCGTATTGCCGAACGATTAGGTGTTTTGATTCCATAATGGGCTCAACCGAAGATGATATTGGTGCAATGATGGTTCTTGGATTTTTAGCTAATCATATGCTCATGATACAATTTGCTATATATCTTTATCGGCAGAGAAATGGACGGAGAAAACGGAAACAGCCGTGTACTTATTCTATGTACGAAAGGATGCCAAAGCAAGTTGATTACCTGCAAAATTTAATATCAGATTTCAGGAGTAATTCGCATGAAAATTTGAGGATTAGTAGAGATGCATTTGGACGTTTATGCATTGTTCTTGAGAATTATGGAGGTTTGCGGCCCTCGAAATACCTACAAATTTCTGAAATGGTGGCAAAATTTCTTGGAGTATTAGCGCATCCTAAGAAGACAAGGGAACAAAAGTTTCACTTTACTAGATCTACTTGGACTGTTAGTAAGCATTCAATTCGGTACTTGACGCGGTTCTTCGACTTCATGATAAATTATTGGCCAAACCTCTTGCAAATACGGACAATCCTTCATCTAAATTCAAATATTTTCAGGTATTCGTTTCATTTTTAACATAGTAGAAATGTTTTCTTAACTTGATGACAGTCGCTAACTTTTTCTTTATTCCTTATGTTAGAATTGCTTGGGGGCCTTAGACGGATCATACATCGATGCTACGGTGAAGTCAGCGGATATTCCACGATATAGAAATCGAAAGGGACAAATTACAACAAATGTTCTGGGAGTATGTAATGAAGATATGAGATTCATATATGTTTTGGCAGGTTGGGAGGGTTCAGTCGCAGATGGACGCGTCCTTCGAGATGCTTTATCACGAACAAATGAGTTTCGTGTTCGTAAAGGTAAATTTTTCCTACATCTAGATGAAATACACATGTTGCGTGAATTTTGTTTTTATATTAAGCTATATTATAAAAAAATACAGGCTGCTACTATTTAGCTGATAATAGATACACCAACAGCGAGGGATTTTTTAACACCTAATAGGGGTGTTCGCTATCATTTGAAGGATTGGGGGACAGGAACTCAAACTGTTAGGATATTTATAGATTGTGTCAATAGTTTAAGTCTTGTGATTAAGATTGTAATTATCCCTTGGTTTTGGGCTTTGAACTAGAATGTAATTATTTAATTTTTGGTGTTTGGGCCTTAATATACCTAAGGTTAATGTGGTATATAAGGTATTACCAACACCATTTGAAAGGTAATCAAAGATCAAAAGGCTAACCTAGTTTTCACACACTACACACACTTGAAGGTGAGAAATCCTCCCTTTTTCATTCCATCAAAGCCTCTCTGATACAACTTGTTGGTCCATCTTAATCACAAGACTTAAACTATTGACACAATCTATAAATATCCTAACAATCTCCCCATTTGTGTCAATTGTTGGGAGTCTTGGATCTTGGGCGTTGTGGTGGTGGTTCAGCGAGTGTGTGTTTCGCGAAGTCCTAACTTGAACTCGAAGGCACGGAGATTCCTTCGAAGCACGTTTCGATCAGCTATGGCGTCAATAAACTTCGCAAACTTGGAGCGGCAGTGTGGGTCTTCTTCCGAAAGTATGCGGCAAATTCTCATGAGCTTGTCTTGAATGATGGTGAGTGTTCCATCCGAGAATTTTGCCACTTCGGAGCAGCGTAGTAGCCTCATCTTTCCCTTGTAGTTCGAGTAGGCGACCGCTGGATCATCTCCGTCGATCACATCGCCCTCTCGGTAGTCGTCCGCGTTCTTGAAAGATGGGCGGGTCAGGTTCACCTTCTTCAGGGTGTGCTCTACCGCCATCTGCACGAAGCACGAAAACGACAACCACATCCCCCACGCCAATTCATGTATAAGGCGCCATACATGCAAGCACAAGATAGGAAAATATGGGTTAGAAAAACCATAATCCCGCCTCATCAAACAAATGAGAAAGGGAAAGCTAAATTAGAACCGACACAATCTGATTTAGAAACCACATTTCCCATTAAGCGCATGAAAATTTTACTTGTATCACAAGAAGGTCCCGTCCGTAAACGGGGACCCTACGTTTGCTGATGATTGCAGGTCTGTCATGTGTGGTATCTAGACTCGGGTTGCTCCACACACATGACGGGGAACAAGGAGCTGTTGAGCAACTTCTCCGAGCGCTATCTCGGAAGGGTCTCCTTCGGAAACAGTCAAATGGCGCCAATTCTCGGAACTGGTGATCTCATCCATGACAAGCTGACGATTAAGGGCATCTCTTATGTTGAGGGTTTGAGCTACAATCTCTTCAGCATTGGTCGTTTCTGCGACAAAGGATACAAGGTTCTCTTCGAATCTGACATCTGCAGCATTATAGATGCCTCGGGACAGCCTCTTCTTTCTGGAACGCGCACGTCTCACCTTTACGTACTCAATCTTACGACCTCTCGACCTATATGCCTTCTCTCTCGAGCCGCACCCAAGTTGAACGATCTATGGCACCGGCGTCTTTCACATCTCAATTTCAAGACCATCAACAAACTGCGTCAGAATAAACTCGTCAACGGTCTACCCCAACTGACATATTATAAGGAACACCTCTGCTCTGCCTGTGAATTGGGGAAAATGAAGCGATCGTCTCACATCTCTAAGGAAACACCGTCCTCTAAGCTCATCCTCGAGCTCTTACATATGGATCTATGTGGCCCAATGCCTACGGCCACACTCGGAGGAAGACGGTATATTCTTGTGATTGTCGACGATTTTTCACGCTACACATGGACGAAACTCATTCGTACAAAGGATGAAGTTCCTGATATAATTATCGAGTTTGTTGTTACGTCCCAAACTCTTCATCAACAGAAGGTTCGGATTATCAGAACTGACAACCGAACTGAGTTTAAGAACAAGAAGCTCAGTGATTTCTATGCCACTCAGGGCATCACTCAGCAGTTCTCAGCTGTGAAGACACCGGAACAGAATGGTGCCGTTGAGCGTAAGAACAGGACACTAGTTGAAGCAGCCAGGACTCTCCTCATCCAATCCGGACTTCCTCATTCTCTTTGGGGCGAAGCTATTCAAACGGCTTGTTACACACAGAACCGGGCTTCCATCCACAAGAGATTCAACCGCACCCCATACGAGATGCTGAATAACCGTCGTATCCCCGATATATCCTATCTAAGGGTCTTCGGTTGCCGATGTTTTGTGGCCAATGATCGCCAACATCTTGGGAAGCTTGATCCAAAAGCACTTGAAGGCATCTTTGTTGGATATTCGCTGAACTCGAAGGCATACAGAGTCTATCTTAGGGAGAGACGATCAATAATAGAGAGCACAAATGTCACCTTTGACGAAAGCGAAGGCGATCTCATGGCTTCTGCCCATATCAGTCCAGAACCAGGTCTTTTACAGTCGTTGACAAAAGGTCAACCTTCAACGGCAGGAACCTCCTCATCTGAGGGCAATTCTGGTGAACTGGATCTCGATCTGCTCTTCGAGTACTTCTATCCAGTCCCCAAGACTCCCGTCACCACCACTCAACCTACCGCTGCACTCACTCCACCTACACCACCAGCTACCGGCAATAACGTCGTTCCTCCAAACTTGGATGCACTCAATCTCAACGAAGACGATATTTTACCCAACCCTGGGAACATTGCTGATCCTGATGCTGAACCCTCTCAATCTAATACAATTGAGATCTCTTCTTCGGACACCGGACCCCAATCTAATGAGTCTCAAATCGATACAAATGCGGCCAGCTCCTCACAAACAAATGTACCACTTTGGCCTCGCTCTCACCCTACCGATCAGATTATTAGGGATCCCACATCCGGTGTTTCGACGCGTTCAGCTACGATGAATGAAAGTCTGTTTGCTTGCTATCTCAGTCAAGTCGAACCATCACGAGTAGCTGAAGCTCTCAACGATCCTGATTGGCTGATTGCAATGCAGGAGGAAATAAATCAGTTTGAACGTTTACAAGTTTGGGAACTCGTACCACGACCTCACAATAGATCCATTATCGGCACAAAATGGATATTCAAGAACAAAAAGGATGAAGACGGTGTTGTTATCCGCAATAAAGCAAGACTTGTGGCTAAGGGGTACAACCAACAAGAAGGCATCGACTACGATGAAACTTTCGCCCCAGTTGCCAGGATCGAAGCCATACGAATTTTTCTTGCCTTTGCTGCTCACAAGAACTTTAAAGTCTACCAAATGGACGTGAAGACTGCATTTCTGAATGGATTTCTCAAAGAAGAAGTGTACGTTGATCAACCTGAAGGGTTCTTGAGCGAAGAGTTTCCTCATCACGTATATCGACTCTACAAGGCCCTCTACGGACTAAAACAGGCTCCTCGAGCTTGGTATGACGTCCTTTCAGACTTTCTTGTTCAGTCTGGATTCAAGAAAGGATCTCTGGATACAACTCTCTTCACCAAACGGAGTGACCCGGACATCATGATTGTACAGATTTGTGTCGATGACATCATTTTTGGATCGACTAAACCACAACTGTGTGAAGAGTTCGCAGAATTGATGAAAGAGAAATTCGAAATGAGTATGATGGGTGAGCTAAATTTCTTTCTTGGTCTTCAAGTAAAGCAACTCCCCGACGGAATCTTCATCAATCAGTCCAAATACATCCATGACATCCTCGAGAAATATGGAATGAAGGATGCTAAGACTGCTGCTCACCTATGTCACCCTCTGGCCGACCCGACGCGGACCCGTCTGGTGCTCCCGTTGACCAAACCGTCTATCGATGGATAATAGGTTCTCTCTTGTACCTTACTGCTAGTCGACCGGATATCGTTCTCTCGACAGGAATCTGCGCTCGCTTTCATGCAACACCGAAGGAATCCCATCTCAGTGCTGTCAAAAGGATTCTCCGCTATCTCAAAGGAACACCCAATCTGGGTTTGTGGTACCCCACTCGATTGGACTTCAAACTGGTTGGATTCTCTGACTCGGATTATGCAGGATGCAAGATGGACCGAAAAAGCACCTCTGGAGCTGCACACTTCTTGGGCGGTAAACTCGTAAGTTGGTCGTCTCGAAAACAAAACTGTGTCTCAACTTCGTCGACGGAGGCAGAATATGTCGCCGCCGCTAGTTGCTGTTCACAACTTTTGTGGATGAGAACCCAACTACGAGATTTTAATTTTCATATTGATAAAATTCCCATTTATTGTGACTCGAAGAGTGCGATAGCGATGACGAGTAATCCGGTACATCACTCGAGAACGAAACACATAGACATTCGTCACCACTTCATCAAAGAACATGTCGAACAAGGGACGATTGAATTGCACTACGTCACAACCGAAGATCAACTGGCCGACATCTTTACAAAACCGTTGGATGCCAAACGATTCCAACACCTTGTGACTATGTTGGGCATGTTGAATCTTCCGTTGTGATCAATCGACCCTACATGAATTTTTGATAAAGTGTGCATATTTCTTTTTCCACTTCACTCCATTTTCTATGTGTCTTCTAAATTATGTCTTTTGAGGGGGAGTTTTTTGATTAAGGGGGAGCGTCTGATTTTTCTATTATTTAAAAAGGGGAGTTTTTGATTAAATTTTTCCATTATTTAAAAAGGGGAGTTTTAGATTAAAGGGGAGTTTCTGATTTTGCCTTTTTAAAACAGAGTCAAAATTTGGTCAAAACAAGAGTCAAAATTGGACTAATTGAACACCAATTAGACCCAATTTTTGACCAAGCCCACAAAAACGGATCAGGGCCCAATCTTGACCAAGCCCATAAATTTTGGCCCATTATTACAAAATTTCGCGTGAACAGCCAAAACCCTAAAACCCTAAACACTTAACACTTTTCACAATCCTAAAAATTCCCGAGAAAATTCAAAACTTTCGCAACCCCCTCTTTCAAAATTTCGCAACTCCTCGCATCTTCGTCGTCACCAAATCCGCAATCAAAATCTGTTTCCTGCTAACTCCATTGCCACAAATCAGCTTTTCGGTATGAATACACCTCAAATAACCCAAATTTCTGTTCGTTTTATCCTATTTTTGCCCTGTTTTGATAAATCTGTTAGGTTAGAATTAATTTTTCTCGGCTCTGAAGCGAACGCATGTTAGGTTTTTGATGTTTAAAACCCCCAAATATGCATTTCCCATTCAATTTCGAGTCGATTGAGTCCAGATTATTACATTTTGGTTAAAATTTGAGTAGGTCTAAGGCAAAAGGTCATTGCGTCGTTTCGCACGTCTTCGCACTGTGTTCTTCACCGAGAAAATTCTCAGAAAATGCTTTAATCGTTAAACTTCGCTGCTACAGTAAGCTAAGACCCGCGAAACTTTTATTTTATCCGAGAAATCTCTACCCATAAAAGTTTTCGCTGCTACAGTGACTAAGAACCTGCGAAAACTTTCATGCGAGAATTTACGCGTGTTAAAATTTTGCTGCTACAGCATGTGTAGCCCCGCGAAAATCTCATACACTTCACTTCATATTACATATTTCATTACTTCGCAAACTACAGTGAACCAAAAAATTTTCTCAATCCACAAAGCTAAAAAACTTTCCATACTTGCGAAATTTTACTCAGTCTGCGGAAATTTCTCATGACATGTCCATGTGATATCACTTGCGAAAGTTGCCTAATACATGCGAAACTATACTCTGAATGCGAAAATTACAGTGCTACATGCGAAAATTCACTGTGAATGCGAAATTTCTGTGTTATATGCGAAAATTCATGGATAGACTGAGTGCGAAATTTTCTTTATATCTGCAAAAATGTACTCTCGACATGCCTTTATGTGATAATCAGGGAAATTTCTCATTGCATGCGAAAATTTTGGACTGCTTGCGAGACTTCTTAACTTGCGAAAATTTTCCATGCATACGAAATTGTACACAATATGCGAAAACTTTCTCGACCTGTCTACGTGTTGCGAAATTTCCATTACATGCGAAATTTGACACAAAATGCGAAATCTTTCTCAACATGTCTATGTGTTATACTTAGCGAATTTTCTCATCTCATATGAACGGCTTCAATTCCGAAATTTTCTAAGTACTAGTTTAAAAACATTGTCGATGTCTTCGTTTACTATTTGAGGCCACTTCCATTATTTCACCCTCGACTTATTTATGTCCATATTCTCGCGATTTAATCCGTACCAATCATATTACAATTACTGTCAAACACAGATATGACCAACAAAGATCAAGGAACGATTGAAGCGCTTGAGGCGGCTGCCATCCAAAGGGACGTTGCTCGCATCGAACTCAACACGCGTCTCTATGTCCCACCACCCGAGGAGATCTTCCCACTAAGTCAATGGGCGGCCCTAATTCCCAACAACTACATGGTGGACTTGGACACCTTTCGGTGCGATGCCCCCGTCATTATAGAAATCCTCAAAGGGCACCCACTTCGCCACGCCCTCACTCATGGCGAGCCAGAAGCACAAGTGTATGTTCAACAATTCTGGCATACGCTGCAGATAGCTGGACCACTCCACCTTGCAAAAAACTTATCCGCCAATATCGATCAAGAAACGGTGGTCCTCACTCGCAAGATAGTCCAAGAAGTGCTTCAACTCCCAGTCTACTCACCCCACGATCCACTACCGACGCACGAGCAACTCATTGAAGACATTGACAGACTGGGTTATCAACCAGATAACAAGAAGAAGAAAGGCCCACTTGTCCTCAGTGAAGTCACCACCCGCAATCTACCTCAACCCTGGCGAACATTGTACCTGCTGGTAAACAAATGCATGTTAGGAAAGCATGCTGGTCAGGACCGCGGAAACCTTCAAATCCTCACCATCCTAACCGGCATCGCCCACAACCGCAAGTACAACTACGCCGACATCATCTGGATGGATCTCGTCGCCATGATCCAACGTCGCGACCGGGAAGTCGCCAAGGGAGTCACAAACCGCTTCATCCCTTACATGCGGTGGCTCCCAGCCTTCATCAAACACTTCCGCTTGCACTCCACCAACATTCGCATCCGGCCGGCAGCAGAACACTTCCTCATCCCCACTGTCGAGAAGTTCGCCAAGAAAAACACTCCGGCGAAAGATCAACACGCCATGATAATCCCGGATGACGTGCTCGCCTACGCCGACCCGACCAACCTGCACGTCCGAGAATACCGTGCCTTCACAGCATCCTTCCGTGAAAGCCCTCACCCACTATCCACTGTCCCTATGTAGCAGACCAACCCTCCTGCTCCTAACCCCGGGACTAGCCAAAACCCCACCACCACCTCCAAAAGGTCATCGAGTCACGCTGCATCCTCTTCCACCCGCGTTCCGAAAAAACGGTCGCGTAAGGATGACGTAAGCCGTCCCACGGAGCGTCGATCGAAACAAAAACACGACCGACCTCCTCAGCCACAGATAAGCCGAGCCGAACCAATAGGTACAGGAGGTGATGTGTTCACCTCCCGAGTAGAAGTCGTGGCATCTGGCTCAACCACGCAAACGACCCCACCAACCCACTTATCTTCCTCTCTACAGGAAGATATTTCATTCCACGAGGAGCCACGTATACCATCGACATCCCACTTGGAGATGATCGATGTTGACACAAGCAGTCCCTCGCCTCAGAATGCATCCTCTTCATGCACATCGAGTATAGTGCCCTCACTCCCCATAGTTTCATACGTTTCTAGGACACATACACCTTCTACCGCACTACAGAGCCTTCGTGACTCTGTCAGAACGCTCGGTGATGTCTCTGTGACTGAGAGCGGAAGAACCTAGCACGGCCAACATCACAACAACCGTGAGCCTAGGCCATCATTCGATTGAGTCTGTCTCATCGATGATGCCAACGGGAAGACTGCGTGACCCCGTCTTTTCCCGTCCTGTGCAAACGGGCGGCCGATCGGCTATTTTTTCCGATTCGGTGTCAGTTGAATTTCTTCGTGATTCCAACTTGTTAAATTTACCCCATTTCATCACCGAGACCGCGCTAGAGACACGTCTTCAAGAGTTTGCAAAGACTCTTGAGGCGTCAATTCTCGATAAAGTCTACGCGCGTCTCGATGCGTCCACCATCGATAAAGGCAAAGGTGTGGCCCCGGAGACGCCACTACCAAGGCCAAATGTGGACGCCGAATCCGCTCTTTCCTCCATTTCTGCCAAGGAGCTCTTCTACATCCTCAGAGCCCGATTCGAATCCATGACGGAACTTGACGAGGAGGAACGGCAAATGAAGGCCATTATGACTCAACCGATGACCTGCCGTGCTCAAGGCGAATCCAGCGGAATCAGGCACGACGATCAAGACGATGATCAAGATCGCCGCGAGGGGGAGAATAGGCAGCTGGGCTCACAATCCCAAGCACTCATGCAATCGACGCCGCCCTCCTCCTCTGGACCTGAAACGACGCCCGCAACAGAAACCTCACACCCCACTAGCCAAAAATCCCACCTTATTTACCCTGAGCCACTAGCCAAATCACCCTCACCACCACCCACTACCGTCTCCGAAACTCTAATCGTCACATCGGCATTAGAGACCACCTCCACACTGTCTCCACCCACCATCTCGGAACCTCTAACTGTCACATCGACGTTACAGGCCACCACCATATCTACACCACCCGCCACCCAAATCATCCTCGCCAAAACCATCACCACAACCGAGCCACCAGAATCTCCACCACAACCATCCCCACAATCCACAAACTCCTCCGACGCAACACCCTCGCCACCACATAGCCATACCCCCCTCGATATCGATTCCAACCTGGCTTCCGAGGACGTCTACTGGGCACAAAACGAGATCGAGGCCTACATCTTCAATGATGAATGGCTGTACACACCCGCCGATGCAGTAGCAGCCAGGAAGTTGGTGGAAAATGCTCGACGTCTGCTAAAGGAAGACTCGCTCATGCTGATCAACACCGCAGACGACGAGAACGGAGAGGAGTACGACGCTGAACCTGCCGAGCTCGAGAACATCCTACAATTCCAAGCGCAGCAAACTGATGCTCCTGCTGCTCAAACGGATGTGCCCACGGTGGATATACCGGAAGCACCGTGGGAAAATAAGAAGATCAACGCGCCATTTCAAGAGGAGATCAGGAAGAGGATCTGGCGGCGCAAGGAGCAAATCATCAGGACCTTCAACGAATATGAGCTGATGAACATTCAAAACTGGAGCGAGGAAAAGAAGAAGCTCTATCAATGGAGCCTTCTTTGCCACAAGTGCATAAAGAGGACGATGTCCGATGAAGAAAACCTCGCTCTGGAAATGAGTCGGGCCCCCATCTGCAAAGTCACTGACCTTCGCCAAGAATCGAAAGGACGTGTTCACTGTCCAGTGTTCACGGTGATGAGGCAGGACGAGAGCTGCTGTGAAGTAAGCGAGGCGGACTTCAAATATCTGCGCTTAGGTGATCTGTACAACATGCTGGAATCTATGAAGCAGTTCAGACTCGTCCTCAGAAGTTCGGGACATCTCGTACGGGCTGAACTGGTCACCATGGGTTATGTGGCTCTCAAGCGCCACATGCTCCGACAAGTCAGATTCTACGCCACCCACGACCTGCAGATGGCGGTAGAGCACAACCTGAAGAAGGTGAACCTGACTCGCCCATCTTTCAAGAACGCGGACGACTACCGAGAGGGCGATGTGATCGATAGAGATGATCCAGCGGTCGCCTACTCGAACTACAAGGGAAAGATGAGGCTACTACGCTGCTCCGAAGTGGCAAAATTCTCGGATGGAACACTCACCATCATTCAAGACAAGCTCATGAGAATTTGCTGCATACTTTCGGAAGAAGACCCACACTGCCGCTCCAAGTTCGCGAAGTTTATTGACGCCATAGCTGATCGAATCGTGCTTCGAAGGAATCTCCGTGCCTTCGAGTTCAAGTTAGGACTTCGCGAAACACACACTCGCTGATCCACCACCACAACGCCCAAGATCCAAGACTCCCAACAATTGACACAAAGGGGGAGATTGTTAGGATATATATAGATTGTGTCAATAGTTTAAGTCTTGTGATTAAGATTGTAATTATCCCTTGGTTTTGGGCTTTGGACTAGAATGTAATTATTTAATTTTTGGTGTTTGGGCCTTAATATACCTAGGGTTAATGTGGTATATAAGGTATTACCAACACCATTTGAAAGGTAATCAAAGATCAAAGGCTAACCTAGTTTTCACACACTACACACACTTGAAGGTGAGAAATCCTCCCTTTTTCATTCCATCAAAGCCTCTTTGATTCCTTGTTTGGTGCATTCGGGACCAACACAAACTCCTCAAAATGAACGAGAGTATTTTAATATGAGGCATGCAAAAGCTATAAATGTTATTGTGCGAACTTGGGGTTTGATGAAAAAGAGATGGAGTATACTGCGTAGCCCTTCTTTTATCCAATAAAAAAGCAGAATAAAATTGTCATAGCATGTACATTACTCCACAATTTCATACGTACTGAAATGGATGTTGACCCATGGGAAGATGAGGTCCCCGAAGGATATCAGGAAGATGAAGTAAATGGGGATGACAATGAAGCAGATTTCATTAGTTCGATAGAACCATCTACAGCGTGGAGTGCTTGGCGAGATAATCTGGCAACGACCATGTATCTCGAGTGGTTGAATGGTTGGACCATATGTTGCGGCGCTGCTAAATGCTATGTCTAATTATTTTCCATTGTGAGCTACTTTCCCTGTCATTATTTTTTGGGACACGATGATATATATTATATAAGTTACTTCATCTTATTTTGTATAATTAACTCCGCTTGCTTACTACATGTTTGATTAATTGCGCAACTTGTAATGTGAATCAATATTGAAAAGCAATTGGAAAATAGTTTTATTGGCTATTCAAAAAGGAATTATTAATAATCATGTAAGAAAATGTCAAACAACTGTAACTCACCATAGAATAGGACAAGACTCCAATAAAATAAAAAACGGGATACGTAAAACATGACAAGACCTCAACTAGCAACCTCTTGTCATGCTCTTCACCAAGTGCAAGCGTTCTGCCTCATTCATGGTTAGAAAAATCTGAAGTTTTCCAGAATTATTGATGATGGCATCAGAAACGTCAAACAACTGCATGGCTGACAAGTTCAAAGGCATATTCTTAATTATCGCAGCAGCCTTGCTTTTATTTCTGCTTCTGCTCCAATCCTAGACATTCCCTCCAATAGTATTTTATTCGTCTGTTGCGACATCTCTCGCATTTCATTAATGAACTCCTGGTCTTCAAGTACTTGTCGCTTCCTCTTACCAAGCTTCTTGGAATTCTGCTCGGCACTAGTTGGTGAAGATTGACCATCAAATGTAGGTAAATCAGCCGTAGGTCTATTAGTAGTGGGGAAGTCGGACGCACTTGGAAATTCTTCAGCCTGCATTGTCGATATCTCATCATCTAGTCCCTTTTCATCAGCAATTCCAATTGCATTTTCTCATGTAGCTCTGTCTTTTCCAAAAATCTCACACCAGTCTTCGTACATTGGCCATGTTTTG
Organism: Craterostigma plantagineum; assembly: GCA_027422505.1. Taxonomy (NCBI): domain Eukaryota; kingdom Viridiplantae; phylum Streptophyta; class Magnoliopsida; order Lamiales; family Linderniaceae; genus Craterostigma; species Craterostigma plantagineum. The sequence goes on along the minus strand of JAPQWV010000019.1, from coordinate 5,220,071 downwards.
TATCTTATAGTCTTGTAAAGTTTCGATGAGTGCTGTAAGAAAAAAAAAGAAATAAAAAGTTCACTCCATCGTCAAAAAATATGGTTGACTCTATCAACTTGAATAAAAATTACCTCTTTTATATCGTTCCACAAATCATCAGTAGCATCTATCATTTTTGTGTCTGGATTAAAACCTGTTCCTGATTTATTCAACATGTCCTGTAACATGTAGTAATCTTTCTTCCAAGTTTTTGTCTTCGACTCAATGTGAGGAAAAGCCTTGATGTTAGCGTTGGGCAAGTACTTCTGTAATGACTTCTCCAATGCATTATGAAAACCAAGTTTGAACCCATTTTCGCTCCTCCATCCATCCGTGATGATTTCTTTGAAAGCCAAAATAAGCATCTTTTCTTCCTCTAACAGCCACGAATGTTTGGTGCTATTTTTAGTCCCTTTCATACTGCAAGAAAAAAAAACAAAACAAAACCAATAAACAAACTGATAAGACTAATTGAATATAATACATTATATCAAGGAAAAGACGAATTGCAAAAAGAAAACAAATAAACAAACTTGTAGACTATCAAACCAAGGAGAACAAATAAACAAACCAAAAGGAATAAAAGGACAATGACTACGACATGAGCAGTAAAATAAATATAATAAACAAACGAAAATAATACAAAGCAATCAAACCAATCGATTATCCAAACACTGTAAAGACTATCAGACAATCAAACATTGTAAAGACTACCAGACAATCAAACACTGCAATTGATTATACAACACCAAACGAAACGAAAAGGATGGTCAAAACAGTATTTCGATTATCAAATCACCAAAGAAGAGAACAAAAAATTCAGTAATTGAATAACAAAAAGAACGAGATGGATGCCTTACTCGTTGATAGCGATTAGCGCATATAATTAACTGTAAACCCTAAACCACATCTTATAAATTCTTAATTTAAATAAGGGTAAAATTGTAATTTGAATTTAATTAAAGTTAAAATACCATCTAAACCCATTTACCAAACACATCCAACATTATTATTTAAACCCGCTAACCAAACAGTCAAAAAATTAATATCCTCCATTATTTAAACCCAACTAAAGCTAATACCCTCTAAACTCATCCCTCCAACCAAACGGGCTCTATGTAATTATAATGACGTTAGGTCTATAAATTAAGCAATTCGATTTGTGATCAGCTAAATGTCTAAGTTCATGATAATATTCAACTATGCATTATATATGAGCTAAAATTGATTAAGTTATTGAATATTTGATTCATTTGTGATTCTGTGATTATTTGGTGGAACTAGGCGATCGCATGTTATAGACAGCCCATGTGATAGGATATATCGTTCTGTGCTATATATGGAAATAACGCATGAGATATCCTACTGAACTATATATGGAAAATATGTTGTTTATATATGGAAAGCGATATATCCGTTGATTCTTGTTTATTCCTGGACGAAAATCACATAAACAATTTTTGCATGCTTTCCACTGAATTTAATGTGCAATATTAAGTTGATATCTTTCCCCATTCTTATTACGATATTATACTTAGGAAAGAATTGATTAATTAACTTTTTGGATAAAGTGCAATAATATATGGTATGTGCTGAAATAGGTTGGAATTCTGATATATGGAAAGTTTTGCTATGGCATATTAATTCGTGATATAAATGTTGTGATATGAATTATGCGTTGAACATGGTAAATATGTTGATTGGATATTATGTGCTAAACATGGAAAATGCATTGATGTGTTGCTATCTCGTGTGTTATACTTGGAAAGTAAATCCGGATTGATTTATTCTAGAAACAGATAGCAGAGAGTCACATATGAAAAGTGCTGATACGGTAAATATATGTCGAAATGATTGAATATGCCTTGATAACGAATCTGAGCTTTTATATGGAAATATGCTTGATTTGATGATTATTATGTGATGTGACTTTCCGTGTGAAGTGATGATTGAAAAGGTTTATATACATGTTACACTTCATAATTTCGAGATACTAAGAATTTGCGAACCTACTACTGCGAGAGTATTGAGCAGAAACATTCCTAAGATATTCCTGAGCCTTCATTTGCGATAGCTTTCTGCCTACCTGAGCGATCACTTGAGAAGTACTGAACGTACTGAGTTATTCCATCATCCCACCATACATTCTGTCTTCGGACGTGTTGTCTTCGGACGTGAGCAATACCAAGGAGGCAAGGTCGACGTTTGCACACACGTGAAGGGAAGGACGAGTTCCGCTGGCCCTTCGGTAGCGAGCTGTGTCTGTCGGGATCAGTAGATTCCGAGGAACGAAACTCGGTGTGTGGTAACCTAGTGTGGCTAGTGTTCGACTTGTTTTGGTTGTGTATTGGGCTAATCAATCAGTTTTGTATCCAGCTACGGTGCATTATAGTGATTGGTTAAACTCTTGGGAAGCAAATCCCAAGGAGAGGAGTAAATCCCAGTTGGGGATATAACCTCTATAAAAATCCTGTCTCGCATTTACTTTACAGTTATTTCCTTTTCGCAGTGAGACAGACCCGACACACATCCGACGTTATCAGGATATATCAGGCATACACATCATAAGCATTAGTAGGCATATCTAAGTCACTACATCTTAAGTTTTTGAGAAAAAAGAAGATAATTTTTATAAGCCTAATTCACCCCCCTCTTAGGCACATTTATATCTTCAACCTTATTACGCATATAAAATATTCGCATAAAATTTTTCGCGATTTCCATAACTATTTCCTGTAATAAAAACGGGTGCGTACATCTGTTCTAATTCCTTTCACAATCATGTACAATAAGTACATATCATACGAGTCACAAAACGTTATAGCCTGATCTATTTCTAGACTATATGCTGACGATGAACAGAAAGGAATGGGAGGAGAGCGTAGCCGGCCAACCCGGAATCCATGCTTTAGCTAATGATGTTCTTTAGTGAGCCTGCTATGTATCTATCTACACAACTGTGAAGACCACTCAGAGTATGATAGCAACAAAACAAATAAAAACTATAACATGAAATGAATCCATTCTCATAACTGCCATAAACCTTTTTGTCATATGTTTCATCATGTAACCATTTCAATCACGTAGTCATCATTCACATAATTATCGTTCCAATGATCCTTAGATCAATGCATTTCTATATGCCCATTTATTTTGATACTCCCGTTATAGACTAGCTAGACTCGTCCTGTAAGCCTAGTTGGTGCCCATGCATGGGGTCAATACTGTAGATATCTGTATGTGCCTATACAGGACTCTGTCATCCCCCGATTTGAAGGGACGTAACTGTCATCCCCCGATTTGAAGGGAAGTATGCCGTAGCATTCGTATCGTACCATCTGTAGTCGTAGCAGTCATAACGATTTATCCTTTCACTATTACATATATGCAATGCCATTCACCTATCTTTATATCACGTATATCATAAATCTCTACCAAGTCACATTTAGCAGACAATAGCACATCATGGCATATAATCAAATCAGTTCATATAGCACGTATATTACGGAATTATCAAATAAAAGCATGAAAGCACACAAATACATGTTGCATATCATGCTCACAAGTTTTGTAACTCCCTGTCCGTCACTCGGCCTTTTCCTTGCCCTTATCCAATTCCTGACCTATATAATTATTTTATCGGTAAATACGAAATCCTATAATGACATGCGCGCGTGATATGCATGTTTTATTGTGCATGAATATGTTTCTACCCATAACCTGTATACTTCTTTTTATTGTGCATGAATAGGTCTCAAGAGATGTTGTTCGAAAGTGACAACCTGAACCATTTTAAGCATAACTTTCGATTTAGAGTTTCAATCTTCTTGATTCAAGTTTCTTTGCATAGCCAGCTTAATTACCTATAAATTTTGTTCTTTATGTTTGGCAGAATTCGAATTCCATTGACCTTGAAATTTCGCCCGAAACTGACTTTCGGGTGTTGTCCGAGTGGAATCGACCGGAACTGGCAGCATGCACCATTTTAAGCATAATTTGATCTACAACTCGGACAACCCTCAATAAAATTCTTATGAATAGCCAGCGTGATTTTTATAACTTTTGTTCTTTAAGTTCGGCCGATTTCGAATTCCACTGACCTCGAAATTTCTCCTGAAACTGACTTTCGGGTGTTGTCCGAGTGGAATCGGCCGAAACTGGCAGCTTTCATGATTTTGAGCGTAACTTTTGATTTAAAAATCGGACGACTCTAACTCAAATTTATACGAATAGCCAACCTAATTAACTAAAACTTTTATGTTTTAAGTTAGTCCCATTTCGAAGTCTATTGACCTCAAAAATTCGCCCGATTCTGACTTAGGGTTGCTGTCCGAGTGGAATCGGTCGAAACTGGCAACCTGCACGGTTTTGAACATAACTTTCTACCTACAACTCGGACGACCCTGATTCAATTTGCGTTGGAAATCCAACGTGATTATCTATAACGTTTGTGTTTTATGTTTGACCTTATTTGGAGCGCATCGACCCCAAAATTGTATCCGAAAGTGAATCTTGGGTGCTGTCGCCGAAATTGCAGCTTGGGCGATTTTCAATATAACTTTTCAACTCTAACATGTTTTCTAACAAGGAAGATCATTCCAAGAAACCTATATCAATCCTTTAACATTGAAATAGATTATATATCAAAGACTTGTGAAACTTCTCATAATCCTTCAAGCATACTTGATTATAATTATCCCTATATGTAAATTACGACAACATAATTCCCTTACCTCTATTCTTTCGAAAGTTGAGGATTTGAGTTTACTTAACTACTTCCTTTCTCTCCTTGTTCGAATTTGAGTTTACTTAACTACTTCCTTTCTCTCCTTGTTCGAATTTCTGTTCAAGTTATTCTTCTCTCAGTTCTTATATTTAGTAAGTTATCAAAACAATTAGTTTTCTTCTTTCTTATCCTACTTTGACATGTGTAAATGGTTAAATGACATCAAGTCTTTATCAATACTTATCCTAATTCTAACAAATATATTTATTATATTCTTATTATCCTATCTGTCCCTCATAACTAAGTAACTTAGTAATTTCGCCCGAAATAGTTCCATATCAACAATTCCTCCATCTTAAAAACATATCTGTTTATTTACTTCAACTATTTATTTCCATACCAAGACTTAAAATACCTAAATCAAATACTGTTATCATCTACACATATATATTATGAAACTACTTCTATGAACGCATGAATTCGTGTAAATGCATGATTTTATGACATGAGGTTTCGATTCCTGACAATTCTCCCCCCTTTTAAAAATTTCGACCTCAAAATTTCGTACATGTACCAGTGAACAACCATGGGTATTGTGTTTCCATACTCTCTACTGTTTCCCAGTTAGCTTCACGAGCTGAATGATTCTTCCATCGGACTTTTACCATCGGAATCGTTTTGTTCCGTAACTGCTTGTCAGCATACTCAAGGATTTCTGCTGGTTCTTCTACATAATTGAGATTCTCAGAAATATTTACTGGTTCATCACGTAGAATGTGAGAAGGATCTGATCTATATCGTCGTAACATACTAACGTGGAAGACGTTGTGTATTTGTGACAGCTCAGGTGGTAGTGCCAATCGATATGCTAGTGGTCCGATTCTTTCAAGTATTTTATATGGTCCGATATATCGCAGACTTATCCTTTCTTCCCAAATCGCAATACACCTTTCCATGGAGATACTCGCAGAAATACGTTTTCTCCAATCTCGTATTCCATTTCTCGTCTGTGTTGGTCTATAGCACTTCTGTCTATCCTGGGCTGCTTTTAGTCGATTCTTGACTATTTTAATCTTTTCCACCGTATCTTGAAATACTTGTTCTCCTTCCATATCCCAACAGACTGGGATTCGACATTTTCGACCGTATAAAGCTTCGTACGGTGCCATTCCAATACTTGAATGGTATTATTTATTATAGGCAAATTCCATTAGCGCTATATAATCATCCCATGATCCATTGAATTCGATTACACACGCCCGAAGCATATATTTTCCAGTGTCTGTATTGTCATTTCTGCCTGTTCGTCTGTCTGTGGGTGAAACGATGTACCAAAATGAAATTTATTTCCGAACGCTTCTTGTAAACTCCCCCAAAATCTGGAAGTAAATCGGGGATCACAATCAGACACGATAGAAATGGGTACCCCGAGGTGTCGAACTATCTCATTAACGTATCTTTCACATCCTTTGATAATCAATTGGCTGCATAGCTTGATATCCGATGTGCTGTTCGTACATTCTTTTCTCCTTTGAATACTATCCTTGTTTGGTCCAAAGGAGTCAATTCAATATTTTTTTTGAAACAATCAAGCTTCGCCCGATATCTCGACAACCAATCCATGCCTAGTATTACGTCAAAATTCATTAAATGAATGACGAATAAGGTTGTCCTCATTTCTATCCCGTCCTGACAATTTTGCATTCTTGGTATGCTATGTTCACTATAACTATTTCTCCCATTGGGAGTCGAACATATAATTCATCCTCAAGGGGTTGTTCGGGTTTATCAGGTAATGATGATGCAAATGTTCGTGATATGAATGAATGAGTGGAACCTGGATCGAATAAAACATATGCATCAATATCACATATAGATAATTTACCCGTATAATTATGTGCGATCCCTCTTTAGCTTCTTCACGAGTCATGGTAAAGATCCGAGCCTGTGCTGGTCGTCTGTAAGCTTAGCCTCCTATATTTGCTCTTCCTGAACCGGTACGATATGGTCCTCGACTCTTCCCCTTCCATGATTTGTGGATGGTCCGCTCATTCTTGATTGATCTACTGTAGGTTTTGCTCGCAATGTTGGGCAATCCCTAGCTATATGTCATGGCTGCGTACATGTAAACATTCGCCTGTGAGCCATCTACAGACTCCCCTGTGGCTCTTCCAACAGTGTTCACATGTCGGCATCTGTTGAGGAATATCTATACCCCGTCCAGCAGGTCTTGGTCCGCCTGTACTGCCCCTTGTGAAGCTACTTTGAACACTCATTGGTCTCGACGAACTATACGTCTTTTTCATTTTTCCAGTAGATGATTCTTCGCCTGACCTTCTTTTACTACTTTGGAAATTCCGAGACTCCGTTTCTAGTTTTCGGTGCGAAAAGCTGCCGCTCTCAATTTCCCATAGGACTCCATATCTGATGGCGTGATACGATTTCTAATCATATAGCGGAGTCCTGCTTCAAATCTTCGGCACTTATTTCTTTCCGTGACAACCATGTGCGAGGCATAACGGGATAGCTAATTAAACAGCATCTCATATTTGCCTACGGACCTGTTTCCCTATTTCAATTCTAAGAATTCCCTCTCTTTCTGGTCCTTATGTACTTATCATTAAAGTCCCTCAGAAAATCCTCTCAAGTTAGCACTGGAGGTTCGGTCATATTGTATTGGCTAGTCTCCCACCATTCATATGCGTGTCCCTATAAGAGTGGACCGCATAGTCGAACCTTTCGTCTGGTGTACACTGCATCATATTGAACACCCTTTATGTTCTTTTCAACCACGTCTCTGCCTCAGCAGGACCTGTCGTACCCATGAAGTCCACAGCACCCATTTTCCTCAATTTGTCGTATAGCCGCTCTCGGGGAATTGTCAAGAGGTTTTCGTGTTCGTACTGTCTAATTGTATGCGATAAGTGGGATTCAGGTACGTCCGTTCTTCCTTCTCCCTCTATTGTTTGTTCATCCCGTTCTACATCAGTGTTTTAAAATGCGTGTTGCGTAATGCGTCGCGAGTCCCGATGTTGCGTAGCGCAGATAGCGTAGCGTATTGCGTGAGTATTTTGAACAAGTATTTATAATGCCAAAAAAAGATAATATGTCATAAAATAAGAAGCTAAACATGTTTACATGCAAGAAAGCTATCCAAAAAAGTTTTAATAGTGGTAAATTAAATCTTTTTATATATAAATGTGAACTGAATAAGCAAACGCGAAACTAAAAAAGAAAAATCTGATTCTGCTCACGTTCAATTCCCTTTTTCCTAGGACATATTGAGCATCACAATTAAAAAAGTTGTGGGCCTGATTTAATTAACTGATATTTGTTTTCTGACCAACTATCTACAATACTGGTCCAATGAAAAACAGTTGCAGACATATAAAACTAATAAAATAATAAAAAGGAAAACTAACGCTATCTATGGCCATTTAAAACACTATTCTACATGCATCGGTTCACCTATTGCCATTTGCCTATATATGCAAGAAAGTTTAAAGGGCAATCCATAACATGCACATTATATGCAAATGTCTACAGAATCTAAAGGCTCTGATACCACTACATGTAGCGCCTCGTTTCCTATTAACTTTTTACTCATCTATAAAATATTCCCATAAAATTTTTCACGATTTCCATAACTATTTCCTTTAACAAAACTGGGTGCTGGTCTAATTCCTTTCACAATAATGTACATATAAGTATATATCATACGAGTCACAAAACATTACAGCCTGTACTATTTCTAGACTATATGCTAACGATGAACAGAAGGGAATGGGAGGAGAGCGTAGCCGGCCAACCCTGAATCCATGCTTTAGCTAATGATGCGCTTTAGTGAGCCTGCTATTTATCTACACAACTGTGAAGACTACTCAGATTATGATAGCAACATGTTATTCAAAGACAAATAAAAACTATAACGTGAAACGAATCCATTCTCATAACTGCCATAAACCTTTTTGTCATACGTTTCATCATGTAACCATTTCAATCACGTAGTCATCATTCACATAATTATCGTTCCTATGATCCTTAGATCATTGCATTTCTATATGCCCATTTATTTTGATACTGCCGTTTTAGACTAGCTAGACTCGTTCTGTAAGCCCATTCGGCGCCATGCATGGGGTCAATACTGTAGATATCTGTATGTGCCTCTATAGGACTCTATCATTCCCCGGTTTGAAGGGAAGTAACTGTCATCCCCCGATTTGAAGGGAAGTAAATCCGTATCGTACCATTCGTAGTCGTAGCAGTCATAACGGTTTCTCCTTTCATTATTACGTATATGCAATGCCATGCGCCTATCTTTATATCACGTATATCATAAATCTCTAACAAGTCACATTTAGCAGATAAAAGCACGTTGTGGCATATAATCAAATCAGTTCATATAGCATGTATGTTAGGTCCTAATTAATCAACTCTATGATCCTAAACATGAATTCTAAGATTATCGATTAGAATTATTGAGTATCGAACTTCGACCGAAAGCCTCTTTTGTAAGCTCGAGATAGAATCCTTGTGGAGTGAGAAGATATTTACTGTTTCTCTCTCTAGAAATTGAATCGCAAGCCTTTCGGATCAATTTCTAAAATCTTCTTTCATTAAGCACAATGTTTGTACATCTATTATACCAAACATACTTGGTATAAATAACATAATAAGTCCTAAACTAAGGACAAATACAATAAAAGCCCCAATCTACGAAGACAGCTAATGAAATCAAAGCACAATTAGAAATGGTATTTTACATTCTCCCCCTTGTGCTTGATTGCCTTCCCGAGCCACCTGTCCTCGTCTGGCAAAGTAAGACCTGCGCAAGCGCAATGCATACTCGAAATTCCTGAGCGTATTCCTCAGCTCCAGTCGCTCCTCGATTTCATCAAGCAATTCCATCAGGAGCGGCTCTCTCACGAACCGGTGAGTCCTCAGCATCGTCTCTCTGTTGATTACTTCCAATATCTGCTCTATGTTCTTACTAATGACCTTGAGCGTCCTATCCCGGAATTTGTGAATCTCAGTCTTCAGCATCAACCTGATCTTCTTAGCAATTGGATTGTAGTAAGTGATGCCTGTTGGTCCCGATTGCACCAAACAAGGAATCAAAGAGTCTTAGATGGGATGAAAAGGGAGAAGTTCTCACCTTCAAGTGTGTGTATTGTGTGAAAAGTAGGGATAGCCTTTTGATATTTGATTACTTTGAAAATAGTGTTGGTAAAACCTTATATACCACATTAACCCTAGGTATATTAAGGCCCAATCACTAAAGTTTAACTAATTACATTCTAGTCCAAAGCCTAAGTTTAAAGGATAATTACAATATATAACCCAAGACTTAAACTATCGACACAATCTATAAATATCCTAACAATCTCCCCCTTTGTGTCAATTGTTGGGAGTCTTGGATCTTGGGCGTTGTGATGGTGGATCAGCGAGTGTGTGTATCGCGAAGTCCTAGCTTGAACTCGAAGGCGCGGAGATTCCTTCAAAGCATGATTCGATCAGCTATAGCGTCAATGAACTTCGCGAACTTGGATCGGCGGTGTGGGTCTTCTTTCGAAAGGATGCGGCAAATCCTCATGAGCTTGTCTTGGATGATGGTGAGTGTTCCATCCGAGAACTTTGCCACTTCGGAGCAGCGCAATAGCCTCATCTTTCCCTTGTAGTTCAAGTAGGCGACGACCGGATCATCTCCGTCGATCACATCGCCCTCTCGATAGTCGTCCGCGTTCTTGAAAGATGGGCGAGTCAGGTTCACCTTCTTCAGGTTGTGCTCCACCGCCATATGCAGATCGTGGGAGGCGAAGTATCTCACTTGTCGGAGCATGTGTCGCTTGAGAGCACGTAGCCCATAGTGACCGGTTCAGCCGAGATGTCCCGAACTGCTGAGGACGAGTCTGAACTGCTTCATGGATTCCAGCATGCTGTACAGATCACCCAAGCGCAGAAACTTGAAGTCCGCCTCGCTCACTTCACTGTAGCTCTCATCCTGCCTTATTACCGTGAACACTGGATAGTGGACACGTCTATTCGACTCCTGGCGAATGTCAGTGACTTTGCAGATGGGAGCTCGATTAATCTCAAGAGCGATGTTTTCCTCATCGGACAGTTGTGTACTTGTGGCAAAGAAGGCTCCATCGGTAGAGCTTCTTCTTCTCCTCGCTCCAGTTTTGGACATTCATCAGCTCGTATTCATCGAAGACCATGATGATCCGCTCCTTGCGCCGCCAGATCATCTTCCTGATCTCCTCTTTGAATGGTGCGGTGATCTTCTTGTTTTCCCACGGTGCTTCCGGTATATTCGTCGTGGGCACATCCGGTTGAGCAGCAGGAGCCTCAGCTTGCTGCGCTTGAAATTGTAGGATGTTCTCGAGCTCGGCGGGTTCAGCGTCATACTCCTCTCCGTTCTCGTTGTCTGCAGTGTTGATCAGCGTAAGCGAAGCTTCCTTTAGCAGACGTCGAGCATTTTCCACCAACTTCCTGGCTGCTACTGCATCGGCGGGTGTGTAAAGCCCTTCATCGTTGAAGATGTAGGCCTCGATCTCGTTCTGCGCATAGTAGAAGTCCTCGGAAGCCACGTTGGAGTCGGTATTGAGAGGGGTATGGCTGTGCAATGGCGAGGGTGTTGCGTCGGAGGAGTTTGTGGATTGTGGGGATGGTTGTGGTGGAGATTCTGGTGGTTCGGTTGAGGTGATGGTTTTGGCTAGGGTGATCTGGGTGTCGGGTGGTGTAGATGTGGTGGTGGCCTCTAATGTCGATGTGACGATTAGAGTTTCGGAGATGGTGGTAGGTGGAGAAGGCGTGGTGGTGGTCTCTAATGTCGATGTGACGATTATAGTTTCGGAGACGGTAGTAGGTGGTGGTGAGGGTGATTTGGCTAGTGACTCGGGGTTAATAGGATGAGATTTTTGACTGGTGGGGTGTGAGGTTTCTGTTGCGGGCGTCGTTTCAGGTGCAGAGGAGGAAGGCGGCGTGTCGATTGCACGAGTCCTTGAGATTGTGAGCCTTGCTGCCTATTCTCCCCCTCGCGGCGATCTTGATCATCGTCTTGATCATCGCACCTGATCCCGCTAGACTCGCCTTGAGCACGACAAGTCATTGGTTGAGTCATTATGGCCTTCATTTGTTGTTCCACCTCGTCGAGTTCCGTCATTGACTCGAATCGGGCTCTGAGGATGTAGAAGAGCTCCTTTGTGGAAATGGAGGAGAGAACAGCTTCTGCGTTCCACATGTTGCGGTGGTGTGGGCGTCTCTAGGGCCACACCTTTGCTTTGTTGATGGTGGATGCATCGAGACGCGCGTAGACTTTATCGAGGATAGACGCCTCAAGAGTCTTTGCAAAATCTTGAAGACGAGCCTCTAGCGCGGGCTCGGAGACAAAATGGGGTAAGTTTAACATGTTGGAATCACGAAAAAATCCAACTGACACCGAATCGGAGAAGATAGCCGATCGGCCGCCCGTTTACACAGGACGGGAAAGACGGGGTCACTAAGACTTCTCGTTCGCGTCATCGATGAGACAGACTCAAACGAATGATGGCCTAGGCTCGCGGTTGTTGTGATGTTGTCCGTGCTAGGTCTTCCGCTCTCAGTCACAGAGACATCACCGAGCGTTCCGACAGAATCACGAAGACTTTGTAGTGCAGTAAAAGGTGTATGTGTCCTAGAAATGTATGAAATTATGGGGAGTGAGGGCATTAGACTCGATGTGATTGAAGATGATGCAGTCTGAGGTGAAGGACTGCTTGTTTCAACATCGACTATCTCCAAGTGGGATGTCGATGGCTTACGTAGCTACTCGTGGAATGAAATATCTTCCTGTAGAGAGAAAGATAAGTGGATTGGTGGGGTTGTTTGCATGGTTGAGCCATGTGCCACGTCTTCTACTCGGGAGGTGAACACATCACCACCTGCACCTATGGTTTGGGCTCGGCTTGTTTGTGGCTGAGGAGGTCGATCGTTTTTCCGTTTTGATCGACGCTCCGTGGTGTGGCTTATGTCATCCTCGCGCGACCGTTGTTTCGGTACGCGGGTGGAAGAGGATGCGACGCAACTCGATGACTTTTTAGAAGTGGTGGTGGGATTTTGGCTAGTCCCGGGGTTAGGAGCAGCGGGGTTGGTCTGCTCCGTAGGGACAATGGATAGTGGACGGGGACTCTCGCGGAATGAAGCGGTAGAGGCGCGGTATTCTCGGACGTGCGGGTTTGTCTGGTCGACATAGGCGAGTACTTCGTCCGAGATGATCATGGCGTGCCGATCTTTCGCCGTAGTGTTTTTCTTGGCGAACTTCTCGACGACGGGGATCACGAAGTGTTCACTCGCCGGGCGGATGCGGATGCTGGTGGAGAACATGCGGAAGTGTTTGATGAGTGCTGGGAGCCACCGCATGTAAGGTACGAAGCGGTTCTTGACGTCCTTGGCGACTTCTCGATCGCGACGTTGAATCATGGAGACGAGATCCATCCAGATGATCTCAGCGTAGTTGTACTTGCGGTTGTGTGCGATGCCGGTTAGGATGGTGAGGATTTGGTGGTTCTCGCGGTCCTGACCAGCATGCTTCCCTAACATGCATTTGTTCAGCAGTAGGTATAGTGTTCGCCAGGGTTGAGGTAGATTGCGTGTGGTGACTTCACTGAGAACAAGTGGGCCCTTCTTCTTCTTGTTTTCTGATTGATAGCCCAATCTGTCGATGTCTTCAATAAGTTGTTCGTACGTCGGTAGTGGATCATAGGGTGAGTCGACAGGGAGTTGGAGTACTTCTTGGACAATCTTGCGGGAGAGGACAACTGTTTCTTGATCGATTTCTGCGGACATTGCTGAAGTGTGGTCCAGCAATCTGCAATGTGTGCCAGAACTGCTGGAGATAGACTTGCGCTTCTGGCTCGCCATGAGTGAGGGCGTGTCGGAGGGGATGCCCTTTGAGAATCTCTATGATGATGGGAGCATCGCACCGGAAGTTGTCCAAGTCCACCATGCGGTTGTTTGGTATCAAGGCAGCCCATCGACTTGTTGGGAAGACCTGCTCGATCGGTGGTACATATGTCAGCGTATTTAGCTCGATGCAAGCGACGTCCCTTTGAATTGCTGCAGCCTCAAGTGCTTCAAGTGCTTCTTGGTTTGTGTTAGTCATATATGTGCTCGACAGTAATAGTAGCATGATTAGTACGGACGAAGTCGCGAGAATATGGATATAAGTATGTCGTTGGTGAAACAATAAAACGAAACAATAGAGTGCCCTAAATCGTAAAAATAAAATTAAAATTAGCTAAATAAGAGTTCTTTTGAAATAACGTTGTTAACATTGAATGATGGTCATGTGATGGCGAGTTCGACAATTTCGGATTTTAAACGAAATTTTTCCAACCACATGGAAAATTTTCAGGATTGAAGGTGTTCATGTGATATGAGAAAATTTTGGTACATGAGCAAGCCGAGAAAAAAATGTCGCATTTAGTGTTGAATTTCGCATGTAGGGGAAAATTTTCGCAAGTTAACACATTTCAGAAGTTGTCCAAAAAATTTTCGCATGTAATGGAAAATTTCGCTGATTATCACACATAGACAAGTCGAGAGAAAATTTTCGCGTTCAGTGTAAAATTTTAGCATTCAGTGTAAAATTTCGCATGAAGAAATTTCGCAAGTTATGGAATTTCTCAAGTGATATGAAAGTTTCGCGGAGTGATAAAGCTTTGAAGAAAGTATGCTTAAGTAATAAAATTTCTCGGGTTGAAATTTCTCAGTTTGACAAGTGAAAAGAAATTTCTCAGATTGATAATTTCTCAGATTGAGAAAGTTTCGTGATCCATGAAAAGATGATGCATGTGAGGGTTGAAAAATTATTGAACCACTGTAGCTGCGAAGGAATTGATCAGCAATCTGAGAAAAATTTAAGTTTATGGATTGAGAAATTTTTTGGTCACTGTAGTTGCGAAATAGTGAGGATGCGAAAAGATGTAATATAGCGAGGTGTATGAAAATTTCGCGGGGCATGACTTCACTGTAGCAGAAACAAATTTAACGTGAGGAAAAAAAAATTCTCGGATGAAAACTTTCGCGGAACTTCCCTCACTGTAGCAGCGAAGTTTTAACGCAAGGAATTTCTCGGATAAAATTTTCGCGGGACAATGAAATTTTATGGTAAGAAATTTCTCGGATAACACTTTCGCGGGACCTCACTCACTGTAGCAGCGAAAATCTATCGTTAAAGTATTTTCTCTGAAAAATTTTCTCGGTGAAGAACACTGTGCGAAAACGTACGAAACGACGCTATGATTTTTGCCTTAGAACCACTCAAATCTTAACCAAAATGCAATAAACTGGACTCATTCGACTCGAAATTGGACGGACAATACATATTTGGCGGTTTTAAACACCAAAATCCTAACATGCGTCCAAATTAAAGCCTTGAAAAATTAATTTTAAACCTAAAAAAAATTAAAAAACGGGGCAAACACAGAGTGAAACGAACGAGAATTTGTTTATTTGCGATGAATTCATACCGAAAAGCTGATTTTGACAACGGGGTATGCAGAAAAATGGATTTTGAGGGCGTATTGAAGAAGACGACGATTTGCGAGAGGTTGAGAAATTTTTGAAGAGGAGGGTGCGAAATTTTTGAATTTTTCTCGAGAATTTGGAATATTGTGAAAAAGTTAAGTGTTTTGGGGTTTTGTGCGATTCATTAAGAGGAAAGATATTGAGATTCATTACATAAAGAGGAAAGACGAGTATAGGATGGTCTTTTCTTCTTGTCATCGAAGAGCGGGTTCTCCTCTATTTCAAATGAACTCCCTTCCAGAGACGTCGAACTCACATTCCCTGTATCCATAGGAATACGAGAGTTAGTGTTTGAACAAGTTTCAGCTTCAGGAGTCATCTTCGCCGTCCTCTTACATTTACATGTTTGAGAATCGGGTACTTGACTCGATGCAGAGGGATTGTTCGTATTGTGAAATTGCTCTAGTGTAAAAGTAATCTCGCTAAGTAGATCATCTCGCTCCTTCGCGAAAGCCTTCCGCTCTAATTCTAGTGTTCGTTCTAGTTCTGCTATGACCAGAAGTTTCTCTGGGATATAGATGCGAGAAAGCGCTTCTCGGAAAGCAATTTCCTGTTCTTTGGTTGGAAGTAGAGTCTCGACGTCCTCAGAGAGTGAAGGTTTCTTAGTCTTATCACTAGCATTCAATTCTGTGTAGTCATACGCGATTTTCGCCCAATGAATGTTCTGTTCCCTCTTTTCTTCCGAAAGGACAACGGAGGATGATCTCACAAATGGCATAAGCTGCGAGGGAGCACTCTTTCTTGTTTGCATGAACGTAGTGTTACACATGTTATACCTTTTAACCATTATCGGCGTTGGTTCGCAATTGCTGGCCAGACCGATTCCCTCCAGGGCGTCGTAGAATTCTGTTTCCGCTGGTTGGTTCAACTGGCATAAGAGACGTGCGTTTTTGTTTCTAAGGTGAAGCTGCTCTTCAAGTTCTTTCACCTTTCGGTACAGCCTAGCTCTTTCCTTAGTAAGCAGTTCATATTGTGCGGCCGTCAAGAGATGAGATGTTTCACATGAACTGATGGCCAATGTGGTTTCCTTAACCCTAGTCTCACTTTGTTTATTCTTGTTTTGCAGACGTTTGACTAACGCTTCAGAGGCAATTAGTCGTTCGTTTGCGCAAGCGAGCTCTTCTACTTTTAAACTAAGTAAGGTATAGTTGTTTTCAAATTTTAGTTTGAGTTCATCATAATCCCTAGCGTCTACAGTGGGTTTCTTAATGGTGTGTCGGTGATTAAACACATCATCGAGTTGTGAAGATTGCTGCATGGCAAGGCTGGTCGAACATGACGAGGATGAGGAGATGGTTAACACCGGTGAGAATGCAGCTAAGACTCCTACCAACGCGACGTATCTTATGCCAGTTGAACCAACCGGCAGAAACAGAATTCTACGACGCCCGGGAGGGAATCGGCCTGGCCAGCAATTGCAAACCAACGCCGCTAACGGTTAAAAGGTATAACATGTGTAACACTACGTTCCTGCAAACAAGAAAGGGTGCTCCCTCGCAGCTTATGCCATTTGTGAGATCATCCTCCGTTGTCATCTCGGAAGAAAAGAGGGTACGGAACATTCATTGGGCGGAAATCGCGTATGACTACACAGAATTGAATGCTAGTGATAACACTAAGATACCTTCACTCTCGGAGGATGTCGAAACTCTACTCCCAACCAAAGAACAGGAAATTGCTTTCCGAGAAGCGCTCTCTCGCACCTATATCCCAGAGAAACTTCTGCTCATAGCAGAACTAGAACGAACACTAGAATTAGAGAGGGAGGCCTTCGAGAAGGAGCGAGATGAGCTACTTAGCAAAATCTTTACATTAGAGCAATTTCACAATACGAACAATCCCCCTACATCGAGTCAAGTACCCGATTCTCAAACATATGAATGTAAGAGGACGGCGAAGATGACTCCTGAAGCTGAAAATTGTTCAAACACTAACTCTCGTATTCCTATGGATACAGGGAATGTGAGTTCGACGTCTCTGGAAGGGAGTTCATTTGAAATAGAGGAGAACCCGCTCTTCGATGACAAGAAGAAAAGACCATCCTATACTCGTCTTTCCTCTTTATGTAATGAATCTCAATATCTTAAGGACGTAGATAATTATGTTACCAGAACGTATCTTCCTTTTACCAAGCTAATGTCTATGTGTTGCAGCAATGACTTTGTTCTCCCACGCTTCCATGAATATGAAACACATGAACATGCAACATTTCGACCACGCAAGCGAATCCCCTCTGCGACGCCTTTGTATTCTCCCATTTCGCCTAAAACTACGGTTAAGCGAAAACGCCTTTCGTCGTCAAAAGCAAAGACACCTACTGCTCACAAGCAAAAGACAACTAAAACCGAAGGACGAAAACAACAACATCCCTCACACCAATTCATGCATAAGGCACCATACATACAAGCACTAGTTAGGCAAATATGGGTTAGGAAAACCATAATCCCGCCTCATCAAACAAATCACGACGGGAAATCTAAATTAGATCTAGCGCAACCTGATTTAGACCCCACATTTCCCATTAAGCGCATGAAAATTTTACTCGTTTCACAAGAAGGTCCCGTCCGTAAATGGGGACCCAACGTTTGTTGATGTTTGCAGGTCTGTCATGTGTGGTATCTAGATTCAGGTTGCTCCACACACATGACGGGGAACAAGGAACTGTTGGGCAACTTCTCCGAGCGCTATCTTGGAAGGGTCTCCTTCGGAAACAGTCAAATGGCGCCGATTCTCGGAACTGGCGATCTCGTTCATGACAAACTAACGATCAAGGGCATCTTTTACGTCGAGGGTTTGAGCTACAATCTCTTCAGCATTGGTCGTTTCTGCGACAAAAGATACAAGGTTCTCTTCGAATCTGACATCTGCAGCATTATCAATGCCTCGGGACTGCCTCTTCTTTCTGGAACGCGCACGTCTCACCTCCACGTACTCAATCTTATGACCTCTCGACCAATATGCCTTCTCTCTCGTGCTGCACCCAAGTTCAACGATCTATGGCACCGACGTCTCTCACATCTTAATTTCAAGACTCTCAACAAACTGCGCCAAGATAAGCTCGTCAACGGTCTACCTCAGCTATCCTATCATAAGGAGCATCTCTGCTCTGCCTGCGAATTGGGGAAGATGAAGCGCTCGTCTCACATCTCCAAAGAAACACCGTCCTCTAAGCTCACTCTCGAGCACTTGCACATGGATCTTTGTGGCCCAAAGCCTACGGCTACACTCGGAGGAAGACGGTATATTCTTGTGATTGTCCACGACTTCTCGCGCTACACGTGGACGAAACTTGTTCGCACAAAGCATGAAGTTCTTGATTTAATCATTGAATTTGTTGTTACATCCCAAACTCTTCATCAACAAAAGGTTCGGATTATCAGAACTGACAACGGAACTGAATTTAAAAACAAGAAGCTCAGTGATTTCTATGCCACTCAGGGCATCACCCAGCAGTTCTCAGCTGTGAAGACACCGGAACAGAATGGTGTCGTTGAGCGTAAGAATAGGACACTGGTCGAAGCAGCTAGGACTCTTCTCATCCAATCCGGACTTCCTCACTCTCTTTGGGGCGAAGCTTTTCAGACGGCTTGCTACACGCAGAACCGGGCTTCTATCCACAAGAAATTCAACCGCACCCCATACGAGATGCTGAATGACCGTCGCATCCCGGATATATCTTATCTAAGGGTCTTCAGTTGCCGATGTTTTGTGGCCAATGATCGCCAACATCTTGGAAAGTTTGATCCAAAAGCACTTGAAGGCATCTGGATATTCGCTGAACTCGAAGGCATACAGAAGCTAAGGAGAAACGATCAGTCATTGAAAGCACAAATGTCACCTTTGACGAAAGCGAAGGCGACCTCATGGCTTCTGCTCATATCAGTCCAGAACCAGGTCTTCTGCAGTCGTTGACAAAAGGTCAACCTTCAACGACGGGAACTTCCTCATCTGAGGGCAACTCTGGCGAACTGGATCTCGATCTGCTCTTCGAGTACTTCTATCCAGTCCCCAAGACTCCCGTCACCACAACTCAACCTACAACTGCACCCACTCCACCTACACAACCGGCTATCGGCGATGATGTCGTCCCTCCGAACTTGGATGATCTCAATCTCAACGAAGACGGCATTTTATCCAACCCTGGGAACATTGAAGATTCGGATGCCGAACTCTCCCAATCCACTACGATTGAGATCTCTTCTTCGGACACTGGACCCAATCTAATGAGCCTCTAATCGACACAAATGCAGCTAGCTCCTCACAGACCAATGTACCACTGTGGGCTTGCTCTCATCCTACGGATCAGATTATTGGGGATCCCACATCCGGTGTTTCGACGCGTTCGGCTACGAAATGAAAGTCTGTTCGCTTGCTATCTCAGTCAAGCCGAACCATCACGAGTAGCTGAAGCACTCAACGATCCTGATTGGCTGATTGCAATGTAGGAGGAAATAAATCAGTTCGAACGTTTACAAGTTTGGGAACTCGTACCACGCCCTCCCAACAGGTCCATTATCGGCACGAAGTGGATCTTCAAGAACAAAAAGGATGAAGACGGTGTTGTCATCCGCAATAAAGCAAGACTTGTGGCTAAGGGGTACAATCAACAAGAGGGCATCGACTACGATGAAACTTTCGCCCCCGTTGCCAGGATCGAAGCAATACGAATTTTTCTTGCCTTTGCTGCTCACAAGAACTTTAAAGTCTACCAAATGGACGTGAAGACTGCATTTCTGAATGGATTTCTCAAAGAAGAAGTGTACGTTGATCAACCTGAAGGGTTCTTGAGCGAAGAGTTTCCTCATCACGTATATCGACTCTACAAGGCCCTCTTCGGACTAAAACAAGCTCCCCGAGCTTGGTATGACATCCTTTCAGACTTCCTTGTTCAGTCTGGATTCAAGAAAGGATCTCTGGATACAACTCTTTTCACCAAGCGGAGTGGCACGGGCATTATGATTGTACAGATTTATGTTGATGACATCATCTTTGGATCGACTAAACCACAACTATGTGAAGAGTTCGCAGAATTGATGAAAGAGAAATTCGAAATGAGTATGATGGGCGAGCTGAATTTCTTTCTTGGTCTTCAAGTAAAGCAACTCCCCGACGAAATCTTCATCAACCAGTCCAAATACATCCATGACATCCTCGAGAAATATGGAATGAAGGATGCTAAGACTGCCGCTACACCTATGTCACCCTCTGGCCGATCCGACGCAGACCCATCTGGTGTCCCCGTTGACCAAACCGTCTATCGTGGGATAATAGGCTCTCTTCTGTACCTCACTGCTAGTTGACCGGATATTGTTCTCTCAACTGGAATCTGCGCTCGTTTTCAGGCTACACCTATGGAATCCCATCTCACTGCTGTCAAAAGGATTCTCCGCTATCTCAAAGGAACACCCAATCTGGGTTTGTGGTACCCCACTCAATCGGACTTCAAACTGGTTGGATTCTCTGACTCGGATTACGCAGGATGCAAGATGGATCGAAAAAGCACCTCTGGAGCTGCACACTTCTTGGGCGGTAAACTCGTGAGTTGGTCTTCTCAAAAACAAAACTGTGTCTCAACTTCGTCGACGGAGGCAGAGTATGTCGCCGCCGCTAGTTGTTGTTCACAGCTTTTGTGGATGAGAACCCAACTACGAGATTTTAATTTTCATGTTGATAAAATTCCCATCTATTGTGACTCGAAGAGTGCGATTGCGATGACAAGTAATCCGGTACATCGCTCGAGAACAAAACACATAGATATTCGTCACCACTTCATCAAAGAACATGTCGAACAAGGGACGATTGAATTGCACTACGTCACTACCGAAGATCAACTAGCCGACATTTTCACAAAACCGTTGGATGTCAAACGATTCCAACACCTTGTGACTATGCAGGGCATGTTGAATCTTCAGTTGTGATCAGTCGACCCTACACGAACTTTGATAAAGTGTACATATGTCTTTTCACTTTACTCCATTTTCTATGTGTCTTCTGAATTATGTCTCTTAAGGGGGAGTTTTCGATTAAGGGGAGTTTCTGTTTTCTTTCTCTTTATCTAAAAAGGGAGTTATAGATTAAGGGGGAGTTTCTGATTTTGCCTATTATAAAAAAATTTATTTTGGGTTGAAATTCTAAATTTTGGTCAAACGGAGTCAAAATTGTACCAATTAATTTTTGGGTTGAAAGTTTAATTTTGGTCAAACGGGGTCAAAATTGGACCAATAGACCCTATTTTGACCAAGCCCGCGAAAATCGGCACAGGACCCAATTTTGACCAAGCCCACAAATTTCGGCCCATTAACGCAAAAACTCGCATGAACAGTCACAAAACCCCAAAACACTGAACTTTTTCACAATCTTCCAAATTTCCGAGAAAAAATCAAAAAATTCGCACCCTCCTCTTCAAAAAAATTTTCTCGACCTCTCGCAATCGTCGTCTTCTTCAAATACGTCCTCAAAATCTGTTTTTCTGGATACTCCGTCGTCAAAATCAGCTTTTCGGTATGAATACATTGCAAATAAACCAATTCTCGTTCGTTTGACTCTGTGTTTGCCCCGTTTTTAAGTTTTAGGTTTAAAAAATTTAATTTTTCTCGGCTTTAATACGGACGCATGTTAGGATTTTGGTGTTTAAAACCCCCAAATGTGTATTGCCCGTCCAATTTCGAGTCGATTGAGTCCAGTTTATTGCATTTTGGTTAAGATTTGACTGGGTCTAAAGCAAAAATCATAGCGTCGTTTTGTACGTTTTCACACAGTGTTCTTCACCGAGAAAATTTCTAGAAAAATTGTTTTAAACGTTAGATTTCGCTGCTACAGTGAGTGAGATCACGCGAAATTTTTTATCCGAGAAATTTCTTGCATTAAAAATCCTCGCTGCTACAGTGACTAAGGTCCTTCGAAAACTTTTGGATAACTTGCGAAATTTCCCACTACATGCGAAAATTTACTCTGAATGCGAAATTTCCTTAACGTGCGAAAATTTCAATACATGCGAAATTTTACTCTATCTGCGAAAATGTCTCTCGAATTTTCTATGTGTGATAATTAGCGAAATTTCCATTACATGCGAAAATTTATTCTGAATGCGAACTTTCCTTAACGTGCAAAAAATTTCCATTACATGCGAAAATTCTTGATAACTTGTGAAATTCCATAATCTGAGAAAATTTTCCACTATTTGCAAAAACTTTAACACTACATGCGAATTTTCCACTGAATGCGAAATCTTCCACTGAATGCGACAATTTCATTAACTTGCGACAATTTTCCTTACATACGAAATTCTACACTAAAATGCGCAAACCTTTTTCCGGATTGGTCATGTACCAAAATTCTCTCATATCACATGAACACCTTCAAACCTGCAAATTTTTCTAAGTATTGAAAAATTTCGTTCAATTTCCTAAAATTGTCAAAACTCGCCATCACATGACCAGCATTCAATCTTAACAACTTTATTTCAAAAGACTCCTTGTTAGCTTTAATTTTAATTTTACTTCTATCTTTACGATTTTGGGCACTTCTATGCTTCATTTTATTGTTTTGCCCATGACTTACTCATAATTAATCTTCTCGCAATTTAGTCTGTACTAATCATGCTACAATTCCTGTCATGGACAGATATGACTAACACAAACCAAGAAGCACTTGAAGCACTTGAGGCCGCAGCAATTCAAAGGGACGTCGCTCGCATCGAGCTAAATACACTGACGTTTGTTCCACCAATCGAGCAGGTCTTCCCGACAAGTCGATGGGCCGCCTTGATACCAAACAACCACATGGTGGAATTGGACAATTTCCGGTGCGATGCTCCCATCATCGTAGAGATCCTCAAAGGGCATCCCCTCCGACAAGCCCTCACTCATGGCGAGCCAGAAGCGCAAGTCTACCTTCAGTAGTTCTGGCACACATTGCAGATTGCTGGACAACACTACCTGGCTTCAGCAATGTCCGCCGAGATCGATCAAGAAACCGTAGTCCTCACCCGCAAGATTGTCCAAGAAGTACTCCAACTTCCTATCTACTCACCCTACGATCCACTACCGACGCACGAACAACTCATTGAAGACATCGACAGACTGGGCTTTCAACCAGAAAACAAGAAGAAGAAGGGCCCACTTGTCCTCAGTGAAGTCACCACACGCAATCTACCTCAACCCTGGCGTACACTATACCTATTGCTGAACAAATGCATGTCAGGAAAGCATGCTGGTCAGGACCGCGGGAACCACCAAATCCTCACCATCCTAACCGGCATCGCACACAACCGCAAGTACAACTACACCGAGATCATCTGGATGGATCTCGTCTCCATGGTCCAACGCCGCGATCGGGAAGTCGTGAAGGGAGTCAAAAACCGCTTCGTGCCTTACATGCGGTGGCTCCCAGCGATCATCAAGCACTTCCGCCTGTTCTCCACCAACATCCGCATCCGCCCGGCGAGTGAGCACTTCATAATTCCAGTCGTCGAGAAGTTCGCCAAGAAAAACACCACGGCGAAAGATCGGCACGCCATGATAATCCCGGATGAAGTACTCGCCTATGCCGACCAGATAAACCCGCAAGTCTAAGAATACCACGCCTCCACCGCTTCATTCCGCGAAAGTCCTCGTCCACTATCCATTGTCCCTACGGAGTAGACCAACCCCGCTGCTCCTAACCTCGGGACTAGCCAAAATCCCACCACCACGTCTAAAAAGTCATCGAGTCGTGCCATATCCTCTTCCACCCGCGTACCGAAAAAACGGTCGCACGAGGATGACGTAAGCCGCACCACGGAGCGTCGATCAAAACGGAAAAACGATCGACCTCCTCAGCCACAAACAAGCCGAGCCCAAACCATAGGTGCAGGGGGTGATGTGTTCACCTCCCGAGTAGAAGACGTGGCACATGGCTCAACCACGCAAACAACCCCACCAATCCACTTATCTTCCTCTCTACAGGAAGATATTTCATTCCACGAGGAGCTACGTATGCCATCGACATCCCACTTGGAGATAGTCGATGTTGAAACAAGCAGTCCTTCGCCTCAGACTGCATCCTCTTCAATCACATCGAGTCTAGTGCCCTCACTCCCCATAATTTCATACGTTTCTAGGACACATACACCTTTCACTGCACTACAGAGTCTTCGTGATTCTGTCAGAACGCTCGGTGATGTCTCTGTGACTGAGAGCGGAAGACCTAGCACGGCCAACATCACAACAACCTGACCCTAGGCCATCATTCGTTTGAGTCTATCTCATCAATGATGACAACGGGAAGTCTTATTGACCCCGTCTTTTCCCATCCTGTGCAAACGGGCGGCCGATCGGCTATCTTCTCCGATTCGGTGTCAGTTGGATTTATTGGTGATTCCAACTTGTTAAACTTACCCCATTTTGTCTCCGAGACCGCGCTAGAAGCTCGTCTTCAAGAGTTTGCAAAGACTCTTGAGGCGTCTATCCTCGATAAAGTCTACGCGCGTCTCGATGCATCCACCATCGATAAAGGCAAAGGTGTGGCCCCGGAGATGCCACCACCACCGCAACATGTGGATGCAGAAGCTGTTCTCTCCTCCATTTCCGCGAAGGAGCTCTTCTACATCCTCAGAGCTCGATTCGAGTCAATGACGAAACTCGACGAGGAGGAACAGCAAATGAAGGCAATAATGACTCAACCAATGGCTTGTTATGCTCAAGGCGAGTCCAGCGGGATCAGGCGCGACGATCAAGACGATGATCAAGATCGCCGCGAGGGGGAGAATAGGCAGCAAGGCGCACAATCTCAAGGACTCGTGCAAACGACGCCGCCTTCCTCATCTGCACCTGAAACGACGCCCGCAACAGAAACCTCACACCACACCAGCCAAAAATCCCATCCTATTAACCCCGAGACACTAGCTAAATCACCCTCACCACCACCTACTACCGTCTCCGAAATTCTAATCGTCACACCGACATTAGAGACCACCACCACACCTTCTCCACCCACCATCCCGGAACCTCTAACTGTCATATCGACATTAGAGGCCACCACTGCATCTACACCACCCGACACCCAAATCATCCTAGCCAAAACCATCACCTCAACCAAACCACCAGAATCCACCACAACCATCCCCACAATCCACAAACTCCTCGGACGCCACACCCTCGCCGTCACACAGACATACCCCTCTCAATACTGACTCCAACGTTGCTTTCGAGGACTTCTACTGCGCGCATCGAGGCCTACATCTTTAACGATGAATGACTGTACACACCCGCCGATGCAGTAGCAGCCAGGAAGTTGGTGGAAAATGCTCGACGTCTGTTAAAAGAAGCTTCGCTTACGCTGATCAACACTGCAGACAACGAGAACGGAGAGGAGTACGACGCCGAACCCGCCGAGCTTGAGGACATCCTACAATTTCAAGCGCAGCAAGCTGAGTCTCCTGCTGCTCAACCGGATGTGCCCACGGCGGATATACCGGAAGCACCATGGGAAAATAAGAAGATCACCGCACCATTCCAAGAAGAGATCAGGAAGAGGATCTGGCGGCGCAGGGAGCAGATCATCACCGTCCTTGATGAATACGAGCTGATGAATGTCCAAAAGTGGAGCGAGGAAAAGAAGAAGCTCTACCGATGGAGCCTTCTTTGTCACAAGTGCACAAATCGAACGCTGACCGATGAGGAAAACTTCGCTCTTGAGAGGAATCGGGCTCCCATCTGCAAAGTCACTGACATTCGCCAGGAGTCGAAAGAACGTGTCCACTATCCAGTGTTCACGGTGATGAGGCAGGATGAGAGCTACTTGAAGTAAGCGAGGCAGACTTCAAATTTCTGCGCCTGGGTGATCTGTACAACATGCTGGAATCCGTGAAGCAGTTCAGACTCGTCCTCAGACCCACTCTGCCGTGAAGTAAGCGAGGCAGACTTCAAATTTTTGCCGCATCCTTTCGGAAGAAGACCCACTCTGCCGATCCATCGCGAAGTTCATTGACGCTATAGCTGATCGAATCGTGCTACGAAGGAATCTCCGCGCCTTCAAGTTCAAACTAGGACTTCGCGAAACACACACTCGCTAATCCACCATCACAACGTCCAAGATCCAAGACTCCCAACAATTGACACAAAGGGGGAGATTGTTAGGATATTTATAGATTGTGTCAATAGTTTAAGTCTTGAGTTAAATATTGTAATTATCCTTTTAGCTTGGGCTTTGGACTAGAATGTAATTAATTAATCATTAGTGATTGGGCCTTAATATACCTAGGGTTAATGTGGTATATAAGGTGTTACCAACACTATTTTCAAGGTAATCAAAGATCAAAAGGCTATCCATACTTTTCACACAATACACACACTTGAAGGTGAGAACCTCTCCCTTTTCATCCCATCTAAGCCTCTTTGATTCCTTGTTTGGTGCAATCGGGACCAACAGATTCTCAGAATGAAATTTCTCGGATATGAAAATTTCGCGGACTTGAACGACACAGCAAGAAATTTCGCGGCCAAGAACACTAAGTTACTGTTCCATTGCTTGTCGCGAGTTTTACCAGAAAATCGTGTGTTTTCACTCAAATCTCAACCAAAATCACTCAAACTTGATCCAAAACTTCAGAAATTCTTCCCTAAACACATAGTCGACCGATTTGTGAGCTAAAAACAACAAAAAACGGATCAAATCAACCAAAAACAGAGAGAGGCCGAGATGACTTTTTTCTGAAGATTTTTGCTTCGATCTTACTCAAAACTCGTTAAAACTGATCCAAAAGTGTTCTAAAACATTTTCGGCATAGAATCGATCTGGGGGAAGGTTTTAAACACAAAAACAAAGCATTAAAACCACAAAACGAGCTCAAAATGCCCGAAAGTGATTTTTGCCCAAAACACCTTTGATCTTTCTCGGAATCGAACGAAATTAGATTCAAATCAATGCAGATCGATCCACGTTTGCTTTGATACCACTTGTTGGTCCCGATTGCACCAAACAAGGAATCAAACTGGCTTAATGGGATGAAAAGGGAGAGGTTTTCACCTTCAAGTGTGTGTATTGTGTGAAAAGTAGGGATAGCCTTTTGATCTTTGATTACTTTGAAAATACTGTTGGTAAAACCTTATATACCACATTAACCCTAGGTATATTAAGGCCCAATCACTAAAGTTTAACTAATTACATTCTAGTCCAAAGCCTAAGTTTAAAGGATAATTACAATATATAACCCATGACTTAAACTATTGACACAATCTATAAATATTCTAACAATGCCAAGACTGAGCTGATGTGCACGTGATTGTTGGGAAGCCCTTCGATCTCAGGTCCTTTATTGAGCGGAGCGGTCATGTTGACCTTCTTCATGTTGCTCTCCAGAGCCATCTGAAGGTCATGTGCGGCGAAGTACTTGACTTGGCGCATCATTAACCGGTAGAGTCCCTCGAGACATTCTTTCTTGATGAAGCCTCGAGGACCTTTGTACTTCTCCACATACAGTTGGTAGAGATTGTACACCTCCTCGGCAGGGAGGTACGGTAGGTCGCTCTCGCTTAATTATTCTTGAGTTTTATCTACTCGCTCGATGGCATAGTATGGTGTTGGAAGACCTCCTTTAGCGCGGAAAGCGTTGAGTAGCTGATAAATTGGGGAGAGACTCATATAAGGACTCTTCACTTGTCCTTTAGTCATCCCCAGTCTCACATCCGGTCCAAGGTGGGTCAGCATCCAGAGATAGGTCATTCTCTTTTGCTGATCCCAGTGAGAAATTCCTCTTAACTCGAACTCATTTGGCTTCTTGACTTTCTCCGGTGACCTTCAAATGTGTTTCGAACTTCTTCAAGGAAGGGAATTTCGATTCTGATATTCTGCCATGACGTGTCGATCCGAACGGTTAGCCTTGCGGGGGAATCCGCTGGTTGCTCAATCAACTCTGGGAGTCCTGTGGGATTTTGTTCGTAATCTTCACCTTCCTGAAGCTCTTCGTCTTCTATCAGGACAAGGTCCACCGACGCTTGCTGTAAGAACTGTCTAACGTCCTTAAACCGTTGTCTCTGATGCTCGTCGGGCATTGAATGGGTTATCCGCAGTCCTTTGAAGATATACTTGTCGTGGAACTCATGTGGGTTGACACCATGTCCTGACGGTCCCGATTGGTCTGAAGCGGCTGAGAGAGTATCTTGGGTCTGCGCCAAAGCCACGAGCATGGCGGCACTTGCTTCTTCTTCCGGAAGAAAGGGGCTTGTAAAGGTCATTGGTGTGGGCAGAGGTGTCCTTATATGGAAGTTTGGTGGGTCGATTTGGGTTAGAGTGGTGCGGTGCGGGGTGGTGGTTGTTTGGGTAGTGGGTTGTGAGGTTTCAGTGGGTCCGACACTTGTCTGCCCGCGCCCGAGCTTCGCCCTTGACTTCGTGTTTGTAGTCGAGGCCTCTTCTCCCCCTCATGATGTCTCTGATCATCTGGATCATTATGTCGGCGTACGAGCCTTGTCCTCGACAGGTTTCGATCGGGTCAGGACGATCGACGAGACGGCGGAAGAGGTCTTCTTCTTCCGGCGTTCTAGTGGTCAGCTCTAGTAGGCGGGCGACTAAGATTGAGTGGAGGTCGCTGATAGGTACTGTTGCGGGGTTGATTAGGTTGTGTGTGAGGATGGGTGTGGCAATTGGGAAGGGTTGTGTGGGTTGAGAGGGTGTGAGGATAAGTTGTGAGGAAGACGGCTCCGAGACGGGTGCTTTCCCACGATCTTGACGGGACGTCTCGATTGCTGTACGTACGGTCTCCATAATTTTCTCTTCAAAGGATCTTAATGCCTCAGAGTGAGCGACCTGGAGTCGGTCTTCAGTCACGAACTGGACGGACGCCTCCATCATTGAAGGACCAGGTCGATGTTGCCTGTTGACAATCCTTGAGCTAACACCAGCTCCTCAGGTTGGCCCGTAGTCACTTGAGGTTTTGACTGTCCGAGACTTCCACCCAATCCTTGAGTCGAATCTTGGAGATTTTCCTCTATGGGTGTTGGGGCAGGTTCTGATTGAACCTGCGATGCAAACACTTGACAGTCAAGGCCGGTAGTGAGTGGAATTAGAGTCTCGGCCCCGACAGATGCCGATAAAGTAGGCTGTGGCGTGTCTGATGTAGTGGTGACAGAAGTGAATATGGACTCGAATGGGATGCTCAGTCGCCTAGGAGTCCGTCTTATCAAACGAAGTTCCTCATCGGACTCGGTGTCGGACGGGGTAGCCGGTAAGGTGAGAGGTTGTGTGCAACATTCTCACGTACTTGTTCTGTCACCGGGGGCTCGTAAGGATGAATCGTCGATATCAGAGCCTCCGTTTCTGGCGTTGTAGCCAGTGGAGGTGAGTTGTGCCAGTTTCCGCTTCGCACTGTACTTCCGGTTGCAGGATCTCCTCAACAGACCCTTGAAGCACGCCAACAATAATGGGCACTTCAACACTGTGTGATTCTGGTGGAGCCTCTTGTTCCAACTCTTGCGCCACAATGTCAATCAATGTGGCATCTTCATCAGGTAGTTATATTTCCTGAGTTGGAGGCTCCTATTCTAGTTCTCGGGCCACCTGGTCTATCATCTCGGCCTCAGGGTTAGTTAGGTGCTATTGTTGGGGAGGGCTCATATGGAAATCTGTCGGGGGCCTGTAATCATCTGTTCTGTTAAATGATGTTCCCGATAGCATCGTTGATATTCGCCTCCCGAGGGGTCGGCGAGACGAAGCAGCTCGAACGGAATGGGATCGATGGTTAATCTAAATCCGTGAGCTTTGGGTGATGAAAGAATTTGAGCCGAGGTGGTTGATAGTTGCCTCTTGGAGGTAGGCGAATGATATTGTCATGAAGCTCCATGAGGTGGGCGATGATCACACAGATCCACCTTGCATTTGGAACATTCTTCGATCGTTTGTTCTCCTTTTGTCTGATCTGTTCTGCAAGGACATTACAGATCAGCTGATAGAAATCATAATTTCTGGAGAAGGCAATGCCGTGAAAGATCCTCAGAATATTTTTGCCTTTGTCGAAACCGGCGTGCTTCGGCGACGAACACATTGATGACACTGAAGAGTGTCTTCCATGGATGTGGGATGTCGTTGCTCTGTACTTGCGCGAGCTTGGTGAGCGGTGGACGGTATCCCATGTGGAGAAAATCTTGTATCATCTCCGCATCCGTCGGCAAAGGATCGTAGTTTTGGCTGAACGGAAGGTCCAAGACAAGTCCAAGATAGTTCTTGCTGAAGCTTATGTGTCTTGTGCCGACCACCGTTGTAAATTGGTAAGTGCCATTGACTACGTGACTCTGTATCCGTCCCCAAAACTGTTGAGATAAACCATTGGTTGCGAGGCCGTCACGGTGAGTGCGTGCCAGAGGGGATGGCCTTGTAACATGGATACTATGATTTCGTCAGGACAACGAAACGTAGTCAGATCTAACTGAAAGTTCGTGTCCTGAACTTTGAGGTACAGATTATGGTCATAAATGTGATTGTACTGAGGGTAACGATCCATCTGAAATGGTAAGAAATCAGGAAACTCATTAGTTCAGAAATAATTGAGTCGAAATGATTTTCACTATCGACCTATGATTGTCTATCAATTCATAACAAGTTTGAAAAGACTTAAGTTGGATATATGTATGGTGCACATAGGTAATATGAAGCGAATATTAGAGTCATGATAAAATTTCGACATTCACATATAAGGCAAATAACATTTCTGTCGAAAATATGCTAAGTGTTATAACCACTATTCAGTCCGCTAAAGTTTGCGATTCAAAAATTTGGAAAACCAATTTTAATTTCCTAAGTGCTAATTTTGATTCCAAATCTCCGTTTAATTTTGCGATCGAAAATTTTATTCGCCAAGGTCCGCTACAGTGTAAAAGACTTAGAGAAATTTTTCTAAGTGTTAAAACGTAAGACGTGGTACTGTAGCCGAGAAATTTTACGATCGAGAAAAAATTTTCGTGTAAATTTTCGATCGAGAAAATTGATTTCCGTGTAAATTTACAATCGAGATATTTTTCCCGCGTGAATAAAATTTTTTGCTATGAAAGTTTTCGAGCGGAAAGTATTTCGATTTTAAAATGGATTTTCGCTGTGAAATTTTACGATCGAGAAATTTTATCGTCGAAAAAGTAATTTTACTGCCAAAATTTTCGATCGAGAAAACATTGAAATCGAAATTGCTGTTTTCGATTGAAAGTTTTGCGCTCGAAACTTAATTTCATCTATTTGAACTATTCGTACAGTAATCTTTTCGCTCGCATAAAATCAAGATTCGATTTCTCGATTGTAGTATATTTCGACTTATGTTATTTATTTTATCGATTTAAGTCAGGAATTTAGCAATCGAAAAACTTTTAAACTGTAAACAGTAACTCAATCAAATTGAAATTCAATTGACACTGTTTGCAAGCAAGAAAGTTCTTCGATGCCTTTAAATGTTTAAAAACCCAGTTCAGTCCAACTCAAAGTCGATTCTTAAGAACGTAGATAATCGAAGAAATATAACCCTAGAATGATTAAAAAACACCGAAACTACTTTCAAAGTATATTATAGCCCAGATTTTACACATAAAGTGACCGTAAACACTGCAAAATAGCACTCGAGTTTCCGTAAAACATTGCAATCGAGGGTTTTGCGTGTATTTAGGGATTTTCGACTGCAATCATTAATTTTGTTTAAGTGGGCTGATTAGACGTTTTCAATACTTAGCAAATTCTAAGCCCATTACTGTTTGCGATCGAGAACCTTATGATCGAAAATTTTCATCTGGTACCTATTTAATTTTCGTTCGACAATTTGGAAGCAAAAATTACCATTTGGTCCCAAATCAATTTTCGCTCGAGATCGAAAACTACAAAATCGCCCAAGAAATTTTTGTTGATAGTAAGCTTTTTCTATGATTTCAGATTGACCCTAAGTTCAAGTAAAGACCAAATACTTGCTCCCCCTTTGTATGAAAATAACTGCAATTAACTCCCTAGGTTGGTGACATCTGGCTCCTTCTTCAAATTTTGTAAATCTGCAATGCTTAGAGCAAAAGGTGTCGAGAATTTTTAGAGCTAATTTTGGAAGCAGTTATTCTATTTAGACTCCCCCTGAAACATTTCCAAGATAAGTTGGTTAAATTCAAATTCATAAAACACTTAACGATCAAAATATTTAACCATCCAAAAGTTGAACCAATGTCGTGCACTCCAAGTAGTGATTAATTCGTGAAGTCTTCCTCATTGACTCTGCAACACTTAGTGAAATATCATCAAAATAGTTTGGAGCTGAAGGCATAAATTTTGTAAATGCTCCCCCTCAAATGGTGCACCTTAATTGATTTATCAAGCAAGTAGATGAATCAATCTAAGTACCAATTACTAAAAATACGCGATTCATAAAAAAATTGGCTCAGATACATGGTCCCCTATACATGTAACTATACTATCGCGCGAGGGTAGGAGCAAAATCAAATATTCGTATTGTAAACAATTCAGCTTAAATGCAAAGAAATTGCATACAGGATGTGTGAATTACAACAAAATATCGCTAATCAATTCCGCATACATGCATATAAAATATTAAAATGTGCGAAAAGAAAAATAATATAATATTTTATATTTTTTAATTGTAATTTTATAATAGTATGGGGTCAGATTATTTTGCTTCGATCATTGTCACGCCTAAAAATTCACAAGACACTTGAAATATTTTATGCCGTCAAGTCACGTCAGCAAACTAAAGTCATAAGTTCAAAGTAGGATCCAGTTCGACAACTCTCACTAGGTTCGCTCTAGCGCTCATTTATTTTTGACTAGGGATTTTTATTTTTATATCACTCGTGTCAACACAAGTCATATTAAGTCAATATACCTGCGATCGAGACGCTTTTAATCATTTCACCGAGCGAGAGACCGTCGTTTTGCAATTAAAGGGACTTTGAAGGCTTCGAGGGATTATGACTAAGAAGGGAATGAAACTTTTGGGAATCGTGGACTAAACATCTTCTTCCTTTTCTTCGCCATTCCCCTTTTCTCCGGCATGTTTCTCTTTTGCTCAAGCTGAAACTCCGCTTCTCTACGAGGCTGAGAGATTATCTAAGGCGAAGTTCTTCTTGTTGGTTCTCTGGTCGATACCGTGCTCCTTTTCTCTTAATCCCTAGAAAGGTTTCAGAGATTATCGATTTGAAGAAGTTCACAGTTGTGGAATTCGAACCCATGGTCGTGCTCCTCTTCTCGTTGTCTCGATATAAAGATCGGATTATCGTTGGAGAAGTTCACTTCGTGGTGCTCCTCTTCTAGCATTTCTGACGAGTGTCCGAGATTATCGATGGAGAAGTTGACAGCAAGATTCATACCCCCTTCTAGTGGATTTTGAGATTGTGATAGTCAAGAGGCAGGTTCTTTTGGTCTGCTTTTTATGTGTTAGCATTCCTCGTGTGCATTTTCCACCTTCTTTTGTCATCCTTTTCTTTTCGTTGTTGTCTCGTTTTTCTCCCCCTCCTTTTCTCGATTGGACATCCCGTCGAAAGCTTAGATAGTCTGTTGCAGGCTCAAAGGGCTTTCAAATGAAGAAAAGGAATTCGGAGAAGGCTCAAAATGGATGACTAAAGGCTATGGTAAGGGTATGAAAACTTACATATTTTGGTCGAGTGCGGAATTTCCTAATTGCCCTAATCATTTTCCTAACGATCTAACGCAAGGTGAGTATGAGGCCAAGAATCACTAGTTAAGACAAACAATAATTGTGTGACTCGCTCAAGAATAGATCCGTCGAAAGAAATAAAAGTCTAGAAATCTCACTCATATAAAGTGGCTTTGTGTCTAGTAGAGTTTACGAGAGAACTTTAGACACAAGAGTGTGACTTAAGACTGAGAAAATTAAGCAATTAATTAGTCATATGTTGGGGAAATTCATACGTGACTTCGATCGAGCATCCTAAAGATATCGTCATTCCCCTAATATTATACTTATGTGTATAAAATTTTTGGATTTTTATTATATTATTTATTTCTATTAATATAAAATATTTCACGTAGCATTAAAGTATAGAAAACACATAGCATAGAACAACTTAAAGGACATAGGAGCGCGTAAGCACAAATTATGGAAGGTTCAACATGCCTAATTTTCCGTCAAGGAATTGGAACCGTTTTTCATCCAACCCCTTGGTGAAAATGTCAGCTAGTTGATATTTCGTGTTCACGAAATACATGTCAATGGTGCCTTTTTCTACGTGATCTTTTATAAAATATCTAATATCTATGTGTTTTGTGCGTGAGTGGTGAACGGGGTTACACGTAATCGCAATGGCACTTTGACTATCGCTACAAATGGGTATATTATTATACCCATAATCGCGAAGCTGAGTCCGCATCCATAGCATTTGCGAACAACGGTTGGCAGCGACGTATTCTGCCTCGGCCGCCGATGTTGAAACGCAGTTCTGCTTCTTTGATGACCAGCAGACGAGCTTTTCGCCACCGAATGTGCTTTTTCTGTCCATTCGGCAACCTGCATAATCAGCGTCAGTATAGCCAATTAATATGAAATTTGTGCCCTTAGGGTACCATAAGCCTAAGGTCGAGGTGCCCTTTAGGTAGCGAAGAATCCGCTTGATCGCGAGCATGTGAGATTCTTTGGGGTCGGCTTGGAAACGGGCGCATAGACATGTGGCAAACATGATGTCCGGCCGGCTTCAGGTGAGATAAAGAAGAGAGCCGATTATGCTGCTATAAAGTGTGATGTCGACCGCTTTTCCAGTGTGATCCGCATCCAACTTGCAGCTTGTGGACATAGGAGTGCTGAGAGGCTTGCTCTGATCTTGATGAAACTTCTTCAGAATGTCCTTGAAGTATTTGGTCTGACTTATGAAGATGCCATCTTCGAGCTGACTGACTTGGAGTCCCAAGAAGAATTGCATATCTCCCATGTGACTCATTTCGAATTTGTTCTTCATCAACTCTCCAAATCTCTTGCATAGTCATGGATTTGTTAATCCGAAGATGATGTCGTCTCTTGGACGACCATCAAGTCTTTGTCTTGCCATTTTATGAAGAGGGTCATATCGATTGTCCCTCGGATGAATCCAGACTTTGTGAGGAAATCGCTCAAGACGTCATACCAAGCGCGTGGGGCTTGTTTTAGTCCGTGAAGAGCTTTATCCAATCGATAGACATGATCAGAATGTTCTTGATCAACAAAGCCTTCTGGCTGAGCGACGTAGACTTCCTCCTTTAACACGCCGTTGATAAAGGCGGTCTTAACATCCATTTGGTAGACTTTGAAGTCTTTGTGAGTAGCATAAGCCAAGAAAAGGTGGATGGCTTCGATTCGGGCAATAGGGGCATACGTCTCGTCGTAGTCAATGCCCTCTTGTTGGTTGTAGTCCTTCGCAACCAATCTAGCTTTATTCCTGACTACTTCCCCATCTTCATTCTTTTTGTTTTGATCACCCAGTTCGTCCCGATAATGGTTTTCCCATGCGGACGGGGTACTAAAGTCCACACTTGGAGACGTTCGAATTGGTTGATCTCATCTTGCATAGCTATAACCCGATCCGAGTCTTTAAGTGCGTCTTCTACCTCGGTTGGCTCATTTTGGCTTAAGAAGCAGCTGAAGAGACTGTGTTGATGCCGTGTCCGTACTCCACCCGAAATATCACGAATAATCTGATCAACCGGATGTGCTCGAGTCCACTTTCGCCCATGTGGCAGAGCTGAAGTAGATGCATCAGCCATTTGTGGACCGAGATTTCCAATAATTTCAGGTTGTTCATTAAGTTGAGGTAAGTCTGATTCTTCACTTGGATTGAGCGATTCTGATTAGACTTCCTCATTGACTATTGTAGGTTCTTCACTGATCTGTGGTAATTCTGAGTCGGGTGAGGTGGAGACATTTGAAGATTGATACATCGGCCTCGTCGAGTGGGGGATCCACTAAAGATGTAGCAGTAATAGTGCCTGGCTGATATACGAGCTCAAAGAGATAGTCCAAGTCTTCCAACGCAAGTTCCAGAGCTTCTTCTGACGTTGAATCCTTAGTTGTTGTTTCCACTTTCTGTTGGTTTTGTGCCAACACACCAGTGAATGCGGGTTCTGAACTGTGGTATTCAGAAGCCAACTCGTTAGGTACGTGTTCTGGACTGATGTGACAAGAAGTCATCTCTGCCACTTCGTGGAAAGTGACATTGTATCTTTTTTGATTGAACGGTTAGACTTGATGTATACTTAGTACGCCTTTGAAGTTGATGAATACCCGACGAATGTGGCTTCGAACGCTTTAGGGTCAAACTTAGCACGTTGCTCTCTGTCGTTCGCCATAAAGAACTTGTACCCGAAACCTTGAAGAAGGAAATAAAAGAACTTGTACCCGAAACCTTGAAGAAGGAAATATTGGGTACTTGCTTGTTTTCGTACGGAGTCTTATCGAAGCGCTTGTGAACCACCGTCCTGTTCTGAGTGAAACAGGAGGTATTTACTGCTTCAGCCCAAAGGAAGTGTGGGAGGCCAGAATGGAGCAGCATTGTACGTGCGGCTTACACTAGAGTTCTGTTCTTCCTTTCAACAACCCGTTCTGTTGAGGCGTCTTGGCTGCTGAGAATTGCTGACTAATCCCAAGTTTCTGATAAAATTCACTAAGGTACTTGTTCTTGAACTCAATGCCGTTATCTGTTCTGATGACTTGGATGGTTTGTTGCAGCAAATTCTGAGTGGCGTTCACAAAACTAATTATCATGTCCCTTGTCTCTTCTTTAGTTCGGAGGAACTTCGTCCATGTGTAGCGAGAGAAATCATCAACAATGACCAGAACGTACTTGCGTCCATTCATACTCTGTGTTTGCATCGGTCCACAGAGGTCCATGTGAAGCAATTCCAAAGGACGTGAAGTAGAGGCAATTAGTTTGATGTGATGAGATGCTCGCTTCATTTTTCTTAATTGACATACCGAACATTGATGCTCTTTTTGTAGAATAATGGTTGGTAGACCGTGAACCAACTTTTTCGTTGATAGTCGTTGAACAGCTTTGACGTTTAGATGAGACACACGTTGATGCCATAAGCTGTTCCTCTGAATTGTAATCTAGGAAATGAGGCAACTCGTGGTCCGCACGGACGTCAGATTAATCATGTAAAGATTTGATTTCCGAAGTCCTTGGAGGAGTTCTTTGTTCTGACTGTCGAATATTCTGCACCTGGAATCCTTTGTCATAGTACTGGCCTATGCTAAACAAGTTATGGCGGAGACTGTCGACGTAAGAGACATCCTTTATCATCAGATTTTCCAGAATGATATCCCAAATCCTAGAATGGGGGCTGTCGTTGTTCCCGGATCTGACTTTTCCACTTGGTCGGTCTTGGTAGTTGCTCAGCAGCTCTTGATATCCCGTCATGTGTGAGGAGCAACCCGAGTCGAGGTACTGTTGGATCTGCAAAAACAAATTAGAGAGCTTTAGGTACCCACTTGTAAATGGGTCCTCTCAGATTAGCAGATTTAGAGGTGGGTTCAGATATGGTTCCTAAGTTATCGGTAGTTGGAGCTTTAGCGACCCAAGCCATCTTCAAAGAAGTTGATTTGGGTGTGCCATTTGTCGAAGACTTGGCCTTTATAGCTTTCGTCTTTTTCGGCGGGGATTTAGGAACCCATTTAGGTTGAACCTTAAAGGGAAGATTAATTTCAGTGCGAAAAAATGCTTTAGTAGGCTTGAGCGTGGAAAAGATCTTTTCATTGAATAGTCTCCTAAGGTGCTTGAGGGATTCGATCTTAACGGGATACCATAGGTGAGAACAAGCATGAATAGCGCCATATGCTTTCTTTATGACTGGATCTTGTTTCCTACGGGCCATCCTAGAGCCATTTATCTTAGAATGATCAGTTTTTACTGTTGAAGTAGAACCTATTTCGAAATTAGTGCTTCTAAATGTGGTAGGCTTTAAGGAGCAAGTAGAAGCAATTATTTTGGGAGTGGAAACAGCTCCTTTATTTCTACGAGTGTCTTTTATTTGTACCGAAGGAGATATGTTCTTAGAAGCATTCAAATCTACGGGCTCCTTCTCTATTTTTAAACTAGACACTTCCGCATTCGACTGTAAAGCTGGCCCTACGCTCGACGTAAGTGAAACAGAATTAGATTGAGAGTTTTTCAAAATATTATTTTTAGGTTTTTGAACTTTTGAAGGCGCTTTCTCTTTCTTCACGCTTTTTAAAATAATTTCATCAAGAAATAGCTTGTGAGATGGAGGAACCTTTGAGAGTTCCCATCTTCGTTAGGAACAATTTCGTTTCAGCTTCAAAATTTCTCTTTCTTTTTCTAGTAAGGCTCGTGACTCTTCTATTTTCCTAACCATAGTAGGGATGTGGAGAGAATTTTCAGAATTATGAGTTTACTTCCTTACTGACAGAGTGATCTTCAAGAAAATTAACTGATTCAAGGCTCAAGCCCTTGGGAGGTTCCCAAGTTTTGTCGCTGATCTAGTTCGGTGTAGGAGAAGGGAATTTCGGCCCTAGTTTTGGCTTGTCTCTTGGCTTCTTCTTCCTCATAGGTTACTTTTGCGTTAGTAAAATGCATGGAGAGGTCAGTCCGAGACACATGTACTTGGTATCGTAGAGTTGTTTGCAGGTAACTTTCTTCAAGATACGTAGGTTCTCAAAGCCTAAGCCATACTTATAATCATAAAACTCTAAGTCCTTGGCTGATTCAAAAATATGGTTTGTTCAGAATGTCCCTTTCTCACTGTTAGATCCTCTAATTTCTTAATCTTGTTGTATAGTTTCTTACGCTCGGCGTCTAAGGTAGCATAGTTATTTAGAGCAGTGCTCTTTTCGGCTTGACATGTGTCTAGACTCTTCCGTAATTCACTAATCCTAGAATTGGATTTTTCTAGTTTAACTTCTAGAATGGTGATTCTTTTCACTGCAGATTCATGTCTACATTTAATGACACTCTTCTTATCTAAGTTTCTTACTAGACATTTATGGTTATTGTCCAACCTGTCTTCCAGTTCCTTTATTACCAAACTATGCTTTTCTAACGAGATATTCTTAGTATCATACAATGGAGTCTCTTAGTTAGTTCATCTATTCTGAGATTAGATCTCCTTTCGCTTTCTTCGAGACTGACTACAGTTTCCTTAGACTTAAGAAGTTTTTTCTCTATGTTTATACGTCGTTTCTGCTCAAGTACCATGTTAGTAAATTTCGAATTTAATTCAGCTAACTGGTCAGAATTGGTAGAGTAAGAGAGTTCTACCTCCTTAGATGCTGTGGATGCATTGTCTTCGTCCGTATCTACGTGATTTCCATCTTCCTCTTCATCATGTTCCGTCATCAGGGCTACTCCAGCTTCCTTTTGTTTGATTTGTTGAAGCTTCCTAGAGTAGTAGTTAGCGTCCTTCTTCTTTGGAAGGGTGCATTCCCTGTCTAAGTGACTTGTTTTTCCACAATCAAAACATTTTAGTGTGTCTTTGGGTGTTGTGGCTTCTGAGGTTTCAGTTGGCTTTTCCTTATCTTCGAGCTAGTAGTTCGAAGTCTGTTAGCAGGGGATGACAACTTCTTCGTGAAGTATTTCTTAGTCATCATTTTAGCGACTAAAGCCAGCTGTTCCCAAAGTCTTTGATCTCAGAGGGAAGTTCTGAATCAGATGTGTCTTCATCTTCTGAGGAATGTTTTTCCTTGCGTGAGCGGGAGCTCTTCTTCTCTGAAACTAGAGCTATGGAGTCCTCGGCCTGTTTTGTAACTCGCCTATGTCTTCTTCATGCTGTGCGAGATCATCAAAAACAGCGTGAATATCCATCTCATCCAAGTCCTTATTATGTCGGAGTTGAGTAGAGATCTTCCAATCGGTGGGCAATGCTGACTTTCGGGTGTTGTCCGAGTGGAATCGACCGAAACTGACAGCCTGCACCATTTTAAGCATACTTGATTATAATTATCCCTATATGTAAATTACGAAAACATAATTCCCTTACCTCTATTCTTTCGAAAGTTGGGGATTTGAGTTTG
The DNA here is from genome assembly GCA_027422505.1 of Craterostigma plantagineum. NCBI lineage: Eukaryota > Viridiplantae > Streptophyta > Magnoliopsida > Lamiales > Linderniaceae > Craterostigma > Craterostigma plantagineum. The sequence continues at coordinate 5,179,797 of JAPQWV010000019.1, read as the reverse complement.
CTTAACTACTTCTTTCTCTCCTTGTTCGAATTTCTGTTCATGTTCTTCTCTCAGTTCTTGTCTTTCGTAAATTATCAAAACAATTGGTTTTCTTCTTTCCTATCCTACTTTGACGTGTGTAAATTGTTAAATGACATCAACTCTTTATCAATACTTATCTTAATTCTAACAAATATATTTATTATATTCTTCTTATCCTATCTTCCCTCAGAACTAAGTAACTTAGTAATTTCGCCCGAAATAGATCCCATTCGAAATTCTTATTCAACAATTCCTCCATCTTAAATACATATCTATCTATTTACTTCAGCTATTTATTTTCTTACCAAGACTTAAAATACCTAAATCAAATAATGTTATCATCTACACATATTTATTACGAAATTATTTTTATGAACGCATGAATTCCCGCGAATGCATGATTTTATGACATGGGGTTTCAGTTCCTGACAGTCATCATTTTGGCAATGAGAGCCAACTGCTTCCCAAATTCCTTTACGTCAGGATGAAGTTCTGATCCGATGATTCTTCATCTTTTGAAGAGCTACGAAGCTTGGCATGCTTTTCTTTGCGTGAGCGAGAGCTCCTCTTCTCTGAAACAAGGGCTATGGAGTCCTCGGCCTGTTTGCCCTTTTGCTCTTTTTGTATCTCGCCGATATCTTCTTCGTGTTGTGCGAGGTTGTCAGAAACAACGTGCATATCCATCTCATCCAAGTCTTTATCTTGTCTGAGTTGAGTGGATATTTCTTCCATTCGGTAGGCAACGAGGATAGGAACTGAATATTCATCTCCATATTTGTCTTGTGGATCTCTATCTTCCTCATTTCATTAAGAAGGGTGAGGTATCGCTGGTACAAATCATGTAAAATTTCCTCATTCTTTGCTCTAAAGGAATCATACGCTGTGAGTATATTCGCCTTCTTAGCCTTGACGCCTACTTCTGTTCTCTGCATCATACGATGAAGTTCATCCCACATTCCTTTAGCATTGGGAGGCTATCTATCTGTCTATAAATATAGTTGGGGATGCCTTGCATCAAAGTATTCTTGGCTATAAGATCGGCCTTCGCTCGTAATATTTTCTCCTCTGTGTAGGTTCTTTTAGTCTCCTAGTGGCGGGAACTGGAGGGTTAACTGTGTTGTCACCAGCTACGGTGACCCAAAATTGAGCGGGTCCTTCCTCAAGAGAAGAGAAAGGTTTTCTGCCTGATCCTTAACTTAATGAAATTTAAGAAGCGGCAGCGCCAAGCAGTGTATTCGCCTCTTTCGAGAATCGGCGGACGGTTGTCATTTCCATGCGTGTACACATCCATTTGTTTTTGCTGAGTTGACTAAGGACCTTCATTGGTTGTTTTGAAGATTTGAAATGATGTTATGTGCATCACAAGTGACAAATCAGTTAGTAGCGTTCAAAAGGGATCTAGAATTATTTTTGATTCAATCTTTAAAGTTTGATAAAAAAACTAATATCGTCGAAATAAAATGTGATAGTTACTGTTTTTCGTGCGTGCTGTCAATGAGAAATTTTTCGAGCGAAATAAATTGCTCAAAAATCTTTAGATCGAAAAAAGAATTCGATGCGTGAATTTATTTCGATCCCTGAGAAACAGTACTATTAGTAAGTTTCTCGCTGAGTCAAAATAAATCAGTTGACCGAAAAGGTTTTTCGAGCTTAAATGATTTATTCGCCAGGTCAAACTTAAAGGTCTGATTGAAAATGTTTTTCGAGGGAAAAATTTACGCGCGAAGTCAAAATAAGTCTCGTCGAAAAAGACTTTCACTAAATCATGCTCGAGAAATGTTTCCAACTAAAATCACTCTCAGTGACAGCGACTTCCGTAACTGACTTTGTATTCTGACCGAGAAAAATTCTCGCACGGAGTTTTCAATCGAGAAATTAACCCGATCGAAGACTTAGCGAGAAAAATTAAAATTACGCAATTAATCACAGAAAATGATTTTAACACTGATTCAAGCAAAAACAGCAAATTTTGCAGAGAAAATGCAGGTAATTGCTCGGAATTATCTACTGATTACGCGCAAACATACAAGTAAACCAGTCATGAAGCAAAATATGTCGAATTTAATCAAAATTAGAACATGTTCTAATTCTTCGCGCGAAGAGAAATGTTCCAGATTCGCGAATTATTTTAATTCTATTTTAATCGCTACCGATCTAGTCGTAATTGATTTAAGCGAGCACAGTAACATCGAAATCAGTTCAAATAATCATAGAATTAAGCGATTAGATCGAATTCGAATTTCGCGCCAAAACTGTTCTTCGTACGGAACAGTTTCCATAAATAAAATTCGATCCAAATTCTAACAATTTCGATTCAAAACAGAACGAATCTGCTCTGATACCAATTGTAGGTCCTCGATTATCAACTCAATCAATCCTAGGCATGAATTCTAAGTAATTCGATTAGAATGATTACGATTTATAATTCGATCGAAAAACTCCAAGTAAGAACACGAGAGAGAATTCGAGTAGAGGGAGAAAGTTACTAATGTTTCTCTCTCTAAAAATTGAATTGCAAGCCTCTTTCGATCGATTTTCAAAACTTTCTCTGTTAAGTTCAATACAATTGTATTTATACCAAACAAACTTGGTATAAATAACATGCTAGTCCTATACTATGTACTATTTACAGAAAAGCCCCTAATGACAAAGATAGCTAATAAAATCAAAGCACAACTCTAAACCATATTCTACAGCAAAGAAGCAATACATGGGTGCTTACAAAGTCTTTGCTCTTGTCGCTCGCATGGAAAGACCTTCTACCTTTGCGAAATTTTGAAGAAAAGGTTTATCGGCTGAGAAAGGCATTATATGTCTTGAAACAAGCTCCAACGGCATGGAACAAATGCATTGATTCGTTTTCTTTGAGGTGGCTTTGAAAGATGTCCTTCGGAGCACGCACTATATGCGAAGGTTACCAATACTCGTGACATTCTAATGGTATGTCTAAATGTCGATGATTTAATATTTACGGGTAATTGCTCAAGTATGATTAAGAGTTTCAAGCAGTCTATCGTGAAGGAGTTCGAAATGACAGATCTTGGTCTTATGTTTCACTTTATTGGCATTGACGTAGTTCAAACGCAGGATTGAATTTTTCTATCTCAAAAGAAATATATTTACGATCTTTGAAGAAATTTCTAATGGAAGACTGCAATCTAGCAAAAGCTCTTGTTGAAGTTGGTGCAAAGCAAAACTAACAAAAAGGGGACGGACCAACTGTTGATCCAACTTTTTTCATGCAAAAAATTGTTGGGAGTTTGCGATAATTTACATTTACAAATGCTAAGCGTATTCTACGTTATCTCGAAGGTATTTGTGTTTTCGGATTATTTTATTTGGTGGTAAATGCTCTCTAGTGGGATACTCCGATAGTGATTGGGCTGGTGATCTGAATGATCAAAAAAGTACTTCTGGATATTGTTCTCTTCGAAAAAACTGTACGTCGTGGTCATCGAAAAAACAGTCTATCGTAGCAGTGTCGACATGCGAAGTAGAATATATCATTGCAGCTTCATGCTTGTCAAGCTATTTGGCTAACCAATCTCCTGCCGCAACTACATATTCCAGTTCAGAAACTACGAAGATCTATAACGATAATTTGTCTGCAACTAATTTACCGAAAAATCCAAGTCTAACACGGAAGGAGTAAACATATCAATATCCAATTTCATTCTTATGGGAGCTAGCCAAGTAGAAAAGAGTTGAAATAGAGTTATACCGAAGTGAAGATCAACTCGCGGATATTTTAACAGCTTTTGAAGATCGATAAGTGGTTGACTACTTTGCAGAATGATGGTTGAGGGGAATTGTTTAAGTAATCACGTTTCTACAAACCTAATTGATAAGTGGATGAGTTAGTAATATTTTATTATTTCTTATTGTTTTAGTTACAATGTTATGGTTAATTATAATGGTTAATTAGTTGGGTTTTTGGCAAGATAGTTGCGTGGATTTGTTATTTAATTTTCGTATAAATATGTACTTCAATTGTAGTTGTATTTCATCCATCGAAGGACCTTCTCTATTTAAAAAAAAAAAATCATATAAAAAGACCAACATAAATAGCTCCCAGCAATGAATGAGAACTCATCGGAACACTCTCCATATTCATAGATTTCTTTGCAAACAAGTTCCATATCTTTAGAATAGCTACGAGTCTCGAATTTCGAGCAGTTCGCCGGAAAAGTCGAGTAGTTGTGCTGCGATAACGAGTTTAAGAAATCGCTCAACATTGGAGATGATTGCCAGAACTTGATAGAAATGTAACTCGGGCCAATTTCATCCTACGAAAAGGAGTTCAGCTCATGCCTTGATTTACGACTTACTATCGTCCACGTAACGGCCAGACATCGAGGAAAAACGTCGGTAACACTAGAAACAAAACTGCCAGCCTCAAGTTCAAGAGCTCCCACATGTTCAGCTATCCACCAAGCTATTTTCCCCTTTTTAATGTTTAATTTATGATTTTTCTAAACCTGGCCAATCGCATGTCGACACGTGTCAACTTCCATCCAAATTAAGGGCTATTTAACGGCGGGGACCAATTTGGTTGAAATTCGATAACATCGGGGACTAAATTGGTCCTCGCGAAATATCGGAGAGTAAATTGGTTCAGGGGGTAAACATTGGGGATCATTTTAGGTTTTTACCCTTTTTTCTATCAGAAAGAATAATGTGTAGTATGTGAACGGGAGAGTTCAAACAAATTTTTTGCCTGTTGTACCTATTCACAAATTGAAACATCAGGGACTGATTTCTAAGGTTAATTTCTTATCAAGTATTTTTCTCTAACATATCTGAATGAAAATTCCCCCAACTTAAATCTTAAAGCAATCATTTTTACAAATGTTTGTTATTTTCAAACTCGTTATATTTTGGTACATGTCATCGAAGGAGGCCCCTACCTCTAGAGTCTAGATAAGGTAGAACGACGTTTGATAAGCCATTCTACGATTTACTTTGCTACTAAAGCATATTCGGCCCACATGCTTAAACGGGTTATGATCCAAGCCCATAGTCGGCCCGTTTATTATATCCTAATTAAAGCCCATATTTCCAAATGTTCGCTCCGTCACGTAAGCTTATTTAAGGATATGATGAGCAGTTTGGTGAGTTTCGATGGGGCTTGCTAATAAATACAGAGTTGCTCTGTTTTTTTAGTCGTAACTGAAATTAGCTGCGATATCTACGTTGCAGCACTTGATGATTTTCCAAGTGAAACTTCGCTCTGATGTCGTTGCTTGTCAATATATAGCAATTATCAATGCAGTTGGATATATGCTTAGAAACAGTGCTGATTTGGCGTCTAGGTTTTGAGTTGAATTATTGAATTGTGGTGAAGTTTCTGCAAGGTAGAAAATACGAAGTTTTTTTTTTTTTCAAAGAGAAAATACGAAGCGATGCACGCGATTTGGTGATTTAACTGTAACATTTATATGCTGCATTATTCTCACCCTAAAAACCTAATTCATTCAGTTCATTGAAGTTTGAACCATGGCTTCACATGTGGGTTCATATGCGTTAAAGGCAGTGACTGATTTACCTGCTCCCTTGCAAGCGATTTTCGATTTCAGGTACTATGTTTTTCTATATAGCCTTTATATATGACAATTGGCATGAGAAATTTATGCGTTCCGTCACAAGGAACACCTGTTATTTTTAAGGCTCCTGTTCACCAAGTGTTTGAAAATGAGAAGTGTCGGCAGGACTGGTTGAGCATTGCGTTGGTTTGTCCAATTCTATGATTATTTCAGAGCAGATTTGGTATATGTCCACTGTACTAGAATGGAATCAATGGATAACAGTTATTGTCTTGGTTGATAAATCTTAAGCAATCATCGACCTCTATCAGATTCCTGGCTACTACTCCTACAATCATCTATCTAATATTTGTGCATGTATTTCAACTCACTTCAGAGCGAATGCTTCTCTGCGTGTTACCTGTCCGATATAAACATGGTTGTTTCAGCACCGACTGGTAGTGGAAAAACAGTACTCTTTGAGCTATGCGTTTTAAGGACTCTCTCAAAGCTAATTAATACCGATGGAAATTTTACCCATCCAAAAGGAACCCTTAAAACGGTAATGTTTTAGGATATTTCATTACATGAAATTATTTCATGAGAGTGTAAATAGAGTATTTGCATTTGTTCAATAGAGGAGAAACATATACTTGTTCACTTAAAATTTGGCCTTGACCACTTGGCAAGTGATGATTTGTACCATATGATGATCACCGTGAATGTGTGCTTTTTTCTGTTGTTAAATGCGCCAGATAGTCTCAGTGTAGTTGAGTTTTGTCTCTACTCTCTGTTTCAAAAGTTTGTCTTTGTCAATCTTGCATGTGCATTCCTATGTTTCTGGTTGAAATTGCTGATTGTCCTGAATAATTGTGGTGAAGGTCTATATAGCACCTTCGAAGGCATTAGTACAGGAGAAGCTCCGAGATTGGAATAAAAACTTGTTCCATTGGGAATAAATAGCCTTGAGCTGACAGGTGATAATGAGTATTATAATGTCAAAAGCATACAGGATGCGGACATCATTCTTACCACACCAGAGGTTAGTTATTGAAATTATTTCTTCTTTGAGTGATCTTCTTTGCTAAACTTGGCAACCACATCCAGAAATTCGATGCTTCAACGCGTTACCGCATAAATGATGGAGGATTGAGTTTTTTCAGTGACATAGCACTTGTGCTAATTGACGAAGTTCATTTGCTGAATGACCCACGAGGTGCAGCACTAGAAGCAATAGTCAGCAGAATTAAAATGCTTGCTCGCAACCATGAATTGCAATCAAGCGCATTATCTCGTGTTCGTTTCCTTGCTGTTTCTGCTACAATACCGAATATCGGTGACCTTGTATAGTAGTCTTCAGAATGTTAAACTAGATTAACGTGCATTCATTAGACTTCATCTATCAGTAATTACTAGCAATTTCCAAAATATACATTTTGCAGCTGAATGGCTTATGGCTCCAAGTCAGGGAAAAGGTAGATCGCAGATTCTAACTTGCCAATCAGCCTCGAGTACCACCTTCTGAACATTTTAGGATCCTTTTTGTAGGTTTGGGGAAGAGATGAGACCTGTAAGGTTGACCACTAAAGTTGTTGGTAGGTATACTTGCAGCAACATGTGTTTGATGCCTTGCAGAACTAACTCATGAATCTTGCTTAAGGAATTGAGTGAATGTATTCTTCTCAGACAAGTGACATCATTGCTGTAGAATCTTAAGTTTGGTTATTTCTGACAAATCTTTTTTATTCACAGGTTACTCACCAGCAAAAAATGATTTCTTATTTGAAAAGGTTATTGATGATCCATCACTGATGTTTTAAAGTCATAAGTAAAATTCCTCAATTGAATTGTGTCATTATGTATCCTGATGCAATCTCTTTGTTTTACCTTTCAGCGCCTTCAGAACTTTGTTTTTGGTGAGCCTTGAAACACCAGGCTGCATATTCCCATGCAGCCCTTTATCAATTAGCTTCTGGGCTCTACCACAATTGAAATAAAATGTTAATCTGCAGACCTTCTCATGCAATTTTCTAAAGGAAAATCTGCATTGATTTTTTGCTCTACAAGAAAAGGTGCACAAGAAGCAGCACAAAAACTCTCCCACACAGCAATGATGTTTGGTCATTCAAGTCCTTTCATCAGAACCACAGAACAGCAGGAAAGATTAAGGGAAGCATCAATGATGTGTAACGACAAGCAAATGCAATCATATATAATATATGGTGGTAAGAAATCCTTTCTTCTGTACGAAAGTTAGATCTTTCTGGTCCTGGGGAATGTTAGCATTCTTGAACAAAACTGATTAAGGAACTTATTAGCTGAGTTTCGTAAGTCGTTCATGGTTTATATATTCAATTGCTTGCTTTGCAGTTGGCTATCATAATGGGGGACTTTCTATGAATGATCGTAATCTCATTGAAGGCCTTTTTCTGAATGGTGATATTCAAGTGTTGTGCACCACAAATACTCTAGCGCAGGGAATTAATTTACCCGCACATACTGTAGTCATCAAATCGACACAATATTTGTATGTCTCTACTTTGAAGTAGTATTGTCTGACAAGAAACATAGATATCTCTTCTGCTACAATACAACCTTTATGGGGAGGTTTTCTTTTAGTGATCAATGTATTTCCAAAAGATGCCACATCCAACAAGGAGACATTATTCTAATGATCACTAGTACATAAAATGTGATCTGATCTCATCCGACCTATTTTTTTCAGGAGACATTATTCTAATGATCTTTTACTTTGTTGTAGCAACAAGGAGAAAGGAACCTATATGGAATATGAAAGATCCATGGTTTTACAGGTACACCACTGTTTTCTATATCTATCTGAAAGAACTCATTCGATCAAATTATAAATATCGGAGAAGACTTATACTAGGATTCTGGTTTGACCTCTGTTTTCTAAGCTTCTGGCTACTTTTAACTAGATGAGTGGAAGAGCTGGTTGTCCTCCGTTTGATGATACTGGATTAGTCATCATCATGACCAGAAAAGAATGTTTCGTCTCAATTTGAAAAGACTGATATAAAATTTCCTAAACGTAACCTTTTGAAATCATGCAACAGGTGCATTTGTATGAGAATTTGTTAAATGGATGTGAAATGGTGGAATCACAGTATGTCTTTGAATATCTGGTTTCACTCTTGACTCTTCTCTGTCATCCCACATGAAGTCCTCCAACAGAGCTTCTGAGTAATTTCATCTTCTGCTTTTGTTCAGGTTACTTGTGTGATGGAACATCTAACTGCAGAGATAGTTCAATCAACCATAACAGATATAACAAAAGCGATTGAGTGGCTAAAGTGTTCATTTCTGTACGTTAGAATGAAAAAGGTATTTCTTTTAGCCTGTTGGCAGGACTGATATTGGCTGTTCTATATTATATATTGTATTTCTGAACTTCATTTCAGAATCCAGGGAAGTATTCAACAAAAGGGCTTCCGAGCCAGATAGAGAAACATTTGTCAGGTACTGTAATAACCATATTTGTTTCGCTTTTTTTACATCTAAAATTTTGATGTTTTCCGACAGTTATTTGTGTCAAGAAAGTTAATGAGTTATCACAGTATCAGATGGTGTGGACTGATGAAGACGGTTTCCTTCTCAAACCACTTGGTACATATCTAACTTACTGGTAAGTTCTTTAGTCATCGATTGCCGGCAATAATGACATGTCCTTTTAACAGAACCTGGAAGACTGATGACAAAGTACTATCTGAAGTTTGATACCATGAAGCACATCATTAAGGCCCAAACAAACTGCAGCATAGAAGAAGCAGTTCAAGTTATAGTTCGGGCGGAAGAATTTTCATGTACGTGAATTTCTATCAAACACGTTCAAATTATTGTGAAGGCAAATTCTGTAGTAACGTTGTTGAATGAAACACGTGAAGGGATACAACTGAGAAGGAACGAAAAGAAGTTGCTAAATGACATAAATAATGATAAGGATGGACGGCTTCGCTTTCACGTTCTTGATGAGAAAGGGAAACGAAAAAAGCGCATTCAAACTAGAGAAGACAAGATATTTACTTGTCAATGATTGCTTGACTGGAGATCCTACCCTTCATGACCAATCCATGAGCCAGGTTGTATCACTCATTTTTTGTGCATTTCACACTTTAGATTTATTCAATCAACATAATTCATGTCTTCATGTATTGCTCAACAGGACATGAACTCTATATGCTTGAATGGATCTAGAATTGCCAAGTGTATGAAACAGTACTTTATGGACAAGAAAAGCTATAAAGGAGCTTTAAGTTCGATGCTCCTAGCCAAATGCTTCCACCGGAAACTATGGGATACCAGTCCATATTTGCTTAAACAACTACCAGGCATTGGAATGGTGACAGCAAAGGTCCGTTTCTACGAATCGTATTACTGAAAGAAATGAGATCCTCGTACATGAATAATTTTGAACACCAATATTTCTACTTTGACCTCTTGAATCATAACAGGCACTGAAAATCAATGGGAGTTACATAATTTGACACCCTATCTGAAGCTGATCCAAGAAAGATTGAGTTAGTGATTGGTCGTAAGTATCCACTTGGAAACCAGATAAAGGACTCATTATTGTCATTGCCGCCCAAAATTGATCAGAAAAGCGAGGACCAAAGGACGGGGAAAGGCAAGCTGTTTATTACATTAACAAGGCTGGCACAGCCCATGCAATCTCCTAAAAGGCAATACGCTGATATGGTATAACGATTGATATTTTTTGAATGTTATGGTTCTAACAACCTATCTTATTTCCATCCCTGAGATGTCACAATTTTATATACTCTTACAGATGGTCGGTATAGAAGAAGAAAACATCCTTCTGTTCCATGAAAAGATTAGGTAAAGTAAGTTTTGTTTGGTAACATCACTTATTCTACCTAATATTGTTGGCTCAAACTATGCCTTTGATCCTATTCTGTTTCGGAGTGGAGCAGTTTTCAAGGTATGAAAGCTTCAAGCTCAAGCCCCATGTTCATAACTCTTTCTTTCCATGTTAGTTTTCAACTTTCACTATCTTCGTAGTGGGTACAAATCTTACAGCCCTTACACTGCCACGGCGACATATGCAATCCCAAATATTGGAAAGCTGACCATTAAGGCAGATCTGATATTTGAAGAATTCCGTAACACACTTACATAAACTAGTCTTAAATTTGATCCTCTATTCGTTTTCACTAATCTGTTCTGTTATGACGCGCTTCTTTCCTATTGATGCTATTGCAGTTGGCATCGATGTCCATCACAAGGTCATCGTCACAGCGCCCATAGACACTAATGAAATGCACAAGTATAAGCCAAATAAGTTTCCATCCTCCAAGTCCAAGGATGTCCATATCATCAACGATAACAAAGATTCCTCGCTTTTCACCAACGTAAAGTCAGAATCCATGTATGTCCAGAGTAACTCGAGTTTTCAACTCTCCTTTCAGCATTTTTAATAATTCACGTATGTTTTATACATTTTTTGTGACCAGGCCGAGCTTCAAACTCATCGACGAAGATCATACCGTAAACTGTGAGACAAATTTCTTTTCTCACGTCCTAATTTCTATCTCCCTAATTTTCCGCTAATAGGGAAGACGCCATGAGCTACGCAGAAGCCGATGGCGACAATGATGACTGCAAGATAATAACAGACAAGACAGTTTTCGACCACATTCGAAAGAAGGCGAAAGACTTGCCCGTTTTGTCCCTTCGTAACGATATAACTCCTCTTCCGTCCATGGAGGCTTTCGCGCTCATCAGAAAACGAATCCGCGAAAGGCACCTTGAATTCGTCAACGACGTCGATGTTTTCGATTTACAAGAGATCAATCGTCTCGACGATTCAGAAGCCAACCTCGAAAATTACGATTTGCCGCCCTATGTCCTCAATGACTCTTATCTCATGACAGACAAAGGTTAGTTTGCTTTACTTGTAAGAATGGACGTTCTTACTCTATAATATGTTTTGATCGATGAAACCCTCTGGCAGAGAATCATGAAGAAGGGATGATCACAACTAAGTATGAGATTCCAAAGTCCGAGGAGATGAAAGAAGAAACGGTTTTCCAACAAATAAAGAAGTTGAGGAACTTGCCAATAATCAACAGCTCGATAACCTCTGACTCTAACGTATTCACACCCTTGCTTGGGAGTGATGATCAGAACCGTCCATTCGAACGTGTAACCAATGCGTCCGATCTGTCATCTTCGGTATTACCGAATAAGGAGACATATTCTATGGAAGTTTGTCCCAACGAAGGTGAAGAGAAGAAGAGATCATTCCTTGGGTACGAAAGCATTTCTTCGTTTCTATAGTATATGTTCGATGGGGTAAGCACAATCATCATATAGAATGACATTCTGGTGCAAATGCTTTAGTAACTCATTTTCATGCAGCAGAGGCAGACTTTTTTTTTCAGCATTTAGTTCAAGAGATAAAAAAAAAAAGACGAATTTAGGACACATGAAATTCCCGAACGTCACGCTTGCTCCGATCTCGTCGGCGATCGATTTCCGACTATCCCCAACACAAGCATAAAATGCATGTTTGAGCTTTGATATTGACAAAAAATTCACCAGCATTTCCCCACGCACCTCGAAGTAGATGAAAAATATGAAATGATATATATCCAATTCATGTGTCTACCCTAGATATGGCTGACGGGCCGGTTGACCCCGGAACCGGAACCAATCTGGTACATACCATTACCGGATTGATTCCGAAGAATTGGTACCGGTAAAATATCAAACGTGACGATTATGAATTGGTGTCTATTCAAATTTCTCCAAAAGGGTTTATTCATTCATAATTAGACACGAACGCGACGAATATCAAGTGCTCCTTTTTTTATTTTTTCCTTTGGATTCTCTTTTTCCGCCAAAACCAAGACGTCGAGGGGTTAATAGAGCTAGAATAGGGAGAGAATTACAGAAATAGTGCTATTTTGAGATCCGAATTACAAAACTAGTTGACTTTTTAAACCTATTACAAAACTAATCAACTTTTTTAATTCCAACTATTTTTATTTTCATTTTGATCACGAAAATACTTAAAATTACAGATTTTTACTATCGTAAATTTCAAATAGCACAACACTTGTTATTAATTAAATTTTTACCCCAATTTATTTAACTCAAATATATTAAAAATATGTTACTTAAAGAAATAAATCAAAAGAATAATATTGACCTAATATAGACTCCTACGTTTTGCTTCGCCAATAGAAGAGATAACACTGTAAGAAGAGATAATACAGTAAAAGAGATAATACAGCAACATGTTTGATCGATTTCCTTCACGCCAAGTAATTTTTCTTCTGATTTATTTCTGTAAGTAATATATTTTTTAATATATTTGAGTTGAAATAAGTTGGGCTAAAAATTTAATTATTAACAAGTATTGTGCTATTTGAAATTTACGATAGTAAAAATCTGTAAATTTAAGTATTTTCGTGATAAAATGAAAATAAAAAAAGTTGGAATTAAAAAAGTTGATTAGTTTTGTAATATGTTTAAAAACTCAACTAATTTTGTAATTCCAATCTCAAAATAACATTATTTCTGGAATTCTCTCGCTAGAATAGGGCACATGGAGGTAGCTCGGGCGCGGTGGTGGTGGTCGGAGTGAATCTCGAGAGTTGCAGCCGAGAGCTTCTGACGTGGGCGTTGATAAAAGTTGCGAGGACTGGCGATCGCGTGATAGCACTGCACGTCCTTGATCCGCAGGCTGGTAAACGACGTCTTCCGTCTGTTTATCTGTAGCAGTATTCGTTTGTTCTTCTTTAACTAGCTGTCGTGATTTTCAATTCGTCTAAATAGGTTTATTCTCCAACAAGATTTCGATTTTCTTTGATGGAATTTTCTCTAGTGCTTTAATATCCTTTCGGAAAGGGTTAGATATGGAAATGAAAAATACATGCAAGCACAAATAGGACGAAACCATTGAGGAATGGTTTGTACTCAGTTCTCGCTTTGTTTGCTTGATTTGTTTTTTGTTTTCTTTTTTTCTTGTTTTATGGTGCAGTCGTTGCTGTTCTCTGTTCATGTTGAGTGCTTGAATGCAGAGCAACGATCGAGACTCGATTAAGATGTTACTTCAGAGAAGGTATGCTTGATGTCATGATATAGCTGCTGCGTGGCATTATTGAGAAACACTTATCGTCGAATTATTCTTCTTCTTGAAGCATTAGGAACATCCTCAGGGAATATTTTATACAAGTGCGAGAAAGAGACCACGCCAATTTTCTCTCTTTTGATGATGGTGAAAAAGAGAAAAATGGTGAAACAGCAGGCGACGCCGATCACGGCGGTGACCCGCCTCCTACCACTAGAAGCTCACCTGGTAACACGAGTGTTAACTGTAATAGCCGATTGCGACAAGGAGGTTCTTCGATAGGTACTGTTCATTGGGGAAATGTGCGAGTCCTAGCCAATCTCCGAGCACTGAATTGCGGGAGAGCGGCCAACCTTAGAGGCATCGACTGGTCGAATTCCTGCTAGGAGTGGGGGTGCAAGCTCAGATTGTAATCCTTGGCTGAAATTCAATGCGAATTTGCTGAAGAATCAGGATCACCGATAGGAATTTATGAACCAACTACTGAAGGAGGGCAAGCAATTGGAATTGTGGAAGCTGAGGAGATCCAAGGTGAAATTGAGCACTGGAATTCAGCCTTATTGTGCTACGTTCTAGGTGCTAATCCCCCCTATGGTGTTATGCTGGGATTTCTGAAATGGGATAAGTTGGGGCTGGTGAATGTCTGGCAAGTGAGACAAGGATTATTTTTGGTTGGTTTGCGAGTGTCCAAACGGAAATCATCCATTTCGACAGAAAGCCTATTGTCATGACCCCTTGGACAGAGACACTCACATTAGAAAAATCGGGGTGGAGAGCGTGCCAATCTGGATTCAATTCCCACAGTTAGAGTTGAAATACTAGGGGACTAGGACTCTAAGCAAACTTGGTAGCTTGATTGGGGAGCCAATCATGACTGATGAATTCACAAAGAACAAGGAGAGGATTCATTATGCCCAGGTCTTAGTGGAAATCAACCTCAACAAGGAGCTGAAAGACAAAGTCCTATTTCTAAATGAGAAAGGGCAACTTATTGAGCTGAGGATATCATATGAATGGAAACCAGTGTTGGGCCTCAAATGCAAGAGATATGGACATGATGAGCCTATGCAAACAAGGGATTAAACAAACCTGGCAGGTAAAAACTCCCTCAGCAGCCCCTCCAACTGACCTAGTGGCTGTTGATACTAAGGGTGTGGCGGATCCTGGAAAAGAGGCTGTTACAGATATGTCAGAAAAAGGCACCAATAGCATAGCCCCCTCCTGACCCAGGGCTTAGGGTTAGTGCCAAGAAATCCTGGGCTGATCTGGTCCATTCAGAAGATGTTGAGCAATTGAAAAAGAAGATTTTGAGGGAATATTTTTCCATTATGTTCAAGTACTATATATAATACATTTACAGCACTAACTAAGCACTAACTAAGCAAAGCAAGGCGTGATTTCATCCCTAACTTAGAGAGTAAAACCAGGACCTAGCAACCCACTAATAAAGTAACCCACTAATAAAGTAACCCATTAATGCAATACTTTATAATATTTTTATATTCCTATTTCGATACTCCCCCTCAAGCTGATTTAAAAGATATCTTTCATTCCTAGCTTGCCTACTAACCATTCAAACTGTTTTTTGTATAGTCCCTTTGTTAATATGTCGGCTACTTGCTTCTTTGTAGGAATATAGTTCACGCAAATAACGCCATTGTCTATTTTTTCTTTGATGAAGTGCTTGTCAACCTTCACATGCTTTGTGCGATCGTGAAGTACTGGATTATGAGCAATTGATATTGCTGTTTTGTTATCACAATGTATTTTTATTGGCACTGATTCTGAAATCTTTAACTCCAACAATAATATTTTGATCCACAAAACTTCAGAGATTCCTTGTGCTAGGGATCTGAATCCAGCCTCCGCACTGCTTCGAGCTACCATATTCTGCTTCTTGCTGCGCTATGTGACTAAATTGGCACCTGCAAAAGAGCAATATCCTGAAGTAGACCTTCTATCAATAGGATTTCCAGCCCAGTCTGCATCAGTATAAGCTTCAACTTGCATATGTCCCTGACGACTAAACAGAAGACCTTTCCCGGGTGTGCCCTTAAAATATCTCAAGATACGGTAGACTGATTCGAAGTGTTCAAGTCATGGCGAGTGCATGAACTGACTAACAACACTTACCGGAAATGCTATATTGGGTCGAGTATGGGATAAATAAATCAATTTCTCAACTAGCCTCTGATAGCGCTCCGTCTCCTTCACAGATTTTTCATTTGCTAGTTGCAGCTTGACGTTAGGCTCCATAGGTGACTCAATTGGCTTACATCCTTGCATACATGTTTCCGATAATAAATCAAGGGCATACTTGCGTTGATTCAAAAATATACCTTCCTTGGATCTCGCAAACTCCATTCCAAGAAAGTATTTCAACACTCCCAGGTCTTTGATTTGAAATTCTTTCCCAAGCTTTTCCTATAGTTCCGCGAGTTCCTTACCATCACTTCCTATCAAGATGATGTCATCAACATATACAATCAAGACAACTACTTTACCTTCCTTTGCGTGTTTGTAGAACATGGTGTGATCGCTTGACTTTGGGCCTAGCCAAGTCGCTTCATGACATTGCCAAAATGTTCGAACCACGCTCTTGGAGACTGCTTAAGGCCATACAAGGCCTTTTTAAGTCTGCACACCTTTCCCGCATTAGACTTGTTTCAAAACCTGGAGGAATGCTCATAAATACTTCTTCATCAAGATCTCCATTGAGGAAGGCATTCTTAACATCTAGCTGGTATAGGGGCCAATCAAGATTGACCGCAAGTGACAATAGTACTCAAATTGAGTTAATTTTTGCAACCGGAGAAAATGTCTCTTGGTAATCTATTCCATACGCCTGCGTGAACCCTTTGGCTACTAGCCTTGCCTTATATCTCTCCACACTTCCATCAGGTCTACTTTTAATTGTGAAGACCCATTTGCATCCTACTATAATTTGATCCTTAGGTGTTGCGACAAATTCCAAAGTATCATTTTTCTTCAAGGCATTCATTTCTTCAAACACTCTTAAACTCCAATCCCGGCCTGCTAGTGCTTCCTAAATGTTTCTAGGCACAACATGTTTTGAAATATTAGTAGTAAATGCGTTATGTGTTTCGGATAGATGACCATAGGTTATATATCTGGCTATGGGATATTTGGTGCAGGTTCTAGTACCTTTTCGCAAGGCAATAGGGAGATCGTTATCCCTTTTTGTAGGGTTAGACTTTCAGGACTACTATTGTAAGGTTCAGGGATAATAGGTAGAGGAATCGCGTTAGAAGAAAAAAGGTACCTAAAGTATCTCCAGTTCCATTGCCCGGGAGTTCGGATTGAGCTTGCGATGGAATGGTTAGTTCGTCTCCTCCTATTTTTCGAACGTTCCTTCTAGAATAAACTCGAGGTTCGAGGATACCTTTGTTTTTATTCATCCGTAGTATTTCCTCTTCTGACACACCAATTTCATGGTCAACAACTTCTTGTTCAAGATCTATATCCTTGTTTTTTGATTCGAGAGGTTGATTAATAATAGTTGGAAGAGGCTCAGATGTTTCCCAAAATTTTGATTCCTGTAAATTCTCCCCCTGAATTAATTTTTTTTGTAAAGTATGGTTTTGTTTCCATGAAAGTGGCGTCGACTGTTATAAAAATACGTTTAGTAATGGGATTAAAAAATTTTTAGCCTTTGCGATTTGCAGCGTAGCCCAAAAAACGCACCTTTCCACCCTTGGTTCTAATTTTGACCTGGACCTCTTTGGTATATGCACATAAGCAATGCAACCAAATATTTTAAGCGGTAAATCTGAATTGATACGAGATTTTGGAACGTATTTTTTCAAACATTCTACTGGGGTAATATGTTTTAAGACTCGAGTAGGCATTATTTATCAAATATGTTGCAGTTAAAATTGCATCACCCCACAAATATTTCGGAATATTCATGTAAAACATGATAGCTCTAGCAACTTCGAGTAAGTGTTTATTTTTCCTTTCTGAAATACCATTTTGTTCTGGGGTGTCGCGGCATGTTGATTGATGTAACACGCCTTTTTCTTTTAGAAAAACTTCCATATATTGGTTGAAATACTCTGTTCCACTATCGATTCTTAAAATGCTTATTTTTGTTTGAAATTGATTTTCAATTAGACTAAAAGAATCTTTAAATATTTTTCCAACCTCATTTTTTTCATCAAAAGAACCCAGCAAAGTCGAGTATGATCATCCGTAAAAGTTACAAACCATTTTTTACCTGACTAAGTAGTTACCTTTGAGGGTCCCTATACATCACTATGAAATAGGTAGAAAGGTTTTGACTCCAAATAGGGTTTCTGGACATAAGTTTTATGTCGACTTTTGGCAAGAACACAAGATTCACATTGGAAATAAAAAACATTTACTTTTTTAAATAAGTAAGGAAACAAATATTTCATATATGAAAAACTGGGGTGACCTAACCGGAGATGCCAAACCATTATTTGATCACGAACAGGAAGGGAACTAATACTACTAACTCCTAGAACAACTTTATTATCAGGCGGAATTTCTCTAAGTAGTTGAGGCCACTAACCATTCTAGCACTGTCAATCGTCATCCCCGAGCTCCGGTCCTGAAAAATAAAGTGAGTCACAAAAAACACACGATAGTTAGAATCTTTGGATAACTTGCTAATTGACAAAAGATTGCAAGTGAGTTTGGGTACGTAAAGAACAGATGTCAGGACTATTTTCTCAGAGATTGTGACAAAATCTTTTTCGAAAATGGGTGAAAAACTTCCATCTGCAACCTTAACTTTTTATTTTCAGAATAGGGTGAGTATAGTTTCAATAGGTCAATACGATTGGTCATATGATAAGCTCCGGAGTCAATTATCCAGGGAGCAGAAATTTCGAAACCACAAGAAAAGGCATTTATTTCGTTACCTGTTTGTGCCACGGAAACTTTCGGAGAACTAGAAGAGAGGCCTGATTTAAATAGTGCAAGAAGTTGCTGCAACTGCTCGTTGGTATGTTGTTGGCAGCAGTCTCAACTTCATTTGCAGAAGGAAATGCGCGACTGTTTTTCTCCCACGTTCTGCCCTTAAAATTTGTAGGTTTGCCGTGGATTTTCCAGCAGTTTTCTCGAGTGTGACGCGTCTTGTTGCAGTGGTTGCACCATACACTTGGTTTCTCCTCTGGTTTTCTTCCGCTGCCAGCACTTTTGCGCATGTTTGGTGCTGTCGACCTCATAGCTTCCACATGTTAATATCATGCTGCCATGATCAAGCAGAGCCCTCCACAGCGGTAGTAGCAGGTCCTTCTTGCCAACATTCCTGTGACTTTCTTTTCTTCTAACTTCAGCAAACACCTCTCTTAGGGATGGCAGCGGTCTTCGGCCGATGATTCTCCCCCTCACCTCATCAAACTCCACATTGAGACCAGCTAAAAACTTGAAGATACGACTATCTTCCACAGTTTTCTTGTGGTATTGTCCATCTTCAAGATTCTTCCACTCATACGCATCGAAGAGATCTAGGTCTTGCCACAGTCTCTTCGAGTTGAAGTACGTGGTAATTGTTTCTTTGCCTTGCACCAATTCACCATGTTTGAGAGTCAACTCATAGATTTGGGACTCATTTCCTAAATCACAGTACAACTGACTTACGTTCGCCTATAACTCATGCGCCGTAGGGAAGCACATCTCTTCCTCCATGGAGTTTACTAGCCACCTCATCACCATAGAATTTTCAGCATCCCATGTATCATACATTGGGGTCTTTTTCCAATGGAGCCTTATGTTCACCCGTTAAGTAACCCATCTTTCCTCGGCCTCGGATATACATCCTCAGTGATTGGGACCAGTTTAGGAAGTTGTCTCCATTCAGCTTGATGGTTGTACTTTGGACGAGATGTGAGTCAGAGATTGTTTTGTGAGTGCTTCTTGGGGGTTGTGGCTGGTCAGCGCTTGATATTTAGACATTGCTTAAAAGGAAGAAGAAGTTGCTGAAAAAAAATTTGCGGAGGTAGATGTTGCTCGAATGTTTTGAGCTCTGATACCAACTTGAAAAAGAAGATTTTGAGGGAATATTTTTCCATTATGTTCAAGTACTATATATAATACATTTACAGCACTAACTAAGCAAAGCAAGGCGTGATTTCATCCCTAATTTAGGGAGTACAACCAGGAACTAGCAACCCACTAATAAAGTAAAGTAACCCACTAATAACGTAACCCATTAATGCAATATTTTATAATATTTTTATATTCCTATTTCGACATGAGCAGCCTATTGTGAGTCCTCTAAACCCTTCCAAGCAGAGGATCCATGACTTTGGTCATGGATAGATGTGCCTCGTGGAATATTAGGGGTCGTGGCCCTGCAAAGCAGCTACAGTAGATATAGTATTAGTATTATGTGTCTGTTGGAGACTAAACTGAAGCAAGACAATATTCAGCATACTATGAGCAAAATCTTCCATGGCTGGGAAGGCTGTCATAATCTCAGTGACCATCCCAATGGTAGGAATATGGTTATGTTGATGGAAGGTTATGAACTTGAGCTGGTGTCCCATTCAGACCAGCATATGCATTTCAAAGTGCAGAGAGAAGCCAGGTTACATTAATCTCACATTTGTCTATGGTCATAATGACCCTGCAGCTCGAGCTAAACTTTGGGATATTATTAGACAGATTAGCAGTGTCACTAACCAGCCATGGCTGATTTTGGGAGACTTTAACAACATCAGAGGCTTTGAGGACAGATTGGGTGGCTCTCCTATCAAATCTACTGACTTCACTGATTTTAACCTATGTCTTCAGGATAGCCAATTAGAGGAAATAAGGATGACTGGGTGCCAATTCTCCTAGTCTAACAAGCAAAGCCATGACAAGAGGATATGGAGCAAAATTGACTGGGCATTTGCAAACTTAGCATGGATCTCTAAGTATTTTGACCACACTGTAGTTTTCTTGGCTGAAGGTATCTCAGACCACTCTCCGATACTTCTGAGGAATGCTGTTAGTGGATCTGAACCTAGGAAGGCTTTTAAATATTTCAATATGTGGAGTCTTGCTCATTCATTTCTGAATACTGTCAGCCATCTCTGGAACTCTGGTAAAGGTCTTACCATGAGAAGTGTTTGCTCCAATATGATGAACCTACAGGGGTCTCTGAAAGCATTAAACAGAGAACTATTTGCTGACATAGTGAGCAAGATAGAACTGGTGCAGAAGAAGCTTGAAGAGTGCCAGCTTGCCTTACATGCTGACCCTATGAACTCCGATATGCTAACTAAGGAGGAGGAGATTAAAACAGAATACAGATTCTTGTATGTGGCTAATGATCAATTCCTGAGGCAAAAAGCTAAAGTTATACGGTTCGGACAGGGGGATCAGAACTCTTCCTATTTTTCATACTGTCGTCAAGCAAAGAACATATAAGAACATGATCCTGTCAAGTACAACAGATGGAAGAACTCTAACAGATAGAGGGGATATTTAGAAGCGCTTTATTGAGTTCTTCGAAGGGATGCTAGGCACAAAGGTCCCGGGTAACCACTCTCCTAAGGTCCTAGTAGTGGCTGAGAGTGCCATACTTACCTTAGATGATCAGATGCAGCTCATCAAGCCTTTCAGTCGAAAGGATGTCTAGGATGCAATGCAGTCCATCCATGAAGATGTGGCCCCTGGGCCGGATGGTTATGGGAGTGGTTTCTTCAAGAAAACCTGTAGTATTGTAGAATTACCTCTGTTGTCCTGGAGTTTTTTGAAACTGGTAAATTGCTTCCACAAGTGAACAAGACAGTCCTCTGCCTCATTCCAAAGTCAGCCAGTCCATTATCAGCATAAGATTTCAGGCCTATCTCTTGTTGCAACACGACTTACAAGTGTATATCGAAGCTTCTATGCTACAACTATGGCCTTGCTCCCCCAGAATTATCAATGCCAACCAAAGTGCCTTTGTGGAAGGTAGGTCCATTGTGCATAACATTTTGTTATGCCAGGATTTAATCAGACTTTACAGTAGAAAGAACTCATCTGCTAGAGTGCTTATGAAGGTTGACATAAGGAAAGCTTATGATACTCTTAACTGGGAATTCTTAAGGAAGTGGCTATGCCTCCTCAGATTTCGTCTCACTTTAGTTAATTGGATCATCGAATGCGTCACCATAGTCTCTTACACCATCTCTATCAATGGGGCCCAAACTAGCTGGTTTAAGGGAGCTAGGGGATTGAGTCAAGGTGACCCTATCTCCCCCCTGTTATTTGTCACAGCCATGGAGTATTTGACCAGAAATTACAGTTAGCCTCAAAGGATCCTCGGTTTAAATTCCACCTTCTATGCAAGCAAATCAGACTGGTTAATCCGTGTTTTACTGATGATCTGATGTTCTTTGTAAGGGTAAATCTGCCACTGTACATGTGATTAAGGCAGCATTGGAGCAATTTAAAACTTCAATTGGAAGCTAATTTGCAGAAGTCCAATCTCCATCTTGCAGGTATCAAGAGTACTACTGCTGTGGAGATGGAATAATGGTTTCCAACTTGGTACGTTTCCTATGAGGTACCTAGGGGTCCCTATCTCTCCTACTAAATGGAATAGGACTGCCTGCCAAGCTCTTGTACAAAAGCTAACTGCTAGAATACGATGTTGGACCACTAGGAATCTGTCATATACTGGCAAATTGTGCGTAATTAACTATGTTCTGATGGCTATACACAGGTACTAAGGGTCTAATGCTACCTAAATCAGTTACGAAGGAGGTGGATAAAATCTGTAAAGACTTCCTGTGGGGCAAGAACAGGGCAGAAGTGTGCCTCTACTCAACTGAGACCAAGTGTGTCTGCCTAGACACAAGGGAGGACTGAATTTACTATGAAACCTGGAACAAAGCTCTCACTGGCAGGCAGATCTGGGACACCATGAAGGCAGATTCAATGTGGATAATTGGCACTGAAAGAAACTTCACAGGCTCAAGGAGTGCTTTAGGCTGGGCTATATGGATAAGAGATGGACTCAAGCTGCTGATGGGAAATGGTCTACCGAATCTGGATATATGTGGCTTAAAGGTGGCAGACCACCATTCCCATTCTGTAAAGCTATTTGGAGCAAGTTTAATACCCTAAACAGTCATTTTTCCTCTGGTTGCTACTTCAAAAGAGACTGCTAACATTTGAAAGGTTAGGCAGATGGGTGTTGGATAAGCTCAATCAGAAGAAAACAAAAGAAAAAGGAAAAATAAAAATAATAGAACAATAAGTAAAAGAAAGAAGCCGCACCAAATATTTGAAGAATCACACAGCAGCCAAAACAAGAAAAAATGTGAAGAAGACAACAAAGTTGAAGAAGCAGCCGAGCAGCCAACGAATTCTAAGAGTTGAATAAAAGATCACGCGTGATAGCTATAATAATTAATTACTCTCAAGTGCAAATGCTATTATATACTATAAATATGCATGTGTACGTGGGTGTTAAAGGGTGGGGATGTGAGCAAATGAACGTGTTTGTGTGAGTGGGAAAAAGCCATGTGAGCTAGTACGTGTTTGGGCGATTATTAGAAAAGAGGAGCATTACGTGCATAAGCAAGTGATAAAGAACTTTGCCCAGAAAAATACTCCGTCCTCCATCAGTCCCACTACAGTTTACTTCTCTCATGATTCGTTTCACACAAATAAAAACAACACTGGGGTGTAAATATCTCTACTTCTAGCTGCAGATTATGTGGGACTTGTGAGGAGTCGATTGATCATTTGTTCCCAGAGTGTTCATATAGCCAACAGCTGTTGCAGAAATCATATGCATGGATCAGATTGGACTACCAGTTTCGAAAGTTTGAGGAGCTAAGTACATGGTTCAGAACTGAGGGGAGGAAACGCAGTGTACAACAAGGCCTCCATGTAGCATGTCTATCTTCTGTGCTATACTACATTTGGATGGAAAGAAATAATCGTATCCATTCTTGTGTAGGGTGGCGAACAGTGGAGCAGACATTCAACGTGTGTTCTCGAGAGATGAAATGGAGATTTACTAAATTTGCTTGCTCGAAGAAAATTGCTAATAATCGCCCGTTTTTACACATTTGTTCCCAATACATGTACATAGTTAGGTGGATGTAATGATCTCTTTAGGAGATTGTGGTAAATGAACATTCATTCTACCAAAAAAAAACATCCTCATGGCTAAGGGTTTAGAGAATCGAGTGTGATGATATCTTCATTTTTTTTTGCGTATGGCATGTTTCTAAAGCAGATGGGTGATGGTGGAGAAGACATAGTCGGAGGAAAGGCACGCTTCTCTGTAGTAGAAGTGGAGCAGAAGCCATTGACAGGATACTGGTTACGCTCAGAAAAGAAAATTGTAAAGCTTAGATTTTTATTTCTATTTTCCCATAATTATGTACTTTCTTCTCTAAAATTAGACAGCCCAACAACATTCGCTTTAAGTTTGGGTCTCCTCTTAATTGAATCAAAGCCCAACGCACGCTGTTATTTCTCGAATGTCAGGTGATTATCATTTTTAACATTATCTGTGTTCCGTGTTGCTATAGTTTGAACTTTAGAAATCAAAGAGGTTTGATCTCTGAAATGCTGTAATTTTCAGGCATTCAAAATATATGAATATGGAAAGACAGTTCTTTATATTCTTTCTTTCTTTCAATGTATTTATATGATCCACTGGGCAATAGTAGAGTTCATACTCGAGGGAAGTCTACAATACATCGAAGCTGATAATGAGACCCATCAAGGGAAATATAAGAACCGAAAGGTAAGCCTCACTGAGTTGCATTTATTCACGAAACTATTGCATAGTTACTGCATACATGTTTATGATAGAATGTTTATGTGATACGTCGTACTTCTTATCTCTTTCACGACATTAATTATTGCACCTGAAGAACAAGGAAGGCAGGATCTCGCGGCACCAATTTGTGCCCAGACATCAAGATAAGTATAAGGTTTGTATTTATATGTCCCAAAATTTATTTCTCTGTTTTTTTGTGCTCTGTTGTAGATGGTGATTTATTATGTTAAATAGCTACCCTTTTATTGCTTGAAGAACATATTTCGTAAATAATTCTTTTGTTATAGGATGCTTCTTTGCCACCCAACTGGAAGGCATTTCAGACAATCATATTTCTTGCAAAGGTGAGTAATCTTCAATGCATATTGCATATGTAAAAGAAAATGAATTCGTCCATTTTCCTGAATCTATATTCATAGGATGAGGATCTTCGAGGTTCAAACAAGACTGCAGCTTCTGACTTTGACGGATGCCTTGCTAATACAGGTGTAAGAATGTGATATTCTTAATTAGAACGTTTCTGGGACAGTTTAAGCTATAGTATGTATATCATAGAACATGGTTTAACAGATTAAGTAAAGACTAAGAGCTTGAAGATACTACCATGTTATTCCTGAATTACAAATCCTATAGAAGAAATTGTTTGATGACCATCATCTCTAATGTAGATCTTTTTTGTCCAAATGATTATGAGAGTTTTGATTATTCCAAGTAATTATGTAAATTAGGTGGTACAAATTAGAAAACTCGATATGCATGTTGTGTGATGCTTAAGTATGTGAAAATGTTTGTTAGGTCCTACGATTAACAACTCTATGATCCTAGGCATGAATTCTAAGTACTTCGATGATAATGATTGACATTAAGATTCGATCGAAAAACTCAAATGAAGAACAAGAGAGAGAATTCAAGTAGAGTGAGAAAGTTACTAATGTTCCTCTCTCTAGGAATTGAATTGCAAGCCTTTCGGATCAATTTCCAAAACTTTCTCTGTTGATTGCGTTTGATTACAAAGTATTTATACCAAACACACTTGGTATAAATATCTAACTAGTCCTAATCTAAGGACAAATATAAAAGCCCCAAATACAAGGACATCTAATAAAATCAAAGTACAATTAGAATTGATCTTCTACATTCTCCCCCTTTGTGCTTGATTGCTTGTCTGCCTTAGTTGTCCTCGTCGGGCGAAGAATGACCTGCGCAAGCCCAGCGGGTACTCGTAATCCCTTAGCGTCTCCGTCAGCTTGATTCGCTCCTCGATCGTCTCAAGAAGTTCCATCACGAGCGGTTGTTTTCTCACGAACCTGTGAATCCTCAGCATGGCGTCTCGGTTGATTTTGTCCAATCTCCGCTCTATATTTTCCCTAACGACCTTGAGCGTCCCGTCACAATATTTGTGAACCTCAGGCTTCAGCATTACCCTGTTCTTAACAATTGGGTTGTGGTAGATGATTGCCAAGTCTGAGCTCAAATGCATGTGATTGACGGGAAGCTTCTCGACCTCAGGTCCTTGATTGTACGGAGCTGTCATGTTGACCTTCTTCATATTGCTCTCCAGAGCCATCTGAAGGTCGTGCACCGCGAAGTACTTGACTTGGCACAACATGAAGCGATAAAGTCCCTCGAGCCCTTCCTGATGAAGCCATGAGGGTCGTTGTACTTCTTTACATAGAGCTTGTAAAGATTGTAGACGTCGTCGGCCGGAAGGTAGGGTAGATCACTCTCGGTGAGCTCTTTTCGGGTCCTATCAATCCGTTCAATCTGATAGATGGGAGTCGTAATTCCTCCTTTCGCATGGTAGACACCTAGAAGCTGGCATATTGGAGATAATCCTTTGAAGTAGCTTTTCAGCTGATTCTTGGGAATCCCCAGTCTCTGGTCAGGTCCAAGTCTGGTCAGCATCCAAAGGTATGTATCCCTTTTCTGCTTGTCCCAGTGAGAGATTCCTCGAAGCTCTAGCTCCGTTAGCTCCTTGACTTTGTTCGGTGACCTCCAAATGTTCTGACGAACTTCTTCTCGGAAGGGTATCTCAATCCTGATGTTTTCCCACGGTGTGTCGACTCGGATGGTCCATGGAGTTAACCTCTGAGGGTCATCCGCTCGTTGAGCAATCAGCTCGAAGCCTTGCGGGAACTGCTTCGTGGTCTTCTCCTTCCTAAAGTTCTTCGTCTTCTATGAGGACCAGGTCAACCATGGCTTGACGTAAGAAGTGCCGAACATCCTTGAGCCGTTGACTTTGAGCAGTCTCGGGCATACTATGAGTCATCCACTGTCCTTCGAATATGTACTTATCTAGGACTTCATGTGGGTTGGCTCCATGTCCAGAAGTGCCCGATTGGTCCAGAGTGGTAAAGCTGGGAGTGGCTTGAGTAGCTGCTAAGGCTAGGAGCATCGCGGCACTTGCTTATTCTTCCGGAAGCAAGGGGCTTGTAAAGGTCGGTGGGATGGATGGGGTCGACGGAGGCGTTCTGGTGGTGGGTTGGTAGAATGGGTGTAGAGGTTGTGTGCGGTGCGTGGTGGTGGTGGTTTGTGTAGTGGGTTGTGAGGTTTCTCCGGCTCCAGTTCCTGTCTGTGTATAGCCCGAGCCTTGGCCTTGTTCTTGACCACTCGTAGATGTCCGAGGCCTCTTCTCCCCCTCATGAGGGTCCTGATTGTCAGGATCGTCATGTCTGCATCTTGAGTGGGAGCTTTGGCCTCGGCAAGTTTCAGTAGGTGGCTCAGTATGATCCACCAATCGCCTATAAAGAGACTCTTCTTGAGGCGACGGGATGGAGAGGCCGATCAGGCGGGCGAGTAGGATGTCGTGGAGCTCGGTTATGGGTATGGTGTATGGGTTGATGCGGATGGATGAGGTGGCTAAAGGGTCGGTGGGTGTGGGTTGTGGACGTGTGAGGTTGGGCTGTGACGAGGTGCCTTCAGAGACAGGTGCTTTCCCGGTGTCTCTGCGAGATGTCTCTATGGCAGTAAGTACTCTCTCCATTATTTTGTCTTCAAGCGATTGAACAGCAGAGGAGAGAGCGGCTTGAAATTGCTCGTTCGTCACAAACGGTATGGAAGCCTCCGTCGAAGATGTACCAGGTCGACTGATGTCGCATGTTGACAACCCATGAGTAGGCACCGGCTCCTCAGGTTGGCTTACAGTCACGTGAGGTTGTGACTGTATGAGACTTCCACCCAATCCTCGAGTCGAATCTTGAAGATTATCCTCTATGGGTGTTACGGCAGGCTCGGGTTGGGCCTGCGAACCAGACAACGGTAGATTTGGTTGCGGCTCAATATTGAGTGAAGAAGTGCCGACAACACTTGAAGAAGTGATCAGCACGGTATCTGGTGCGGTGGTGACGGCGGGGAAGAGGGACTCCAGCTGTATGCTAAGTCGCTTGAGAGTCCGTCTTATCATGCTGATTTCTTCATCAAACTCCACGTCGGACGGGGTGGCTGTGTGAGGAGTAGGGTCACGTTCAACATCCTCAAGTGCCCGATTCGTCACCAGTGGAAGCGAGCTTTGCCCCATTTCTGCCTCGAGCTGTGCTTCTTGTAGAGAAGCCTCCTCGATAGACTCTTCAAGCACGCCAACCTGTATGGACACTTCCACTTGGAATGTTTCGGTTGGAACTTCCTGTTCCAACTCTGCCGCCACAGCATCGATCATTGTGGCATCTATGTCAGGAATGTGTTCGTCCTGAGTTGGAACCTCATGCTCTAGCTCCTGGGCCACTTCATCAATCATCTCCTCAGTGAGGTGATTCTCCCGGTAGTACATACGGCATACGTCTCCTCTGGGTCAGCGAGACGTAGAAGCTCAAAAGGAATCGGCATCGACGGTTGGTCCATGTCCGTGAGCCGTGGATTGCGAAAGAATTTAAGCCTGGGTGGTTGATAATTTCCTCCAGGAGGTAGACGATGGATGGACTCGTGCATCTCCATGAATTCCTTGATGATTACATTAAACCACCGAGCGTAGGGCACATTCTTCGATCTCCGATTCTCCTTTTGCCGAATCTGGTCTGCAAGATCATTCCAGATCAGCTGCGTGAAATCGTAATTTCTGGAGAATGCGAGTCCGTGAAAGATCCGCAGTATGTTTCCGTTGCCCTTGTCGAAGCCAGCATGCTTGGGCGATAGACACTTGTTCACAATCCCGAACAGTGTCTTCCACGGATGAGGGATACCGCTGCTCTGGACTTGAGCTAGCTTGGTGAGCTGCGGTTGATATCCTATCTGCATGAAATCATGCACCGTTTCTGCGTCTGATGGGAGCGGGTCGTAGTTTGCGCTGTATGGCAAGTCCAGAATCATCCCGAACTGGTTCTTGTCCATATGTATGTGCTGCGTCCCAATTATGGTTGAGAAGGAGAATGCTCCATCATCCACTGCTCCTTGTATACATCCCCAGAATTGCTGGACATAGACCATTGGCACCGATGCGGTGACCGTCAATGCATGCCAGATGGGGTGGCCTTGCTGGATAGAGGCAATGATCTCGTCTGGACACCGAAAGGTGCTCAGATCGAGCTGAAAATTCGTATCCTAGACCTTCAGATATAAGTTGTGGTCGTATATGTGATTATAACGAGCGTAGCGATCCATCTGAAAAATAAGAGATATAAAAGTTCATTAGTTCATAAATTTAATTTTAGTCGAAAATTGATTTAATTTCATCAAACTATAATATTGTATCAAGTCATGACATGTTTGATGAATTTTGTATTGAAATAGTGTAGCATGCATATAGGATACTTGATTTTGGAAAAATGTAATGGCATGATTGTAATTTCGAATTAAACATATAATCGCGTGAAAAGAGTTCGAAATTTTCTAAGTATTTGATTGCGGGAAAAGTCACTGTTCATGCCGAGATATTTTTCCCTCGATAAATTTGGTTTTCAGATTGATTTCCTATGCATTGATTGCAATTGAAATAACTCCGCTGAATTTTGCGATCGAGAAAATTTTATTCGCTAATGTTCGCTACAGTGTAAAAAGACTTAGAAAAAAATCTTCTAACTGTTGAAGTTGGAATCGTGAGACTGTATCCGATCAATTTTTTGATCGAGAAAAATTCCACGTAAATTTACGATCGAGAAATTATTTCTTAGGTAAATTTACTATCGAAAAATTTTGCTCGATTGAATAAAATTTTTCGATTTGAAATTTGTCGAGCGGTACGTGATTTTCGATCCTAAGTAAAATTTTCGATGCGATATTTTTCTATCGAGAAATTAGCCAACGAAAAACTAAGTCGATCGTCGAGAAATTTTTCGATCAATTAAATCCTAAGCGGCGAATTTTACGATCGAAAATTAAGCGTTGAAAAATTAATTTTTTCGCTGCTAAATTTTTGCGACCGAAATAAAATTAAATCGAAAATTCTATTTTGCGATAGTAAGTTTTACGCTCGATCTAATTTGCATCTAAAGTGTCTATTCAGTGATTAAATTTTTCGCTCACAGAAAAATCCTAATTAGATTTCTCGATGGTAATTAATTTGTCGGTCAAAATCTTCTGTCTTAGTGACTAAGTCAGAATTTTATCGATCGAAAACTAATTCGATACAAACAGTATCACACTTGAATTGGAATTCAATTAAGACCGTTTGCGACCGACAAAGTTCTTCGATGGCTTCAAACATTCAAATGCCCAGTTTTATCGAAACTCAAATTAGTCAAAGATGCAGATTTTCCGAAGATCTATACTACCAGATTCATAAAGAACATCGAAACTATCTTAAGTGCAGGCATTAATCTCAAGTAAAACTCATAATCAGGCCTAAATTACTATAAAATAGCATACGGTTTTCTCAGTTTTGAAGAACAGTCGAGAATCTAATCTTAATCATGCGAACAACTACAAAATGCAGATGCTAATGAAGTTAAATCACACGCAAATGTCAAAAGAATCTCATTCTACCTTAAAAAGAAAATTTGGTGTTGAAAATCGAAAGATTTTTGAGAAATTGGAAATGTCTGTGAAAGTTTTTCGAGAGAGAATTTTTTTGCGATTTAGGGTTGCGTGAGAAAAAGTTTTTCGACTGACCAAAAAGTGAACTTTTATTAACTCGCTATATGTCAATGTTGGGTTTGCGATTTGACATTTTGCGATTAAATGGATCAGACCCATTACTATTTGCGCACGAGAAATTTTTGATTCGAAAATTGCTCTTCAATTCAATTTTTCGATCGCAAATTATCGCGGCTAATCAAAATCGTTCCCAATACTGTTTACGATCGAGAAACTTATGATCGCGAATTAATTCTTCTATCCAGTTTCTTGATAGTAAGTACCTCTAAAATTTTCAGATTGACCCCTATTTCAAATAAAATCACATTGTAAAGCTCCCCCTTAGAATTAAAATAAATGCAATTAACTCCCTGTATTTTCTGTGTAGTAACGTCTAGCTTCCCTGGCAGAAATTAAAAAATCTGTACCACTGAGAGAAAAACGTTAAAAATAATGGAGTTAATCAACAATTATTTTAGGCATTTTTTTCTTTGAAATATTTGGTTTGTGACTAGCTTCTTTCCTTGTAGTGTCGACGTCTCACTCCTTAATTTTGTTTGAAGGAATCTGAAACGCTTAGAGAAAAACGTCAAGAATATTTGGAGTTAATGCACGATTTTTATATGTGCTCCCCCTCAAATAATGCGCAAGAATTGACTAAACATGCATGCATATGAAATCAATTCAAGTCACGAGCATATAACACACAAATTTACCTAGTAAGCACATATACATGGTCCCCAAAAACGTGTACTGAAGATATTGCGTGAGGGTAAGAGCAATGAAAAAATTATCGCATTTAAACAATTCAGTACCAATGCAATCTAAAATTACATTTAGAATGTGCGATAACAAAATAAATTCGTATTTATTCAATTCAAAGCATATGAAACATAATATTTCATGTCAGAATGTGCGAAATTTTTCCTTTCACGATTTTTTTTAAGAAATTAAAAAATATTAATTTTCTATATATATATATATATGTATATAATTTTTTTGCATATTACTATTATTATAGTATGGGGTCAGATTATTGTGCATCGATCAATCGTCACACCTAAAATTTTACGAGACATTTGAAATAAGAAAATGCTGTCAAGTGATGTCGTCAAACTAAAGTCCTAAGTTCATAGACTGGTCCATTTCGACAACTCTCACTAGGTTCGCTCTAGCAATCAATTATTTTAACTTGGGATTTTTATATTTATATCACTCAAGTCAACACAAGCAATTTTAAGTCAATCTACCTGTGATCGAGGCATTTTTAATCATTTCACCTAAGCGAGAGACCGTCGATTGGAATCAAAGGGTTGTAAGGATTTTAGTTTGGCACTTTGGCTAGAACTTAGAAGGGAAGGAATTTAGAGGAAAGTGAGCTTATCTCTTCGTCATCTTCCATTTCTACGTTCGTCTCCTTTTGCGTCTTTCTTCTTTTCAATCTTTTCTCCCTCTTTTTCTTTTAAGAACTATCCCTTTTTATGCTATGCTCAAGCTGAAGCTCCGCTTCTATACGATGCTATAGGAGATTATCGTAGGCGAAGTTCTTCTTGTTGGTTCTCGGGCCGATACCGTGCTCCTCTTCTCTTAATCCATAGAGAGGTTTCAGAGATTATCTTTTTGGAAAAGTTCACGATTATGGAATTCGTACCCAAGGCTGCGCTCCTCTTCTCGTCTCTCGATATAAGACCGGATTATCGTTGGAGAAGTTCACTTCGTGGTGCTCCTCTTTCCAGCCGTTCTGACGAGCGTACGAGATTATCGTTGGAAAAGTTCACAGCAGGATCCATGCTACCTTCTAAGAGATAGTCGGAAGGCAGGTTCCATTGGTCTGATTTTTGCGCGTTGAGCAATACCTTCTTTTGTCATCATCCCCTTTTTTTTCTCCCCCTCATTTTCTCGTTCGAACAACCATGCGAAGAGTATAGAATGCGGTTGGAGGCTGGGAATGGGATTTAAAGGAAGAAAAGGACGAAGGCTCAAAGTGGATGACTAAGGGCTAATGTGAGGGAAAAAACTTTATAAGGCCGAGTGAGGAAGGTGAGTATGAAGCCAAGTATCACTAGTTTCCTATCGTTTTCCTATCGATCTAAGGCATACTCACCTTCCTATGAAGCCTTATGATCGTTTTCCTATCGTTTCCACATCAATTGCTATGGATTGCCTTAGTGAGTCATAGTCTCGTAATTTTCCTATCAGTATGAAGCCTTATGATCTAAGGCATACTCACCTTCATACTCTTCTTCATACTCACCTTGCCTTGTTATCATTTTCCTATCGATCTAAGGCAAGGTGAGTATGAAGCCAAGTATCACTAGTTTACACAAGTAATTGATGTGGGACTCACTCGAGAAATAGATCCAAAGAAAAAAAAATAACAAGGCTTGAATCCTCACATATGTATAGTGGCTTTGTGTCCATTCGCCGTGAGTGATGAACAGGATTGATAGGAAAATGATAACAAGGCAAGGTGAGTAACACTAGCTTCATATTTAGTTTCCTATCGTTTTCCTATCGTTTTCCTATCACTTGGCTTTATCATTTTCCTATCGATCTAAGGCAAGGTGAGTATAGCCAAGTATCACTAGTTTACACAAGTAATTGATGTGGGACTCACTCGAGAAATAGATCCAAAGAAAGAAAAATAACAAGGCTTGAATCCTCACATATGTATAGTGGCTTTGTGTCTAGTGGAGCAACCTAATGACCTTTAGACACAAGAATGCGACTTAGACTGGCAAAATTAAGCAATTAAATCGATCGCATGTCGGGGTAAAATTCTAAGTGACTTTAGATCAAAGCATCCTAAAGGATTTCGTCATCCCCCTTTCTTGTTTTATTTTAAAAAATTTTTATTTATTTCACGCAGGATAAAGCATATAAGCAAAGAAAACACATAGCATAGAACATTTAGTAGCATAGAAGATCAGATAAAGCACATATTACGGAAGATTCAACATGCCTAATTTTCCGACAAGGAATTGAAATCGTTTTTCATCCAATGCGTTGGTGAAAATGTCAGCTAGTTCACGAAATACATATCGATGGTGCCTTTTTCTACATGATCTTTGATAAAGTGAATCTAATGTCAATGTGTTTTGTGCGTGAGTGATGAACAGGATTGATGACACTTTGACTATCACTATATATGAGTATATTATTTAAATTGTACCATAGTCGCGAAGCTCAGTCCGCATCCACAGCATCTGGGAGCAACAATTGGCGGCAGCCACGTATTCCGCTTCGGCCGTCGAAGTTGACACACAGTTCTGCTTTTTGGATGACCAGCAGACCAGCTTTTCGCCTAGAAATTGAGCACCACCGGACGTGCTTTTCCTGTCCATTCGGCAACCTTCATAAGCAGCGTCAGTATAGCCTATAAGTTTGAAATTTGTACCCTTTGGATACCATAGTCCAAGGGTAGAAGTGCCCTTAAGGTAACGCAGAATCCTTTTAACCGCGAGCATATGGGATTCTTTGGGATCGGCTTGAAAACGGACACATAGGCAAGGGGCAAACATGATATCCGGCCGGTTCGAAGTGAGGTAGAGAAGAGATCTAGTGATGATGCGATACAGTGTGACGTCGACCTACTTGCCAGAGGGATCGGCATCCAACTTACAGCTTGGTGACATAGGAGTGCTGAGAGGCTTGCTCTGATCTTGATGGAATTTCTTCAGAATATCCTTGATGTATTTTGTCTGACTGATGAAAATCCCATCTTCGAGTTGCCTGACTTCTAATCCTAAGAAGAACTGCATCTCTCCCATGTGACTCATCTCGAACTTGCTTTTCATTAGATCTCAAAACTTCGTGCAAAGCCGTGGATTAGTTGATTCGAAGATGATGTCGTCGACGTATACTTGAACGACCATCAGATCTTTGTCTTGCCATTTGATGAAGAGGGTTGTATCTATCGTTCCTCGTATGAATCCAGACTTCGCGAGGAATTCACTCAAGACATTGTACCAAGCACGTGGGGCTTGTCTTAGTCCATAGAGAGCTTTTTCCAATCGATAGACGTGATCAGGATGTTCTTGACCAACGAAGCCTTCCTGCTGAGCGACGTAGACTTTTTCTTTTAACATGCCGTTGAAAAAGGCGGTCTTAACATCCATCTGATAGACTTTGAAGTCTTTATGAGCCGCATAAGCCAGGAGAATACAGATAGCTTCGATTCGGGAAACATGAGCATATGTCTCGTCGTAGTCGATGCCTTCCTGTTGATGGTATCCCTTCGCAACTAGCCTTGCTTTGTTCCGGATCACTTCACCATCTTCATTCTTCTTGTTTTTGAATACCCATTTAGTTCCAACAATTGTTTTTCCATGCGGACGGGGTACTAAGGTCCACACTTGAAGACGTTCGAATTGATGAATTTCATCATGCATCGCTATTATCCAATCCGGGTCTTGAAGTGCGTTTGCTACCTTGGTAGGCTCATTTTTACTCAAGAAGTAGCTGAAGAGACTGTGTTGACGACGTGTCCTCACTCCATCCGAAGAATCGCCAATTATCTGATCAACCGGGTGACCTCTAGTCCACTTGCGCTCATGGGGCAAGGCTGAAGTCGATGCATCAGCCATCTGTGGGTCTAGATATCCTGTAGTTTCTGATTGATCAATTGCTTGAGGAAGTTCCAATTCTGCACTTGGAACGACCGTCTCTGATGATTCTTCCTCAATAACCACTGTAGGTTCTTCGTTATTCTGTGACAATTCTGAATCGGGTGAGGTAGGGACGTGAGAAGCACTTGGTACGTCGGTCTCGTCGGGTGGAGAATACACTATAGGTGTAGCAGAGTGTGACCGATATACAGGCTCGAAGAGAGAGTCCAAATTGTCTAATGCAAGTCTCGTTGCTTCTTCTGACGTTGAATTTGGAGGTGTTGCCATCTTCTGTTGGTTTTGTGCCAACATACCAGTGAAAACAGGTTCTGAACTGTTATATTCAAAAGCTATCTGGTTAGGTACGGGTCCTGAACTGAGGTGTGCAGGAGCCATCGGGTTAAGCACGGGTCCTGGACTGAAGTGACCAGAAGCCATATCCACCACTTCATGGAAAGTGACATTGTAGCTTTCTTTGATTGTGTGGTTGGACTTGATGTATACTCGGTATGCTTTCGAGGTTGAAGAATACCCGACGAAAGTGGCTTCGAATGCTTTAGGGTCGAACTTAACACGTTGCTCTCGGTCGTTCGCCACAAAGCACTTGCACCCGAAGACTTTAAAGAATGAGATGTTGGGTACTCGCTTGTTGATAATTTTGTACGGAGTCTTATCAAAGCGCTTGTGAACCACCGTCCTGTTTTGAGTGAAACATGCGGTATTTACTGCTTCCGCCCAGAGAAAATGTGGAAGACCAGAGTGGATGAGCATTGTACGCGCGGCTTCCACTAGAGTTCTGTTCTTTCGTTCGACTACCCCATTCTGTTGAGGAGTCTTGGCGGCTGAAAATTGTTGACTTATTCCAAGTTTCTGATAAAATTCACTGAGACATTTGTTCTTGAACTCAGTGCCATTGTATGTTCGAATGACTTGGATAGTCTGCTGCAGCAAATTTTGAGTAGAGTTCACGAAATTGACGATCAAGTCCCCTGTCTCATCTTCTATTCGAAGGAACTTTGTCCATGTGTAGTGGGGGTAGTTATCGACTATGACCAGTAGATACTTGCGTCCATTTATACTCTGTTTCTTCATCGGGCCACAGAGGTCCATATGTAGCAGTTCCATAGGACGTGAAGTAGAGGCCACTTGTTTGATATGATAAGATGCTCGCTTCATTTTTCCTAATTAGCACGCCGAACATTGATGCTCTTTTTGTAAAGTTGTAGTTGGAAGACCATGAACCAACTTTTTCGTTGAGAGATGTTGAAGAGCTTCGATGTTGAGAGGAGACATGCGTTGATGCCATAAGTTGTTCCTCTGAATTACAGTCTGAGAGATGAGGCAAACAGCTGTCGAGGGCTGCACGGACGTTAGGTTGATCGTGTAAAGGTTGGATTTCCGAAGTCCATTGAGGAGTTCTATGTCCTGACTGTCCAAAATTCTGCACCGGTCAGCGTGAAAGACCACTTGAAATTCCTTATCACAGAATTGGCCTATGCTGAACAAGTTATGGCGGAGACCTTCGACATATGAGACATCTTTTATTGTCAGCTCCATATCCAAGAATTGGAGCTGAGTCATTGTTTCCGAATCTGATTTTGCCGTTTGTATGGTGTTTGTAATTGCTCAGCAGCTCTTGATTTTCAGTCATGTGTGTGGAGCAACCAGAGTCGAGGTACCACACATGATGCATCTGCAAAAGCAAGTTAGAGAGCTTTAGGTACCCACTTAAGCATGGGTCCTCTCAGATTAGCAGATTTAGTTTTAGGTTCAGATATGATTCCTAAATTACTACTTGAGGGAGTTTTAATAATCCAAGTCACTTTCGTAGAAGTGGTTTTGGGTGTTGCCTTTTTAGGTGACTTGGCCTTTTCGGCTTTTGTTGTCCTAGGCGGAGATTTAGGAACCCATTTGGGTTGAACCTTGCAGGGAAGGTTAATTTCAGCACGTACAAATGCTTTGGTAGGCTTGACTGAGGAAAATATCTTTTCTTTTGATAATCTCCTAAGGTACTTGGGGGACTCAATCTTTACAGGATACCTTAGGTGAGTACAAGCATGTACGGCGCCATAAGCTTTCTTTATGGCTGGATCTTGTTTCTTACGAGTCTTCCTAGTGGCATTTGTTTCAGAATGACTAATTTTAGCTTTAGATGTAGAGCCTATTTCGTAGTTGCTGCTTCTAAAGGTGATGGGCTTAAGAGTACACGTAGAAGTAATTAATCTAAGCGAAGAAATGATTCTTTTATTTCTACGAGTGTCATTTATTCGTACAGAAGGAGTAACATTCTTAAGACTAGACACTCTCGCCTTCGTTTCTAGTGCTTGCCCTACGCTCCCTGTAGACGTAGGTAAAGTAATTTTAGTCTTAGCACTCTTAACAGAATTATTAATACACTTTTGATCTTTCGAAGGTGATTTTTTTATTTTCACGCTTTGCAGTATAGCGTGAGAGGTAGTTTGGGAGGATGAGGAAGCTTTGAGATTTTTCATCTCTTTTAAGAACATTTTCTTTTCAGCTTCGAAATTCTCTCTATCTTTATCTAGTTTTGCTTGAGATTCCTCTATCTGTTTGATTATAGGAGGTTTGTAGAGAGAATTTTTATAATGAACGTCTTTGGCTTCCTCAAGGGCTGTTTGAGGGTCAGGAAGTTGAAATATTTCAGAGATAAGAGTTAATGATGGTTTCATATTTCTGTCTTTCGTTTAGTGTAGTGTTGTCAAAGGGGATCTCAGGCCCATGTGTGGCTTTCCTCATAGATGAATCAAAATTATTTTGGTACGTCGATTCAGTAAATTCTCTAAGAGAGGTTACTCGTAAACCCATGTGCTTAATATCATATATTTCCTTTTTTCGTAAAACTCGTGGGTTAGTTAAAGACATGCCTTCTATAGGATTATAGCACTCTATATCCTTGGGCTTGTTCAAAATATAGTTTGTTCGGATTGTCCCCTACGCGTAACTATATCATCTAATTTCTTAATTTTAGCACGTAGTTTCTCGCGTTCCTCACCTAGGAGGGCATAATTATTTTCTACCGTCAGTTTGGCGGCTTGACAGGCGTCTAGTTCTTTACTAAGCTCACTAACCTTATCATTTGATATTTCTAATTGAGCTTCTAAGTTGGTGATCTTAGTGGTAGCTTCGGTTATCATATAATTCAAGGTGGCTTTCTCGTTGAGATTCCTAACCAAGCAATTGTAATTATTTGCTAGCCTATCTTCTAATTCCTTAATCTTTTCGCCATGCTGTCCTATTTGAGGTTGACTAGAGCTCCAAAGTTCTGATTCGAGACTATTTATCATTTCCTGAGACC
Organism: Craterostigma plantagineum; assembly: GCA_027422505.1. NCBI lineage: Eukaryota > Viridiplantae > Streptophyta > Magnoliopsida > Lamiales > Linderniaceae > Craterostigma > Craterostigma plantagineum. The sequence goes on along the minus strand of JAPQWV010000019.1, from coordinate 5,141,447 downwards.
TAGAAAGTTTATCCTCTACTTCCTTAATACTTTTCTGCTCACGTTTCATGTTAGCGTATTATTTTTTATATGAATCTAACATGGTCAATAATGTGGAATGTAGGTCTACCTCTTGTGAAGAGGTGGATTCGTTTTCGTCGTCCGTATGATTGGCAGTTTCAGCGTCCGATTCATTGTCGAGACGGGCCATGAGGGCTAAATTCTCTTCTTCAGAACACGACGTGTCCTCGAGCCATTGGTCTTGTTCGGCCATGAGAGCTACTCCAGCTTCCTTCGGTTTAGTCAATTGGAGCTTCCTGGAGTAGTAGTTGGCATCTCTCTTCTTCGGAAGAGTGCACTCTTTGGCAAAGTGACCTGGCTTGCCACAGATGAAGCATTTGTTAGCCTTTTTTGGGTTCTTGACTTTGGAGCTCTCTGGTGCACGTTCTTTGTTTTTAAAGCTTCTAGTCCGAAGTCTGTTGGCTGAGGTTGAAAACTTCTTCATGAAGTACTTCTTACTCATCATTTTTTCTATTAGAGCCAATTGCTTTCCTAGAGCTTTCATGTTTGGCTCAACGTCGGAGTCCGACTCTTCTTCCGACTCTGAAGGAGAAGGAGGCCTAACGATCTTTTCTTTTCTTGATTTTGAGCTCCTCTTCTTCGAGACTAAGGCAACAGTGTCTTCGATCTATTTACCCTTCTGCTCCTTTTGAATCTCGCTTATATCATCCTCATGTTGTGCGAGATTGTCAAACACGGAATGGATATCCAACTTCTCTAGATCTTTATTCTGTCGAATTTGAGTGGATATTTTCTTCCATTCCGCGGGCAGAGAAGAGAGAAATCTGATGTTTGTCTCGATATTGGTCTTCGTGATTGTTATCTTCCTAATCTCGTTGAGAAGAGTGATGTATCTTTGGTAGATCTCATATAGACTCTCCTCCGGCTTTGCTTTGAAGGAGTCGTAAGCAGTGAGAATATTCGCCTTTTGGCCTTTATGGCAACTTCCGTCCTCTGCATCATCCTATGCAGTTCATCCCACATTCCTTTAGCCGATGAAAGGCTATCACTCGGTCTATATATGTCGTTGGGGATGCCCTGCATGAGGGTATTCATTGCTAGTAGATCAGCCTTAGCTCGAGCCCTCCCCTCAATTGAGTACTCCTAGGCTCCTACAGTCGCCTATACGCGGGAATTTGAGAGGTTACCGATTCCTCACTGGGGACATTCACCCAAAACCGTGCGGATCCCTCTTCTAGTCATTTCAGCAATTTCTCGGCTTGATATTTTAAAGCGATGAAATTGAGGAAGTGGCTTCTCCAAACGGTATATTCGCCTCGTTGCAAAATCGGCGGACGGTTGTCATTTCCGAGAGAGTATGCATCCATTTTGTGTTGTAGTTGAGTTGTTGAAGAATCTTCGTTAAGTGTTTTGAAAGTTTGAAGATGATGTAATGTGCTTCACAAGTGAGTTCATTAGTAGCGTTTGATTAGAAAAATAGTTCGAGAACTATTTTCGATTCAATCTTTAAAGTTTAATCGAAAATAATTTCGTCGAAATAGAATACAATGTGTACTGTTCTCGTGCGAGAAAGTCTGTCAGCGAAATATTTTTCGAGCGAAATAAATTGCCCAAAATCACTCGGTCGAGAAAAATTTCCAAATCGTGAATTTATTTCGATCGTAAAGAAACAGTACGTTAGTAAGTTTCTCGACAAGTCAAAATAAATCTGTTAAGAAAAGTTGCTCGCGTGTAAATGATTTTTAGCTTTGTCAAACTTTAAATGTCTGTCCGAAAATGTTTTTCGAGAGAAAGTGTTTACGCGTGCAAAGTCATAATTGGTCTTCCTCGAAAAAGATTTTCGCTGAATAATGCTCGAGAAATATTTTTAACTAAAATAGTTTCTAGTGTTGACGATTCTAGAGCTGACTTCGTATTCTGACCGAGAAAAATTCTCGCGCCAAGTTTTTTCGATCGAGAAATTAATCCGATCGTAAACCTTGCGAGAAAAATTAGAACGATCGAGAAAAATCGCAGAATACGATTAACACAGATTCAAGCAAAAACAACGAATTAGACAGTGAAATTTCAGGTAATGCTCGCAATCTTTTACTAACTACGCACGAACAAGCAATTAAACACGTTATGAAGCAAAGTATGTCGAATTTGATCAAAATCAGAACGTGTTCTTCATGTTCTTCGCAAATAGTAAATCACAGAATCGATTTAATCCTAAAAATGAGTTCAAACAGCTACAAATCTGATCGCAATCATCATTTAACACTTAAACGAGCACAGAATTAAGCTATTGGATCGAAAAAAAAATTCGCGCCAAACTGTTCTTCGATGAGCAGTAAACTGAAAATGATTTTCGATCCAAATCCAACAATTTTCGATTCAAAACAGAACGAACTTGCTCTGATACCAATTGTTAGGTCCTACGATTAACAACTCTATGATCCTAGGCATGAATTCTAAGTAATTCGATGATAATGATTGACATTAAGATTCGATCGAAAAACTCAAATGAAGAACAAGTGAGAGAATTCGAGTAGAGTGAGAAAGTAACTATTGTTTCTCTCCTAGGAATTGAATTGCAAGCCTTTCGGATCAATTTCCAAAACTTTCTCTGTTGTTTGCGTTTGATTACAAAGTATTTATACCAAACACACCTGGTATAAATATCTAACTAGTCCTAATCTAAGGACAAATATAAGAAAAGCCCCAAAATACAAGGACATCTAATAAAATCAAAGCACAATTAGAATCCATCTTCTACAATGTTCGATTAAGCACTTAAATGTGATTAAAGTGTTAAGAAAATCGAATTTGAGTGATCTTGTGTTTAGCTGGAATATTTATGTGATCACCTGGTTATGAAGTTTTCGTATGAATGGAATCTCATTGCGTGCTATATATGGAAAATATATCATGTTGAGCGATATGTGAACTGAAAACGTGATTGGGTTATTTTAGGAAAGAACATCGCTGTGATCACCCTGATATGAATGACTGTATGTTATAAATGGAAAGGATATTCTGATTAAGTGCTTACATGTGATTGATCTATTTTAGGAAAGAATATCAATGATATATCCATTGAGTGCGATATTATTTGACTCTAAAATAAGTGAATCAATGATTTATCTTTCCTTATGCGAATTGGGATTTATATTTTGGAAAGTAATTAATTGATCGGGATTATATGTGGCAATATGCTGATTGAGTTTATAGATGGAATGTGCTGACAAACGGATGAGATTACCTTGGAAGGAAAGTAAGACTGTGGTATTTATGGTAAGAATTCATGTTGATCGTTGAGCTTAATTGGTTTATTCTTGGCATGGTTTCTTGAGTTGATGCACGTTATAATTAAGCTGTCTCTTACATATTTTTTTTCGTACTTAACTTTCCTTGTGAGGCGTAGAAGCGATTATTTGTCTACATAGAAGAAAACACTTCACGTTGATGGGTACACAACGAACACACAAACAAGCGAATCCCTTAGAGTTATTGAGCATTAATTTGCGATTCATTCGTAGTTTGTGTTGAGCTTTCATTTGCGATTTATGTACCTTTGAGCGATCTTTAGCAACACCCTACCTTAAACCCTTGTCTTCGGACGTGTTGTGTCTTCGGACGTGTTGAACGCACAAAGGAGCATAGTTGGAGTCTTTCGCCCGTGGAGGGGCAAATTTTCTGGATTCGGTGGCCCTTTCGGTAGCAAGCTGCATACAGTCGGGGAATTGGTTTCCTGGGTTAACGACGTGGATCGAAACTTGGCGTGCGACATCCTAGGTGGAGGTCTAGTTTCCAAAGTGCTTCGGTTGTGTAAGGGTCAATCATTTTGTAACAAGAACCGGTAATACCTAGTGATTGATTGGAACTCTTGGGGAGATCACACCCCAAGAACAGGATTAAACCCCAGTTGGGGATATAACCTGTATAAACATCTCGTCTCACTTTACTTTCTGCTATATACTTTCTGTGAGACAAACCCGGAACGCGTTCAAATAACTAGGTGATATTGCTTAAACCATTTCTGAAAATAACTTGATCTTTTGAAACAGGGTTAGTGTAACGACCCAACTTCCTAGATACGTATTTTGGCGGATTTTCGCAGCGTAAGCAGCGGAAAACCCATTTAATTAAAACTTTTAAAATATAATAATACAAATACGTTCGATGTCTAAATCATAAGTTCAAACCCAAACACATTTTGATTCATTTGGCCGAAGCCCAATAAGTCCAAGCCCAAATTTTAAAAACACGAAACATAAACTCGTTCCACAGGTCGCGTCCCATGTACTGCGCCGCCCTCAAAAGTCCGTGGAGTCACCGCCATCAGCCGTCTTACCTACACACGTAAACCCTGAGCTTTTGCCCAGTAGATGAAAATATGCATGAATGCAAATGCTCTCACATCCCAAACTCGACACATCTCACAAAATGCACGCTCGACTCTTATATCTCATCATCAACTCAACTCATCTCATCACAATCAGGGCCCGAGGCTTAGGAACTAAAGGCAACACGCGCGCGCAGGGGTCCGTAGCTCGGGAGGCCCCACTCCCCACAAGGGTCAGTAGCTCGGGAGGCCCACTCCCCACATCTCAATCATATAGTGCGCCTTAGTCCTAACCTCAACTCATATCATTCGACAACCATCAATCGGTCATAAACTACCCCACTGAACATCACTATACAATATTACCGTGACTCCACACAGTTCTCTCTTTTCGTACATGTGTATGCAAATGTCGTGCAAATAGAATGCAACATATAAAATGCATCATTTAAACAACAACATATCGGCCCGATATATAATCTCGGCCCGATCTAAAAAAAAACTATCATACACCAAATAATTCGGGACCAAAGCCCGCGTTCCGATTTAATCGACCCGAAACCTTAACCAAAGAAACTCTCCCGAAATTCACTAATAGTTCCCAAAATTTAATCCTTTTTACTTTAAGACCCTAATTTCACAATTGGTCCCTAATTTAATATATTTTAAAATTCTAACGTCCAACTTTCAAAATATCACTTAAATTTCTAATTTAAAAATATCTTTATGAATTTTGCACTTAAAATCCCAAAATCTCATAATTTACTTTTTAGGACCAAAAATTTTCCTAAGTTTCAGATCTGCCCCGAAAGCTTTAGAAATTTCTTTAAAAATCTCCCTTGTTCGGATTTTACATTCTCAGCCCCCAGAATTTTAAAACTTTTCAATCTAGTCTCCAGATTTTCGAAAACAAAACTATTTTATACGGCTGTTTTGCGACAGTTTAGTATTTCTCAATGATCACAGAGTAAACGACGTCCGATGGACCTGAAATTTTAAACATAGATAAAGAACTTGCAAAACTTGATTCTGTCCAAAGGGATTTTTAATCCGAATTTTAGATCGTGAGATATGAATTTTTGAACCTCTTGGCCGAAATGGATAAAGAAAACCCTAGAAAACACTAATCCTCCCCAAGTTTTGTTCTATCCTCTTAATCACAAGTCCTCTAGCTCTATTCTTATGTTTCATAGACCTAAACTTCATAAAGATTAAGGTATTAAGCTGGCCGAATTTTAGCATGTAAGCATCATCGCGAAAATCATACAAGAAATTCACGTTTAGCACATAAACACGTATAAATTCGAAAGAGATCATGCAATCACGAAAAATTCACGGATTCAAAACTTGTTTACGTGTGTAGGTGATCTTCACCTACCTTAATCCGTAGAAAGTTGCGTTACGAGTGTTTAATCCCGACCCTTCGATCCCGAGTTCCTCCTCGTCCGTGAGCTTCTCCTTTTCTTTCCTCCTCTTCTTCCTCTCTTTTTCTTTCTTTTCTCTTTCTTTCCTTTCTTCCCTCTCCCTCTCGGTTACTCTTCCTCCCTTCCTCTCTATTTCTTTCTTTTACTTATTGATTATCATTCTTGTCTTCATGCACCAAATGAGGTGTATTAGTTGAGGAGCCTTTGTTTTATTCCATAAATTATGTAATGGTGATTAGATGATGATGAGCTCTCCCCAACGTGGCCTTCCTCTCTTTTTCTTTATCTTATGGGTTGTAAATTTGTCCTAAAGCAATGAGGTGTATTAGGGATCTTTATCTTGTCCTTATGTAACCAATGAGGTTGTATTAGTTGCATTAATTGGTAAGAATTTTTTTTTTATTATTATTATACCAACCAACTTTATTAATTCCCTCTCTCTCATTTTCGTTTTTGATGTCCTTTATTTTATTTATCTATTATTATTATATATTTATTTATTTATTTATTTATTTGGGCTTTCACTTCTTGTTTTTTGCCCAATTAAATTTTATTAAAGGACCCAACTCCAAACCTTTTATTTTGGGCCATTATTTTCTTCATTTGGCCCATAGATAAATTTTTGGTCCATTTAAATTTTTCGGGCCCAATTGTAAATTTTGGGCTCGTTTCGAAAAGAAATCGTTTCTTGTTCGAAATTCGATTCCGTACATTTCGAATATTATTGAAGTAATCCCGTATAAATTTTACGGGTATTACAGTTAGGGAGATTAACGTTGATACTCGTACTGCTTTCTGGGAAATAACATACTCTACAAATATCTTCTTAAGGAAAAGTATTTTTCAAAGAAGAACAAGCCAAACTTTTTTATAGCCTAATTCCCCCCCCCCCCCCCCCTCTTAGGCATATTTTATACTTCAACTAACAAATTCAGAACATGAGCAGATGCTTGGTGCCATGTGTATCCTTCCATACCAGAGAACTCCAATGTCTATACATCTGTAAGAAGATAATATTCTTAATTGGAACGTGTCTGGGACAGTTTAAGCTCTACTATGTTTGTCATAGAACATGCTTTAACAGATGAAATAATGACTAAGAGCTTGAAGATATTACCATGTTATTCCTGAATTTCAAATCCTATAGAATTATTGCTCACTAACCATCACTGACACATTCAGAACATGAGCAGATACTTGGTCCCTTGTGTATCCTTCCATACCAGAGAACTCCAATGTCTATACTATGATGGCTTCAAGCTGGTTTTTGGGAATAACCTGGTTGTTCTCGCAACTATTCTAGGAATGGAAGGGCTTTGAATTAGTAGTGAAGATTCAGAGTTTTCTCAAGATGATTCTAACGTGAGTGACTTCTTCGTCTACAACACAAATTTGTATTCATTATTTTCGGGCTTTTTAGCAGAAATCAATCAATCAGAGCTTTAAGGTATCTCACGTCAGGAGGAGACTGAAGAACGTCGACAAATAAAAAAACAACGGAATGTTGATCAATTTTGAATAGAAGGAAGCGTACACGCGATTCATCGACTGCAGAAAATACATCGACCAAAACTGCATTCGATGTTCATACTAGCCAAGTTCTCACTATGTTTCCGCATGTTTATGTGATTATTGAAAACATGAGGCAGATGTTTACATAATTGGACCTTTGCGCATACAACGTGGATAACAGTTTTTTGCATCATGAAAACAATGCTTGGCTGCTTGATGAGGTATATCATGCAATATTTTCGAATTCTTTATTTAACATTGTCGATCCATATGAATTTATTTCGTGCAGCACATAGACGAATGTCTTCGTGGATTTATTGAAATGCCAAGGAAAACAACTGTCGCACGGTCATCTATTCATTTATGAGTACTGCATTTAGTCAGATTTTTATAGCAGAATACAGATGGAAGGAGAATATGACCTTTCTTCGATAACCTTATGCAGAGAGAACCGTAGCTGATTGGCCCGCGGCACCATGGAATGCATATGATATTATCGTCATACCAATAAACGTTAATCATGTCATTGGGTTCTCGCAATAATAGACTATAAGATTGGAAGGATTATTGTACACGACTTAGATAGAACATGTGACATCATGGATATGAGAGTTTTCAATCAGGCTTTTGCAAGGACGTTGCATAGACTTCATTTCTTCTCCAACATCTTGGCTTAATAACTAGGCGGACTGGTTTCACAATTGAACGTGATGGAAGCTATCCCCTCCAGACGATAGACTGAGTAATAAGTTTTAATTCCATATATACACACACACACACACATAATATATATATATATATATATATATATATTATCAAGAAGTATACCAGATGTTTAGTCATTTCTCTAACATTTATCGACAGCGGTGAATGTGGTGTACAGTGTACACATCTTGCGCTCAACATTCTCCTTTTGCGGATGATTCTGTCTACGACATTAAAAAAAATCAAATAGAAGATTTTAGAAAATATCTAACAGTGTCTCTCTCCTGTAACAGATGGATATAGGTATCTGAGTTATAAAGTTCAATTTAGTTTTAATACAATTTGTGCTCGAACTATTTAGAAAATTTTATTTTGCAAACCAAATAATAGTAGGTGACTCTACGGAAAAATACCCATTTGTATAAAAAATTTGCAAGTCAGTACCCATGTTAGAAAAATTTTATATAAGTACCCGTTTGACTGCGTGTACCATTTTCCAGTCCTGGCGTACCTTTTTATGTGTATTACGTACCACGTCACGCGTTTATATGGTACATATATCGTATACACCATCTTAATGTGTTTATGATGTATCATTTCTCGCTGTATTATGTACCACAATACGTTTCTCTGTGGTACCTAAATGTGCTATATGACGTATCTTGCGGCGGGACGGGTGCAAAAAAATTATTCTAATAGGTAACTACATATAAAAAATACTGACAGAGTACTGATTTGCAACTTTTTATATAATTAGGTATTTTTTATAAATTCCCCATAATAATATTATAATTAAAAACTGCATACTGTATCATTTGTTATCAAATAATAATTGATATTGGTATATCATAATAAAACTATTTATTTAACATGTAAACATATACGACCATGAAAACTACTTGTTTGACATGATATATACATTACCTCGATAGAGACACTGAAAGATTGCACTAGACTAATGAGTGATAACGTTTAAGTCAGCAGGTATATTAAACATGTAAACATATACACTACTGACCATGAAAACTACTTGTTTGACATGATATATACATTACCTCGATAGAGAAATTGAAAGATTGCACTAGACTAATGAGTGATAACGTTTAAGTCAGCAGGTATATTAAATAGTTATATTTTGCCATTGCCAATCTCATTACTCAAAATGTTAATTATAAAGGCTAAACAATCCCACAGGTTCATCTGGCTACATATACTTTACCAGTAGGACCTTGACAAGGAAAGAAGAAAACTAATTCAAAAGACAAAAAGACGGCACCGCAAATCAAAAGAGCACGACCCTATCCCAGACCTGTAGTTGTTGCAAGAAAAGCCAAACCAAAGCGTAAACATGAGCAGTTCTCCACTGAGTATCATACCCCTAGCTAACAGCTTTCTGTTCACATCAACCCCGGGAATTCCAGTCCAGGCTGCAAAGTAATGGAAGCGAAAGCACAGAGCATGAATTGATTCCCCAAAGGAGAACCTACACATTCGGAACACATCAACCACCTCAAGCCAAACAGTAGAAAAACCAGAATCGAGAATCAAATTAAGTCATCAACAAAAACTCATTCCATTCGGACACTGCTAAATTGGCAGTGCCCAATTCCTACTTTTTCTCACCATTGAAGATCCAAGGATGTCAGGACCCGTCGTCCCGCCCTTGTATTACGTTCTAATCCTAAGTGCCTAACGCTTTGTTATCGTGCGAAAGCGTAAAGTGCAAATATAAATTTTCATTTTTGAAACGCGTGCGGAAGTCTTATTCACAAGTCAAAAGAATGTTCTAAATCATTTGACATTTCATCATGCTCCTATCTATTCAAAACACATGTGCGTGTGTGTAAATATATGCAGCAAAAGCTCCCTATGCGCCCGGCCTTCACAGGTCGTCATCCATACACACACTCCCACCTCAAAAGCAGACGGATAGCATCAAAAGATCGGCCTTGCATGACAGTCGGATCACGTACCGCGATCGTCAGTACCTACAACACGTAACATAAATAATGAGCCACCGAGGCTCAGTAAGCAGAAATTATGCATGTATGCACGTGTCCTAACGATCGACAATCCACGCCGTCGTTTTCTAATGCTCATACTCTTTTTCTTATACTCGTACTCTTTTCCCGACTCATACTCTTTTTCTCATACTCTTACTTCATGCGGGCCCTCGGCCTTCAGTCCTTCTATGCGCCATCTTATAGAGATCTCAGGTGTGGAGGTTCTCACACTAGAAGGTCACCCGAAGGAATCTTCCCTTACCCAGTGTAGCCTCCACGCGGGCGCTTCCCACTGGTAGCCAACACCGAGGCCACTAACCGTGGAGGTCACCCGAAGGAATCTTCCCTCCCGGTTAGTGCTTTACACACTAGAAGGTCACCCGAAGGAATCTTCCCTTACCCAACGTGTGCCCCGGGCCGCATCCTCCAGGTTGCATCTCCCGCATACGGGGTATTCCCCCAGCCTCTTATACAGGCCTTATAGCTTCATTCGCCTTACTGGCTGCATAGGGGAAGCCGTGACTCTTCATTCGAGTCGACACAAACGCCAATATCGGCGAATATACATCGCACACAGGCGATCTTATGCACGCTCATACCTCGCGCCTTATGTACTACGCATGCGTGCAAGTGCTCATGCTATGCTCATGTACACATTCTAATCATGCCATCATGCACATAATTCAATTGAGCATACGCACACATTTCATACAAATTTCACGAGCACGTAATTCACGTAACTGGACACAGGCAAGTTACATGTCGTAGTTTAATTTCTACTTACTTGTCGTCCGAGCGAAACTAGTATCTTCCACGTTCGCTCCTAATGTGCAACCTTTTAAGCATAAATATTATCGTATTAGTATTATGTCCTTATCAATTAATTAGGTCGAACGAAATTATCTAATCTCATTAATTTCGCTAGGTTATATATCGCTAGCTTCGAGCCTAGGCTAAGTCCATGCCTAGCTAATTTCTAGGTTATGTTGTTATTAAATTCTATCCTAAGGAGTCGGGCGAAACACCTGAGTGGTGTTTGATTCATTCGATTTAGGGAGCTTGAAATCGCCCGATTTCACGAGGTATCCCTTCGTCGATTTGATAGGGTTCGTACTTGGTTCCACCCAATTTGATATCGCATGGACTAGACTCTGATCGATTTGCATGTGAGATTGCCCGATTGGTTTTTTGCATGATTCGTCCGATTCACGCCTGCGAGCTCCCTATCGTCCGATTTGTAAATCGCCGTGCCATTTCATCAGCATGACGTCATCCCGAATCCATGTATGGAGTTGGGATTGTTTTCGGCCGATTTAGGGCATTCCATGGGTGAAAATCGCCCGATTTGTGGCGATTGAATTTAAATCGCCGATTGCTCTCGTCATCGTGTTGTCATCTTCATTTGCCCGGTTATGTTATCCTTCACCTTCATTTCGGGTGATTTATCACATGTAACAATTCGCCGAATTCTCGTTGCTCAACAAATCGCCCGATCTTATATCATTGAAACCCTAATTCGCCCGAAACCCCATTTGCAACCCAATCTTCCCAAACTTTCCTGTTTCGAAGCTTTCTCCTACCCAAAATCGTCTAATGCTAGGCTAAGATCATCTCACGTTTAAGGTTATAAGCTATAAGACATGTTTAGCTAACTAAATCTTAGCAACATCCCAAAGAAACCTTCGATTATGCTTTTACACCCAATCCTAGAGTTCCTAAGTTCTCAGGTTTCGTTGCCTTAACAAGGTTAGATACTTGGAGATTCTAAGCTGCGGATTTTATAAGGCTTAGAGGAGATGTTTCACTTACCAAAAATCGAGTTCCTAAGCTACTTGGTGTGCTCTTTGAGTGAAATTCCTCTCGGCTCCTTCCTCTTCTCTCCTTTCTAATTTTCGTGGGTTCTAAGGTGGGGTTGTGGGGTTTTGGAAGTTCTAGATAGATATTTTTATGCATTTGTTAGCTTAGGGCATGGGTGGGCGTGGGTTTCCTTTAATTTAGGGAATTTTGTCTCCTAAGTGGATTTATTGCCATTTGGGCCTATTATTGAGCTCTAGCCCATTAGTGAGTGATATGCCTAGCCCACTATCATAAATCATTTTCCCTTGCTATTTTCGGAAATCCCCCTTGCATAAATTTGGGGTCGTCGTGAACGCAAACTCCTTGGCACTTAATTGCCCGTAATTCGCGTATAAATCGCGAGCATAGAATTCGTACATCACATAAGCATTCAACATATACACAATTATCATGAAATCACGTAAAGCATACACTTAATTTATTGGCCGACCTAATTTGCGGGACAGGGGTCCTACATCCTCCCCCCTTAAGGAGGATTTCGCCCCCGAAATCAGCTCGTGTGAAACAACTCGGGGTAACGAATTCTCATTTCGTCCTCCCGTTCCCATGTGGCTTCTTCCGTGGACTGGTTTCGCCACAGTACTTTCACTAAGGGGATTTCTTTATTCCTAAGCTTCTTAATCTCGTACATCAATATCTCCACCGGAGTCTCCTCGTAACTCAGATCCGGCTTCAATTGCTGATGTAGGGACTCGTTTCCTAGCACGTGATTCGGGTCAGCTATGTATTTTCGCAGTGTCGAGACGTGGAACACGTCATGCACTTGCGCTAATGACGCAGGCAGCTCCAATTGGTATGCTACCTCGCCTACCCTTTTCAGTATCCTATATGGTCCTATGTACCTAGGACTTAGCTTTCCTTTCTTCCCGAACCTTTTCACGCCCTTCATCGGCGATACTTTTACGAACACCATATCGCCTTCTTCAAATTCCAACGGTCGACGTCTTCGGTCCGCGTAGCTTTTCTGTCGACTCTGTGCCGTTTGCATCCTTTCTCGTTATGGTGCTAATAGCTTCCGTCATTTCTCGTACGATGTCAGGGCCTAACATTGCCCGTTCGCCAACCTCGTCCCAATGTACTGGGGATCTGCATCTACGCCCGTATAGCGCTTCGTACGGAGCCATCCCGATGGTGACGTGGTAACTATTATTATATGAGAACTCGATCAGTGGGAGGTACCTACTCCAATTCCCTTTGAAGTCGAGTACACATGCTCGTAGCATGTCTTCCAACATCTGTATTGTCCTCTCGGATTGACCGTCTGTCTGCGGATGGTAGGCGGTACTAAAGGATAACCTCGTTCCCATCGCTTTTTGCAAGCTCGTCCAGAATTTCGATAGAAATCTGGAGTCGCGATCCGAGACTATTGACGATGGAACGCCGTGCATTCGCACTATCTCCTGAATATAAAGCTCCGCGTATTGTTCCATGGAGTACGTCGTGCTAATAGGTAGGAAATGGGCAGACTTTGTTAGTCTGTCAACGATTACCCAAACTGCGTCATGCCCTTTTGCATTCCTCGGCAGTCCTACTACGAAATCCATGGTAATGTTATCCCATTTCCATTCCGGAATGGGTAACGGTTGCAGAGTTCCCGCCGGCCTTTGATGCTCGGCTTTTATCTGCTGGCACGTCAGGCATTGGCTCACTTGCTATGTCCTTCTTCATTCCTGGCCACCAATAGTTTTCCTTTAAGCCTCTGTACATCTTCGTTGCTCCTGGATGTACCGAGTATGCCGTAGCATGTGCTTCCGTCATTATTAGCCGTTGCAGTTCGGCGTCGTCTGGCACGTACAACCGGTTCTTGAAGTATAATCATTCGTCTTCCCGTATCATGAGGTCTCCAGTTGGTTTTTCCGGTTGTGCCTCCTTAACCTTCGCATACAACTCGTCTGTTCCTTGCGCTGTCTTGATCTGCTCCAGCAGTGTTGGTTGCAAAGTTAAGGCAGTTAGCTGCGCCTCAACTTCGCCTAACCGTACGACTTATACTTCCAGCAGTTGCAGTTCTGCACTAACTGCTTTTCGGCTTAAGGCATCGGCTACTATGTTCGCCTTGCCTGGGTGGTAGTTGATTACGCAGTCGTAATCCTTGACTAACTCTAACCACCTCCTCTGCCTCATATTCAGCTCCTTTTGCGTAAAGAAATACTTGAGGCTCTTGTGGTCAGTGTATATTTCACACCGCTCTCCATAGAGGTAATGCCTCCAAATCTTGAGAGCAAAGACCACTGCTGCCAGTTCTAAGTCGTGCGTCGGGTAATTCTTCACGTACTCCTTTAGTTGTCGAGAGGCGTATGCTACTACATTCCCGTTCTGCATTAGCACACACCCTAACCCGTTCTTAGACGCATCGCTATAAACGGTGAACCCTCCAGTTCCCGAAGGTATTGTGAGAACTGGGGCCGTCGTAAGCCGTTCCTTCAGCTCTTGGAAGCTCCGTTCGCATTCTACGGTCCACTGAAATGGCGTATTCTTCTTGGTCAGCCTCGTCAGTGTCGATGCTATCTTTGAGAAGTCTTTTATGAATTTCCTATAGTATCCCGCCAGACCGAGGAAACTTCGTGTTTCCGTTACGTTGGTCGGTCTAGGCCAATTGCTAATAGCTTCTATCTTTTTTGGGTCTACAGAAATCCCTTCTCCTGATACGATATGCCCCAAGAAGGCGACTTGGTCAAGCCAGAATTCGCACTTCTTGAATTTGGCGTATAGTTGCTTCTCCCGTAGTATACCCAGAACTGTTCTCAGGTGTTCTTCGTGCTCCTCCTTCGTTTTCGAGTAGATTAGGATGTCATCAATGAAGACGATGACAAACCTATCTAAGTATGGCATGAACACCCGGTTCATTAAGTCCATAAAAGCTGCGGGCGCATTAGTCAACCCGAATGGCATTACCAGAAACTCGTAGTGGCCATAACGGTACTAAAGGCCGTCTTCGGGACATCTTCCTTCCGGATCCTTAACTGATGGTAGCCCGATCTTAAGTCGATCTTAGAGAAAACCGTTGCACCTTGCAATTGATCGAACAGATCGTCTATCCTAGGGAGTGGGTACTTGTTCTTGATCGTCAACTTGTTCAACTCCCTATAGTCAATGCACAACCGCATTGACCCATCCTTCTTCTTTACGAATAGCACCGGCGCTCCCCAAGGAGAGAAACTCGGCTGTATAAACTCCTTCTGCATGAGTTCGTCGAGTTGATCCTTTAACTCCTTCATTTCCGTCGGTGCTAGCCGATATGGGGTCTTAGATACTGGTGCCGCTCCAGGTACCAGATCTATAGCGAACTCTATTTCCCGTTCGGGTGGTAGTCCCGGTAGCTCCTCGGGAAATACGTCGGGGAAGTCCTGAACTATCGGCACTCCCTCGAGTTTCGGGGAGGCGTTTTCTTCCGACTTGATAGCGAATACCAGATAGGCTTCGCATCCGGATCTGATCAGTCGTTGGGCTTTCAACGCTGATATCCTAGACATCATAGTCCCCTTGCTAGTTCCTATGAACTTAAGGGGTTCATCCCCGTCCATATTGAGCGTGACTATCTTGCGGTGGCAGTCTATGACGGCTCCGTACTTCGATAGCCAATCCATTCCGAGGATCACCTCATAATCATTCATAGGAATTATTATGAGGTCTATGGGTAATTCCTTATCCCCGATTACTACTGGGCAATCCCGTAGTATGTGGTTAGTTTGGGTGGGATTCCCGTTTGGAACTGTTACGCTATACTCGAACTCAGCTCTATGAGGCGTGACTCCTACTCTCGTTACGTACTTAGTAGATGCGAACGAGTGAGTCGCTCCCGAGTCAACTAAGATGCATGTGGGGGTTTGGTGAACGAGGAGGGTACCTGTTACCACGGCCGGGTTGTTTTCCGCTTCCTCGGATGTTAGAGTGTAAACCCGGGCCGGTACCCTTGGTGGTGCTGCCTGGTTTCCAGCTTGGCTTCCGGATCCACTTTTCGGACATGCCCTCAGGTAGTGGCCCGTCTTGCCACATTTGAAGCAGGTGGTGTTCTGAGAATTGCAGACTCCCGTGTGCCTTCGTGCACACTTAGGGCATATGGGTAGGTTTAGCTGGGGCCTACCCTGATTCGGGTTGAACTGTAGGGGTGGTCCACGTCGGTTTTGAAATTTCTGATTCCCGTCTTTGGGAATGAACTGCCGTTTTGGGTTGCCTCCGCTTCCTTGTGGTCCTTGTACAAATTTGCGCTTTGCTTCCTGAGCGCGAGCAATTCTGGCCTCTGCCTGCTCCGCCACAAGCGCTCCCTCAGCCACTTGTGCATACGTGGCCCCTTGTATTCCCGCCATACTTACATCCCGATACAGCTCGGGCTTCAACCCTTCCATGAACCGCTCGATCTTGAGCGCATCCGTGCTAACCATATGAGCAGCGAACCTCGAAAGCTGCTCAAACTTCCTGATGTACTCCGCCACGGTCATTGTTCCTTGGCGGAGGTTGATGAACTCATTCATCCTTTGGGCTCTGACCGGGGCGGTGTAGTACTTCCCTCGAAAGATTTCCTTGAACCGATCCCAGCTCATCGTTAGAGGGTTTTCGATGGCTGAGATGGTTTCCCACCAGTGCCCAGCGCTCCCCCTTAGCAGGTAGGCAGCGCACATGTCCTTCTCCGCCTCGGGTGTGCGGCTATGCTGGAACATATTCTCCAGCGTCCTTAGCCAATCCTCGGCGGAGGTAGAGTCTACAGCATCCTCGAACAGTGGGGGATTTAGCTTTCTGAACCTCTCCCCGATCATCTCAATTCGCTCGGGTGGGGGAGGTAAGCCAGCTGATTGCCCACCAGCATTTTGCTGCTGGATCAGCTGCTGAATCTGGGCCGACTGTTGCCGGACCAATTCAGTTAGTTTCAGGATGGTAGCATCCCGGCTATCAGGAGGGTTATTAGTATCTCAACCTATCCTGATAATTCCTAAGGCCAATAAGTTAAACCATTCAAGAAATTCACATAACATGGTACTTACGAGCAAGGCCGCTTCCGTGCTTTTGAGTGTGTGTGTATGGACAGTCTGCAGGACCTGTGACCGAAGCTCTGATACCACCCTGTCAGGACCCGTCGTCCCGCCCTTGTATTACGTTCTAATCCTAAGTGCCTAACGCTTTGTTATCGTGCGAAAGCGTAAAGTGCAAATATAAATTTTCCTTTTTGAAACGCGTGCGGAAGTCTTATTCACAAGTCAAAAGAATGCTCCTATCTATTCAAAACACAAGTGCGTGTGTGTAAATATATGCAGCAAAAGCTCCCTATGCGCCCGGCCTTCACAGGTCGTCATCCATACACACACTCCCACCTCAAAAGCAGACGGATAGCATCAAAAGATCGGCCTTGCATGACAGTCGGATCACGTACCGCGATCGTCAGTACCTACAACACGTAACATAAATAATGAGCCACCGAGGCTCAGTAAGCAGAAATTATGCATGTATGCACGTGTCCTAACGATCGACAATCCACGCCGTCGTTTTCTAATGCTCATACTCTTTTTCTTATACTCGTACTCTTTTCCCGACTCATACTCTTTTTCTCATACTCTTACTTCATGCGGGCCCTCGGCCTTCAGTCCTTCTATGCGCCATCTTATAGAGATCTCAGGTGTGGAGGTTCTCACACTAGAAGGTCACCCGAAGGAATCTTCCCTTACTCAGTGTAGCCTCCACGCGGGCGCTTCCCACTGGTAGCCAACACCGAGGCCACTAACCGTGGAGGTCACCCGAAGGAATCTTCCCTCCCGGTTAGTGCTTTACACACTAGAAGGTCACCCGAAGGAATCTTCCCTTACCCAGCGTGTGCCCCGGGCCGCATCCTCCAGGTTGCATCTCCCGCATACGGGGTATTCCCCCAGCCTCTTATACAGGCCTTATAGCTTCATTCGCCTTACTGGCTGCATAGGGGAAGCCGTGACTCTTCATTCGAGTCGACACAAACGCCAATATCGGCGAATATACATCGCACACATGCGATCTTATGCACGCTCATACCTCGCGCCTTATGTACTACGCATGCGTGCAAGTGCTCATGCTATGCTCATGTACACATTCTAATCATGCCATCATGCACATAATTCAATTGATCATACGCACACATTTCATACAAATTTCACGAGCACGTAATTCACGTAACTGGACACAGGCAAGTTACATGTCGTAGTTGAATTTCTACTTTCTTGTCGTCCGAGCGAAACTAGTATCTTCCACGTTCGCTCCTAATGTGCACCCTTTTAAGCATAAATATTATCGTATTAGTATTATGTCCTTATCAATTAATTAGGTCGAACGAAATTATCTAATCTCATTAATTTCGCTAGGTTATATATCGCTAGCTTCGAGCCTAGGCTAAGTCCATGCCTAGCTAATTTCTAGGTTATGTTGTTATTAAATTCTATCCTAAGCAGTCGGGCGGAACACCTGAGTGGTGTTTGATTCATTCGATTTAGGGAGCTTGAAATCGCCCGATTTCACGAGGTATCCCTTCGTCGATTTGATAGGGTTCGTACTTGGTTCCACCCAATTTGATATCGCATGGACTAGACTCTGATCGATTTGCATGTGAGATTGCCCGATTTGGTTTTTGCATGATTCGTCCGATTCACGCCTGCGAGCTCCCTATCGTCCGATTTGTAAATCGCCGTGCCATTTCATCAGCATGACGTCATCCCGAATCCATGCATGGAGTTGGGATTGTTTTCGGCCGATTTAGGGCATTCCATGGGTGAAAATCGCCCGATTTGTGCCGTGTAGGAACTGAAATCGCCGATTTCTCTCGTCATCGTGTTGTCATCTTCATTTGCCCGATTATGTTATCCTTCACCTTCATTTCGGGTGATTTATCACATGTAACAATTCGCCGAATTCTCGTTGCTCAACAAATCGCCCGATCTTATATCATTGAAACCCTAATTCGCCCGAAACCCCATTTGCAACCCAATCTTCCCAAACTTTCCTGTTTCGAAGCTTTCTCCTACCCAAAATCGTCTAATGCTAGGCTAAGATCATCTCACGTTTAAGGTTATAAGCTATAAGACATGTTTAGCTAACTAAATCTTAGCAACATCCCAAAGAAACCTTCGATTATGCTTTTCCACCCAATCCTAGAGTTCCTAAGTTCTCAGGTTTCGTTGCCTTAACAAGGTTAGATACTTGGAGATTCTAAGCTGCGGATTTTATAAGGCTTAGAGGAGATGTTTCACTTACCAAAATCGAGTTCCTAAGCTACTTGGTGTGCTCTTTGAGTGAAATTCCTCTCGGCTCCTTCCTCTTCTCTCCTTTCTAATTTTCGTGGGTTCTAAGGTGGGGTTGTGGGTTTTGGAAGTTCTAGATAGATATTTTTATGCATTTGTTAGCTTAGGGCATGGGTGGGCGTGGGTTTCCTTTAATTTAGGGAATTTTGTCTCCTAAGTGGATTTATTGCCATTTGGGCCTATTATTGAGCTCTAGCCCATTAGTGAGTGATATGCCTAGCCCACTATCATAAATCATTTTCCCTTGCTATTTTCGGAAATCCCCCTTGCATAAATTTGGGGTCGTCGTGAACGCAAACTCCTTGGCCTTAATTGCCCGTAATTCGCGTATAAATCGCGAGCATAGAATTCGTACATCACATAAGCATTCAACATATACGCAATTATAATGAAATCACGTAAAGCATACACTTAATTTATTGGCCGACCTAATTTGCGGGGACCGGGGTCCTTCAAAGGGTTTCTAGTCGTCCACAACATCCAAAGAATATAAACTGAAAATTGAATGCGATAAATGACACTCTTCGGATCTGGAACATTACAGATCTGCAACCACCTGCTCCTAAACACGACCTCTTTGTTTTGAAATCCTGTCCATTCTATAGGGGATAGCTTCCATACTTTTTGAGCCCTATCACAATGGAAAATGTGTTCAATGTGTTCAAAAGCATTCCCACACTGGCTGCAAATGGGGTCAGCATTAATTCCCTTTTTCAGCAAATTAGCCTTGTAGGTAGAATGATTGAAACGCTTTCCAAATGAAGTGTTTCAGCTTGTTCTTAATCTTAAGTTTCCATGTCAAGAGCCACATTCTAGCTTGTGATTGCCCTCTATCACTACACTCAGTAAGCCCATCATTCAGTCTCTGATTCCACACGATATCCGTGTACGCAGACTTGACACTAAACTTCTCTTTTTCTCCAATCCCCAAATTAGGAAATCCTTAGTTCCGTTATTATTGAGTTGAATTTCTTCAACGAAATCAACCACCTCCTTAGACATAATAGATCTAATGAGGTGTGAATTCCAGCAACTACCATCCTCACTAATAAGTTCTCTAACCCATGTAATAGCACGGGCATTTTGGTTCATCGGATAAAGAATGAAACCAGGAATTTCTTGTATCTATGGAGAGCTCCTACTTTAATATCTTTGCCATTCCCACTCGAAATAGCACCCCAAATCTGATAACGTAGACAGCGTGGAACCAAGACTTTCAGAGGCAAGAAGCCGAGGTAGGGAAGGCTCCGTGAAGCAAGTAAGTCGTCGGAAAGTACTTAGCTGAGAACTTTAGACATAAGGGCATTAGGTTGGGAAATCAGCCTCCAAATTTGTTTTGCAATCAATGCATCATTAAATTTTGAAGGTCGTGAAATTCAAGCCCACTCGCAGACTTAGCCAAAGTCAGTTTATTCCAAGGTTTCCAGTGAGCCTTGGGAATGTCAGCTTCATTACAACCCCGCCAAAATCCTCAGCAACAGAGACAATTTTCTTACATATTCCAGCTGGGATTTTAAAACAAGACATAGCAAACACTGGTAGAGCATTTATGATAGATTTCATTAAAACTTCTTTACCGGCAATGTTAAGAAATGTACTTTTCCAACTGCAATGTCTACGTTTGACAGCCTCGACGATGTAGTTGAAAGTCTCCAGCTTGGATCTTCTAATCCCAGAGGTAGTCCAAGGTATTTTGATCTAGATTGCTCTTTAATGCCCCTGAGAACTTGGCCAATTCCCTCCTTCACAGCAGCTGCAGTGTTATTGCTGAAGAAAATTGATAATTTTTCCACATTGACAATCTGCCCCGAGGCTGCCCCATATAGCTCGATCAAGTCTTTAATAACTACAACATGTTCAACAGATGCTTCTAAAACAGAATTGAATCATCAGCAAATAACAAGTGGGTAATAAGTGGACACTAGTGCAAAAAAAGCACATGGGCGACCTTTTTTATTGGTGATGGGCGACGATTTCAACCATCGTTGCCCATCTGCACAATTTTGGGCGACGGTTGGACAACCATCGCTCAATATTAAACATGGGTGACGCTTCTATACGAAACTGTTGCCTAAAACCTTTTGTTGGCTGTTGTTTGTTGGGTTTGGGCGACGGTTTCTACGCCAGAAACCGTCGCCCAGTATATATTTTTTAAAAAAGAAGATTGGGTGATGGTGTCCTGTAAGAAACCGTCGCCCATGTGCACTTATTTTTTTAAGTTACGTTTGGCGACGGTTTCTTATTCTTAAAATAACATATGGGCGACGGTTCATTGGCCAGGAACCGTCGCCTATGCTAATATTTTTTTTACATTGTTTTCGTTCCCGAACAATGAAATCCGAAATCACCCCAACAATCGATCCGAAAGTACTGCAACACGCACACATGCGGTGTGACTCATCGACGCCGTAGACATCGGCAAGGAAGTGCATCGCTCGTATCGAGCGCGATTTTGGAAATTTCAGGGCTCCTAAAGACTTTCCCGCACCAAGTTCATTACAGTCGATGATGCAGAGCAGGGGAGTAGAAGTTCATACTACAAGGCTTCGAAAGGGAAACAAATTGCGATCGATGAAGAAGTCGGTAACAAGGACAAATGCTACGGTTTACTGCCGGCGTACTTAGATGCGATGAGGCAAGCCAACTAGGGCAGCATCAAAGGTTGGGAGATGCACGAAGACAATCGGTTCAAGTACATGTTCTTGGCATACGGCGCATCCATCAGTAGCTTTGCGTACATGAGGAAAGTCATTTCTATCGACTCAACATTTTTTAAGGGGAAGTATAAAGGGATCATGATGATTGCCACGGTGCAAGATGGCGATCACCATCAATATCCTATTGCGTGGGGTCTTGCCGACACGGATGAACCCGAGTCATGGACGTGGTTTCTCACGAGATTGTGAAATTTTGATGCGGACAGTGATGATCTCGTAATAATTTCTGATCGAAACAATGGTATAAAGAATGCTGTTTCGGCCGTTTTCCCGCACGCGTTTCATGATTTCTATGTGTGGCACATTCACCAAAACTTGACGATGAAAATGAAGAAGAGAGGTGTTTGCCCAAATTTTTAGCGCGTAGCGACTACCTACATAAAGAGCGAGTCCGACCGTTATTGTAAGCAGCTTGATGACAAATACAAGGATGTGGCAGCCCATCTTAGCGAAGCTCCGAAGGCAGCGTGGACGAGAGCATATTGCCCTAGATCAAGATACAACATAATGACGACCAATTGATCCGAGTCTATAAATGCGGCTCTACGTAAGGACAGAGAACTTCCCTTTATTGGGTTGCTGGACTCGGTTCATCGGCTAACATCATCATGGTTCAATAAGCATCGGTGAACTGTGGAAGCTTCAATCGCAGCGAATATGACCAGTTGCACTTGCATGATGTTTGACAAGCCTCAAGAATTTCATGTCGGAAGTCGGGCGTCTAAGATTAACGTGTACGACAGCATGTGAACGAGGTGGTCGATCTACAAACGCGCAGTTGCACTTGCACGATGTTTGAGATTGATCGTATCACATGTCCACACGCACTTGCAGCTTGTGGTTACGCCCAAGTGCCGGTGTATTCATTAGTGCACGATTTTTACACGTTGGAGGTGTGGAAGTTAGCTTATGAAGGGACCATACGGCCAATAACGGGTCTCATTGAAAGTAGTATTCACATGTTGCCACTCTTGTTGGTTCACAACGTGGAAGACCACGGAAAAACAGGTTGCCTTCGGTGGGGGAATTTGGTAGGAGGTAACATTCTTGTGTTTGCACATATTTGTGTTACTTTATGTTAGCATTTTTGCTGTGTTATGTTAGGTTGTTTTATGTGTTGCGATGTTATGTGCATAGAACCCACACGTTCTAAGCATGGTTCCAGCACTTAAAAACAAGGGAATCACACACTCACATCGGGTCCTTATTGGTCCCACGCATATACACAAGGACCCACACGTTACGTGCAGGGACTCAAACGTGAAAAACAGGGGACCAAAATTAGGGTTGGTCACGTTCGTTTATTGAGTCGGACCAAAATTAAGGTTGGTCGCGGTTGCATGCATGAACGAGTCCGTAGATGTGAGGACTGGTCCCGCGCATGTACACAGGTGACCCTCAAGTTATGAGCAGAAGACCCAAACGTGAAAACAGGGGACCAGCATGTATTGCATGGTACCGTGCCGATAACATGTGCGCTTATGGACGGGTCCTGTGCGCTTATTTAGGGTCCCTCGTGTATATGAACGGATCGTCTGCCAATTTAGGGTTGGTCACGTTCGCTTATGGAGCCGCACCAATAATTGAACAATTATTAGGCCAAAAGTGTTTTCTCAGTCACATGTCAGAGCAGCGTGCCTATACAGGCTGTACAGCAAAGATAACTTGACAGTTCATGAAATCGTGAATAAAAGGATGAGAAAATAATTAAATTTCTTAATAAGTTAATAATTAATAAGAAAATTAATCTTTCGAAAATAATAGTTATTTGCAACATGAACAATTACATAAGGCTTCGACGTTAAAAAATATATAATCCAACATGTATTTCGATATGACCAAAATGAAAGGTGAAAAAAGAAAAAGTACACTCCCAAAAACGTACCTTGTGTTGGAATTTTCTAGGATGTACAAATCATATAAATCGATTGCAATTACTGTGATTTGATCCAATTTTTTACGTTTGTGCTATTTTATGATGACTTAATATGTAGTAGATGATAAACAACGTATAAAAACGCACAATTTTACAGCTTATACCATGCATTAACAAATCTGAAATCGCACATGAACACTGGGGACCATACGTTATGAGAAAGGTTCCCGCACGTAAAAAGAGGGGACCCACGCATATTGCATGGTTCCCGTGCTGAGATGTTTGGGTCGTTATTGGTCCCGTCGAACTTATGTGCGGGACCTCAGCAATATCAGGCAATGTCTGTGCGCATATACACAGGGGACCCGCACGTGGAAACAGGGAACCCGCGTATATTGCATGTGCGTTTACGGACGGGTCACTAGCGTATATGAACGGGTCGCCTGCCAATTTAGGGCTGGTCCCGTTCGCTTATTGAGTCGTACCAATAATTGAACAATTATTGGGTCAAAAGTGTTTTCTCAGTCACATGTCAAATCACACATCACGTTTCAACACAGAAAAAGCATACATATGTTTCAACACATAATATTCAACACAGAAAAATCAAATTCAACACAGAAAATTAATATTCTAAAAATTTATTGTCAGCACTAAACACTAAAAAGAATTGTTTGTCATAACAGTAATGTTAAAACTTTTAGATAAATAATTTTTGTTTGTCATAAAAAATTACATTGGGAGAATAATTATTTATACCATGCATGCCACTCGTAAAATCGATTGAGCAAGAAATTTCCGAAAATTCGTAATTTGCTCAATCGTCAGATAAACGTCGCCATCCGTAAACATGAGAGACAGTGCCACCCATAACACGCCCTGCATTCTCTCCTAAAGTTACACAATATAATTATACAGAAATCATAGTAAAAGATTTATTAATGGTAGGGAATGATACTTATCTTCCTTGCTGCTTGGCGAACCTTGGATGGCGCTTAACTTTTCATTTTCGGAATCGAGTCTTGATTAATCCATGTGCACCAATATCACCGGGATACCGGTTGAATCGTCGACAATTGTGCGTTAAGGTTGCGCATGTCCTTGTCGCAAGACTCGTCGGAGTAGTATATCATCATCGAACGACTCCTCCAGTCGGTGACGCATAGCACCTAATGAGCGATCGTTTGCACTGGGATGACGATGTATTGTGCTTCTCTCCACGACGTCGACGGCCAATTTCGCTCCTCCCCTCCACGTAATGGGCCCACATAGGAAGCATCCCCTTTACGATGTGTCCATCTTCGTCTAGGCCTTGGAGGTCGATCACGGACTTAAATGTGTATCCCATGTACGCTAAATTCTTCACGCATGAGTGTTTTTGCATTCAAGGAACGCTCGCAGGGATTCATTTATATGCTGAAAAACAAAGAAAACGACGACTTTAGAAATTAAGATCATAACAAAACTAATGAAGATGGAGGAGAGCATACCGCGTCATCAAGCCATTTCGTTGGCGTGGCTAGCTCCTCAAACCAGTCTCGCTTATGCTTGTCGATCGCGCACTGGACCCACACCTCGTCTCCGAGCGACTGTATTTCCTTCTCAATGGCGGACCAGAGCTTTAATTTTTTTATTAATATGGACCTCCAAGCCCGAGAACTGGTTGTGGGTAGCACCGTCTGCCATAGCTTTTCCCTTGTCTACCACCATTGGCCGATCCGCCATCGCCAACATCGGCCCCGTCGACTGCTCCGCAACCGCCGATATTGGCGTCGTCGACTGATCCCAGTCTTTCCCCTCCAAGTAGATGGGTCCACCTCATAATAAGGCTCGGCCTGCGCGTCGACTTCGCCGGTCCATTCCGATTGGACATAATCGGCGTAATGGGGATGCGCCCATTCGAACGGACTGTGACAGTCCCATGCGTCCTGACTCCGGTCCCATGTACGATCTGGTCCATCTCTCCAATCCACCACCAAACTCGCTTTGATCGTCATCTACATCCTAAATAGCAATTGATAAGTAATCTGCACAACTAATTAAAAAAAAATAAGTATAAAAACTTACAAAGAGGAGGTTCGGCAGGCGGAGTGCGCGATCCACCAAAAAATCGACTCGCCAGCTCGTGAACGCAGTTCCCCAACTCTCAGATGACCTCGCCCCACGATTGCATTTGGCTCCAACGTTCCTCGTACATATCCCACCTTCTCTCGTTCGTCGACTGATAAATTTATTGCAATACGTTTATCGTAGTATCTAATTGGGTTATAAAAGAGATCTAGCAATCATTTTATGCGTTTATTCACCCTATTTACACATATTTTGATATGGAAGGAGCTTAGAACGATTTTCGGGCGAAAAGGAGCAAAAACGAGGCAAACGGAGCAAAAATGATGAAAACAGTCATGTGTCACGGCCGTGACACCCAATGCATCAGGCCGTGACAGGAGACAGAAGACTATACTGCCGGAAGTCATGACTATGACACTTATTGCACCAAGTCGTGACCCATAGCAGCAGAAATATTAGAAAATCCATATCTCTCAAGATTGGCGAGTCTTCTGCCTATGGTTAAAATTTCAGCTCAATCGGACATCGTTTACCCCTCTATCTGAGAGAAATACGAAGCTGTCGCAAGGCTGGAAAAGGGTCACGGCCGTGACACCACTGCACGAGGCCGTGACGCACTGCAGTGAGCTCCATTTTGTGCCCCGATAGTGTCACGGCCGTGACAGTAGCGAAAATCATTAAAAAAGCCCAAATTCGACTCAAAAAGAGGGGAACTTTTTCCGGAGCTCAACCCTAACATATCAGAGATGAAAGAGAGCCGTCAAGAACAGAGAAACACCCCAGAAGCGCAAGAGACGGATCAACGACGCGATCACACCAAATTGAACAAGAAAATAGAATCTTTCCGCGAGACAATCCCAGATCAATCAGAAGGGAATACTATGAGTCATCTGCCCTTGTTCTCTATTTCTTTAGTTGTGTGTTTCTATCAATTATGAGTAGCTAAATTCCTTCTGTGTTCGTGAGTAGATGAACGCTAGGTCGATTCGTGCTTAAGACATATATTTATCGTGACTCGTGTATTCTGACTATTTATCTATCTATGAAAGTGTTTCTTCGTTTTAATATGTCTATGTGTTAAAGTGAATGTGTGGAATATTGTTTAGGGCGACAGCTAAACAACGATTAGGCCGTTCGTAGATGATAGGATTCGAGTATAGGGCGAAAGCAAATACTCGATCCTCGCCGTTAGTAATTTTTGCGCTTTAGATCCCCACGAGCGTCTAGGGCGACAACAAATTCGTGAGTGGGTAGGAAATTACTTTGATTTAGTCTTGATCACGTAAAAGCGTTTACTGTCTTAGTTGACAGTACCTAGCGGGATTCGAGTACCGAGCACATCTTTATCATCTGAAAACTATCGTATCAGTTAGCCGTGTTCTCTTAATCTCTTATTACTTTAGGCTTGGTCTGTTAGGATAATTCATAAAACAATCTGCATATTTTATTTAGGCTAGATATCGAGTCGATAGGTCACTACTAGTACTCAGTTTATTCCTTGTGTTCGATACTCGTTTACTCACTTTACTGCACTACAAACGATAGGTCCACTGCCTATCGCACATTGGTGATAGTAATTAGGTATTCGTTTTATATTATCACTTGTCGCACCTGCACTTTACGTTAGCACACCACGTGTCGATCAAGTTTTTGGCGCCGTTGCCGGGGAATAGATTGATATTAGGAACACCATAGTTCGGTACTTTAGCCACCTTACTTGACATTTTTCTTAGTTTTTCGTTATTTGCATTTTCTACAATATTATTACTTTCATTGTTTATTCGACGTGTTTATCTGTTTCTTCGCTAGTTTTTGTTTTGCTTATTTAAGGTACGATTCAGATACAGAAGTAGATATGACGGACCACAGGGTACCTGTCCATAACGTTCCAAATGAGGAGCAGTCACTACAAGATCTGCTCAAGAACGCCGCACTAGGCGGTATGGAGTCGGAGATCGTTATTCCGCCGATCGAAAACAATAACTTCTTACTGAAGCACTCTTGGCTTCAGATGATTCTCCAGACGGCCCAGTTTGAGGGAAATCCAGATGATGACCCTTACTCGCGTCTGAAGGCCTTCCTGACGGTGATAGACACCATTAAGATCAATTGGGTCCCGGGCGATGCAATCTAATTGATGTTGTTCCCATTCTCACTGAAGTTCAGGGCGAAGGATTGGCTTGAGATGTTACCACCCTGATCGATAACCACATGGGAGGAGCTACAAGCCGAATTCATTGGTCACTACTTCCCACTGTCAAAGGTGCTAAGGTTGAAGATGGAGATCTCTATTTTCCACCAGAAGGACTCTGAAAACTTGTACGAGGTATGGGAGCGCTACAAGGCGCTACTGAAGAGGTGCCCACAGCACGGGATGTCGAAGGCAGCTCAGATCAACCGATTCCATGAGGGGCTCAACGACCAGACTGTCCATATGTTAGACGGAGCTGCAGGAGGAGGACTCATGAAGCTCAATGCCACCGACACTTGGAATTTGATTGAGGACTACTTGAGGAACAGCTTCATGAAGGGCAATACCAGGATGAAGACACCCGGCGTGTTCGGAGTGAGCGAGGAGACGGCCACGAATGCCAAATTCGGGCGCTTCAACAACAGATCGCTGCGACGAACTCTCAGTTGCAGACAGTCATCGGCGCACTACTCCCAAAATTCGGGCCAGCCCGTGAATGCCGTGACGACCACCGCACCGACGCAGCATACGCCATACGTGCCACTGTGCGGGATCTGTGGCGCCACGAGACCTTAGAATGCCAACTCGGGCAGTCGCTGGAGCACGCAAACTACATGGGGAATTACCAAGGTGGCCAGCGAAGCTACCAGCCTCGAGCGCACCCCAATCTGGCGTACGGGAATCAGAATCATCAGGGGCAAGGACCGTCGGGATTTCAGCGCAGATCGCCCGGTTTCCAAAACGGGGCGCCATGATATCAGAACGCACCCACCGGAGGATTCGATGATATGAAGGAAATGAAAGATAGGATGAAGTCGCTCCTCACGAACTTCAGCAGCACCACCGCAGCCCACGAGAGTCGGATGACAAAGATGGAGGAATACATGGAGGCGAATGACATCCGTGCTCAGAATACAGACGCCTCGATCAAGAGGTTGGAGCAGCAAGTGGGGCAATTAGCAAAGCAAATGGCGGGGCGAAATCAAGGATCACTCCCGAGCTACACCGAGACAAACCCCAAGGAGTAGTGCAATGCGGTAACCCTGAGGAGCGGGAGAGGATTACAAGAAGCTCCCGCCAAGCAGAATTTAAAGGAGAAAGTCAATTTCGAGGGCCACGACGAGCCAGAAGTGGAGGAAAGCAAGGGCGACGGAGTCGAGAAGGTCAAGGGTGACAAGGGAAAGACGCGACCATTCGTGAAGCCGTATCAACCAAAGATCCTGTACCCAGCTAGATTGAGGGGAGTTGCACCTGAAAGAGAGAAGGTTCAACCTAAAAAAGAGGAGACTGCACCCGAAATAGAAAAAGCAAAGGAGAACGAGCGGCCACCAGTGATGTCGTACCAGCCGATGATTCCCTATCCAACACGGTTGAAGAAGGACAAAGACCTAATTCACGGATTCATGGGTATGTGCAAAGAATTACATATTAACTTACCGTTTGTTGAAGTGGGCAGATGCCCAGTTTCGTTAAGTTCTTGAAGGACTTGCTGACGAATCGACGGAAGCTCGAACACGTCTCCACGGTATACCTACGAGGAGAGTGCTCGGCGATACTCCAGAGCAAGATACCGAAAAAGCTCAAGGACCAGGGAGTTTCACTATTCCTTGTCTGATAGTGATTTAGTTGTTGAGCATGCTTTAGCTGATCTAGGCGATAGTATAAATTTAATGACGTACTCCATGTTTAAGCGCGTAGGATTAGGTGAACCACGACCCACTAGGATGAGTATTCAATTGGCCGATAGATCGTTAAAATACCCCCTAGGTGTTATCGAGGATGTTCTAGTTAAGGTCGATAAGTTCGTTATCCCTGCTGATTTTGTGATCTTAGAGATGGACGAAGATGAAAATGTTCCATTAATTCTAGGTAGACCATTCTTAGCTACAGGCGAGACCATGATAGATGTTAGGAATGGGACGTTAACTTTGATGGTAGACGGCGAGAAAGTTACATATAATATGACTGACTCGATGAAAAAGAGTAGCGAGTACAATAATAGATGCTACTACTTGGATGTTTGTGAGCACGATTTCTCGTCTTCTGTGTAAGGTTTATCACAGGTGTTGAGCGAGGAGAAAGACGATGAGCCCATTATAGCCGTCGAGGAGAACAGTGACGAAGTTAAGGACAAGAGCCTAGGCGAGAAGCGACCGCCACTAGAGTTGAAAGCACTGCCCGGTGAAAAGCGACACCTCCAAGGTATGGACGTAGGCGAGGGAGACTTAAGCAAAAAGGAGGTATTGTATATAGACTTCCAGCCACCCTAAGTGAACGAAGGTACGTCCGGCTAAAGACGGTAAAGGAAGCGCTTCTTGGGAGGCAACCCAGGTTTTATCTATCTAGTACTTTCTTTTATTTACCTGTGGTTATGACGCATATGAATATATCTACTATTACTTTCTAGGTCAAGTTCCTTTTTACGTTTCATTTTCCTTTTAGTTATATCAGGATAAATATCACGAGTCACGATCCACGATCTTCACGCGTTCGGGCATGGCCACGTCACTTATCGTCAGGGGAGTTTCATTTTTTTTCCTTCTTTTTTCCTTCCTTTTGTCCGTTTTTACGTTGAAGACAACATCGGACTTAAGTGTGGGAGGGGAATTTATGTTGAGAATGCACGTAAAAAAATTTTTTATGACGTGTCTGTGAGCTATAAATTCCGTTAGAAAGGCATGAATTATTGAACTCGGGCACGATTTCTTTGCGCTTATCTCGAGTTGAATTGCATGACATGAAATTTTGTGGACAATTAGGATATGCATGATTGATTGAATCGTGTCTGCTTGAATAGATATAGCGCTGCTTTGAGAGATTCGTACACATAACCTGTTTTCCGTTGTGAGAGTTTGAGCCTGATGAGCTTATGCTCATTTTCTTGGTTGTGTGACGTGCCTAGTCTATGTCTCTCTTGAACTTGCTTGCCTGATGCGTGTTGAAACTATTTTTGGTGCTTTAGCATGAAAATGATGATGGCATTAGGAATTAAGTCCATGACCAAATTTCCTACCATGACTAATCCCCTTAGTTAGCCACTTTGAGCCTGAGCCTATTTGTTTGTTTTCCTCGTAATTATAGAAGCCACTGACCCGAATAAGCCTCCAGAATTATATGAACCTAAGTTGATTAGAATAGAGCAGAAATCGAACTTGAGAGTTACCATTTAAGTATATGATTTGATGTTCTTCTCTGCTATTCGTGAAATGACTCGTCCCTTACTTGATCGTTCTCTGAAATGACCCGATCCCTTGCATAAGCCTGCCCATAATCCTTTTGCAAGATATAGGTTTTGATAATAAGTATCCCTAGGTACACGGCATTCGCTGTGACGATGTATTCTTTGCGACAAAAGCCAATCTTTGATGTTTTAGGGAATAAGGGCAGTGCACAAAAGTAGAGCGTAACTAAGGTAAAAATGCAGAAATGAAGGGAACTGCGTTGAGAGGGTCGGGCAGAAAAGTCTAGGATTTTAGAGCGAGAATGTTGAGTCGTATGTTGGGGCATGTGACTGTTAATTCAATCATGCTATATTCTTTGAATTTTCGCTTATGTGTCCTGGTTTTAAGATTACGTGTTCAGTATATATGCTTATCACTTCGTTATTATTTGAACGGTTTCTACCCGAAAAGACCTCAGATTTATGCTTGCCACTATAAGTAGTAGATATGCGATTAGCTTGCAAGCTTATGGTAGGGGTCAGGCTAGTGCACGATTTGAGCGATTCAATATATACTAGCCTATACATTGAGTGACTTGAGCGAATCCTTGTGAAGTATGATTCTTCATTTAGAAGTGCTAAGGAAGTTCAGGTTGATAGGTGCCGATCACTAGTGCATTATTCATGATTGTTTGCATGATTCCATTTTGTGCTTTCTAGCTAGGATGATAAGCTGCGAACAATCGTGTCGTTATCTTGATTTGATACCTTATCTGACTTCTACTTTACTTGAGGACAAGCAAATGCTTAAGTGTGGGGAGGTTTGATAAACGTATTGCAATACGTTTATCGTAGTATCTAATTGGGTTATAAAAGAGCTCTAGAAATCATTTTTTATGCGTTTATTCGCCCCATTAACACATATTTTGATATTGAAGGAGCTTAGGACGACTTTCGGGCGAAAAGGAGCGAAAACGAGGCAAACGGAGCAAAAACGACGAAAACAGTCATGTGTCACGGCCGTGACACCCAATGCATCAGGCCGTGACAGGAGACAGAAGACTATACTGCTGGAAGTCACGACAGTGACACTTATTGCACCAGGCCGTGACCCATAGCAGCAGCAACATTAGAAAATTCATACCTCTCAATCCAGATTTTGTATTGAGAATCCCTTTGGTCAGAATCAAGATTGGCGAGTCTTCTATCTATGGTTAAAATTAGCTCAATCGGACATCGTTTACCCCTCCATCTGAGAGAAATACGAAACTGTCGCAAGGCTGGAAAGGGTCACGGCTGTGACACCATTGCACGAGGCCGTGACGCACGGCAGTGAGCTCCATTTTGTGCCCCGACAGTGTCGCGGCCGTGACGGGCCATGTCTCAGGCCGTGACAGTAGCGAAAATTATTATAAAAGCCCAAATTCGACCCAAAAATAGGGGAACTTGACCACCGCCGAGCCCTTCGTTTTGGAACTACGATAGGCGGTACCAAGTGGTCGAATCGCCCAAACACGTCCGTGAAGTTTTGGTCCACACGACTCGACCATTCCTCGAAACGTGCCGCCGAAGCACCTCCATAACCACGTGATGTTCCCGTCGGTGGAGGCGGCGATTCATGAAACCCGTACTCCGGTGGAGGTTCGGACATGTCGTCGTGAGGCATCATCATATCGTCGTCCAGGCCTCTACTCGAGATCTGGGGGATGGCAATACGTCGTGGGGATCTCCTTCAGCCCTATGACGGGAACACCTAACGTCCACTCATTGCTGGAGTAGACCCGCCACACATTCGAATAGTTCGTGCGCCGCCCCAACGTCAAAGACGCTGTCCCGAAAGTACTCCGCCTCTAACTCGTCCGCTGACGACACTAACAACCCTCGTACAGGGGACCTCTAACTCGTCCGCTGACGACCCAAGCTTCGGACATCCCTTGCGACTCCAATCGTTCGTCACCCAACTCAACATGCGCGGCGTAAATTTTATTCTCTGCGAGCTGCAAACGCATCTGCAGTGCCCGATATGCACTCGTATGCTAGTATCTGAATACAAATAACGAAAATAATATTAGCAATTATTTATAAATTAAATCAAGATATGACAAAACTTATTTAGAAAATCACCTGAAGTGGCTGTGTGAACCCACTGATCAGCCAACTTTTTGTATTGTCCCTCTCTCGTAGATTTTCTTTCATGGACCGAATGACCTCCATGAAAGCCACGGTGCCCCAAGGATTTTGGGAGAAAACCACCTCGTCTTCGGCAACTTAAAGGACCCAAGAGCTGACAAAGGTATACTTCTTCGAGAGTCGAGGCATCAAGACCGCGGTGGCCAAGTAGACGTTTGACAGCTTCAAATTTTCGTTGTCCACGCGTTCCCCGTTGCCAGCCAACTCTTCCAAGCGCCGCTTTACGTGCGACATGCGGACTTGGCCAAGGTCGCCAAAATGTCTACTGGTGAAAGCTGTATTGGAGTACACGTGGGGCTCGACTGCGAACTTGAGCCCGGTGATTAGGCAATACTCCGATTTTGAAAATCGGAGTGGTTTGCTGCCGACGACCATCGAAAGCACCTTGCGGTTGTGGCCGCGGGCCAGGCGGTATTAGCCCGCATAAATTAAAAATATATAATAAAACCTAAAAATGAAAAAATAAATAAAAAATATATTTAATATATTTCAACTTCAGAAAATATTAATTAATTTATCTTTTAATTTTATGAATTATTAAATCTTACCAAAACAATATAAAAATTATATAACTTATATAAAAAGTATATAATTTATATATAAATATATATATATATTTATCAATTAATATATAATATTTATTATTGGCGGGCCCGCCCGCGGGCCGGCCTGCCCCGCCCCGCCGAATCCCGCGGCCCGCCTCCTGGCAGGCCTGAAAAATCGGAGCCCGCCCCGCGGGCCGCGGGTAATATTGCCGGCTCTATGAAGCACAAACAATGAATATATAACTCAAATCATATGATTAAATAAAATAATATTTGCATTAGTACGTAGTCATAATCCGACCTCACACGGTCTCAATCACAAATGAAATTAGCCTAGCATATTAATATACGAAAACGACAAAGAATCGAAAGAAAACATTATCGAAGATGAAATAGTAAAAGATAAAGAATTGGCCATTCATTACGGAGTTCGCGCCGTTCCCTTCTTTTTATTCTTCGTCGTCGCAAGCTATATTTCGCTGCTAAGCTCTCCTTTATTCGCTGAACTCCTCCCTTTATTTTCAGCCGTCGGTACTCTCCCCCCTTTGGTTTGGTCGCCTCCTTCGCTTTAAATAGAAAATAAAGCCCTAAATATAACCGACTTATAATCTTTATGGGCCAGGGATTATGAGGTAATCCTGCAATTGTTTCTATATAGTTTTAGAACTTTAAATCCCAAGCTCAGCCCTCCAAACAACCGTGTCATGGTGAGCTGCTTGCTTGACCTGTTTGCTTTTCATGGCAGCCCTTTAATCCTTAGCATTTAATTGTCCAAGCTTCACGTGACCTCAAATGCTTGTCCCGAACCTAATGTAGCTTCTCATAGCATAAACACCTATTAAATATATTAAAATATGTCTTATGCGTGAGTTATAAATCATAGGAAAATATACGTTTATTGCAGTTATTATCGAGCTACTCACAAATATGAAATACACTCGTCACATAGAATATTTGATGATATTTCGATGAATAACGACCAATGACAAGTTTTTACGGGGTATAAAAATAGCGTAAAATCATAACTCATCACCCACCTGGACTCGCGCGAACAAGGTATACATCTGGCACGAGATGTATCGTGGCCAAACGTAAAATCCTAACTCATCACCCACCAGCTCTACATCGAGGGCCCTTACCCGGTGGAGACAGACACGACCTCCGGACCTTCATACTCTTCCGGCTACCACCACGGCGAGTCATCCGGCGTCGCCCCATACGTGTCGACGGCGGATCTCGACGCCCTGCGCCAGGAGATGATGCGCCTGAATCACGAGTCGCTGCAACACGACGAAGAAGCCCGACGTTATAACGAAGAGACCCGACGCCAACAGGAAGAGTACGAGCGACAGAACGAGGAAGCCCACTGTCGGTACTGCGAAGAGCTAGGGCGCTATAACCAGGCCCTACAAGCCATGGATACCGAGGTCAAATTTACACAACAGTCACTCTCGTACCTTCGCCCGAGACCACCGTCGCAGCCGCCACCACCTTACTGATTTTTTCTTTACTTTTCTAGACATTTTGTTTGCTTGAGTAGTCGTGTGCGTCTATTCTTATTTTATTCTTAACTTTGATTTTTCTAACTATGTTTATAATTAATCTATGACTACTCTCTTTTTACATTTATGTCCCCCTTTAGCTAGGCCATGATACGCATGTAGAAGATCCATTCTAATTGTGCTTTGATTTCATTAGTTGTCCTTGTAATTAGGGGCTTTATTTGTATTAGTCCGTAGATTAGGACTAGATAGATATTTATACCAAATGTGTTTGGTACTTTGTAATCAATCGCAATCAATAGAGAAAGTTTTGGAAATTGATCCGAAAGGCTTGCAATTCAATTTCTAGAGAGAGAAACAATAGTAAGTTTCTCACTCTACTCGAATTCTCTCTCTTGTTCTTCATTTGAGTTTTTCGATCGAATCTTAATATCAATCATTATCGTCAAATTACTTAGAATTCATGCCTAGGCTCATAGAGTTGTTAATCGTATGACCTAACAATTGGCATCAGAGCAGATTTGTTCTGTTTTGAATCGAAAATTGTTAGAATTGGTTGAAAATCTTTTTCTGATTACTGTTCATCGAAGAACAGTTTGGCGCGAAAAATTATTTTCGATCCAATAGCTTAATTCTGTGCTTTAATTTAGATTGAATTTGATGTTTCTGTGCTCACTTAAGTGTTAAATGATGATTGTGATCAGATTTGTAACTGTTTGAACTTGGATCAAATCGATTCTGTGATTTACTGTTTGCGAAGAACATGAAGAACACGTTCTGACTTTGATCAAATCCGATATACTTTGCTTCATAACGTGTTTAATCACTTGTTCGTGCGTAGTTAGTAAATGATTGCGAGCAATTACCTGAAATTTCACTGTCTAAATTCGTTGTTTTTGCTTGAATCTGTGTTAATCGTATTCTGTGATTTTTCTCGATCGTTCTAATTTTCTCGCTAGGTTTACGATCAGATTAATTTCTCGATCGAAAAACTTGGCACGAGAATTTTTCTCGGTCAGAATACGAAAGCGTTAGAATCGTCAGCACTAGAAACAATTTTACTTAGAAACATTTCTCGAGCATCATTCAGCGAAAATCTTTTTCGAGAGAGACCAATTTTGACTTTGCATGCGTAAAAACTCTCTCGAGAAACATTTTCGGTCAGACCTTTAAAGTTTGACCAAGCTAAAAATCATTTACACGCGAGAAACTTTTCTAGTCAACAGATTTATTTTGACTTCTCGAGAAACTTACTAACGTACTGTTTCTTTACGATCGAAATAAATTCATGATCTGGAAATTTTTCTCGACCGAACGATTTTGGGCAATTTATTTCGCTCGAAAAATTTTTCGCTGACAGACTTTCTCGCACGAGAACAGTACACATTATTTTCAATTTCTACGAAATTATTTTCGATCAAACTTTAAAGATTTAATCGAAAATAATTCTCGAACTATTTTACGAATCAAACGGTACTAACGAACTTTGTCACGTGTGAAGCACATTACATCATCTTCAAACCTTCAAGACACTTAACGAAGATCCTTCAACAACTCTACCACAAAACAAGATGGATGCATACTCGCTTGGAAATGACAATCATCCGCCGATCTTGCTACGTGAATACACCGTTTGGAGAATTCGCTTCCTCAATTTCATCGCTTTAAAAGATCAAGCCGAGAATTTGTTGAAATCACTAGAAACCCGCACAGTTTTGGGTAAATGTCGCCTGTGATGAATCGGTAACCCCTCAAATTCCCGCATCTAGGCGACTGAAGAAGCCTAGGGAGTACTTAATCGAGGAAAGGGCTCGAGCTAAGGCTGATCTAGTAGCTATGATACCCCCATGCAGGGCATCCCCAGCGACATATATAGACAATTGATAGCCTTTCATCGGCTAAAGGAATGTGGGATGAACTGCATAGGATGATGCAGAGGACGGAAGTTGGCATAAAGGCCAAAAAGACGAACATTCTCACAGCTTACGACTCCTTCAAAGCAAAGCCGGAGGAAAGTCTATATGAGATCTACCAAAGATACCTAACTCTTCTCAACGAGATTAGGAAGATAGAAATCACGAAGACCAACATGGAGACAAACATCAGATTTCTCTCTTCTCTGCCCGCGGAATGGAAGAAAATATCCACTCAAATTCGACAGAATAAAGATCTAGAGGAGTTGGATATCCATGTCGTGTTTGACAATCTCGCACAACATGAGAATGATATAAGCGAGATTCACAAGGACCAGAAGGGCAAACAGATCGAAGACACTGTTGCCTTAGTTTCGGAGAAGAGGAGCGCAAAATCAAGAAAAGAAAAGATCATTAGGCCTCCTTCTCCTTCAGAGTTGGAAGAAGAGTCGGACTCCGACGTTGAGCCAAACTTGAAAGCTCTAGGAAAGCAGTTAGCTCTCATAGGACAAATGATGAGTAAGAAGTACTTCAAGAAGAAGTCCTCAACCTCAGCCAACATACTTCGGACTACAAGCACTAAAAACAAAGAACGTGCACCAGAGAGCTCCGAAGTCAAGAACCCAAAAGAGGCTACAAATACTTCAACTATGAAGCCAGGTCACTTTGCCAAAGAGTGCACTCTTCCGAAGAAGAGAGATGCCAACTACTACTCCAGGAAGCTACAATTGACTAAACAGAAGGAAGCTGGAGTAGCTCTCATGGCCGAACAAGACCAATGGCTCGAGGACACGTCGAGTTCTGAAGAAGAGAATTAAGCCCTCATGGCCCGTCTCAACAATGAATCGGACGCTGAAACTGCCAATCATACGGACGACGACAACACATCCACCTCGTCACAAGAGGTAGTCTCTCCTTCCTCATTATTGACCATGTTAGATTCATATAAAAAACAATATGCTAACATGAACGTGAGCAGAAAAATATTAAGGAAGTAGAGGATAAAATTTCTAGGTCTCGGGAAAGGATAAATAGTCTCGAATCAGAACTTAGGAGCTCTAGTGCTAAGATAGAAGAACTTACTAAGAGCATACATTGTAGAGAGACTAGTCAACCTCAAATAGGATAGCATAGCGCAAAGATTAAAGAGTTAGAAGAAGGCTAGCAAATAACTACAATAGCTTGGTTAGAAATCTCAATGAGAAAGCCACCTTAAATTGTAGGATAAACGACGCTACCACTAAGATCACTAACTTAGAAGCTCAATTAGAAATATCAAATGCTAAGGTTAGTGAGCTTAGTAAAGAACTAGACGCCTGTCAAGCCGCCAAACTGACGGTAGAAAATAATTATGCTCTCGTAGGTGAGGAACGCAAGAAACTATATGCTAAAATTAAAAAATTAGATGATATAGTTACGCGTAGGGAACAATCCGAATAGACGATATTTTGAACAAGCCAAAGGATATAGAGTTCTATAATCCTATAGAAGGCATAGGTTTTACTAACCCACGAGTTCTACGAAAAAAGGAAATTTATGATATTAAGAACATGAGTTTAGGAGTATCCTCTCTTAGAGAATTTACTGAATCAACAAATCAAAATAATTATGATTCATCTATGAGAAAAGCCTCACATGGGCCCGAGATCCCCTTTGACTACACTGAACTAAATGAAAGAGACAGAAATATGAAACCTTCTTTAACCCCTGTCTGTGATTTAGTTCAAGTCCTACCTCCTGAATTCAAGCACACAACGAGGAAGTCAAAAGACGTTCATTATAAAAATTCTCTATAGACAAAGAAAGAATTTCGAAGCTGAAAAGAAAAAGTTCTTCAAAGAGATGAAAAACCTCAAAGCTTCCTCATCCTCCCAAACTACCTCTCACGCTATACTTCAAAGCGTGAAAATCGAAAAAACACCTTCGAAAGATCAAAAGTTTATTAATAATTCTATTAACAGTGCTAAGACTAAAATTTCTTTACCAACGTCTACATGGAGCGTAGGGCAAGCAATCGAAGGAGAGAGTGTCTAGTCTTAAGAAGGAGCAAGTAGATTTGAGTATGCTTAAGAATATTACTCTTTCTGTACGAATAAATGACACTCGTAGAAATAAAAGAGTCATTTCTTCGCTTAGAGTAATTGCTTCTACGTGTACTCTTCAGCCCATCACCTTTAGAAGCACCAATTACGAAATAGGCTCTACATCTAAAGCTAAAAATAGTCATTGTGAAACAAATGCCACTAGGAAGACTCATAGGAAACAAGATCCAGCCATAAAGAAAGCTTATGGCGCCGTACATGCTTGTACTCCCCTAAGGTATCCTGTAAAGATTGAATCCCCCAAGCACCTTAGGAGATTATCAAAAGAAAAGATCTTTTCCTCAGTCAAGCCTACCAAAGCATTTTTACGTGCTGAAATTCAACTTTCCTGCCAGGTTCAACCCACTTGGGTTCCTAAAACACCTCCTAAGAAGAGAAAAGTCATAAAGGCTAAATCTCCTAAAGCCGAACCCAAAGTTACTTCCTTGAAGGCAACTTGGGTCGCTAAGTTCCTATCGAAAATAATTTAGAAATCATATCTGAACCAAAAAATAAATCTGCTAATCTGAGAGGACCTATGCTTAAGTGGGTACCTAAAGCTCTCTAACTTGTTTTTGCAGATCCATCATGTGTGGTACCTCGACTCTGGTTGCTCCACACACATGACGGGAAATCAAGAGCTGCTGAGCAACTATCAAGACCGACTGAATGGAAAAGTTAGGTTTGGAAAGATGTCTCATATGTCGAAGGCCTCCGCATAACTTGTTCGACATA
The DNA here is from genome assembly GCA_027422505.1 of Craterostigma plantagineum. Lineage (NCBI taxonomy): Eukaryota > Viridiplantae > Streptophyta > Magnoliopsida > Lamiales > Linderniaceae > Craterostigma > Craterostigma plantagineum. Next base: position 5,101,389 of record JAPQWV010000019.1, on the reverse strand, counting down.
GGCCAGTTCTGTGAAAAAGGGTTCCAGGTGGTCTTTCATGCTGACCGGTGCAGAATTTTGGATAGTCAAGACACAGAACTCCTACAAGGACTTCGGAAATCAAATCTATACACGATAAACCTGACATCCGTGCGGCTCTCGACAGCTGTTTGCCTCATATCTCGGACTGTAATTCAGAGGAACAGCTTATGGCATCAATGTATGTCCTATCTCAACATCAAAGCTCTTCAGCGTCTCTCAACGAAAAAGTTAGTTCATGGTCTTCCAACTATAACTTTACAAAAAGAGCATCATTGTTCGGCGTGCCAATTAGGAAAAATAAAGCGAGCGTCTCATCATATCAAACAAGTGGCCTCTACTTCACGTCCTCTGGAACTGCTATATATGGACCTCTGTGGACCAATGAAGAAACAGAGCATAAATGGACGCAAGTATCTGCTGGTCATAGTCAATGACTACTCTCGCTATACATGGACAAGGTTTCTCCGAACAAAAGATGAGACAGGGGACTTGATCGTCAATTTCGTGAACTCTACTCAAAATTTGCTGCAGCAGACTATCCAAGTCATTCGAACAGACAATACAATGGCACTGAGTTCAAGAACAAATGTCTCAGTGAGTTTTATCAGAAACTTGGAACAAGTCAACAATTTTCAGCCGCCAAGACTCCTCAACAGAACGGGGTAGTGGAACGAAATAACAGAACTCTAGTGGAAGCCGCGCGTACGATGCTCATCCCCTCTGGTCTTCCACATTTTCTCTGGGCGGAAGCAGTAAATACCGCATGTTTCACTCAAAACAGGACGGTGGTTCACAAGCGCTTTGACAAGACTCCGTATGAAATTATCAACAAACGAGTACCCAACATCTCATTCTTTAAAGATTTCGGGTGCAAGTGCTTTGTGGCGAACGACCGAGAGCAACGTGCTAAGTTCGACCCTAAAGCATTCGAAGCCAGTTTCGTCGGGTATTCTTCCATCTCGAAAGCATACCGAGTATACATCAAGTCCAACCACACAATCAAAGAAAGCTACAATGTCACTTTCCACGAAGTGGCAGAGATGGCTTCTGGTCACTTCAGTCCAGGACCGTGCTCAACCCGACGGATCCTGCACACCTCAGATCAGGACGCGTACCTAACCAGATAGCTTCTGAATATAACAGTTCAGAACCTGTTTTCAATGGTGTGTTGGCACAAAACCAACAGAAGATGGCAACACCTCCAAATTCAACGTCAGAAGAAGCAACGAGACTTGCATTAGACGATTTGGACTCTCTCTTCGAGCCAGTATATCGGTCACACTCTGCTACACCTATAATGTATTCTCCACCCGACGAGACCGACGTACCAAGTGCTTCTCACATCCCTACCTCACCCGATTCAGAATTGCCACAGAATAACGAAGAACCTACAGTGGTTATTGAGGAAGAATCATCAGAAACGGTCGTTCCAAGTGCAGAATTGGAACTTCCTCATGCAATTCAGAGACTACAGGAAATCTAGACCCACAGATGGCTGATGCATCGTCTTCAGCCATGCCTCATGAACGCAAGTGGACTAGACGTCACCCGGTTGATCAGCTAATTGGCGATCCTCCAGATGGAGTGAGGACACGTCGTCAACACAGTCTCTTCAACTGCTTCTTAAGTAAAAATGAGCCTACGAAGGTAGCAGACGCACTTCAAGACCCGGATTGGGTAATAGCGATGCATGATGAACTTCATCAATTCGAACGTCTTCAATTGTGGACCTTAGTACCCCGTCCGTATGGGAAAACAATTATCGAAACCAAATGGGTATTCAAAAACAAGCAGAATGAAGATGGTGAAGTGATCCGGAACAAAGCAAGGCTAGTTACGAAGGGATACAATCAACAGGAGGCATCGACTACGACGAGACATGTGCCCTTCTCATAGATTTTGCGGCCCACAAAGACTTCAAAGTCTATCAAATGGATGTTAAGACCGCCTTTCTCAACGGCGTGTAAAAATAAGAAGTCTACGTCGCTCAGCCGAAAGGCTTCGTTGATCAAGAACATCCCGATCACGTCTATCGATTAGACAAAGCTCTCTATGGACTAAAACAAGCCCCACGTGCTTGGTACGATGTCCTGAGTGAATTCCTCGTGAAGTCTGGATGCATACGAGGAACGATAGACACAACTCTCTTCATCAAAAGGCAAAACAAAGATCTGATGGTCGTTCAAGTATACGTCGACGACATCATTTTCGGATCAACTAATCCACGACTTTGCATGAAGTTTGGAGATCTAATGAAAACCAAGTTCAAATGAGTCACATGGGAGAGATGCAGTTATTCTTATGACTACAACAAGTCAGGCAACTCGAAGATGGGATTTTCATCAGTCAGACAAAATACATCAAGGATATTCTGAAGAAATTCCATCAAGATCAGAGCAAGCCTCTCAGCACTCCTATGTCACCAAGCTGCAAGTTGGATGCCGATCCCTCTGGCAAGTCGATCGACGTCACACTGTATCGCAGCATTATTGGATCTCTTCTCTACCTCACTTCGAGCAGGCTGGATATCATGTTTGCCACCTGCTTATGTGCCCGTTTTCAAGCTGATCCCAAAGAATCCCATATGCTCGCGGTTAAAAGGATTCTGTGTTACCTTAAAGGCACTTCTACCCTTGGACTATGGTATCCAAAGGGTACGAATTTCAAACTTATAGGCTATACTGACGCTGAATATGCAGGTTTCCGAATGGACAGGAAAAGCACGTCCGGTGGCGCTCAATTTCTAGGCAAAAAGCTGGTCTGCTGGTCATCCAAAAAGCAGAACTGTGTCAACTTCGACGGCCGAAGCGCAATACGTGGTTGCCGCCAGTTGTTGCTCCCAGATGCTGTGGATGCGGACTCAGCTTCGCGACTATGGGTACAATTTAAATAATATACCCATATAGTGATAGTCAAAGTGCCATTGCTATTACTTGCAATCATGTTCATACGCACAAAACACATAGACATTAGATATCACTTTATCAAAGATCATATAGGAAAAGGCACCATAGATATGTATTTCTTGAACACGGAGTACCAACTAGCTGACATTTTCACCAAGGCATTGGATGAAAAACGATTTCAATTCCTTGTCGGAAAATTAGGCATGTTGAATTTTACGTAATATGCACTTTCCCTGATCTTCTGTGCTACTAAATGTTCTATGCTATGTGTTTTCTTTGCTTATATTCTCTATCTTGCGTGAATTTTTAAAATATATATATATATATATATAAAAATACTATACATATACCTATAATATAGGGGAATGACGAAATCCTTTAGGATGCTTTGATCTAAAGTCACTTAGAATTTTACCCCGACATGCGATCGATTTAATTGCTTAATTTTGTCAGTCTAAGTCGCATTCTTGTGTCTAAAGGTCATTAGGTTGCTCCACTAGACACAAAGCCACTATACATATGTGAGGATTCAAGCCTTGTTTTTTCCTTTCTTTGGATCTACTTCTCGAGTGAGTCACACATCAATTGCTTGTCTTAACTAGTGTACTTGGCTTCATACTCACGTTGCCTTAGATCGTTAGGAAAATGATAAGGGCGCTGAGGTTATTTCTCACTTGGCCTTCTAAATTTTTTTTCCTCTCATTAGCCCTTAAGTCATCCACTTTGAGCCTTCTCCGATGCCCTTTTCTTCCTTTGAATCCCATTCCTAGCCTTCAACCGTATTATATACTCTTCGGATGGTTGTTCAAACGAGAAAATGAGGGGGAGAAAATAAGGAGGATGATGACATTAGAAGGCATTGCTCGACCCGCAATCAGACCAAAGGAACCTGCATTCCGACTATTTCTTAGACGGTGGCATGGATCCTGCTGTGAACTTCTCCAACGAAAATCTCGTACGCTCGTCAGAACGAATGGAAAGAGGAGCACCACGAAGTGAACTTCTCCAACGATAATCCGGTCTTATATCGAGAAACAAGAAGAGGAGCGCAGCCTTGGGTACGAATTCATAACCGTGAACTTCTCCAAAAAGATAATCTCTAAAACCTCTCTAGGGATTAAGAGAAGAGGAGCACGGTATCGGCCCGAGAACCACCAAGAAGAACTTCGTCTACGATAATCTCCTATAGCCTCGTGGAGAAGCGGAGCTTCAGCTTGAGCATAGCATAAAAAGGGATAATTCTTAAAATAAAAAGCGGGAGAAAAGATTGAAAAGAAGAAAGACGCCGAAAAAAAAAAGAGACGGATGTAGAAATGGGAGATGACGAAGAGATAAGCTCACTTTCCTCTAAATTCCTTCCCTTCAAAATCCTAACCAAACTATAACCCTTACAACCCTTTGATTCCAATCGACGGTCTCTCGCTTAGGTGAAATGATTAAAAATGCCTCGATCACAGGTAAGTTGACTTAAAATTGCTTGTGTTGACTTGAGCGATATTAATATAAAAATCCCAAGTTAGAAATTATTGAGTGCAAGAGTGAACCTAGTGAGAGTTGTCGAAATGGACCAGTCTATGAATTTAGGACTTCAGTTTGATGACATGACTTGACGGCATTTTCTTCTTTCAAATGTCTCGTAAAATTTTAGGTGTGACGGTTGATCGAAGCAAAATAATCTGACCCCATACTACTATAATAGTAATATGCAAAAAAAAAATGTTTTGCACATTCTGACATGAAATATTATGTTTCATATGCGTTTAATAAATGCGAATTTATTTTGTTAAAGCACATTCTAAATGTAATTTTAGATTGCATTGGTACTGAATTGTTTAAATGCGATAAATTTTTCATTGCTCTTACCCTCACACAATATCTTCAGTACATGTTTTTGGGGACCATGTATATGTGCTTACTAGGTAAATTTGTGTGTTGTATGCTCGTGACTTGAATTGATTTCATATGCTTGCATGTTTAGTCAATTCTTGCGCATTATTTGAGGGGGAGCACATATAAAAATCGTGCATTAGCTCCAAATATTCTTGACGTTTTTCTCTAAGCGTTTCAGATTCCTTCAAACAAAATTAAGGAGTGAGGCGTTGACACTACAAGGAAAGGAGCTAGTCACAGACCAAATATTTCAAAGAAATGCATAAAATAATTGTTGATTAACTCCATTATTTCTAACGTTTTTCTCTAAGTGGTACAGATTTTTTAATTTCTGCCAGGGAAGCTAGACGTGTTACTACACAGAAAATACAGGGAGTTAATTGCATTTATTTTAATTCTGAGGGGGAGCTATACAATGTGATTTTATTTGAAATAGGGGTCAATGTGAAAAGTTTAGAAGTACTTACTATCGAGAAACTGAATATAAGAATTAATTTGTGATCGTAAGTTTCTCGATCGTAAACAGTGTTGGGAACGATTTTGATTAGCCGCGATAATTTGCGATCGAGAAAATTGAATTGAAGAGCAATTTTCGAATCAAAAATTTCTCGAGCGCAAATAGTAATGGGCCTGATCCATTTAATCGCAAAATGTCAAATCACAAACCCAACACTGACTTACAGCGAATTAATAAAAGTTCACCATTTTGTCAGTCGAAAAACTTTTTCTCACGCAACCCTAAATCGCAAAAAATTTCTCTCGCGAAAAACTTTCACAGACAGTTCAAATTTCTCAAAAATCTTTCGATTTTCAAACACCAACTTGTCTGTTTATGGTAGAAATGAGATTCTTTTGACATTTGCGTGTGATTTAACTTCGTTAGCATCTGCATTTTGTAGTTTTTCGCATGATTAAGATTTCTCGACTGTTTTTCAAAACTGAGAAAACCGTATACTATTTTACAGTGATTTAGGCATGATTATGAGTTTTATCTGAGATTAATGCCTGCACTTAAGAATGTTTCGATGTTCTTTATGAATCTGGTAGTGTGAATCTTCGGCAAATCTGCATCTTCGACTTTGTCTTGAGTTTATATAAAACTGGGCATTTGAATGTTTTAAGCCATCGAAGAACTTCGTCGATCGCAAACAGTCTTAATTGAATTCCGATTCAATTGAGATACTGTTTGTGTCGAATTAGTTCTCGATCGAGAAATCTAATTAGGTTTTTTTGTAAGAGAAAAACTTAAGTACTGAATAGACAATTTAGATGCAAGTTACACTTAGAAGATTTTTTTCAAAGTCCTTTACACTGTAACGAACATTAGCGAGTAAAATTTTCTCGATCGCAAAATTAAACGGGGTTATCTCAATTGAAATCAATGCCATAGGAAATCAATTTGACGACCAAATTTATCGAGCGAAAAATATCTCAGCATGAACAATGACATTTCCCGCGAATCAAATACTTAGAAAATTCGAACTCTTTTCACACAATACATGTTTGATTCGAAATTACAATCATGCCATTACATTTTTTTAATCAAGTATACTATATGCATACTACACGATTTCAATTCAAAATTCATCAAACATGTCATGACTTGATAAATATTATAGTTTGATGAGATTAAATCAATTTTCGACTAAAATTAAAGTTATGAACTAATGAACTTTTATATCTCTTATTTTTCAGATGGATCGCTATCCTACATATAACCACATATACGAGAAGACATTATATCTCAACGTCCACGACACGAACTTCCAATTAGACCTGACCACCTTCCTGTGTCCATACGACATAATCATGTCCATTCTGCAAGGCCATCCACTATGGCATGCACTTACGGTGACGACATCAGTGCCGATGGTCTACCTCCAGCATTTTTGGGGGATGATCAAGAGCCTCATTTTGGATGGGGCATACCATTTCACGACGGTTGTATGGACGAGGCACATCTGCATGGGCAAGAACGAGTTCAGAGCTCTACTTGACCTCCCTCACAGCCAAAACTACGACCCCCTCCCATCAGATGAAGAACTGGTGCCTGATTTCCTCCAGATGGGGTACCTTCCGCCGCTCACCAAGCTAGCTCAGGTCCAGAGCAACGGTATCCCTCACCCATGGAAGACATTGTTCGGGATTGTGAACAAGTGTCTATCACCGAAGCACGCGGGCTTCGACAAAGGCAACGGCCACATCCTTCGGATATTTCACGGAGTCGTGTTCTTCAGGAATTACGATTTCGCCCAGGTGATCTGGAATGACCTCGCAGAACAGATCAGACAAAAGGAGAACAAACGGTCCAAAAACTTTCCGTATGCGAGATGGTTCTCCGTCATCATCCGCCAACACATGGAGATGTACGAGCAGAACATTCTTCGCCTGCCTCCGGGAGGAAACTATCAGCAACCAAGGCTCAAGTTCTTCCACAACCCAAGGCTGGTAGACCTAGCTCAGCCTTCCATGCCCATTCACTAAACCTACTTCTGCTTGCTGACCCCACAGGAGCTGAATATCAGAGGTACTGCCGGGAGAATCACCTCACCGAGGAGATGATTACAGGGCCCCCGACAGATTTTGGAGTTAGCCCTCCCCAACCGCAACAACACCAAAGCCCTGAGGCCATGTTGATTGATGAAGTGGCCCAGGAGCTCAAGCAGGAGCTACCAACTCAGGACGAAGAAATTCCTGACATAGACGCCACGCTGATCGATGTTGTGGCTGCAGAGTTGGAACAATAAGCTCCGACCGAAACATTTCAAGTGGATGTGCCCGTATATGTAGGCGTGCTCGAAGAAACCATTGAGGAGGTTCTTCAAAAGGAAGCACAGCCCGAGACAGAAATGGGGTAGAGCTCGCTTCCACTGGTGACGGATCAGGCTCTAGGGGATGTTGAACGTGACCCCACTCCTCACACAGCTACCCCATCCGACACGGAGTCAGATGAGGAGATTAGCCTGATAAGACGGACTCCCAGACAACTTAGTATACAAATGGAGTCCCTCTTCCCCGCCGTCACCATCACACCAGATACCACACTGCTCACTTCTTCAAGTGTTGTCGGCACCTCTTCGCTCAATCTTGAGCCGCAACAACCACTACTGGTGTCTGGTTTGTAGGTCCAAACTGAGCTTGCCGTAACACCCATAGAGGAGAATCTTCCAGATTCGACTCAAGGATTGGGTGGAAGTCTCATACAGTCCCAACCTCAAGTGACTGTGAGCCAACCTGAGGAGCCGGTGTCTGCTCAATGGTTGCTAACAGGCGACATCAGTCGTCCTGGTCCATCCTCGGAGGCGTCGCACCATTTGTGACGAATGAGCAATTTCAAGCCGCTCTCTCCGCTGCTGTTCAATCGCTTGAAGACAAAATAACGGAGAGAGTTCTTACTGCCATAGAGACATCCCGCAGAGACAGCGAGAAAGCACCTGTCTCCGAAGGCACCTCGTCACAATCCAACCTCACACCTCCACAACCCACTACCACCGACCCTCTACAAAATTCATCCATCCTCATCAACCCATACACCATACCCATAACCGAGCTCCATGACATCCTACTCGCCCGACTGATCGGCCTCTCCATCCGGTCGCCTCAAGAAGAGTCTCTGTACAGGCGATTGGTGGATCATCCTGAGCCACCTACTGATACTTGCCGAGGCCAAAGCTCGCACTCAAGACGCCGACATGGCGACCCTGACGATCAGGATCATCATGAGGGGGAGAAGAGTCTAACGACATCTACTAGTGGCCAAGGACAAGGCTCGGGCGCAACGCAAACAAGCGCTGGAGCAGGTGAAACCCAAACCACCCACCAAACACAAACCAGCCAAACTACCCACACCACGCACCGCACCACCACTCTAACCCACATCGACCCACCAACCTTTCACCTCAGGACGCCTCCGCCCACATCACCGATCTCAAGTCCCTTGCTTTCGGAAGAAGAAGCAAGTGACGCAATGCTCATAGCCCTAGCAGCTACTCAAGCTACTCTCTCGGTCGCTCCAGACCAACCGGGCCCCTCAGGACATGGCGTCAATCCACATGAGGCTCTAGATAACTATATCTTCGACGGACAGTGGATGACCCATTCCATGCCCAAGGAGCATCAAAGACGACGGCTTCAGGACGTTCGACGTTTTCTACAACAAGCCTCCATAGACCTCGTGATCATAGAAGCGACGAGCTTCTGGAAGGTGAAGACTACGAGCAAGACATTCCAAGGCTACCAGAGTTGATCGCGCAACAAGCGGCCCCCTCTACAAGGCTAACGCCATGGATCGTTCGGATCGACACTCCGTGAGAGAACATCCAAATAGAAATCCCCTTCCTCGAAGAAGTTCGTGAAAACATTTGGAGGTCACCGGAGAGAGTTAAGAAGCCGAACGAGTTCGAGCTGAGAGGGATCTCTCACTGGGATCAGCAGAAGAGGATGACCTACCTTTGGATGCTGACTAAACTTGGACCTGATGTAAGGATGGGGATGACTAAAGAACAAGTCAAGAGCCACTATAAGATTCTCTCCCCAATATGTCAACTACTCAGCGTATACTGTGCAAAAGGAGGACTTTCAACACCTCACTACACCATCGAGCATGTAGATAGAACTCGAGAAGATCTAAGCGAGAGCGACCTACCGTACATCCCTGCTGATGAGGACCGTCTCTATCAGCTGTACGTGGAAAAGTACAAAGGTCCTCAAGGCTTCATCAAGAAAGAAGGACTCGAGGAACTCTACCGGTTCATGATGCGCCAAGTCAAGTACTTCGCCGCACACGACCTTCAGATGGCTCTGGAGAGCAACATGAAGAAGGTTAACATGACCGCTCCGCTCAACAAAGGACCTGAGATCAAAGGGCTTCCCAACAATCACGTGCACATCAGCTCAGTTCTAGGCATCACACACCACAATCCAATCGCCAAGAAGAATAGGTTGATGCTAAAGACTGAGGCTCATAAGTTTTGCGATGGGACGCTCAAGGTCGTCCGGAAAAATATCGAGCAAAGGTTGGAAGAAATCAATCGAGATACGATGCTGAGGATCCACATGTTTGTGAGAGAACAGCCGCTCCTAATGGAACTATTAGAAGATATCGAGGAGCGACTGGAGCTGACAAACACGCTCAGGAACTTTGAGCATGCGCTGGGCTTGCGCAGATCTTACTACGCCCGACCAGGACAAACAGCGCAGAGACGCAATCAAGCACAAAGGGGGAGAATGTAGAAGATCAATTCTAATTGTGCTTTGATTTCATTAGTTGTCCTTATAATTAGGGGCTTTATTTGTATTAATCCGTGGATTAGGACTAGATAGATATTTATACCAAATGTATTTGGTATAAATACTTTGTAATCAATCGCAATCAATAGAGAAAGTTTTGGAAATTGATCCGAAAGGCTTGCAATTCAATTTCTAGAGAGAAACAATAGTAACTTTCTCACTCTACTCGAATTCTCTCTCTTGTTCTTCATTTGAGTTTTTCGATCGAATCTTAACGTCAAACATTATCATCGAATTACTTAGAATTCATGCCTAGGATCATAGAGTAGTTAATCGTAGGACCTAACAACGCATAACGAGTTACGACACAATCTTCACGCGTTCGGTCGACTACTTCACGACCACGTCAGCTATTCGTTAGGGGAGTCACGTTCTTTTTAACCTTTTTCCGTTCCTTTTATCCTTTTTCGTTGAGGACAACGTCAGAATTAAGTGTGGGGAGGGGAATTTAGGTTGAGAATTTACGTGAATTTTTTTATAACGTGTCCGTGAGCTATAAATTTCTTCAGAAAGGCATGAATTATTGAACTCAGGCATGATTTTTTGCGCTTATCTCGAGTTGATTTGCATGACATGAAATTTTGTGGGCAATTAGGATATGCATGATTGATTGAATCGTGTCTGCTTGAATAGATATAATGCTGCTTTAACCAAATGTTAGAAAAATTAGCCGGTCACTCATTTTATTGCTTTCTTGATGGTTTATCAGGATATCTGCAGTCCCTATAACGCCAGAGGACCAGGAAAAGACCACCTTCACTTGCCCGTTCGGGACGTTCGCGTACCGAAGGATGCCATTTGGTCTTTGCAATGCCCCAGCCACCTTCTAGCGATGCATGACGGCTATATTCGACGAACTGATAGGTGAGGTAATGGAGGTATTTATGGATGATTTTTCAGTTTTGGGTCGTCGTTCGATGTATGTTTGTCTAATCTGAAACTCGTACTCGCACAATGCGAGGAAACGAATTTGGCACTTAATTGGGAAAAGTATCTTTTCATGGTTCGAGAGGGTATAGTTCTAGGCCATAAGATTTCCTCTAAAGGAATCGAAGTGCTCCGAGCTAAGTTAGAGACGATAAAAAAATTGTCCGTTCCCTCAAACGTGAGATCAATTAGGAGTTTCTTAGGACATGCTGTGTTTTATCGTAGGTTTATAAAGGATCTTTCTAAGATTGCAAACTCCATGTCTAGATTGATAGAAAAAGATGCTCCTTTTGAGTTTAATAATGAGTGCCTGCATGCTTTCAATTTACTTAAGGAGCGACTTATCGCAGCACCTATTATTGTCGCCCCTACTGGGGGCTACCTTTTGAACTAATGTGTGATGCTAGTGACTATGGAGTTGGGGCCGTGTTAGGGCAGTGCAATGCCTTATGTTGGGGCATGTGACTGTCAGTTTTATTATGTTATATTCTTTGATTTTTCGCTTATGTGTCTTAGCTTTAAGATTACGTGTGTCAGTACATGCTTGTCTTTGACCCCTTTCGACCCGAAAAGACCTTCGGATTTACGCTTACCACTTTAAGTAGTAGATATGTGATTAGCTTGCAAGCTTATGGTAGGGGTTGGACTAGTGCACGAACTGAGCGATTCACTATATGGTACCCTATACACTGAGTGATTTGAGCGAACCCTTGTGAGGTATGATTCTTGATTAGCAGTGCTAAGGAAGTTAAGATCGATATGTGCCAATCATTAGTGTATTGTTCATGATTGTTTGCTTTATTCCATTGTGCTTTCTAGCTTTGATGATAAGTTGCGAACAGTCGTGTCGTTATCTTGATTTGATGCCTTCCCTGACGTCTAAGTTACTTGAGGAAAGCAAATGCTTAAGTGTGGGGAGGTTTGATAAACGTATATTCATACGTTTATTGCAATATTTATTTGAGTCATAATAAAGTTTTCATAGTCATCTTGTGCATTAATTCGCTCTATTTACACTTATTTTAATATGAAGGAACTTAGAACAACCTTCCGGCGAAAAATGAGCGAAAACGAGGCAAAACGGTGCAAAAATGACGGTAACTGGCATATGTCACGGCCGTGACATATCGTGCACAAGGCCGTCACAAGGAACAAAAGCCGAAACCAAGTGAAGTCACGACCGTGACGCTTATTACAATAGGCCGTGACACCGAACAATGAGTGAGGAGTCCAAACAGAAGACTATCACGGCCGTGACATGTCGTGCACGAGGCCGTGACAATGGACAGAGAGTTGAAGCGAAGTTCGTCACGGTCGTGACCCTTTAAGCACTTGACCGTGACACATAGCAGAAAGCAATGCGGAGCAAATCAACGATGGTCACAGCCGTGACAGCCCATGTCCCAGGCCGTGACACTTACGAAAATCCGTATAAGAGCCCAAATTCGACTCAGAAAGAGGGGAGACCTCTCAGATCACAACCCTGACACCTAGAGACGAAAAATAGGCGTCAAGAACGAAGAATTTCACTCAAGAAGCGCAAGAGACGGATCAACGACGCAATCACGCCGAAGTGAACGAAGAACGAAGAGTCATCCACGCTACCATCCCAGATCATCAGTACATCAAGATCATGAATCTTTCCTCCTCGTTACTTATTTCTTTCGTTGTTTTCCCGTCAATTATGAGTAGCTAGTTCCCTTATGTGTTTGGGAGTAGATGAACGCTAGGTTAATTCGTATTTAAGACATATGTTTATAGTTACTCGTGCGTTTTGACTATTTATCGTTCTATGAAATTGCTAGAAACTCATTTAGGGCGACAAACAACGATTAGACCGTTAGTAGAATATAGAATTCGAGTATAGGGCGAAAGCAAATACTCGATCCTTGCCGTTAGTTATTACTGAATTTAGATCCCCACAAGCGTTTAGGACGACAACAAATTCGTGAGTGGGTAGGAATTTACTGCGATCTAGTCAAGAATCACGTAGGAACGATAATTCATTGTCTTAGTCGATAATACCTGGCGGGATTCGAATCCCGAATTATCATCTGAAAGTACTCTTTTCAGTTTAGGCGTATTCTCTTAGTCTCTTGTTGATTTAGGATTGGTCTGTTAGGATAGTTTGTAAAACAATCTACGCACTTTATTTAGGCTAGATATCGAGTCGATGGTTATTACTAGTAATCAGTTTATTCCTCGTGTCGATACTCGTTTACTCACATTACTGCACTACAAACGATATGACCACTGCCTATCGCACGTTGGTGATAGTAATTAAGTATTCGTTTTATATTATCACTTGTCGAACTTGCAAATTATATTAGCACACCACGTGTCGACCAAGTTTTTGGCGCCGATGCCGGGGAATAGATTGATATTAGGAACACCATAGTTCGGTATGACGTTTTCTTAGTTTTTTCGTTAATTACGTTATTTGTGATTTTTCAATATATAATTACTACTTTCGTTATTTCTTCAACGTGTTTATCTGTTCTTCGCTGATTTTTTTTTGTTTATTGAAGGTACGATTCAGCAGTGAATGACCCGAAGTTATCCATCGGGTCCCATTGTTGAAGCAGACCCAGATTTTGAGCAAAAATTACGAAGGCAACTCAAGTACGACACCGAAGGAGCGACCACTGGCTCTCAGGAACCCTTAGTCAGTTACTCAGAGGACAGCTCTCAGAAATCGATCCAAAATTCTCGCGTAGAGGCATCCGTAGATAGCCCAGAGATAGATTGAGGATGGCGGACCACAGAGTACCTGTCCACAACGTTCCAGAGGAGGAGCAGTCACTACAAGACTTGCTCAAGAACGCCGCACTAGGCGGTACAGAGTCGGCGATCGTTATCCCGCCGATTGAGAACAACAATTTTGAGCTGAAGCACTCTTGGCTTCAGATAATCTTCCAGACGGCCCAGTTTGAGGAAAACCCAGACGACGACCCTTACTCGCATCTGAATGCATTCCTGACGGTGACCGACACCATCAAGATTAATGTGGTCTCGGGCGATGCAATTAAGCTGATGCTGTTCCCATTCTCGCTCAAGTTAAGGGCGAAGGACTGGTTGGATATGTTGCCGCCCGAATCGATCACTACTTGCAAAGAGATGCGAGCCGCCTTCACTAACCATTACTTCCCACAATCAAATGTGCTAAGGTTGAAGACGGAGATCTCTTTTTTCCACAGAAGGACTCAGGAAACCTCTACGAGGTGTGGGAGCGATATAAGGCGCTACTGAAGAGGTGCCCACAATACGGGATGTCGAAGGCAGCCCAGATCAACCGATTCCATGAGGGGCTCAATGACCAGACCGTTCACATGCTAGACGGAGCCTCATGAGGAGGACTCGTGAAGCTCAATGTGACTGACGCTTGGAATCTCATTGAGGACTATTCGAGGAACAACTTCATGAGGGGCAATACGAGGATTAAGACGCCGGGGGTTTTCGGAGTTAGCGAGGAGACGGTCACTAATGCCAAATTCGAGGCGCTCCAGCAACAAATCGCGGCGACAAATTCTCAACTGCAGACTGTCATTGGCGCACTACTCCCAAAATCCGGGCAGACACAGCCCGTGAACACCGTGACGACCACCGCTCCGACGCAGCATACGCCATACATGCCGTTGTGTGGAGTTTGTGGCGCAGCACACAAGACCTCGAAATGCCAACTCGGGCAGTCGCTGGAGCACGTCGATTACATGGGGAATTACCAAGGTGGCCGGTGCAGTTACCAGCCTCGAGCACATCCCAACTGGCGTATGGGAATCAGAACCACCAGGGGCAAGGACCGCCGGGATTTCAGCCTAGACCGTTCGGTTTCCAAAATGGGGCGCCACGCCAGTATTAGAACGCACTCGCAAGAGGATCCGATGATATGAGGGAGATGAAGGATATGATGAAGGCGCTCCTCACAAACTTCAACAATACCACTGAGGCTCACGAGAGCCGGAGGATGAAGATGGAGGAGTACATGGAAGCCAACAACGTACGCACCCAGAACACTGACGTTTCGATCAAGAAGTTAGAGCAGCAAGTGGGCCAGATGGCAAAGCAATTGGCGGGGCGTACTCAGGGATCACTCCCAAGCTACACCGAGCCAAATCCAAAGGAGTATTGCAAGGCGGTGACCTTGAGGAACGGACGAGAACTGCAAGAAGTGCCCGCCAAGAAGAAGGCGAAGTGGAATGCCAACTTCGAGAGCCATGACGAGCCCGAAGTGGAGGAAATCAGAGGCGACCATGTCGAGAAGGTCGAAGCTGAGAAGGAGAAGGTCGAGCCCGAAAAGGAGAAGGCGAAGGAGATCCAGCGGCCACCGGTGAATCCATACCAACCGAAGATCCCTTACCAAGCTCGGCTAGGATAAGGACGAGGCGCAGTTTGGTAAATTTATGAACATGTGTAAAGAATTGCATATTAACTTACCGTTTGTTGAAGCTATTACGCAGATGCCCAGCTTTGCCAAGTTCTTGAAGGAACTGCTGACGAACAGAAGGAAGCTCGAACACGTCTCCACTATATGCCTGCGAGGAGAGTGCTCGGGATACTCCAAAGCAAGATCCAAAGAAGCTTAAGGATCGAGGGAGTTTTACTATTCCCTGTTTTATAGGAGATTTAGTAGTTGAGCGTGCTTTAGCTGACCTAGGTGCGAGCATTAATTTAATGCCCTATTTCAGGTTTAAGCGCTTAGGATTAGGTGAACCACGACCCACTAGGATGAGCTTGCAGTTAGCCGATAGATTGTTAAAGTACCCTCGAGGTGTTATAGATGATGCTTTAGTTAAAGTGGATAAGTTCGTAATTCCTGCTGATTTCGTTATTTTAGACATGGAGGAGAATGATAATGTTCTGTTAATTCTAGGTAGACCGTTCTTAGCTACAGGAGTGACCATGATAGAAGTTAGGAATGGAACGTTAACTTTGACAGTAGGTGGAGAAAAAGTACGTTTAGTATGGCTTATTCAATGAAAACGGGTAATGAGCATGACGATAAGTGTTACTACTTAGACGCTTTTGAGCATGATTTTCTCTTTTCTGTGCAAGGTCTATCACAGGTTTTGAGCGAGGAGGACACCCACACGATTATGGCGATCGACGAGTGTGGGGAGGAGATCGACGAACACATCGTATCCATTGACTAGAGCAGCGAAAAGGACAAGGAAAAGAGCTCGGTCGAGGAGCCACCGGTCCTAGAATTGAAGCCCCTGTCCGACCACCTCGAGTTTGCGTTTCTTGGCAGCAACTGAGGGCTACCAGTCATCATCTAATCGAGCCTCGACGACGGAAGAAGGGCCAGCTCTTGGACGTGTTGAAAGAGCACAAAAAGGCTTTGGCGTGGAAGATATCCGACATTATGGGTATCAACCCGAGCTACAGTACGCACAAGATCCTCATGGAGGACGATTTGAAGCCGGTCGCTCAACTTCAAAGATGCCTCAGTCCCAATATGAAGGACGTCGTCAAAAAGGAGGTGATCAAGTTGCTAGACGCGGGGATGATCTATCCCATTTCAGACAGCGCATGGGTCAGCCCGGTCCAAGTAGTCCCAAATAAGGGAGGCATGACGGTCGTCGCCAATGAGAAGAACGAGTTGATTCCGACGAGGACCGTGAGTGGGTGGCGCGTCTGCATCGATTACAGGAAGTTGAACGACTCCACACAGGGCAGTGCAAGGACAACCATTTCAGGCCGATCTACTACGCGAGTAAGACGTTAGACGCAGCCCAGGCCAATTACACGACCACAAAAAAAGAGTTGTTGGCCGTCGTGTTCGCCTTTGATAAATTCATGTCATACCTTATTCTATCAAAAGTTATTGTTTTTATTGACCACTCTGCCGTATTTATTAGCAAAGCCGGATGCCAAGCCCCGGTTGAGCAGATGGATCTTGCTCCTTCAAGAATTTGACATAGAGATCCGGGACAAGCATGGTGCAGAGAATCTAGCAGCGGATCACCTCTCTCGACTAGAGGAGTCCAAAATTTACAACAAGGACGGAAGGCCAATACACGATCGGTTCCCAGATGAGCACTTATACTCGATACAGGTGGTAAGTGATGATACCCCGTGGTTGCAGATTTCACTAATATCTTGTTGCGAGGGTCCTACCAAAGAAGTACATGAGTCAGCAAAAGAAGAAATTCTTTTCTGACCTGAGGTACTACTCTTGGGAAGACCCGTATCTTTTCAGGAGATGCGCAGACCAGGTGATACGACGATGTGTTGCCTTCCCAGAGACGACACAGAGGCATTGCCACAATAGACCGACTTAAGGGCACTACGCAGCCAATCAAACTGCACAGAAGGTGCTGGAAAGCAGATTCTACTGGCCCACGATTTTCAAGGACGCCCAAAGGTACGTTGACACTTGCGATTAGTGTTAGTGCGCTGGTAATCTCTCGAAACGCGACGAAATGCCCCAGAACTTTATTTAAGTTTGTGAGATTTTTGACGTATGGGGTATAGATTTTATGGGTTCATATCCTAGCTCATATAATAGTAAGTACATTCTAGCTGTTGTCGATTATGTGTCCAAGTGGGCCGAGGCGCAAGCCTTACCCACGAACGACGCTAAGGTAGTCAGTAGATTTTTATGAGCATTATTTTCACATTTTGGGGTGCCTAGGTTTATTATTATCATAGAGGTACACATTTCTGTAACACCCAGTTTGCACGCACGTTAGTTACGGTGTTAGACACGGCCTATCCACCCGTACCACCCCCAAGCTAGCGGTCAGGTCGAAGTAGTAAATCGCGAGCTGAAACGCATCATTGAAAAGACCATAGAAGGGAACCGCGGGGAGTGGGCGAATAAGTTGAATAATGCACTTTGGGAATATAGGACTGCATATAAGACAACTATAGGCACTACACCGTACAGACTAGTCTATGAAAAAGCATGTCACCTACCCGTAGAAATAGAGCATAAGGCCTATTGGGCAATTAAGTCCTTGAATTTTGATTTGGGGGACGCCGGCGGAAAGCGCGGGCTCCATATTAACTAATTAGACGAGTGGCGTTTATCTGCTTATGATAACGCCCGCATGTATAAGGAGCGCTCAAAAGTTTATCATGACAGTAGGCAAAAGCTGGAGTTCAAGAAGAGGCCAAGTCCTCTTTAACTCTCGACTTAGGCTCTTTCCCGGTAAACTTAGATCATGTTGGTCAGGACGGTTCACTGTTACCCGTGTTTTCCCTTATGGTACTGTTGAGATTTCAGGTATGGAGCAGGGTACTTTCAAGGTGAATGGCCACAAGTTGAAGCACTATCACGCAGGCGAGGAAGACGTGAGCGAAAAAAGAAGTGTTATAACTGGACTTCCAGCCTTCCTGAGCGAACGAAGATACGTCCGGCTAAACACGGTAAAGTAAGCGCTTCTTGGGAGGCAACCCAAGTATTTTCATTTATGTTTTAGACATTAGGTTAGTAAAGAAAAGGTGTTCACGGCCAACGGCTTAAGCCGTCACGGTCGTGACGTACCTATATTCGCACGGCTTAAGCCATCACGGCCGTGACGGGAACCAGTGGCACTTACTGCCTCCGGTCACGGCCAGAAGCTTAAGCTTCACGGCCGTGACACCTACGGGCCAAAGAAAAGAGAGATCGACCATGTCACGGCCAGGGACGTGTTCATCATGGCCGTGAGCACGAGCAGAGGCATACGCTGTCTCTTGTCACGGCCAGGGACTTACACGTCACGGCCGTGACTTTCAGGAATTTATGTAAAAAAAACAACAAAAACAAACCCTTTCTTCTTCTCTATCTCTCTCCCTCTTTTCTTCTTCCTCCCTCTGTCGCATTCCGTCTATCTCACTCACACCCACCACCCAAAGCCACCTCCGACCACCACCTACAACTGCCGCCGCACAACCCCGGCGAACCCACCGACGTACGTACTATTCGATTAAATTAGGTAAAATCAAAAGGTATGAATTTTATTTTTTCGCTTGAATCTCGGGACTTCGCTGAAATTGATATTTCTATATGCTCTTTCTAAGTTCATTACGTGTTATTGACACTATGGGCATACCTAATTCGTTGATGTTATCCATGAATGTTGAATTCTACGACGAACAACCCTAATTCTTGAATTTAGGGAATTTTCGAAATTGGGTCTAATGTAGTGCTATTCTTGCTCTTTTATGCCTTGATATATGCTATGAATGCGTTGGGTTGCTCGATTTGTTGACTTCGGCCAGGAATCTTGATGTTAAAGGATGAACCCTAAATTTCGAATTTTTGGGGATTTTTTATTTCGGTCGTTTGATGGTGTTAGTTCGCGTTGTTTATATGATGAATCATGGGGGTACGTTTGATTGCCTAGTCGATTTTGGAATTAGATAGCATGTTCCGCTTGCACGCCAAGTGTTTGATAAAATGCAAAGTTCGAATTTTTCAGGTGTAGTAAATATGCGAGTATCCATGTTGTCGCTATTTTGGTCGAGTCGAGCTGCTTTGATTTATTTGCAATATATATTCTTTGAGCTCACATGCGTTTTCTAGGTACAATGGGTCGAATCCGTTCAACCGCTCAGCGTGACCCCACCTCGCGCTCGTCCATTCGTCAACGGCGACGCCCGGCAACACCATCACTGCTAGCCGCCATGGGTCAGTTTACAGATGACACTCAGACGGCCCGATACAACAGTCTGAAGGCTATGGAGTTCATCCCCATGGACCTGATCAACCACGATACGCTGGCGAAGCACCACATCGACCAGCAAGTCACGCAGTACCTCTCACTCAGTCGATGGGCCATATTCTTTCACATCGACGAACCGGCGTACAAGGAACTCACCTTGGAGTTCCTTTCCACCTTCTCCCACGAGAAATATGGCGTCAGCAAAGTCAACTTCCGGGCATTCAACGAAGAGTATATAGTGAAGATCGACGACTTTTGCCATGCACTTGGAGTACTAGTGCCATTTTTCGGGCACGACGGACCATTCCCGGACCTACACTATAAGGACTACTTTCAGCAACCGGGAGGTCGAGAGGCTTGCTGGGCTAGCCAGAATTCAGCCAAAGACTTCGAAGGTGTCTACGCTCAAGAGCCCAGGACTACGCTACATCCACCGCCTCCTGACGACCTCTCTCACACCGAGGGATGACTCGCATGGAGCAATCACCCTCCGTGATTTCTTTTACCTAGCCAAGATGCAGTGAGGCGAACGAGTCCATTTGGGAATGGCGCTAGCCTATGCCTTCGGTGCTCAGGTGGAAGCAAGAACCATGGCAAGATCGCCGTGGGCGCGCTATCACCAAAGTCGTCCGGGGACTACGACTGTGGCCAGAGAACCCACCCAAGATGGAGGTCATCGGACGACGCAACCCCCTAAATGAGGAGATGCTGATAAAGATGAAGATGCTCGTGAAAGCGCCCACCTGGACTTGCGCGAACAAGGTATACATCTGGCACGAGATATATCGTGGCCAGACGGACCACGTCGCCATCCCCCCCACCAGCTCTACATCACGGGCCCTTACCCGGTGGAGACAGACACGACCACCGGACCTTCATACTCTTCTGGCTACCACCACGGTGAGTCGTCCGGCGTCGCCCCATACGCATCGACAGCGGATCTCGACCCTGCGCCAGGAGATGATGCACCTGAATCACGAGTCGCTGCAACGCGACGAATAAGGCCCACGTTATAACGAACAGACTCAATGCCAACAGGAAGAGTACGAGCAATGGAACGAGGAAGTCCACCGTCGGTACGCGAAGAGCTAGAGCACTATAACCAGGCCCTACAAGCCATGGATACCGAGGTCAAATTTACACAACAGTCACTCTCGTACCTTCGCCCGAGGCCACCGTCGCCGCCGCCACCACCTTAGTGATTTTTTCTTTTCTTTTCTTTAGACATTTCGTTTGCTTGAGTAGTCGTGTGCGTCTATTCTTATTCTGTTCCTAACTTTGATGTTTCTAACTATGTTTATAATTAATCCATGACTGCTCTCTTTTTACATCTATGACCCCCTTTAACCTTCTTTTCCCTTCCTTTTATCCTTTTTACGTTGAGGACAACGTCAGACTTAAGTGTGGGGAGGGGAATTTAGGTTGAGAATTTACGTGAATTTTTTGTGACGTGTTCATTAGCTATAAATTTCGTTAGAGGCATGAATTATTGAACTCAGGCATGATTTTTTGCACTTATCTCGAGTTGATTTGCATGACATGAAATTTTGTGGGCAATTAGGATATGCATGATTGATTGAATCGTGTCTACTTGAATAGATATAGCGCTGCTTTGAGAGATTCGTACACATAACCCTTTTCGTTGTGAGACTTGAGCCTGACGAGCTTATGCTCAATTTTTTGGTTGTGTGACGTGCCTAGTCTATATCTCTCTAGAACTTGCCTGTCTGATACGTGTTGAAACTAGTTATGGTGCGTAGTGTAGAAATGACGAGGCATTAGGAAATAAGTCCATGGCCAGATTTCCCTACCATGACTAATCCCCATAGTTAGCCACTTGAGCCTGAGCCTGTTCATTTGCTTATCTCGTAAATCATAAAAGCCACTGACCCGAATTAGCCTCCAGAGATTATACGAATCTGAGTGATTAGAATAGAGCAAAAGTCGAACTTGAGGTTTACTGCTTCAATGTCTGATTTAATGTTCTTCTCTGCTATTTGTGAAATGACTCAATCCTACTTGACCGTTTTCTGAAATGACCCGATCCCTTGCATAAGCCTGCCCATAAACCTTTTGCAAGATATAGGTTTTGGTAATAAGTATCCCTAGGTACACGGCATTTGCTGTGACCATCTAGTCTTTGCGACAAAAGCCAAACCTTGATGTTTAGGGAATAAGGGCAGTGCACAAATTTAGAGCGTAAAGGTGAAAGGGTAGAAAATGAAAGGGAACTGAGTTGAAAGGGTCAGGCAGAAAAGTCTAGGATTCAGAGCGAGAATGTTGAGTCTTATATTCTTTGATTTTTCGCTTATGGGTCTTAGCTTTAAGATTACGTGCGTCAGTACCTATGCTTGTCTTTGACCCGTTTCGACCCGAAAAGACCTTCGGGTTTATGCTTGCCACTTTAAGTAGTAGATGTGCGATTAGCTTGCAAACTTATGGTAGGGGCTCGACTAGTACACAAACTGAGCGATGCACTATATGCTATCTTATACACTGAGTGATTTGAGCGAATCCTTGTGAGGTATGATTGTTGAGTGCTAAGGAAGTTCGGATCGATATGTGCCAATTATTAGTGTATTGTTCATGATTGTTTGCTTGATTCCATTTGTGCTTTCTAACTGTGATGATAAGTTGCGAATAGTCGTGCCGTTATCTTGATTTGATGCCTTCCCTGACGTCTAATTTACTTGAGGACAAGCAAATACTTAAGTGTGGGGAAGTTTGATAAACGTATTTTCATACGTTTGCAATATTTATTTGAGTCATAATAGTGTTTTTGTAGTCATCTTGTGCACCTATTCGCTCTATTTACACTTATTTTAATATTGAAGGAACTTAGAAATACCTTCGGGCCAAAAGAGGAGCGCAAACGAGGCAAAACGGCGCAAATACGGCGGAAACTGGCATATGTCACGGTGTGACATATCGTGCACAAGGCCGTCACAAGGAACAAAAGCCGAAACCAAGTGAAGTCACGGCCGTGACGCTTATTACAATAGGCCGTGACACCGAACAATGAGTGAGGAGTCCAAACAGAAGACTATCACGGCCGTGACATGTCGTGCACGAGGCCGTGACAATGGACAGAGAGTTGAAGCGAAGTTCGTCACGGTCGTGACCCTTTAAGCACTTGACCGTGACACATAGCAGAAAGCAATGCGGAGCAAATCAACGATGGTCACAGCCGTGACAGCCCATGTCCCAGGCCGTGACACTTACGAAAATCCGTATAAGAGCCCAAATTCGACTTAGAAAGAGGGGAGACCTCTCAGATCACAACCCTGACACCTAGAGACGAAAAATAGATGCCAAGAACGGAGAATTTCACTCGAGACGCGCAAGTGACGGATCAACGCGCAATCACGCCGAAGTGAACGAAGAACGAAGAGTCATCCACGCTACCATCCCGGATCATCAGTACATCAAGATCATGAATTTTTCCTCCTTGTTCCTTATTTCTTTCGTTGTTTTCTCGTCAATTATGAGTAGCTAATTCCCTTATGTGTTTGGGAGTAGATGAACGCTAGGTTAATCGTATTTAAGACATATGTTTATCGTGACTCGTGTTTTTTGACTATTTATCGTTCTATGAAAATCGCTTCTTTACTTTAATATGTCTATGTGTTAAAGTGAATGTGTGGAAACTCGTTTAGGGCGACAGCTAAACAACGATTAGACCGTTCGTAGAAGATAGGATTCGAGTATAGGGCGAAAGCAAATACTCAATCCTCACCGTTAGTAATTACTGAATTTTAGATCCCCCCGAGCGTTTAGGGCGACAGCAAATTCGTGAGTGGGTAGGAAATTACTGCGATCTAGTCAAGAATCACGTAGGAACGATAATTCATTGTCTTAGTCGATAATACCTAGCGGGATTTGAATCCCTAGCACATCTTTATCATCTGAAAGTACTCTTTTCAGTCTCTTAGTCTCTTGTTGATTTAGGATTGGTCTGTTAGGATAGTTCGTAAACAATCTACGACTTTATTTAGACTCGATATCGAGTCGATAGGTTATCACCGGTAATCAGTTTATTCCTCGTGTTCGATAATCGTTTACTCACTTTACTGCACTACAAACGATAGGCCACTGCCTATCGCACGTTGGTGATAGTAATTAAGTATTCGTTTTATATTATCTTGTGGCACTTGCAAATTATATTAGCACACCTTGTGTCGACCAGGCCTCGTCGTATAGCGAGGGCAGCATAATATGTTTGTCTAAAGCTTCGTCGCCTCTGCCGAGTTGCTTTTTCATCACAACCTAATTTATACGAATTATATCATATTTAACTAATTACATGGTATGAATATTGAAAGACAAAACCCTAATGCATAGCTGCGTAGGTCTGATGCGGTTCCCGGACGGGCTGATGTGTATAAGCGCAGGTCCGCTGTTAATAGCGCGGGTCTCCTGCTCTTGCACTCAGGGTCCCGTGCCCTATGCACAGGACCATGCATGCAAAAGCAAGAGACCCGCGGTATTATACAGATGGCCCGCGCTTGTACGCATCGGACCCGCGCGGGCACTCATCATCTTATGGGCGGGTCCCATGATAATATGCATGGGTCTCGTGCTTACAAGCGGAGGTCATATGCTTGCAATCATAAGATCCACAGTTGCAAGCATAGAACCAGTGCTTGCAAGCATCGGACCGTGCATGCAAGCATAGGACTCGTGCTTGCAAGCACTGGTTCTATGCTTGCAACTGTGGATCTTATGATTGCAAGCAAGGGTCGTCTGCCCGCAACAACGGATCCACTGCGCTTGGAACCACTGGTCCGGTAAATTGAAGAAGACAAAGAGTAGAACAAATACCTTCATTGTTTGGGTGCTCTCGTTGATTGCCATTGTCGATTGAGGTTCGAATTTGTGTTTGAGTTGCAGAGAAAATGATATCAGTGCAGGGGAAAGAACGTTTTGTATGCAGCAGAACAATTGAAATGAATTGAAAGTGAAGTGTTGCTTTTTACTTTTACTGTTCTATCACGGGTCTGATGCTTCAGATTCGTTACAGTAAAACCAGTAAACCCTTTAATTTTTTCGTTGATGTGTTGTTGAGGTTTTGATTAATATTAAAATAAGGGTAAATAGTCTTTTACACATAATTAGTAAGGGTACAAAGTTAAAATCGGATATTTGGTGCTATTTTTTTAAATATGACCAGGTCAAAAGTTATTTACTTAAAAATACTTCACCTACGCAAATAGATTTAATTAGGTCAAATGATACTCACAGCTTTCACGAATGGACTCGTTGAATCTCAAAGTTTATACAGACCTAGGCTTCGAATAATCGTTAAGACTGTTGGGTTTTAGCCGCTTTATTAATCAAAGCGCAAATAAAATAATAAATACTAGTGAAATAACGAGAGAGAGAAACTTACGACCATAGGAATTAAAACTTGGTCCTTGCTGGTGTTCGCCAACAGCGAACAGCAGCTCAACGCCTTAGAACAAGAATATGAAACAAATACGAGAAGCTGGACGAACCCAGACCATTCAACGCCGATTTGTGGAAAATCCGACTTCTACATGAAATAATACTCTGGTGGACGGAAATAATTGAACCAAAAAGAAAAAAAGAAAGGAAAAATCCCATCGGAATCGACTGCCTAGAACGACGCCGGCTGCAGGTTCGATGTATTCGGATATCCCCGTTGCTTTTCTCATCTGCATTTGGGTCCGTTGAATCGGACGAACCGTAGGTTCGAAGCATGGCCGGGGGGAGGGGATCTAGCGGCGGATCTCCGACGGCGGATGCGGCGTCTCGTACGGTCAGGCTAGGAAAGGTTCAGCCGCAAGCACCAGGCCATAGGACGGTTTTCTGCAACGATCGCGAAGTTAATGCCTTGGCCAAGTTCAAGGTTCTGTTGACAATTCGCCCTTTTGGTGTTTATGATTGCTCAAATTTATGTTGTCATTGTGTTTTGTACCATGGGGTATGTTCCATCCATTTCCTAGTGAAATTCAAGCTACGCATTTTCATGTTGGTGCTTATGAAACACTGTTGGTTTGGGTAGTTGATCTAATAACTTTCGGTGAGGCAGTTTGGTTCCCTGTTTATTTGAATTTATTTTTTTTCAATTGTGTCCCATTGCTAGGTTATGGGATTTGTGACAGCAGTTTTTATTGGTTGTTCGGGTGATATTAACGATTCCCTAGCTAGATTATTTCATTGTGGTGATCGGATGTGTAAGCGTTATGAAGATTTTTTCAACGGTAGAAATTTCTTGTTATGCATGCAAAATTTGTCTCTAGCGAATGAATCAATTCTGTCGTGATTGGTGTTCAGGGCAACTCCGTGTCAACGACGAAGTATGATGTCTTTACTTTTCTGCCAAAGGGGCTATTTGAGCAGGTTAGTATTTGTTACTGTATCAGTGTATTGACAATAGGATTTCGAACTCTCAACATAGTCCACAATTTGAATTCTCGTACTATCTTTTGCAATACTCGGCCTTAATAATCTGAGCTGGTTGATGTTAGTTTTTATTTATTTATTTGATTCCCACACCACCAGTCAAGTCGCGAAAAAAGTTTGTTATTTGCATATGCTGGAAATTTGAGATTGAACTATAGGTTTCCAAGAATGGTCCCAACAGGTAGAAACTTACAGTTATCAAAGACTTCTTTTGTAAATTCCAAAATAAATGTGATCTTGGCTCATTCTATCCCATCCCAGTAGCTTCTTGTGTTGATTGAAACAATCCAAAATTATATCTTCTTGCTGGAGAACGTTAAATTACGGCTTCTCGACACGTTGGTCTCCTAGTGTTTGCTTTGTTAGAGTTTGGCATATGTGATGAACAACGGATTGAAGTAAATATAATTGATCAATCAATAAAAATTATCATAGTTGGAACAATGGTTTTTATTCAATTTCACAAGTGCAACTGTCGCGAATGAAACAAAAAATCAGCTCTTGATAGATTATAGAAATCTCGCTCAATCTAAAAATCCTTAGCCGGCTTACCCCCTTTCTCTTCCTGTTCCCAGCCTGCCATTTATTAACTGCAGGTTTTTCGATTACTTCATGTACCCGGAATTTAATTATGAAGAATTATTATTTCTTTAGGAGACTGAGTGGTTGAGAGTACTTGCTGTTAAGAGGACTTGATGGTCGATAATTTGCTTCTTTAGGAGAATGAATGCCCATGATTCTCCCTAATT
This sequence comes from Craterostigma plantagineum, assembly GCA_027422505.1. Taxonomy (NCBI): domain Eukaryota; kingdom Viridiplantae; phylum Streptophyta; class Magnoliopsida; order Lamiales; family Linderniaceae; genus Craterostigma; species Craterostigma plantagineum. The sequence goes on along the minus strand of JAPQWV010000019.1, from coordinate 5,074,530 downwards.
TTGTTGCTGTAACATGCTTGAGCAGAATTTTACAGGAAGATTAGTAGACTTGATATATTCTGGTTTTGTTGTGAATCTAACCGAAACTTTTCGACGTAGTATTTGAGATCCCTTTGTGGCTACCCTTAGCTTACGCCTGTGCCTAAACAAGAAATTTGCTGAATCTTCTTGTGTTTTCGGTTCATTCTAATTACATTGTCTTTGTTTCTCGAAGTTTTTCCCGATCTCAGCCTTGTGTGATTTTATGCTGACAGTTCAGGCGGGTGGCTAACCTTTATTTTCTCATGATATCAATCTTATCATGCACTCCTGTCAGGTATGTTGTTATCACATAGTCTAACGATGTATTGATGCTGGCCACTCGCTTGTAAACTTGAACGTTACTATTAAATAAAAAAGAATTATATTGCCTTAGATAAATTGGAGTATATATCTCCCTGCAGATGTAAATTATCAAATTATGGTTGAATATTCTTACAGAGGTATATAACAGTTAGAATCGTAAATAATTTAAACCCATGGTGCAGCCCAACTTGTCCCTTCATAGCGAAAGAGAAGATTAAGCAGCTACATGTGATTTTCTTGGGCAGTTCATGAAATTCGTTGTGAATATTGTATGTTGGAGATGTTGATTAATGATTCAGAGGTCTGGGGCAATGATTTTCTACTTTACGATATAAAATCTGGTAGTTCAATATTTCCAGTTGCATGACAAATCGTGGATCCATTTGCTGGGTTTGGTTACACTTTTGAGCTTCATATGTTCATCAATAAATCATGATTGCCGAGAAGTTCGATTGTCCTACTTCATTCAGCACTTGAAGCTGACGAACTTTTGTTTTTTTCAGTCCTGTGAGTCCAGTTACCAATGTGCTTCCGCTATCTCTTGTGCTTCTTGTTTCTCTTATTAAAGAAGCATGGGAAGATTGGGTAAGTATCGGTTTTGCTTTCTCTGAATGGATCTATCGGTTATTTCTTATTACTGTTATGCAAGACAGAAACGTTTCCAAAATGACGTGACAATTAATAAGTCCGGCATAGAATTGTTGCAAGATCAGATGTGGTTGTCTATCCCTTGGAAGAAGCTCCAGGTTGGAGATATTGTTAGGGTATGTTAACTGCTTCTGGTTCTTTATATGCAGATACCGTACCTTCACAGGCTTTGGTTTATGTTATATTACCAGCATATCCTGGGTTTTTTGGGGCTCATGTTACGCAGCATATACTTCATAGAAACCCTTCCAAATTTATTTATGTGGGTCTGACTACTGAGAAGTATGTTTTTACACGAGTTGGTTTTGCACAAGTTCTTATGGTCGGGAATAAATAAAAATGAAGCCTTCCACTAACATCTTAAGCTTTTAAAAGATGTGGTCAATGTGTCAGGGCATCAAAGCCAGCCTTAAAGAGGTTCAATATGCGAATTCTTATAACCACCCACTTCACAAATAATTTCACTTAGTTATCGCTCACGTGAAGGTTATTTTAACATAATATCATATTATACACGTAACAACTTAAAGTTTTTTAAGGGTTATTTCACATCATATATTTGTTAGAGCATAATATGATGGGTAGTTTTCACTGCCTAATGCACAATTCTATCTGATAACAGGTGAAACAAGATGAATTCTTTCCAGCTGATCTGCTATTCCTTGCCAGCACTAATCCCGATGGTGTTTGCTATGTGGAGGTTTCTCTGTTTCTGTATCTTCCACAAATCTAGTTTCGTAACTTGCTAATTTTTTTCCACATTTATGTTCTGTTTTTTTTTTTATGTTGGCTTTTTGGATGCTTTGCAGACTGCAAATCTGGATGGTGAAACTAACTTGAAGATAAGGAAAGCATTAGAAAGGACCTGGGATTATGTGACCCCAGACAAAGTCTCTGACTTCAAAGGTATTCTGACTTTTTTTTTTACTGGGGATTTATATTTTTATATTTTTTGTTCCATCAAGTTCGGTTAGTTATAAGACTTGAAGATATAGATGTCAACCAGTTAGATGACAGAACAAATATGGATCATATGTACTAGCACTTAAGTGAAATTGCCGTCGTAGAGGATTTGTTAAATACACTATATGCTCGCATGTTGACTGTGCATAGGTGTTCCTTATTTCCGCTAGACCGGAAATCAATTTCAACTCCAGAATGATGTGTGTGATCAAGTTTTTAACCAGGAAGATAATGCTCTAAGCAAAGTAATTCCCTGCTAAGTATAAACTGATCAAGTCTGTTCACTTGTTTGCAGCTGAGGTACAATGTGAGCAGCCAAACAATTCTTTATATACTTTCACTGGCAACTTGATAACTAATAAGCAAACGTTACCGCTCAGTCCAAATCAACTTCTGTTGCGGGTACGATATAAGATACATCTTCTTATCCACGCATGATTCTCTAAAGAAGCATAAATTTAGCAGTTGTATTCTTATAGTTGTTCAAATGAGCTGATGTCTAATAATGTATTAGTTTTTCTAGATTTAAGATATTGTCTTGGAGAAGTGCATTTGTTTAATTTCAGATATCTGAAAAAGAATCTTTAAAGTAATGGTGGCTATCTTTTCCCATGTTCTTATGATTGTTGGTAACAAAATAGATTGGCTCTTGCTCTCATACCGTTTTTATTTATTATTTCCCTTGTATCTATTATTGTTCCCTATTTGTCTTTCAGGGATGTAGCCTAAGAAATACTGCACACATAGTTGGCGTTGTCATTTTCACTGGTCACGAAACAAAGGTCCTGCTCTTTGCTTTGCTGTGTTTCATTTGCCGTCACTTATTTGTTTATCTTGGGCTGCCCGCAACACCTCCAGAAAGTGGGCGTGAAGTCATTACTGACAAAGTTAGGCAGTAGCTTATCCTTGGAAGCTTTTATAATCGCAGGTGATGATGAACTCGATGAAGATTCCTTCAAAAAGAAGTACCTTGGAGAAGAAACTTGATAGGCTCATACTTACTTTGTTCTCTGTTCTATTCTGTATGTGTCTCTTGGGTGCCATTGGGAGGTGCTTCTTCTTGCATATCTCAGTTCTAGGTTGTTGTAAACTTTTTCTTGGCAGTGTAATCATGAAGACCTTGTCTTGTTATTGCAGTGGGATATTCATAAATCGCAAGTACTACTATTTGCATTTTGACAGCTCAGAGAAGCAATCTGATCCTAGTAACAGATTTGTGGTAAGACCACTATCATGGCGTGTTCTGATTATATTCTATTTGCTTTTATATTTTTTCAATACTTTCTTTTTTCGTTTTTGTAGGTTGCTATATTGACGTTTTTTACACTGATTACGCTTTATTCACCTATCATCCCCATCTCTCTCTATGTCTCTGTTGAGGTAAATCAATCAGAAATTTTTCTTTTCCTGTTGTCATCATATTCAAATAACTTTGATTGTTTTGTTTCAGATGATTAAATTTGTTCAATCCACTCAGTTCATCAACAATGATTTGCATATGTACCATGTCGAGACCCCTGCCTCAGCCCGAACATCTAATTTGAATGAAGAACTTGGACAGGTATCGGGATGCGATTTATTATCTCCGACTCGAAGTTAGAGAGAATTTCATAACTGCCTATTGTGTTACATAATGTGGGAGTTAGATCATTGATACACATCGTAATGATTTCCTCTTAGCATATTTTGCTCGGCATAGCTCGTTAAAATGTGTTCCTCTTCACAGGTGGAGTACATTTTTTCTGATAAAACTGGCACTTTGACCAGAAACTTGATGGAGTTCTTTAAATGCTCAATTGGAGGGGAAGTATATGGTACTGGCGTCAGTGCAATAGAGATGGGAACAGCTCAAAGGACGGGAGTAAAAGTTGAGGCAAGTTGATAAAAAATATCTCAATTTCGAATACCGTTGAATTCCAAAAATGGAAAGTTCGACACAATTGGGATTTCCATGAGATGGGAAATACAAAAATAATATTATTATGTTCGAGAATTCTTGGTTCAGTTCTCCGCCTTAACGACAGAAAAAAGGATTGATCCACTTTTTTATTTGACTACTGAGGACAACAAACAATTCCAAGTAATTATAACAAATCTAAAATTTCAAGAAACTTATTTTCTACCACGTAGATTCAGAGTTCGAAAAGGTCAAATCTTCGATGATTCCATCATGGAGACAATTTGAATTGATCAATAAAAATCGATTTTAATGCTATCTTTGTTTTGTTTTTTTGCTATGCAACTTGATGTAGATTACTTGGTCGTGTATCTTGATTTCTTGACTTTAATTTTCAGGTTAAAAAGCAATCAAATGCACCACGTGAAAAGGGGTTCAACTTTGAGGATGCACGACTCATGCAAGGTGCTTGGAGGAATGAACCTAATCCTGAATCTTGCAAAGTATGTTGACAATAACTTACTGAATGCACAAAATATAAAAATCGATGCATGTAGTCTGGTGTGGAGGCAGAATTTCCTGGTTGTATAAATATATTATTTAATTGTCGAGGAATAATTAATTAAATGTAAATTAGATTTGGATGATGAGCATTTCTCTTGCCAGGTTCCCAACGATTTTGATGTCATTTATTGCATTCGCTTTCAACCCTAATGTTTCAATCACTCAAATGTCTTGATGATTTAGCGATTGTGACACCCATCAAAGGAGTCGGTCCTCACCCCCGAGATTTATTTATGAAATGGCCGTCATTGGGATGGAAAACTAGTCTGTTTAGTGATACTTTCTCTTGTCTACGGATATGACTTGTGCTCTCACGATCCACATCTTATTGGTCTTGAATGAACCTCAGTATAATATTAATCTATCTAATATTGACTTTTGATGGTCAATAATGACTAATGAGATTTGTCAGAAAAATTATTCTCTTTTTTTTCGGCGTAGGAATTCTTCAGGTGTCTTGCCATATGTCACACTGTGCTTCCTGAGGGTGAGGAGAACCCTGAAAAAATCCGATATCAAGCTGCATCTCCTGATGAGGCTGCTTTAGTTACTGCAGCGAAGAACTTTGGCTTCTTTTTCTTTAAGTATGTGGTTGCCTATTCGTTGTTTTCTCCGTTAACAACATCGTTGCTTTAATTTGAAGCTTGTACTGTCATTACCTGCAGACGTTCACCGACAACCATATATGTTCGCGAGTCACGTGTCGAGAAGATGGGAAAGGTTCAGGATGTTCCATATGAAATTTTAAATGTCCTCGAGTTCAATAGGTACTGAGTTATATGTTCTATTTTTTATTTTACTGTCCTCGCAATTTTATATTGAACTATTGCGTTGCCGTCTTTGACAGCACCAGGAAGCGCCAGTCTGTCGTGTGTCGCTACCCAGATGGTAGACTGGTTCTCTACTGCAAGGTTGTATCATGACACTTTAAACCATATTTCCCAAAATTGAGTGCTTAGAATAAGATAATAGGTTTGTTTATCATGTACTTTTAGGGAGCAGATACTGTGATTTATGAGAGACTAGCAGATGGTGGCTATGAATTGAGGAAAATTACTAGGGAGCACTTGGAGCAGTTCGGAGCTTCTGGGTTGCGTACACTTTGCCTTGCCTATAGAAATCTGAATCCTGATATGTATGAGAATTGGAATGAGAAATACGTTCAGGCTAAATCTTCTTTGCGGGATAGGGAGAAAAAATTAGACGAGGTACATTGGAATTTTCCTTGGGTTCTTTCATTTACCTTAAACACCTGTAAATTCTGGTTATTAGTTTTTCTTGATTAGCACTAGAAATACATTTGTTTTTCATTCAACTTTTAAGATTAAGACATCATTTTTGTCACTTCGACATATTCAATTTCAGGTTTCTGAACTGATCGAGAAGGAACTTATTCTGATTGGCTGTACTGCCATAGAAGACAAGCTTCAGGAAGGTGTACCTGAATGTATAGAGACCCTCTCACGAGCTGGGATTAAGATTTGGGTGCTGACTGGTGACAAGATGGAAACAGCGATAAATATTGCTTACGGTACTCGAACTAGTGGTCAAATCTTTTGAAATGATGGATCTGTATGACCCATAACATGTTTTTAACATCTGCAGTCTCTCCTTTCTTTTTTTTTTTTTGCAGCATGCAAGCTAATAAATAACAGCATGAAGCAATTCATATTAAGCTCAGAAACCGATGAAGTGAGAGATATTGAAGATACGGTAAGTGAAATTTGATCATCTTCATCCCTTTCCCATTTAATACTTAACTTGTCCTATTTTACCGTTTTATGACGTACTGCCCTGCCCACTAAATATTAGGGTGATCAAGTAGAACTTGCTCGATTTATGAAAGAGATGGTGAAGAACGAGTTGAAAAAATATAACGAGGAAGCCCAACAGTATCTTATCTCAGTCGATAGACCAAAACTGGCACTTGTAATCGATGGAAAGTGTTTGATGTATGCACTGGATCCCAGTCTACGAGTAATGCTCCTAAATTTGAGCTTGAATTGCAGTGCTGTTGTTTGCTGTAGAGTTTCTCCTCTACAGAAGGCACAGGTACCATTCCTTAGTGACTCTTGAAGTTTCACATGCAACTTATCATAAAACATTCTACACTGTGAAACGGTGTTTAAGATGTGTTTAATATGTGATTAACGGCGTTTGCAAGCAATGGGGCCTAACCAATCAGTTTTTTCTGCTCCCAGGTGACTAGCTTAGTGAAGAAAGGGGCAAAAAGGATCACCCTCAGTATAGGTGACGGAGCTAATGACGTCAGTATGATTCAGGCTGCTCATGTCGGGGTTGGAATAAGTGGACAAGAAGGCATGCAAGCTGTTATGGCGAGTGATTTTGCCATTGCACAGTTCCGCTTTCTCACAGAGTTATTGCTCGTACATGGACGATGGTCGTATCACAGGATATGCAAGGTCTGTAATGTCTCATATTATTAGTCTTTGGCTGTTTATTCCACTCTTTCTTCTCCCAAAACTATCATAAATTAACTTCTCTATTTTTCAACAGGTCGTGACATACTTCTTCTACAAGAACCTAATGTTTACTCTCACCCAATTCTGGTTCACCTTCCAAACTGGTTTTTCAGGCCAAAGGTTCTATGATGATTGGTTCCAGTCTCTCTATAACGTCATCTTCACTGCTCTGCCCGTCATCATTATTGGTGTCTTCGACAAGGTAGTAAGCATTTCTCTATTTTTACCGTTCACACATTCATTGTGGTTGTATAGCAACTGCAGTATTTATTTACAGTCATGCTTCCACATACGTGTAGGATGTCAGTGCTTCACTATCCAAAAAGTACCCCGAGCTGTACAAGGAAGGTATAAAGAACGTATTCTTCAGATGGAGGGTCGTAGCTACTTGGGCTTTCTTTGCAATTTATCAGTCCCTCGTTCTGTATTACTTCGTCGTGGCTACGAGCAACAGGGCCATGAACTCGTCTGGAAAGATGTTTGGCCTTTGGGACGTTAGCACAATGGCTTTCACTTGTGTTGTTGTGACGGTGAACTTACGCCTACTTATGATGTGTAATACTATTACAAGATGGCACCACGTCAGTGTCGGCGGGAGCATATTAGCATGGTTCCTATTCGTATTCATATATTCTGGCATCGTATTACCTAAAGAACAGGTTAGGTTTCTGCACATTCTTTCTTTCTTTTTCCTTTATTCCTTTCCATTTGATCATTTTAGATCTCAATTGATGCTTTGTACAGGAAAATGTCTATTTCGTAATTTATGTGATAATGAGTACCTTTTACTTCTACTTCACCCTTCTTTTGGTACCTATGGCTGCTTTGTTCGTCGACTTCATATACCTCGGGTAGGTTTTTTTCATCGTCTTTCATTCTTCCTTTTTCTGACATAAACATATGTCTGACTTAATCTCTGTTTTTACTCAAGGGCTCAACGGTGGTTCTTCCCATACGATTATCAAATCGTTCAAGAAATCCACAGGCATGAAATCGACGATAGAAGAATAGGATTATTGGAGATTGGCAATAGCAACTTAACCCCAGACGAAGCACGGAGCTACGCTATAATGCAATTGCCAGGGCAGAAATCGAAGCACACGGGATTTGCTTTTGATTCGCCGGGTTACGAGTCGTTCTTCGCATCCCAAGCTGGCGTTTTCGTGCCCCAGAAGGCATGGGACGTTGCTCGGAGAGCTAGCATGAGGAAAGCTAAGACGCCACGAAAGCAGTAGCTTATTTTGTTCGAACTCTTTCCTCTTTTATTTCTACATGATTATGGTGTTCTTTTAAACAGAAGCTATGTTGTAGAATCAAAGCAAAGGTGTGCATTGTGCGTCATATCTGCAAGTGTAGCTAATCATTGTTTTTAGAAATTTTTCAACTTCACTGGTTGAAGAAGCAAAGCAGCACTCGTGAGAATTGTGAGAATTTGTATTTTCATGCTGTTTACTTTTTTCGTATTGGAAATGAGTCTTGCCTCACTTTTTGGGATTTTCTTTTTTGTATATTTAGCACACTGAGGCGTGAGCTATAATATAAAAACTAGTAATTTATGCACACTCAAATGCGTATGCTATTGATATAAACTAGTACTATTTGCACGGTCAGATTCATGTGCTATAAAATATAAATATATTATATCAAAAAATTAGAGTTAGAACAATAATTAACTAAAATAGTAATTAAATATAGTGCATGTCTTCCTTTTATCATATTATTAAAGAGAATAATTATTAACCAAAAATAGCAGTGAGTAGTTTTTTATGTGTATCTTTAATTAGTAGGTAGTGCCTAGTGGGTATGTGAGTTTAATTTATATTATTAGTATTTTATTAATGAGAAATTACATACCAAATCAATTTGGATTTGAACGGTTTGTATCCAACTATGAGCTTTTATATAGTAAAGATATTTTTTATTAAAGTTATTTTAGTGTGAAATATTTCGTAGAAATCATTTAAATTTATGTTTATGATATAAATATGTAAAAAGGAAAAATTGATTTGTTATAAATTTAAAGTATGATAGTAATTAACTAAAAATAGTAATTAAACGTAGTGATTTTTTAATTTTTTATTAATAATTCTTTCGATCTCAATTGAAAGGCCATTTGATGGTTTATCCTAACCCCTCACCCTTAATATAGTAGAATAGATATTAATCTTAACTAAAAATAGAGGGATAAAATGGTATTAATTAAAAGTAGTGGGTGACTTTATTTTAATTTTTACTTTTCTAATAAATCTTAATTGACAGACCATTTGACGGTTTATGTCCCCTTAGTCTTAATATAATAGGATAGATAAGCGCATGTTTCATTCTAAAATCAATTGACGATAGATGGAGCAGCTCACATGCTTATTTACACATTGTTGGGGAAGATGACCCAACCGGGTATATATCGTCGGAGAACGAACGGAAACGAGATCGGAACGAAGACGGATCGAATTAACCTCGCAGGTCACCTTCACGGCTGCTCACAGGGGAGGTCACAGCCGTGACGGTAGACAGCTTGAGCTGAGATGCCACTGCTCTCTGAAGTCACGTCCTTGACAGTTAAAGCTCTAGGCCCTGAAGGCCAACAACGAAGTTAGCTTCAGCGCGGCAAGTCAGTTTAAATGATTCACGGCAGTGAACGCTGTGTGCGAGGCCGTGAATTGAGACAACAGCTGAAGTGTAGTGGCTCGATCACGGCCGTGATGGAGGAAGTTCAAGGCCATGACAAGCTTCAGGTTTCTTGAAATCTGTTATAACTATTTCAGTGATCAAGTGGGAACCTTCTAGACAATTTATCTTATATAAATAGGAAGATTTAGCTAGACTTTTGTACTGTGAGTTGAGAGAGAAAGTTGCAAACTTGTAATCTCTGTAAACTGTTCGGAATAAAAAATAATCGTTGATCCGTGAACGTAGACCAAATCTTGGGTCGAACCCAGTGTTTTAAATAGCGTTGTGATGCGCGCTACGAGAAGCGCTTTCGCGTTGAATTTCCATAAAACGCTACGTAGCGTCCCAAATTTAGCGTTTGTTCTTTTTTTATTTTTTATTTTCTTTTATTTTTTAATCTTTATAAAACTAAGATATACTTATATTTGAAGGGTTCTTTTTTCGAGAAACGAGCACCGAGGCATGACTCAACATTGTGGATGTCAGTCTGCAAAAGTCTACACTTAGGCTAGCTAGGGCTTTTAAATGATGGTATATTTAAAATTAAGAAATACTTTAATTTAAGGTGAATCTGTAGAAAAATACCCAATTGGAAAAAAATTTTGCACATAATTACCCATGTCAGAAAATTTTATAGATAGGTACCCGATTTAATTTTACCAGTTTCTTTAGTCATATCGTACCTTCCTGTGTGTATATTGCGTACTATAACACGTTTATATAGGGTACCTAAATATAGGATACGTAGTACCTACGGGCATGCCTGTGTGTTACATAGGGCGTACCTAAATATAACATGCGTCGTACCATTTTCTGTTATATAGTGTACCCAAATGTGTTGAGATAGGGTACCCAAATGTGTTGTACTTTCGGAGATCGGGTACCTATGTGCAAAAACTTTATTCTGTTAGGTACCTACATATAAAAAAATCCTGACTGGGTACTAAATTACAAGTTTTTTTTAAATAGGTACTTATGTGTAAAAACCCCTTAATTTAAAGAACAACCAATTAGCCCTGAATTTAATTTTTTAGAACTGATAAAATTAAAAGAAATATATATAAAGCTCACTAGACTACGCATTTTAAAACATATCGTTATTTTTTTTTCCAGAAACTTATGTGTCTTTATTATATTTTGTTCCCATTTATTTTGAATAATTTATTTGATTGATGATAATTCTCTACCATAATTAATATCATATTAGTTAATTTAACTACTTTACTCATTTATAATTACCATATATTATAATTTTTTTTATATTATAAGTGGACTGTCCGAAATACTCACGCAATGCGCTACGTTATTTACGCTATGCGTTATCGGGACCAAGAAGCAACGTCATACGCTATACGCTTTTTAAAACACTGGTCGAACCACGTCAAAACTGCTCTGTTTTCTGGTTTTTCCTTTCTCTGTTTTTTTAGCGAATTACATATAAGATCGAATCGTTCGACTTATCTTCACACACCCTCGAATAATCTCTCAAATACGAATCTATAGGCGCTGATTTCTCAACACACCTCATAATTGTTTGATCTATATGACTGGAATAATACCCTTCAATATATCTTTATCGGAGTCGTTGTCTCACTATATCTATATCTTTATCAATTGACGCCAGTCTTAATATCTTTCTTGTGTCTTATTATATCTTGATTAGACCATTTTTCCCGATACCTAGATCAATCAACATAGCTTTATAATAAAATTATAAAAACAAATAAATCATTAACAATAGATAAGCCTTACGCGTTTACTACTAATGAGCTTTTGCTTGGTTTTTTACACTCTCATGGGTCGCCAACTTTACTTGACTGATTGATGTCTTGGAATATTTCTCAAGGCTTGCCATACAATTTTCGATCAAAAACTCAAATTTATTCCGACCTGTGAAGTTAGAGTCAGGTTTTCTCAACTATCTAATATTGTGATCCAAAATCGAAGCTGGCATAGTTAGTGATCCAAAGTTTATAATTTTGTCGTTATTTAATAGGTAACTTTAGTTTGATACCAACTAAGTTTATGTTAGAAGTTAAAACCTATAAACAATAATGTTCAATGTGTTAGGTTCTGAATTCACATGTGAAAAAGCATGTCGTTATCGAAAGATTAAATTAGCCCAGTTTTGTCAATAAAAATGGAAGGGATATTTCACTTGCTATACAACGTTGGTTTAAAATCGAAGCACGCTATCTGTATATATTTCATTGACTGTGGAAAACAATATCGTAAAAAAGGGTTTTCCATTCCATGCAATAATTTTCTGTGTAGCCTCATAAACTTATTTCAAAGTCTTTGTACGCATTTGTTTATTTCCGACCGTTTAATTTCTAGTGCAGAAAAAAATAGAATGTTATGACAAATCTGATCAACGGCTTATATGTTCGAGAAATTACGAGTAAACAATCACTAAAATACAAAAAAAAAAAGAAAACAAAAATGGGCATGTTTGTTGAGATGTAGTTAGTATTTGCTCTCCAAAATAGAAATTGCTTAGAATCTTCTAAGAAACCGTAATAATAAAAATATGCCCCATGCATGTTAGTAGGCCCCTAAATGATAAAAGATTTATTCAATTTTTTTGTTAATGCTGCTGGTTAGGGGTGAGCAAAACTGGATATCCGGATTTTGGATATCCGAAATTCGGATATCCGGATTTTCGGATATCAAAAATGATATCCGTATCCGGTCCGGTTTAAATCGGATATCCCCTTTATTCGGATATTTAAATCGGACATCCGCATCCGGTTTTTAAATTTATTTTTTATAGTATAATTTTTCATATTTTCTTTACAAAATCATTTTTTATTTCTTATCAAAATAAAATATATTTCATATAAAAATTACTACATATAGTAATTAACACAATGTGAATTCATGATTCAAAATTACATAATAAATAATAAACAATATGTGAATTCATGATTCAAAATATATTCCGTTCAAAATCATTTTTTATTTCTTATCAAAATAAAATTATTTTTTCATATAAAAATTTCTACACATATTAATTCACACAATATGTGAATTCATGATTCAAAATTATGTAATAAAATAATATAAATGTAAATATTTGTATGGGATTTTTTTTTTCTTTTTTGACCTTCATTTTTCATTTTGGGCTATTTTTATTTTTTAATTATTTTCTAATATAAAACCGGATACCGGATATCCGGATTTTAGACAAACCACTATCCGTATCCGATCCGGTTTATTTTAAAATAAATCGGATCGGATATCCGATCCGGTTTTTAAAAATGGATATCCAAATTTTCGGGTTTTAAAAATCGGATCGGAATCCGATTTTCGGATATTTTTGCTCAGCCCTACTGCTGGTAATAGATAATAATTTGCACAGTATTTGAGCTTAAACTATCTTCAATTTATGACATATTGTGCTAATTGTTATATATTAAAGGTATATTATTACATAATTGAGATGATAACACGTGAGTGGAAATCTTTCTTTTGTTTGGTGTGCAAGTGGGAGGGGATAATAATTGAGACAATAGTCCACACAAGAGATGGAGACAGCATCATTTTCATTATCTCTGCTCAGTGTTTTAAATAGCGTTATGATGCGCGCTACGAGGAGCGCTTTCGCGTTGAATTTCCATAAAGCGCTACGTAGCGTCCCAAATTTAGCGTTTGTTCTTTTTTATTTTTATTTTCTTTTATTTCTTAATCTTTATAAAACTAAGATATACTTATATTTGAAGGGTTCGTTTTTCGAGAAACGAGCGCCGAGACATGACTCAACATTGTGGATGTCAGTCTGCAAAAGTCTACACTTAGGCTAGCTAGGGCTTTTAAAGAACAATGAAATAACCAATATATACATAGCCGCGAATTTAATTTTTTAGAACTGATAAAATTAAAAGAATATATATAAAGCTCACTAGACTACGCATTTTAAAACATATCGTTATTTTTTTTCCAGAAACTTATGTGTCTTTATTATATTTTGTTCCCATTTATTTTGAATAATTTATTTTATTGATGATAATTCTCTACCATAATTAATATCATATTAGTTAATTTAACTACTTTACTCATTTATAATTACCATATATTATAATTTTTTTATATTATAAGTGGACTGTCCGAAATACTCACGCAATGCGCTACGCTATTTACGCTACGCGTTATCGGGACCAAAACGCGACGTCATACGCTATACGCTTTTTAAAACACTGTCTCTGCTTGAAGAAAAAATATACACACGCATACGCCTCAATGAAAAAAAAAAGAGAGGAGACAAGCCGCCCACAATCAATTGAAAAAAAGGCACACATGCGATTGATAGAAAACAAAGAAGAAAACAAGATATATGTCCATATAAATCAAGGTGGAGAACGATTACTTCAACTATTATTTTATAGTCGTTAGTTTCTATATTTTCCTTTGTCTATCCTCAGTTTAATTTAGTTTCTTTTTCGAACCGTAAACACCAAAACCCCCCTTTATTATTATTATTATTATTATTATTATTATTATTATTATTATTATTATTATTACTATTACCATTATTATTATTATTATCATTATTAGTATTATTATATGACACGCTCAAATACTAGCAAGTATATTAGGTCGTGCAAGTAGTATAAAATGGACGTAAGTCCAAGTATCGATCCACGAGGACAGCTCGATTAATTTTAAATTTAATTTAGACTAATGCAAATTTTGAATATGGTATTTTTATGATTTTTTATATTAAAAATAATCAAACCAGATAAAAACGCAAATAAACAATTAAAGCAAATAGACGATATGACGATTCAAAATCAACGATGATCTGATCAAGACGTATGCTCGGCACGAATTATTCCTACGTCTATATGCAATCAATCATAAATAATCAAATGAGTCTCAGTCAAGGTAGAATTTCCTAAAATAATCGCTACTCGTTTGTCCCGCAATAACGATCCTATGCGATAGAGAACCAATCCCTATATATTTATATGACTGTAGTTTCTACGCACGCATTTAATATTTATGAAACTCCCCGAGTTTAAACATTTTCGGCGCCTAAGACCTCGAAAACCACACGAACGAAACCTTCTGATCAGTTTTACGTCGTGGTGCTTTATATTTATTGTTCTAACCTATCTAATTACTTTGTCCGTCTCATAAACCAGTCGAGTGTCATGCATATGTTGATCAGACACACGCAAGCATTAAACTCAAATATAAAACACATAACTCGACTCATGCGATTAAATACGATGCGAATAACATTAAGACGAACTCATAATTCGACCTCACATGGCCTTAATCACATAATATTTTACGCTAGCATATTAAAATACGAAAACGACGAAAGTGCAAACACGGACATACTTAAAAACAGTACAATGACAGATAGAAAAATCCCTCACGGTACTTTCGTCGAACGGTTGGTGGGCGACTTTTCTGAATAGCACAGCTCCAACACACCCTCTCAAACAGCTCAACCTCGTGTAGAAACCCCCAAGCTCACAGCTGCCCAGCAGATCTGACACAACAACTCACAGACCTCAACCTCTCGGCCTCTCTCTTTGCGTGGATTTGTTTTTCTGTTCGAAGGGCGCTCCACAAGCACGCACCTCACTAATGACACATAGATCGCACCCCCCTCTTTTCTTAATTAGAAGATAGCTTATTTATTACCTCAGTGTCGAAGCTCTCCTCTGCCCTTCTCTTAAGAAACGTTTTATAGACGTGAGGTGAAACACGAGGGCGACCAAACATCCCCGATTTCCTCGAGCTGGGTTTCCCTTAATTCATGCGTCCCTTTTTTTCCTTTGTCTGCTCTTTTTGCGTTGCTTGTCGTGTGTCCTCAGCCGTAAAGATTGACCTTCTTTTCTTTCGTTGTCTCCGCGTTGTGTCGTGGCATCTTCTTCAATAATGATAGCTCGATGGTTCCTCTCTCCCTCTGTATCTATTATATTGTATTATATGTGTGTTGGGCTATATTCATGGGCTGAGGTTGGGCTAATGGGCCTGAAAATATTTGGGTTGATTTTGTTTGTTTTTCTTGGCTTTGGGCTCACAAAGTGTGGGCCAATTTCTAGCTCAAGTTCGTTCCCCAAATTTTGGCCTTTTTGGCTTTGTTACCTGTCAAATATGAAAAGTAACATTCGATAGGATATTTCTGGATATTTAGACATATACTATGGAATTATGCAATTTTTCTGGTCTAAAATGTTCGTAAAATCCTAACTTATCAACAACCCCCAAACTAGTTTCGATCGTTCTCGATCGTAAAAGCGGATAAAAACTAAATCGGGTTAGGATTTTACGTCACAAAATGAATTCTCATGTTTATTCTCAGAAAACAAAAGCACAATCAGTCGAAATCGTCATCAGCTAATGAATGATCTAATCAAACATGGGACATGAAGTAATACTTCGCAATCATATCATAGCACGAAAATATTTCCAGATCCTAACACGTATCAAGTGACAACTCTCACATGGATCGCTCAAGTCGCTCGAAGTGTTTAATGGGGTTTGTCTAAAAGCGCTCGACTCACGACATAGAATGATATTACTCTAAACTTGCAAGTATATCACATCAAATCACTTATGAATCTCATGCACGAATCAAAAGGTCTTTATCAAGGTTGTAATGGGGCTCAGGGTAATAAGGGTGTGATATATGGGATGAGTGAGCTAAAATAGTCAAGCATGTCAGTAGTCACTAGATCGCTTTCCTGTTTATACCCTAAAGCAACAAAATAGGACATCAAATAATGGAAATTCGTACTACTATAAAACGCACTAAAACTATTAGTAAGAACTCGAGAAAAATTCTGAATCCACTTTAGCCATCTTTTTTCTTTATAAAAATATTTTTTTCGATTTCTTTTTCAGTTATTTTTTTCCAGTTTCTTTCTTTCTCTTTTTTTTTCGATCACTCTTTTTTTTTTCAAATAAATAAAACATACTGCCACAACCAAATAAAACAAGCCATAATCTTCTTTCCTCTAAACTAATAGACTCAGTACTTTGAAACGACTAGTAAGCTAACATGCTGACAGTGGGTTCGAGGATTAAGGATAAAATAACGGGATAAAGTGGCTAAATATCGTAGCTCCAAATCAAAGAATAAGGCTAATAAGGCTCAAATGGGCCACTAATTGATAGATATGTCGGGTATGGAGATATTTAGGCCAGTGGCTCATCCTAAGAGATATTGACATGTATAACAAAGCAAGTTCGAAAATAATCAGACTACGCGTGGCACTCATGAAAACACATTGAGCAAGTATTGTGTTGCTCTAATTTATTTTTGCTCAAAACTCACAATATTTTCTGGATTTGTGTCTCATGATACGTATTATTTTTCTGAATCAATCAATGTGGTCAGACAATCATGCTAATATCAAAACACGTAACATGCAGAACTTTCACACACAATTAGCTGAATCTTATCTCGACATAAGCAAATTTTCAAAAATTTTCATCATCGACAGGAGATTTCACAAGTGACGTTCAAATCATAACTTGATCAGTTAAACCAGCTAATAAATCGAAGAGATCGATATCATATAAAATCTAGCATGTGTCACCCCACCCCCAAACTAATTATCACATTGTCCTCAATGTGTAGAATTTAAAGTAAAGAGAGAGTTTAAGTGACACTGCCCTGAATAATGCACAGATCGATGTGGGCGAGTTGTGAGAGGACTTCAGTTCCTTCAGGATAGCGCTACTTCTGCGGATGAATCACCCCACAAACTGACTATGAGCCTGCGAGAAAACATAACTAGACGACACCGTGATACGAATTCTTGACAAAAAAAATTCAAATGCAAGACACACTTCTAAGATGCGATAATTAATATATACTCCATACAAAATAAAAGTAGAAATGCATAGATAGTACTTGGGTTGCCTCCCAAGAAGCGCTGCTTTTATAGTCGTTAGCTTGACTCTCGAACCGATCAACGTAGATCGGTATGTGAACTTGCTTCGGTGTGCTGGAGGTCCTTCAGCTTGTTGATATTTTCTCCAGACAAGGTATCCCTGAAAGACATAGAACAACTCAAAGCAGTCATATTAGTATTACGGGTTTCTTCAAGAATTACTGAAGTTACTTCTCCAAGACTCCCGTCGTCGTATAATTTCAGGCGCTGTCCATTAACCTTATAAGAGTCCTTCCGTTTATTAGGATCTGTACGGCTCTAGATGGGAATAGTTGCTCCACTACGTATGGCCCCGTCCATTTACTCTTTAGTTTTCCGGGAAATAGGCGCAGCCGCGAGTTGAATAGTAGTACATGATCCCCGACTTTGAACTGTCTTTGTGCAATTCTCTTATCATGATATTTCTTCGTTCACTCCTTATACAGTTTTGCATTCTCGTATGCGTTTTGGCGAAATTCTTCCATCTCATGCAGTTGGAGTAATCGGTTTTTACCTGCCTCGACATAATCAAAGTTAAGTTTCTTAACAGCCCAATATGCACGATGTTCTAACTCAACAAGTAAATGACATGCTTTTCCGTAAACTAATTTAAAAGGTGAAGTTCCTATCGGTGTTTTAAATGCAGTGCGATATGCCTATAAGCATCATCTAGCTTCAAAGACCAATCTTTCCTAGAGGCATTCACTGTCTTTTCTAAAATTTGCTTACGCTTCCTATTGGAAACTTCTACCTGTCCACTGGTTTGAGGATGGTACGGGGTAGACTCTTTATGCTTAACACCATATTTCGATAATAATTTAGCAAATAACTTATTGCAAAAATGAGTACCCCCATCACTAATTATTGCACGTGGTGTACCAAAGCGAGTAAGATATTTTTCCTAAGAAAGCGAATAACTACTCGTGCATCATTTGTTCTACATGCTTCAGCCTCGACCCACTTGGACACATAATCTACTGCAACGAGGATATATTTATTAGAGCATGAAGTAGGAAATGGTCCCATAAAGTCAATACCCCAAACATCAAATAGCTCAACTTCTAGCATAATATTTAAAGGCATCTCATGTTTTCTAGAAATACCACCAGTACGCTGGCAACGATCACAAGAAATCACATAAGCATGAGCATCCTTAAATAAGTAGGCCAGAATAAACCTGATTGAAGCACCTTAAATGCCGTCTTTGTAGGCCCATGATGTCCACCCGTCAACCAGAACAACAATGAGATAGAACATAATTTACCTCTTCGGCGGGAATACATCGCCGAATTACCTGATTGGAGCAGATTTTGTACAAGAAGGGATTGTCCCACAGATAATGCTTTGCATCAGAAAGAAATTTCTTCTTCTGATGAAAAGTTAACCCTGTTGGAATATCACCTGTAGCAGCATAATTTGCAAAATCCGCATACCAAGGTAAAGACGTATCAAGCAATGCATACAATTGTTCATCAGGAAAACGCTCGTCAATAGGTAATCCCTATCCTGCTCATGTGAATTTTCTACCCTAGATAAATGATCAGCTATCACATTTTCGACATCTTTCTCATCACGTATCGTCAAATTCTTGAAGTAGTAAAATCCAACGAATCAACCTATGCTTTGCATCTTTCTTAGCGAATAAGTATCTAAGTGCAGCATGACTAGTGTATACTATTACCTTATTCATCACAAGATACGAATGAAATTTATCTACCGCAAATACCACAGCTAGTAACTCTTTTTCGGTGGTAGCATAATTTTCTGTGCATCGTCCAAAGTCTTGCTAGCGTAGTAAATGGCCTGAAATATTTTTGTAATGCCCGTAAAATTTAAGCGGGATTACGATAGGAAAATTTCAAGAAAATTAGTGAGGAAAATATTATGAATAAAAATTCCTAAGAAATAATTATGAACGAAAATTTGGAAGAAACTAAGATGATAAAATATTTCCGTTCGAACGGGCTCACTTAATAATCGACCCGAGTAAATAATAAAATTTTGGGCTTAGGCTCAAATAAAGATTGAAACAATATTAAAGACCCAAATGATCAAGCCCAAAGATTTAATAAAGAAAGGGCCTAAATTAAATACTTGAATAAAATCAGTAAGGCCCAAATCCATTATTTGAAATGGGTTTCTTCACCTAAAGGAAAATCATGTGAAATAAGTCTCACTTACTAGTCCCTCTTCACGATTTTTCAACCATAATACATCATTAGGATAAAGAAAGCCAGTATAATTAATATTCTTTAAGATAAGGATGAATGGAACCAAAAAAATAATTCATAAGAGACGAAATTTTGTTGGATAAGCATTTTGCTTAGCTTGGAGTATGACTCATGAACCACTACCACTTCACAAAGTTCCAAGTGTTGTCCTCTTTTCGTTGTTTTCCCAAGCCTTATCGAAAATCATTAGTGAATAAACAATCATTTTGAGGAGCAAGGAACGAAAGCTAAAGCAAGGTAGAAGAGGAAGAAAGTTTCATAACCCTACCAAGATCAATTCGGCTAGTTAGCAAATCCATATCAGATGAGATGTGAGCTAAGTAAGAATTTCATCTTCATCAACGTAGATTCCCTTATGCTTAGTATGTTTTATATTTTAATTGATTACTCTGATGCTTATGTGAAGTTTCAAGAATGATAGAGGTAGTTAAGAACTTAAACTATGGGATTTCAATCCATTATCATACATGCTTATAGGTGGTCAACGGGTGTTAGTGATTTTCGGAATTCAGTATTTTAATGCTTGGTTAGGTGATGTTTATTTGTTATATGTTTCGTTAGAACCCAAAGTATGGGTTTAATCTGTATTTAGGGGTGTTGTGGATGATTTGAAGTTTTGGGGAATTTTTGTGACTACTACGATGATGAAATCTCAGATCCATGAGCTAGTTATGATAAGTACTAGTTGTTGATTAAATATGCGTATGAAGTCTTCGACCTTGGGCTATTTATAAACAAAGCTTTACGATTTGTGAGTTCATACGTGTGGAATACGCAAGTTATTTTCGATGGCATGTAGTTTTGGTAAGAAGTATTCTAGTTATATATCTTGGAAATTTTCGGTGTATGAAAAACTAATGAAGTTTTGAATTTAGGGTGTACGACTTTTTGGGTTGGAAATAATCTCCGAAGATGATAGTTTATGAATTCATGTTTTAGGATGATTTTTGAAGAAGGTTATGATGAAATGAGTTTCGGGTGATATTTACCTTTAGGGTTTTGAGGATTTTTGAAAGATTTACTGTAATAGAATTTAGGATGATTTTCGAAATATTATAGGATAAATTCTCGGATCATTTTTGGGTTTAGGATGATTTTAGAGATGTTAAAATTATGATTTTCGAAAGCGCTATATTTTCAAAAGGTTGGTTTTCGAAATAAGTTTTTGTAAGATAGAAAAGTTTTCGCAAGTTTCGCATGTATGAGTTTTATTTTGAAACCAAGTTATTTTCGAAAGAATTTTCGAAAGAGTTTTCGAAAGAATTTTCGAACTGGCCATTCGAAGATTGTTTCGAAATCTGTTCCGAAAATTATTTTCAAAACTAACTGAATTCGCGATTATCTAATTTTCGAAAGACATTTTGAAGTAAGTCCCATTTCGAAACTTGGTTAAATATGATAGGTAATTTCGATACTTAAAAAATTTCGAATATTATATATTTTCGAAGAGTTTCAAAACTTTCATATTTTTCATATGATATTTTCACATGAGTCTTTCAGCATTTAGGTAGTTTGCATATTTTTAATAGTTATCTAATTTAGCTAGTAATCTGATTGTATGGTATTTTCATAATTAAGGTCCGACAATATAGGAGGTTCACGAGGCTGTTAGGCAAATAAATCTCGGACGACAGGTAAGTGGAAATTTCACCTACAACACATAAATTAATTTATGTGCGTATTTTATGTGACTATGTGCTTTGATGAGAATATGTAACGTGTTATCTGTGTTGAATGATCCTACGTGATATGAATTATATGGAATTACGTGATTTTATGGCAACTGTGTTGGTCGTTTTATGTGAGATGCTTACTGGCGATAGTGAAATCGCATGGTGAGTTATTATATATGATTTTGCGATGACATGGGAAACCAGTTGGTACACCATATCATGGTATATTATGTGCACGTTTGGATTTATTTTTATTTTGGGAAAGTGAACGTGCATTGTATTTATCGCCTGTAGGCGAGCATGGTATAGCATGATATCATTCATATGGCATGAGCATGTGCATACACGGAAGATGTGAGGATTTGCATTTATGAGTATGCACAGTATACAATCATATGAAAACGAATATTATAGCTACTTCTACAAAGGCACCACGACGGAATGTAAGCCGTCTAATGTATTATGTGAGGCAGGAGGAGCGACCTAGGTAGGGGCGACCTAGGGAAACCTAGCGTAGGCCGCCCAGTGTGGAGCAACTGTCCGACAGGAGGAGCGACCTGGGTAGGGGCGACCTAGGGAGATCTAGCGTAGGGCACCCAGTGTGTAGCAACTGTCATTGTCATTAGCGGACGAGGATCACCTGGACGAGACACATGGCGTAAGCCAGTGCCAGGAAAGGCAACCGCTATGGAAAAAGGACGATCGTCGGATAGAGGGGCGACCTGGTGAATGGAAAAACTGGAGATAAACCCTAGTTTTGTCCTAGCAGAGTGGGCCAACTATCGTATTTTTATCCGTATAGGATTTGAGCTCATGTTATGGTGGTGCGAGTAGTAAGTTAGCTATGGGCCCAGATACAAATGAAAAAGAAATGAGAAAGAAATAAGAATGATATGTGTATGTGAGTATTAGAAAGCACTGGTGCGGATGCCTTTGCTAGTTGGCACGTGCATACACGCATATTTCCACTTACTGAGCTTTATAGCTCATTCCACGTTTTATGTGTTGTAGGTACGAACGAGTCGGACGTTGAGACACGTCTAAGGCAGGCTGATGGCGGTGAGTCCATGTACTTTTGAGGGCTGGGCGTACATGGATGCGACCTGAGGGGTGTTATCAGTGTGTTTTAAATATTTTAACATATTGGGCTATGGTCTTTTAGATTATAATGTTTGCATAACGGGACGTGTGCGAAATAAATGTGTACGAGTGTATAATATTAAATTATTAAATAGGAGTATTTTTTTTTAAATCGGGTCTTCCGCAGCTTACGTTGCGAAAAATCCGCCAAACTAGTTATAGGAAAAGTGAGTCGTGACAATTTTATCCTTGCGTTGTCCAAGAACAGCGCCTACCGCACCATCACTAGCGTCACACATCAATATAAACGGCAAAGTCTAATCCGGTGCAGCCATCACTGGCGCTATGGTGAGTTTCTCCTTTAAAGTGCGAAAGGCTTGTAGACACTGGTCTGTAAAGTCAAACACAACATCTTTGGCAAGTAAGTTTGATAATGGCTTAGCTATTTTCAAAAAATATTTTATGAGGCGTCGGTAGAATCCTGCATGTCCCAAAAAGCTTCTAACCGCCTTCACCGACGTGGGTGCTGCTCAATTACGTCGACCTTCGCTCGATCTACCTTGTGTGATACATTGTGGCCAAGAACTATGCCTTCCTGTACCATAAAATGGCACTTCTCCCAATTTAAAACAAGGTTAGTCTCTTCGCAACGTTTAAGAACAAAATCTAATTAGCGAGGCATGTATCGAATGTAGATCCAAACACAGAAAAATCATCCATAAAGATCTCCATAAATTTTTCAACTACATCATGGAAAATAGCAAGCATGCACCTTTGAAATGTAGCTAGGGCATTACATAATCCAAATGACATACGTCTATACGCAAAATACCGTACAAGTAAAAGTAGTTTTTCTTGATCCTCAGGTGCTATAGAAATCTGATTATACCCTGAATAGCCATCTAGAAAACAATAAAATTCATGTCCAGCTAATCGCTCTAACATTTGATCGATAAAGGGAAGTGGAAAGTGATCTTTACATGTGGCATCAATTAATTTTCTATAGTCTATGCATACACGCCATCCCGTAACTGTTCTAGTGAGAATTAATTCATTTGAATTATTTAATCACAGTTATACCTCCCTTTTTCGGCACAACCTGCGTCGGACTAACCCATGCGAAATCGGGGATAGGATAATAATACCTGCGTCCAAAAACTTGATTACCTCCTTCTTCACGACTTCTTGCATAGTTGGGTTCAAACGCCTCTGTGGTTGTACGATTGGCTTGTATGAATCCTCCATCAAAATCTCGTGCATGCAAATGGTCGGGCTTACTCCTTTTATGTCAGCAACCTTCCATGCGAATGCCCGCTTGTGTTCCCTTAGCACTCTCAATAGCTTTTCGTCCATGAGATCTGTCAACGTGGAAGAAATAATCACAGGTAAAGTGTCAGAGGCGCCAAGATAAACATATTTAAGATGGCTAGGTAAAGGCTTTAAATCTAGAGTTGGAGGATCCTCGATTGATGGCCGTGGTTGCAGTCCCAATGTCCGATCGAGTTGCTCAAATTTTGATTTAAATGACTTTCTGTGAGGTGTATTTGCCTCTAGACTCGCCACGACATATTCCAACTCGGCTTTGTTTTCTATGTCTTCTCCAACTAAACATGCTTCCAACTCATCTTTGTTCCTGAAAGCCTTAAAATACTCAAAAGCACATGAGTCAATACTATCAATAAACGAGCATGAATCATCATCAGTGGGGTGTTTCATTGATTTATAAACATCAAATACTACTTTTTCATCCCCTGTTTGTAAGATGAGTTTACCATTACCGACGTCGATGAGTGCTCTTGCCATATTTAGAAATGGTCTTCCAAGTATCAGTGGCATATCGGTATCTTCCTCCATGTCTAATACCACAAAATCCGCTGGGAAGTAGTGTTCTCCAACCTTCACTAGTATATCCTCGACAATTCATCGTGGGTATGTGATCGACCTATCTGCTAGTTGGAGTATCGTAGATGTGGGCTTTGGCTCACCGACTCCTAATTTCTTAAGAAGCGAAAAAGGCAACAGGTTAATGCTTGCACCTAAATCGCATAATACATTAGTAAATGAGAGCGAGCCTGTAGAACAAGGGATTGAGAAACTCCCTCTATCTTTAATTTTTGGTGGTAACTTCCTTTGTAGCACGGCTGAACATTCTTCATTGAGCGCTATCGTACCATGTTCTTCCAACTTATTCCGATTCGACAATAGCTCCTTCAAGAATTTTGCATACTTCGATATCTGCAGCTTCAACAAAAGGAATATTAATTTCAAGCTTCTTAAAAATATTAATAAAGCGTTCAAACTGCTTATCAGGTTTTCCCCATCGTAGTGCAGCTGGAAATAGAGGTCGAATCTTTATCGGTGGTAGTCGCTCGGCCTTCTTTTCGGATGGTGGAGAATCCAACATCTTCGTGATTGAAGTACTTTGGTCGGCATTTTTTGTTTCGATCTCTTCCACCGTCTTTTGGGTTTTTGGAGCCGGCTCGAGCGTCTTTCCATTCCGTAGTTGAATGGCCTTCGCGTACTCTCTAGGGTTCTTCTCAGTGTCGCTTGGGAGTGCGCCTTGTTTGCGTTCGGATACTGTGCTCGCAAGCTGTCCCACTGTTGTTGCAAGGTTGTGGATTGTGGCTTGTAGATCTTGAAAATTGGCGTTGACCCTCGTCTCTAGACTTTGGAAGCGTTCCTCTGCCTTGCGATTCTCATTGCCTTGTATTGCTACCAATTTGTCGAGCGCTTCCTCCCAACTTGCTTTTGGTTGTTGTGGTTGTGTGTTTTGTTGTCCTTGATGCTTCTGAAAAGGTGATCGCTCTTATTGGCTTGGGAATCCCAGAGGCTTCTCATAGTGTGAAATGCCATACGATAGGTTTGAATGATTTCTCCAACTCGGATCGTATGTGTTTGAGTACACGTTTTTTGATTTGTTGTGGATGAAGTTGGCCGACTCCGGATCCTTGGCTTGTATCGCATCTAGCCTCCGGTGAATAGCCTCAAATTGTGCTTCCATTGAACTATTTATCTCATGCACGCCAGCTGTCCGTCGGTCTAGATCTTGTACCGTGTATCTCGCCGGGTAGGCCGCAACCCTCTCGATGGTTGCGAGTGCGTCAGTATCTCCTAACTCCATGAAACTTCGCCCACACCCCCCATCAACGATCCGCTTATTTTGAGTGCTTAATCCTAGAAAGAACGACTGCATTTGTACGATCAATGGGATGTTGTGATTTGGGCATTGCCGGAGGAGATTCTTGTATCTGTTCCATGCGTCGCTTAGTGTTTCTCCCCCTTCTTGTTTGAAGTTCACGAGTTCAGCCCTAATTTCGCTCGTTCTTGATAACGGGTAGTATTTGCCCAGAAAACACTCTACCAATTCATCCCAACTATGTATGGATGCATGCGGCAGTGACGAAAACCATTCGGACGCGTTCCCTGCTAAAGAAAACGAAAAGAACGTCAGTTTTATCACTTCTCGAGAAACACCTGGATATTTAATAATTTTGCATATTTGTGAGAATTTGGCAATGTGCGCATTTGCGTCCTCGTCGTCAGGCCGCTGAATGTTGAACCGGTCACCATCTGTATAGTAACGGGTTTGATCTCAAATTGGTTATTTGGTCCCGGAGGAATGGCAATCGGGTCATTATCATCAAAGTGCCCCGGAAGTGCTTGGCTTAGCAAAGTGGGCCGTAAAGCAACCATCTCGTGATTGTGTTGTTCCTCGCGATTTTCTTCTCGTTCTTGATCCTCCATCATTTGTTTATGGTTTCGGTTGTTGTGTCGGCACGTAGCTTCGATTTCAGCGTCGAACAGTAATTGTCCCTTAGTGAGCTTCGTGTCATGCACCGAATAATAATTCTGCAAAAGATTTAAAATCAATGTAAATAAGTCCGGTAAAAATAATAATAATAAAAATAATAATATTTTTTTTAGATATATATAATTGGTAGTGATGTACGGAAAAATAATAATAATAGAACTTACATAAAAATAAAATGATGATGATATAATAAAAATAATATTAATATTAAAAATACGCTTCTACTAGAAGAAAAACATATATTATAATAATACTAATAAAAATTTATAAAAATAGAATATCTAAATTAAACTCGGAAGTTAAAATTAATGATACCGCTGTCCCCGGCAACGGCGCCAAAAACTTGACACGCTCAAATACTAGCAAGTATACTAGGTCGTGCAAGTATAAAATGGACGTAAGTCTAAGTATCGATCCACGATGACAGCTCGATTAATTTTAAAATATTATTCTGAAATTTAATTTAGACTAATGCAAATTTTCAATATGGTATTTTTATGATTTTTGATATTAAAAATAATCAAACCAGATAAAAACGCAAATAAACAACTAAAGCAAATAGATGATATGACGATTTAAAATCAACGACAATGTGATCAAGGCGTATGCTCGGCACGAATTATTCCTACGTCTACATGCCATCAATCATAAATAACCAAAATGAGTCTCAGTCAAGGTAGAATTTCCTAAAATTATCGCTACTCGTTTGTCCCGCAATAACGATCCTATGCGATAGAGAACCAATCCCTATATATCTATATGACTGTAGTTTCTACGCACGCATTTAATATTTATGAAACTCCCCGAGTTTAAACATTTTCGGCGCCTAAGACCTCGGAAACCACACGAACGAAATCGAATTCCATTTCTGGTCAATTTTACATCGTGGTGCTTTATATTTATTGTTCTAACCGGTCTAATTACTTTGTCCTTCTCATAAACCAGTCGAATATCATGCATATGTTGATCAGACACGCAAGCACTAAACTCAAATATAAAACACATAACTCGACTCATGCGATTAAATACGATGCGAATAACATTAAGACGGACTCATAATCCGACCTCACATGGCCTTAATCACATAATATTTTACGCTAGTATATTAAAATACGAAAACAAAGAAATTTCAAATAGAGACATAATTAAAAACAGTAAAATGACAGATAGAAAAATCTCTCACGGTACTTTCGTCAAACGGTTGGTGGGCGACTTTTCTCAATAGCACCTAGCTCCAACACACCCTCTCAAACAGCTCAACCTCGTGTAGAAACCCCCAAGCTCACAGCTGCCCAGCAGATCTGACACAGCAACTCACAGACCTCAACCTCTCGGCCTCTCTCTTTGCGTGGATTTCTTTTTCTGTTCGAAGGGCGCCCACAAGCACGCACCTCTCTTAAGAAACGTTTTATAGACGTGAGGTGAAACACGAGGGCGACCAAACATCCCCGATTTCCTCGAGCTGGGTTTCCCTTAATTCATATGTCCCTTTTTTTTTCTTTGCCTGCTCTTTTTGCGTTGCTTGTCGTGTATCCTCAGCCGTAAAGATTGGCCTTCTTTTCTTCCGTTGTCTCCATGTTGTGTCGTGGTCATCTTTTTCAATAATGATAGCTCGATCGTTCCTCTCTCCCTCTTTGTATCTATTATATTGTATATGTGTGTTGGGCTACATTCAAGGGCTGAGGTTGGGCTAATGTGCCTAAAAATATTTGGGCTTATTTTGTTTGTTTTTCTTGGCTTTGGGCTCACAAAGTTTGGACCGATTTCTAGCTCAAGTTCGTTCCCGAATTTTGGCCTTTTTAGCTTTGTTACCTGTCAAATATGAAAAGTAACATTCGATAGGATATTTCTTGACATTTAGACATATAACTATGGAATTACGCAATTTTTCTGGTATAAAATGTTCGTAAAATCCTAACTTATCATTATAATAATAATTATTATTATTATTATTATTATCGATCGAATTTTGATATAGAAGTAAATCAATCATCTTCCGTGTGGAGATGATCCTTACTTTCGTTATACTCGTTTTAGTAAGGTTATAAATTTTAGTTTTAGCCGTTTTACGACGTGAGCATAAACCAAATGAAGATGACACCGGGACCGCGTTCATGATTCCCCTCATACCGCGTTGTTCATGATTCCCCTTATTATTATCGTATTTCTCGCAAGTCTAAGTCCTACGTACATTATTTATTTACAATGTCGAGAGAAAATAGTACACGTTGACCAACATGATCTCGATTCCCTATGCTATGCTCTACATCTAACAACTTGATTAACAAGGTTAATGAATTACTATTTTCTTAATTGAAAATCGTCAAAAAAAAAGTCCATTTCACTTGTACGCAGACTATAGATCGATCAATGCAAATGCAAATTCTTAACTGATTGCATCTCTCATCATACCGATCACATCACACACACACACACATATATATTTTCAATAAGCCTACTTTATTTGTTTATCCTTTATCTATATCTTCGACTTTATGTAATAATAACATGGGCGGTCTCTTCACCGATGACTAATGATAAATGGGCACTCGATCATCAAAAGCTGCTTTTGAACCATAACTTCAGATAATGCCCACAATTTCTCAGCTTCTGATGAGTCTGCACCCATTTTCGAACTTTCGCTCTCATTACAATCTGAAAAATATCTCCCACTTACGTCCCTAAGATTAGGGTTTGTTGCCACGTAGCATGTCGTAGCAGCTGCCTGCAATAATAAATTTGATTATATATATTACATGAATATATACGACCATTTTATGATACTCTTGCAAAAAAAAAGAGAGAGGTATAACCTGAGGCAATGTCTTCAAGAGTTTTGAAGCCAGAAAGAACACCATATCTGCAAGGGAAAAAATAAAAAAATCGAAGAAAATTACAATTAATTTAAAAATGATAAAAGGGATTTGTTTAATACTTTGTATAACATGAAGTTAAAGAATAATGGCTCAGTAGTACTTGTAATTAGGGGTGAGCAAAAATATCCGAAAATCGGATTTTGATCCGGTATCCGATTTTCAAAACCCGAAAAAACGAATATCCGGTTTTAAAAATCGGATCGAATATCCTTACGATTTATTTTAAACTAAACCGGATATTCGGTATCCGGTTTATATTTAAAAAATAAAAAAAAATAGTCCAAAAAAAAATGAAGGTTCAAATGAAAAAAAAATCATCAAGTAGAATATTTAAATTTATATTATTTTATTATTGCAAAAAACTTCGTTAGAGAATTGAGATAAAAAACATAAAAATATCGAGATGCAAGTTAAAAAATTAATGTGAATTCGTGGTATTGCGTTTATTATTTATTATGTAACTTTGAATCATAAATGCACATATTATGTGAATTACTATGTGTAGAAATTCTTATATTAAAAAACAAATTCTTTTATTGAGATAAGAAATAAAAATATGATTTTCAAAAGAAAATAATAAAAATATAAGAAAAATAAATTTAAAACCCGGATGCGGATATCCGTTGTAAATATCCGAATAAACCGGATATCCGATTTTCGGATATCCGATTAAAACCGGAGCGGATACGGATATCATTTTTCGATATCCGAATTTCGGATATCCGAAAAACCGGATATCCGATTTTGCTCACCCCTACTTGTAATTAGGCCTTCGTGGTCTCTAGTGAGCCTTGTCCTTACAATCCCAGGATTAACTGAATTCACTGTCACGTTTGCATTCATCTCCTGCGACGATTTAATGACATTGATTATTACTGCCTCCGTCCAGACCATTATATACATTTATTAACTCGGGCGTTCCACATCTTTAATAAAAAAAGCTATCACAAAAAATCAATATAATAATATTAAATATTCTTATAAGACATGTTAAAATATACACTTTGTTACCTTTTAACTGTACTATTTTCTTAATTCTCGTGCCAACTTTCAAATGTCCAAATATTTGGAGCGGAGGGAGTACTGAATACTAAACGATGATATTAATTTACTATAATCTAAAGATTAATCAACTAATTATGATTAATGAAATTGTACTTGCCTCAAGTCTCCTAGCTAGTTCCTTGGCGTGCAAAACGTAGGCTAGCTTCGAGAAAGCATACGCACGGGTCCCGTCGTACTCATCACTGTTGCAAAAGCAGACATTTTACACAGTTTCGTCAGAAAGAAGAAAGAAATGTAATAAAAAAGTCA
Source organism: Craterostigma plantagineum (assembly GCA_027422505.1). Taxonomy (NCBI): domain Eukaryota; kingdom Viridiplantae; phylum Streptophyta; class Magnoliopsida; order Lamiales; family Linderniaceae; genus Craterostigma; species Craterostigma plantagineum. The sequence goes on along the minus strand of JAPQWV010000019.1, from coordinate 5,044,080 downwards.
ACCCAGTAGAGTAATTTAAATTTCTCATCGAATGTCGACCTCAAAGCACACATCTTTTCAGATTTTTTGTCAGTTAAGACGACCCAAAGTAATTTAATTCCTACAAGTGGTTCTCATCCCTCTACGTACATCAGTAGAGTTTTCTTTTCAAAAAGCAAAGAACAAAATTCTTACATTTCGTTTCTTGTTATGGAGCCAAGATAAGGGATCATATCGCCAGAAAACCAAGTATGAATGCCTGAAGAAACGTTCACTATTCTTCCTTGAATATTGCTGCTCTTCGCTGTCTCTACCATTTTCTTTAGCAGCATCTTCGTCAACAAAAAGTGACCTACGCTTACCATATAAAATTTAATTTCATGCACAATTTACATAATACAACACATATAAACATATAAGCAGAAGGTAAGTGTATAAAATAAAGAGAACACCTAAGTAATTTGTAGCAAACGTCAACTCGAACCCATCAGCAGAAACACCGTGATCGGATGAGAATTTCCCAGCGTTGTTTCTGCATATGAAGTAATTAATTATCTCAATCATTGATAGCGCTATAATATACATAGATAAACATAATTAGGAGAGGGTTTTTTACGGAAAATATTACATGAGAAGATTGAGGGGTAAACCAAGAGATTCGAACTCGACCACGAATTTTCTAACGGAGCAAAGCGAGCTTAAATCGAGAGACATGACTATTATCTCTGAATCTTGAAATTCTGACAAGATATGAGCTTTTGTTTCCTCGGCGGCTCTGAGGTTTCTAGTCGGTAATACGAGCCTAGCTCCACGCTTTGCAAGAACCTGAGCCGTTTCGGCTCCAATCCCAGAAGTGGCTCCTAGAAAAATAAAAGAAGGTCAATTATGAACCTAAATATTGATGACTAAAATTTTTCTCTCAGAAATTTACAGTATATGTTGGTAGGAATTCATCACATACACAAAAAAACATGTAATAACATTGTTAAATTACGTACTATAGACGGGTGGTCTAGACTACACAAATCAAGAAATATAAAGAAGGTCGCAAAGAATGAAACTTTATCTCATTTTCTTGAAACCCACATGAACTCTTTTCTTTTCCTAAGAGTAAAAACTAATGGGTAATGGGTACATTTCAATTTCTTACATATTATGAAGAAGACACATATGGGATTTGTCTAAATAGCGCTGCACGCGCACATGCATTCATCAGTAGTCTTTCTTTATATACGTTATTTTTTCCCAATCAAGCTTCTTCCTCTACTTGATTATTTCCCTTTCCTTTCCCCAATCATTACCTAATGACAACACGTTGAATGCCGTTTTCGTTAAGTACAATAATTACCAGCAGCAGATAATACAAACAAGCAAACAAAAAATGAAAACAAATAAATAAATAACCTGTGATTATTGCCGTGACGGAGCTGAGATCGGAGCAGACGGCGGTCACTTCCTCCGCCGTCGCCTTCGAGCCAAAACCGCTCGGCCCATTTGAACCGATTAAGTACTTTAATGTTTCGAGCATCTCTCTGAAATTAGGACAAACTTTCCGAGTTATTATTTCTAGAAAATTTCAGGGTTTCTTTTAGAAAAAGGAAATTGACGAGAGAAAAAGGAAAAGCTGGGCCCAATCGAAATGTCGAGATGATATATATCTATCACTGTGGCTAATGGAAAAGAATCGATACCAAAGTACGCATAAACATGCACTTCGAAAAAGAATTAAAATCCTGTGTATGTGTGTGTATCAGTGTGTGTTTGTACATGTAAGGAAGAGGTGTTGATATTTATCGGTGAATCTATAAAAAATACCCAATTGGAAAATTTTTTTACACATAACTACCTATGTCAGAAAATTTTATAGATAGGTATCCGATTTAATTTTACCAGTTTCTTTACTCATATCGTACCTTCCTGTGTGTATATTGCGTACTATAACACGTTTATATAGGGTACCTAAATATAGGATACGTCGTACCTACGGGCATGCCTGTGTGTTACATAGTGCGTACCTAAATATAACATACGTCGTACCATTTTCTGTTATATAGGGTACCCAAATGTGTTGAGATAGGGTACCCAAATGTGTTGTTTGGTGTACTTTCGGGGATCGGGTACCTATGTGCAAAAACTTTATTCTGTTAGGTATACATATAAAAAAATCCTGACTGAGTACTAAATTACAAGTTTTTTTTTCCAAATAGGTACTTATGTAAAAACCCCATATTTATTAAGGATGAAAGTGAAAGGACAAAATGGGGGTATTTTATTCATTACATGGTGATCATGGTGGCTTATTTGGGATAAAAATTACGAGATTTTGATTTCTTGTAACATTATTTTTTTACCTTTTACTTGGAAAATTTCTTTGTATCGAGAATCTATAGCTCGACTACTTGTTTTTCTAACAATAGCAATTAGTATTATATGATTTCCTTGATAACTTATATTGCGTAGAGTTTATCTCAATCACTCACTGATATATTTAGCTGTAATTTGTTACGTACAATTCGCCGTCGTATCTCCTCCCTTATGTGGACAATTTATGAGGGATTGAAAGTTTTGCGTGGGGTGCCACGGTGCATCATATTTTGTTGAACTCAGTACGATCAAAGAGAACGTACGTGGAAGTATGTATGTATCGTTTGTTGGTTTTTTATTGGTGCTACTTTTATTTTTACTAAAGAGATGTATATTTGAATATAACGATTGTTCATAATAATGTTGATTTTTCTTCATCAATGTTGCAGATGTGGGTGTTCGAACATTGTCCATCACTTGGGAAGAAGTGCGGACTCAACGAGGTACCTCGTTGTCTGCGGTGGCAAGATCCGATGACACGTCCTAAGTTAACGGACATGGAGAAGCAGTTTGATGCTTTGGAACCGCATCAAATCCGTGACATGCATCCATCGGTCGAAGAGCAAGTCTTTTTTACGATGCTAGCGACTGTCGAATTTATAGTTGCAACCTGACATACTGATGCTTCAGTGTTTTTACAAGAGAAAGAACAATTGAGGCCGAAGAATGCAAACATGGAAGGCATTATTGAGGAGCTAAGGAGTGGTGGTGAGGTGAATGAAGCGATGGACGTAGAGGAGAATCGGGGAGAAGAGATGCATGGCCCGATAGTACCAGATTAATTGAATGAGTCTGTATTAGTTTGCATGTTCCCATATATGGTAGGAGAACATAGAGATGATACGTACACCGAAGAGGGCTTGGGAGGACAAGGTAGCCATGATATGTGTGAAGAAACAGTGGGAGGGCAAGGTGGACATGATGTTTGCACCGATAAAGGTGTGGGAGGGCAATGTAGACATGTTGTTTACACCGAAAAGGTGGGGAGAACAGAAGAGGCTATGGGAGAAGTTTGCATCGAGCACCAAGTAGTTGAGAACGTCTGTCACTTGTTATAGTCTTCGAACGAAGAAAGTGGAGAGAAGGCAATCGAGATAGCTCCATAGTTGAAGATGTCGTAAGATATATGTTATTATGTTTGAATGAATGTTTGCTAAGTTTTGAATATGGTTATGCTGAGGTTTTGATAATGTTTACGATGTTTCTTCGAACTCTTATGTGTCAAATATGAGGATATAAAGAAGCATATTTATTTCATTTCTGATCATTGGTTTATGTTGAGGTTCCTATCAATTTTTTTACTCAGTTATCATTCCAACCATATTCTATTAATACAAACTTTATGCTAGTTCCAATGATCTTCACCTCAAATCCCAATGAAAGAAGATGGCACTATCTTTACTTTGACCGTAGAAGTCTAACCCACGTGCCAACAAATTGTAATTTCATTTAATTTACCTTAATTATGGATGGTGCATTTTAAGACATTTATTATACCAACCGTTGTTAATTATACCTGGACAACAGTTGATATACCAACACTCTTAGATATCATACCATCAAAGGTTTTACAAGCAACATGCTATACATCAAAATAATAACATGAAATAACAAATCACCAAAATATACCCACACGTATGCCAAAGATGTCCGTAAGATAAAATAAAACCGTGTCCCAAATTTGTTTACGCCTACCTTTACCTTCAAATAGGTTCCCTGCAGTATTTACGATAGTGACCAACCTTTTGCATCGACCATGCTTTATTGCCAAACCATCAGTCTGTGAAGGAATTGTGATTGTCCTTCTACGACCCTAGGCCCGGCGAACATCCGGGGAATTGATAAAGTCACTTACCGATACTTTATCCATTTCGCGCTTAAGAATTGGATAGAAGACCTGTCGAACCGAACCGTCGAATGAATGGGGGTTCCCAATCTCATGGACTCATCACTCGTCGTCGGCAGCAGGTGTAGTATATTTGTTAGTCGATATATATATATATATATATATATATAATATATATTATATAATAAAAGAAAGGCAAATCAGAGAAAGAGAGAAGGTGAACGTAGACTGCAGAAATTAAAACCCAAAATTAGGAAATATAGCTCACTAATAACGCCAGCTCGCAGCGCGCTGTACAATCCGGCTGTCACGTCATCCAAATGTACCAATCACGACGAGTACTCATGCGAAGTTGCGTAAGAGCTGATATATATATATATATATATATATATATATATATACATGAGGGAGTATTCAAAATTAGGGGTTGAAGATGATGGATGGAGCAAAACACGTACCGTCTTTAGTTTTGTAGTATCTAAAATCTCTACTGCAAGACATGGAGAAAGTACAAGAGAGCATCGACCGTCGGGTAACGTACTTTTGATTGCATTGCTTTTTAGACAACATGTTTTGCACAATACCTAAATTTTCGACATTGACAGAAATTGGCTACTAATAACAACATCGAGCATGTAAAATTTCGACAACAGGAGGAGGGCTCCATGGACTGTGGCACACTTGTATGCATGTGGGTTGATGTCGTGTTGAAGGACAACATAGCTGGTTGGGATTACGTGGAAGAACCGACGATATTAATGAATTTCATGCCATTATCGTATCCAGGATTCTGTAAATGGGAAAGAATTGCCAAGAAGCGAATTAAGACAATATGTGCCAAGGTTCATATTATGCTTAAAGTATGTTATTATGTTTTGCGGAATGGCAGTGGAATATTATGCATTATAGTATGCGCCAATTCTTATGCAGTGGCACAAGAGTTGGAACTCGAGGCTCCACAACAAGCACTCGAAGAAGAAGTCCTAGTTATTGTAACAGTGCTTCAGGATCCAATTGAGGAGGTTCCTACTAACGAAGCATTGCTCGAGGTGGAAACGGGGCCCAGCTTACCTCGAGAGTCTCAACCGACAGCCCAATCCCATGAGGACGTTGAAAGGGAACTGACTCCTCAAACGGCTACTACGTCCGAAGCTACGAATTCTGACGAGGAGGTTCAACTAAGCAGACGGGTTCCACGACGTCAACTCCCAATCTTCGAGCCCGTCATTACAGCTGTCACATCCACATTAGACACAACCCTGTTTATCACTCCAAGTGCTGAGGACCCTCCTTCGCTCAATCTTGAGCCGCAGCACGATCCTGCAGCGTCAACCGAGGTCGAGATTCACATACCTGCTATTATCGGCCTTGACGTCCATGTGTCTGATACACAGATTCTCACAGAATCTGTCACAACATCCATAGATATGAATCTTCTAGATTCAAGTCAAGGATTGGATGGAAGTCTCGGACAGTCACAACCTCAAGTGACTACGAGCCAGCCTGAGGAGCCGGTGTTAGCTCTAGGGTTGACAACAAGCGACATTAGTCGACCTGGTCCATCAACAACGGAGGCATCTGTCCCGTTTGTGACTGAAGCGCAATTCCAGGCAGCCCTCTATGTAGCCATCAAATCCCTCGAAGACAAAATGATGGAGAGTGTACTAGCAGCCATCAAGACGTCCTGCTGTGACACGGGAAAGCACCCGTCTCAGAGGGCCCTTCATCACAAACAAACCTCCCATCCACGCAACCCTCACCCACCGACCCTCTCATAAACTCATCCATCCTCATCAACCCATACACCATACCTATCACCGAACTCCACGATATCCTACTCGTGGATCATTCTGAGCCACCTACTCAATCCTGTCAAGGCCAAAGTTCTTGCACAACACGTCGACATGACGATCCCGATGATCAGGACTGTCATGAGGGGGAGAAGAGGCCTAGGACATCTTCGAGTGGCCAAGGAGAAGATCAAGGTTCGGGCGCGACGTAGACAAGCGCTGGAGCTGGTGAAACCCAACCCACTACTACCCAAACAACCACCACCACGCACCGCACCACCCATAGTCTAGCCCAAATCGAACCTCCAACCTTTCACCTAAGGACGCCTCCGCCCACACCACCGACCTTCACAAGCCCCTTGCTTCCGGAAGAAGAAGCAAGTGCTGCCATGCTCGTAGCCTTGGTGCAAATTCAAGCAACTCCAAGCTCGATTGCTCCAGATCAATCGGGACCATCAGAAAGTGGAGTCAACCCACAGGAGTTCCTCGACAAGTACATCTTCGAAGGACAGTGGATGACTCACACTATGCCCGAGGATATTCAAAGACAGAGGCTCAAGGACATACGACATTTCCTACAACAAGCTTTGGTCGACCTAGTCTTTATATAAGACGAAGAACTTCAAGAAGGTGAAGACATGAGCAAATTCCCCAAAGGCTTCTAGAGCTGATTGCTCAACGAGCGGATTCCTCTACAAGACTAATGCTAGGGTCCGTTCGGATCGACACGCCGTGGGAAAACGTCAGAATTGAAATTCCCTTCCTTGAAGAAGTTAGTGCATACATATGAAGGTCAGCGAATAAAGTCAAGAAGTTGAGCGAGTTCGAGCTAAGTGGCATCTCTCATTGGGATCAGCATAAAAGGATGATGTATCTTTGGATGCTAACCCATCTTGGACCAGATGTGAGGCTGGGGATTCCAAAAGGACAAGTGAAGAGTCATTTCAAGAGTCTATCCCCGATTTGTCAGCTGCTAAGCGTCTGCTATGCAAAAGGCAACCTTCCAACTCCATGCTATGTCATAGCACGACTAGACAGAACTCGAGAAGAGCTAAGTGAGAGTGACCTACTGTACCTCCCTGCCGAGGAGGTGTACCATCTCTACTAGCTATACATAGATAAGTACAATGGTCCTCCAGGCTTTATCAAGAAGGAAGGGCTCGAGGGACTCCATAGGTTCATGGTGCGCCAAGTCAAATATTTTGCCGCACGCGACCTTCAGAGGGCTCTGGAGAGCAATATGAAGAAGGTTAACATGACTGCTCCGTTCAACAATGGACCTGAGGTGAAAGGGCTTCCCAACAATCACTGCATATCAGCTCAGTCTTAGAATTCACCTACCACAATCCTATTGCCAAGAAGACTAGGCTGATGCTAAAGACTGAGATTCATAAATTCTGTGATGAGATGCTCAAGGTCATCAGGAGGAATATAGAGAAGAGATTGGAAGAGATCAACAGAGAGACCATGCTAAAGCTTCACAGGTTCGTGAGAGAACAACCGCTTCTGATGGAACTACTTGAGGACATCGAGGAGCGATTGGAGCTGAGGAACAGCATAAGAAACTACGAGCACGCACTGGGCTTGGGCAGGTCGTACCTTGCCCGGCGAGGACAGATAGCTCAGAAGGGCAATCAAGCACAAAGGGGGAGAATGTAGAATATCAGTTTTGTTGTGCTTTGATTTAATTAGCTGTCCTTGTAATTAGGGGTTTTACTTGTATTTGTCCATTAATTAGGACTTATTTGTTATCTATACCAAGTATGTTTGGTATAAGTACATTTGTACACATTCAGCTTAATAGAGAATTTTAGTCAATTGATCCGAAAGGCTGCCAATCCAAATTCTAGAGAGAGAAAATCAGAATTCATTCTCTCACTACTCGAATTCTCTCTCAAGTTCTTCAAAGAAGGTTTTTCGATCGAAATCTTATTTTCTATAATACATATCTGGTGCGAACATAATAAGAGAATGCATGCAACAGCGGCTTGACTGAGGAACAGATTCTGCTGGTTCTAACCAAGGAGATGCAGGCGCGAATTGGGGCAGTTTGTAAAGCAAAGAATGCAGCTGCGTTGGGCGTCTAAAATAGGATTGTTTATCCCTCATTTACTTGAATGACTTATGGAGAGTTGATGTATGAACAAAATGCTTTAGGTGGTTAATGAATCGTTCATTCGACCAAAAAAAACATATATTATGGTTCAGACAATAGAAGTGGTTTATGTTTGAGACAATGGGAGTTGATTATGTTGCCGTTGGTTTATGTTTCAGACAATGGCAGCTTGATTATGTTGCACTTGGTTTATGTTTCAGGCAGCTTCAGTATAATTTTATGAGATTTACTATTTTCAAAAACAATGGCAAATAAATATGCGGTTGGCGATGTTTGTTATATTTACTATGGCAGAGAGATATGTTATTGTGTTTGAATGAATGTTTGCTAGGTTTCGAATATGATTATGCTGAGATTTTAATAATGTTTACAATGTTTCTTCGAACTCGTATGCATTAGTGTCAAATATGAGGATGTAAAGGAGCATGTTTATTTAATTAATCATCATTGGTTATCTTATGAGGTTCCTATCAAGTTTTTACTCAGTTATCATTCCTACCGTATTCTATTAATACAAACTTTATGCTAGTTCCAATGATCTTCCCTCACATCCCAATGAAAGAAGATGACACTATCTTTACTTTGACCGTATAAGTCTAACTCACGTGCCAACAAATTGTATTTAATTTCATTTAATTTACCTTAATTATAGATAGGTGCGTTTTAAGACATTTATTTACCAACCGTTGTTAATTATACCTGGACAACAGTTGATATAATAACATGCTTAGATATCTTACCACCAAAGTTTTTACAAGCAACATGCTATACATAAAAATAATAACATGAAATTACAAAACAATCCCCAAAATATACCCACACGTATGCCCAAGATGTGAGGACGATAAAATAAAACCGTGTCCCAAATTTGTTTACGCCTACCTTTACCTTCAAATAGGTTCCCTGCAGGATTTATGAACAAAGACCATGCTTTATTGCCATACCATCAGTCTGTGAAGGAATTGTGATTGTCCTTCTACGACCCCAGGCCCGACGAACATCCGGGGAATTGATAAAGTCACTTACCGATGCTTATATATATATATGAGGGAGTATTCAAATTAGGGGTTGAAGATGATGGATGGAGCAAAACACGTACCGTCTTTAGTTTCCTACGATCTAAAATCTCTACTGCGAGACATGGAGAAAGTACAAGAGAGCATTTTGGACATGTTTTGATTGCATTGTATTTTGGACATGTTTTGCGCAATAACTAAATTTTTCGACATTGACATAATTTGGCTACTAATATCGACATCGAGCACGTAACATTTCGACAACAGGAGGAGGGCTCCATGGACTGTGGCACGCTTCTATGCATGTGGGTTGATGTCGTGTTGAAGGACAGCATAGATGGTTGGGATTATGTGGAAGAACTGGCGATATTAATGAATTTCATGCCATTATCGTATCCACGATTCTGTAAATGGGAAAGAATTGCCAAGAAACGAAATTAAAGGATGTTTAAGACAATATGTGCCAAGGTTAATATTATGTTTAAAGTATGTTATTATGTTTTGCGGAATGGTAGTGGAATATAATGCATATGGTTCCGACAATAGAAGTGGTTTATGTTTGAAACAATGGGAGTTGATTATGTTGTCGTTGGTTTATGTTTTAGACAGTGGCAGTTGATTAATTTTGCACTTGGTTTATGTTTCAGGCATTTTCAGTATAATTTTATGAGATTTATTATTTTCAAAAAACAATGGCAAATAAATATGCGGTTGACGATGTTTGTTATGTTTACTATGGCAGAGAGATGTGTAATTATGTTTGAATGAGTGATTGCTAGGTTTCGAATATGGTTATGTTGAGGTTTTGATAATGTTTACAATGTTTCTTCGAGCTCTTATTATGTATTAGTGTCAAATATGAGGATATAAAGGAGCATGTTTATTTCATTTCTCATCATTGGCTTATGTTATGAGGTTCCTATCAATTTTTTACTCAGTTATCATTCCTATCATATTCTATTAATACAAACTTTATGCTAGTTCCAATGATCTTCAATCCCAATGAAAGAAGATGACACTATCTTTACTTTGACCGTAGAAGTCTAACTCACGTGCCAACAAATTGTATTTAATTTTATTTAATTTACCTTAATTATGGATAGGTGTGTTTTCAATACATTTATTATACCAACCGTTGTTAATTATACCTGGACAACAGTTGATATACCAACACTCTTAGATATCATACCATCAAAGGTTTTACAAGCAACATGCTATACATCAAAATATAACATGAAATTCCAAAACAATCACCAACATATACCCACACGTACGCCAAAGATGTGCCGAACACAAAAAAATCATGTCGCAAATTTGGTTACGCCTACCTTTACCTTCACATAGATTCCTTGCCTGATTATTATGACCAGCCTTTTGCATCGGCCACGCCTTATTGCCATACCATCAGTATGTGAAGGAATTCTGATTGTCCTTCTACGCCCCTGCGCCCAGCGAACATCCAAGTAATTGATAATGTCACTTACCGACACTTTATCCATTTCGTTCTTTGGAATTGGATCGAAGACCTGTTGAATCCAACCGTCTAATGAACGGGGGTTCCCATTCTCATGGACTCATCATACGTCGTGGACAGCAGGTGTAGTATATTTGTCCGTCGGTATAATATATATATATATATATATTTAATAAAAGAAAGGTATAACAAAGAAAGAGGTAAGGTTAACGTAGATGCAGAATAAAAACCCAAAATTCGGAAATATAACTCACTAATAACGCCAGCCCGCAGCACGATGTACAATCCAGCTGCCACGTCACCCAAATGTACCAATCTCTATCAACGAGTCCTCGCGCGTAGTTGCGTAAGAGCTGAATATATAGGAGCGAGTGTTCAAAATTAGGAGTTGAAGACGATGGATGGAGCGAAATACATACCGTCTTCAGTTTCATAATCTAAGATCTCTCCTTCAAAACATGGAGACAATACAAGAGAGCATAGAACGTAGGGTAACGTACTTTTGATTTCATTGCATTTTGGACAACCCGTTTTGCGCAATAGGTAAATATTCGACACTGATAGAAATTGGCTACTAAAAACAACATCGAGTACGTTTGTCGACAACAGTGGAGGGCTCCATGGACTGTGGCAGGCTTGTATGCATGTGGGTCGACGCCGTGTTGAAGGACAGCATAGCTGGTTGAAATTACGTCGAAGAACCGGCGATATTAATGAATTTCGTGCCATTATCGTATCCACGATTCTGTAAATGGGAAAGAATTGGCAAGAAACAAAGTTAAAGGATGTATAAGACAATATGTGCCAAGGTTAATATTATGTATTCAATATATATATATATAATATATATATATATAATATATATATATATATATAAAAGGGAGTATTCAAAATTAGGGGTTGAAGACTATGGATGGAGAGAAATACATACCGTCTTCCTACGATCTAAGATCTCTCCTGCGAGACATGGAGAAAGTACAAGAGAGCATCGAACGTCGTGTATCGTACTTTTGATTGCATTGCATTTTGGACGACGAAGAGTTTCAGTGTGATTATATTATTCCTGTCATAATTTTCTTATAAGCTGTGTTTAGATGACGATGATGATGATGATTAGCTTAGTTGAGAATGATGATATGATCAATGATTATTAGCTTAGTTGAGAATGATGACGATGATGATGATTGATGATGCTGCTGATAATGATGATCGTGATACGAGTGTGATGCGTGCTTACATTCAGTGGCATGCTAATAGCTTTTTATTATGGTTAGGCTAATAAAGCTCTGTTAAAACATGTCGAAGCATGTTAACTAGTCTCTGTTCCACTTTTTCCCTTCTCTGTGAAATGATGATGATGATGATGATGATGATGATGATGATGATGATGATGATGATGATGATGAGTGTGCTGCATGTTTACATTTCGTGTGTTAGGTTTATCAGACTGAAATTGTTTTCCTGTCGTACCTTCAACCTCGTCGAATTAAGATAAATTACTTTACTAAATTCTGCTATTGCATCTCGTGCGGTTCGGATAGGACTCAGTTATTAGTTAGTATCCCCTTGCTTTCGGGGTTTACCCTTTCACTCTATTTCATTATATAAGCTTAGCGAAATGAATGTTTTTTGATACACCTAGAACATGGACTATATATGAACCAATGGATCGTGACAAGTCATTACTACTAGTGACTTCCTCTTTCATTACTTCATTCTTTCCATATTCCCTCCTTTGTTCTCAGTTACTCATCCAACGGTACTCAGTTCAAATTTTTAAGTTCGATCATTGACAAGGTTCAAAGAAATGGTGGGATTTTGATAAAGAATCGATTCCAAACTACAATACTAGCAGATGAGAAAAAATGCTTTTCTTTTCTCGATTCCACTCCAGTACAGTAAGGGGATATTTGGTTAGCCACAGGGGAAAAGGAACTACTTTGAGGAAAAGGTTCTCCCCACGATGGTACTATAAAAGGTACTTGTTAGAGTAGTATGTTTGGTTACAGGAATTAGATTGGTTATAGGAAATACTTTCTAGTAGTGGAATAAAAGCATGTTTGTTCCTTTGCCTACCCTTAGATATATATAATAGGTAATGTCATATCTATTATCACACTACCTTACATATTTATTGATTAAGGTGCGAAAACAGTGGATTCCTCGCAAACTTTTTTGATTTGTCTAATTCTTCTTGCTACAGGGCTTTTTCCCTTCCTCGAACAAATTCGATGACATCCTCGTCTACTATTGAATAAATCAAGTAGAAGGAGGGATAAATTACAAAGGATCAAACAATTCAAGACCGGCCCCTGGCTATACGAAAACAACGGATTGTACTACATCGAAGACTGATACCACTTGTAGAGCTTTTTCTGCTAATGGAAAGAGTAGGTCAACTGGAATAGTTTGACTGTAAGCCTAGCGTAGCAAACCGTCCATTTGCACTTAACCTACAATGGACCACTAGATGACAACGAAGACTAGACGGATTGGTTCCCGAATGAAGAGACACCCTCAAGTCACGAAGAAAGGCTATGGACAATGGTCCTAAAAAAGGAAACAGTCCATGGATACATGACAAGAACTGATTGTACCACTGGCCAGACAGAACGAGGGGAGAAGGAATACAGGGCTAGACCAAAAACAAGTGCACCGGCACACCGGACTGAGGGATAGGCCGACATAAGGACCCACGGGGCGGTAACAGCCTACTTTCTCGGAATGGAATGCTTGCTGCTATGTGGCTTCATTTTTTTTCATGGTAGTCTTCTGCTATAGTCAATGATGATGTGTCGCTTGAAGAGACTGACTTGCGGCATAAGTACTAAACTTTGATAAGTGAATAGGGAGGCGGAGATTTTGTTTACAAGAATGGTAATCGTAAAAAGAAAAGCTTAACGCCCAGCTACCGGAAAGCGCCTATTCAAGAATAGGGACTCTAAAGGACTAATACAAGACTTCTTCCAGATATATACCTTCGGATGATTCTAAGGCTCGAACTCGTCACTAACTACGAGAGCTCTAAAGTAGGAGCTATTCCCCTTGTTGTGCTTTCATGGGAAGAGTACACAGGAATCGTGTAAACCACTTCCAATCAGTATCAAATGTACTTGACTTTACATACATTGATGGCACTTGATTTATCTATTTGAAGAAAGCGCTTCCGGGAGGCAGTCCTTTGACCTTTACCATACACGGATAATTTGCCAAGGCTTGACGCAAAACTATAAGAAAGCCCTCTATACCTCTTGAAAGGAGAATAAGTAGATGAGCTATAATAGTATACGCAGAAATTACATGATCTACCGAGTTTCCCTCATCTGATGGCATTCAAATAATTGGCATTGTCTCATATTCAAGGAGTAGACATATAGAACATTTAAAGTAAACGGATACTCATCAGGTAGTCTTTCTGAGCTTCCAATGCAAGCATCATATCTGACCCTTTATCGTCATTCACCGAGGAGGGTGCAAAAGGTCGGGTAAAGGCAAGCTTAGTTGATTAATGACTTCCCGAGCGGACCGCCCTGACAACAAATGTTATGCCCTAATCGCTGAATGCACGAGTTTGAGTTATAACAACTAAAGGCACGAAGTGGCTCGACTGTAAGGATGAAGAGGGAATGCCGTTATCGATAGAAACGTAGCATCCTGAATGATTTATGACGATGCCGTTCGGTTTGGTACCAGTGACTCCAGGCTTTTGCGAATAAATTATTGAATAACTGAAACCCGTCTTGCTTGGTTGGCTATGCCAAGGGAATTCGACTTCCGCTTTTGGTAGTCCAAGCCTATCATCATGAACTTCTCAGAGTCATGACTGGCCAGTATAACAAGCTAAGCTACAGAGCAAATATCCTATTTCTTCTAGTCTGGAAAAGGCTCGACCGAAGGAATTTATCACAAGGCGAGAGGAACTTACCATATGAAGTCCAACTCTATGAGCTACTGGGCAAAGGTGATTCGAAAAACTAATAAACTATTAGAAAGACAAAACTCTTCTTTATATCTATATATATATATATATATATATATATATATATATAATTCTCAGTCAGTTATCAGTATAGTTTGTCACCTTGGTCTCAACTGACCTAGTAGGTTGTTTGCTAACACCTATTTGATTCTCATAGTCGATGGAACCTGAATCGACAACCCACTTCCGGAACACAAATTAGAAATGAGAAACCTCATATGAGAAGAAAGCTGTTTTCGCCTTATTCGCATAGGTTGTTGCTAGGCTCTTTGATAGAATAATGGGCCTTTACCGGTCTTATCACTTTCCTGTTGATGCAAGGGAGTGGTCAAACGAAGAAAGCAAGGAAAGACTGCTTTTACTAGCGTCGAGGCTCTCAAGCTTTGTTACAACTCAGAGTCGTGGGGAGGGGGCAGAAGGACTAGCAACTAATAGAGTCAGCGTGTACGGTCTTGCTTTGACTTCTTATTACGCTTGTGCTTCGTTCTGGTCCGGTCATTTTGTTGAAATAGGGAATTTAGGAGAGAATCTGAGAGAAAGCGCCGAGGGAGTCGACTCTTACTACGAATCTACCCTTTCTTTTTCTTCGCAACCGTCCTCTATCCATTCCTTCGTTGAGAAAGAAAGTTGAGTCACCCAGTTCAGTGATCCGAGGCAAATAGGCGAAAAAGACGGGCTTTCCCTACAAAGGAAAGGGGATCTTCTTTTCAATGCGTTCACTCAAGTTGAGGAAGCAGTGAAAGAAGCGATTGGTAAATTAGTTTCATTTTTGGTAAAATAACGAGTTTTTTACTTCTGAACTGCCTTTGCCTATGTTGTTTTCATTCGCTTTGCTTCTAGCCTATTGGGTGTGTCTTGTTATATTCCTTCTCGGGGTCCATTCCGTAAGCATTCGAATCAATCTAGCCATCCATCAGTTCAATGCCTTTCGAAACAGTCCTTAACCGAAGCAAGCCTTTCTTTCTGTCCGATGTGGAAACGCATTAAGTGGATGATGGTATAATCCGCCTCGCCTCCCCTTTCTTTTTGGTACCCAACGTTTTCGATTAGTTGTCAAACTCTATTCAGTCAACCCCATGTCTCGTAGTTTTACTTATTAATTAAACTCAAAAAGAGCGTACCGTACAATATAGTATATATAAATGAAAAAGAAGATCCGGGTTGCTTGCAGCCGATCCCTCATTCGATTCATTAATCTGTAAGCAGCTTGAAGCAATCTAATCGTACTACAGTACATTTTAACTTAGGAAAGCATGTATCAAAAAGTCTCTCTCCAATATCTTTACCACGTTCTTATCTTAGGAAAACCACTCTCTTTACATCTCTTTCTTAGCTTAGAAAACCTCTATCAAAAAGTCTGTCTTCAATATCTTTACCTCTTTCTTATCTTTGTATAATTTAGTATTTAAAGCTGAATTGCTATTCACCGCCCCCTTTTTCCTAGTCACCGCCCCTTAAAGGGCTGAAAAAAGACGATTTTGCCCTTTTGAATTTAAACTATTTGAAGTCCTTTTCCAAACCACAATTTTCATATAGCAATTAAACATTCAAATGAGACTCAAACAAAACAACAAAAACGTTCAAATCGCAATGAATCGTCTATTTGGGAAGTGGAAAAGTCAAAAGAAAGCGTCTATTGGAGCGGATGGTAATCAAATTCTCGTAAATTTCGTTTTTATAGACGTGAATTCTCGAAAAACGGTCGGATTCGAGCGAAAATTTCGCCCCGACCGAAACATAATTTCGGTCACACAAGGGGTGACCGAACAACAATTTCGGTCAACCCTTGTGATGACCGAAAATCAATTTCGGTCGCCCAAGAGGGTGACCGAAACTATAGATCGGCCGCGACTGTAGTAGCCGAAATTTGGATTCGGCTACGACTGTCGCGGCCGAAATCTGGCTTCGGCTACGACAGAGGTGACCGAAATCTCATTTCGGTCGCCTCTTAGGTTGACCGAAATTTGATTTCGGTCGCCTCTTAGGTTGACCGAAATTTGATTTCGGTTATTAATTTTTTTTTTGTCAGACTTGGATAGTGTCCCGGAGGATTCCACGGGCGACGGGATAAACTACAGTCGGCATTTTCGCGAAGGAGGACGATTTTCAACCGACGTGGAAGCCATTAACTGGGCGAAAGGCGTCGCTATTGGTTTTGGTTTCGAGGTGATAATTTCGTCGCACAAGAAATTAGGAACAAAAAAATTGATTAGATGTTCTCGCGGAGAACGTTATAGAGGCAAGGAGGATGAATTGGAGAGGCTGTCGAAGTCTAACAAGTGCAGGTGTCCGTTTGTCGTCATAGCCCAGCAAGATCCAGCTACTAAGGAATGGTTCATTCGTACGGGCCCACCTGAAAAATCCACGCACAATCACCCTCTGATACATTATCCCGAGGGACACCGCCAGACGAGTGGGTTAAGCAGCCAGGCAAAGAAGGTCGTAGAGGAAATGAGTGCTGCGCAAGCGAAACCATCACATATCCTCTCAGCGATGAGGGCTCGACACAGCGTAGATAACGCGACGATCCGACATATTTATAATTACAGAGATCGTTTGAAGAAGCAATATTCTGAGGGTCGAGACGTGGTGAGCCAGTTGATGCACCAGGCGACAGAGTCCGGATATTTTGTTGAATATAGAAGAGACGAGGAGACTAATATGCTGACACATGTCTTTCTCGCACACCCGGAGTCACTCGCACTGCTGAGGACGTATCCTTATTTTATTGGGATTGACTCGACGTACAAGACCAATAGATATAAGATGCCTCTTGTTGAGATTATAGGGATGACTCCCTGTAATCACAACTTTCTGTGTGGGTTTGCCGTCATGGTGGACGAGACCGAGATCAGTTACCGGTGGATGTTGCAGTCTATCAGGGATATTCTAGGGCCAGCTGTCCACCCGTCGGCGATTGTCACTGATCGTGAGTTGGGCCTTGTTCGACCGGTACATATGGTATTTCCCCATTCTCACCATCTGCTGTGCACGTGGCATATTTATAAAGATGTGGAGAACAAAGTTTATAGGTTGGGGGGGAATAGCAAAAAGACCGCAGCTCACTTCACGCACAAGTCCTGGAAAGCAGTCGTGGAAGCTCCGACGGTTGACGAATATGAGAATGCAGTGAATGACATGCGTCTGCGCTGGCTACAAGACTCAGAAATCGTTACTATGTTGAGCAGACGTGGTTGGTGCATAAGGAGAAGTTCGCCAGAGCTTGGACGAACCATGTGCTTCATTTCGGGAACACCACTACATATCGTGTGGAGAGTGCTCATAGCGAACTGAAAGGATGGCTGAACTCGGCCACTGGGTCGCTTGACACCGTATGGGTCGCTGGGTCGCTGAACTGAAAGGAGTGCTCATCCGCAGGCGCCTCCTCATCCGCATGCGGATCGTATTCCGCATATACGGAATGAGAATCAAGAGCTCGCTGCCGCCTCTCCTCGTCCCGTTGCCTACGAACGGATGCATCAACGCCGCGCGCTCTCGTATGGCGCTCTCCAGATCCCTCCTCCGCCTCCGGGGCCGGCCTGCTGCTCCCTCCAAGTAGGGACTTCCCACCCTTGGCCTGCAATTACATATTTATTAAAAAAAAAAATATGACCGAAAAAAAATTTCGGCCAAACAGTGGAATGACCGAAATCAAGTTTCGGTCGGCGAGGAACCGACCGAAACTTGATTTCGGTCGAGCCAGATCCGACCGAAACCTGATTTCGGTCGGAACCCCGGCGACCGACGAGTGATTTCGGTCGTTCAATACACGACCGAAATCATATTTCGGTCGAGCCTGTTGCGACCGAAATCTGATTTCGGTCGTGTCTTGAACGACCGAAATCATGTTTTGGTCGCGACTAGGCCGACCGAAATTTCGGTTTGGTCGTGCCGTTTTCGCCCTATTTCGCATCCGATCGCCCGTTTTCAGCCTAATTCGATCCGTTTTCGACAATCTATCTAAATACGAATGAACTTACGACAGTTTTCTTACCAATCGTGACAGGACCCCCTTTCCCTTTCCCTTTCCGTGTCCTCGCTCCATTACGATTGGCAAAGTTCTCTGTTTTTTTGTTTAATTTGGTTGTGTGATTTGAAAAGTGTTGCGTCGTGTAGGAATTTAAAGAAAATTCTTACTTTTTATTATATTTTACCTTTTTAAATTAATTTAAATAACATAAGGGCATAAACGTCTTTTTTCAGCCCTTTAGGGGGCGGTAACTAGGAAAAAGGGGGCGGTAAATAGTAATTCCCTATTTAAAGTCAGCTTATTCAAAAGCATCTTTAGTTATTTAGCGATACAAAACAAATCATGCATCACACAGTAATTTGGATGCACATAGGACTTCATATCAAATGAGATTTAATATTTTTTTATCATCACATACAATGACAATCCCATCACTACGCTTGACAATACATTTAGGAGTTGCATATCTCACAATAATATAAAGATCTTATTTTCTGTAGTGACAACCGTAGGTTTCTTTTTTCATTTTTTCTTTAAATATGTATATACGTTATTTAGGTCAAAGTCCTACCTGTTTTAAGTTGATAGAAAAATACACATTAACTTGATCTCGTATAACATGACAACTGGGCAACCAGCTAGTAAATTATATATATGCACGGACACACATTAGATATAAATAATTATAGTATCTAGTGAGTTGTCATGTTATCACAACATGACACTATAACATTGCCATGTTATTAGAATCGAAGCACCCCGAATTAAATATACATCTATTCTATTTCATTAAGCATGAGGAGTGGCTATAACCTGTCCATTGGTCTGTCAATTTCATATAAAAATTAATAATAAAATAATAGGATCACCTGCTACCTTTTAATTAGGGAAGTACTATTTACCGCCCTCTTTTTACTTATTACCGCCCCCTAAAGGGCTGAAAAAAGACAATTTTGCCCTTATATTATTTAATCATTTACATAAAGTAAAATATAATAAACAGTAAAAATTTCTATTTAATACCTTTACCACACAACACTTTCCAAATCATACATCCAAATCAGAGCAAAAAACAGGGAATTTTCAAATCGCAATGGATCGACGACAAGGACATGAAAGGGAAAGGGCGTGTTTTCACGACTGGTAAGCAAATTATCGTAAAAGTAATTCGTAACGTAGTTAGATTGTCGAAAACCGGTCGGAATAGGCTGAAAAACGGCAGATCGGACATAAAATTGGGCGAAAATAGGCACGGCCGAAGCATGATTCCGGCCATGACGAAGCCGACCGAAATTATGATTCGGTCGCTGTTTATCCGACCGAAATCATACTTAGGTCGCAGCTAAGTGTGAAAATCCGTTTCGGCCGGCCATGGTCCGGCCGAAGCCGCGTTTCGGCGGTGGTTTGGCCGACCGAATCGCCTTTCGGTCCCGTCTACGGCGGCCGAATTACGATTTTGGTCGTGAATTTGGCCGACCGAAGTCGTTTTTCGGTCGTCTCTGTGCCGGACAAAATTATGTTTCGGTCGGCTTTAAGCACGGTCGAATTTCGGTATCGGTCCATATTTTTTTTAAATAAAAATCTAATTGCAGGCCAAGGGTGGGAAGTCCCTACTCGGAGGGAGCAGCAGATCCCCCCGTTGGAGGGATCTGGAGAGCGTCACACTAGGAGTTCAGCCATTGCTTCAGCTCGCTGTGAGCACTCTCTACACGACATGTAGTGGTGTTCCCGAAATGAAGCACATGGTTCGTCCAAGCTTTGGCGAACTTCTCCTTATGCACCAACCATGTGTGCTCAACATACTGGACGATATCTGAGTCAACTACCCAACGCAGACGCATGTCAGTCACTGCCTTCTCATATTCGTCTTCCGTCGGAGCTTCCACGACTGCTTTCCAGGACTTATGCGTGACGTGAGCTGCTGTCTTTTTGCTCATCCCCGCCAACCAATAAACTTTGTTCTCCACATCTTTATAAATATGCCACGTGCACAACAGATGGTGAGAATGCGAAAATACCATATGTACCGGTCGAAGAAGGCCCAACTCACGATCAGTCACAATCGCCGAAGGGTGGACACCTGGCCCTAGAATATCCCTGATAGACTGCAACATCCACCCATAACTTCTCTCCGTCTCGTCCTCCATGACGGCAAACTCACACAGAGTCAATCCCAATAAAATAAGGATACGTCCTCACCAGTGCGAGTGACTCTGGGTGTGCGAGAAAGACATGTGTCAGTGCATTAATCTCCTCGTCTTGCAGCGCTTCAACAAAATATCCGGCCCGTGTCGCCTGGTGCATCTTTGGCTCCCACGTCTCGACCCTCAGAATATTCCTTCTTCAAACGATCTCCGTAATTATATATATGTCGGATCATCGCGTTATCTCCTGCGTTCGAGCCCTCATCGCTGAGAGGATATGAGCTGGTTTCGCTTGCGCAGCAGTCATTTCCTCTACGACTTTCTTTGCCTGGCTGCTTAACCCATTCGTCTGGCAGTGTCCCTCGGGATACTGTATCAGAGGGTGATTGTGTATGGAATTCTCAGGTGGGCCCGTACGAATGTACCATTCCCTAGTAGCTGGATCCTTCTGGGCTATGACTACAAACGGACATCTGCACTTGTTAGACTTCGACCGCCTCTCCAATTCATCCTCCTTGCCTCAATAACGTTCTCCGCGAGAACATCCAATCAATTTTTTCGTACCGCATTTCTTACGCGAGCAAATAATCAACTCGAAACAAAGAGCAATAGCGACGCCTTTCGCCCAGTTAATGGCTTCCACGTCGGTCGGAAATCGTCCTCCTTCGCTGAAATGCTCATTGTAGTTTATCCCGTCGCCCATAGAATCCTCCGGGATGTGGACTTCCCTCTCCAAGTCTGAAAAAAAAATTTGCACAGCCAAACTGGAATTTCGGCCCCTTGAAGAGGCGAGCGAACAACAATTTCGGCCCTCTCTCAAGGGGCCGAAACATGATTTCGGCCGCCGCTGTCCAGGACGAACTGAGATTTTGGCATGAACAGCGCCGGCCGAACAACAATTTCGGCCCCTTCAAACAGGGCCGAAATTTGTTTTCGACCTCCACAAGGTACGGCCGAAATTGTTGTTCGGCCTCTCCTTGTGCGGGCCGAAAATGTGCTTCGGCTGAGCCGAATTTTTCGATCGAATCCGATCTATGTTCGATAATTCATCTACGTACGAACGAATTTTACGAGAATTTGCTTACCAGTCGTGCCAGTAGACCATTTGCCCTTTCCCTTTCCCAAAAAGACGATCCATTGCGATTTGAGTTTTTTGTTATGTTTGACTCTGATTTGGAAGTGTGATTGCGATATGGAAAGTGTTGTATGTAAAAGGACTTTAAATAGAAATTTATATTCAAAAGGGCAAAATTGTCTTTTTCAGCCCTTTAGGGGGCAGTGACTAGGAAAAAGGGGGCGGTGAATAGTAATCCAATTTAATTACTATGTTTAGGTAATTACTAAGTTAATCTTATACCTTTATTGTATAATTTATATATAAATAATTAAATTCAAATTATAATTTCAATAAACAAATGTATTAAAAGAAATTTAATATTATATATTATAGCACACCATTTGATTGTGCAAAGGGTATTAGTTTATGGAGTTGCGCAGCGACTGATAAAATAATTCCATCATAATATACAAGTCAAACCACTGTTCTCTCAAACTTTACCCATTTTGACTCTTTCTTGCAACTAATCTTCTAATCAAGAATCACCTATGTACACACATATATAGGAAAATCGCAACTCTAAACCACATATATTAGAAGAAAGAAGGACTCAGTCAGAAGATTGGAGAAGTGCTTGAAAATGTATATGGAGAAAAGATTAATTATTTATCTTCATTGTCACACGCAACTAATTTGAATCAGTAAAGGCCTAATTCAATTATCTAATTATGGTTAAAAGTAAGGCAATATGTCGCATCTTGGCTCTTGCCCAATTCTCACTTCTTTACTATAATCTTTTTGTTAGAATATCACATTATAAAGTACAACTCGGCAGGTGGATATTTTCCTTTCCAAACATGAGATGAGTACGGGTCGGGTCGGGTACGGGCGTTGAATTAACACTTGTCATATATGATTATTTAATTGTAAGATTGGTTTTCCTAAGATAAGAAAGAGGTAAAGATATTGAAGACAGACTTTTTGATAGAGGTTTTCCTAATCAAAGAAAAAGGTGTAAAGAGAGTGGTTTTCCTAAGATAAGAACGTGTAAAGATATTAGAGAGAGACTTTTTGACACATGCTTTCCTAAGCTAAAATGTACTGTAGTAGCTCGCTGGCTTCCTGAAGAAAGCTTTCAATTGATGGTTTCGGAAAATCTTCGATCCTTGCTAGCTGTATTAATAGATGGATTGGTCCACGTAAATTACTTTTCAGAGGCCAAGGATAAAAAAGATAAAACTTTTACACGTAGCCAGATCCCTAAATTAGCTGTATTCTTTGATTCGGCTTTCTCCGTTGGGTCTGACACTTAACAGGAGATTACCAGCGATTAGATTGCTTCGAGCTGCTTACAAATTAATAAATCGAATGAGGGGTCGGCTGCAAGCAACCCGGATCTTCTTTTTCATTTATATATACTATATTGTACGATACGCTCTTTTTGAGTTAATTAATAAGTAAAACTACAAGACATGGGGTTGACTGAATAGAGTTTGACAACCAATCGAAAACGTTTGGTACCAAAAAGAAAGGGGAGGCGAGACGGATTATACCATCATCCACTTAATGAGTTTCCACATCGGACAAAAAGAAAGGCTTGCTTCGGTTAAGGACTGTTTCAAAAGGCACTGAACTGATGGATGGCTAGACTGATTCGAATGCTTACGAAATGGACCCCGAGAAGGAATATAATAAGACATACCCAATAGGCTAGAAGCAAAGCGAATGAAAACGACATAGGCAAAAGCAGTTAGAACTGAAAAACTCGTTAGTTTACTGATCGACACGTGGTGTGTGAATGAAAAGTGCGACAAGTAATAATTAAAACAAATACCTAATTACTATCACCGACGTGCGATAGGCAGTTGACCTATCGGTTGTAGTGCAGTAAAGTGAGTAAACGAGTATCGAACACAATGAATAAATCAAGTACTAGTAGTGGCCTATCGACTCGATATTTAGCATAAATAAAATACCCAGATTGTTCTATGACTTAACCTAACAATTACCCCTAAATCAACCAGAGATTCAAAGAATACGCTTAAAACTGGTACGAAGCTTTCAAATAATAGAGATGTGCTCGGGATTCGAATCCCGCTAGGTACTATCGGCTAAGACAATGAATTATCGCTCCTACGTGATTCTGACTAGATCGCAGTAATTTCCTACCCGCTCACGAGTTTGCTGTCGCCCTAGACGCTCGCGGGGATCTAAAATTCAGTAATTCCTAATTGTGAGGATCGAGTATTTGCTTTCGCCCTATACTCGAATCCTATCTTCTACGAACAGTCTAAACATTGTTTAGCTGTAGCCCTAAACGTTTTCCCACACGATCACTTTAACACATAGACATATTAAAGCAACGAAACAGATTCATAGAACGATAAATAGTCAAAACACAAAGTCACGAAATTATATGTCTTAACTACGAAAGATCCTAGCGTTCATCTAATCCCAAACACAAAAGGGATTTAGCTACGCATAATAGACGGGAAAACAACGAAAGAGATAATAAATAAAGGCGAAGAACTCATAATCTTGATATACGGATGATCTGCGATGGTGGTGCGGGAGTATCTTCGTCTGCGTTCAATTTGGCGTGATTGCGTCGTTGCTCCGTCTCTTGCGCTCCGAGATGCAATTCTGCGTTCTCTTGGCTCTTTTTTCGTCTCTGGAGGGTTTAGGTTTGATCTCCGGTAAGTATCCCCTTTTCTGCATCGAATTTGGGCTTTATATACTGATTTCACGGCCTAGGACATGGGCCGTCACGGCCGTGACCATCACCGACTCAACTCCCTATTCTCGCTGTCAAGTGTCACGGCCAAGTGCATGGAAGGTCACGGCCGTGACCAACTTCAGCCCAACTCTCTGCCGAACGTCACGGGATGGTGCATTACCCGTCACGGCCGTGACGACTGGCAGTGAATCTTCTCGCCTTTCTGTCCTACATCACGGCCAGGTGCACAGGATGTCACGGCTGTGACCATCAGCAGTGTCTTCTATTTCGTCCTCTAGTGGTTGTCACGGTCAGGTGAATAAGGTGTCACGGCCGTGACATCTGGCAGTGTTCTTCATTTTTGCACCGTTTTGTCTCGTTTTCGCTCCTTTCCGCCCGAAACTCGTCCCAAGCTCCTTCAATATAAAAATAAGTGTAAATATGGCGATAAATGCGTAAAATGATTGTTAGAGCTCTATTATATCCCAATTAAATACTACGATAAACGTATTTAACCTCCCCACACTTAAGCATTTGCTTGTCCTCAAGTAAATATCAGATAAGGCATCGAGTCAGGATAACGGCGCGATTGTTCGCAATTTATCATCGAAGCTAGAAAGCATGAAAGGAATCAAGCAAACAATCACGGACATTACACTAATGACTTGCACTTGTCGACCTAAACTTCCTTCGTGCTGCTAATCGAGACTCATACCTCACAAGGATTCGCTCAAATAGCTCAGTGTATAGGCTAAATTTATAGTGAATCGCTCAAATTCCTGCACTAGTCCAACCCATACCATAAACTTGCAAGCTAATCGCATCTCTACTATTCAAAGTGGCAAGTATAAATCTGAGGGTCTTTCGGGGGGAACGGGTCGAATAATCATGAAGCGACAAGCATATATAATGAACACTTAATCTTAGAGATAGGACATGCAAGCAAAAATTATCAAAGAACACAGCATTATCAACAAGACAGTCACACGTCCCAACATAAGACTCAACGTTCTCGCTCTGAAATCCTAGACTTTTCTGCCCGACCCCCTTGACTCAGTTCCCTTTCATTTTCTGCCCTTTCACCTTAGTTACGCTCTACTTTTGTGCACTGCCCTTATTCCCTAAAAACATCAAGGTTCGGCTTTTGTCGCATAGAATACATCGTCACAGCGAATGCCGTGTACCTAGGGATACTTATTACCGAAACCTATATCTTGCCAAAGGGTTATGGGCAGGCTTATGCAAGGGATCGGGTCATTTCAAAAAACGGTCAAGTAGGGCACGAGTCATTTCATGAATAACAGAGAAGTACATCAAATCATACACTGAAACAGTAACTCTCAAGTTCGACTTCTACTCTATTCTAATCAATTCAGGTTCATATAATCTCTGGAGGCTTATTCGGGTCAGTGGCTTTTATAATTTACGAGGCAAGCAAGCGAATAGGCTCAGGCTCAATGTGGCTAACTAAGGGGATTGGTCATGGTAGGATAATGTGGCCATGAACTTAATTCCTAATGCTCTCATCATTTTCACGCTAACACACAAAAACAGTTTCAACACGTCTCAGGTAAGCAAATTCTAGAGAGATATAGACTAGGCACGTCACACAACCAAGAAAAATGAGCATAAGCTCGTAAGGCTCAAACTCTCACAATGAAAGAGGGTTATGTGTACGAATCTCTCAAAACAGTGCTATATCTATTCAGGCAAACATGATTCGATCAGTCATGCATATCCTAATTGCTCACAAAGATTCATAATACTGCAGACTAACTCGAGATAGGCGCAAAAAATCGTGCCTCAGTTCAATGATTCATGCCTTTCTAACGAAATTTATAGCTCATAGACACGTCATAAAAAAATTTAAAGATTTTCACGTAAGTTCTCAAACTAAATTCCCCTCCCCACACTTAATTCATACGTTGTCCTCAACGTAAAAAGGATAAAAGGGACGGAAAAAGAGTTTTAAAAGAACGGGACTCCCCTGACGAGTAAATGACGTGGTCGTGAAGTAGGCGCGACTGAGCTCGTGAAGGTCGTGTTGTAACCCGTTATGCGTATCCTGGCGCTAGCTAAAGAGAGAAATAGACATAAAAAGAGAGTAGTCATTGATTAACTATAAACATAGTTATAAGCATCAAAGGTAGAAACAAGGTAAAAACACACGTGACTACTCAAGCAAACGAAATGTCTGAAAAAAAGAAGAAGAAATCCCTAAGGTGGTGGCGGCGGTGGCGACGGTTGCCTCGGGCGAAGGAGGGACATCGACTGCTGGGAGTACTTGAGCGCGGTGTGCATGGCTTGCAGGGCCTGGTTGTAGCGGTCTAGCTCTTCCTGGTACCGACGGTAGGCTTCCTCGTTCCGTCGTTCGTACTCTTCCTGTCGGTACCGAGTCTCTTCGTTATATCGCCGGGCTTCTTTGTCCTGCTGCAGCGCGTCGGCATTCATGCGCATCATGTCCTGGCGCAGCGCTTCGAGATCCGCTGTAGACGCGTAGTGGGCGACGCCGGATGACTCGCCATGGTGGTAACCGGAGTAGGAGGGCCCGACGATCGTGTCTGTCTCCACTGGGTAAGGGCCCTCGAGGTATAGCTGGTCGGCGGGGACGTCGACGTGGTCCGTCTGGCCACGATACATCTCGTGCCAGACGTACACCTTGTTGGTGCGGGTCCAGGTGGGCGCCTTCACGAGCATCTTCATTTTCACAAGCATCTCCTCGTTCAGGGGCACCCGCCGACTATCTCCATCTCGGGTGCATTCGCTGGCTAGAGGCGTAGTCCCCGGACGACCTTGGTGATGAGTGCTCCTACGGCGATCTTGGCATGGCTTTTTGCTTCCGCCTGAGCACTGAAGGCGTGGGCCACCGCCATCCCCAAATGGACCCGTTCGCCCCGCTGTAGCTTAGTTAGGAAAAAGAGATCACGGAGGGTGATGGCTCCGTGCGACTCGCCCCTCGGTGTGACCGAGGTCATGAGGAGGCGGTGGATGTAGCGCAGGCCTGGCTCCTGAGCGACGACGCCTTCGACGTCTTCGCGTTGTATGCCGGCTCGCCTGGTCGCGCGATGTCAGCCCAGCAACCCTGTCATCCTCCCGGTTGATCAAAGTAGGTCGCATAGTGCCGGTGCGGAAATGGCACTGGTACTCCAAGTGCATGGCATAGGTTGTCGGCCCTCATTATATGCTCTTCGTTGAATGCCCGAAATTTGATTGTGTCGTTGCCGTATTCATCGTAGGAGAACGTGGACAAGAATTCCAGGGTGAGCTCCTTGTACGCCGATTCGTCGATGCTCACGAAAGTGGTCCACCCGCTGAGGGAGAGGTACCGGGCGACCTGCTGGTCGATGTGGTGCTTTGCCAGCGTATCGTAGTCGATCTGGTCCATGAGGATGAACTCCATGCCTTTCAGTTTGTTGTACCGTGCCGTCTGAGTCTCGTCATTGAATTGACCTATGGCTTCTAGGAGTGTCGGCAGCGGCCCGCGTCGCCGTTGGCGAACGGGCAAACGCGAGGCGGGGTCACGCTGAGCTGAGGAGCGGCTTCTACCCATAATACCTGTAAGAAAAGTGTGAGCTCAAGAAGTAACAAGTAAATGCGAGCAGTTCGACTCGACCAAAATAGCGACAAAAGACACATAATATTCAAGAACACATGAGGAACTCAATGTGGCATTCTGTCGAACATGTAACGTGCAACCAAAATCACCCAATCTAAATCCAAAATTGAACAAGCAAACGTACCCACATAAGTCATAATAGAACTCAAGGCTCGCCAACATCATCAACGTAACAGATGTTACCAACAAATTTCAAAATCCCCAATATGTGAAATTAGGGTTCGTCATAGCAAAGTCCAAATAATGAAGGAAATCAATAACTTAAGCATATCCAACTTGCTATTAGTCATAAACGAGTAAGGGAAACACCAAATTAGACCCAATTTCGAAAATCCCCAAATTGAAAATTAGGGTTCGTCACAAATTCAAAAATTTACAGTTCAAAGTAACGAATTAAGCATGCCCATAGTAGTTATATCATGTAATAAACAATTAAGAGCATGTTCATATCCAAAGATTAACAATTTCGATGAGATTCCCCAAAATTTGAAATTAATAAGGGTTGAGAGTGAATTCATACCTTGTGGGTTTAATTGGAACAAAAGAGTGTTGGTCGGTTGTGGGTTCGCCGGAGGTGGGTCGCGTCGGTGGCGGTGTAAGGTGGTCGACGGTGTGTTTGGGTGGTGATGGTGGTGGGAGAGAAAAGGTCGCGAGAGAGAGAGAGAGAGAGAGAGGGAGAAAAGAGGGAGAGGGAAGAAAAAAATCGGTTTTCCTCTTAAAATCGTGCATGTCACGGCCGTGACCTATAAAGGTCTTGGCCGTGACGCGAGGCAGTCTGCGTCTCTGGTGCACGTCACGATCGTGACCATCAAGTCTCTGGCCGTGACACCATCGCGAACAATATTTTTTTTTTCGTGGTTGTCACGGCCGTGATGGCTTAAGCCATTGGCCGTGACAGGAGGCAATAGGGAAGTCTGGGGGAAGTCACGGCCCTGACAGATATGTGTCTTGCCGTGGAAAGAGGCAGAGAGTGCCTCTGGATGTCGTCACTGGCCGTGAAGCTTCAGCTTCTGGCCGTGACAGGGGGCAGTGAGTAACCCTTGGTCAGTCACGGCCGTGATGGCTTAAGCCTCAGGCCGTGACATATGGCAGTGTGCATATATTCGTCTGTCACGGCCGTGACGGCTTAAGCCCCCCCCCCCCCCCCCCCCCGCCCCTTTTTTTGACTAAGGTAATGCCTAAGACATAAATGAAAATACCTGGATTGCCTCCCAAGAAGCGCTTACTTTACCGTCTTTAGCCGGACGTCTTTTCGTTCGCTCAAGTCTGGAAGTCCAAGTATAGCACTTCCTTTTCGCTCACGTCTTCCTCACCTGCGTGATAGTGCTTCAACCTGTGGGCGTTCACCTTGAAGGTACCCTGCTCCATACCTGAAATCTCAACAGTACCATAAGGAAAACACGGGTAACAGTGAACGGTCCCGACCAACGTGATCTAAGTTTGCCGGGAAAGAGCCTGAGTCGAGAGTTAAAAAGAAGGACTTGGTCTCCTTCCTGAAACTCCCGTCTCTGCCTAATTTTCCTATCATGGTACGCTTTTGAACGTTCTTTATACATGCGAGCGTTATCATAAGCGGCTAGTCTAACTCATTGATTTGGAGTTGCCGCTTTCCGCTGGAGTTTCCTAATCAAGATTCAATGATTTGATCGCCCAATTGGCCTTATGCTCTATTTCTACGGGGAGGTAGCACGCCTTTCCATAGACTAGTCTATACGGTGTAGTGCCTATAGGTATCTTATATGCAGTCCTATATGCCCAAAGTGCATCATTCAATTTATTTGCCCACTCCTTACGGTTCCCCTCTATGGACTTTTCTAAAATGTGTACCCCTATCGCTAATAATGCACCTAGGGGCCCCAAAACGTGAAAACAATGCTCGAAGAAATCTAACGACTACCCTAGCATCGTTCGTGGGTAAAGCTTGCGCCTCGGCCCACTTAGACACATAATCGATAGCAAGTAGGATGTACTTATTATTGTATGAGCTAGGAAACGGACCCATAAAATCTATACCCCACACATCGAATATCTCACATACCAAGATGAAATTCTGGGGCATTTCGTCGCGTTTAGAGAGATTACCTGCGCTCTGACACTGATCACAAGTGTCAACGTACCTTTGGGCGTCTTTGAAGATCGTGGGCCAGTAGAACCCGCTCTCCAACACCTTCTGAGCGGTTCGGTTGGCTGCGTAGTGCCCTCCCGTCGGTCCGTTGTGGCAATGCCTAAGGATCTGTGTCGTCTCTGGAGCAGCAACGCATCGTCGTATCACCTGGTCTGCACATCGCCTGAAACGATATGGGTCTTCCCAAAAGTAGTACCTCAAATCAGAAAAGAATTTATTCTTTTGCTGACTAGTGTACTCCTTTGGGAGGACCCTCGCAACAAGATAGTTAGCGTAATCTGCAAACCATGGGGTATCGTCACTTACCACCTGTATCGAGTAAAGGTGCTCGTCTGGGAACTGGTCGTGTATCGCCCTTTCATCCTTATGGTATATCTCGTACTCCTCTAGTCGAGAGAGGTGATCCGCCGCGAGGTTCTCCGCACCCTTCTTGTCCCGAATCTCTATATCGAACTCTTGCAGGAGTAGGATCCATCTGATTAGCCGTGGCTTGGCGTCAGGCTTTGCTAACAAGTACTTAAGAGCAGAATGGTCAGTAAAAACAATAACTTTGGATAGGATCAGATATAACCTGAACTTGTCGAAAGCAAACACGACGGCCAACAGCTCATTTTCGGTGGTCGTGTAGTTGGCCTGGGCTGCGTCTCGCGTCTTACTCGGTAGTAGATCGGCTTGAAATGGTTGTCCTTACGCTACCCTAGCACGGCCCCAACTGCATAGTCACTAGCATCGCACATTAGTTCAAAGGGTAGCCCCCAGTCGGGGGCGACCATAATAGGTGCTGCGATAAGTCGCTCCTTAAGTAAATTGAAAGCATGCAGGCACTCGTCATTAAAGTCAAACGGGGCATCTTTTTCTAGCAACCTAGACATGGGTCTTGCGATCTTAGAGAAATCTTTAATAAACCTACGATAAAACCCCGCATGTCCTAGAAAACTCCTAATCGACTTCACGTTCGAGGGGACAAGCAATTTTTCTATCGTCTCCAACTTAGCTCGGTCCACTTCGGTTCCTTTAGAGGAGATCTTGTGACCGAGAACTATACCCTCTCGAACCATGAAGTGGCACTTTTTCCAATTAAGTGCCAAGTTCGTCTCCTCGCATCGTGCGAGTACGAGCTTTAAATTGGACTAACATGTATCAAATGACGACCCGAAAACAGAAAAATCGTCCTTAAATACTTCCATTACCTCACCTACCAGTTCGTCGAATGTGGCCGTCATGCATCGCTGGAAGGTGGCCGGGGCATTGCAGAGATCGAATGGCATCCTTCGGTACGCGAATGTCCCGAACGGGCACGTGAACGTGGACTTCTCCTGGTCCTCGGGTGCTATGGGGATCTGTAGATAACCTGACAAACCATCAAGAAAACAGTAAAACGAGTGACCGGCTAACTTTTCTAACATCTGATCAATAAACGGTAAAGAAAAGTGATCCTTTCTCGTCGCATCATTCAACTTCCTGTAGTCGATGCTAGGGGTGGGCATCGGGTCGGGTAGTCGGGTATCGGGTAATTCAGGTTCAGGTAGTTCGGGTTCGGGTTAAGATTTTCACTACCCGAACCCGACCCGATTTACAGCGGGTACCCGCTTGTCGTGTATATATCGGGTTCGGGTACCCGACGTCGGGTAGTCGGGTACCCTATTTTTTAATTGGATATGACTAAAAATATTATAATTCAATAAACAAATTAAAATATCCATGTTATATATTAATATCACTTACAATATTTGGGTATTTTATTTTCAATAAATATAATACATACATATCTTTATATGTTTATTTATAAAATTTTGAGTATATATTTTAAATATTTATATATGCATTGACATAAAATATCACTTCTTAATTATACAATTAAAATAAGAACTTAGTCGAAATATTATTTAAAACTTTAATATCACTCAAGTTAGATATTGATATATGTAATTATATATTTTTAATATTATGCACAAAACTTTTTAAAAAAATAATATATCGGGTACCCGAAGAACCCGATCGGGTAGTAAATTACTACCCGATATCCGACCCGATTAATAATTATCGGGTATCGGGTAACCCGATACCCGACAAATAACCCGAACTACCCGATCCGAACTACCCAAACCCGATCGGGTTCGGGTAAAATCCGAATACCCGAACCCGAACGCCCACCCCTCGATGCAGACGCGCCATCCAGTCCTCGTCGGAATTAGCTCGTTTCTGTCGTTAGTGACGACCGTCATGCCTCTCTTCTTTGGGACCACTTGGACCCGGCTGACCCATGCGCTGTCTGAAATGGGATAGATCATGCCTGCATCTAGCAGTTTGATCACCTCCTTCTTCACCACGTCCTTCATATTGGGGTTGAGGCGCCTTTGACGTTGAGCGACCGGCTTGAAATTGTCCTCCATGAGGATCTTGTGCGTGCAGTAGCTCGGGTTGATACCCCTTATGTCGGATATCTTCCACGCCAAAGCCTTCTTGTGCACCTTCAACACGTCTAAGAGCTGTCCCCTCCATGAGTCTTGAAATTGTCCCCTTCAACACGCCTTGAAATATGTCCGTCTTCGAGGCTCTACGAGATGATGACTTGCAACCCTCCATTGCTGCCTAGGAACGCGTACTCGAGGTGGTCGGGCAGCGGCTTTAATTCTAGTACCGGTGGCTCCTCGACTGAGCTCTTTTCCTTGTCCTCTTCGCTGCTCTCGTCGATGGCTATGATAGGCTCGGCGACTTCCTCCCCACACTCATCGATCGCCATAGGAGTGTGCATATCCTGCTCGCCGACCTGTGACAGACCTTGTACGGAAAGAAGGAAGTCGTGGTCAAATACGTCTAAAAAATAGCATTTATCATCATGCTCGCCACTCTTTTTCATCGAGTCGGCCATATTAAATGTCTTTTTCTCCGTCTACTGTCAAGGTTAATGTCCCATTTCTAACATCTATCATGGTTTCTCCCCGTCGCTAAGAACGGTTTACCTAAAATCAAGGGGACATTTTCATCTTCCTCCATGTCTAGAATAACAAAAATCAGCAGGGATCACAAATTTATCGACCTTGACTAGGATATCCTTGATAACACCTCGAGGGTACTTTAATGACCTATCAGCTAATTGGAGGCTCATCCTAGTGGGTCGTGGTTCACCTAGTCCTAGACGCTTAAACATAGAATATTGCATGAGATTAATACTAGCGCCTAAGTCAGCTAACGCACGCTCAATCACTAAATCTCCTACAAGACAGGGAATAGTAAAACTCCCTGGATCCTTAAGCTTCTTCGGGATCTTGCTTTGGAGTATCGCCGAACACTCTCCTCGCAGGCATACGGTGGAGACGTGCTCGAGCTTCCTTCTGTTCGTCAACAGGTCCTTCAAGAACTTGGCGAAGCTGGGCATCTGCGTAATAGCTTCAACAAAAGGTAAGTTAATATGCAATTCCTTACACATACCCATAAATTTACTGAACTGTGCCTCGTTCTTGTCCTTCTTGAGTCGAGCCGGGTACGGGATCTTCGGCTGGTATGGCTTCACCGGTGGCCGCTCGATCTCCTTCGCCTTTTCCTTCTCGGGCTCGACCTTCTCCTTCTCAGCGTCTGCCTTCTCGACATCGTCGCCTCTGGTCTCCTCTACTTCGGGCTCGTCGTGGCTCTCGAAGTTGGCGTTCTCCTTGGCCTTCTTCTTGGTGGGCACTTCTTGCAGTTCTCGCCCGTTCCTCAGAGTCACCGCCTTACAATACTCCTTTGGGTTCGGATCAGTGTAACTTGGGAGCGATCCCTGAGTACGCCCCGCCAACTGCTTCGCCATCTGGCCCATCTGTTGCTCCAGCTTCTTGAGCGAGGCGTCCGTGTTCTGGGCACGCAAGTCGCCTCCATGTACTCCTCCATCTTCGTCATTCGGCTTTCGTGCGCTGCGGTGGTGCTGCTGAAATTCGTGAGGAGCGTCTTCATCATGTCCTTCATCTCCCTCATGTCGTCGGATCCTCCTGCGGGCGCGTTCTGGTATTGGCGTGGCGCCCCGTTTTGGAAACCGAACGGCCTAGGCTGAAATCCAGGCGGCCCTTGCCCCTGGTGATTCAGATTCCCGTACGCCAGATTGGGGTGCGCTCGGGGTTGGAAGCTTCGCTGGCCACCTTGGTAATTGGCCATGTAGTCTACGTGCTCCAGCGATTGCCAAGTTGGCATTCCGATGTCTCCTGGGCTGCACCACAGATCCCGCACAATGGCACGTATGGGGTGTGCTGCATTGGTGCGGTGGTTGCCACGGCGTTCACGGGCTGAGTCTGCCCGGAATTCGGGAGGAGTGCGCCGATGACTGTCTGCAACTGAGAGTTCGTCGCAGCGATCTGTTGCTGAAGCGCCTCGAAC
Organism: Craterostigma plantagineum; assembly: GCA_027422505.1. Lineage (NCBI taxonomy): Eukaryota > Viridiplantae > Streptophyta > Magnoliopsida > Lamiales > Linderniaceae > Craterostigma > Craterostigma plantagineum. Next base: position 5,009,541 of record JAPQWV010000019.1, on the reverse strand, counting down.
TTGGCATTCGTGGCCGTCTCCTCACTCACTCCGAATACGCCTGTCGTCTTCATCCTGGTATTGCCCCTCATGAAACTGTTCCTCGAGTAGTCCTCAATCAGGTTCCAAGCGTCGGTCGCGTTGAGCTTCACGAGTCCTCCTCCTGCGGCTCCGTCTAGCATATGGACAGTCTGGTCGTTGAGCCCCTCGCGGAATCGGTTGATCTGGGCTGCCTTCGACATCCCGTGTTGTGGGCATCTCTTCAATAGCACCTTGTATCGCTCCCAAACCTCGTAGAGGTTCTCTGAATCCTTCTGATGAAACAAGGAGATCTCCGTTTTTAGTCTGAGCACCTTCGACAGTGGGAAGTAGTGGTTGATGAAGGCGGCTCGCATCTCCTCCCAGGTAGTGATCGATCTGGGCGGCAACATATCTAACCAATCCTTCGCCCTAAACTTGAGCGAGAACGGGAATAGCATCACCTTGATCGCGTCCTGATTTTGAGTGACGACTGGCAGTGAATCTTCTTGCCTTTCTGTCATACGTCACGACCAAGTGCACTGGATGTCACGGCCGTGACCATCAGCAGTGTCTTCTATTTCGGCCTCTCGTGGTTGTCACGGTCAGGTGCATAAGGTGTCACGGCCGTGACATCTGACAGTGTTCTTCATTTTTGCACCGTTTTGCCTCGTTTTCGCTCATTTTCGCCCGAAACTCGTCCCAAACTCCTTCAATATAAAAATAAGTGTAAATATGGCGAATAAATGCGTAAAATGATTGCTAGAGCTCTATTATATCCCCCATTAAATACTACGATAAATGTATTGAAATACGTTTATCATTTACCAAAAATGAAACTAATTTACCAATCGCTTCTTTCACTGCTTCCTCAACTTGGTGAACGCATCGAAAAGAAGATCCCATTTCCTTTGTTGGGAAAGCCCGTCTTTTTCGCCTACTTGCCTCGGATCACTGAACTGGGTGACTCAACTTTCTTTCTCGACGAAAGAATGGATAGAGGGCGGTTGCGAAGAAAAAGAAGGGAAGATTCGTAGTAAGAGTCGACTCCCTCGGCGCTTTCTCTCAGATTCTCTCCTAAATTCCCTATTTCAACAAAATGACCGGACCAGGATGAAGAGCACAAGCGTAATAAGAAGTCAAAGGAAGACCGTACACGCTGACTCTATTAGTTGCTAGTCCTTCCGCCCCCTCCCCACGACTCTGAGTTGTAGCAAAGCTTGAGAGCCTCGACGCTAGTAAAAGCAGTCTTTCCTTGCTTTCTTCGTTTGACCACTCCCTTGCAACAACAGGAAAGACCAGCAATGGCCCATTATTCTATCAAAGAGCCTAGCAACAACCAATGCGAATAAGGCGAAAACAGCTTCCTTCTCGTATGAGGCTTTCTGATTTCTAATTAGTGTTCCGGAAGTGGGTTGTCGATTCAGGTTCCATCGGCTATGAAGAATCAAATAGGTGTTAGCCAACAACCTACTAGGTCAGTTGAGAACAAGGTGACAAACTATATTGATAACTGACTGAGAATATTATATATATAATATATAGAAATAAATAGACCTGGGTAATGGATTGGGCCGGGTCGGTTCCACCGGTTCCGGCACTGTTCCAGTCCCGGTTCTGGTTCCGGTTCCGGGACCATTTTCCCGGGACCGAACCAGAACCGCGAAGCAGAACCACGGGCCACTAATGGGCCGGTTCCGGTTCCAGAACCGGTTCGGCCCATTATTAGTTTTTTTTATTTTTTTTTACTTCGGAATTTTTTAAAAAAAAAATTGAAAGCCAGTTTCCGGTCCGGTTCCGAACGAACCATGGGTCGAACCGGGAACCGGAACCGGTAATCCACGGTTCCTGGTTGCCGGAACCGGCCCAAACTACTTTTAATGGGCCGGTTACCGGTTCCGGTTCTGGACCGGTTTCGTGGGCCGATTTTGCATTGGTTCTTGGTTGACCCGGCCCATTATCCAAACTACTTTAAATTAATTGATTTGTCAATTATTGCCACAACATCCATGCTTTGAGCACCGAAATCTCACCTTCCTCATTGTAGGGCTATTGCGCCTTTCGGTTACTATTATTTTGTAAGTGCTCAATGATATGTAAATTATCGAAGTGGTCATTTTGGCACATTGATTTAAAAATCATGTAACAATAACGAATTGGGATCGTATTTCGCAAGAGGAACATATGGGAGATCGTAACAAAAGAAATACGATAAACTTACAATAATTATTCAAGTCTAGGACGAAATCGTTCTTCAGTTTGTCGAGAAATACAATTTATTTTTCGGTCGTATTTTCCCAAGAGTCCAAGTGACATATCGTTTGATATGCTTTGATAGTATAAGAAATAATTATGATTCGTGAAAATAGCATGCCCAAAGTCGAACTTAAAAGGGTTTGTTGTTGAAGTGCATATTCAAAAGTGAAGGTAGACCTAATTTTTTTAAAAAAGAAAAAGCTTAAACTTGCGACTTACATATGCAAATTCTTTTTTCAGTGCGAACCCCACCATTACGAAAAAAGAAAAGAGAAAAAAACATATTAAAATGAAAAGGCAATTACATGATAAAGTCACACAATAGGATCTTGGGTTGTCGATGGGGCGGGGATGCCCCGTCCCCGTGGGATCTACCCCGAATGGGGCGGGGAATTCCCGCTATTCTACCCCCATGGGGCGGGGACGGGGGAAATTTTTCCCCGCGAATATCCCCGCCCCATTTATTCAATTAATATTATTATAAGATAAATAATAATACAATATACTTCGGATAATATTAAAATAATATAAATATGATTAAAATATTGTTTAAATAATATACATAATATTAAAATAGTGTAAATTAATTTTTTTAAAGGACGGGGCGGGGAATTCCCGCGGGACGGGAGCCCCACGGGGACGGGGACGGGGATGATTTCGTCCCCGTTTGCCTCGCGGGGACGGGGACGGGGATTGGATCCCCGCCCCGTTGACAACCCTAATAGGATCTGATCGAGTTCTTAGTTCATGAACTCATATTATTCTTGCATGAATGACAACTAATTTAAAATGTTCCTTTTTAATATTTCTTTGTCAAATATCTATCTTGATTTGAATGGAGGAATAAACAACCAAACTCCACCCGCTACAATTTTTATTCATTTACAATCTATAGCACTATTTATATTATATCTTCTTTCATACGATTATTTTTCATTAATCACTATGGATAAGTCATTTATAGAATATTAAGATCCTAACAATCGTTTTTCTCTCAATTAATTACCTTTATTTATTTCTTGATTCGTATCAAGGTTTTGAAACCAGGTTTTTAAACCAGGCCGTAAATTTTAGTGGTTTAAGATCTAATGGTTTAGCCGATATAATATTGGACTTGAGTAACGGTCCCCAAAAAAAATATCTTTTCAATCAATCAAATAATACAAGTTAAAAATAATTATTATTGATAAATTGGGAGTTCAATATAATTAATGAAAAAAATGTCAAGACATATCAATAATTAATTGTAAGATGGATGTCAAATATGAAATTTATATATTTGGAGATCAGAATGCTAATTATAAAATATGATTTGAATGAAATTTGTGGGGATCGAACCCACTCCAATGTAAAAACAACAACTTAATAGATGTCACACTTGAGCCAATACTATATTTGTTACACTTTACTTATTTTTTGTTTTCTATGTTTCTATTTGTTTAATTAAATATGAAACTAACCGAGGTCGGATCGGATTTTTGGTCGGTCCAGTTCCAAACCATGATTCTCACTAGAGGTGTCAAAAGGGTCGGCCCACCATGTGGCGGGCCTTAGACATTGAAGGCCGACCTGCCTCGTGGGTGGGCCGCGAGCCTAGCAGGCCAGACCCATCCACATTGAAACAAATGTTTTTTATGTATTTTAATTTCAATCTAATTTACTTATAATTTATTAATTAAATTATGATATTTATGAATAGATTATGTATAGAAATATAATTAACTATGTATTTGTACTAAATATGTTATCAATGATAGTATAATAATGACATATTAACTATTAATTTAATAAATTTATCCTTTATAATATATATTATATTATATTAATATATGTAATAATTATAACTGGTGGGCCGGACCGCAGGCGAGCCCGCCCCGCCAAAACCTGCAGCCCGCATGGGCTGGCCCGTTCAGGCCGGCCCCTTAGCGGGCCTAAAAAATCACAGCCCGCCCTGAACTTTTGGCGTGGTGGGGCGGGCCGGCCTGAGGACCGCGGGCTGCTTTGACAGGTCTAATTTATATATATATATATATATATATATATATATATATATATATATATTATTAATTTAAATACTGTTGAGATTCTAAGTGAGTTTCGTCCCACATCGGATAATTCAAGCTCTTGAAGCTATATAAGAGGCTTTCTCCTCCTATCACCAATTGGTTTTAGGAAGGACCCATCGATTTCTAATATGGTATCAGAGCAAGTTCGTTCTGCTCACCATTACCTGATTCATATATCCACGTGTTAAGCCGGTCATGCCACACGTGAGGCCTGAGGGGGGCGTGTTGAGATTCTAAGTTTCGTCCCACATTGGATAATTCAAGCTCTTGAAGCTAGTATATATATATATATATATATATATATATTATACTACATATATATGTGGCTTTCTCCTCTTATCACAAATAGGGAGGACTCCTCGATTTCGAATAAATACGTTGCAGTCATGACCAAAATTAATATTCAACTATGTTATCGAGTTATTTTTTTCTATCTGGATTGTCAGCAATTAGACGATCCTGACTTTGGCAAGGCCAATCAATACAGTCATTGTGTCCCTTCTAAAATCCATACAAACATCAAAAGTCAAATAGTCTAATTGAATCGAATTCATGAAAAGATAGTATTACAGGCTACTTAGACTTATCTCTTCGAAACATGTTATATAGTCACTTAGCGGAATGATTTACGCATTTCTAATCGGTCCGAATATCAAAAGATGTGTTTGTGCGTGTGCTTAGTCAAAAGTTTCGAGAGTTCTATTTATGGGCTATTTGTCGACTCAACTTGTTCCCATTAAGATTATAGCCCATTATATTGTGCAGTTATTTAGACAGCATGGTACGTACAACCGACTTAAAACCTAATTCAATTGGAAGTTAAGACATTTCATTGTAGCAATTCATGCAAATGTGGTTGCGTGACTATGTGAGGGAGGAGAAAGAGACCATATTCTCTTTGACAAATAAATTAATTCCAAGGGTTTCTTATTGACCTAGCGAAAGAACTAAATTAGTTTCGTATCACCCCTAATAAGTTATAACTCGATCACTTGACCTATCTCATGTAACAAGGCTGGTCTCTGTTATTGTTTTTTTTCCGTTATTTGAGCGGTTGAAACACAAAATATTTTAGTTTGATCAAGTATGGTTAGTTGGAAGTTAGTTTTTGCATGTTATAACTTATAAGAGCATTTCCAACCGAAAACCGCAGTTTCAAACCAAAATTCATTCTCAAACTCATAATGCAATATTTCTTCTCCAACCGGTAAACCCATTCTCCAACTCAAAATACTAGATTCGATTCCACATCAATTTTTACAACTTTTCAATACTGAGTACAAACTTATAACTTCAAAAAACATAACATTTTAATTTATACTAGATCTAAATAAATGAAACATATTCCTAGTAAGTTTTATAATTTAATAAAACTTTCGGCGAAAACCTAAAGTGGTCCACAATGTTTATCCACTGAACTAATTTAGTCACCGATGTTTCGCGATGACCAATTTAGTCCCCGATGTTATCGAATTTAAACCAAATTGGTCTCCGCCGTTAAATAGACGTTAATTTGATGAAAGTTGACACATGTCGACATGCAATTGGCCAGACTTAAAAATGGGAAAATCCAAAGAAAAAGAAAAAATTCAGAAAATAGAGTAAAAAACTAAAAGAAAAGAGAAAATTACTAATAAATTAAATAAATAATAATAATAAATAAAATTAAAATAATAAATTGAAATCAAATAAAAAGAAAGAGATGAAAATATATTAAATAACAAATTAAACAAAGAAAAAAATACAAGATAAAAATAAAAAATAAATAGGAAGAGCAGATTAAAATAAAAAATGATACGGAGTAAATATAAATTTAAAACTTTTAAAAAGAAAGTAAAAAATAAAAATATATTTATTTACAAAAAACTAAATAAAAAAGAAAAACAAAATTAAGGATAAAAAATGCTTCTAAAAAGTTTACGAAGACTATCTCTGCCAAGTTAATGAGGACACAATCGTCCCAGTTCTCGAATTGTTTTAACAAATATACTGGGACGATTGCATTCACATTAACTGGACAGAGACGAGATGTGGTGACCCTACTTTTCTAATTAGGATTATTGGCGGATTTCCGCAACGTAAGCCGCGGAAAGGCCCGTCTAATTAAAACTTTTTCCTAAAAGATATTATAATACAACAAAATATTATTTTACATAATAGTATCTGTACAATGGGCCGAAGCCCCAAAATGTCAAAAGATTAAAAAACTCTATCGCCGCTCCACAGGTCTTCATCCATGTACCGCCCCGCCCTCAAAAGTCCGTGGAGCACCGCCACCAGCCGCCTCAGTCTTGACGCGTGCCAGCGTCAGACTCGGTACCTACAACACGTAAACACTGAGCAAATTGCCCAGTAGGTGAATAATATGCAATGCAGCGTGCACTCATTCCCAATTCCCAGTTCTCACAACATGATATAATGCACGCTCGTCCTCACATTTCTATCGCATCTCAATATCAGGGCCCTAGGCTGGACTCGGCACCTCACGCGCAATAAAATAAAATATATCGTCTGGTCGCTAACGACAGACTAGCGGTGCCCACGCCGATAGTGCGCTGATCGATCACGTCAACGTCCTCCTATCAGGTCGCCCCTTCCGCTACACAACTCGTCCGACGGTTTGCACCTCGGGTCGCTCACACCCGAGTAGACAGATCGCTCACGTCTGTCTCCCGTCAGGTGCCCAGCGAGTCCAACCTCAACTCCGCTACGAGTCTGACTGCCAAAATCGGCACACACTACCCCGCTCAATCGACACCTTAAGTCTTAAGGTGTCACCACTAATGTGGTCATTATCCCTCACCATGTCGTGCGATGTCATGCATATACGTGATACACATGAAACGTGATGTCACATAAAACATACGTAAAACACGTAAATCACATAAGTCACTTAAATCACAGAGTCTCATGGAAATACATAAATTCACATTTGTGTTTACGTATCGTAGATGGATAATCCACCTACCTGTCATCCTGCTAGCGTCAAATAAAAATCCGATGTAGTCCCTATATATCGATCCTCTGAATATAATAAATATTTTCATATTAATAAATTTACTAAGTCACATAAATATCGAAAATGCTAAAATTTATCAAAACTCTAAAATTATCAAAATCCTAAAATCACGAAAACCCTAAATGGTGAAAACCCTAATTTGTTGAGAGCTACTTAGTGCCGAAAATTTTGTTGGGGTTAAATGTCGAGATTGGTTAGAAGTATTAAATGTCGAAATGGCATGGAGAAATGTCGAGACTTGGCTAGTTAAAATAACATGGAAAATGTCGAATTGAGGTAGAAGATGTCGAGACCTAATTAAATGTCGATACTTAACTTTTGTCGAATTAACTTATGCATGGCAAATGTCGAATTGATAGTAGATGTCGAGACCTAGTTAAATGTCGATACTTTGTAAATGTCGAAGTATTTGTATCAGTTTTAAATATCGAAATGAGACTGAGGATGTCGAGATTTATACTAATGTCGAGATCATTCTTATCACTTGTCGACATCTTATAGCTATCAAGACCTTATCGAAATCTTACCAATATAAATGTCGAGGTTATTATATCGACATTCTATAAATGTCGAACCCCTCTAAAACAACTATGCATGTCGAGATTATATGACATAGAAATATCGATATCATTGTATGTGTCGACATCTTACAAATGTCGAAATCAATAAACTTTGAAATTGTATAATTCGAATTCTATCTATGAAAGAATCATTTGATCTCGAGATTTAATTATCACACATTTCGACATTTGCATCGAACAGCTCGAAACCTAACTATGGTAGGATACCATATCGAGATCTTCCAAGATCGTGCTTTTCCTAAAAACCCTAAAACAGTTTTAGCACCTAAATCTCTTGATAGCTTCGATCAAAAGTTATCCTTTCTAAGAACAGTTTAAATTCCATAAGAACTTTAAACATATTTAAAGTACGAAATTCTAACTTATATAAAACCTAATCTCACATACTTATTTACACTGGACATACTTAGGGTATGTTACTTACGAGTTAAACCTATAAAAATTATAGTAAAAATTATACCTTTTCTCGAAGTTAAATTCGTTCTTTGATAGCTGATCTTCCTTCTTCTTCTTCTCACTTGGGGTTTCGATAGTTCTTTACTAATAAGATATAATGTGTAATTTCTATTCTTATCGTTACTAGACTTTACGTATACAACTATCTAAATGACATCGACACTTTACTGATCTTTATCTAAGTTCATGAAACAGTATTATTTTATTGATTCTTAAATCCTCCTTTGCAGCTAAGGAATCGATGCTACACCCAATTAATTCTAATGTTTAATAACATCTCTTATAATATTAATTTACTTCTATTTCTCCCAATCGATGTTGAGATTTTGGAATTTTTATTTCTATACTTCAAATATAACCCACTACTACTTATTGTAATGTTATTATTAATATTTGCTAATCCTATAGCTAGGTTTCAGAAAATAATTTGAACCCGATATAATTAATAGTTTTGTTCCGAACTTTAATTTTCGCATCAATATTCCTAATTCATAAATTTTCATAATTATATTACATCCAAATCCCGTATTAAATTTCACGGGTATTACATCCTCCCCCCCCTTAAAAGAATTTCGCCCCCGAAATTACGCCAACTGGAATAACTCGGGATAACGAATTTTCATATCGTCCTCGCGCTCCCAAGTGGCTTCCTCAATTGATTGATTCCGCCACAATACTTTAACTAACGGAATAGTCTTATTCCGTAACCGTTTCAACTCGTACATCAAAATCTCTACAGGCTTCTCTTCGTAACTCAAGTCAGGCTTGAGCTGTTGATAAAGAAGCTCGTTCTGAATAACATGACTCGGGTCTGCGACGTACTTTCGTAATGTTGATACGTGAAATACGTCGTGAACTTGTGATAGGGAAGCTGGTAACTCTAATTGATACGCTACTTCGCCGACTCGTTTGATAATTCTGAATGGGCCTATGTATCTTGGACTTAATTTCCCCTTTCGTCCGAAGCGTTTTACTCCTTTCATTGGGGAAATCTTTAAAAATACTTGATCGTCTTCTGCGAATTCCAAAGATCGTCGTCGATGATCTGCGTAACTTTTCTGACGACTCTGTGCGGTTCGCATTCTTTCTCGAATTTTTGTGACAGCTTCAGTCATTTCTCGGATCATATCGGGTCCTAACAGTGTTCGTTCACCGATTTCGTCCCAATGGACTGGGGATCGGCACTTGCGCCCATATAACGCTTCGTATGGCGCCATCCCAATGGTAGCGTGGAAACTGTTATTATATGAAAACTCTATGAGTGGCAAATACTTACTCCAGTTTCCTTTGAAATCGAGCACACATGCCCGTAGCATGTCCTCGAGAGTCTGAATTGTTCGTTCAGACTGTCCGTCGGTTTGGGGATGATACGCAGTACTGAACGAGAGCTTGGTACCCATTGCTTTCTGCAGGCTCTGCCAAAAGTTCGACAAAAATCTCGAATCTCTATCCGAGACAATAGAGATTGGAATTCCATGGAGGCGGATGATTTCCTGAATATATAACTCTGCATAGCGTTCCATGGAAAAAGTGGAACTAATTGGAAGGAAATGAGCCGATTTGGTCAGGCGATCAACAATCACCCAAATAGCATCGTGGCCTTTCATCGTTTTGGGTAAACCAACGACGAAATCCATCGTGATATGATCCCACTTCCATTCCGGAATGGGTAGAGGCTGTAGGGTTCCAGCTGGTCGCTGGTGTTCCGCTTTGATCAGCTGGCACGTCATACATCTACTTACGAACGTGGCGATGTCCTTCTTCATTCCCGGCCACCAATATATCATCCTCAAATCTTGGTACATCTTTGTAGCTCCCGGATGTACAGAGTATGGTGTTGCGTGGGCTTCTGTCATTATCGTTCGTCGTAACTTCTCGTCGTTGGGCACGTATAGCCGATTCTTGTATAATAGAGTTCCGTCTGCCCGGATTTCGGAGTCTTCGGGTAGTGTATCCTTCGCTTTTAGGTAGAATTCATCCTCTTCTTGTGCTCTTTGAATTTGTTCTAGCAACGTCGGCTGAAGAGTCAGCGTTGCTAGTTTCGTTTCGACTTCGCCCAAATTGATTATTTCCACTCCGAGCCTGTGCAATTCCGTACTCATCGCCTTTCGACTAAGTGCGCCTGCGACTACGTTCGCTTTGCCCGGATGATAATTGATAACGCAGTCGTAGTCTTTTACAAGCTCTAGCCATCGTCGCTGCCTCATATTTAGCTCTTTCTGGGTGAAGAAATATTTCAGACTCTTATGATCCGTAAAGATTTCGCATCTTTCTCCGTAAAGGTAGTGTCTCCAAATCTTTAAGGCGAAGATGACTGCTGCAAGTTCTAAGTCGTGGGTTGGGTAGTTCTTTTCGTATTCTTTTAGTTGCCGTGAAGCATAAGCGATCACCTTCCCATTTTGCATCAGCACGCATCCCAGTCCGTTTTTCGAGGCATCACTATAGACTGAGAATCCTCCAGTTCCCGAGGGTATAGTCAGAATAGGAGCAGAAGTGAGTCGCTTCTTCAATTCCTGAAAGCTTTGTTCACAAGCTTCGGACCACTTGAAAGGAACGTTCTTTCTGGTCAAGTTTGTCAGTGTTGAGGCGATGCTAGAGAAGTCAGCTATAAACTTACGGTAATATCCCGCATGCCCAAGAAAACTTCGGACCTCGGTCGGAGTTGTTGGTCGTGGCCAATTGTTCACGGCCTCAATCTTACTCGGGTCCACGGAGATTCCACTCCCGGAAATCACGTGTCCCAAGAAGGCTACTTGCTCAAGCCAAAATTCGCATTTCTTGAATTTGCGTAAAGCTGTTTCTCACGCAGGATTCCTAAGACGATTCGTAAATGGTTCTCGTGTTCCTCCTTTGTCTTCGAATAGATCAGGATATCATCAATAAAGACGATTACGAAACGATCGAGATAGTCTTTAAAGACCCGATTCATCAGGTCCATAAAAGCAGCTGGAGCATTTGTCAGTCCAAAAGGCATGACCAGAAACTCGTAATGGCCGTACCTTGTACTGAATGCGGTTTTAGGAACATCTACCTCCCTGATCTTTAACTGATGGTATCCCGAACGGAGGTCAATTTTCGAGAATACCGTGGCGCCCTGTAGTTGGTCAAACAGATCATCGATCCTTGGCAACGGATATTTATTCTTGATCGTGATCTTATTCAGCTCCCTATAGTCGATGCATAGTCGCATCGACCCATCTTTCTTCCGTACGAATAAAACCGGCGCTCCCCATGGTGAAAATTTGGGTTGAATAAACCCTTTCTGCAACAAGTCCTCTAGCTGTTCTTTCAACTCTTTCAGTTCATTCGGCGCTAGGCGATAAGGAGCTTTAGAAATTGGGGCGGACCCCGGCATCAGATCTATCGTAAACTGTATTTCTCGATCAGGGGGTAACCCCGGGAGATCATCGGGAAATACATCCGTGTATTCGTTGACTACAGGTACGTCTTTTAGTTCCGGTTGAAGTAAATCCTCTGCCTTCACTGCGTATATGAGATAAGACTCACAACCTGACCTCAAAAGTCGGTGAGTCTTTAGAGCTGATATTCGTGGAATACTATTCTTATTCGCTTTACCCGAAAAAGTGAATGCTTCTTCTTCAGGCAGCTGGAATTTAACGACCTTTTTGTTACAATCTATGATGGCTCCATATCTTGAAAGCCGGTCCATTCCAAAGATGACATCATAGTCGTTCATCGGGATTACAATCAGGTCGACGCTCAAGTTCCTACCCTCAATACTTACGACGCATCCTCGCAGTACTTGGTTGGTATGCGTCGGATCCCCATGAGGTAGAGTAACTACATAGTTGCATTCGGATGAGGTAGGGGATATTCCTACCTTCGCCACATACTTAGCCGACACAAATGAATGTGTGGCTCCAGAATCAATAAGCACAGAAGTGGGCACGTTATAGATAGTTAACGTACCCGTCACAACAGAAGGATTCGCCTCGGCCTCCTCATTTGTCAAAGTAAAAACTCTCGCGGGAACAGGTGGAGGTCGAATTGGCGGTTGGGCAGGGTTCCGTACTAGGGGTAAATTCTCCGTACAAGCTCTAGCAAAGTGACCGACCTTTCCACACCGGAAGCATTGCGGAACCTGCCTTGCTCCGAAGCAGGCCCCGAAATGATAACGCCCGCATTGTCGACACTGGGGCGACATTTTGAGGTCGATTGGGGATATTGATCGGTCCCTGTATTGGTCTCGGTCGCCAGTTTTGTTGGCCCTGACGATTCCATTGGGTATTAGGACCCTTGCCGAAGAATTGGCGTTTCTTATCTCCTCCGCTTCCTTGTTGGGCCTCTCTCCTCTTTTTCGCTTCCTGGGCTTCTACCACCACCGACTCTGCTTGTTCCGCGATTAGGGCACGTTCCGTTACTTGCATAAACTCTAATTGGCGTGCACCCGCAATACTTAAATCCCGATATATTTCGGGTTTAAGTCCCTTGATGAACCTGGTCACTTTCAACGAATTAGTCGCCACTAACTGCGGAGCAAATCGAGATAATTCTTCAAATCGACGGATGTACTCTGCCACCGGCATGCTCCCTTGCTTCAAGCTCATGAACTCGTACATCCTTTGTTCTTGATCGTGTGCCGTAAAGTATTTATTGAAGAAGAGCTCTCTAAACCTTTCCCAAGTCATTGTCATTGGGCTCTCTAACACCTTTACGGTGTTCCACCAATAACGCGCATTTTCTCGGAAAAGGGAAACGGCACAAAGGACTTTTTCGTTGTCAGGCACTCGACTGTAGATGAACATATCCTCTATAGTGCCTATCCAATCTTCAGCCACCGCAGGATTGGTAGCTTCATTAAATATTGGGGGGTTTAGCTTTCGAAATCGTTCCCCGATTAGTTCCACTCGATCAGGCTGCGGGGAATGTTCCGACGAGCTCCGGTGATGGATCAAGTCATTGATTTGATCCGACTGTCGTCGGATCAGATCGGTCAATTGATGTATAGTAGAGCGGTCGTCATTTGGTGGGGATTCAGACCCCGCCCTACGGCTAGCACTGCCTACATCTCGACGTCCTTTCGGCATTTTTATCTATTTCTACAATTATTCACACAGAGCACATATCAAATAACACGTAATAATGAAATCAAATATTGAACTTACAGGCCAGGCTGGTTCTCCGGGCTTTTGAGCGGCAGTACATGGACAGTCTGCAGAATCTCGAGCCTAAGCTCTGATACCACCTGTGGTGACCCTACTTTTCTAATTAGGATTATTGGCGGATTTCCGCAACGTAAGCCGCGGAAGGCCCGTGTAATTAAAACTTTTTCCTAAAAGATATTACAACAAAATATTATTTTACATAATAGTATCTGTACAGTGGGCCGAAGCCCCAAAATGTCAAAAGATTAAAAACCCTATCGCCGCTCCACCGGTCTTCATCCATGTACCGCCCCGCCCTCAAAAGTCCGTGGAGCACCGCCACCAGCCGCCTCAGTCTTGACGCGTGCCAGCGTCAGACTCGGTACCTACAACACGTAAACACTGAGCAAATTGCCCAGTAGGTGAATAAAATGCAATGCAGCGTGCACTCATTCCCAATTCCCAGTTCTCACAACATGATATAATGCACGCTCGTCCTCACATTTCTATCGCATCTCAATATCAGGGCCCTAGGCTGGACTCGGCACCTCGCGCGCAATAAAATAAAATATATCGTCTGGTCGCTAACGACAGACTAGCGGTGCCCACGCCGATAGTGCGCTGATCGATCACGTCAACGTCCTCCTATCAGGTCGCCCCTTCCGCTACACAACTCGTCCGACGGTTTGCACCTCGGGTCGCTCACGCCCGAGTAGACAGATCGCTCACGTCTGTCTCCCGTCAGGTGCCCAGCGAGTCCAACCTCAACTCCGCTACGAGTCTGACTGCCAAAATCGGCACACACTACCCCGCTCAATCGACACCTTAAGTCTTAAGGTGTCACCACTAATGTGGTCATTATCCCTCACCATGTCGTGCGATGTCATGCATATACGTGATACACATGAAACGTGATGTCACATAAAACATACGTAAAACACGTAAATCACATAAGTCACTTAAATCACAGAGTCTCATGGAAATACATAAATTCACATTTGTGTTTACGTATCGTAGATGGATAATCCACCTACCTGTCCTCCTGCTAGCGTCAAATAAAAATCCGATGTAGTCCCTATATATCGATCCTCTGAATATAATAAATATTTTCATATTAATAAATTTACTAAGTCACATAAATATCGAAAATGCTAAAATTTATCAAAACTCTAAAATTATCAAAATCCTAAAATCACGAAAACCCTAAATGGTGAAAACCCTAATTTGTTGAGAGCTACTTAGTGCCGAAAATTTTGTTGGGGTTAAATGTCGAGATTGGTTAGAAGTATTAAATGTCGAAATGGCATGGAGAAATGTCGAGACTTGGCTAGTTAAAATAACATGGAAAATGTCGAATTGAGGTAGAAGATGTCGAGACCTAATTAAATGTCGATACTTAACTTTTGTCGAATTAACTTATGCATGGCAAATGTCGAATTGATAGTAGATGTCGAGACCTAGTTAAATGTCGATACTTTGTAAATGTCGAAGTATTTTTATCAGTTTTAAATATCGAAATGAGACTGAGGATGTCGAGATTTATACTAATGTCGAGATCATTCTTATCACTTGTCGACATCTTATAGCTATCAAGACCTTATCGAAATCTTACCAATATAAATGTCGAGGTTATTATATCGACATTCTATAAATGTCGAACCCCTCTAAAACAACTATGCATGTCGAGATTATATGACATAGAAATATCGATATCATTGTATGTGTCGACATCTTACAAATGTCGAAATCAATAAACTTTGAAATTGTATAATTCGAATTCTATCTATGAAAGAATCATTTGATCTCGAGATTTAATTATCACACATTTCGACATTTGCATCGAACAGCTCGAAACCTAACTATGGTAGGATACCATATCGAGATCTTCCAAGATCGTGCTTTTCCTAAAAACCCTAAAACAGTTTTAGCACCTAAATCTCTTGATAGCTTCGATCAAAAAGTTATCCTTTCTAAGAACAGTTTAAATTCCATAAGAACTTTAAACATATTTAAAGTACGAAAATTCTAACTTATATAAAACCTAATCTCACATACTTATTTACACTGGACATACTTAGGGTATGTTACTTACGAGTTAAACCTATAAAAATTATAGTAAAAATTATACCTTTTCTCGAAGTTAAATTCGTTCTTTGATAGCTGATCTTCCTTCTTCTTCTTCTCACTTGGGGTTTCGATAGTTCTTTACTAATAAGATATAATGTGTAATTTCTATTCTTATCGTTACTAGACTTTACGTATACAACTATCTAAATGACATCGACACTTTACTGATCTTTATCTAAGTTCATGAAACAGTATTATTTTATTGATTCTTAAATCCTCCTTTGCAGCTAAGGAATCGATGCTACACCCAATTAATTCTAATGTTTAATAACATCTCTTATAATATTAATTTACTTCTATTTCTCCCAATCGATGTTGAGATTTTGGAATTTTTATTTCTATACTTCAAATATAACCCACTACTACTTATTGTAATGTTATTATTAATATTTGCTAATCCTATAGCTAGGTTTCAGAAAATAATTTGAACCCGATATAATTAATAGTTTTGTTCCGAACTTTAATTTTCGCATCAATATTCCTAATTCATAAATTTTCATAATTATATTACATCCAAATCCCGTATTAAATTTCACGGGTATTACACGAGATCGAGAAATCTCGTCAACTTTCAGTGACATTTTTATCCCATTTTTATTAGTTTACTTATGTTTAGTTTTTAATAAATAAATATGTTTTATATTTTATTTTTCTTATTTATTTTTTTAGTTTTAACATTTCTCTCTCTCTTCTTGTTTATTTTTTACTTAAGTTACTTTAATTTTGTATTTTTATCTCTATTTTAATTTATTATTTTAATACATTTTAATTTATTTGTAATTTAATTTAATTCTCTCTTTATTTATATATTATTTAATTTATTAATTTTTCTGTTCTTTTTTTTCTAAATTTTTTTCCTTTTTTGTTGGATTTTCTAATTTAATTGTTTTTCTTTTCTTTTTTTCGAACATTTTTCCTTTTCTTGGATTTTTTCTCTTTCTTAATGTTTAATTTATTATTTTAGCATATTTTCATTCTCTCGTTCTTATTTATTTGATTTTAATTTATTATTAGAAAATTTTATTTTTCATTTTTTATTTAGTTTATTAGTAATTTTCTCTTTATTTTTTTGGAATTTTTACTCTATTTTTTGAATTTTTCCCCTTTTGGAGTTAATTTATGATTTTTTAAGTCTGATCAATCGCATGTCGACACGTGTCAATTTCCATCCAAATTAATAGCTGTTTAACGGCGGGGAGCAATTTGGTTCAAATTCGATGATATCGAAGACTAAATTGGTCCTCGCTAAACATCAGGGACTAAATTGGTCCAGAGAGTAAACATTGGGAACCATTTAGTTTGATCAAGTATGGTTAGTTTTTTTTCTTTTTCTTTTTTTCATCAAGTATGGTTAGTTGGAAGTTAGTTTTTGCATGTTATAACTTACAAGAGAATTTCCAACCGAAAAAACGCATTCTCAAACCCAAACTCAAACTCATAATGCAATAGCTATTCTCCAACCGTTAAACTCAATCTCAAACTCAAAAGACTATATTCGATTCTACACCAATTTTCACAACTTTTCAATACTGTGCACAAACTTATAACTTCAAAAAAAATAACATTTTAATATTTTACTAGATCTAAATAAATAAAAAAAATATTCCGATAAAATTTATAATTAAACTTTGGGCAAAATCCTTTGGTCCCCAATGTTTATCCTCTTCACCAATTTAATCCACGATGTTTCGCGGTGATCAATT
Source organism: Craterostigma plantagineum (assembly GCA_027422505.1). NCBI lineage: Eukaryota > Viridiplantae > Streptophyta > Magnoliopsida > Lamiales > Linderniaceae > Craterostigma > Craterostigma plantagineum. The sequence continues at coordinate 4,992,231 of JAPQWV010000019.1, read as the reverse complement.
TAGTCCCCGATGTTATCGAATTTGAACCAAATTGGTCCCCACCGTTAAATAGCCGTCAATTTGGATGGAAGTTGACCCGTGTCGACATGCGATTGGCCAAACTTAAAAAATCATAACTTAAACATTAGAAAGGGGAAAAAAAGAAACAATTCAGAAGGTAAAAAATTAAAAAGAAATAGATAAAATTATTAAATAAAAAATAATAATAAAAATAAAACAATAAATTAAAATCAAATATAAAGAAAATGAGAATGAAATATACTAAATAATTAATTAAACAAATAAAGAAATACAAGAGAAAATAAAAAATAAATAGGAAGAGCAGATTAAAATAAAATATGATAAAAAATTTTTTAAAAAAAGTAAAAAATTATATTTATTTATTAAAAAAGGAAAAACAAAAATTAAGGATAAAAAATGCCTCAAAGGGGGTGTTTGTTTTGGGGTGATCCTCCAAAATATCACCGTGATACTTCCATCGCATCCTAATCACCGCGTTTGTTTGGCATGGGTGATGAGTTATCACCGTGGTGGAGGATCACCGAGGTGATCAAAACGGGGCGATCCAGCTTTCGGATCATCCCCAAAAAGCAGAGTGATCCTCCATCACCGTGATGGGATGATATTTTCAATATTTTTTGACAAAATTATCCCTTATATTTTAACATTCATTCCTTATACACCCTTACTCCTATTTTAAATTACATAACATCATATGTAAATCTTAAAAAAAAATTTATATTCAATGCTTAAAAAATAAAACAATTATATTGAAGGACTATTGAAAAATTTTATAATTAATAATTGATTAATCTATTAAAGCTTAATAAAATAACTATATTGAAGAATCATATAAAATACTTATAATTAATAATTGGTTAAAAATCAATGTTTAAAGCCTAAAAAATAAAATAATTCTATTGATGAATTATATAACATCTTATAATTAATGATTAAAAATAATACTTGATTTTCAAATATTAATAACTATCACATTAAATATAACATCAAGTGAAAATATTAAAACAATTTTACTACATAATATACATAAGGTTAAATATGACATTTACACAACATCACCCCAGATATCACTGCGATTAAACAAACACAATATTCACATATCACATTGATATGCAAAATGACATATCACCCCAAAACAAACACAGTGATGACATATCACCTTAATCCACATCGCGGTGATATGCACATCACTGTGATGTGAGTATCATCGTGATGTTAGATCACCGGAAACAAACACCTCCTAAAAGTTTTTCGAAGACCGTCTCTGCCAAGTTAATGAGGACACAATCGTCCCAGTTCTCGAATTTTTTTTAACAAATATACTGGGACGATTCCCGTTAATTGGACAGAGACGAGATCGGGAATTCTCTCTTTTTAGTTTTTAATATATAAATATTTTTTATTCTTATATTTTATTATTTTTTGTTGTAACATTTTCTTTCTCTTTTTTTGTTTATTTTTTACTTAAGTTATTTTACTATTGTAATTTTCTCCATTTAATTTATTTTTAGTTTTTTCTTTTCTTTTTTTCCGAACGTTTTTCCCTATATTGGGATTTTTTTCTCTTTTTAATGTTTGGTTTATTATTTTAATATATTTTCATTCTCTCGTTCTTATTTATTTGATTTTATTTATTATTTTTAAATGTTATTTTCTATTATTTATTTTTTATTTAATTTATTGGTAATTTTCTCTCTTTTTTTAGAATTTTACTCTATTTTTTAATTCTTTCCCCTTTTTGCAGTTTAATTTATCATTTTTTAAGTCTGGCCAATCGCATGTCGACACATGTCAACTTCCATCCAAACTAACAGCTATTTAACGGCGGGGACCAATTTGGTTCAAATTCGATAACATCAGGGACTAAATTGGCCCTCACGAAACATCGGGGACTAAATTGGTCCAGAGGGTAAACATTGAGGACCATTTAGTTTGATCAAGTATGGTTAGTTGGAAGTTAGTTTTTGCATGTTATAACTTATAAGAGCATCTTCAACCGAAAAATGCATTCTCAAACCCAAACTAATTCTCAAACTCATATGCAATAGTTCTTCTCCAACCGTTTAACTCATTCTCAAACTTAAAAGACTATATTCGATTCGATTCTATACCAATTTTTATAACTTTAATACTGAGCACAAACTTATAAATTCAAAAAAAATACATTTTAATATTATACTAGATCTAAATAAATAAAAAATATTCCTAGTAAGTTTTATAAATAAATAAAACTTTCTATCTTGTTTTCATGTACTTCTATTTATTTTTTGATTAAAGGAGAGAAAAAATACAAAATCCATTGTGGTATTGGTTTTTGGATTTGGTTAGAGCGATTTTAGGATATTTTTTTGGTTTCGAGATGACCTAAATGATTTTCTTGCCAAGGTTGTCTTTAATATAGCTTTTCTTCACGCAATTCTCGCCATATGCGCCGCCAACTATTAATTTTTTAGTTCATTTCGAAGTTCCTCACAATTTATTAGGACCACATTTTCAATTTTGATTAATATGCAATCAACAAAATAATGTAATTTCTCGATTGCATATTATTGGATTCTTAATGCTTTCAAAGTAAATCCATAAAAGAAAAAAAAAGACACTAATTACGAAACGATTGAATTAGCTCTCGAATTTCGATGTAAGTGTTCCGAGATAAATAAATAAATGAATGAAAATAAATAAATAACTACTAAATCATCAGATCCAATATGATATCTCATGGAAGACTAAATACGAGACTTGAATTATTCATTAGTTTCATTCATCTCCATAACCATTAATCAAATTTCTCGCAACTTTCATCTCATATCATTCTTCATTACCTTCAGCACAGCCCACATTTCTTCAGAACTTGGATTTCTTAATAATTAATCTTCGTTATAATCTCCATCAAAGCCCACATATTCTTCAGAAATTAATTCAATTTTAATCACAGCCGACGATGGGTAGCAGCAGCAAAGAGCAAGGAGTGAAATTAAACGGCGAACAAATCTCAGAACTGCGCGAAATCTTCCGATCATTCGACCGCAACGGCGACGGAAGCCTAACCGAGGTCGAGCTCGGTGCGCTACTGAGGTCGCTGGGGCTGAAGCCCAACACCGATCAGCTCGATTCTCTGATCCCAGAGCCGATACGAACGGCAACGGCCTGATCGAATTCTCCGAGTTCGTCGCGCTCGTATCGCCGGAGCTTCTGTGGCCGGAGAAGTCGCCTTACACAGTGGAACAGCTGAGGCAGCTGTTCGAGGTGTTTGACAGGGACGGCGACGGATTCATCAACGCCGCCGAGCTGGCGCACTCGATGGCGAGGTTGGGCCACACGCTGACCGCCGGCGAGCTGACGGGGATTATCAGGGAGGCTGACGCCGACGGCGATTTATTCAATTAAAGGTAAAATAATACTAACTATAGTAAATCATTAATAGCTAAATTAGTAAATTAGTAACTAAAAATAGCAAGTAATATTAGTGGGTGGTTTTCTTTTTATTTTATTTAATATTTTTTTCTAATTAGACTTAATTTACAGACCAAATTGAACGGTTTAACCAAGGCCCCGAGCCTTGATAAAAAAGTATAGATATTAGAATATAAAATAATAGTATTTCTGCACATATAGAGGATGTACTTAATATACTAGTTTAAATTGTTCGCCCTCCAAGAATAATAATATACTATCATAAGTTGAAAAAGTAAAATTACCATGATAACGCCTATTTAAAAGAACATTAACACTAAATTAAAAGAATATAGACCTATTGACAAAAAAAAAAAGTCGAAAGCTTGATAAATATGAGATGGTTTCAGCTAAGAGTTAGAATATTTAAACAATTAGTAGCCCATATAATTAAAGTTTGGACTCTATATTAGTTGGTCCAAGATGATGGTTATTGGTATAGAAGAAATAGAATTCATAGGGTTTAAATCCCCTTTGCTCTCTCTTTGTACGTTTCTTTAGGGGACAAAAACCACTCTTAGGTGAGTGGATGAATTGGTCTTGTACGTGGTGAACACCATGAACGTGGGAAGATCAATATATATTCCAAAAGGGAACTCCTTGAATATCATCACAAAAGAAGACAAAAGGGAAGGTAGAGAGCAAAAGAAATCAAGCGTACGAAGGTGTGATCAAGACATCAATGGAGGAAGGTACCATTTTACCTCAATCTTAATGTCCTTGTCTATGGATTGATTCAATAGTATTATCTAAGATCCTACGAACATGGTTCGCTGTCACGGATGCGGACGTCGATGCGGACACGAACGATACGGATACGTTGCAAAATCGCGGCGCGGTCGCGGGCGATACGCAATTTTTGTAAAAAGAATACCTATAATTAAATTATAGATGTCAAATATGATTTCATGACCAATATTTAGGGAATATAGAATAAATTCACCTGGTATTATTTAATTTAAAAGCATATATCTTGATATTATTTTATATATTTTTTATTTAATATTATTTAAAATTGTGTTGGGCTTATCATTTCTTATTAAATAAATATTTTTATCATTAAAACTATACCCTAAAATACAAGTCCACCCAATAAAAAACAGTAAACCCTAATTAAGGTAGTTTTTTTATACGCTGCAGCGCTCATCATCTTCCCCACCTTATCATCTTCTTCACATTTTTGTCCGATTTTCACGGTTTTCCTCCGATTAAGCCGATATATCGGCCGCGACAATCCATCTCGGCCGAGATCTCGCCGCGACGCCGACATCTCGCCCGCGGCAGAATCGAAACCGCGCCAACCCGTATCTTTGGCGCGGTGAGGGCCGATTCCGCTCCGGTGCGGCCGCGACAGCCGAGATATCGCCGCGACGGCGAACCATGCCTACGAATGAGATGAGATCCATGTTTTATTGTTATGGAACTTACATATGGTATCAGAGCTGCGTGTTAATACTTCGATTCATCATGAGAGATTATTATATGCTGCGTGAATTAGAATGGATCATCTGTTGCCTTCATGCCTTTTATCGACATACAATAATGATGCATGTATATTGTTGGATTAATTGATTGAATGAATATTTGTTTCGTCAGTATCATGCCACTTGCAAATGAATGATATGATATCTGTGAATTAATCTATGCGTAAGTGTTGTTAGTGATATGAACGCAATATATTGTTCATGTTGTTCACACTGACATTTACATAATTGAATATTTATATTAATGAAAGCTTGTCTCACCAAAGTGATCTCGCTTGAATATTTTAAATATTTAATCATGTAATTTCAATTGTTCTTTGGTGATGCTAATGTATGATACAAAATTGAACAACTGGGATCTTTAATTATAATGCTATGAGGTCACCCAAAGGTGGACCATTGCTTATAATTATCGGCGCTGAAAGGATTAGTCACATGCTCGATGAATATGACTGTTGTCCAAAGATGACTCCTCTGTAGACTTTGCATGCTGATTATTTGTTACAGTAATTTTTTATTAGCATCTTTATGTATAGATTTATGTATTTAAATATTACCCAAAGGTGAATTTAAATATATACTTAAGATTTACCAATTAGTTGAATGCATTTAAGTTGTGTGAGTTTGCAAGCGTCTGCATGTGCTGCTAATCTGTTTACCTTTGGAAATGGTTTACTACGGGGCAAAACTATAATGATTGGGCAGAACAAATCAATTTCCACTTAGGTGTTATAGATTCGGATTTTGCTATCATTTCTGATGAAGCCCGCAGCCACTACTGTGACCAGTACTGAAGCTGGCAAGTCTTATTATGAGGCTTGGGAGCGGTCTAATAGGCTGATTTTGCACCTCTTGAGGAAAATTAAGGAGTACTCCCAGTCAGACATTGTTGATAATTCTGTCATTGGGACCTTAATGAGTGAGTTGACGACATAAAATTTCAATTGGTCGCAACCCATTAATGATCATGTGGAAAACATGTCTAATCTAGCAGCAAAGTTGAAATCGATGGGCATGGATGTGACTGAGACCTTTCTCGTTCAGTTTATTATAAACTCACGTCCTCCTGAGTTCGGCAAGTTCCAGGTGAATTATAACACCCTTAAGCAAAAATGGAACCTTCAAGAAATTAAGGCCATGTGATTCAGGAAGAAGGAAGGTTGAAGAAAGTGAAAGATCACTCTGTTCATCCCAGGGTTCAAGATGGAGCTAGCGACAGTAAGACTAAGCAAGGAAAGAAGAATAAAGACAAGATAAAGCTCCAATGAAAGTTAATGAGGGTCAAATTCGTAAGGAGCTGAAATGTCACTTCTGCAAGAAAAGTGGACACTTAAAGAAAGATTGCCTGAAAAGAAATGCGTGTTTCGAAAAGAAAGGTACGCATTACGTTTCAGTGTGCTTTGAATAAAATCTTATTGAAGTTCCTATAAATACTTGGTGGTTGGATTCTGGTGCAACTACTCACGTCTCCCATGTCATACGGGGATTCCTTTCGATCCGGCCTATAAGCGGACTGATCAATTCCCGTTTATGGGGAACAAAAAGAAGGCACGAATAGAAGGAATTGGGATTTACAGATTGATCCTGAACACTGGATGTCATATGGTTCTTGAAAAGTGTCTTTATGTTCCCGAGTGTGCTACAAATTTAGTTTCTGTTGGAAAGTTGGATGACGTAGGATTTACTTTTAAGATTGCAAATGGTATTTTCTCTTAGTACAAGCATGAGTACTATTATGGTTCTCGTACTTTGATTGACTGTTTATATCGTTTTAATCTTAATGTCACTTTTGCTAAATCTCTGTTTCATGTTGAGCACAACATAAGTATTAAACGTAGTGCATCTAATGAAAATTCTGCTTTCTTATGGAATCAACGATTGGGTCACATATCCAAAGAAAGAATATTGAGGTTGATGAAAAGCGACATTTTTACCTCAATTGGATTTTGTTGACTGGGATGTTTATGTGGATTGCATTAAAATAAAGAAAACTAAACACATATCAAAGAAAACAGAGAAGTAGTGAGCTCCTTGAGTTAATACTCACTGATATTTGTGGTCCCGTTGATATTCCATCTTGGGAAAAGGGAAAAGTATTTTATCACCTTTACAGATGATTTCTCACGATACTGTTATCTATATATACTGCATGAAAAGTCTCAGTCAGTGAACGTCCTTGAGGTGTTCATTAAAGAAGTAGAAAGGCAGTTAGATAGAAAAGTGAAAATCGTAAGATCTGATAGAGGTGGTGAATATTATGGCAAATCTAATGATAGTGGACAATGTCCAGGTCCATTTGCAAAATTCCTTGAAAGTCAAGGCATTTGTGCACAGTATAAATGCCCTATACACCTCAACAAAATGGTGTAGCATAAAGGCGGAATCGTACTCTTACGGACATGGTTAGAAGTATGCTAAGTCATAGCACTGTACCTTTATCACTGTGGATGCATGCATTAAAGACTGATGTATATCTACTCAACAGGGTTCCTAGTAAAGCAGTTCTAAAACACCTAATGAACTGTGGACGGGAAGGAAACCAAGTTTGAGACATCTTCATGTTTGGGGTTGCCCAGCAGAAATTAGAATATACAATCCGCGTGAAAGGAAGCTCGATGCTAGAACCATTAGTGGTTATTTTTATTGGTTATCCTGAAAAATAGAAAGGGTACAGATCTTGTCCTAACCATAGTACGAGAATAGTTGAATCTAGTAATGCTCGATTCATTGAGAATGGTAAGTGGGAGTGGAGAACTGCGAAATGTAGAAATTCCAGAAAATCTGATCTACATCAAATGTTTCTCCACATGTTGTTCCCGTTGTAATATCACGACCAAACAACACATCGGGACAACAAATCAATGTTCAAAACCCACAAAATGAACATGTTAATCAAACGATCGACAATGTTGAAGTCACAATGAGATACAATGTCCTAAAAATGATTTGGAGCGAAAGGAAATAGAAATATTCCTTATGCTTATGTGGTTGGGGGTTTAGTGTATGCACAAACGTGTACTCGGCCAGATATCACTTTTGCTGTTGGAATGCTAGGCCGATATCAAAGTAATCCCGGAAAGGACCACTGGAAAGCTGCAAAAAAAGTTCTTCGGTACTTACAAGGCACCAAAGACCACATACTCACATATAGAAATTCAAGTAATCTTGAAGTCATAGATTACTCGGATTCAGACTATGCTGGATGCGTGGATTCGAGAAAATCCACTTTTGGTTATATGTTCCTATTGGCTGAATAAGCAGTTCCATGGAAAGCGCAAAACAGTCGGTCATTGCTACTTCAACTATGGGGGCGGAATTTGTAGCATGCTTTGAAGCTACAGTTCATGGATTATGGTTGCAAAACTTTTCTCAGGTCTTAGTATTATTGATAGTATCGAAAGAATGTTGAGAATTTATTGTGATAATTCTGCAGCCGTTTTCTTCTTTAAGAACGACAAGTACTCAAAAGGCGCAAAACATATGGATTTGAAGTACTTGTCAGTCAAAGAAGAGGTGCAAAAGAAAAGAGTATCAATTGAGCATAGCGGTACTGTGCTAATGGTAGCGGATCGCTAACTAAGGGTTTACCTCCCAAAACATTCATTGGCCACGTTGAAATGATGGGGTTAATTATACCTGGGTTTTGGGCCGGACCAACCTGGAACCGGCCCAAAAACGGCCCATGAAACTGGTCCAGAACCGGTTCTGGAACCGGTAACCGGCTTAGTTAAAATGAACTGGGCCGGTTTGGGGAACTCGAAACCGCAGAGTACCGGTTCCGGTTCCGGTTCGGAACCGGAACCGGCCCAACGGCTATTGGGCCAAACGGTCCTTTGAATTTTTTTTAATTCAATATACCTTGGAAAATTACCATTTTACCCCCGAACGAAAAATCTATAAATACCACATCATTTAACCATTTTAACTCAAAATTACAACCAAATCTCTCCATCTCTCTCAAACAACTCTCAAAAATTTATCATCATATTAATATTTAATATTATTAGCAACAATTATTTTATTTACACTACTACACACTCACTTATTATTACAAACAATTGTAATTATTATTTTTTTATATTCTAAAAATACTAATGGCGTCGTCATCGAGAAATCTTAACCCGAGCGACGAAGATGTTTTTATAATTTTAGGTCACGCCGATACGTTTAGGGGAAATGCCGACACCGACGAGGAGGCCGATGTACCGGAACCGACGGCGGCAACCGACGAGGGATCGAGCCAAGCTTCTACGGCGACTACAAGAAGGAAGCAACAACCGCGTGGTCGGCGGTCTAAGGTATGGATTTTTTTGATTTAGAAATGGATAAGAACAATCCCGCTGCAGGTGCCGCCTATTGCAAAATGTGCCGTCATTCCTACACAATTAAGACCGGACCAAATCCAGGCGGGACGGGCTCGATGAAAAAACACCTCCAGAGGGCGCATAATTTCGGGGACGATCTAGAGCCGGTAGGAACCGAACCCCGACAACAACAAATAAACGTAAGTACGGGTAAGAATTTTGTTATTACTAGAGAAATTTCTAAGAAAGCCTTCGTTAAATTCGTAGTAATGTGTGAAGAACCCTTTTGCATTGCGGAAAGTGACGGGTTTATCGAATTTACGAATACGATACAACCCGACTTCCATAACGTTACCCGTAAAACCCTTAGGAAATATATTAGAATCTCTTAAGGAATACCAGTCTAGCTTAAAATTACTCATTTATCCAACATTTCGTGTAGGATTAGTTTGACTACCAATATTTCGACTAATATTACGTCGCAATCGTATTTAGTCGTCACCGCCCATTGGATAGATGAAACATGGACTATGCAAAAACGTATTCTTTCCCTAGATCCATTAGATTCGCAACATAGCGCTACTACGATATCGAACTATGTGCTAAATGTCATTAACAAATATGGTATTCAAGATAAAATTATGTCTATCACCATAATGCTAGCGGGAACAACGTAGCGATAGGGATCCTTCGTAGACATCTTAAGTTACGACGGCCGGTTATTACATGCTAGGTGTGCTTGCCATATTATTAACTTGTGTGTGCAATATGCTTTTGACGAAATTTTGGGAGATATTGTAGAAGAATTTAAGGTAATAGGTAAGTTACTTCAGGAACGCCGCTACGGAACGTCGTGGAAGCAAACCATCCTTATCGCTGGCCTCACATACAAGAAGTTTTCGTTGCCAATCCCGACTAGGCGGAACTCGTTGTACCACCTCCTCATCACCTTCATGCGCTACAAGGACATGTTGATGCCTTTTTGGAACGAGTTCGGAGTCGGCAACAACTCCAGGTATGAATTACGAGAAACTGATTGGGATATTGCAGGTTTGGTCGTGTCCATACTTGAAGTGTTCAGCGAGGCTACGGAGAAATTTTCCGGAGTTCACTACCCGAGGTCCCCATTGTTCATCCGAACCTGTTCGCGATGTGCTACAAGTTCGTGGAGTATCGAAGTAGTCCATACTTGGGTGGTTTCATACAAAACATGGAGAAAAAGTTCAGGAAGTATTGGGAAACCATCCCAATAGTCCACGATTTGTCTGCCTTACTCGACCCTAGTTGCAGTGTTGATACATTTGATATTTTTTTCGATTATTATGCTCAAGTTCTTGGAAAGAAAGTGGACGACCAAAAGACATCAATTCACGATTCTCTCCAATAATTTTTTTCTGTTTATGCAGCTGAGCAGGGACACATTTGGAGCAAACGGTACCAGCGAGCGAAGCCGGTTCGTCGGAAGGAGGCAGCGGCGCAATGCTACGAAGATTGAAGGCACAAAAGACGAAGACCAAAACGCGCGCGTCGGGGTCGAACACGAATAAGATCCAACTCTACCTGAGCCACAACTTCCAGACTCCTGAAGATTTCGACATTTTGGCCAGGTGGAAGTCGAACGTGACTCTTTATCCGACCCTATCAGGCGTCGCTCGAGACGTTTTAGCCGTGCAAGCATCTAGCGTCGCCTCAGAGTCCATCTTCTCTACATCCGGGCGAATTATCGGCGACCCTTAGCCCGACTTCCCTCGCAATGCTAACCTTATTGAAGGATTGGTATTTGGCCGAATCGAAGAACCGACGGGAGAACGCCATCGATCCGGTCTTCCAGTTTGGACGAAGATGAAGAGGCCTCTAACATAGTTTTAGTTAATAGTCAAGTCGAATAAATTGAATCTTTTTATTTCGATTTTTTTTCCTTTTGTAATTTTTAGGTAGTTTTTTTTCTTTTATGTTTTTTTTTTGTATTTTTAGGTATATTTTCTTTCATTTTTTTGTAATTTTCTTATCTCTTTTGTTTTTTTGGAATATATTTTTAAAGAATTTTCTCAAAGTAAAAAAATTAAATGGGCATGTTCCGATTTTGGAACCGGAACCGGCCCGATAGAGGCCCGAGGGTCCGTTCTGCGCCTGTTCCGGGTAAATGGTCCCGGAACCGGAACCAGGTACCACCGCTGAACCGGTTGAACTGGAACCGGTAGAACCGGCCCAGAACCGGCCCAATTCGGCCCATGACCCAAGGTCTAGGGTTAATGAACAAGTCCTTGTTAGTATAATATTTTCGACGTGTACATGTACATATTTTGGCTCAAATACATATGATACTTATGAATTCAATTAAGGTTATGTTTTGCTTATCTGTTTATTTCACATTATGTTGTATATAATTATTACTGTGAAATAACATGTTCTGTTCCTTGAAAAGAGGAAATTTAAATTGAATTAATTCCGTGATACATGGAAGGAATCAGGACGTCAAATCGACTTGTGACCTCTATCATGCAATTAATTCAATTTATTCATGTTGATGTTAAATTTAATGGATGGTGCACATTTACGCTTATAAATCTTGAAGTCATTATATGAACCAAGTGGGAGATTGTTAGAATATTTAAACAATTAGTGGCCCATATAATTAATTTTTGGTTATATTAATTGGCCCAAGATGATGGTTATTGGTATAGAAGAAATAGAATTCCTAGGGTTTAAATCCCCTTTGCTCTCTCTTCGTACGTTTCTGTTGAGGACAAAAACCATTCTTAGGTGAGTGGATGAATTGGTCTAGTACGTGGTGAACAAACTGCTCACCATGAACGTGGAAGATCAATATATATTCCCTAAGGAAACTCCTTGAATATCATCACAAAAGAGGACGAAAAGGAAGGTAGAGAGCAAAAGAAATCATGCGTACGAATGTGAGAAGAATCAAGACATCAATGGAGCAAGGTACCATTATACCTCAATCTTAATGTCCTTGTCTATGGATTGATTCAATAGTATTATCTAAGATCCTACGAATGAGATGAGATCCATGTTTTATTGTTATGGAACTTACACTAAGATCGAAGTAAATACAAACATTAAATTCAATCTTGGTGTCACACGTAAAAGATATGGTGACATAAGTTGAAGAATACTTATGCATATGTCAATAGAATTTAAAAACATCACAAATTTCTATCAAAATCATTGGACAATTACTTACGACCAACAATTAAATGATAGTCATAATTATGAAGGGGTGGACTAATGAATTGATTCGTTAATTAGTTTATTACCTATATCGACTATAAAAAGGCACATGTGTGCAGTTTGGTCTATCTTGCGCATTTGAAGCAGCAGTAATCACGTAACATGATGCATACTCAGGGTATATTTTATTAATGACATTACTACTTCTCTGTTCATGTTAATTTATTCCCTTTAATCCACGTACGTAGCTTAACAATAATGATAACCTATTTTTTTGGGAAGGTTTCGATAATAGCAGAACATCGAGTGCAATCGGTTTATTTATTCAACCCATATTGGACTGGATCAGTGGATGATTTCTTTAGCAGATGTTTATTACGCGGAAATGATGGAGGAAATTTCTTCACTCATAGAACAGAGAGTATTTTGGGTATTTCTCCGTATATATATAAAATCGAGTATGCTAACTCGATGCCTTGATACAATGATCCCATCAGGAGGGGCGTTGACAACATTAGACTCTTCGTCATAAGTTGCAGTCAGGTCTGTTGGGTTGAGCGGTAAATATTTAATTTTGGGCCAGCGGTAGTTGTATTTGGACCCGCGACAATTTATAGGGATATTAATAGAAGTCGAAATGACACCGAAAGAACACCAAGATTTTTACGTGGTTCGGCTAATACCGCCTACATCCACGGAGAGACAATAATTTTACTATATTTGAGAATATTACACCGTACAAAATAACGCTCGTGTTTAAACCCAAAACCCGAGACCCCTTACCCACCCGGGTAATGTTTTTGTACCCACTCTCAACTACTTAGTAAAACTATCTTACCCTTATCCACCCGGACAAGATTTCCTTTTTTTTCTTTTTCTTTTTTTTTCCTCTCATTTTCTCTCCGTCACTCGCTCTCTCTTTCTCTCAATTTGGGGTGTACTATCATTGAAACCATAGTGCCCTTTTATAGCTAAATTCCCAAGCTAAGATCCAAAATAGTAAATGTCACTGCATACGTTTTGCTCATTTGCGTGTGTAGACCTTGCACATAGGTTGAATATTCAATGCTGGACACATCAATCTCCCCCTCCAGCATTATTAAGCATCTTCTCCGAGAGCACTCCAGCGAACCCGAGAATGAGAGTAACCCGTTCGTAAATACCACGAACGTCCATTGGCCTTCCTTTGTAGCACCTACACATAATCCGAATCAAGAGTTTCAGTCCTACCCACTTGATTCATTCAACAGCCAATCTTATGTGCAGCTATGTTGAATCGACTCGACCCGTCGATTCCCAAAGAGGGACTTCGATGCAACCCCTTCTCCAGCAGGATTTTCCTTCTCACCATCGTCTGCTTTTATACCACGCTCGAGCGATTTTCGTGAACCCATCGAAGTCTGAGTATTATATACCATACTCATGTCCAGACGATACAAACCTTTGCACTCTTCTCCCTTCTGTAGGACCATTTCCACCATGTGTGATTTCCCAGACTCCCCCTGCTATGAAACCCCATAGCCCTGGAATCTGACTGGCTCAAGAATATTAAATACTACGCAACTTTGGGACAACGTCACACCACCCAAAATGCGCACCGCTCCACCAACCATTTTGACGTTCCTCGTTCCAACACACCGAGCAACACAACGATATCCATCGGCCCATGGAGATCGAAAAACCCGTTCGCATTTCCCTGAACGTTTCAAAATATTCTCTTGGAGCAAACCCGAATTTAATATTCTTCTTCCTGAGAACGAGCGCCATCATTAGAGACTGTGAGAATGTCTCCAAGATGAACCAGGTGCTACCCTCATGTGGAATTTTCCTAGCCGCTTGTCCTTCTTCCTCCAAGATCGGACAATTTCTCCTGATGTGTCCCGACTCACCACATTTGTAGCATCACATGCCCTTCCCGCCACCTGGATTTGGACCTGCTATTGTCTCCAAATCCCCTGGCGTATCACCTTCCTCTATGATTCACTCTGAAAAATAGCCAATGTCCGGCTATCACCTTAATTTGACCGCCTTCTCTTTTCATGCTCCAAAAGAGTTGACTCCACCATCCACCGTCTGCACCGTCTCGTACCAGATGGTTGTGATCAAATTATCATCCGAATTAGGAAGCGAGGTAAGAAGTAAAAGGGCCTTACTTCTTCCCCTCCGACACATCTTGACCCCAAAAATTTCCGTCATTTACTCCGACTTTCCTCGTTTCCCATCAAAGCTTATCACTCAGCATTGACAAACGAGCACATCCTTCACTCTTTTCTGCCGAAGAGTGAAACATCCCGCACCAGCACATTGTCGCACTTTGCTATCATCTGTCGCTATTATCCTTGCACAGATTCAACAGCCCGATCCAAACAGTACTGATCAGATAATTCCCAGCAACAGCTAGCGACACAGTACTATTGCCATAACTCGCCAAAGCTCCACCGCCGCACAAGCTCCGCCCACACCGAGCATCCCATCAACGATAACCATCTTGTACCATCATTTTTTTTTTCAGAACAAGGCATCACGTCGTTGAACCTCGCTCTGACACTGGCTCCCCCGATCCATATTCCCTTCTGATATCTTTTCTGATGTGGAAGTTCAGACACAGCTGCAACCACAGAGCATACTTAGAATACCAGCAGGGTTTGGCTCTGATACCACTTGTTGGGGTTGAGCGGTAAATATTTAATTTTGGGCCAGCGGTAGTTGTATTTGGACCCCGCGACAATTTATAGGGATATTAATAGAAGTCGAAATGACACCGAAAGAACACCAAGATTTTTACGTGGTTCGGCTAATACCGCCTACATCCACGGAGAGACAATAATTTTACTATATTTGAGAATATTACACCGTACAAAATAACGCTCGTGTTTAAACCCAAAACCCGAGACCCCTTACCCACCCGGGTAATGTTTTTGTACCCACTCTCAACTACTTAGTAAAACTATCTTACCCTTATCCACCCGGACAAGATTTCCTTTTTTTTCTTTTTCTTTTTTTTTTCCTCTCATTTTCTCTCCCTCACTCGCTCTCTCTTTCTCTCAATTTGGGGTGTACTATCATTGAAACCATAGTGCCCTTTTATAGCTAAATTCCCAAGCTAAGATCCAAAATAGTAAATGTCACTGCATACGTTTTGCTCATTTGCGTGTGTAGACCTTGCACATAGGTTGAATATTCAATGCTGGACACATCAATCTCCCCCTCCAGCATTATTAAGCATCTTCTCCGAGAGCACTCCAGCGAACCCGAGAATGAGAGTAACCCGTTCGTAAATACCACGAACGTCCATTGGCCTTCCTTTGTAGCACCTACACATAATCCGAATCAAGAGTTTCAGTCCTACCCACTTGATTCATTCAACAGCCAATCTTATGTGCAGCTATGTTGAATCGACTCGACCCGTCGATTCCCAAAGAGGGACTTCGATGCAACCCCTTCTCCAGCAGGATTTTCCTTCTCACCATCGTCTGCTTTTATACCACGCTCGAGCGATTTTCGTGAACCCATCGAAGTCTGAGTATTATATACCATACTCATGTCCAGACGATACAAACCTTTGCACTCTTCTCCCTTCTGTAGGACCATTTCCACCATGTGTGATTTCCCAGACTCCCCCTGCTATGAAACCCCATAGCCCTGGAATCTGACTGGCTCAAGAATATTAAATACTACGCAACTTTGGGACAACGTCACACCACCCAAAATGCGCACCGCTCCACCAACCATTTTGACGTTCCTCGTTCCAACACACCGAGCAACACAACGATATCCATCGGCCCATGGAGATCGAAAAACCCGTTCGCATTTCCCTGAACGTTTCAAAATATTCTCTTGGAGCAAACCCGAATTTAATATTCTTCTTCCTGAGAACGAGCGCCATCATTAGAGACTGTGAGAATGTCTCCAAGATGAACCAGGTGCTACCCTCATGTGGAATTTTCCTAGCCGCTTGTCCTTCTTCCTCCAAGATCGGACAATTTCTCCTGATGTGTCCCGACTCACCACATTTGTAGCATCACATGCCCTTCCCGCCACCTGGATTTGGACCTGCTATTGTCTCCAAATCCCCTGGCGTATCACCTTCCTCTATGATTCACTCTGAAAAATAGCCAATGTCCGGCTATCACCTTAATTTGACCGCCTTCTCTTTTCATGCTCCAAAAGAGTTGACTCCACCATCCACCGTCTGCACCGTCTCGTACCAGATGGTTGTGATCAAATTATCATCCGAATTAGGAAGCGAGGTAAGAAGTAAAAGGGCCTTACTTCTTCCCCTCCGACACATCTTGACCCCAAAAATTTCCGTCATTTACTCCGACTTTCCTCGTTTCCCATCAAAGCTTATCACTCAGCATTGACAAACGAGCACATCCTTCACTCTTTTCTGCCGAAGAGTGAAACATCCCGCACCAGCACATTGTCGCACTTTGCTATCATCTGTCGCTATTATCCTTGCACAGATTCAACAGCCCGATCCAAACAGTACTGATCAGATAATTCCCAGCAACAGCTAGCGACACAGTACTATTGCCATAACTCGCCAAAGCTCCACCGCCGCACAAGCTCCGCCCACACCGAGCATCCCATCAACGATAACCATCTTGTACCATCATTTTTTTTTTCAGAACAAGGCATCACGTCGTTGAACCTCGCTCTGACACTGGCTCCCCCGATCCATATTCCCTTCTGATATCTTTTCTGATGTGGAAGTTCAGACACAGCTGCAACCACAGAGCATACTTAGAATACCAGCAGGGTTTGGCTCTGATACCACTTGTTGGGGTTGAGCGGTAAATATTTAATTTTGGGCCAGCGGTAGTTGTATTTGGACCCCGCGACAATTTATAGGGATATTAATAGAAGTCGAAATGACACCGAAAGAACACCAAGATTTTTACGTGGTTCGGCTAATACCGCCTACATCCACGGAGAGACAATAATTTTACTATATTTGAGAATATTACACCGTACAAAATAACGCTCGTGTTTAAACCCAAAACCCGAGACCCCTTACCCACCCGGGTAATGTTTTTGTACCCACTCTCAACTACTTAGTAAAACTATCTTACCCTTATCCACCCGGACAAGATTTCCTTTTTTTTCTTTTTCTTTTTTTTTCCTCTCATTTTCTCTCCCTCACTCGCTCTCTCTTTCTCTCAATTTGGGGTGTACTATCATTGAAACCATAGTGCCCTTTTATAGCTAAATTCCCAAGCTAAGATCCAAAATAGTAAATGTCACTGCATACGTTTTGCTCATTTGCGTGTGTAGACCTTGCACATAGGTTGAATATTCAATGCTGGACACATCAATCTCCCCCTCCAGCATTATTAAGCATCTTCTCCGAGAGCACTCCAGCGAACCCGAGAATGAGAGTAACCCGTTCGTAAATACCACGAACGTCCATTGGCCTTCCTTTGTAGCACCTACACATAATCCGAATCAAGAGTTTCAGTCCTACCCACTTGATTCATTCAACAGCCAATCTTATGTGCAGCTATGTTGAATCGACTCGACCCGTCGATTCCCAAAGAGGGACTTCGATGCAACCCCTTCTCCAGCAGGATTTTCCTTCTCACCATCGTCTGCTTTTATACCACGCTCGAGCGATTTTCGTGAACCCATCGAAGTCTGAGTATTATATACCATACTCATGTCCAGACGATACAAACCTTTGCACTCTTCTCCCTTCTGTAGGACCATTTCCACCATGTGTGATTTCCCAGACTCCCCCTGCTATGAAACCCCATAGCCCTGGAATCTGACTGGCTCAAGAATATTAAATACTACGCAACTTTGGGACAACGTCACACCACCCAAAATGCGCACCGCTCCACCAACCATTTTGACGTTCCTCGTTCCAACACACCGAGCAACACAACGATATCCATCGGCCCATGGAGATCGAAAAACCCGTTCGCATTTCCCTGAACGTTTCAAAATATTCTCTTGGAGCAAACCCGAATTTAATATTCTTCTTCCTGAGAACGAGCGCCATCATTAGAGACTGTGAGAATGTCTCCAAGATGAACCAGGTGCTACCCTCATGTGGAATTTTCCTAGCCGCTTGTCCTTCTTCCTCCAAGATCGGACAATTTCTCCTGATGTGTCCCGACTCACCACATTTGTAGCATCACATGCCCTTCCCGCCACCTGGATTTGGACCTGCTATTGTCTCCAAATCCCCTGGCGTATCACCTTCCTCTATGATTCACTCTGAAAAATAGCCAATGTCCGGCTATCACCTTAATTTGACCGCCTTCTCTTTTCATGCTCCAAAAGAGTTGACTCCACCATCCACCGTCTGCACCGTCTCGTACCAGATGGTTGTGATCAAATTATCATCCGAATTAGGAAGCGAGGTAAGAAGTAAAAGGGCCTTACTTCTTCCCCTCCGACACATCTTGACCCCAAAAATTTCCGTCATTTACTCCGACTTTCCTCGTTTCCCATCAAAGCTTATCACTCAGCATTGACAAACGAGCACATCCTTCACTCTTTTCTGCCGAAGAGTGAAACATCCCGCACCAGCACATTGTCGCACTTTGCTATCATCTGTCGCTATTATCCTTGCACAGATTCAACAGCCCGATCCAAACAGTACTGATCAGATAATTCCCAGCAACAGCTAGCGACACAGTACTATTGCCATAACTCGCCAAAGCTCCACCGCCGCACAAGCTCCGCCCACACCGAGCATCCCATCAACGATAACCATCTTGTACCATCATTTTTTTTTTCAGAACAAGGCATCACGTCGTTGAACCTCGCTCTGACACTGGCTCCCCCGATCCATATTCCCTTCTGATATCTTTTCTGATGTGGAAGTTCAGACACAGCTGCAACCACAGAGCATACTTAGAATACCAGCAGGGTTTGGCTCTGATACCACTTGTTGGGGTTGAGCGGTAAATATTTAATTTTGGGCCAGCGGTAGTTGTATTTGGACCCCGCGACAATTTATAGGGATATTAATAGAAGTCGAAATGACACCGAAAGAACACCAAGATTTTTACGTGGTTCGGCTAATACCGCCTACATCCACGGAGAGACAATAATTTTACTATATTTGAGAATATTACACCGTACAAAATAACGCTCGTGTTTAAACCCAAAACCCGAGACCCCTTACCCACCCGGGTAATGTTTTTGTACCCACTCTCAACTACTTAGTAAAACTATCTTACCCTTATCCACCCGGACAAGATTTCCTTTTTTTTCTTATTCTTTTTTTTTCCTCTCATTTTCTCTCCCTCACTCGCTCTCTCTTTCTCTCAATTTGGGGTGTACTATCATTGAAACCATAGTGCCCTTTTATAGCTAAATTCCCAAGCTAAGATCCAAAATAGTAAATGTCACTGCATACGTTTTGCTCATTTGCGTGTGTAGACCTTGCACATAGGTTGAATATTCAATGCTGGACACATCAAGGTCCTCAACTATTTATCTTGAACGTGTGATGTCTATTTATAAGGAAATCGATATGTTGCTGAATCCTTTACGAAGGAGCATGGAATATAAGGTCTCTAATCGTTTTGAAATTTCCTCAATCATTTCCGTGTAATAAACATCTGCTAAGAAATCATCCACTGATTCGTCCAATACGGGTTGAATAAATAAACCGATTGCACCCGAATTCTGCTACTACCGTAACCTTCCCAAAAAAATAGGTTAAGATCTCTTAAGCTACGTACGTGGATGAACGGCAAAAAATTAACTTGAACAAAGAATTAGTAATAGCATTAATAAAATATATCTGGAGTATGCATAATGTTAGGTGATTATTGCTGCTTCAAATGCGCAAGGTAGATCAAGCGACACACATGAGACTTTTTATAGCCAATGTTATAAAATTCGCTAGGCGCTAGTCGGGCGCCCAAAGGGGGCCTAGCGCCTAGACGGTCTAGGCGGGGCCTAGGCGGAATCTAGGCGGAAATTAGGCGGAACACATATTTAATATTATTACATTATGTATATCAAATATGCTAATATTCTACTGTAATATATATTTATTCGAACAATGTAACGAAATTATATAGTAAAAAAACATTTAAGAAAGACACATTTATCCTATTTTAATTTATGCATATATATTTTGTAATTCTTCAGATAAGGCTTGGGAGAATATGACAAAAAAAAACCTTAATTAGAAGCTTGCTTCGCTAAACCAGTTGTTCGAATGACGAACCGTTCCTATTTTTAGTCCAGTTCTTTTTTCTTTTTAATTATATTATTTTTAAGTTCTTTTTAGCATTTTAAATAAATAATTTGGTAAGAATATCTGTCCCACACCGCTCAGTGAATGCAAATGGAGGGGATATGCCTTCTATATATACTCACAATGTGCCCGATACACTTATGAAGAGAAACATGTCTTTGGAAGCAATTCCCAAGTAGTTCTTAGTTTTAAATATTTAATTGGCCGAAGATTGAACGGCCGATTAGTGCCGGTTACTCCGAATAATTGGCCGAATATTTGGATTTATCGGCCGATTATTCGCGAGGTTAATTAATAGCCCGCATAAGGGTTTTAGGGACGGTGGGTATCCTAATTAATCGCCCGCATTGTCGGCTAAATAATATGGTCAAAAGGGAAAAGATAAAAATGATTAGTATAATGCTTAATGAGGTAGGCAATGACATGATTATTTTTGTCATCATGCTTAAGTTTTTTCTATAAATAGGTAACGATGCATTGAGTTAAAACACACCAAAAACACTAACACCAATAGAAATAGAGAGTGAGTTAAAACACACCAAAAACACACTAACACCAATAGAAATAGAGAGAGGAAAGAAATAGAGGGTAGAGAAAAATAGAGGGTTTGTTCGGTATCTGCTCCGACTATAAAGAGAAATAGTGAGTGTTTTTTCCTTTATAGATTGGGAGTTTGTAATCCCTATTTTTACCCCATTAATAAATTTCTACCTCGCCCGTGGTTTTTTTCCCCAAGATAAAAAGGGGTTTTCCACGTAAATTCTCGTGTTCCATTTATCCTCACAGTCATTTCCAATTTCGTTTCGCTGTCCATTTCGCAACAAGTGGTATCAGAGCCAGCCCTGATTGATATTCCAATTATGCTCTGTGGTTGCAGCTTTGTCTGATCTTCCACATCAGAAAGGATATCGAAAAGGTTTATCGTTACGGAAGAGTTTTTTGGGAAGTCGTGGTAATAGACTGTGTAAGTAAGTTCTGTCTAGATGGCTGGTGCCAAGCGGGACACATAGTGACCCCACCAGATCTCATCTGGGAATTTACTTAGAAGGGTAATTTTGTCTTGAAAGCTGGTCGCTACCCTTTCTGCAAATTATCTGATCAGTACTATTTGGCTGGACTGTTGAATTTCTCCGACGATAGCGACGTGGGAAAAATGGCAGCTAAAACTGAAATTGAGAAATTCAACGGGAGAAACTACTCACTGTGGAAAATGAGGATTAAGGCAATTTCACTCAAAGAAAATTGTCTGGAGGCGATCACTGGCAGACCAACAACAATTACAAGTGACGCCAAGTGGAGGAAGACAGACGGGAGAGCCATCGCCAATATTCATCTGACATTAGCAGATGATATATTATCAAGCGTCGAAGAGAAAACTAGTGCGAAAGAAATTTGGGATCATCTTGAGAAGTTGTATCAAGTCAAGTCACTCCACAGCCGAATTTTCTTGAAGAGAAAATTATACCATTTACGAATGGAAGAATCTTCTTCAGTGACCGAGCACATCAACAAGTTGAACACTTTGTTCTCTCAACTAAAAGACTTGGACTACAAATTATAGCCAAGTGAACGTGCTGAGCTTCTACTACAAGCCTGCCAGACTCCTACGATCAACTCGTCATCAATCTGAGCAACAACCAAGCTGCAGGAAAACTTATCTTCGACAATATTGCAGCTGCAGTTCTCGAAGAAGAAAGTCGGCGCAATAACAAAGAAGACAAGTTGATAAAGTCTCAACAGGCAGAAACGTTGACAGTGACGAGGGCAAGATCAGGAGCACGTGGTCCAAACGTGAGCCGAAACGGACAAGACCCCGAGAGTCTGATCCAAGTGGGAGTCAAAAACGGCAAAGCCTTGTTACCAAAAATAAGAAGGCTATAAAGTGTTACCACTGTGGCAAGAAAGGTCATCTGAAGAAAGATTGTTGGGCTCTAAATAAAAATCCCAATGCCCAAGGAAATGTCGCCAACACTACCGACGATGGAATTGCCTTGGTGTGTGAAGCCGCAACCACTAATGCTGAAAATGGAAGATTCAACGACGTGTGGCTCATGGACTCAGCAGCTACTTTCCACATGACCTCTCGAAAGGAATGGTTTCATCAATACGAGCCAACTTTTGGAGGGTATGTCTACAGCTGCAATGACCAAGCGCTGAAGATTGTCGGGGTCGGTACGATTCGAATAAAGATGTACGATGGCACTGTGCGTACCATCCATGCTGTTCGACATGTGGAGGGCTTGAAGAAAAATCTGTTGTCCGTGGGGCAACTGGATGATCTTGGTTTCAAAATTGAATTGGAGAATAAAATTATGAAGGTCTCCAAAGGAGCACTGGTGGTGATGAAGGGAGAAAAGATAGCTGCAAATCTATACAAGATGAAGGGAGAGACTATGCAAGAAGGGCAAGCATCCGTTGCTACAACAAGTTCAAATGAAAAGTTTACGATGACTTGGTACAAGAAACTTGGCCATATGTCTGAACAAGGCATGGAAATTCTTGCGCAAAAGAATCTACTTCCTGGGCTCACGACGGTGACGCTACCATTCTGTGAGCATTGTATTGTGAGCAAGCAACATCGCCTGAAGTTCTCCACTTCAAATTCTAGAAGCAAGAAATTCTAGAATTGATCCACTCTGACGTATGGCAAGCACCGGTTGCATCCCTGGGAGGAGCCAACTACTTCGTATCATTCATAGACGACTACTCCAAGAGATGCTGGGTGTATCCAATCAAGAAGAAGGACGAAGTGTTTCCTATCTTCAAAACATACAAGGCACGTGTTGAACTTAAAACCGGTAGAAAAATCAAGTGTCTCCGGTCAGATAATGCAGGAGAATATACTGACAAAGAATTCACTGAATTCTGCAAAGACGCGGGCATCAGAAGGCAGTTCACCACAGCTTACACTCCACAACAGAATGGAGTGGCAGAGCGGTTGAATAGGACCCTGTTGGAAAGAACAAGGGCTATGTTGAGAAATGCGGGCCTGGAAAAGAAGTTCTGGGCGGAAGCGGTCTGTACCGCCTGCTATGTGGTGAATCAGGCCCCATCTACTGCAATAGAGATGCGAACACCGATGGAAATGTGGACTGGTGCACCTGCAGACTATTCAAACCTCCATATATTTGGAAGTTCAACGTATGCGATGTACCACAACCAAGAAACGACAAAGTTGGATCCAAAATCCAGGAAATGTTTGTTCTTGGGGTACGCTGAAGGAGTAAAGGCGTATCGCTTGTGGGATCTCACTGACCGCAAAGTGATTATCAGCAGAGATGTTATCTTCCTAGAAGATAGCGATGAGGAGCAAGTCGAAAATGATAGCAGTTCAAAAGGCGTGACAAAGACTACACCGGGGAAAAGAAAATTGGAGCAATATAATTCTTCTGAAGCTGAACCGACACACGAAGAGCTCAACCCAGTCGAATCTGAAGTACCGGATCTCTGGCGGTCATCACGCGAGCGTAGACCGCCCAGTTGGCACTCAGATTATGAGATAGAGAGAAACCTTGCATACTGTTTTCTAACTGAGGATGGAGAGCCAACCACTTTCCAAAAAGCACTGAATAATTCAGATGCGAGTCAGTGGATTTCAGCAATGCAAGAGGAAATGGAAGCTCTCTATAAAAATAAGACATGGGAGTTGGTGCCATTACCGCAAGGAAGGAAACCCATTGGCAACAAATGGGTGTACAAAATCAAGCGGAATGGTGATGACCAGGTAGAGCGCTACCGTGCTAGACTGATTGTAAAGGGATATGCTCAGAAAGAAGGGATTGACTTCAACGAAATTTTCTCACCGGTGGTACGACTTACAACAGTCAGGGTGGTCTTGTCAATGTGTGCTACATTCGACTTGCATCTTGAGCAGCTGGATGTAAAGACGGCCTTTCTCCATGGTGACCTAGATGAAGAAATATATATGCTTCAACCAGAAGGATTCGAGGAACAAGGAAAAGAAGATCTGGTTTGCAGATTGATCAAATCTCTTTACGGTCTCAAACAAGCACCTCGATGCTGGTATAAGAGATTTGACTCCTTTATAATGAGTCTTGGCTACAACTGGCTATATTCAGATCCTTGTGCATATTTCAAGAAATTTGGCGATGACGACTTCATCATGTTGCTGTTGTACAACGACGATATGCTGGTAGCAGGACCCAACAAAGGTCGTATCGCCGACTTAAAGACTCAACTGGCTAGTGAATTCGAAATGAAGGACTTGGGGCCAGCAAACAAAATCCTTGGTGTGCAAATATCTCGAGACAGAAGCAAGAGGAAGATTTGGCTTTCCCAAAGGAATTATTTGAAGAAAATCTTGCGGAGGTTCAACATGCAAGACAGTAAGCCAATATCTACTCCTCTTGCTACTAATTTCAAGTTATCCTCTGAGATGTGTCCTACTGATGAAGACGAGAGGATAGAGATGTCTCGACTGCCATATGCATCAGCAGTAGGAAGTCTAATGTTCGCAATGATCTGCACCAGACCAGACATTGCCCATGCAGTGGGAGTTGTTAGCCGATACATGTCCAACCCTGGCCGGGAGCACTGGAGTGCCGTTAAGAGGATTCTCAGATATATCAAAGGAACCTCGGATCTTGCCTTATGTTACGGAGGTACAGATTTTACTGTCCATGGTTTTGTTGATGCAGATTATGCAGGTGAACTTGATAAAAGCAGATCCACAACCGGATATGTGTTCAATCTTGCTGGCGGTGCTGTAAGCTGGGTTTCAAAACTACAATCCATTGTTGTAACATCAACAACGGAAGCAGAATATGTGGCAGCTACGCAAGCCAGTAAAGAGGCAATATGGTTGAAGATGTTGCTGGAAGAACTCGGCCATAAACAGGAGAATATTGTTCTCTATTGTGATAGCCAGAGTGCATTGCATCTTGCAAGGAATCCAGCATATCATTCAAGAACCAAACACATCCGGGTCCAATACCACTTTGTTCGTGAACAAGTGGAAGAGGGAACTGTGGACATGCAAAAAGTTCACACTGTGAATAATCTGGCGGACTACATGACCAAGACAATTCCTGTGGACAAGTTTATGTGGTGCCGTTTATCGTGTGGATTGATAGAATCCAAGTAAACATGCAATGGCGAGCTAGAAGAATGGTGTGAAGATCTGATTGAACATTAATCAAATCTTCAAGTGGGAGATTGTCGGCTAAATAATATGGTCAAAAGGGAAAAGATAAAAATGATTAGTATAATGCTTAATGAGGTAGGCAATGACATGATTATTTTTGTCATCATGCTTAAGTTTTTTCCTATAAATAGGTAACGATGCATTGAGTTAAAACACACCAAAAACACACTAACACCAATAGAAATAGAGAGAGGAAAGAAATAGAGGGTAGAGAAAAATAGAGGGTTTGTTCGGTATCTGCTCCGACTATAAAGAGAAATAGTGACTGTTTTTTCTTTATAGATTGAGAGTTTGTAATCCCTATTTTTACCCCAGTAATAAATTTCTACCTCGCCCGTGGTTTTTTACCCCAAGATAAAAAGGGGTTTTCCACTTAAATTCTCGTGTTCCATTTATCCTCACAGTCATTTCCAATTTCGTTTCGCTGTCCATTTCGCAACACGCATAAGGGTTTTAGGGACGGTGGGTATCCGAGTGCGCGTAGGCCGAATTTTACAACATTGTTTATAGCCAATGTCAGGAATAAACTAATTATTGAATCAGTTGATGACCATTTAATTGTTGGTTGCACGTCTTACTCTGGTGATTTTTGGTAGGAATGTGGTGTTTTTTTTTCTCGATTCACATATGCATTCTTTAACTTACATATGCATTCTTTAACTTTCTGCCATTACAATATCTTTTACGTGTAACACTAAGATTGAATTTAATGTTTGTATTTACTTCGATCTAGCTGAATTCGTCTCACATTTAGAGTTTTTTTGTCAATAGGTCTATGTTGGTGTTCTTTTAATTTAGTAAAGTGGGGTTACCATAGTAAGTTTACTTTTTCAATTTGGGATAATATATTATTATTCTAGGAGGATGAACACGATAAATTTTCCATTCATTTTAAGATCCAAAGGAACGGTAAAATATGGCCCGTTCAGTATAAAGTGGGTTTATTATCTCAACATAAAAAAAGTATAGATCCAATTCCAATCTCAAGAGATTAAACGGGCCCTTAATTAATTAACCATGGTTAGTTGCTTCCTTGCTTATACAACCAAAACAAAACATTGAATGTACAATATGTATGTATTGACGTTGGTGGACTTATTTTATATAATTTAATAATATACGCCTAAACGAAACATATTGATGCGTATCCAATTAAAATCATACAACTAGTCTTGAAAAAATAAAAAGGATGACTTCAGCCCATACGTGATAAGAAAGGAGTAACGTGTCACGTTTAAACTTCAAGGGCTGATTCGAAAGTTTACGATGAATCAAAGCACGAAGGACTGGTCCGTAAATATATTGAAAGAAAGGGACATAATGTTGTTTTATATAAACTTCAAGGGCTTATTCGAAAGTTTAAGAACTTTATGAATCAAAGCACGACGGACTGGTTTGTTAATATATTGAAAAAAAGGGACATAATGTTGTTTTATATTTTTTGCTAGTCTATATCGACCGCTCGCACAAACGCAGCTACAGAGCATTGCTGGAAACTTTTTCGAGGCTAGAAAAGAGTAGACGCTGAGATGGGTGGTGCGAGTGAGGAATGCCTTGGATATGCTGCTAGAGATAATTCAGGATTTCTCTCGCCTTATAAGTTCACGCGCAGGTTCGATCTTGTTCTTCGTTGTTGACGACTAAGCGACGGTTTTTCGTTCATACTAATCATCCCCCAATAAGTGTTTGTTAAAACGCCGTCTAGAGGAAATTCTTGCTTGCAGTATTTTATTACTTATTTAGGATCAGGTCCTGAAAATCGCAATGTATGGCTCATGCGTCGAGGCGATTCTTTCATTTGCAGGGCTATTGGTGTAGATGATGTTTCGATCACCATACTATACTGTGGGATGTGTTATGCTGATGTTGTTTGGACGAGGAACAAAATGGGCCACACGAATTATCCTCTAGTCCCCGGGTATATATACAGCACAAAAAAGATAATAGCTTAAGAAAGAATTCAATTTATTGTTAAAATTTTCTTGCTTTCTTCTAAAGAGATGTTTGTTGGAATAACGCAGACACGAGATTGTCGGAGTAGTCAAAGAGGTTGGATCGAACGTCGAGCGATTTAGGCTCGGTGATCATGTAGGAGTCGGGACATACGTTGGTTCTTGCCGAGGTTGTCTGTATTGCAACGACCAATTAGAAGTTCACTGCTCTAAAGGTGCGATTTACACGTTTGACGGCGTAGACAAAGATGGTACTATTACCAGGGGAGGATATTCGACTCACATCGTCGTGCACCAAAGGTAATAATGCTCTTTGATCTTGTGTTTGTGTGCTTGAGGCCTTATAGTTGTTACAAGTGAAATAGAGGCTTCATAGCTTATAATAACCTTAGTTTGCATTTGAGTGTCCAAATTATGTGGGCCCAAGAGAACATCTGAGTTTCCTCAGCAATATATGCATGTATATAAATAAACATTTGTTTTTCAGATACTGCTATAAAATACCAGCAAACTACCCTCCACAACTAGCTGCACCTTTGCTCTGTGCTGGGATCACAGTGTACACACCAATGATCCGCCACGGTATGGACCGACCCGGAAAATCTCTAGGGGTCGTCGGCTTGGGTGGGTTGGGTCACTTAGCCGTGAAGTTTGGTAAGGCTTTTGGGCTCAAAGTCACCGTTTTCAGCACGAGCCTTTCCAAGAAAGACGAGGCCTTGAACCTTCTTGGGGCAGATCAATTCGTCATTTCCTCCGATGAGAATCAATCGAAGGTAAGAGTAGAATGTTCGATTGAGATTTATTATCATCTTGCTTGAGCTGCTCTATCTTGATTCAAAATCAACAAATTTGAAAACTCGTCTTACAAAGCAATCACTTTGGCTCTAAACTTATATGCAAATGCAGGCCTTGGAAAAATCGTTTGATTTTATCATAAATACGGCGTCAGGGGACGTCTCTTTCGACCTATACCTGTCTCTGCTGAAGACGTTCGGCGTGCTTGTTCTTGTTGGCTTTCCAAGTGAAGTCAAGTTTAATCCTGGGAGCATTAATTTAGGTACAACATTTTTATTTCCATTCTTAAAATGGAAGGATTATATATAGATAACTGAATGTGTATTTTGTTGGTTTTTAGGTTCAAAAACAGTAGCAGGGAGTTTAACAGGTGGAACAAAGCAAACACAAGAGATGTTGGAGTTTTGTGCTTCACACAAAATATATCCTGAGATTGAAGTGATTCCTATTCAACATGCTAATGAAGGCCTTGAGAGGATGATAAAAAAGGATGTCAAATATCGCTTCGTCATTGACATTGCCAACTCCTTAAAGTAATAACGGTAAGCAAATATTCATGAATAAGAATGGGTACGTACTACTGATAATAAGCTTCATGCATTGATGTACGTTAGAATTTCAATCATGATAATTAGACGTTGTAATAAAAACAATGTATGTATTTGTACAATAC
This sequence comes from Craterostigma plantagineum, assembly GCA_027422505.1. Taxonomy (NCBI): domain Eukaryota; kingdom Viridiplantae; phylum Streptophyta; class Magnoliopsida; order Lamiales; family Linderniaceae; genus Craterostigma; species Craterostigma plantagineum. The sequence continues at coordinate 4,962,969 of JAPQWV010000019.1, read as the reverse complement.
TTTGTTGAATGCCAATCTTCCCATAGTTTTTTCAACACAACACTAGCTTAATTTTTTAACAGACTGCAATTCTTTGTACCTTTTTATCATATCAGGCAGTAAGTAGTATGATAACTATGAGAAGCACAATGCCAAATATCACGAGAAGCAAGCAAGTCTGCAAAGAAAAAGAACAGACAGACGTAAGAAATCAAAGTATCGTAGATATAGTGTGCAATTCTCTAATGTTGAGAATTCAAACTAAAACCCCTAACTTGGAAGGAGAACGAGCGTGTTTGATTTGGGTGTTACGAAAAAATTTGATCCCCCCATAAATTTAATCGAAAGGGGTAGTAGGTATCTCATACTTTTGGACATGATTATAATGATTAAAAATCAAGTAAAAGATTTTATTTTTCGATTTAGGTTGTATTTTGCTTCGTCATATTCTTCTTACCAGAGAAGAGTTTGATCTCTGCGTTTTTGCTGCTTTGACGAGCTGTGATTTTCCCTGACCAGTTGCAGCATGGGCGCCTTCAATGTTAGAGCTTATATCGTCTGAAGAAAAGATAGAAAGAAAGAACGATTTGCATTATCAATCCTTCGAATAAAAGAAAATCAAGGTAAATCGGTGGAATGTCAGCTCAGCTCAGACCCTTACCGATCATTGTTCCTTGGCCGTGGACAAGTACAGCGAGATCTTTGAAGATTTCATTGACTTCGCCGATTTGTTGCTGTATTTCTTGAATTCCATGCTCTCTTTCCTCTACTATCGCTTCGTTGAAAGAGATCTCATTGTTCAAAAGCAAGACCTCTTGCCTGACATATATAAAGCATATAAGCAAATTCATGATCTCAAGAGTTTCAAATTAACCGAAAACAAAGAACTCAAAATGATATGTTGTTCATTCATACGCACATAATATATGCAGATCTATCTCGTTGAAGATTAAGGAAAGGCCTCAACGATCTACCATCACTGACAATATCATTCTACTACAACACAAAAAACCAAGACCACGGACATAAAGGATAATATTCGGAGAGTCGAATCTTTGTTGAAATTAAGAAAAACACAACTTATTCCCTGTATGGTATGGCAATTTATACTTGCTTTTCTACGAATATCAGCATATCTATATTTTGTTGGTTTTATGACTATCAATACAGTTATCTTTTCCAGGCATAACATACCTTCTGGATTCCAAAGGAATAGCTTGCTGCTCCAAATTCTCTACTCCTCCATATGTCTCGGTGGCTCTGTGGCTGCAGCATATGAGATTTTTAAGGGGCACAAAATATATGAGGAAATTCGATGCTTTAGACAAAAAAATGTGCTCAAAAGAAAAATATATCAAACGAAAGATATAAGCTCGGAACAGTTCATTTCAACTAAATTATTAAACTACCAATTTAGACCTTTTCAATTCACAAGCAAACAAGTAGTGGTTACCTTGGAGGAAGAACTGCTTCCTCAACAAAAGGCTTAAAAGCTGTTTCCCTCACCGCTGCAAGCCGCTGCGCCTTCTGAAATTCCTTCAGTACGGCCTCAAAATCTTTTGCAAGCTTCGCATCCGTAATTTTCTTGCTCGCCTAAAGCAGAAAAAGTGTATTGCATAAGAATCATCTAAACTTACAGCTGTTTAATAATACCAATGGAATTGCTTCAAGTTTCTACGAAGCACAGGCCCATCGGGTAAAGAAGGGAGAAAAACAAACATACAGTGACTTCAAAGCGATGATCTGTTTCAATAGCCTGCTTAAGCTTAGCCGAAGTATCCCTCACAAGCTGCCCAATATGCAGCCGAGTTTTATGACTGCAAAGTACATATTATAATGCTGAATTTCCACAAGTTCTTCAATTACATTACCCTAACGAGCGTTTCAAGATTATCATCGGAGAACTTCATATAACTAACCAAACATAAATCATTCAATTGCTCTCCATTTCTTAACTTATGGAGCTTTGAGAACACTTTACATATGCACATGATATCACAAACCAGACAAGCCACCAACGATCGTTTCTTCCCATGTTGACAAAATGCGCTAACAAAAAGAAGACAAAAGGAAGGAGAAACTAACAGCTTCTCGCGAAGTTGTGGGGTGTCCTTAGGAGTACCAAGGGTGTTTACCAGCCGTTGAAACGTGGCGACGGCGGTGTTGATTTGGAATATTCCAGAAGCCACTGCCTGGGTCGGATCTTGTTTCCCATTAGCGTATCCGACCCGGCGGCCCGATTCTATATCCTGAAAGCTCATCTACTTCGATCTGTGCGTAAATTAAGCGACGATTAAGGCTGCGATAGGGCTAGTGATGCCTTAAATTGACGGCGAATGGTGGATGAATTAGGTTAGGCTGAGGGAACGAAAAGCAAAGTGGGGAAATTTTGGAAGACACTGTTGTAGTTGAGGGTTTTGGCAGATTGCCGTCAACTATAATTCATCAATCCTCACAGATAGAACCAAATCACGAAACTGCAAAGATTGCAGAGGGACGATAGAGAGAAAATTGATTCTTTCAAACCAAAAACAATGGAGACGAGAAAGGTTGAGAAGGGAAATTACAATGATCCATACTTCGTAAGGGTAACCACAATGGTGGTTTATACGTGTGTCATATGTGCTTATTTGGCACTTTATATGACACACCACCATTATGGATGTGTCATGAGCATGACAATGACACTGTGTTATAGGAATATTGTAGTATTATGGATGAGAGAGAATGAGGGAGAAAAAAAAGAAATCATTTATTTATAGTTGTGGGTCCGTGTTATAGTAGTGTTATTATTGTGGGAAAAGTAGAATAAAAGTGGTATAGAATAAAATATAGAAAAATATAGTGAAAAGCTGATGTGGCATTATTATGGGTGTGTTATTGTTGTGGACACCCTAAGGAAGCTCGTTCATATCATAGACGCCGGCGACCTTACGCTTTGCCACGTGGCGTATGGACGGCGGCGTTTTAGAAGTTTGCTTTTAAAAAATCATTTAGGACTAGGTATGCCCCGTGCATCGCACGGGGTAGTTTGTTGCCATGAAAATTGGATTATTATTCAATTATTAAGATGAATTTTCTCATTCAGTTATATACATTAATCATTCCATTTGGTATTGAAAGCCCGTGCGTTGCACGGGTTATTTTTATGAGATTTTTTAGTTTATAAATCTATTGTTATCGGCCGAGATCCGCGACCCGCCCATTTCTTTTATAGTGAACTCGAGACCCGCCTCAGAAAAAATTGCCCGCATTTATAAATTTTTTCTATATAGTTATTATTGTGATGCACGGGGTATTTTCTGTCATGAAAATTGAACAATTATTCTATTAAGATGGATTATCACTGTCAATTATATACATCAATCATTCCATTCGTAATTAAAAGCGGAAAAGTAACTCCTTAATTTAAATACGGTGAAACATGTTTTCATCAAATACAATTGTGTTCATAATGAACGACGATAAGGTATGTTGGTCGGTGGTGTTGAAAACAATGTGGTATACTATGTTGGTGAACCCGTTATCTTCTACGTCTTCTTCTTTGATGCTCATAATATGCTCATAAGAGAAAGGTTAAATCTCTTTTCCTAAATTATGCATATAACTTTCAAAAGCTTTAGTCTCAGATAACACAAATGGCGATTCTCGAATTGGCTCCATGATACTATATTGCAACATTACATTCCAGATAATCTCTTCCCGAGCAAAAGTGTACCATTCTTAGACTCAATATTTTATTTTATCATTCATGAGATAAGACACCAGCGTCATCCATAGGATGCAGATCAAATTCGAAGTCCGATACCAAAATTTTATGGAAATGCAGAAGTTTGTTTTGATCTTGTTGGAAACTTCGTAAGACTGATGCAGTGTAAGACTGTAAACAACTGTAAGACTGCTCATTTGCACGACTGCAATTGAAGAAGGCTGCAACAATTTGTATGACTACAAACTTCGTAGGAGTGCTTCAGTATAAGACTGCAAATTATAAGACTGCTTAATTGCGCTTTGACAATTTTGGAAGGCTGCAGTAATTTGTAAGTGTATGACTGCGAACTTCGCAAGATTGTTGTAACTTGTAAGAGTGTATTACTGCGAACTTCGTATGACTGCAATGATTTGTAGGAGTGTACGAATGTGAACTTCGGAAGACTACTTCAGTGTAAGGCTGCGTACAAAAGTAAGACTGCTAACTTGTGCGACTGCAATTTTGGAAGACTACCGTAATTTGTATGACTATATGAATTCGAAGTCATTAAATATGTTCCACATATAAAGCAATCTTCTAATAGATAAAGATTTAGTCTTGACGTTATCAGCAAAAGACAGTAGCTGAAAAACACCTATGTTCAAAAGCTAACTAAGAAACTAAACTACAACACATTAAGCAGTAAGGAAAAAATAGTCGAACAATGCCCTAAAACCCATCGATTTTTTCCCATCCAACTCCAACATTGTAGTTTCTTGATTAAAATAAACAGTCACCAATGAATCGTTGTTCATACAAAATCGTTGTTCATCCAACTCCACAAACCCATACCACTTAAGAGACTCAGACTCAAATAGTGGAAAACCGGCATCGGTTGTCCTCTTTTGATGTACCTAACACAGCATCGAATTGTAGTAAGTGAGTAGACAAAGGCACGAATATAAACAGACACAATAGGTAGATACCCGACAGAAGCCATACTCAATCCTTGTATTTCTGCATTTTAATAAACTGAAATTATCTAAAGCATAAACAGGCACAGTGATGAGCGAATCCTTATTTTATTGTAAATAAGCTACGAATAACTTCATCGGGGAAGTCGAACTCCCAAATCAGAGCAATAAACATGAAGCCAAACTGCCAAAAAAGGCGATGTATAAGTACTCAGAGCTCCAAAGTTTGAGACTGATATTGCTCAGTTGTTACAATCAACTTACCACAATACGAATGGTGATGGAAACCGCGTAGATCTGCCCAAATGAAGAAAGAAAGCCCTCATAAGTAAATCAGTTCCATTTCAGACCAGAAATTAAAAAAAAGGAAGGAAGAAAGAACTCGAACCGTGTAATTCTTCATCCTCTGAAAAATAGCTCGACTGGTCAAAACTGGACTGATTATTAGACTGAGCCCGGGCTCGGTCAACACAATGTCAAAAGCACTCCTCGCAGCATCAGTAGCATCGGCCACGGCTATGCCTATGTCAAAAGCACTCCTCGTTCACGCTGTCGCCCGTCATCCCAACGATGTGCTTCCTCTCTTGGAGCTTCTTCACTATTTAGTACTTGTGCTTTGAAAAACCGCAAGATCATCAATCAGCATACTTAATCACTCCGAGTTTCGTGAGAAAAATGGAAACTTCGGGGGGGTTTTTTAAACCTGGGAAAACCCCGGCGAAACCATCGGCCTTTACGATCAGTTCTTCGACGAGCAAGCCATCGTCCTTGTGCTATCCGAGTAGAGAAGCCGACGGGTACATGTTCGTCCCCATTCCTAGCCTTCGCCCAGTTTCCTTACCAATGGCAAGTTGATCGCCTAAAAATAAAGAAAGAAAGAAACAAAGAAACGCTTTTCTAAGGCCTAATTTTGAAGTGGAAGCGTCGTTCTGTGTCGTAAGAAAGACTTATCAGTGATCATCTTAACGTTGACGCCGAGGTTGATAGCTTGTCTGATGGTTTCTGCACTGTCGTGCCTCGGAGGATCGAAGAGGGACAATAGCCCGACTAATTGCCATGGCCCGCCTGGGCTGTCCTTCGACTTCTCAGGTATTTCATGGTAAGAAAAAAATACAAAATCTTGTTTGAATATACTGATGAAGAAACTGCTAAGTTTTTCGTATAGTAATCATATCTGCAGATATGTAATAAAACCCGTCTTGCAAGCACTGCGTCGGGGAAATTAAGCTTAGCTTTGCTGCGTCTGATCCTCTGAGCCTCAGCGCCGTAAGCCATCGCAACTTCCTCGGCTGTGTTGAAATTGCCGAGCCACACACGGCCGCCTTTGATAGGGTCGCGAATCTCAACCGCCCACTTTCCCCACGGGCGTCGACGGATTCCACGGTACTCGTTCTTTCGCTTCCTTTTCAAGGGCTTTCCTGTGCTTTCAACACATTCTGCAGAGAAATTGGGGGCGATTCATTAGAATAATCGAAGACGAAGCGTAGAGGAGAAAAGCACAAATAAAGAATTTCACTGTAGCATCCCCCAATCGAAGAATCCAAAATCGAATGATCGTCAATCGAAGTCTTAAGACTACGAAAGAAAGACAATCGTTACCAAGCTCTTCTCTGCATTAACCAAGCTTTCCACTTTCGCAGCGTCGACGCAGTGCTTGAAACCTCTGAAATCAGCTGCGAATTCGTCATCTGAACCAGCCACATAATAGTACTTGCAATCAGTAGGAACAAACCTACAAAACCGAAGTGAATTGTAATAAAGATCAAATCTTGGCAAAACAATCTCTAAATTTGGTCCCTTACCTAACTGCAGCCAACAGTTTTGGAGTTTTTTTCCCTGAATTGAGACAAGGGCCCTGCAGCAAACACATCAAATCCCATCTCAAGATTAACTGAGATCGAAAAAAATCCTTTTTTTGCTTCTTCCATGGTAAAGAAATGAATTTTACCTGGTCCCATATATGATACTTCGATCCAATAATGTTAGCAGCGATGATTCCTATTAAACTGTCTTCTGTCCGAGCCATTATGCCCCTCGCATTTTGTGCTACGACGAATTCGGACCTCCCTTTCGCCTTCTATGATGGGCCATGGCAAAGCATTCGATTTTATCTTCCATGTCCTTCCTAAAAGAGATGTAAGATCATTCAATAAACAAAAACACTTACGGTAATTCATGATTCATTTCATACAGATCAGCCGCAATCTCAAATAGATTCCAAGAATCAATAAACCAAACATATCAAAGCCTTAAACACAAACTACAATATGTTCTACATTGGTATAAAAGTGTACAAAGTCCCTCACAGGTGACTAAAGAACTGTGAGCACTTTGTAAATGTTGTCTCGAAATTGAGCCAAGACCATCGTTGTGATAATCGTCGTCGAGAGAAAAGGGTCGTTGAGAAACTCCCAAACGGACGAACGATTAGATATCCTAGCCAAACATTTCTCGACGACGTATGCATCTCAAGATCCTTAACTCTGTACAGAGCATCAGGTTTCTTGCCCTAAGAGAAAAACAGAGACCTCTCAAAGAAAATTACAGATTATTAAGACAAACAGAAGATTTCATTTCTCACCGAGACGAATTTATTGTAAATATGGGGGGGATTTGCGCATTCGCTGTAGGGATACTCGAAGGTCGCCATCTCCAATACGCACATTCCCAACGAATAAAAACGTCGGCCATTACGTCGTATTCCTCTTCGTAAACCTCAGGCGTCATTCCAAGCTCGGTGTTTTACCATCTCCAGCGAGGTGAGAAACAAAAACGGATGGGTTGTGGGAGAGCTTCGTACCGTGAAGAGAAGGGCCAAAACTGTTCAGCTCCTCCTTAATTGAATAGTTTTTTGGACTGTTCAGTTGCCAATTAAATGGGACAATGAATCAGATAAATACAATGCATATTTACTATTTTGGGTTGTTCCGGCCAAAAAAACAATCAAAGCCTTCCTTGAATGACACGTCAGCGAAATCCGGCGACTCCAAACCGGAACCACCAAATATTATCGCCGGAAATTTTTTTGCGCAATCTTATTGGCTGGGGGGGCTCCGTTGCTGACGTGGCATGCCCAGGAGAGTCCCCATCCAACTTTTATCTATATAGATTCAGGTCTCTTTGGAAAAAATTTATTTTTAAGAACCAATTTTCTACCAGTACCACTTCATTGCTCTTACATACCAGTATGTTGAAATTCTGTACCACAAAACCATAATCCAGTACCAGTTTATGATCATCTGATACCAGTTTATTTTCTATAGTACCACTTCATTGCTATGACATACCAGTATGTTGAAGTTTGTAACACAAAACGATCATTCTTTTCCAATTCATATATCTTTGGGAAATTTAGGCCACTAAGTATACATGTTTTCGTATTTGGGTCATTATGTTTGATAATTGCAAAAGTAGGTCACTAACTTTTCATGTGAAAACAATTTGGGTCATTTTTCAATTTTAGGTCACTAAAAATATATTTTTCCGATTTTGGGTCACTAAGTTTACATTTTTTCAACTTTGGGTCACTCATTTGGTACTAATGTTATAAACATAGTGACCCAAAATTGAAAAAATATAAACTTAGGGACCCAAAATCGGAAAAATATATTCCTAGTGACCTAAAATTGAAAAATGACCCAAAATTGTTTTCACATGAAAAATTAGTGACCTACTTTTGTAATTATCAAACATAGTGACCCAAAAACGAAAACTTGTATATTTAGTGACTTAATTTTATAATTTTGCCTATATCTTTCATACCACTTTTTTACACCACACAAAATGGGTCTACTTTAAAATTCTCAAATAGGGTCTAAATTCGAAATCAAACCCTTAATGGGGCTGATTTCGAACTGACCCTTTAAAGGCGAAATCCAGTCAGCCAACAACCGCCCCAAAGTATTTAAAAATTATTTAAATATTCCAATATGTGATTATTCCATAATCAAGCATTTTTCTTCCGCGTTGATGAAATTACAACTTACAGGGTCGGGTATAACAATCAATGAGCATTTTTCATCAATAATATTTTGTTTTCAACCAATGTTTGTTTAAAGGGCAAATTTTCTGTCAGGCCCTCCTACATTTTAAAAATAGGGATCAGACCCTGTCTGACATTTTTTTAGTTTTAAGGACCTCTTTTTTGAAAAATTAAGTGAAAAGGACCCAAAACTGTGATTGACGAAATTACCCTTAATAAAAGTGATTTCTGAATGGTATTTGACGTCAGTTTTATGTTACACAGTTATACTGATTTGTTACCGTAACAACCGCAAATGTTACTTCAACGTCATAAGACGTTACTTATTGACAGTAAAATGTTATTAACGGATATATTTATTACATCGAACTATCGAACCCCATTTTTCACACAGATCGAGCACAATCGATTGTTAACACCTTGTTTTGTTTTCGCAAATGCGTATTACACCATAAACTCTAAACCGTAAACCCTAAACTCTACGCGACGACCATTAGCGTTTTTCTATAAAAGATCGAATCATTAGCGTTTCAATCTTATTACACGTTTCGACATTGAAAATTGGTAACCCATTACAGGAGCACTGCTCCCTATAATGATGAATTTTCTGTCTAGGGAAAGGGGAAAATGGTCGGGTGGAGGGGTCAAGAACAATTATAACTGTTACACAATTATACTGATTTGTTACCGTAAAAATCGTAAGTGTTATTTTAACGTCATAAGACGTTACTTATAGACATTAAAATGTTATTAACAGACATATTCATTACATCGGACTATCGAACCCTATTTTTCCCACTGATCGAGCACTGCTCCCTATAATGATGAATTTTTTGTCTAGGGAAACAGGGGGAAGATGGTCGGGTGGAGGGGTCACGAACAATTATAACTGTTACACAATTATACTGATTTGTTACCGTAAAAACCGTAAGTGTTATTTTAACGTCATAAGACGTTACTTATAGACATTAAAATGTTATTAATAGACATATTTATTACATCGGACTATCGAACACTATTTTTCCCACTGATTGAGCATTGCTCCATATAATGATGAATTTTCTGTCTAGGGAAACAGGGGGATGGTCGGGTGGAGGGTTCAAGAACAATTATAACAATTTTGCGCTGAAAAAAACACTTTCTTTCATTTGGATAACAACAGTCTTGTATTGAGTACCATATATCGTCTATTTAGTAACAAACGAAGTTGCAGAAGTACCATTTAAAAATAATACCGATTCCTGCAGTAACACATTAACAAATGATGTTGCAGGAAGCGGTATTATTTTTTAATAATGTGTTACTTCTGAGACATTTTTTATTACTAAACAGACAACATATGGTAGTTAGTACAAGACTGTTTGTTACCCAAATGGAAGGAAATATTTTTTAGCACAAAACTGTTATTATTGTCTGGAAACTTGTTATCTGTCATTTAGGTATTCAGTGTAATTTTGGCATAAGTCAGGGTTAAATACGTCTTTTGCATCATTTTAGGGCCTGACAACTTAGTTTTTCGAAAAGCAAGTCCATCCTAAATTAAAATTTAGTAGGGCATGAACCCAAATGCAAATATGTTAATAAGGCCTGAAGCTAATAAACCCTTGTTTAAATCATCATCATCATCATTCTTGATCATCGTGTCACTGACTCACAGAAACACTAACATCCTCTGATCTCTTTGTGTCTCAGCCTCCCAAATAATCGACCCATAAAGCGAAATATCTTCCCATTTCCCACCTTGCATAAATTGTAATAAAACCCATGATACTACTATTCGAATGATCGACCTCGTATGTTTATACTTGCCATATGCGTCTATGTATACCTATCTTTATACCTTGTGCAGATACTAGTCATAATTCCCAAGAGCAAACAACAATATTAAGAAATTGCAGATGAATGTAACTAATATTTCAAAGGCATAATAGAGCAAAAAAAAATATTCAAATCAGATCAGTTACAGTAAAGGTCCATACAACCCAGATCACATGGCCACGATTCCACAAACGAGCAAAGATCATGTATATTATGAACAGATTCTGCTCAAGTAATAGTAAACAAAGAAGTGCATATGAACATCTTAGTTATTTCTACCTACATGATAACTCATCCTCTCGATGAAAAAGGAAAAATTAGAATGAATGAGTGATACATGATAGAACTTCATACGGATTTTCTGAAGTCCCAAAAAGAACATTGAGCTGACGAAATGGACCAATTTTTTTCCGGGCTTCATCATTCTTCAGAGGAATGGAATCTAGCAAAAAGAAAACTCACGCATACCGTACCACCAATATACCAAGTAAACAAAATTGAGCCGAAATTTCAGGCATTCAAATCGGTTGATCAGTTGTTATCAGTTCGTCTCAGAACAGCAAAACAAACCTTCAGATCTTTCACAGGCATAAAAAACACAGTCTCATAACACATACAATCTCCAATAGTTATAACTACGCAGCATCGAAGCAATAATACCATCAAGAAACAGCAACCCACGATCTTTTGCAGAGCACACATATCGATTGTAAGACATTGGAAAAAAGAACTTCTTTCCCTTCAATTCAGTCTTAGTTATAACACATACATTCATCAATAATTACTCTGCAACATGGAATCAATATCATCAAGAACAGCCAAGTAACCTTATCAAGAGCACATAGCCCTCTCCACAACCTCCTGCAACTCGCCGCTCTGATAAGCCTCGAGGGTGATATCGCAGCCGCCGAAGAACTCGCCGTCGACGTACAGCTGTGGAAACGTCGGCCAGCTAGAGTACTCCTTCAATCCCTGGCGTAGCATCTCGTTCTCGAGGATGTTCACCGTCTCGAAGGGGACGTTCAATCTCTTCAGAATCTGAACCACCGTGTTGGAAAATCCGCACTGGGGGAAGTCCTTGGTGCCCTTCATGAACAAGACGATCTTCTGAGAGGAGACGACTCTGTCGATGGTGGTCTTCAGCTCGGGGGTTAGGGCGGCGGAGCATCGGAGTTTCGAATTTGGGGATTTAGGGTTGCGATCGGAGGAGAGGCGGCGATGATATGCCTTGGATTTCAATGGGTTTAAGAGATTGAATGGTCTGAAGCTGTGAAGAGAAGAAGCTGAAATTTGCGGTTTCGAGGATTTTGTTAGGATCCATTGAGATGACGACGACGACGGAGTTAGGTGAAGAAGGGACATCGTTGAAGAATTTTGAGCAAGTTTGTTGGTTTTTGCAATAAGAATAATATGCAGATATATACTTAGGCAGATAAATAACTATTTATATTCTTTTATCTTTGGTCAGATTGTAATTGTAGTATATGCTAGGGACGACAGACGAATACAAAAATATCAAATAGGAAACGTTTTGGTTCACACAATGCTAGAAAAACTCTTGTCCCCCCGTATCTCTCTCATTAAAAAAAAAAGAAGATATATTAACATTCGATTTAGTTTATGAATTAACAATTCCATCTTAGTGTAAAACGTAGTTCTATCATTATTTCAAATGTCATCTCCATCTCATCTTTTGCCAATTTGTTCGGTCCCATAAAGCTATTAACATCGTTAAAGAACAAGGTAAGTAATAGTGATGATCTCAAATGACTGTTATTTATGCTTCTCTATACAAGTGCCAACGAGTTGGGTCATCTATCCTCTCTCTATATATGATTTTTACTCTTCTTTTTGTGCCTGTTATTGATTTCAAGATCATTACTGAGAAAGGTTTATTCACATCTCAAATGACCAATATATGATCTCTCCGATTCTCAGTAATGCCAAATAATCCACAAATAAAGCAATAATCCAAGCAATATCAATATTCAGCACAGGAAACAGAGTTTTCTTGCAGAAAACTGAAACAATTTCTCTCAGATTTCACTAACTCTGTGTTTGTGTGTCAGATTTTGATTCTCAGGAAGGGATAATAATGCAAGAAAGGGAACATAACAAAGTTTCGTTTCATTAAACATTTTGAACCCAACACACCGCGTACTACAGAAGACATTCTTTTTACAAGATTCATTCTTTTTGCTCATCAGTAAGAGAAACGCCGAACAACAGTATACATGAACGATGACTAATACGAAGAAAAGAAATTAAGAAGAAATAAAACCCTCTTTTTGATTCAATCAAATCAATCAAGTAGCAGTAAAGAGATTAGGGTTTGCCGTAGCATCGGTGACTTGTACCTCGAGCAATCCGATGCGCCTCTCCAAAGTATCGAGCTTCTCGTTCAGTTTCGCCAGCTTGCTCTTCGTCGTCGACTCTGAAACCCCAAAAATCAAACGCACCCAGTGAAAAAATCAACTGTATTTCGGTCGGATCTGAAACATGTATGAGCTGTAGTTTGATTTTTTACCGAATTGTACGAGGAAATCGAAGAGCTTCCTAATGTTGAGAGAGACGTTGGAAATGAATTCGCGGTTTTCCCAATCGGCTTGAACAGCGATTCCGACGTTCACGGCGTTGGTAATGCCACCGGCCCTAGCCATCTCCCTCCAATCTTCTTACCCCAGATTATTAATTTTGCTGAAGATTTTTCCTCAATTCCTAGGAACAATTGTGAGGATTGGAATCGAAAATCAATCAATTAATTATCGCTGTCGATGAATTTGGATTACTTCACTTACAATTCAAGCATGAAGATTGAGAGGAATTTTGAGAAAAGGGACTCACATCATACGGTATTAAATAGGGTTATTTTGAAGAAGGGAGCGTTCCTATTTTTATTAAACAAAAACGAGTGGACCGAAAGTTACCAAAATAGCACAACTTAAATTGGCTATTTTCGAGTAAAACAAAAATACCAATAATCCGAATAATTATGTTTAAATTCGAGTAACATATTCGAGTAAAACAAAACTCGAAAAAAAATTATTCGATTTTAATATTCGATTTTTTTTTCACTCGAATAATACTATTTTTCTACCAGAATTTTTATTCGAGTAACTCAATTCGAGGTCGAATAACTCGAATAAACCGATTTCTGTTCGAAACGTCGATTTCAGGCTCAGAAACACCAAAATGCACTCAGATTTGGGGTTAATATGTTTAATAATCACGAACCCATCGATTAACACCTCATTTCGACATGAAATTTCAGTCGAGCGGATCAAAATGATAATCAAACACTTCGATCTTTTTTAAACACTCAATTCCTTTTTTAAAATTAAAAACCCTAGACTCCTTTTTTTTTAATTTCACACAAAAGTAATCATATTTAACAAAATGTCTACTATTTGAGTTTAAAATGACCAAAATATCCTTAGTCAAAAAGTAATTAAAGATAGCTAAACTTAATTACTTATACGATTGTTTATTCGACTTCTATTCGAACATTATTCGAATTCCATAATTGAATGTTATATCTGAACATTATTCGAATTTATATTTGAATTCTTTTATTCAAGTTATTCTATTCGAATTGTTATTGGTATTTCTTATTAAATTACTTATTCAAATTACGTATTCCAAATTATCCATTGTTCGATTTTTTTCTTTTATCCGAATTTCTTATCCGAACGTTATTCGAATATTATTCAATTTTTCTAATTTATCATTTTTATTCAATTTTGTCTTTGAAAATTTTTGAATTTTATTCGAATAATTCGATTAAATTCGAAAACTTAATACGAATATTCGAAAATTTTATCGAATAATTTGAATTTCGAATTATTTTATTGGTATATGTTAAAATATTATTCCAATATTTTTAAATCTTTTTGATTTTTTATTTTGTTTTTGAAATTTTTCGAATACTATTCGAATAATATTTCAAATGTTATTCGAATTATTCAAATGAAATTCAAATTATTTTTATTGGTATATTTAAAATATTATTAATATAGTTTTGAATTTTTTATTTTTAAATTGTTTTTGAAGTTTTTCGAATTTTATTCGAACATTATTTGAATTCCATAATTGAATGTTATATCCTAACATTATTCGAATTTTCTATTTGAATTCTTTTATTCGAATTATTATTGATATTTCTTAATTAATTTACTAATTCAAATTACGTATCCAAAATTATCCATTGTTCGATTTTTTCTTTTATTCAAATTTCTTATCCGAACGTTATTCGAATATTATTGATTTTTTTTTAAATTTTCCATTTTCATTCAATTTTTTTAATTTTTTGAATTTATTCAAATTTTACTTATTCAAGTTTTATGATTTTATGTCTTCATTAATTTTGCAACTAAATTAATATCGCATTGTAGAACTCATTACCATCTTCATTAGACATTGATACAACATATTAAACCTCTTCATTGAACATTGATACCTTGTTGTCTTTGAAAGACACATTTTTTAAGTCGATAAAGTTTGAATTAGAAATAAGTGTAAAACATAAAAGTTTTGTATAATCAAGTTAGATGTCCAACAAAGTTTGAATTGGGGTAATTGGTTCTCTGAATCAAAATTTATAGTCGAAAATGCCTTAAGTGCCATTTCTTGACAGCTAATTCAAATTTAATTCGCATTATTCGAATTTAATTAGAATTATTCAATAATATCCGAATCATTATATATTCGAACATTCGATAAGGTCGAATTGTTTTATTCGAATTATTTAACCTAATTACTAATGTATCCGAAAAATACATTTTTGAAGTCGAAAAAATTAGAATTAGAAAAAGTGTAAAACATAAAAGTTTTGGATAATCAAGTTTTCTGTCTAACAAAGTTTGAATCAGGGTAATTGGTTCTCTGAATCAAAATTGATGGTCCAAAATGTCTTAACTACCATTTCTTGACAGATTTTTCGAATAAAATAATTCGAATCGAATTATCAGAACATTTATTCGAATAATTAGAATAAGTAATTCGAATATTCTTATAATTCTATTTGCTAATTAATCAACGAAATCGTAGACTATATGTCTGCGAATGAGGGCAGTGAGTGCACCACGCGTTTTCAATGTACTTGTTATGTTCATCAATGGGTGTTGAATTTTCGTTTGGGAATTTTTTTTCTTTGGAGTCAGTTGTAGAAGAGACGACGATGAAGAGGAAGATGACAGTAAAATTTCTAATGAATAAAATAAATAGATATTTGAATTCGTTTGATGCTTTTTTTTTTGGCTATTCGAATAGATAGATCCGTTCGATGGCTTATTCGATTAGTATTTAGTTAGAGGATTACGTAATTAATTAGGTGTTTAGTTAAGTAATGATATTGAATCGCTTTTTTTATATTATCAACTAGAATCCTTTTTTTTTTAATATGGATACATTTTAATCCCTTCTGTTAAAAGAGAGGCTGTTGCAAGTTTTGGCTGAGCTTTGATTTTCCAATTTAACGAGGCAAATGGGCTTATAAGCAGTAGTTTAGTTCTCTCATAAAACATCATGATCCATTGCGTTATCAAAACGAATTGAACCTTTGATTTCTTCCCAATTCTTGCTTAAAATGTTAGTTATTCTTGAATTCCGAAGGGGGTGCTTGTTTAAGGTGATCCTGTTGGAATCCGTAACCGTATGGATCCGAAAAACTTTAACCTTGATTGGATTAATTAAGGCGAAAACTAAGTACAGCGGAATAAAAAACGTACCTGAGAATTCCATAGCGTTCTTGACGAGAACAAGGATGTGGATCTTCCAAGTACGTGTACGTGAAACCTTGAACTCGGGGAAGATGGGTACCCCAAAGATCCTTAGACGCAGTCACTAGGGTTTACGAGAATGACGGTTGTGTGTTTCGTTGTACAACACTTAGGGACCACACCCATATTTATAGATGTCATAATGGGCTGGCCCGTTAATAAGCCCATCAGATATTTACGTTCCAGCCCCCATGAATTCTACACATATATTAGTTAACCCCACACATCTTATTTAATTGCGACAGACCCTCTTAAAATTAATTGATCACCGAATGGGTCCTTTAACTTAATTACAATATTTGGCATACGACTAATACCACAATACATGTACGTCTACATGTCCGAACGTAATTGTGCTTGGAATACGTAGTCGAATAGTCCCAACCTTACAATCTCCCACTGGACTATAAGACGTTGTATTTATCAAATAAGCACCTTTCGTCGTATACTAAACATCGTACCGAATATAGCTATAACCAAAGTGTCGCATATGAAATCAATCTCGTCCATCAATATTGTCGATGCAAGAACTAAAGGGGTAGTCGTTATACATTATATCGTAACTCAACCCACAATAATCACGAACACCAACTCCATCGAATGACATAGATCAAGTGTGGACGTGTAGCATGGAAATTACATGCTCAGTTGATCATGCATGCCTATTTCCAACTGGTCCTACTTTAGTGAGATCAGAATTCAGAGATAAACTAATGGATATCTAAAAACCCAAATGTCATGACATAAACATGTATTAAAGAAACTTTATTAAATAATCATCAAACACAGAATTAACAGAATCCACGATAAGACATAAACTTAATTCGTCACACCCATACGAGCAACATGCCCATGAAATATAGCGGGCGCTAACGCTTTAGTAAGTGGACCTGCAATCATAAAATCTGTTCCTATATGCTCAATGATTATATATCCACTCTGAACTCGTTCTTTCACAACCAGGAACTTAATGTCTATGTGCTTAGACCTGGAAGAGCTCCTGTTGTTATTGGAATACAGGACCGCCGAATTGTTGTCACAGAATAGCTTTATTGGTCGTTCAACAGAATTGACAACTTTGAGTCCTGTCACTAAATTGCGCAGCCAAACAGCCTGGTTGGAGGCCTCATAGCAAGCTACAAATTCTGCCTCCATCGTAGATGAAGCGATAAGTGTTTGTTTGACACTTTTCCACGAAATCGCTCCCCCAGCCAGCATAAAAACGTAACCAGATGTCGATTTACAGCTTTGGGATCGTTATGTTGGAGATTGCTACTGGGAAAAGATCGGTCGACCAGCGGGTCGACGGGTCATTGAACAATTCGCCGGAGGAGGTTTTGGAGATGTATAAAGAAGGTCGGCTGTTTTCGGCGGGTTTCGAGGAAGTGTTCGATTTGAAGGAATTCGAGTGTTTGGTTACGGTGGGGTTGTGGTGCGCTAATCCGAATCCGACCCTGAGGCCCGAGATTGGCAAGTTTGTCGGGTTTTGAATTTCGAAGCTGCATTTCTGAATATTTTCAAGATTGCACCTGCGATTTCCGAAGCACAACTATAACTGAGTTCTCGTCAAACTGTTGGATACTCGAGACTTTCTTGCTTTACTCTAAATGAGAGATGTTGACGTGGTGTAGGGATTGCAATGATACGGGTCTATATACCCAAATGAAGCGGGTTTTTTGTTACTATTCGGGTATTGGGGTGGGTTACGGGTCTTAACAGACTCAAGTCTCCGGGTCTTGGGTTTTGCTATCCCCGCCCCGTAACCTAGCCCGAAACCCGCCTTGGATAAATATATTTATATATAGATATATTTTTTGTTATGTTTTATATATAAATGTTGACCTTTTTGGTAACCCAATGAAATGACCCCGTGGGTTCCATCCCTAACCATGCAAATTCATATTATATATATATATATATATATATATATATATATATACATATATATATATATTATTTTAATGTAAGAATTAAAAAATTTTAAAAAAGAAAAGGAAAATTAAAATTTACCGGGTCTGGCAGGTAGACTCGATCGTTCGGGTTCGGGGTGGGTTATGGATCCAGCTTAAGTTAATCAGGGCGGGTCTCAGGTCCAGTCACCCGCTTCATACCCGCCCAGTTGTCATCCCTAGTGTATGTTAAATGGTAGGACGTGTACTGATGAAATTTCAAGTATAATTGGATCTTTTTACGAATAATTACAATGTTTTGGGGACGTTTTCTCTTTAATCTGTTTGATCTGGATACGAAATTCGGTGTTTTTAAACTGTTGGTTGGCTCTTCGGATTGAGTCTTTTCGTTCCGACGCATGGGATTGAGTACAAAGTGCGCCGTCAAAACGCCCATTGCCCATGTGTTTGGCATTGTGGTGCGCAACACCTGCTCTCGCTCGAGGGAATTGTTATTTTATACATTTTGGATTTAGTAAACTAAATGCGCCGGCGAAGTTCGACATATTCTATCATATATTAGTTGAAAAAAATAACTTCAATTGAAAAATAATAAAATGTTAGAAGTAAAATATAAATAATCTCGTTTTCTATAGATTTTCACGAAAGACTATACTTACATCCGGATAATTGTCGCCGCAAATAGGATCGGAACCAGTGGCGGAGCCACGTGAGGACCAGTGGTGTCACTGGACCCCACTGGAATTAACTTTTTTATTATATATAGGGTAATTTTTTATTGTCAGGGGTTGAAATTAGGGTTGGCAACGGGGCGGGGCGGGGACCTATACCCCGTCCCCGCGATGCTTTCGGGGACAAAATTGTCCCCGTCCCCGCCGGATCCCCGCGGGGATTCAATTTTTTAAAAAAATTAATATTTTAAATATGATATATAAATTTAAATATATTTTCATTATAAATATTATATAAATTATAGTTTTATATATTATTTGTATTAATTTAATATTATTTAATCTATAGTTAATATTATTTTAATATTATTTAAATTATAATATAATATTATATATATTATAATATATAAATAGGGGGCGGGGCGGGGACCCCAATGAAATTTTTTAAAACATAGGGTATGGGGTCTACTGGACTCACTGAAATTTTTCTAAAAACTAACTTGTTCACTCCGCCACTGACCGGAACCAAGAAATCAAACTTGGTACCGTGCAAAATATTTCTATTACCAAATACATTTTGTAATAGTTATCACCATAGTTAAGAATCCATAGTTAAACACTTTCTTTTAAAAGTCTTGATAAAAATTATTTTCACAATAGTTATCACCATAAATAATGTAAGAATCAGATATCGTTCTTTATAAAAATGGCATGTTCTTGAAACTCGTACGAAAATTTCGGTGGATGCAAATTTCGACGACATATGCGCCCGTACTATAAAGTTATTACAACTTATAAGGTCATATATTAGTTACGATTATATAAATATTAGAGAGATAAATAACGTTTTTCTTCCGATACTTGTATATAATTGTACAAAACACAAATATTATATGTCCTTAAACTAATAATTGATTTTAACAAATCTCATATATACAAATATGATTATTATCCTCACTTCAAAGTCGTCGTAATCGTAATAAGAACTACGGGATAAATTATAATAAGGTAAGTCAATTAATTTTGAATTTTCCACCGCCATTAAGACATTTATGATTCTTATTCCTATATATAATTACCCTCAAAACAATTAATCCCCATCAGAAGAAACAACACATCTTTGCTCACAAACTATGTCTTCTGTCTTCGTCGTGTTCATTCTAAAAAAACCCTAATTATCAGTTGTGTTATCATGTATTTCTCGTACAAGAAACCAATTTATTCCTTGTCCTTGAAAATGGAAGATTTAGAAGCCGATCAATCATTCATGTGCAAGAAATCACATCTCATAAAAGACATCGAGGTAACAGGCGACAAAGCCCCAGAAATGTTAGTGTCGCCTTAAGCCTCTCTTACAGCCACGTCTACAACAGTTATCATTGCAATAATAACATTCAAAATCAAGACTCATCATCATCTAAAGATGATCTCATGCCTATTGATGTCCATAGCCCTACTTATCCCCTCATTTGTACAGCTTCCCATTTCACCTCCACTCAGTTGTTTTCCTCAAATAGAGCCTACATAATCATAGGAAAGAGGATCAGAGGTTGGCCTATAAGAAGGAAAATGAGGCGAGAAATGATTGAAAGTACGGTAAAGATTGCTAGGAAAGCCCTAAAATCGATTCCCAAAGGGCACTACAGTCTTTATATTAAGACCACTTTGTTTGTTGAACACGATCATGTCTTTTACGGGGAAGCTTCTACAAGATTATTATCATTAGAGGGCAATAGACCAAGTAAGAATGGAATCAAGAAGTTGTTGGACAAGAGCCATTATTGTCCGCTTTACAGACAAGTTGAGATGCCCAAAAGGCGGATGAAGAAAGGCAAGAGATAAAACCGCGAAAGAAAAAGAGATATGCGTGTTGTTGTTTTTTGTAGACATGCTCATTTTTAACCGTAACCGGCGGTTCAACCGGCTAACCGTCGGACTATTAAGCGCCGGTTACGGTTATAACCGTAACCGGCAACCGTCATCAGTTACTGGGCGGTTAGGGGTTTTCCCAAACCGCCAACCGCACCGGCGGTTATAACCGTTAAATAGAAAAATTGAAATACTATGTAATTTTACTAACATTAATAGTAATTAACTAGAAATACTATAAAACTTTACTAATATTAATAGTAATTAATTAGAAAATTTTGAAAATATGTATTTTATATTGCATTAAAATTTTGTAACATATTTTATGATTCGTAAAATTTATTATATTTAAAATTTTACATCAAAATAGTAATATAGGAACGAAAATACACCGAAAATTTATTTAACTTAAGGTAAATTGAAAAATAAAAATTAAAAAATTAAAAATAAAATTAAAAAAATAAAAAAATAACCGGCGGTTGACTAACCGGAGGTTATATTAACCGGCAAACGGGGACAACTAACCATCAATGTCAACCGCCCCCGGCCGGTTAGGTTACGGTTAGTCCATAGGACTAACCGTCAACCGCCGGTTAACGTAACCGGCGGGTTGGGCATTCTAGAATTTTTTGTTTGTTTCATTGTTTTTAACACAAAAGTTCTTGGTTGGGTTTACTATTGTCAAGCTTCAGGATGATAATTTAGGTGTTATATATATACTCTTCTGAGTTCGTGTTTGTCCAAGATTCGAGGTTTTTTACGGTAGTACTTCCCAGCCAAATGTGGCTCTCAATTGCTTTCTTGGAGATATTATATGTTGACATGTAAAGATTAATTTAGCTTTATATCGATTTGTGTAGTTGTTAGCCCCGGATTTTTCCGGGTCCTGACGAAATAATCAGAAGCAGTTAAAACAACATAAACGGAATTAGGCGGGAAGCTTTGCGAGGGAAGAAGGAGCTCATGAAGAAATGCACCCCTCGGGCTGAGCTATGGCACCACTCGGGAAGACATGTTAGAGGGACGGAAGGTATACCACCCCCTCGGTAAAATACGCCCGTAGGGTGATAAGAAGAGTCCTTTGAGATATGGAAAGAGGGAAGAGGAAGGACCAGGAAAAAGGAGAGGATGAACCAGGAAGAAGCAAGAGGACGAACCAGAAAGAGGGAACACGACGAACCAGAAAGTAGAAAGAGGACAGACCATGAAGAGGAAAGAGGACGAACCAGAAAGAGGGAAGAAGACGAACCAGAAAGAGGAAGAGGACGAACCAGGAAGCAGGAAGAGGACCAACCAGAAAGCTACCTGGCAAGAGTGCCCAAGGAGCCCCAGCCCCATGTCGGGCAAAATTTCCCAAGGAGCCCCATTAAGCCAGCTGGCAAGGGGGATCGAGCGGCTACTCGAAGAGCTGTTTGGAAAGAACGCCTGAGGAGCTGTCTAACAAGGACATCAAAGGAGCTGTTTGGAAATAATGCCCGATGAGCTATCTGGCAAGAATACCCGAAGACCCCAAAAGCAGAATGCCCAAGCAGCCCCAGTAAGATGTCTAGCCAGAGCACACGAGAAACATCAGGAAGAGGAAAACAGTACCCGAGCACCCCCAGGAGCTGCCTGACAAGAACACCCGAGGAGCTGCGCGAAAAGAGCATCCGAGGAGCTGTATGGCAAGAGCACCCAATGAGACTACGTAGGAAGGGAAACTGCATTGACGAATTCACACGAATTTTCCGGAAAGAGGATGAACGTGGGAGAGCCACGGACTTGAAGAACGTGAACGTGGGAAGACCATGATCGTGGGAAGAGCGCCAAATGTGGGATAGTCCGACAACCGAGAAAGGCGGAACGTGGGCAAAACAGCCAAGAACCGCCTAGACCAGGTACATTATAAATATGACAAGATATTGCTAAAGTACGCAACTGATCCGTCGACACCTTTTACTTTTTTCACTACACTTTTACTCTCTTTCAATTACTCTCGCATTTTTACACCTCCTCCGATGAAAAGAGACCACCCTCCTGACTAAAGCATTGTAATACCCGAGTTCCGTAAGTAAGTTGGCCAATAAATATGCATACATGTTATATGACTTACGTGACTGCATGAGACATGTTTTGTGACTTCTATGTGCTTAAATGATTTCATGCTATATGCTAACATGACCTGTATAAATTGGGAAATAGACTTTGAATTTAGGTTAGTTATTTATTTTAGGGTTTCTAGTACATGACATGCTAACCTAGAAGATTTGATTTAGTATATTAAGTATTAATACCACATTTTGGGGAGCATGAATTGGTAGGAATAAATTCGAAACACATCTCGCAACCTTCATATTGATCGATTAAACTCGAAATCTATAGTTGAAGAGAGAAGTCGATTTCTAGATAAGTAAAATGAATGCCGAGATTATTAGGATGTCGAAATAGAGAACTTCTATATGTATAAGATCTCGAGAGAGCTAAAGGAAAATTTCGATATATTAGAACCTCGAGATCTTTGGATCTCGAGACTTTTGAAACCGAAATTATAAAGCTCTAGATTAATAGACGTCGAAATCCTTAAAACTCGAAATCAAAGGTGGGAATAGAAATGTCGAGATGAGAGGATTGAGTTGTGATTTCTTAACTACAAAGGAAGGTATACAGTACATAAAATAAGATAAGAACTAACTAAAATGTTGACGTCATTTATTTATCTACACATGTTAACGTTTGAGATAAAAGGGAACAGTCTCATTTCATCAAACAAACCCTACAAAACCCTCAAAAACTTAGAAGCAGAAGAAGAAACGAAAAGCAGATTTCTCTAAGCTAGAAGTGGTATGAAATTTCTATCCTAACTTATATATTTAAATTTATGTGTTAGTATCATGCTTTAGAAAACAAAAATTAGTAAAATTAATTTTTAGTGACCTTATATCAAGTCGTATGTTTGAAATTCATATGATAATCATACTGTTCTTAAGAATATGCTTTTTAATCGAAGATTTTGATATCAACCGATAGAATATTTAGTTGCTAGATGTCGAAACCCTGATAAGTTTTTGTAGGAATAATCTCGAGCTCTAAAATGAGGATAGAAAGAATGCCGATGGCTATGTTGAATACCAGGTCGAAATCTAGTATTAAAGCCTCGAAATCAAATTTAATGTTAATGTCGAGATCCATTGTATAATTTAGTTTATGTCGAAATTTAGTATTATGTGGATACCGAAATCTTATGTATAATGTCGACATACCTCTCGATATTTTGTGTAAAAGCTCAATATACATCTCGACATTTTTATAAAAACTCGAGATCTATTTAACTCTAATATGTCGAGATCCTTATATACTGTTTAAATATCAAACCCTTATATATGAATGTCGAGATCTATTTTAACTCAAGCTCGAGATTTGTTTCAACATGCCGAGATTTATATCTAAGCTCATATCGATATCCACCTAGTCATTCATGTCGAGTTTCATCTTTGAAATATATTTCGAAACCCCACAATCATATTCCAAACCCATGTCGAGATCCTTATGAATCTCGAAATGGTAGCTTTCAATTCAAGGTCAAAATTCGGAATTTTAGGGTTTCGAAATTTATAGAAATCGAAACTAGGGTTTTCAAATTAAGCCAATTTCGTGAAATTATAATTAGACTAACAAACCCTAATTTTATATGATCTATACTTAGGGTTTGAAGGTTAGCGACTTACTGATAAGCTAATAGCTAAGGATTCCAGGTAAGTGGAAGTCCCATTTACACATAATTGTATGTGTATGAAAATTATGTGTTATATGTTTCTATGATTTTATGTGACAACCTATGTGAATTATTTGCGTTATATGACACGTGATTTAATTACATGATATTATGGCATGACACGCATATACATGACATGAACATGTGCACGCACGTTTAGTACAAAAGGCATGATATGAGAGCGTGCATAATATACGATCGCCTGAGAGCGATAAAGATTCGCCGATATGGGCGTCTGATGTCGACTCACAGTTGAGTCACGGCTCTTCTATGCTACCATGGTGACGTCGTATGGCGCTACCGTTAAGACATGACATGTACAAGGCAAGACATGATTTTAGGGCTAATGCCCTCATGGTGGGTCGTGAAACCTGGAGGGTGCGAGCTGAGGGAGTAAGCGACATCGAGGGTACCTCTGGTGTCGACTACCTCAGATTAGGCTACCAGTGAAGTGCCCGCGTGGCGTATGAAACCACCTTGGGACAGAAAAGGCGCCCTAGGGTTAGCCTCCCTCGAGTGGTATTGCCACTTATATTTATTTATCCCTAGTGGATTCGAGCTCCATGATGGTGCATAGCAAGATAGCCGAGGGCCCTACATGACAAGACAAGACAAGACAAGGAAAAATATGATGTCTAGGGAGCATCGGCGCGGATGCCTTTGCAAGATATGACACGTGCATGGCATGCATGGCTTTCACTTACTGAGATTAATAAGTTCATTCCACGTATTTATGTGTTGTAGGTTCACGGGATCACGGTACGTGATCTTTACGATTGCGAGGCTAGATTTTGAAGCTTCCGGAGTGGCGGGCCGTTAGATTGTTCTGAACACGCATGCGCACTCACCTTGTATTTATGTCCTAGGAATATTTTGTATTGTACAGAAAAGTTTCCTTTATATAAAAGGAAAACTTTTGTACGCATTTTCTTATATAGATTTCATTTATAATACATGCAGTCACATAAAATAGTAGTAAGAATGGACGGTAGAAGTCAGGGGCGCCGCAGGCATGAGGGAAAACGCCCTCACTCCCCATTTTTTGGACAGCGCAGGCCACGGCCTAGGGAGGTCAAACGAAGCTCACGGCAAGAGGCATGAAGAAAGAGGAAGAAGGCAGCTCGTGACCCAACGACAGTAGATCGTTCATTTTCCGACCGCATCAGTAGTATATACTGACAGACAGCAGTAAGCCCTCTTTTGGGCTAAGGGGAAAGGCTTAAAGAAAAACATAAAAGCAAAAATTAAATGGAGACTTGAGCTAAAGCTACCACTATTGACTAAGAGTGCGTTTGCATTTGCATATTTGAACGAAATCGGATAGATTTAAATTATGGATTTCAAAATCGTAAATTAAAATTCAAACAATTGTTTGGCGTTAGAATTTGAAAATTTGGATTTCAAAATTAAGCTCGAGCTTGAGCTCGAAAAGCTCGTCGGACTCGACTATCTTTTTCCTTAAAAAAATTAAGAAGTACAAAATAAAATACAAATAACAAATAAAACAAAACAAGCTCGCAGCCGGCTTGCGAGCACCACGAGTGAGCTCAAGCTCGAGCCGGCTCATTCGCGAGCCCGTAACGAGCTCGAACCGGCTCGTCGAGCTCGCTAGTCGACTCGACTAGGGTGTTCATCGGTCGCTTTGGTTTGGTTTTTTATTTCGGTTCGGTTTTCGGTTTTATGTATGCTTAATCCGATATCCGAACCGTTTTAATTTGGTTCCGTTCGGTTTTTTATAATTCGGTTCGGTGTTTTTCGGTTCGGTTTTTCAGTTAGGAATTTAATATCAACAAAAAATATTATGAGCTGAAAATACATAAAACAATTTATGGTTATTAAAAACAAAGAAGATTTATGGAACGTGTAACAAAATAATTCAAAGGTCCTAAAATAAACAACATGAAAATGGACTAACCAAAATATAAAAACATCCATTTGAAGATACTACAAATTATTTGGGAGAAAAATAGTATTTGATTGGTAAGGAAAACATTCACCTAAAAATGAAAAAAAAAGTATACCAGTGAAATTATATTTACTGTGTTGTTTACGTTATGGGAGAAAAACAAATGATTTTTGATATTTTTCTATTTTTAATGTAGTATGATAATTTCAGTCCGGTTTTTCGGTTTTTTCGGTTTTACGTATGCTTAATCCGATATCCGACCATTTTGATTTTGTTCGGTTCGGTTTTTTACAATTCGGTTCGGTTTTTTCGGTTCCGGTCTTTTCGCTTGGTTCTCTATGGTCGGCCGATTTTTTTGGTTTCTCGGTTAATTGAATACTCCTAAGCTCGACTCGTCCTTCACCCCCTAATTATTATTATTATTATTATTATTATTATTATATTTGCTTTATTTATTTTTATAGGGTAAATTGCGTTAAACCCCTACGTGGTTATACTCAAATGTAGGGGTGAAAACGAGCCGAGCCGAGCCCGAACATGGCCCAGCTCGAGCTCGGCTCGATTAAGCTATATTGGGCTCGAGCTCGGTCGAGCTCGAAAATTTTCAGCTCGAGCTCGGCTCGGTTAAATACATGAAAGCTCGGCTCGCCTCGATAAGCTCGATAAGCCGGGGTATTTGAGCTCGAATACGGGCTCGAGCTCGAGTTCGATATATATTATTAAATAAAATACGTATTTAATATAAAATATTAAATATTTAATATATTAAAAATTAAAAATATCGGCTCGATAAGAGCTCGACGAGCCTCGAGCCCAGATATGATAGGCTCGAAGCTCGGCTCGATTATTAGCAAGCCAGCTCGAGCTCGGCTCGAGCTCGATTTTGACCGAGCTCGAGTCAAGCTTGGACCGAGCTGTTCGCGAGCAGCTCGGCTCGTTTACACCCCTACTCAAATGCGCGTTATTACCTTGTGGTTTTCATTTATTACGTGGCACTCCCTAGTCAGCATCTTATGTTCGTGAATGCAGCACACGCTGTTACTGCGACTGAAATATGATTTGACCAAATTTTATGCCGTAAAATGACTATAACCCTAAGTCATCTTCGTCCTCCAAACAATTAACGATGACGTCACATGGTGCTAACCCAAAAATTGAATTCATTAACAATTATGGTGTTCGTAGATTTCTTCTTACAGCTTCTGCAAATTGACCCCAAAAATGACTAAATTAACCCTCGGTCAACAGCTTCTGCAGATTCGATCGTTGTTTCTGTTGAAGTTCTTCGTCGTCCTTGTAGTTGCTGTCGCAGCACGATTGTGTGTCGTCGGCGAATGATTCGTGTTGTTGTTGTAGTTGTACCTGAAGCTGATCGTTGTGTACCTTAGCGTGGAGGATTTGTTCTAGATTCGATCTCAAGGCGTTGGTCGTGGCTTCGTTTGATTGAGCTAGCTCTCGACAGAGTTGATTTTCCATGGATAGAGATTTGACGCGGTCTTCTAGCGTGGAGTTTTGAGTTTGGCGATTTCTTCTTCTTTGGTTTTGAGCTTCTTCGTCATAGTTGCCTCGAAGGTTGCTCCGATTCTGCGTGAGTGCTGGATTCGTCTCTCCAGTCTGTTGATTATTGAATAGCGGCGGAGAAAGTGTTAGGCCTCATATGGAGTTACCGGAATCACCAACGGATTAATCAGAGAACAAAAGGGAAAAAAATCATGGATGCGGTGGTTTATGGTATGAGTTCCTCCGTTTTTGTGACATTTCAGAAGGGTATAATGGGATTCCACTTCTCGGGTTATTTTAACATAAGGGAGCGTACCCTGTTTTTATTAAACAAAAGGGAATGGACCGAAAGTTACCGAAATATCCCAACTTAAATAACATTTATTCGAGTAAATAAAAAATTCGAATTAATTCGAATAAATATTTTTTAATTCGAATATATTCGAATTAATCAATTCGAGTAAAAAAAAAAACTCGAATTAAAAACTATTTATTCGAATTTTTAATTCAATTTTTTTTACTCGAATAAGTGCTATTCTTCTATACGAATGTTATACGAATCACTCGAATAGTTCGAATAAAATATTCCAATAAATCGTTTTCTGTTCGAAAACGTCGATTTCAGGCTCAAAAACAAAAAAATTCACCCAGATTTGGGGTTATTACATGTAAGAATCACGAACCCATCGATTAACATCTCATTTCGACATAAAATTTCAGTCGAGCATATCAAAATGATAATCAAACACTTAGATTTTTTTTAAACACCCAATCCCTTTTTTTTAATTAGAAAACCTAGAATCCATTTTTTTTAATTTCACAAAAAGTAATCCTATTTAACAAAAAAACTCAACACTTGTCTCCGACCGTTGGACTAAATTTGACTAGATAGGGGAGCGTATGCAAAATTATTCAAACTTCAAGGGTGTTTTAACCTATTTCTAAACTATAGGGGTTTCGGTGCTTTCTTTTTAAACGGTAGGTAGGTTATATGCTCTTTAGCCATTATTATATTATATTATTTATTATTACTATTACTATTATTATTAGACGAATTTACACAAAAGTACCTGATTATATAAAAAAAATTGCAATTCGGTGCCATGTCAGTATTTTTTATATATAGGTATCTATTAGAGTAAATTTTTGCACATTGGTACACCTCCCGCAGCAAGGTACATCATATAACACATTTAGCTACCACAGAGAAACGTATTGTCGTACATAATACAGTGAGAAATGATACATCATATAACCCATTAGGATCGCATATAGAAACGATATTAGGTAATATAAACACGTGACATAGTACGTAATACACATAAAAAGGTATCAAGAATGAAAAAATGATACACAGGCAACTGGGTACTTAAAAAATTTTCGACATTGGTACTGACTTGCAAATTTTTTATATAATTAAGTATTTTTCTGTAGATTCACCTTATTATTACTTGCGAGAAACACATTACGAGCTCAACTTCGGACTTCGGAAACGTGCCATTGACCTGAATTTCAAATCCGACAAATAAACGTTTAAAGTTAACCTCGAATTTGGTCGAAATCGAAATTCAAATCTGCCCTATACGGAGGGTTTGGGAGGAATTTGGATTTCAAACCGAAATCCGAAATCCAAACGGGCCTGGTCATACTAGAGATGATAATAAGAATCCAAAGTCAGGCAAACCACAGGTTTTAAACATCACACAATTCATGTAAAGATAAGTCGTTTGTTTCACAAGTGCATAACAACTAAAAAGAGTCTCCATCTCTCCTCTTGTTCTTCTTCTTCTCCTTCTCCGACGAGTTCTTCAACTGCATTTATTTTTAAGGCCGAAACAGATAGATAAGAATTGTTACGAATACAACTGTTAAGAATTATGGTTTAGAGAAGTTACTCACCATGATGATAAGGATTCTAACGAATACAGCAACAAAGTCGGTGAAGAGTGTAAGAGCATGCTTGACATAATCAAGATCTCCAAAGTGAGCTTTCTCAATTATCTGCTGAGTATCGAACACAATGTAGCCCACAAATACCAAGAGCCCAAAGTACAACTGCAACACAAAAAAAAAAAAAACAATCAGATTCACAATCATAGGGCATTAAATCACATGTTTAATCAATACTCTGCAGTGGTTCCAGACCAGCGAAGAATTTTGCCAACCTCTCATTAAATAAAGATTGTATACGAGATCATAACGCTAATGTTACTAAACCACTGTATAACTGGATTGATGTGCACGAAAGTATATTATAAAACCATGTTAATAGTGAAATTGATACCTCGAACTTGAAAAGAGCCATCGATCCACCAAAAATGGATGATGCAAAGTGCAACCAAAAGAGCATCGAGACGCCAGATGATAGAAGAGCTCCCAAGTACAAGTATTCTCTTCGTCTAGCTACCATAGCAGCAGCTGAAAAGCAACCAAAGGCCACAGCACAACCAACGAAAGAACTAAGGAGAACACTGCAAGCAATAGGTAAAATTAGCATAAGGTCAAAACTTCTAATTGTTCCAAAACCCAATGCGAGTTTCAACTGATTTGTGTATGATGAGACATCATACCCTGGGTCGATGTCGATTGCCAATTCAATCAGAGGGCCTAATGAGGCACCTTGAAAGAGAGCTGATGCCATAAGGAGTGAGAACCTCTTTTGCTGTTTGCCATACAAAACGATAAATTTGACATCAATTTACAAAAAGAACAACGACTAGGCGAAATTGTATCGTAAAGACTCTGTCGAGATTCAAGATCATCGCAACAGGTATACCTCTTGATAAGGTGGAACTGAAAGCAGCCAAATCATGCTGCCCAAGCATCCAACGGTTGTGAGCAATCCACCAATATTCCACAGTATGTGAAGATACGCACCTACGGCCGATGCAACCAAGGCACAACATAGTGTCAAATATACCTGCAAACAGAAAACCAAAAAGACCCAAATTGAACAACAAGAATGTGAAATTTAACCTTCGATGGTAATTTTTTTTCCCAAAATGACCGAATTGCGATCCCAATTTCAGGAACCAATAAAGCCCCAATTCAGGGAAAAAAAAATAAACCACTCAAGTATCATTAATAAGAAACGCAGTTCGTTGATTCTTAATTATGTAGCCCCAACATCCAGGCGCAAACCTGGTCCAACAACCCCAATCCCACATGAAATCTGCAGAACTAAATTCAACACACTTTGATCAAGAAAGAAAAAGAAAGAAGACGGACAAACAAACCTGTTTGAGATGAGTTTGAACAACGGGCGAGATCTGTCGAAAATTCTTCAAGGAATCATAACTCCACCCATTGCTGCGCGAATCGAAGAAAGACGTAAATGAATCCATTGGTTTTCTGTTTCTTTCCCTGCGAATAGTTTTTGCGATTCCTTTTGCTATATACACTTCGACCTTCTTATAGAGAGGGCGGAGTTTGAGAAGTTACCTAATAATTTCCTAATTGTAATTTCATTTTAATAATTATTTGATATTTTCTAACTTAGTTACCAAGTTACACTGCTTTGGCGTTTTCGCATTAAAGTCTTTTGAATCTTTGTATCGCGCATTCAATACCTTCATGCAATCTTATCTTCTCTATCTATAATTTGTGACTCCTCGATCTTTCTGGTAGTCTTATATATAACTAAATGTTGAAATAATATTAAAATTACGGCAAAGACCAAATTGTAGAAAAATAATTGTTATAAAGATGTTAAGTCTAGGTTCTCCCATCCAACGAGACGTGCACATCTCGAAATTGAGACCAATTCTAATGATAATAATTTAAAATTGTGATTCGAAGCGAAGATAAATATTTAAGCTCAACTTAAAGATTACAACTAAATGGAAAACGATTAGAAGTTCACAAACTAGCTTACCAGAATACCACGTTCAATAAAAAAAAATTGCATTTTTTAATATTATTTTGCGTATTATCTATTTTATTAATGAAGAGCACCATATAGTAACTACTAATTGGTGTGATAATTTCATGTTATTTACCATTTTCTCATTAATGAATAAGATTAGTTTTTATTATTAATTTAAACAATATTATATTAAGTACGGCACCTCAAAATTATCTTAATTACAATTTACCATTAAAATCTAAAAATAAAAAATCGCATTATTTAAATATATTCAAAGATTTATTTAATATTTTTTAGATAGTAGCTCTGATACCACCAAAACCGTCACGCCCCGACCTGCGTCACATGCGCGATAGCCGCCGCATTTCTCAATAAACGCTAGGCTCAATATCAATCCGTTTGTTATAGAATGTCAAGAAAACGCGAGAGAGAAGTAAAAAGAACATATTTATGTATATAAAATATGGTTTCTACAAAATATCAAGCGATCTCGACATAGCGAACAAACGAGTGAATGAATTTACAAACAAAATCTCCTTCCAAAATTATCGCTGCCAATGGATCCAATGAAAGTAATTATACTGTCCCCAAAAGGATGAAAAGACAGTGGAAGCAACGATCGCAAAACGGCAGCCTCCCATCAAAAGACATCCACAACCTAAAAGATGGATTTAAAGAATGGGGTGAGCAAAGCTCAGTGAGGAGATAATACGGACACACCTTCCCTCTCAGCGCTCTTACTTGACAATAGTACTAATACTCGTACGACAATTACAATAGCTAACCACAATAAGACATGACACATAAGCCGATATAATCCTCAAAATCGTATCAAAATTATATCAACAACGCGTGGGTGGCCAACTCCTCCCTAGAAGTGACTCCCCGTCGAGAGTCAGACGAGTCCGTCGCCGTACTCTAGACCATGAACATAAACTGACACATCGACTGCTATAATATGCATGTCCCACACACGGCGGTGTTGGCCTATCTAATCTCCGCAACGACCACCCTCAACAATAATCGATAGCTTCACAGGCATTGTTTTAAATAGCATAATATAGCGCGTTACGTAGCAGAAATAGCGTAAATTTACTCAAAACGCGTTAAAGCACATGGAATATAGTGTTTTTCCTCAAAAGCATTATAGATTTAGCGTAAGCTAGCGTGATTTAACGCAATTTAGCGTAATTTAGCACAATTTGTGTATTTTAAGTCATATACGTGCATATATTTTAACACTTTTAACCATGTATTGTTGCATATATATGTTGTATGGTAGCATTTTCACTAAAATTGCATAAGAAAAGTCTTATTTAAGGGGTCTCTATACATGTCTTTTTCTTCATCCTAAATAGTGCAACCAAACTTCTTTTAATTAATAATTTATTTATATAAATAATAATTATTTGAAATCTAAATAAAGGGTTTTATTTCCTACAATGATGTAATCCGAATGTTATTTCTAAGATAATACCAGACGAGATCTCCTGTCCCATTGTATGTCCATTTCGTGTACCCATTAATTATATTGCTACTATATTGCTGAAATTGAAATTTTGAAATTATATAATAAAATAAAAGAGATAGAATATTAGAGATGAGATATTCATGTGTAAGGAAAGAGAAAACAAATGTGGACTCCGTGTGCACATCCTAAAATATAAATTTTTTCGCCTTTATCTTTTTGTATTATTTTCTCCTTTATTATTTTCCCCTAAATCATGAACCATAAACCATGAATTATATCCATTAACTTGAAACCTAACCCTAAACCCTAAACTCTGAACCCTAAATCCTAAATCATGAACCTTAAACCCTAAACATTGAACCCACCTAAACGCTAAACCTTGAACCCTAACTCTAAACCCTAAACCTGAAACTCGAAACTCTAAATCCTAAACTCTAAGGAGAAAATAACTAAAAGGATTAATACTTTTCATATGATAATAATAAGGAGAAAATAACAAAAAAAAAAATTATGTTGTAGCATGTGCACATGGCTCACAATTTTTTATCTCTCTCATTTGGACGTGAATCTCACACCTTTTTTTTAACTATTTTATCTATTTTATTTTAATTAGATCGTTAGAATTTCTACATAAGCAAAATATACTAGTTGGTACACATAATGGGAAATACAAGGAGACAGACGATCTCATTCGAGATAATACCTAGTTTCATGATTGAAGACCATTTAAAATTTGTTTATTAGCATGTAAAGTTGTATATTATGTTTTTATCGTATTATAAGTGGCTTGCCCGAAATACCTACGCAATACGTTACGCAATACGTTATGCTATTTCACTACGTAACTTCGGAACTAAAACGCGATACATTGCTCAATACGCTTTTTAAAACATAGATCACAGGGCACTAGAAGGGTGGACTGTTGGGCACCAATCATCCGGGTGTGCCAAGCCACGGGCTACTACTCGATTTGCCACTCTCCACTCACCCGAACGTGGCCATTCGGTCTACTACACTTAGTAGCAAGTTTATGCAACAACAAAGACCGACCAATACGACAATCCATATAATCAATCAAGTCATAGAAGGACATAGTATCACATTACCATGTCAAGCAATAGCTTGTATAGCTCTCAATCCAAATCACAAAAGACTTATATGATAAATACCAATCAATCCCTACAGTCGGCAAGGCTCACTATCCCCAAAAATAACCCATGATGTCACAACATATAAAACGACGACATATCACGATAGCATAGAACGACGTAATAAAGATGACACGATGAGGTCCACACGTCCCGTGAAGGGAAGGCGTCCCCGTATTACCCACTCACCGTGCAAACCCTAACTGTTCCCTAGGACCCGAAGCTGCCCTCGAGCCCTCGACTGATGTTCCTTCGCCTAACAAGATGATAACGAACAAGATTACCATTAGTGATATTTCCTTCGAGAAATGCTGCAGTTTTCCAGATTAGTGTCATCTACTTCAAATAATCATGGAAAATTGCTGTCCGATTGAAATTATTTTTCTAACATTCCATCCCGTACTGGGCTTACCTGTAAAATTCGTCCCTGCCGGGACCTGTGGTGTTGGGCCCACCACACTCCGACTGATAGTCTGGCCCCATTGTATCACCACTAACCTTCCAGCGTGCTTCGCACTGCATGCACTCTGAGCCACTTCCCAGGGGTCACACATCCCAAGATTGCCCCAAGTCAAGCAAGCTTAACTTTGAAGTTCTTATAGATGGACTCCCGAAAAGGTAGGTCGACCTTGGTGATATGAGTAGTACTATCAATTCTCTTATACGATTCTTAGCCTGACACGCCCATACATTGTCAGTCTCATGATCCCATCTCATTCGGGTGTGGGATCGTTTCGTTCATGTACCCCTTCGCCTAGAAGCCTACCAAGAGCCGCTCCTTGTCCATGCACCTCTCTGGCACCGGCGATCACTCCTCGTCCTCTTCGGCCCCAGGCGTCACAATTTCGGTGGCAATGAACAGGTTAGGAATTTTGCTTTCGATAGAAATTGGTTTCAAAGAAATCGGGTAAGATAGATGGGTCAAAATTCAGAAATACTACCACTGCGACAACTGATTTTTTCCAAAACAGAAGCTGTAAAAAAAATTCCAGCATTCCACTGTAAACTTCGAAAATTCATATAAAAGGAATGATCGGATTGAACCGATTCCAGCAGCTATGAACACCTAAGAGAGTTAACTTTCCACAGAAACAAGTTTCATAAGAATCCGAGAACTGTAGCTAGGTCAAAAACGTTGAAAACTAAAGCTGCGCAAACCAGAAAATTTACAACAGAAATTTTGGTGTTGAAACTAATTTTACTTGGAAGAAGAATACTTCTTACCTCTATGTAGCTCGATTTCAGTAAGCTCTATAGCTAGATGATCAAGTTTCTAAGATTTCGCATCTTCCTTTCTTCTTGGTTCTTTTGTACGTTAACTTAGGATGAGGTTAGGATGAGGATTGAGAAAGATGATGAGAACAAATTAGTGTTTTAAAACGCGTATAGCACAACGCGTCGCATTTCAGTTCAGATAACTCGCAGCGTATTGCGTGAATATTTCGGACATACCACTTATTACGTTAAGTAACATACTTAATAACAAATTATTAATCATAAGTACATTATTCAGTAAGCTTTATATAAAATTTGGGTTCAACAATATATGTAAATCTAATATTATATATTCCAAACAATAAAAATATATTAACAAACAATTCATGTACATCAGATTTAATAGAATTTTTAAATCTAATTCACTCTCATCGGGTTGAGCCAACATTAAAAAATATTGAAAAAGATAAATAATAAAATTTTAGGGAATCTAGACTAAAATAATGTAGTATTTAGAAAATGATTCTTATGGATATAAAAAATATAAGACATGCATGCCATTTTGATCGCTGTTAAATAAAGAATAATTTAGAAAAATTTAGTTATTTTTATCACATAGATTACATTAAATAATCGCTTTTTATGTTTTGGTGGAAGTTATTAAAAAGTTAGAAAAAAATGAAAAACTAAAAATAAAAATATGTTAGTCAAACACGTCATATCATAAGAAAAGGACTGCCACATCACAATAACATCTCTTGTAGCAATAATACAGACGGTACGCTTTTTTTTTCTTACGCCTCATCGCGTTTGGAACTAAATTTGCGCTAACACACGCCATATCGTGCGCGATGT
This sequence comes from Craterostigma plantagineum, assembly GCA_027422505.1. Classification (NCBI taxonomy): domain Eukaryota; kingdom Viridiplantae; phylum Streptophyta; class Magnoliopsida; order Lamiales; family Linderniaceae; genus Craterostigma; species Craterostigma plantagineum. Next base: position 4,926,587 of record JAPQWV010000019.1, on the reverse strand, counting down.
TACGCTTTTTAAACACCGAAGAAATAGAACTTGCTAGAATAATTCTATAGGATGTGCCAATTTATTGAATTTGAAGTGGGCTGCAGTAATTTATAAAAATAAATGGGCTTAGTCTAATGAAAAATAGAGGTGTTAATAAGATATCCCCTCCTTCAAAAGGTTTCGTCCCCGAAACGAAAATGTACCTAAAGAGTCAAAAAGGTGTGGATATTGGCGGTGCATGGTTTCTTCTGGTTCCCAAGTTTATTCTTGGACTTTTTCGCTTCGCCAGAGAACTTTCACCCCCGGAATTAACTTGCTACGTAACTTCTTTTCTTATCGATCTAAGATTGTAGCAACCTTTTGTATCTGATAGGAAAGATTGTCCTCCAGCGCAAGTGGATGAGACTCAAGTATATGGGAAGGATCGGGTTTGTATCTTCGAAGCATATACACGTGGAAAACATTGTGAATTTGCGATAGCTCTAATGGTAGGTCCAATCTATATGCGACGCGTGCATTGAATGTGCTAACTTACTCAGATCACCTTGACAAATGGGCTTTTTTGGGCCTGGCGCAATGAGGTGACCAGTAAACATGGGCTTTATTGGGTTTATCATGGGCATATGCTGATTCATATGGGCTCTATTGGGCCTTTTATTTCGTTTGATTGTCAAATATGAATTGGGACGAAAATAAAGGGAAAAAAGGTTCTTATTATATCCATTGCAACTTTGATGCAATTTGCAAAGTTATCATAGTATAATCATGTCATAAATATAAATAAAAACTATCATCGTGGCAAATAGGATCCGTGGCACATGTTGTAGGGTGACCGGCTTCACGTAAATAGGTTATATATTTTAATATTATATTTTGCTAATCAATCAATGGCACAGATATCAATATAGGTAGTAGGTATTAATGATATGATAGTATAATCGAGACAGCAAACAAGCCAGCCACGTGTAGGTGAGGCGATTCTTTTTTTTTGGGTTTTGATCGATCAAATAAATTAATTGCTAAGTCGATTCTCATATTAGCACACGATAGAAAGTCTCAGGCTTTTTAATTAAAATAGGGCCATTTGAGCCCAATAAAATAGGGTTAAAAGAGAAGAAATTAATAAAATAGGGCAAATCACAGCTATTAACAGCGTCGTCACGTCTATTAGACGCGATGTCTAACGTGGCACATAAGCCCTCAGCTGGGCCCGGCCGGGCCCCCGAGCGGCCCGCGTCGCGGCTATTAAACGCGATGACGCTGTCAATGCACGCGTCGTTGACCCAGACCCACTAAAGCCCACTAAACCGAATAAAGTTATCCACTATACACGGCCACTAAACCCACTAAGTTATTTGGCCACCTATCGTCGCGCTTAATGGACGCGTCGCCGCGTCCAATGCCCGCGAGGCCGCTGTGAATAGTTGCGGCGGTTTTCCCTATTTAAGACGTTGAATTCTCATTTATTAACTCATAAATTTCATACATATCCAATATGGTGTCTAGAAAGATTCAAGTAGTTGTTTATTATGGCGGTGAAATCATACACAAATCAGACACCATACACTATAGTCTTCAACCCATTGGTTATCGACGAATTCGTCGCGATACCAATTTCGATCAATTTCTTAGTATGCTGTACGACATGACCTCCGTCGACAGTAATGTTTTCTTTTTAATCGTTCGAGTGAAGAACGAATACTATAAACACTCACGACTGTATCATAATCTCCTACTAATGTCTAGTGATGCCGATCTCGCATACTTCTTGGATCCCAACAACGAGCTCGATTACATTGAGGTCTTTGTCGAGGCAACTGAGATCGTTCCGTTCGATCGCAACGTAGATCCTCTCGGAGAGTACACGAATCCACGCCGATGGATTCGTTTCCTGACATTACTTCAGTTACTGAAGGATTGACGAATATTTCGTTTGTCCCTCACGAATATATACCTTCGACTAGCCGTTGCGTTCCTATTAGTTCGACGGAAGCGCACCCAAAGATCGTTCATGACGCCCTCCGAGATAGTGACGTCAGTGACCCGAAGCTGACGACGAGGGTGGGGCGCTAGACGATTTGCCGGGTCCCGCAACGATGATGATAATAACGACGAACCAATGCTAAGTGAACCAGAAGATAATATAACATTATACCAGTCGGTGCCGTTTAATACCACTTATCAAATGGCCCCCCAGAAGTTGACTAAACTGGTGGTGATTTTTACGACAGGGACGACCCCGCATTTTACGTAGGTATGACGTTTAATAGCAAAGAACATTTGAAATGTGCTGCTAACGATTACCATCTGAGGGTTGTTAGACGTGAGTACCACGTGACCGAAAGTAACAGAACCGCATGGAGCGTGAGATACACAGCGACGACTGTAACTGGAAACTGCGAGCAGTCTTCAAATCGAAAAGTTTTTTTTGGAAGGTGACGAGATATGGAGGACCGCACACATGCTTCACGCAGGAGTTGGCCAGCACGCATCGCAATGTTTCGCGTACTGAAATTGCGAGAATATTAATCCAAACGGTGAAGAATGACCCTCAGTATTTACCTAAAAACGTGCAGCAACTCGTCAAAGATACTTTTGGGTACGATATCTCGTATATTCCAGCATGGCATGGACTTAAGCGAGCAAAAGAGATTGTTTATGGTACTTGGGAAACGTCAATCCAACAGCTTCCTATATTCATGAAAGCGTTGCGACGTTACAAGCCCGGAACGGTGGTGAAGTGGTGGCATCTTCAAGATATGTCTGCAGTGAAAAAATTCGGGTATGTATTTTGGGCATTCAAACCTTGCATTGACGGTTTCAAGCATTGTCGTAGAGTGGTCTGTGTCGACGGTACGCACTTGTATTCGAAGTACAAGAATAAAATGTTGATTGCATGTGCACTCGATGCAAATCAGAAAGTTTTTCCACTTGCGTTTGCCATCGTTAATATCGAAAGCTTACATTCTTGGAGATGATTCTTGAACTTGCTTAACGTTCATGTATTGGAGGGACAAGCGGTATGCCTAATTTCCGATCGCCATCCAGGTATTTGCAATTAAAAATAGATGAAGTTGTTGGTTTTTTTTTCTTTTTACTAAAATTAGTTCATGTTACCTACGATCCTGCGATGCAGGTTTACTGTCCGCAGTAGAACAGCTTGACGCTTATAGGTCTCCAAACGGAGTGCATCGTTACTGTTTACGACACGTCGTGTCAAATTTTAATAAGGAGTTCAAAGACAGTGACCTAAAGAAGTTGTGCCACAGAGCAGGGATGGCGCATACGGTTGAAAAATTCGAACGAATAATGGAGCATCTTAAGAGTCTTCGCAAAGAAGCGTACAATTGGTTGCGCGCTATTGATCGAGAAAAGTGGACATTTGCTTATGATGGTGGGCTTAGGTGTGGTTCAATGACGACGAACATCTCAGAAGCACTTAATGGTGTGTTCAAAGGGGCTCGCTTACTGCCTCCAAAAGCAATAGTCGACTTCAGCTTCCATCGGTGTTCCGCATACGTTCGTGATAGGTATCAACAGGCAGCTGCGGCGATGCACAGTTCGGAAACCGAGTGGTCTCCTTATGCGTGGAGGATGTATAGTGACTGGTCAAATGCCTCATTCGGCCATTTTGTAACTGCATTTGACCCGCGAGCACAAACGGCAGAGGTGTATACTTCTTCATCGGTGGCTCAAAGAAAACACGTGGTGAACATTCAAGGAAGAACGTGCACTTGTGGAAAATGGGACCAACATTTCATTCCATGTTCTCATGCGCAGGCAGCGTGCCGCCAGTGGAATGTTAGTAGCACACAGTTCATTGCTCCTTTCTACAGTAAAGTAGCATATTTTCAGTCATATCAGGGAACGTTTTATCCACTGCATGACGAGCGACATTGGGAGCCTGCTGATTTTTTACTTGTCCATAATGAAGACCAACGTGAAAGAAGAGGACCGGGTAAGCCAAAGACAACTCGTATTCGCAACGAAATGGATCAAAGTAGCTCAAGTCGAAGACATCATCAGAGAGGTCGTGGACGTTGATTGTCGATTTCGTTGTTGATTTATGTAGTATTTCGTTGACTGTGGTTGATGTAGTATTTCGTGCTATATGTGATGGTGGGCTTGGGAAGTCATATCATTGATTTACGACTTAAAAAGTTGCTAGAAATATAAAAATAGTTCGCAAACAGAACAACCGAATTCCTAATTAGATAAACAATGCAGAAAATAAAAGCTAAGGTATATAATGCCCTCCTGTGCCACATCTACGTGGTCGTCTATTCCTGTGCAGATGGCCACGGTCAACAGGAGGTTCAGGCTGCTCAGGGCGACGACGTCGCTGCTGGGGTCGCTACGGTGACTCCTGCACAAATGGCTGATATGGAGGCGTCGCATCGTCGTCATCATCATCATCAGCATCGCCGTAGCCGACACCAAAACCCGTCGGTGTAAAGTAACTACCGTCGCCGTACTGCGACGTGAGTCCACATGAAGACGACGGGCCAGGGTCCTGCGTCCGACCATGCGAAGATGACGGGACACTCATGTGTGTCGAGGGGACATCAGCAAACGGCATATGTCTTCACTGTCGTCTGTCAAGGAAAAGACCCTGCATCTGATGTATGATATCCAATCCTCCGTCCATATCTCCACCTGTAAATACCACCTCGGCACTATCGACGTGTTGTGCCTAACGAGTAACAAGTCAACTCTTAAATGACACGTCCAAAAAAAAAAAAACAAAGAAAGGAAAAATAACTACATAACGTCGATAATGCACTATCTCCCATCTGGAATCCTCGGTCCATATGGATCGTCGATGGAGAAATGTAACGACGGGTGACCCTCCGGTACCATGGGAAATAATCTGCAGTGCACTGCGTATCGCCAACTATCTGTATCGCATCGACCATCCTCTCGTACCTAGACACCCATAAGGCTTCATACTGCTCGTGGTAGGCCCTCCAATCCCTCCCGCGACGTTACGTGTACTGTGTCGATGAAGATCAATATCAAGAGCTCTCGGACGCTGCGGAACAGACTGAACCATCCCGAACTGTCGCAGCACGCGATCGGGATAGTGCCACTCAACGATGTTGTAGAAGATGAGTGGACACGATGACCGAACGCATGCTGGTCGAGAGTCGGCTCTCAACGCCATAATCTCTGGTGCCTGATCGTCGTAGGGTGCCCAGACGAACTGCTCCATCGACATGCTATCGATCGACTCTCGAATCGCACGCAAATTGGAGTGCGTCGATGTGGTATGATCGAAAAGCGCATTCCACCTGAAATAAAAAATATATATAAATTTTTTTAACAAAAATTATATTAAGGTAAACTCAAATATTTTAAAAGATAAACATATAAAAAATTAAAATATTTTAAGAAAAAACTATTAAATATACATAATATTCTAAGAAACAAAAATAAATATTTGAAGAAAAATATTCTAGCATGACGGAATAAAAGATTCACACCGTCTTACTACCTCGTAGCATGTGGCAGCATGGGCAACTGAATTCCATCTTCTTCGGTGGGCATCATGTGGACTCGAGGACGGATAATAACGGGCTGCACAGGTAATATACGAATCCATGCCCATACCTACACAAAATTTAAATTAGTATTTATACACCTTAAAAAAGTCAATTACACAAAAGAACGCATCTGAAGCAACCGCAGAGCTCCACCAATGTTCATCTTCTAACGCTGGCACGGAGTACATAGCTCTCTGTATAAGAAAGCCAGCACGGCACTGCCCCAACTGTAAGTCCGCACAGCGTCTATGTCTTCGAGCAGCGGGAGTAAAGTCATGGACGTCGAGCTACCGATGGAGTCGGGGAACAAAACCGATCCCATGAGCGCGCATATGCACGTGCGCGCTGATCGACCTCATAATCTGAGCTGTGATCATCGATCTCGTTGGCTTCTAGCCAGTCTGCAAACTTCCTCAGCGATACCTTCGTCCCTGTACGCTCCCACAGCAGGTCTGTAATCAGTAAGCTCCTCCAAGTAATCGAGCCACTGATCCTACGTCCTGTGGTGGATAACACCACTGACCGAGTGACCATCAACGGGCAGTCCCCACAGCACACCGACGTCCTCAAGAGTGATGGTGGCCTCACCCACAGGCAAGTGGAACGTGTGCGTCTCCTTTCTCCACCTCTCTACGAGGGCCGTGATCAAGTGTGGATCAAACTTCTGAGATCCACACTGTACACGCCGTAGAAGGACATGGTATCCAACCTCTCCAAAATACGACCGTGCAACCGCACCCGGTCGTGAAAGCTTACCCCACACGACACTTTCCAAACCCCTAACGGTCAAAGGCGTGTCGATGGCACCATCAGAATTGGATAGTACATCGTTACAACGATGACTATCCTAGAATATCAACAGGGAGCGATCTATCGGACCGTAGTATTCGTACGAATCCATCCTAAATTCAACATTTACAAGTCAATATCGCTGCAAAATCAGGTATCGAAAAATCGAGCTTAGTCAAGCTAAAAACCCTAATTTCAAATTAAGTTTCCAAATTAGGGAAAATTCCTAATTCGAATCAATTATCCAAAATTAACATATTATATCAATTTAATAAGGAATCCACAATATCTAATGCACATATAACAACAAGAACACGAATTTAAACTCACGGATTCGACGAAATTTAACGAAACTATCAAAATCAAGATTGAAAGAAATTAGGAAATTCATACACAAACGAAGCTTAATCGACGAAGAAGAGCGACAAGGATTAGGTCACGGTGGGTCGCGGTTTCAGATCGCCGGTGGTGGGTGGACGGAATCGACGAGAAAATCGGATGAGAAGTGAGGAAGAAGAAGAGCGCGGCGTGGGTTTATTTAACACGTCGTCGCGCCCATTAACAGCGACGTCGCAGCTATTAGCCGCGGCGATGAGTTTATTGGGCCAATTGTCGGCCCGAACTGTTTTTTTTTTAAATCAGCCCGCGTTAAAGCCCGTATTCAGCCCGCGCCACGTTAGCCACGTCAGCGTCGCGTCTAATAGACGCGACGACGCGGTTAATAGCTGCGATTTGCCTATTTTATTAATTTCTTCTCTTGTAACCCTATTTTATTGAATATGGGCTCAAATGGCCCTATTTTAATTAAAAAGCCAAAGTCTCATCTAGGGACGAGATTGTAAGCGGATCTTTCAAACCAAATTACGTACGTGGTTTGTTAGAAAACACTAGTATTTATGCACACTCAAATGTATTTGCATATATAAATGTATCATATTAATTTTATTTGAATATCTTATACAATTATAATTTAAATTTAGTTAAATGTATTTCTTAGAACACAAAATTAAAGTCCTGATTTATTATGAAACTAAATGTAAAAAAATTAATTCATTTAAGAAAAGGGAATGAGAAATAAAATTGCATAATAAATTGAGAGTTTAAACAAAAGATAGTTGTTGGTTTGTTCAATTTATTAATTTTTTAAATAGAAGAGAGACTAAATTGACACATCAATTTATAGTCACCACTCACCTTAATATAATACTACGGATTTTGAAAAGTAAAGCCTAACATGCAATTTTAGGCTATTGCAATGCGGTTTTGCGGGTTTTTATTCATACAAGTATCATATTTTATAAATTAATACTATTATTACTCAACGAGTGTGATTTAATATATTAGAATCAATGTGATGGGTAAATAATCGAATCGTAGACGTGGGCGCAAAAAGCAAACATCGAACAAAACATGTTAATATACTACAAAATGGATTTATGTCAAAAGAGTAAGGTCATGGTCAATATATTATTAATAGAAAAATATTATAAAATATATATATAAAAAAGAACAACGGGCTAAGTAGCTTCGTCTAGTTACATCAAATGCTAATAGAGAAAGACACCGACCTAATATTTGACCAACATAAAATTAATATTATATGCAAAAAAACTATGAATATTACGATGCGCTGCAGTTTGTAAAAGAAAATCTTGTTGTAAAATTTCTATAGCGAAGTGGCTGATTCTGATTCGTCCACGTAATATAGCTACACGGCAGATTCTGGTTCGCCCACGTATATTGCTACGCGGCTGATTCTGGTTCGTCCACTTATGTAGCTACGCGGCTCATTCTGGTTCGTCCACGTGTCTAGCTACGCGGCTAGCTCTGATTCGTCCGAGCTTAAAACCTTCAGCTATAAATAGGCTAGCTCTAAGTCATTGTAAATCATCGAAAACAATAACTTCTTCTTATATTCAGTATATACAAGTATTGTGAGGAAAAATATTTAGAGAGTTGGTGAGTCTCCTATTGTAAGAGAGATAGAGCAGTGTTCTCCTTACGGTAGAGAGTTGTAACTCCTAAATTACCCACAGTAAAATTTTCTTACCTTGCCCGTGGTTTTTCACCCCGACTTTGGGGTTTTCCACGTAAATTCCTTGTGTCCCCTTTATTTTTACTGTCCTTTTTTACAACAAGTGGTATCAGAGCTTTGGCTGGGTGTTTATAATATCTACTTACCGTATGCTCTGTGGTTGCCAATAATATTGGATCCTCCACATCAGAAAGTTTGTTAGATTATTACTATTCATCCATTAAAGTTTCTGGGGGAGAGAAAAAAAAATGGCAGCTAAGCATGAGATTGAGAAATTCAACGGAAAAAATTACTCCCTGTGGAAGGTAAAAGTCAAGGCAATTTTGCTCAAAGAAAATTGTCTCGAAGCTATCACTGGCAGGCCGGAAAGAATTACAAGTGATGCCAAATGGAAGAAGATTGATGGAAAGGCTACTGCCAATATTCATCTCGCATTAGCAGATGATATATTGTCGAGCGTCGTGGAAAAAACTAGTGCAAAGGAAATCTGGGATCACCTTGATAAGCTATATCAAGCCAAGTCGCTTCATAGCCGGATTTTCTTGAAGAAGAAATTATATGCTCTAAAGATGGATGAATCTTCTTCAGCAACAGAGCACATCAACAAAATGGTTATTCTGTTTGGCCAACTCAAAGATTTGGACTGCAACATAGAGTCAAGCGATCGTGCTGAACTCCTACTCGCAAGTCTGCCAGATTCTTATGCTCATCTCGTCATCAGTCTAACCAACAACCAAACTGCAGAGCAACTTGTCTATGATGACGTTGCTGCTGCTGTTCTGGAAGAAGAAAACCGGCGCAATAACACGGAGAAGAAGGTGATTACACCCCATCAAGCAGAGGCGCTGACTGTGACGAAGGCAAGATCTGGAGAACGTGGTCCAAGTGGGAGCCGAAAGCGGATCAGATATGAAGAACGTGGTCCTAGTGGGAGTCAAAAATCGGTCCCGCAAAATAAGAAGGCTATCAAATGTTATCACTGTGGCAAGAAGGGTCATATGAAGAAAGATTGTTGGGGTCTAAACAGAAACCTCAATGCTCAAGGAAACGTGGCCAACGCTCGAGACAACGGATTTGTTCTGGTATGTGAAGCTGCATCCACCATTGGAAAAAAGTGAAGATTTGACGATATGTGGCTTCTCGACTCCGCAGCTACTTTCCATATGACCTCAAGAAGGGAATGGTTCCATCAGTACAAACCAACCTCTGGAGGGTTCGTGTACAGCTGTAATGATCAACCTCTGAAGATTGTCGGGATCGGTACATCAAATTAAAGATGTATGATGGCACCATCCGTACCATTCAAGCTGTACGACATGTTGAGAGTCTGAAGAAAAATCTATTGTCTGTGGGGCAGCTAGATGATCTTGGTCTTACAATTAAACTGGAGAACAAGGTCATGGAAATTTTTCAAGGAGCGAAAATAATAATGAAAGGAGAAAAGATCGCTGCAAACTTATACATGCTGAAGGGGGAAACTCTGCAGGAAGGGCAAGCTTCTGTGGCCACTACAAATTCAATCGAGAAGTCTTCGATGACTTGGCACAAGAAGCTTGGTCATATGTCTGAGCAAGGCATGAAAATTCTTGTCCAGAAGAATCTACTTCCTGGTCTCACAATCGTGTCACTACCATTTTGTGAGAATTGCATTGTAAGTAAGCAGCATCGCCCGAAGTTCAGCCCGTCAAAATTCAGAAGTAAAGAAATTCTGGAACTGCTGCACTCTGACGTTTGGCAAGCACCGGTCACATCTCTGGGGGGAGCAAACTACTTCGTGTCATTCATTGACGACTATTCCAGAAGATGCTGGGTGTATCCAATCAAGAAGAAGGACGATGTGTTTCCTACCTTCAAAACATACAAAGCGCAGGTCGAACTTGAATCCAGTAAGAAGATCAAATGCCTGCGGTCCGACAATGGAGGAGAATATACTGGCAGGGAATTCAATGAATTCTGCAAAGATGCGGGTATTAAAAGACAGTTCACAACGGCATATACTCCACAACAAAATGGGGTGGCAGAGCGGCTGAATAGGACCTTGTTGGAAAGAACGAGAGCTATGCTGAGAACTGCAAGCCTAGACAAGGAATTTTGGGCGGAAGCGGTCTGCACTGCCTGCTATGTGGTAAATCGGTCCGCATCTACTGCTATAGAGATGAGGACACCGATGGAAATGTGGACTGGCAAACCTGCTGATTACTCAAACCTCCATATATTTGGAAGCCCTGCATATGTAATGTACCACAATCAAGAAACGACGAAGTTGGATCCAAAGTCCAGAAGATGTCTATTTCTGGGGTACGCTGAAGGAGTAAAGGGTTATCGTTTGTGGGATCTCACTGACCACAAAGTTGTTATCAGCAGAGATGTTAATTTTCTCGAAGATAGCAGCCAGGAGCAAGTCACATGATGGCAATATGACAAAGACTACACCAACACCGGCGAAGAGAAAATTGGAGCAAGATGATTTTTCTGAAGCCGAACCAAACCAGCGCACGAAGAGCTCAACCCAGTCGAAACTGAAGTACCGGACCTCGGGCGATCAAAACGAATGCGTAAGATGCCTATTTGGTACTCAGATTATGATAGTGAGAGCAACATTGCATACTGTTTTCTAACTGAGGATGGAGAGCCAACGACTTTCCTAGAAGCACTGAAGAGTTCAGATGCGAGTCAGTGGATTTCAGCAATGCAAGAAGAAATGGAAGCTCTCAGTAAAAATAAGACATGGGAATTGGTGCCATTACCGCAAGGAAGGAAACCTATTGGAAACAAATGGGTGTACAAGATCAAGCGGAATGGTGATGACCAGATAGAGCGATATCGTGCAAGACTGGTTGTAAAGGGATATGCTCAGAAAGAAGGGATCGACTTTAATGAGATATTCTCACCGGTGGTTCGACTTACAACAGTCAGGGTTGTCTTGTCAATGTGTGCCACATTTGACCTGCATCTTGAGCAGCTCGACGTTGAAACGGCCTTTCTCCATGGCGACCTGAAAGAAGAAATATATATGCTTCAACCAGAAGGCTTTCAAGAAAAAGGGAAAGAAGATCTGGTTTGCAAGCTAATCAAATCTCTTTACGGGCTCAAACAAGCACCACGATGCTGGTACAAGAGATTTGATTCATTCATAATAAGTCTTGGCTACACCAGGCTTTATTCAGATCCTTGCGCGTATTTCAAGAGATTTCACTCTGAAGATTACATCATGTTGCTGCTCTACGTTGACGATATGCTGGTAGCAGGACCCAACAAAGATCGTATCAATGATCTGAAGATTCAACTCGCTGGTGAATTCGAAATGAAGGACCTGGGACATGCAAACAAAATTCTTGGCGTACAAATCTCTCGAGACAGAAGCAATAGGAAGATTTGGCTTTCTCAAAAGAAATACTTGAAGAAAGTCTTGCGAAGGTTCAACATGCAAAAAAGCAAGCCAATATCCACTCCTCTTGCTGCTAACTTCAAGTTATCTGCCGATATGTGTCCATCCAATGAAGATGAGAAAATGGAGATGTCTCGAGTACCGTACGCATCCGCGATTGGAAGTTTGATGTTTGCCATGGTGTGTACAAGACCGGACATTGCCCATGCAGTGGGAGTGGTGAGCCGATACATGTCCAACCCCGGTCGGGAGCACTGGAGTGCTGTCAAGAGGATTCTCAGATACATCAAAGGAACCTCTGACCATGCGTTATGTTATGGAGGTACAGATTTTACTGTCCACGGTTATGTTGATGCTGATTATGCAGGTGAACTTGATAAAAGCAGATCCACAACCGGTTATGTGTTTAATCTTGCTGGCGGTGCGGTGAGCTGGGTCTCAAAACTGCAGTCGATTGTTGTGACGTCAACGACGGAAGCAGAATATGTAGCAGCTACCCAAGCCAGTAAAGAGGTGATATGGTTGAAGAAATTGCTGGAAGAACTCGGCCACAAACAAGAGAATATTGTTCTCTATTGTGATAGCCAGAGTGCATTGCATCTTGCAAGGAATCCAGCATTTCATTCAAGAACCAAACACATCCGGGTCCAATACCACTTCGTTCGTGAACAAGTGGAAGAGGGAACAGTGGATATGCAAAAAGTTCACACTGCGGATAATCTGGCCGACTTCATGACCAAATCAATCAACGTGGACAAATTCATGTGGTGCCGTTCCTCTTGTGGTTTGACAGAACATATGTGAAGATTGATCGAGTCTCGATCAAATCTTCAAGTGGGAGAAATGTTGTAAAATTTCTATTTGGCCACTTAGCTATGCTAAGTGGCTGGTTCTGATTCGTCCACGTAATATAGCTACACGGCAGATTCTGGTTCGCCCACGTATATAGCTACGCGGCTGATTCTGGTTCGTCCACGTATGTAGCTACGCGGCTCATTCTGGTTCGTCCACGTGTCTAGCTACGCGGCTAGCTCTGATTCGTCCGAGCTTAAACCCTTCAGCTATAAATAGGCTAGCTCTAAGTCATTGTAAATCATCGAAAACAATAACTTCTTCTTATATTCAGTATATACAAGTATTGTGAGGAAAAATATTTAGAGAGTTGGTGAGTCTCCTATTGTAAGAGAGATAGATTAGTGTTCTCCTTACGGTAGAGAGTTGTAACTCCTAAATTACCCACAGTAAAATTTTCTTACCTTGCCCGTGGTTTTTCACCCCGACTTTGGGGTTTTCCATGTAAATTCCTTGTGTCCCCTTTATTTTTACTGTCCCTTTTTACAACAAATCTAACACCGAACCATTTTTGTAGGCAATTTATTTGATAAACCTCCGTGGTATGGTGCTAAGTGATATGTACAAAACCTAGAACACTCAATCTTAGAGAGAAGATGCTGTTATTTTTAAATATCAATTACAATAGAAGTTAACTTCCCTACTACCAAACTAGTGAAGTTTTAAATTTTTAATTATAATTAATTTCGTACAACTTCTGCAGTTTGTAAAAGAAAATCTTACCGAACCATTTTTGTAGGCAATTTATTTGCTAAATCACCGTGGTGTGGTGTTAAGTGATATGTACAAAACCTAGAACACTCAATCTTAGAGAGAAGATAGTGTTATTTTTAAATATCAACTACAACAGTAGTTAACTTCCCTACTACCAAACTAGTGAAGTTTTAAATTTGTAATTATAATTAATTTCGTACAACTTCTCACATCTATTCCATGAATAGTTATTAAAAAATTATACTTTCAAAACTTAACAAGTAAAAAATGGAACTTTCCCTCCGAAAAAAAAATGGAAGTTGATCTGTACAAGTTGTTCAAAGACGGGAGTTCGTTGGCTAGCTCTCAAATCTATTGCACGTATCAATTTTTTTATTGTATTTTGATTTTTATTAGGTAATGCTTGATAATTTTAAAGATTATTACATATATTTTTTTTTACTTTTAAAATACTCAAGCAGAAACAAAAAATAAAGATCAATTCTTAAGCTACATAATAATATAGTAAGGAGTTGAAGATGCGAGTTGTAATTTTATCCGATGAATTTTCGTTAGAAAAAGTAAACTATTAGTTTGCTGATTTTAGAAGATGCGAGATAAGAAGGTTTGTAATTTTAAGAAGTCTTGCGGCGGGCAGGTTTATTGTCAAAAAAAAAATTATTCTGAGGTACCTGCATACAAAAAAAACACTGATATAGTACTGACTTGCTAATTTTTTATTGGGTATCTTTTCTATAAAATCCCCTTAACATAAAAAGCTTAACTAGTTTAATAATAGTTGAAAACAAGTTTTGGAATTGATTTCTCGTAATAACACTATTTATGTTACACTCTACTCTATCTTACCCAGTGTTTTAAAAGTGTGCTGTAGCGTGCTTTGTAGCGCAAAATAGCATAAAAAAATCGTAAAAACGCGTTAAAAATAGCATTTTTACATTTATTATTTTTTTTAATTTTTTTTAACTCTTTTTTTCACTTGTAATTCTGGTAGTAATTTTAAATTAATATGTATGAGAAAAGTTTTTGCAATAATTTTATGCATATGATCTATTCATCATCTAATTATATAATTTTGTTTTTTATTTTTATATTTTGACAAAGAATGCATTATAATAAAATGATATTGAAGTTGGATATGTAATTAAATTAGATTTTAACATAATTTTCTTTTGAAGGTTTTATTTCCTTGTAAAATGGTTTGTTAACTTAAGTATATTATCCTATTTTTTTTATTATAAATGATTTGCTCGGAATACAATACTCACACAATACACTACGCTATTT